>OX578276.1:148192246-149572688 GCA_951217055.1 Gerris lacustris | reverse complement strand
AAAAACAGGTCATCTATATATTTGGTGATAATTCTAGGTTTAAGATCTTTTAAGGTGTCCTTAAGAATGTGGTTCAGTCTTGAGTGGCATAGTCTTGTGACAACTTCTTTAAATAAAAGATTCATTGGTCTAACTTACATCCGAGGTCTATCCGAAACCACTCAGAAACTCCTTCACAAATTTGATTGTGGTAACATCATTGTTGGACATAAACCTAACAACAAAACTGATAAACTGTACCACAATCTCAAAGACAAGATTCCTATGGATAACACAATAGGTACAATTTATCAGATTCCGTGTGGACAGTGCCACAAAAGCTATGTTGGTGAAAGTAGCCAACTACTTAAACACAGATTGGAACAACACCGTTATGACCAACAAAAGGGCAATGCCAACACAGCCCTCTCCAGCCACACCCTTGCCACACATCATACCTTCAAATTTGAAGACACTAAAATAATAGGTAGAGAAAATAGAACCAATAGGAGGAAAATGCTTGAGGCACTCAATATCGCAATCAATTCTGAGACAACTGTGAACCTCAAAACGGATTCTAGATCCTTAAATAAATATTACAGCGGAGTCTACCATTTGAATTCAAAACTCCCGCCACGCAATACACTTCAGAATACATAATCTACACCACACTCGTTATTAACAAATTAATGTAATTTGAATTGTAGAACTCAATTAAATTGATCTTTTATTTTGTGAAACATAGTTACCTTATATTTTAAATTTTAATCATTGTTGACAAGTTTTAGATAACAGATATCAGTAGTCAAAGCCTTATCATTTAATAATGATAACAGGACGTACTTTATTGTATTTCAATTTATTTTATTTAATGACACCGTTACTGTTACTAGTCTACTGTTACCTATTGTGATGTAGTTTATAGTTTAGTTTTAGATTGTTATTCTGAATGTTAGTTTTAATCTGTGTTAGTGTTGTTAGTGAATTTAATGGTTACCAATTCTACCCTAGTTACTTGTCTTTTCACTCATATGGTAAACTCACACACTTACATATGTATTATTTTAGCTGGTTCTAAGTTGTTATTCCTACTTGATTAATACCTAGCCTGATTGTTCTTATTACCAATCATCACAATTACTATCATTGTATTATTGATTATAGGATATTGACGTGGTGAACTACCAGTTCCCCGAAAGAGACCCAGTAGTTTGGATACTACTGTAATTATCACTAATGTAAATTTTAACCTAGAAATTTAAAGTATAGGATAGAGGTAATTATTGTTTTTTCCGTAACGATATCAATTAATGAAGTATTCGTATGTATGTCATGTTTTCAAATAAATGAATATAATTTTTAGGCTCGAAAATGGCCAGATTTGCCGAAACGTTGCCAATTAACATGAAACAACACTAGTTTTCTTCTTCTTCCTACCCTTCAAGGATCCAAACTTATGATAATAATCATTCTACAGGGTACACTTAGCTTTCATACGTGGTATCTTTACTTTTGGTCGAAGAATGTTCAGGAATTTTTTCAGATTCTTTGCACTTCACATAAGCGAGATAGACGGGGGGGGGGGGGGGGGGGGGGGCACGTTTCAAACCCGCATCAAACTCTCCTACGCTAGCCCTATCAAAGTTATAACCAAAGAATTATATATTTTTGTAATCAGCTCGACGTACCCTTTCATATGATACCCTTATCGGTATCTAAAAAAATAAAAAAAATTTAACCCTTAAGTTTTTTTACCCTAATTTGTTTGAAAAATATATTTTTTTTAAGTCGCTATATTTTTAAAATATGTGGGCAGGTACAAGACACATACATGCCAAATTTCAAAGTAATCGGACAAAAGGTGTAGCCGTGAGAGCACGCGAGAGAGACACACGCAGGAAAATATAAGGGTCCTTGGTTTTGCCTACGGACCCTAAAAAATGAACTACATGTTTTTTCACCAGTAATGGACACCCAAAAAAATGCATGTTGCTAAACCGGACACTTCATGTTTCATTGGTGAACACAGTAATATATTTCAAATTTGGCCTTCATATATATCTTATAGGCATTACACTATTCTTGGAAATTAGTTGTCATCATTATAGCTTGTAAATAAATAATAATAATGAAAATATCAGTAAGATGCAATCTAACATAAGCGAGTTTATTAAACATAATATATGTTTATTTATAAAACACGTAATTGCAATACAAAATATGTGTGAAACAAATATGTGGAAAACAATCAAAAAAAGAAAATTAAATTGCCTAATAGATAAACCATAAATAAAAACGTTATATTACAACAACAGCTTTTTTGGAATTCTTATTTATGAGCCTCCTTATTTTGGTAACACAATTACTCATATATTAACTACGGTTTTATTTACAAATTATGGATGAACCTTTATATGATTTCAATAATATCAGATTCAGTACAACTCTAATAAAAATCACAAATCATTTATGTTTAACTAATATTTCTTAACATAAGCGTCTTAATTTAATATTCCTAACACAAGCGAGTATTTTTAAAAAAATAATGTTAATATATATATATTATTTTAAATAATATGTAGCCATACATGTTTTCTTTGAAATTATCGAAAGTGGACGAGTGCCATCAGATTTTTGAACTGAAGCTCTGGAAACAGTCAAATATTGAGCTACTATGGTAGAAATAATTGGATTTCCTTTTAAAATAATTGAAACCATTTTCTACCAGGTTTGTTACAAAAAAGTATTCTTCTTCTTAAGATCCTCGATAATTTGTTCAACAATATCAAGAACTTTATCTTTTGTAAGAGGGAACCCTGCCTGAACAGTGATATTAACAAGATACCAACATTTATTTCTCTCTTTCTCCTCTTCCTTTTTTAAAATAGAATCAGGTCCCACTTAACGTTCAATAGGTCTCGCCTTGTAATTTAATGCAACACGAGGAACTTTGTGAACTCTTGCAGCCGTCGCAATCGCCATTCGTCCATAGAGGTCAGCAATAGCATTTTTCATTTGATCCTCTGTATAATTAAGAATCTTCTTTCTTCTCTTCAGGGCCATATCATAATTAATATCTGTAAAAAGTAGACTATTTTAATAAAAATATTTTTAAAAAATATATAAAATAAAAACTATAACATGAAATATATAAATAAGCAGGCATTTATAAATATGCCTACCGCATTGCAAACAAAATCAGTGGACTAATACCGGACACCACTGTGTACCAGTAAAGGACACCCTGTCCGCTTTTGGTTCTCGTTATCACACAACAGTCAAACTCATATCAATATTTTTCAAACTTTATGACAAGATCAACTGATTATTCAGATTAAACATTTTTTAAAAATGATTTTGAACCAGTAGCGGACAAGGTTGTCCGCTACTGGAGAAACCATTAATTAAGAGATCCAGTAGCGGACATGTATCGTTGCAACGATAATTGTAGTATTACGAAAATAATACAGATAGAAACTTCAATGTAAATATGTGCAAAAACATTTAATTATATTAAAAAATAATTTCATCCATAAAATAAATTACAAAACCTTAAATACTTATCTTACCTTCCTTAAGCGAACAGATAAGAAAGCACGTTGTTTGACATGAGGCGTCCTAGCATTCACTGAATCCGCAAGTTACAACCCCTCCCATTCTCCCAACCTCCCACGCTTTTAACCATAACTGCTAGAGTCCACTACTGAAGAGTACAGCAAAAACTCGTCCCTTTAACTCATTCCGATTTCTTATTATCGGCTATTGAAGTCTCAAGTGTCCACCACTAGTACAGTGTCCGCGACTGGTGCTTTTACCCTATATCCCTGTTTAGATGCGTGGAAAGTAATTATTTTCGTAACTGTATTCATTGCGCATGCGCGTTTCATAACCGTACGATAAGGTGAGGAATTCTTCACCTAAACGCACGATTAGCGAGTTTGTTTACATTTAACAAAACTAATTTGCTGTTTGTTTAGTTATAGTTTCTGTTTATATTGAGTTTTTAGTGAGAAACATTGTTATTTAAGTGATTATGACGAAAATGAGGAGAATAATACGCCTCTTGAAATAATTAATTCAATGAATTAATGTCATCTTAATCAAAAGAGAAATATGAAATTACTTACAGGAACTGTTTTTTCTGTATTTATTATTAAAATCCACAATCAAAGATTAAGTACGGTATGCAACTCGAGTGAAAACTGCATTTTACTTTGCTCGTGCGGTTTTACTACCCTCGATGTCGCTCAGGTGCAAACTCTACACTCGCATGCACAATGCTACTTTCTCTACTAGTCGCGTAATGTACTATTAGTAACTTTTGTTTAATGTCTAAATCTATAATGTCATCTTCACACATGTAACCAACATGTTGTTATAAATGTCATGTAACCTCTACTACGGATATCATAGTGATTCATCAGTAAAACAAACAAGTTAAAAGTGAAATCAGAATTTCTAAATGTAGATAAACTAATCCATACGTATATACATCAGTTGTCATCACTATTTAATATGACACGACTTAGCCAGCAGCTGATTCTCCCATCCAATATTTGTATTGAAATTAAAATAATTATTATTTTAATTAATTTTAACTTCATTAAACTTATTTAGAACATGTTTAATATTATATCTAAAAAAAAAAAATTTCACAAACATTTAGATAAATTTTCTTTTTGTATAAAATAAATATAAAAATATTTAAGAACTTTTTGTTAAATAAAATACTTTAAATTTAAAATCTTAAACAATTATCTTTTCCTCCCTTCTGTTAATAAAATCGTGAACGTACCTCAGAAGAAAAATCAATTGTACCCGAGTCATAATAACGCCATCTGCTCCGCTTCGGAAGGAAACTTTGTGGTTCCTAAAGGAGGCTTTCCTTAAGGCTTCCACCTCAACTTCATCGTTAAGGGTGCTATCGCCCTCTTTACTTCCTTAGAACGTAAATAACTATTTATCTGTTCCGACCCCAAAATATAATTCGAAGTTAATTCTCAAACAAGTTCCTAATCAAAGCTTTATGTTTGTTTCAATTTTTTCAGAGCTTGGAGATCTGCGAGGAAATCTACATGCTCAAGTGGTATTCGATGAAAGAAGAAGTGAAACAATCACTTGCGATCATAATGACAAATAGTCAGCGACCTCTGTGCTTCAAAGCAGGTGACATCGTCCCTGTCGATAAGGAAATGTTCAGTTCTGTACGTATAAATAATAAAACATGTTTAGGTCTGAGTAGTCAGCGACCTCTGTGCTTCAAAGCAGCTGACATCGTCCCTGTCGATAAGGAAATGTTCAGTTCTGTACGTATATATAATAAATCATGTTTAGTTCAGAGTAGTCAACTACCTCTGTGTTTTAAAGCAGCTGACATCGTCCCTGTCGATAAGGAAATGTTCAGTTCTGTACGTATAAATAATAAAACATGTTTAAGTCTGAGTAGTCAGCGACCTCTGTGTTATAAAGCAGCTGACATCTTCCCTGTCGATAAGGAAATGTTCAGTTCTGTACGTATATATAATAAAACATGTTTAGTTCTGAGTTGTCAACTACCTCTGTGTTATAAAGCAGGTGACATCGTCCCTGTCGATAAGGAAATGTTCAGTTCTGTACGGATAAATAATAAAACATGTTTATGTCTGAGTAGTCAGCGACCTCTGTGTTTCAAAGCAGCTGACATCTTCCCTGTCGATAAGGAAATGTTCAGTTCTGTAAGTATAAATAATAAAATATGTTTAGATCTGAGTAGTCAGCTACCTCTGTGCTTCAAAGCAGCTGACATCGTCCCTGTCGATAAGGAAATTTTCAGTTCTGTACGTATAAATAATATAACATGTTTAGGTCTGAGTAGTCAGCGACCTCTGTGTTATAAAGCAGGTGACATCGTCCCTGTCGATAAGGAAATGTTCAGTTCTGTACGTATAAATAATTAAACATGTTTAGGTCTGAGTAGTCAGCGACCTCTGTGTTTCAAAGCAGGTGAAATTGTCCCTGTCGATAAGGAAATGTTCAGTTCTGTACGTATAAATAATAAAACATGTTTAGGTCTGAGTAGTCAGCGACCTCTGTGTTTCAAAGCTGCTGACATCGTCCCTGTCGATAAGGAAATGTTCAGTTCTGTACGTATAAATAATAATACATGTTTAGGTCTGAGTAGTCAGCGACCTCTGTGTTATAAAGCAGGTGACATCGTCCCTGTCGATAAGGAAATGTTCAGTTCTGTACGTATAAATAATAAAATATGTTTAGATCTCAGTAGTCAGCTACCTCTGTGCTTCAAAGCAGCTGACATCGTCCCTGTCGATAAGGAAATGTTCAGTTCTGAACGTATATATATTAAAACATGTTTAGGTCTGAGTAGTCAGCGACCTCTGTGATTCAAAGCAGGTGACATCGTCCCTGTCGATAAGGAAATGTTCAGTTCTGTACGTATAAATAATAAAACATGTTTAGGTCTGAGTAGTCAGCGACCTCTGTGTTTCAAAGCAGGTGAAATTGTCCCTGTCGATAAGGAAATGTTCAGTTCTGTACGTATAAATAATAAAACATGTTTAGGTCTGAGTAGTCAGCGACCTCTGTGTTTCAAAGCTGCTGACATCGTCCCTGTCGATAAGGAAATGTTCAGTTCTGTACGTATAAATAATAAAATATGTTTAGATCTCAGTAGTCAGCTACCTCTGTGATTCAAAGCAGGTGACATCGTCCCTGTCGATAAGGAAATGTTCAGTTCTGTACGTATAAATAATAAAACATGTTTAGGTCTGAGTAGTCAGCGACCTCTGTGTTTCAAAGCAGGTGAAATTGTCCCTGTCGATAAGGAAATGTTCAGTTCTGTACGTATAAATAATAAAACATGTTTAGGTCTGAGTAGTCAGCGACCTCTGTGTTTCAAAGCTGCTGACATCGTCCCTGTCGATAAGGAAATGTTTAGCTCTGTACGTATAAATAATAAAACATGTTTAGGTCTGAGTAGTCAGCGACCTCTTTTTTCAAAGCAGCTGACATCGTCCCTGTAGATAAGGAAATGTTCAGTTCTGTACGTATAAATAATAAAACATGTTTAGGTCTGAGTAGTCAGCGACCTCTGTGTTTCAAAGCTGCTGACATCGTCCCTGTCGATAAGGAAATGTTCAGTTCTGTACGTATAAATAATAAAACATGTTTAGGTCTGAGTAGTCAGCGACCTCTGTGTTTCAAAGCAGCTGACATCGTCCCTGTAGATAAGGAAATGTTTAGCTCTGTACGTATAAATAATAAAACATGTTTAGGTCTGAGTAGTCAGGGACCTCTGTTTTCAAAGCAGCTGACATCGTCCCTGTAGATAAGGAAATGTTTAGCTCTGTACGTATAAATAATAAAACATGTTTAGGTCTGAGTAGTCAGCGACCTCTGTGTTTCAAAGCAGCTGACATCGTCCCTTGTAGATAAGGAAATGTTTAGCTCTGTACGTATAAATAATAAAACATGTTTAGGTCTGAGTAGTCAGGGACCTCTGTTTTCAAAGCAGCTGACATCGTCCCTGTAGATAAGGAAATGTTTAGCTCTGTACGTATAAATAATAAAACATGTTTAGGTCTGAGTAGTCAGCGACCTCTGTGTTTCAAAGCAGCTGACATCGTCCCTTGTAGATAAGGAAATGTTTAGCTCTGTACGTATAAATAATAAAACATGTTTAGGTCTGAGTAGTCAGGGACCTCTGTTTTCAAAGCAGCTGACATCGTCCCTGTAGATAAGGAAATGTTTAGCTCTGTACGTATAAATAATAAAACATGTTTAGGTCTGAGTAGTCAGCGACCTCTGTTTTCAAAGCAGCTGATATCGTCCCTGTAGATAAGGAAATGTTTAGTTCTGTACGTATAAATAATAAAACATGTTTAGGTCTGAGTAGTCAGCAACCTCTGTGTTTCAATGCAGCTGACATCGACTGTCGATAAGGAAATCCTCTGTTCCGTACGACAATCTACGTGGTCACGATATAAAATTTGGATGTTAGTTTTTATTTATGATAGCGACAATGTTTTTCCCAATTATAATTAAAAGTATTTTGTTGCAGATGATGCAGTCCGCTTACTCCTTCATCAATTTAATTGCAGCAGTCAAGTCAGAATAATATAGTAATATTGTTTTAAAAAGTTATATTTTAAATTTATAAATGTTAACTACGAAGTTCTTTTCTTTTGATTTCAATTTAAAAATAAATTATTTGCATTATTATTGATTAATGATTGCCGAATGGTGTGCATCATGATGTTGGCTTAGCACTCTTTTACTTCGTTATTTACTTTTTTTTTTTTAAATTATGTTAACAAAAGTGTCATATTCCTTTCTCCTAAAGTAAATTAGACTAAAAATTCCTTTGGCTTAGTTAATTTAGTCCTACTAATTATATAATAACATTAACAAGATATTACCCATCCTACTTTTCAATGTTTGTGGACATCAATATAGGTGGGTATAAAAGTAAAAGAGGCGTATTATAGGTCCGCCTCTTTTACTTTGTTATCCCCACTTTCTTTTTGTTATTATGGGTTTTTAAAGTAAAAGAGTACCGTTGGATTTATATTTTGTTAAACATTAATTATTTGATACATAAACTTACAACCGGATTGGGCTACACTTGACCTTACAATTATATTGCATATTTTAAAATTCACAATTGATTTACACTATTATAAATCCTGTCACATTTATTTATACGTTCAGTTTTAAGAATAGACACTTCTATGTTTAATGACACTTATGTTTAGACTCTACGAAGTTTAGATACTCCTATGTTTAGACACTTCTAAATTTACCTTCTCCTATGATTTGACACTTCAATGCCTAAAAGCCTGACGCCACATCATTACATCATGTGCCTGTTTAAGGAATCTAAATATGAATGATACAATATATACAATATACAATACATCCACGTTTTCTTCTTTGTTTTACTTTTACGTTACTAACCTCAGATTAAATTATTATGCTCTGAAGATCCAGCGTAAAAGCTCTTAGTTCATGAGATAGAGTGCCGAAAATCCCAAGTTGATGGTAATTAGTCTCTTGATACTTAAGTTATTCAAATAATACATCAAATCAAAGTAGTCACCTATTAAGTGACAAAATAACACCATATTTGACTAACTAACTTATCGAGCGACAAACTTACGTCATCTTGATTATTGGTCTACTAACTAAGTTCATACTCAGGATCATGAAAATCATATTGTCCACCATAAAGGGCGACATGGTCCATCTCCACTGGTTTGTTTCTTTTTAGTTCAAAATTAATTAGTAGACCGAAAATCAAGTTTATGTTAGTTAGTCACTTAATAGGTGACCACGTTGATTTGGATTAATATTTGAATAACTAACCTATCAAGTGACTAATTCCCATCAACTTAATTTGTGGTCTACTAACTATTTTTGTACTCATGATCATGAAAATTACACTGTACACCATAAAGGGCGGGACATGGCCGCTCTCCACCGGTTTGGTTTTTTCAAATGCCTATTGCCAAACTATGTCCTGCAGACAAATTAAGCCGACTACATATTCTTAAAAGGCACCAAAAGATTTACTTATACACAAAATTTAGCTTAATGTTAGTAAGACATTTTTTTTTCACGCTATCTCCTGGACTATCATGTGTGCCTGTCCTCGCATCCATTTAAGTGGGCTGACCATTTTTGTGAAGGGACAGTTCTTGACCTTCTAGAAATGGCGTTTGGGTTATTTCGCAAAACTGCAAAGTTTAAATTTTTGTGTTGAGTACTTTCGGAGATCAGGAGCTTTACAGACAGACATGCGCAGGAATGTATAAGGGTCCTCGTTACAGATAGACAGACACGCACAGGAATGTATAAGGGTCCTCGTTACAGACAGACAGACACGAGCAGGAATGTATAAGGGTCCTCGCTACAGACAGACAGACACGCGCAGGAATGTATAAGGGTCCTCCTTACAGACAGATAGACACGCGCAGGAATGTATAAGGGTCCTCGTTACAGACAGACAGACACGAGCAGGAATGTATAAGGGTCCTCGCTACAGACAGACAGACACGCGCAGGAATGTATAAGGGTCCTCCTTACAGACAGATAGACACGCGCAGGAATGTATAAGGGTCCTCGTTACAAACAGACAGACAAGCACAGGAATGTATAAGGATCCTCGCTACAGACAGACAGACACGCGCAGGAATGTATAAGGGTCCTCGATTTGCTTACGCACCCTAAAAAGTACCTTAAACTTTGCTGGCTGCAAGTGCTGTTAAAAGTGTGCAGTCAGAGGAAAGTCAACTAATTTTAACAGTTAATTGTAAATGACCTAATATATATGACTCAAAATATTTACAACAAGCTTAAACTGATGAAACACTTTATTTAACATAACACAAACCGAATAAAACAACAGGTAGTCCAGTCACTCGGGCTATTCCCCTCCGAATTCTGTCGGACTGAACCGATTCACTTGAAATTTGGTGAGTTGATGGGAAAGTGCTCAAACAACAAAAGTTATATAGTGCCGATGTGTGCTTCCACCCCAGGGGTGGTTGCCACCCCTTCTCGGGGGTGGAAATTCTTTTGCTCGAAATAACCACGGGAATCGATAGAGGATCAAATTCTAAGCAACTTTTGTTCTATAGAGTTTTTTCCGAAAGTTAATACTTTTTGAGTTATTCGTGGTTGAAAACAGCGAATTTTCATTGAAAAAAGTCACGTTTCTTAACGGTTTTTCACGAATAACTAAAAAATATGCCTCTGATCGAAAAAAAGTGTAGAAAACAAAAATGAAGCTTATAAAAAAACAAAGAGATTAATTTGTTATAAGATATTCTAGGTGCAATACAAAGGGAGATATGGTCGGTGAAAGGAGACATTTTTTTTTGCGAATACGTGGATCAATGTATTCAACGTTAAATTGCAAGAAAAGGGTTGATTTTTCGGGGATAATGATACGGAAGTTTTTTATAGTCCATGAAAAGACCTTTAAAATGAGTACTGCTAAAAGTCATTTGCATGTAAACTGAGTGAGTTACAGCTCGTAAAAGATGGACTCCTCGAATATTTTAAGGAAAAAAGGGCAGTATAATTAACCTAATATCCACCAGATTCAAAATGAATCGTTTTCCTTCTATAATACATTTTATTTTAGTGTTCTTTATTAGATCCAGGAGTTTGACTGGTTTAAAATGCATTATTTTTGAAAAATAAGTTCGATTAAATTATATCACCTATTTTGAAAATTTCTAAAAAAATTCCCTTTTTTTTAAATAACTTAAAAACTATAATACATACATTTAAAATTATAGAATACAAAAATGTAGCTCTTTTTTCAATGAATATTTTCATTTTTTATAAACTTCTGCAGCATGAAAATCAATGGAGATATCACCGATTAAAGTGTGGGTCTTGGTGTGAACACCCCCTGTTTCGAGTGCTTCAACCCTTAATTTTTCAAAATTGAGGGGTAGTTTGACTTTCTAATGAACCTAGCCTTGTAGCCCTTGAAATTACCTTTCAAGTGGCTATGTATTCATATAATAAAGCTCGAAAATTAACTAATTTATTAAAGAAAAACCAATGATAGTTTTAGGAGATAATTTTGGAGCGTGAAAAATATACGTATTTTGGAGCTCTCAGATATCTAAAGTAACGTATAATAGTTTTGTAGATGAATTTTATGATATCACTTCCTAGATTGACGACATTTTGGAAGGTACTGCACCATTTTATTGTATGGACTTGCTAAGGTTGCTCACGTGAATAAATAAAATAAAATTGAAGATTACTCATCGTTTCTACAGCAAATGAGGTACGAGTCATTTATAAAAGCCTCTACAAAGGATACTGCGGTTAAATTATCTTCCCTTGTGCCAACAGTTGGTGCTCTCAATGAGCACATAAAAAGAGTATTTTTACAAACCCAGTTATGGCTGGGAAATAAGAACATAAAAATAATTGATTGGGAATGGCTCAAAGATGCAGAATCTCTACAACCAGTATAATGCAAAGTTTGCCTGCACCAGAGGAGCTGTTGAAGATGATTTTTTGCAATTGTAAAAAAGGTTGCGGATCTTCGTGTGGTTGTTGGAGGCTAGGTTTATTTTGAAATGCCACGTGTGCGACCTGCTCGGGAGATAATTGTCAAAACTGCCCTTCAATTAATGAAGAAGAAGATAAAGTCGATGAAGATATTATATCAAGTGATTGTGATGGTTCCTGATTTTTTGCACTATTTTTTAATCTTTTTTTAAACTATTTTTTAACTTTTTTTTACTATTTTTTTACATAATTTACCAACATTTAAATTGATTTAAATACATAAGTTAAGAATTTTAAAGTGTAAAAAGCTATATTTAACGTTGTAGTCGCCTTTAGGGGTTGAAAAATTGAAACATAGAAATATCGTTTCATAAGCGGGGAATGTATTTTTAGTGATCTAAATGGAAAATTAAAACATTTTAAACTGTAAATAGGCTTTTTTAGTATTTTTTTTTTTTTTTTTTTTTTTTTTTTTTTTTGCATGAAGGGGTGTTTTCTAGGGGTTGAAAATTTGAAACCAATGAAACATCATTTAACAAACGATTAATGCATTTTTATTGATTTTAATTCACAAGTTAAGCATTTCAAAGCGTAAAAAAAAAGTTATTTTCGTCATAAGGGGTGGTTTCTAAGGGTTGAAAATTTGTATTAAAGTACAAATTATCATTGAATATGTTTATTTTACTTAATTCAATCACATTTTAATGCATAAAATGCTTAAATACGTGTTTTCCTATTATTTTCACTTAGGGGTAGTTTTAACCCCTTAAAATCAAAAAGCACACCTCGCCTGTATATAACTTTTGAAAAGGAGGGTAAGACAACCTTAAATCCAAATTTTCAGCCAAATCCATGCAGTCCGACAGAATTCGGAGGTGAGGCTCTATTTTTCGCCCGAGTGACTGGACTAAGGTAGATTACTTATTCTTATTGAGAAACAATGCCGATCAATTCAAGATTATCACTTATAGATTACCGTCTCTGGGAGGGGTTTCCACTTAGTTTATTCTTATCAAAAAATGTTCTTATCAAGATTCACTTATCATCTTATCTCAGTATATTTCGAATTTTATTTATAAAGTTGTCATTTTGATGTTAAGAAACCGTTTGTTTTCAATTAATCACAGTCACAGATTGCAGTGAAAATCTATCTGGAAAATAACTGGCAGGTTAGTAAAATATTGGTTTATAAATAATATCGTAAATAATAGGTAAGTACCTATCTCCAAAACGTATTTGTCTTGTTCGAATGGCAGAACTGTATGAAGAAATCTATGGTAAGAAATCCACCAGTGGGTAGAGAAGTAATAATAATTTGAAGAGATTGTTTTTCGCCAAGATGAATCTTACAGCCTTCGGTGGGCAAACCCGACCACGCTGTTTGGAAGCCTAAAGAGAAAAAGCCCAAAAATATGTATTTATTTTAACTGTGTTTGATCATTTATTTGTATATTGTTGGTTAAACGTAAGTTCTACCTCTGCCTGCCACGGTTATTTGTTTCCCCCATTGACAGGTTCCCAAGCTTGACTGGTCGATGCACAGGATAGCCGAGGTGTCTTCGTAGCTTTAGGTATTTATTTATTTTGTTACTAGTTTAGGTTTAGTATTGGCTTCACCTTCTCCTGCCTCGGTTATTGGTTTCCTCCGTTAGGTTGGCATCCTGGGCTTTGCTGATCGAAGCCCAGGGCCGTGGAGCCATTACTGAGGTTTGTAAGTATAAGTTTTATTCATTTGTGTTTAGTTAGTTTTGGTTTCTTTATATATAGTTATAAGGCATCTTCTCTGCTCCACCTCCGTCACGGTTATTTGTTTCCCCAATTAACAAGCTTCCTGATCAAAGTCAAGGACGGTAAAGCCTTGCTCGTAGTTATACATTTTATTTATTTTGTAAATGTTTAGTTTTACGTAAATAATTTAGGTTTAGTCTGAGCTCCGTCTTAATGTTTCTTAACAGAATTTATAAACTTATCAAATTAAGTAATAACACATTCCGCAATGAGGCACAAAAATCCAGCTTGTACTGAATAAATTCACTATTTATGTTGTAGCCTTCTTAAACTAAGGCTATGCTGATGGAGTGAAGTTTTACCCAACTCATTCGGTGGCAGGGAGGGGTAGATCTGTCTGAGGTGCAAAATGAATTTGAGCGCCACCCCGTTCAGAAAGGTGTAGGAAAAGGAGGATGAAGTGGTACTTAGGAAAAGGAAATAAAAGAAAGGAAGAAAAGGGACCTATTAAACCACCTAGTGGATTAATAGAAAAAGGGGAAAACTGGGGAACGGTGAAACCAGTTATTGAGGGGAATTATGGGAACTGGGGAAGTTCGGGGAACTTAGTAAAACCCCTAAAAATAATAACAAAAATTTAATCATAAAAAAATACCCTTTACTGAGTTCTGAGTGACACAGGGTTCGCTCACTCCCCAGTCAGCAAGTAAAATCAAATCGGTACGTAGTCCCCAAGAAACAACCTATTTACAATAAACTAAAAATAATAATGACCAACTTCTTCTGGTAAAATTAACAAGAACTAAATCAAATGGGTGACTGCGCCCTTAGCTGAAAAATACGAGTAAGATACATATATGTAAAAAAAAAGGTTTCCTATGGGATCCCAGTACAAAACTCCTAGAGGTGGTCATCCACCAACCTAACTTTTAAGTCACTGGGTGAAGCTTTAAATAATTAAATTTTATAAGCTCCTTAATCCCCCGTGAGTGGAGACAACCCTAACTTCAACTTACAAAAAACTTGGACACAACCTGCCTTCCGAAACCTTCCTCTTCCAGGTCATCCCTTTCCAGGAACTCCAACAAAATAAAATAAAAATAAAACGGAAAAAATCCCTACTTCCTATGTCAATAAAAATCGAAATCCTTAGGGAAAAAAATAAACTGCCCTTTAAAAAAAATAAACCTTAAGATAAAAATCATAATGATAATTTAAAAACCAAATAATAACCACTAACTTTTTAGAATTCACCCCTTAATTTTCATAAACAAAATTTACTAAGGGGTGATACAAATAAAATCGTTATAATGTAATACCATTTATGTTTGAAAAATCAAAGAGCCTCCTAAAAGGAAAACCTTGAAACAGGAAGCTCGAGTTCTTACATTAGGGTCATTCCATGCCAAATCACCCAATTTCAGAACATTTTCTGCTTCAATGTCATGAATATTTCTAATTTTTTTTTAGCTAACAACTCTATGAAAGAAGCCTAAAATATATTTTTTAGATTTTAATTGAAAATTGTCCCCACAAGAAATTTTAAAATTTTGATTTTTCCCCGAATTTGGTATTCCGGGGTTACGACTTATTTCACTAAAATGTTAATAACTCCCGTGTTTTTTATGGTATCATCAGCATATTGGAATCAAATTAAAGCTAAATGTTTACTCTTTAAGACTATATTAAGATTTATTTCATTTTAATTTTTTTAAATTTTGTTTTCTTGCCCTAAATGTTGAAATTAAGGTTGTATATATATGTCATACGATTTCTCAGAAGTAACAAATTTTTAATAGCCATTAATTTTTTAACAAAGCCTACACATGTACTTTATATACACATGTACTTTATATACACATGTACTTTATATACACATGTACTTTATGTACACATGTACTTTATATACACATGTACTTTATATACACATGTACTTTATATACACATGTACTTTATATACACATGTACTTTATATACACATGTACTTTATATACACATGTACTTTATATACACATGTACTTTATATACACATGTACTTTATATACACATGTACTTTATATACACATGTACTTTATATACACATGTACTTTAATGTTTGTTGTTAACCGTATTAATTATCTAAAGGCAGTTACGTTGTTAATAACATGTATAATAGTTCCTAGATAACCAAAAGCAATCTTATATAAAACAAAATCGTCTTCTAAAGCAATCACATCAGATTTTTCTCCTAAATATTTGATATTTTGACATATTTGACATTTCGATAATAAAACAATCAAACAAAGCACAAGGTAAACCTTGTAAAGACCTATATAATTCTCCATTATACATGAAATAGTTGTTGTTACAGCAAAATTTTACTTTTGAGATTTCTAGATTTTTAGGATGCAGACGATTTGATGTCTTTTCTCAAAATTTAAACAGATTAGCTGGTCTTTAATTAGCAAAGAAAATAAAAGTGTCCCTCGAATTAAATCTAATATATTTATTTTATCGGAAAAATATTAAATAAAACTTTAATTATTTATAATTTTTTTCTGAATAAGTTTTGTGCTTCTATAAGCGGATTAACTATAATTCCTAATGCAATAGGCATAACATCTTCTTCTCACCACAGCTCAGGGCTTACCCTCTAGTGGTGGGAAGAATAAACACGTTGATATGTATCTTTTTTTTGTATGATATTATAATAAAATTCTTTAAAAAAAAAAAAAAAAAATCTGTTTTTTAAAATACGATTTGGTTGGTAATTTGGTAACACTTTTTATAATCAATTTTTCAAAAAGTCTGGACATTTTAAGACTAAATGATGGTTGTGAGTTATAAAACAAAAGAAATTTCCTATGAAGATTAAGAGCGCAAGTGGAATTGATGCAAATTTTTCCCATATTTAAATAGGTTGGAAACACTTTTGGTGAATGGAAGATAACTTCTAGTCAAGTATCATGTTGTCATTAATTACATAAGTGCTTTTAACAAGGTTAAACATGCAAAACTAATTGTATTTTAATATGTAATGTAATGTAATGTAATCCTTTATTTGTAAATTTGGGATGCAAAGATCTATAAGTACAAGTCACTTTTTTTTTCTTTTTTTTTTTTCCTTTTTCCCCTATTTACAAAATCAGCCATGCTGAGGATTGAAACTGGGTTAACATTTCTTTTCCCTTCTTGTTACATAATTTTATTTTTGTTTATGTTTTTATTTTATTTATTTATTTTTTGTTGATGTTCTGTTTGAGCTATTTTTATAGGTTTTCTAGGTGGTAAACCTCATAATGAGCTCTTCCCAATCTCTTCCACTCTTGCCTATGAGCAGCTACTCGGGCCCAGGTTGCCCCTCCGCAGGTTTTCCACATTTCTTCGTTCCAATTCTTTTCCGGTCTTCCTCGCTTCCTTTTGTTGTCCCAGGGTCTCCATTCTATTATATCTTTACTCCAGCTGCTTTGTTTCCTCCTAATGACATGGCCGGCCCAGTTCCACTTCCTGTTGTGCACATTCTCTATAATGTCAATCAGTCCTGAGTTGGTTCTGAGCCATTTTTGCTCTTCCTGTCCTTCCTGGTGTAGCCCATCATGTAGCGTTCCATGTTTCTTTCCACAACTCGCAACCTCGCTACTACCTTGTTACTTAACCTCCAGGTCTCACAGCCGTATGTTAGGACGGGTAGCACTGTTATTTCCCAAAGCCTTTTCTTGAGGTCTGTGGGTGCTCTGCTCTTGAAGAAGCTTCTGTTACTCAATAGGGCTTTCCAACCAAGGTTTACTCTTCTTTGAATTTCTGCGTATTGCCCATCAATACTAAGGAGGTGACCCAAATATAAGAAGTTATTAACTTTTTCTAGGGGCAGGTCTTGGGTGTGGCGATCACTTTCTTCATTTATAATCATCATTTTACATTTTTCTAAGTTTATATTTAGGCCTATTTGTTTGCTTTTTTGCTGAATTTCTTTTAGCATTAACTCGGCTTCTACAACTGATTTAGCAATAAGGACCTGGTCATCCGCAAACTCTATACGGTTCAGCCACTCCCCATTTACCTTTATTCCTTTTCCTTCCCAATCCAATGATAACATAAGGTCTTGGTAGGTAGTTGTAAAAAATTTTGGTGAGGGCACGTCCCCTTGCCTAACTCCCCTGTTTATTGCGATTTCAGCATAGTCTTGGTCGAGAAAAAATGTAGCGGTTGCTCCGGTGTATAAGGATTTAAAAATGGTGATAATACTATCACTTACACCTTTGCTCTGTAACATCTCTATTATAGTACCAATTTTGATTTTGTCAAATGCTTTTTCATAATCTAAAAAGAGGAGGACAACCTGAAATTGGTAATCTACAGCTTTTTTTTTAAGTTCGCTTATTACAAAAATGTGATCAATAGTGGAGAAGTTTTTCCTAAAGCCTGCTTGGTGTTTGGTTAGTTCTGCGTCTAATTTGTTGCTTATTCTATTAAGTATTATTTTTGAAAAGAGTTTATAGGGTATTGACAGTAAGCATAAAGGTCTATAGTTTTTTAGTTCTTTTTTGTCACCTTTTTTGTGTAGGAGAATTAGTTTTGCAGTGCTCCACTTGTCTGGTAGAGAGGACTTCTCGAGGCATGCATTAAATAGTTTTACAAGGAAGACTATGATAGTATTTCCTCCTGCCTTAATTATTTCCGGAGTTATGTTGTCAAGACCACCGGCTTTACCTTCTTTGAGTGTTTTCACTGCCCATTCGACTTCTTCTCTTAGGATTGTAGGTTCTTTGAGTTGTGCAGGAAAAGCTGTTGTTGTAGACTGTTGTTGTGAATTTAAGGCCCATTCATCATCTTGGTAAAGTTTTTCATAGTAATCTTTTATTCTTGTGAGGATGCCTTGCTTATCACTTATTTCGCTGCCACTTTCATTTTTTATTGAAATTATTCTGTTTCTTTTTGTTGGTGTCGGTTTCAGTTTTCCTCCTACCTCTAATGCTTTCCTTAGCCTTTCTTGTCTGCTGTTTTCAAGCCAAAGAGTTAAGTCAGTTCTGATTGCCTTGCAAAGGGTTGCATACTCGGTTTTCCTAGACAGCTCCCCCTTAAGTTTTCTCCGTTTTTTCATAATTTGTTTTATTATTTTTGGCGGATTCCTGCAGTTGATCGTTTCTGGTTTAATGACTTTATGCCTTATCTCATTTGAAGCTTCTGTTATTACTTTTGAAAATGTTTCTACTGCTTTATATCCTCGATTTTACCTCCCCAATTTATTAGGGAAGTAATCTTTCCTTCAAGTCCATTAATACTTAATTCTTCTGCCGAGAGTTTTTTCAGTTGCTTGTGCCTCTTTCTTTTAGGTTTCCCCCAGGAGAAGTTGATTTTTGCTCCCACTGCTCTATGATCACTACCGATGTCGATTTGGCTGATGACATTCACTTCCTTAATTAGTGCTAAGTTGCTACATATAATAAAATCGATTTCATTTCTATGCTTACCATCTGGGCTGATCCATGTCCATTTGTCTTCTATTTCGCCTTCAAAGAAGGAGTTTGTTACATATAAGTTGTTTGCTTCTACAAACTCTATGAGTCTCTCTCCATTTTCATTTCGATTTCCGACTCCATATGGGCCTATCCCTTTTTCATCAACTTAGTCCCTATTTTTGAGTTTAGGTCCCCTATTATTAGGGTACGGTGGCACGAGTGGTCTTCTATAGCTTTTTGTAGGTCCATGTAGAAATCTTGAACTGTTTCTTCATCTGCTGCTGATGTTGGACTGTAGACCTGGATTACTCTTAGTTTTGCTTTGATTTTGTCGATTACTTCGACACTTGAAATTCTGTCTGTGTAGCCTTTCAGTCTTGTTATTTTTGTGATATTAGATTTGTTTATTAGGAAGCCAGTCCCTCCTATTGCTTTATCATTTCCATTGTAGTAGAAGACTACATCTCCTTCCATATCTATACAGCCTTCTCCTTTACGGCGGACTTCGGCAAGGCCTATTATGGTCCAACAGATGTTATCTAATTCATATAGCAGTTGAGTAAGTTTTTCTTCGGTGCGCAGAGTAAGGCAGTTATAGGTTATTACATCCCATTTATTTCTCTTCTTAAAGTTGTTTACCTTTTTGTTGATAGCAGTTATATTCACTGATTGCAGTGGCTCTTTTGTATTTGTCCTGTGAGGTTTTTGATTTTCTTGTGGTGGGCTCAGATAGGTTAATTGCTACTTAGCTGCGGCATCGTTAATTTGTTCTTTAGATAATGGTTTTTGCTGTGAGTTTACTGGTTTATTTTGTTTAGGGGTGGGGTCATTTTTCATTGTGAAGAATCGTTCAATACTGCTGTTACGTGGAACAGATTCGGTTTTTGCTTTTTTGTCTTCTCTTACTTCCTTACTGTCATTTCCGTTTCCTTTGTCGTTCGGAGAAGTCTAAACTAACCCCAGTACATCAGAAGAAATAGGTAACTTTAGTTGGGGTACAAACCAAGAATCCAAAAAGGAGACAAATAAAAATATAATAGAATGCAATTGCGATTCTTACAAAGCGGGTGGTATCAAAAATGTACATCATGGGGCTTTATTTCAGGTTAAAATAAATCTGCTATTGGCAATGAGGTCAATTGAGAATGGAAGAGATTTCAAGATGGCCGCTGAAATGGAAGCTGCTGATAAATTTGACGACTCCGTTATCTTCTTGAGAGAACAAAATGACATTAGAGTGGTCCTGGTTCAGGCTAAACATAGGTTATATCATGAAAAGTCTAGAATTGAATATATAGACTTGTTGAAGTCTGATGGTGATTTTAGTTTGATTAAGTATTTCTTATCCTATATCAAAGTGTTGAAGGAACCATTGTTCCGGTGCAAAGAGAAGCAGTTTATTATCTGTACAAATACTAGTTTTAATCTAACTTCATTTTTAGAAGGGGTCTTATCTTCAGTCCAGGATATTGACAGAGATAATATCTTCTACATCGAAGATAAACTGTCAAAGAAGTCTAAAGGTAAAATGCACAAGATAATTGGTCAAAATAATTAATTTATAAATGAGTTTAAAGAGACTCTGCAGAGAACTATATTCCTTCATATTAAGAATAATAAAAGGCTGCAACAGCTCTTGAAGAATGATTCGATCAATAAACAATTCTACTGCCAATTAAGAAATATCAAAGAATATACTGGAAATGCAAATTACTGGAATGACATTAAACTTAACTTTTACAGTCTTTTAACTATTACAGTCTCTCCGGTTCAAATCAAAATAGAACAGATGATATTGACGAATTATTAGAACAATTACTGGGCTTAGTTGATTTGATCTCTAACGAAGGCGATTTAATGGATTTGATTGCCGGATTCTTTCAAAACATGGCATTTATTACAGAGTACCCAAATGAAACTCAACTAGGAGATATATTGAAGCAGAAACTGATTTCGAAGCCTGAGATCCAACCTATTGTCGACTGGTTAGATCACGATTTATTTTATAGTTCCTGGCAACAGAATGTTCTTGATTGGCATCACAAATTTGAAGATGCCGAAAATAAATTGGGTAAATTCATTTGTGACAAAGATTGGAAAAAATGGTTAAATTATTGGCTAGATGTATGTATTAACTTGTCAGTAGGGACAATGTCTAGAGTTGAGACGGAGAAGATTAAAACACTTGGTGTTGAATTCAACGAAGAGTTTGTTGAATTCAATGAATTTCTTGAAAGTGACGAACAAGTGTGCTACTTGAATACAGTGAGCAAGAACCCACGGCTCGGTACTCTTAAGATCTTGCAGCACTTAACAGAACTTCGTCATTTCACTTTCTCGCCTCTTTACAACATCAAAGTTGATAATTTAAGAAAATTAATTTTAAGATCTTTTTCCTCTGCTGCTAGCAACCATCTTTTATTAATTGAATGTTCACAAGTAGACAGAGCACCAAAGAGCAATTAATATTCCGTCAAATCGCTGATATTCTAAATGAAAATAGCTGGAAAAAAGTGATTGTTATTTCTTCGAGTGAATCCTCTTTAGAAAAAAGTTTAATAAATTGTTTTCCCAGTCGAAAAATCCTTGTTGATGACTGTTTTAAAGATTTGACTCACCAAAGTCAAATTAAAATTCTACAAACGAAGATCCGTTTGCAAGGAGCAGAAGTTTCACTGGATAACATTATTGAAAACTCGTTGGCTTCCAAGATAATCGATCAAAATGTGTTACTCGACCTTCTAGAGCGTCAAACCAAAGAAATAGGAGACAAATTAATCTTTAATTCTGTATACTGCAAGGAATTCTGCTATATACCCAGATGCTTCTATCAACAAGTCGAATTCGACATAGATAAATTAGGAGGTTCCGAAAAGTTTTTACTAGCAGGAATATCTTCAGACGAGATGTCTGAATTTGGGTTTAAAGCAAAAATACATGGAACAAATGAAAATTTCACTTATTATGACAACGGAGTCATTCTTTACTCTTTGGGGTTGCCATTTAATTTAAAGCAACTTCACGATACATCTTTGACTCACTATAATGATATGTTTAATGACAACGGCATGGTACTTTATTCTAATGACTACATACCTAGTCAAGTGCGACTTTTGGAAGACTTTTCTTACCTGAAAGATAAGTATTAGAAGGATGAATTTATCGAATGTGTCTCGGCCAAGTCATCGCAGGGGATAAAGGTTAATAGACTTCTTTATGATAAACAGTGTATGAAATGGACCAAACTCGTGACGGAAGAAGAGCTTTACAAATCGGCGCAGAAGGCGTTGGTTATTACAGGCGGTTCAGGAATGGGTAAATCCTCTGTGCTGTCAAACATAGTATTGGGAATAAAGCATCAAAGTCTTTGTCATTTGGTCATCAGAATTGATTTAAATGATTTTATAAACAAAAGTAATAGTAATTCTCTAGATGGAATCGATTTTCAGGAGCATGAAATTAGTAAAGCAGTGGAATTCCTAGTAGACATGGTTCTCCAGGACGATTCCATAGAACTGCATGACTTTCAAAAGAAACTTTTGAAAGAAACGCTCGATGGACAGAATGGAAGCAAACTGAAAATATTCGTTATGTTCGACGGTTTTGACGAAATCTCTCCAGCTTATAAAGAGAAAACGATTCAATTGATAAAAGCCGTTAAAGCGAGCTGTGTCTCACAAATTATTGTCACGACCAGATTAAACGAAATGCAAGATTTAGAGCAAGAGTTGGAAACACGAGCATGGTCAATAGCACCATTCACCAGTTATGAACAAGTGACATATTTAAATAGATTTTTACAGTTCACACTATCTCCACAGAAATCAAATGTAGAAAATAAGAAATTATGCACACAACATTATTTAACTGTTCGCGATTTAATAAATAAATTATTAGAAGTAGATTTGGAATCGACATTCGAATTCCAGGTTCCTGTGTCGTTAAAATCTTTAGTGTTTGAAAAGTCTTTCTTTGACAAGAATTTCGACTATACAAGTAAACAGTATGAAAATTTGTTGGAAAATTTTGATTTCTCATTTTATAGCTGGACGTTGTTGGCAGGGTGGCATGATTTGATCGGCGCAGAAAACAATTTCGTAGCTGTTCCTCTACTTTTGAAAAAGCTTGCTGAGGTAATGATTCAAGAAGGATTTGTGATCAATAACAGGTTGAAAATACGAGAGCTCTACGACAAGTTCATTAATATGAAATTAGAAATATACAGGAAAGAGAAAAAGAAACAAATTGACTTCAATCAAGCGACTGAAAGTAGCGAACTAATGTTGTCATCCAGTTTCGAAAACGTCTATTGCATGTTAGCTTTCAAAATGTTTTTCCCCAATAACTTTGAACTTTCAGACCAGAATCAAGATATCAAGGAATTAGAAAGTCAATTTAAGGAAAACAATATAGACCTATATCAAGAAATATCAAGAGCAGGCATTGTGACGTTTCTGGGAAGCGAATATCTACAATTCATTCACCGAACTTTTGCTGAATACTATTTAAGCAAATGTATATATAAATATTTGGGCTACAAGTTGGGAATTCAGCAATTGTTTATAAAGAAAATACTTCCAAATCGTAGCTATATATTTGTACTGGAATTTATCAATTCTCAGATGATTAAAAATAGAATTGAGTTGTCATCAGTTCCCAATATGATAAGTAAAGAGTATTTATTTGTGGCGAGCAATAGAAACTACGAAGGAATTGTTTTATTCTTACTTGACTGCATAAAAAAAAGTTGTGTCTCTAACGCAACACTTTTACCAAGTATCATTCTAAGAGGAGATACGATTTTACATTGCACAGCGAGAACAGATTATTTTTTAAATATACTCGCATGGTTTAAACAAAATCTGTCTCAGGCTGAATTCTATGACTTGTTGCTCATGAAAAACAGCTCTAACATTACTTTCTTTCAAAGTTTTATCTGTTTTAGTGTGCTAAATCAAGAGAAAGTATTGGGATTCCTACGAGATAACCTTGGTATCGACGTTGTTGTCAAACAGTTAATTCTTGAGCAAGATATATATTCACAAACTATCCTGCAAAATGTTTACCAATATAACAAGACGTGGCAAGCAATGAAGCATCGTTTGGACTTAATTTCGAATATACTTGACAATATTAGTTATCTACGAGACTTATTAATTTTAAGGGATGTCAGTGGCTTTACTATTCTTCATACAATTTCATATTTCAACTTCAACTTTGATGTTTGTGAACTTTTGAATTATCTTAAAGATAAAATCGGGTGTTATCTTAAACAGCTGATAGTTATAAAAAAATAAACGAAATCAAACCTTCTTACATGTTTATGTCGAAGAAACCAATTATTATTACAGATGTTTAAATTATGAAAACGATAAAGAACATAAATTTAAACGTGAAAACGAGTTAATTCAAATTGTAAAATTTCTAAAATGTTATCTAAATCCAAGCGATTATAAGAAATTATTACTTGCTGAAGACAATAAAGGTGTAAATATAATTCATAGCATAGTTACAATGAAAAAATGTTATCCCCTCTTGAAAGATAAATCAACATTAACATCATTATTACAAGACACACAAATTTAAATAAGAAATAGTCGCTTGGATCAGAAACACTTCATAACCAAACATAATACGTATTGTGATTATTATCACTGAACTAACCTTTGCATTATTGATAATAATAACAATTATATTATAGATATCTCTTCCTAATTTTATTCGTACCATGAATAACAATTATATTCTAAACTTTATACTAAATTTTTTAAAATTAAATAATAAATTAAATGAAACACGTTCAGGGTGCAAATTCACTTCCTCTTCTCCAAACCTAAAAATTTAGGATTGGACATCCAAAAATCCCACATAGTTTTTTAATATGATAATATAAGTTTGGAAAAAATTAACGAATATTTTTTTAGGTATACCTGTGGGTGGCGGCTAGACCGTTGGACGGTCGACCGTGTAGTGCCACCGGCAGGTGGCGCCACCTCGTGTGACAGGTTCCATCTATTCTCATTGACGACCCCGGGTGGCGAAGTGTGTCACCCCCCTTAGTGTTTTTATGTAGGTAGTGCACTAGCTTCTATGAATTCAAGTAAATTTTAATTACTACACATTTAATCATATATATATTGACACTGTTTTGGGATCTGAACTGGAGCCGTTTGTTTATGTATATTTAGATGATATAATCATAGCAACAGAGACCATTAGTGTACACCTGGAAAATCCTAAAGAATGTTTTCAGTAGATTGGCCACCGCTGGGTTAACGTTAAGTAGGGAGAAATGCAAATTTTGTCGCTCCGAATTGTAGTACCTTGGATACATTGTTGATACTGGAGGACTTAGATTTGACCCCACGAAAGTCGAAGCGATAATGAACTTTCAGACCTCAAAGAATCCCAAACAGATCCGGCGATTTATAGGACTCGTATCGTGGTATAGGCGTTTCGAACCTGAGTTTTCAATTCTTGTTCCTCCTCTCACAGCTCTCTTGAAGAACAATATTAAGTGGGAATGGACTCAAGAAGCACTGATAAGTGCACCTACACTTACAGCACCTGACTTTACCCAACCGTTCGTAATCTAGACTGATGCTTCTGAGATTGGCTTGGTGCTACACTTACCCAGAACCTATCGGAAGTTAGGAGAGTTGTAGCGTACGCGAGCCGATCTCTCACTAAGGCAGAATGAAATTATTCAGCATCAGAGTTAGCCAGATGGGCTACGAAGATGCAGCAGTATGACATGAAACTTGTACACAGAGCAGGAAGAGAAAATAAAATAGCTGACGTTTTATCTAGGGCTCCATTAGAAGAAGTGGCGAATGATGTTGCGGACGAAAACCAGGACTATTGGTACCGGAAGATGGTTCATGATGTTGAGACGAGCCCACCGAAATATTCGCTATGGAGAGCCCAAGAAGGGATGTTTGCAACCCCTGGAAGACTGTAGTTCCTAAGTCGTTACGCCCCACAATCCTTCACGGCAATCATGATGTTCCCATGGCCCAAAACACTGATGTGGATAGCCGAACATTATTACTGGCCCGGAATGACTACCGATGTAGCTCGGAACGGGTCCCTCTGTAAGACGTGTCTGGCGATAGAACCGGAACAGAAGAAACCCCAGGGGATCATGGGCCATCACAGAATTCCAGGAAGGCCGTGGCAAACAGTTTGTACAGATCTAATGGGTCCATTTTCGACATCCTCCAAGCGAAATAAACATCTCCTTGTAGTAATGGACTGCTTCACAAATTCTGTTTTATTGTTTCCCCTCCGAACTGCAACTGCCTAAACAATTTATCGACCGATCGAACAGGAAGTATTCTTCGTCTTTGGTGTGCCACAAAACATAATTTGTGTCATCGGACCGCAACATAAGAGTGCCCAGCTCCGAGAACGAATGCCCAAGTACCGAGTTCAGATTCACCACACACCCTACTACTCAGCTCAATGTAACCCCGAAGAACGGATTAATAGGGTAATAAAGATCGCTATAAGTTCTTATGTAACGGTGAACCATCGTACATGGGATACAAATTTAGCTGAGATACGCTTTGCTCTTAACTCTGCTGCACAAGAAGCGACGGGACACACTCCACCCTTTTTGAACTTAGGTAGAAACATAAAAAGCTCAGACATACAACACTCATTGGTTCAGCCGGATGGCACGGACGTTGCTCCAAATTGAAACTTTGAGATCGGATCTGTCAACCACATCAGAGAGGAAATAAAAGCCAAGCTTGCTGCTGCCCATCTGAAAAGTAGCCATAACTATAACCTTCAACGATGTCCTGGTTCCTATGTGTGGTTGTAGACACAGTATGGCGGAAAACTTACCCGTAATTCTATAGGAAACGCCTTACTGCATTAAATGCTTATTTCAGAATTTATTCGGGGAAGTTCTTGAGCATTTTAAATTTAATATTATGCTTAGTGGGTAGTTTGATTAAATTTTATTTATCAATTATATTCTATATCTACTTGAATTAATTGTTTGGATTTATGAACTTTATTGTAATTAAATCAGAATTACGTTCAATTTTAAATACAATTGATATATATATATATATATATATATATATATATATATATATATATATATATATATATATATATATATATATATATATATATATGTGTGTGTGTGTGTGTGTTTGTTTAAAGAAAAATAATTTTTAACACTAATACAGGTTAATTTAACTTTCATTTCAAGCTGTAAAGTTAATTTCAATTAATTAGTTAGTTCTAGTAATTAATACGTTTTTTTTTTGTTTTTGTGTTTTCATTGATGTAAAGACTACCATTTATTTTTGAGTTTGAAGGGTTTTTCTACAAAACGAAATCACCAAAGTATACTTTTAATCCTTAATTAACTGTGATAACTTTTTAACACCATCATCCCCCCCCCTTAAAAAAATTAACCTATGGTGGTTGAAGTGTAGTTGAGATAAGTGGAGTCTATTCAAAGTTCATAATGCTCTGAATAACCCAGAATTTTTTTTTTTTTAATTACAAACTGTTTAAAATTTTAATGACTAATCAGAAACAGGTTGAGACTTAAGTTTTTGCTTTTTTTATATAATAAACTAGCTGTTAAGTATGGAGGGTTCAATATGACCTTCCCACCAGTCCCGCAATTTTTCTATACCTTGTTTCTTTTCCCGCGATTTTGAGTGTCATCTCCCCTCCCTCTGCTTTCCTCGCCACTGCCTCCCATCTATCTACTTTTTTCTTTTCTTCTTCTTCTCATGTACGCGACGCGACGGACCGACGCGATGGACCGACGCGACGGAGTATTTTCTTACTAAGTTGCCAAAATGCACTCTTCCTTTCTGTGCCTCTATCAGACAAGTATTTCGAGACGTCTAAGATAGAGCATCCAAGAGAAACATTTTTCGGTACTTCTTTAGATTGTTAGTCCCCTATATTTCTTAGGGTTTCGTTGGTAAAACCAAAAAAAATAAACCCTTATAGTTTCGTTCCTGTGTCTGTCTGTCACTCTGTACGGTTCCAATAACTTTTAAATCAAAAGAGATAAAAACCAGTATTAAATATCCTTTTGACGCGCACACAGGAAAAATATAGCGAACTCAAAATTATCAGCTGTTCAAATTCAAAATGGCGGATAATTCACGTCACATGAAAAAATATTTCTACTGTAAACATCTCTAACTACCTCTGATCACTTCGAACTACCTCGCATAGCTTAAGTTCATCGGTTTGATGGATATTGGTATGTCCCTTTATCACCGATTCTATGATTTTTTCTGTCTTTCCTTACCGTTTTCAATAAAATTTGGCATACTTCGGCCAAATTCGGCTGAAATTTTGCATGCGTTATCACCCAAAATCTAAAAAAAAAAAGTTCCGACCATTTCTATGGTCGAACCCAACCATAGAAAATTCTAAAATGTAACCCATTTAAACACGAACCAACCCAGAAACCATATTATACTGTGTTTTTCGGGGAAAAATCAAATTTCCTGGATATTGATAAATATAAATTTAATTGCAAGGGTGGGAGGCCGAGTTCGATTCCTCGGTGGGATTCTTATTTTGATAAAATGTTTACTAATAATTAAATGTAATCTCGAAAACCCATAGCAACTAGCAAATGCAAAACTAATGTAAGAGAAAGTTTTGTATCGGACGGATTTTTCTACTAATAAAACGTATTGTAATAAACAATCTTAAAAAAATAAAAAATAAAAATATAATTTGTCATTAGAATCTGTCCTTTTATATACAACATACATTTTATAATATTAGATCACCACTCCCACTAAATTATCCATAAATTGAATATTTTAATTAGAAATAAATTCAAATTTAAATTTCAGAATTTAAACCTTTAGAGACTTGGACAACTGAATTAAAAACATTTATTTCAACCTCGGCAGTGAGAAAAAATCAGTTATTTTTAAATTTACTTTCTAAATCGACGAGAGAATAAAAAAAAACATCCGCTTGATTAAGTTTTAAAAGGAAATTGGGTTGAAGCTATTGTTTTTAGATTAGGGAATAAATTGCAAGGGGAGAAGTAACCAGGAATGTTGGGATATTTTATGTTTTCTTAAAATTAGGCTTTAAAACGCTGATGGAAGGAAGAAAAAGGGAAAAAAGATTAAGGATTAAAAACGGCTGAATCCTTAAGGATATTTAAATAGAATGAAGAAATAAAAGAAGGGGGGGGGGGAGGATTTGTATTTTAAATAAGGGAATCGGGAAACTAAAAAGAGAGGGAATAGTTTATTAGAAAATAAAGGATAATACTTTAAGGAATGAGGAGTGGGGGGAGTAACAAGGCGGGAAACACTTCCAGACTTTCCCAGACAGGATCCAGGGGTTAGAAGCGTTTTGAAATATGAATGCAGCTGTGTGATTGGTCGGATTGAGCGGGTGAACTTCCCCCACTCTTTGAATCTGTAAAGCACCACCCCCGCGGAGCTCCGAACAGGATTCAGTCTGTGTCGAGTCGCGGCGCTGATAGCACGTCGCGCTCTTCCGCTGTGTTCACTCGCAAATATAAAACTCAACCGAACACCTCGGACCGGCACTTTAAATTCGTTCACACGCCTCGGACCTACCGACAGTTGTACCAACATTATAATTTAAATAAGTGATTTGTTTTTAATTATTTATTTTTTATTAATAATATATATAATCTTAAACAATAACGAAATATAAATATCTGGATTGTATATTTTTTTTAAATTACGTAAATATAGTTTTTATTTGTTAAAATTGTGATAGTTGAAATTTGGTTCTGACTACATATCGTCGTTTGAAAATGTACGAATTGCTGACACTACCCCTTCTCCTGTATCTATTCACAGGTGAGCAAACTAAGATATTAAATTTATTTTATTATAATAATGTATGTAGCTATTTAAATAGATTATTAATTTAAATTATTAAAATTATTGTCTTCTATAACGTTTAAAAAACTCCTTTTTTTATTAACATGAAAATCTGAATAGTGATTTATATAGGAATTCATTTTTTGAAGAATTTATGTTATTTCTTCCTTTGAATTATCCTTTTTTATTGCCTAACAGTTTGAAAATTTATCTGTCTTGTCCCAGGTCATTTAGGGTTTGAATAAACTCTATAATATGTATATATATATATATATATATATATATATATATATATATATATATATATATATATATATATATATATATATATATATATATATACATATACATACATATTATAGAGTTTATTCAAACCCTAAATGACCTGGGACAAGACAGATAAATTTTCAAACTATATATATATATATATATATATATAGAGAGAGAGAGAGAGAGAGAGAAAATAGGAAATATATATATATATATATATATATATATATATATATATAGAGAGAGAGAGAGAGAGAGAGAGAGGGAGAAAAAGAAAGAAAGAATTCCCCGTCAAAAAACTTTATAATGTCTTTTAAGCTTGGAAGGAATATTGATAATATTATAAAGTTTGCGTGTGATCTTCTGAGATTAATTTACTTTTTACCTTTTTAATTACCTTATTAAAAGTCGAGTTGGCTCTTCTTTTTCAATTTTTCCCCCTCCCCCTTATTAATTTTAAAACTTGCTTTAAGTTCAAAAAGTTGATTTCTAATAAAATACAGCGGTTGCAGAGTATAATAAAGTAGAAAATGGTGACAGTTATAATTTTTGAATCTAAAGACGATACATACATATTATATACATTATATATATATATATATATATATATATATATATATATATATATATATATATATATATATATATATATATATATATATATATATATATACATATATATATATATATATATATATATATATATATATATATTTATATATATATATATATATATATATATATATATATATATATATATATATATATATATATATATATATATATATATATATATAATATTACACAATGCTAGTCAGATTCCACAGATAGGTAAAGAGCGCAGACGTTTAAAATTAATCTAGGGCTATCTACGGTCTACTTTCGATAAACCATCCAAATTTCATAAAAAAGAATGTTCTCTAATATGTAAAAGGACTTCTGACTTAGAATTATTGAAATCGGAGACAAACATAAAATATTTTCGTTCTTAAAAACGGTCACGGTCACATAGCTTTCATTACCTTCTGTAAGCTCGGAAGCAAAAATATATGGCCGACATAAGGGTATTGAAAAAATGTTATTCCTTATATGGCATGTTACATATTATAATAGTCTAAGATCCGGTATAGGAAATATATACCCTCATCTGTTATTTAATGATAATAAAGAATATATGATAGAGAATTTATAGATTGATACATCGCAAATAGGTTGCCTAGCTAAATCACGTACCGATGATGTTAAATAATAAAATGTTTATTAACTTCCCCTTACTTCAACTTCCCCGATGTGTTATTTATGAAAATCAAACATTAGCTGAGAGAATTCACCCCAAGGAATTCAAAAAATAAGGGTTGCCTACTTTCCCCTCTGGCCAACTATGGAGTTGCCAGTTATAAACAGGTGAGTAAACGTAATTAATATACCCTCATCAGGTATTATATCAAATTATTTATCAAATGAAAGGTAATTTTATTCCCAATCCAACCGTATTAGGTTGCCTTAAATTCTAAATTTTAGATCTAAAATCTAGGCAACCATAGATTCAACCAACTTTTTGATAAGGCAACCTAATACGGTTGGATTGGGAATAAAATTACCTTTTATTTGATATATAATTCGATATAATAACTGATGAGGGTATATTAATTACGTTTACTCACCTGTTTATACCTGGCAACTCCATAGTTGGCCAGAGGGGAAAGTAGGCAACCCTTATTTTTTGAATTCCATTGGGTGAATTCTCTCAGCTAATGTTCTATTTTCATAAATAACACATCGGGGAAGTTGAAGTAAGGGGAAGTTTTTAGCTAGGCAACCTATTTGCGATGTATCAATCTATAAATTCTCTATTATATATTGTTTATTATCATTAAATAACAGATGAGGGTATATATTTCCTATACCGGATCTTAGACTATAATTTGAAATTATATTTTATGAGGGTAAATTAATATTAAGTAAGTTTTTCCCAGACTTATTGAAAATAAATATGGCTTATATAAGAGCGAAATACAAATTTTTCTTCGCGAGTTCATTTTATTTATTATGGTCTAAAATCATTTATTATAGTTTTAAAATAATTGCGAACACCCAGTTGAAAGAATCAAGAGAATAATATACTTTATCTACGATTGATACGAAATATAAACATTATATCTTTGTTTAGATGTGTAGAAAGTGATTATTTACGTACTTGTATTCAAGTGCATTCACTTGCTCATGCGCGTCTCATAGTTCTGAATAATTCCTCTTCTATACCACGCTAGCGCGGTAAAGAAGAGGAATTCTTCAGCTTTACGCACGACGCACGATTAGCGAGTTTGTTTACATTTAACAAAACTAATTTGCTGTTCTTTTATTAAAGTAACTGTTTATATCGAGTTTTTAGTGAAAAACAATGAGTGAATCAAGTGACTTTGACGAAAATGTGGAGAATAATACTCCTCCAGAAATAATTAATTCGCCAAAAAAATACAACTCAAGAATTAATGCCATCTTTATCAAGAGAGAGAGATACGAACTTACATACAGCAAGTTTATTGCTTCCGAGCTTACCGAAGGTAACGGAAGCATTGTGTTCACTTTTGAGAAGGAAAAACATTTATGCCTCCGATTTCAAAAATTCCAAGACAGAAATCCGTTTCAGACATCAGGGAACATTTTTGGTCTCGTGTCTGTCTGTCTGTCTGTCTGTCTGTCTGTCTGTCGGTCTGTGTGTCCGCGAATTATGAAACGTGCGACGATAACTTGAGTAAATGTCAACCGATTTTGATGAAATTTGGTAGACATGTTCATTTTACCAATGCCCAGGACGAGTTCGTTGGACAACGTTATCCGTCCAAGCGTTCACGAGCAATGCTCGCATAAACGTGAACTTTAAATTTAAAATTGGAAATTTAGGTCGGGGAAAAAATCTAACTTCATCTATTCAATGAGACAAACATTTTTTTCAAATACAATTTTTTAGTAAAACCAACAGCGACACCGCTATGAAGTGTTAAAGATCGCTAAAACTTAATAGTCTTTACAAAATTAACAATATAACAATAAAGTAATATAACAATAATTGTTATAGTACATGATAGGATGCGAGGAAGCTATGTGCCACACTAATTGGCAGTCTATTTTTTTCTGTATTTATTATTTAAATCTAACAATCGTAGATAAAGTACGGTACGCAACTCGTGCGAAAACGGCATTTTGTATTGCTCGTGTGTTTTTACTACCCTCGCTGTCGCTCGCATGCAAAATACTACTTTCCGCACTCGACGCGTTATGTACTATTTTAGGGGTTTAATAAGCAACAGGAAGGTTCTAGAAAATCCACAAATAAATACATTTTAACTCTACAGTACTCAATCATAGGACGCTCAGAACATTTTATCCCATCCTGCTTTAGGCAGTAAACAAATTTCCATTTACATTAATTAGGTGTAATTTAAATAATGGCATAAATTAAAATTTCAATTCTGGTTTAAATTACAGTTATTTATGCACCTAGGGAGTAAAGTAAGCCATTATTCCCTGAGCGAATAATTCGAAAATCATTCGGCTTCGCCTCAAGAACTATGGTCCCTAAATCCCGAGGCTGGGAAAAACGCTAATTAGCTCTCGAGGCGCAGCAGAGGGATATAATTAGCGCGAGGGGATTAATGGCACTTTACTCACGAGGTATACATACAATATTTTATCTCCAGTAGGAAGAAAATACACATTTTCATCCATTGCACAGTTTTTAGGGTCCGTAGGCAAAACCAAGGACCCTTATATTTTCCTGCGTGTGTCTGTCCGTCCGTCCTCTCGCGTGCTCTCACGGCTACACTTTTCGTCCGATCACATTGAAATTTGGCATGTATGTGTCGTGTACCTACCCACATATTTTAAAAATATAACGACTTAAAAAAAATATTTTTCAAAAAAATTAGGGTAAAAAAACTTAAGGGTTAAACTTTTTTTTATTTTTTTTCGACACCGTGAGGTGTATCATATGTACGTCGAGCTGATTACAAAAATATATAATTCTTTGGATATAACTTTGATAGGGCGAGCGTAGGCAAGTTTGAAGTGGGTGTGAAATTTGTTCCCCCCCCCCCCTCTATCTCGCTTATGTGAAGTGCAAAAAATCTGAAAAAATTCCTGAACATTCTTCGACCAAAAGTAAAGATACCACTTTTTGGAATTTCGAAAAAAATGTTATTTTATTTTTTATTGCAAAATACTTTTTTTTTTTATAATTATGGTCTTTTCGATGTATTTATATGGTTGTAGTCCGGTTCAGTGGCAAAAAAATACTTTATCAGAGTGTGTTTTGAGAATATCAGACCCTTAGAATGGTTCAAAGTAAGCTTTTTAGCATTTTAAAAAACACTTTTTATACACTTTACAGTTAAACACTATATAGTGTGGCCTACGGACCCTCGCTGTGTGCTAACTAGCACACACTTTACCTGTTTATTATTAATTATTTTAATAAATAACAATAATTATTAGCACTTTTAATAGCAGATATAAGAGATTTAATATTAAAAACAAATAAAAATTGGAATTAAACTCAAATAGAAGGTTATTTAGATGATAAACAAGGTCGAAAAAGCAGTGTTGCCAACCTGATTTCAACAACTTCATTACATTAGCCATTAATTTTCTACTATTTATAAAATAATTTAGTTGGCAATCCTTACTTTTTCTTTTTCTCCCTAATTTTGAGTTCAGGGAAGAAAAGACTTACTTTATTCTCTATAAACTAATCCTAAATCATAACTTTTTCTCCCAACTGGAGATAAAATAATTTACAATTCATAAACTTCAAACTTTATTGATTTACGTTTTTACTTTCTCATATAAAGAGAAAGTATTGTGATAGCGTGAAAATTCGATTTTGAGATTTTAATGGATTTACACGTTTTTACTAGTCCAAAAAAGTTTTTTTTTTAAATTTCTTTCTGTCGTCTTTGCAGACGCCTGGAGCGTAAACTACTGGACCGATTTTGACGAAATTTGGCATAGATGTTTTGAAAAATCATACCCTGAGGTGAAATGGAAAAATGAATTTTTGCTCCAAATTTGGGGGAGCTGCTAAAAATTCTAAAATGTAGTCCATTTAAATACGAATCCAACGATATAAGCCGTTTTCCCGTGAAAAATCTAGTTCCTGAGAAAAAAGCTTAAAACGCGGACCGAGAGAGCCCAGGTTCGATTCCCCGCCCGGGAGAAGTTATTTTTATGATAAATTTTGAAGAAATGCTCAGTAATAATTAAATGTACGTACGAAAACTAATAAATGGAAAACGCTGGGCTAAATAATTATGAACTCGTATGTGAGAAAGTTTGTCTTAGTTGTCTCGGACCGATTTTTATTTATTAAAATGTGGTATTATTAATTTGTTTTAGCTTTAGCTCGAATACCTAAGTTGTAGTTGTTATAATAAGAATGATAATGCGTGTAATAGCCTTAGGGTTTTTACAATTATATGAAGGCGATTTAATGTATAATAATATTTAATTTAATAAGACAGAGAAAAATACATTTCACCGCTGGGATTGAAATCCCAGACCCTAAGGAGTGATTTACTCGCTTTATTACCCTGGAGATTGCCGCTCCAATGCCTCTACCCGAGAAAAATTATTATTACTCTGAAAAAGTAAATTAAATCACACATTTTTATTACAATCTTTCATATATTTGTTTTTAATTTAATAATTTCTACTAAATTCATTAATAAACTAATAACTAATTATTGTATTATCATTAGAATACACAATCTGTCAAGTGTGAAGTTTCTAAGTAGTCGGTGAGTGGGTCAAATTTAGCTTTTTCTTTTTTAGGGTTTTGTAGATACTTCTCAAACCCCTTATACCGAGGGTGATGTGTCCGTCCGTCCGTCGCTCTTTGGTTCATAGGGCCCGAACCGTTTAAGCGAAAGTACTGAAATTTGAAACACTGGTGCAACTTTTGACCCAACCACAGGAAAAATATACAGAAGTTTATAATTAGATTTGAGCATACGCAATTCGAAAAAATGTGGTAAACTCAAAAATTTATATTTTTTTTAATTTTTGAGTAGGGTATCAAATGAAAGCTGCTGAAGAGTAGGACACAAATATATATATGATTTTTTAAATGTTGCATTCCTTATTGGTTAAATAAATCAAAATATACCCCAAAAAAATGCCCCCCCCCCCCAACCACTATAGATCGGCCGGCGCTAAAATTTTGAAATAATTCATGCTAATATCTCATTGTGGGGCGATGAAAATTCCGGGAGTTTATCCCAGGTTTTAAAAATTACCAATTTTGTGCGCGAAAATTTGGAGTGCGCCCAAAATTTTATTTTTTAAAAATTTTGAGTTGGGTATCAAAAAGGTTACACCGTATGGTTGGGCGATAAAAATTTCCTGAAAATTGTAATTTATCTTGTCGTTATTACCTATAAAAAACATTGTGACCTCCCGGGGGATCGAACCCGGGACCCTTAGGATCGAAGAAGAAAAATCATAATTACATACCGGGTATGCTTAATCATCTACAAAACCCTAAAAAGTATTTGGACGCAAGCTCTTCCCTGTGATTTTTTTTTTTTTTTTTTTTTTTTTTTTTTTTTTTACGAAATTGCGATGTATGAAAAAAAAATTGATAAAGCTTTCTTTTTCAATTGTTAATAACTTAGGTTCTGCTTAACATTTTTTGATGAAACCAAGCTTACAACATGCCCCATATATGTTAGCTTGATGTTGCTCAGCCAGTTTTCCGCCAATAACAGATATAAATACAGACAGACATGAAAAAAAATTTAGGCCGGATTCGATGTTTGTAATATATTCAGTGATTCAGGATTAGTTTTCTAATCCTGAGCCTTGTACAGACTTGTGTTAAATTTTATAAGGACAAACTCTCCTCCTTATAACAAATTTCTGTACCAGGTAAATCTCTACACAACGTATATTTTTTATGTCCCCATAAATTCTCTATGTATGAAAGTATTTTCTAGAGAACGAAAATAATTTCTGTACAACGAACAAAATTCATAGAAATAAGGATAGAGATAAGACCGAAAAACTTTCTGTTTTAAAAAAAATTTAATGTTGACGATGTTTTTTCATCCCTAATATTTAGTCAAAACCATTTTTATGAATTTATTTCTCAAGCACTCAAATAATTTTTCGTATTATACATCTTTACACAGTATAGAGAAATCTCTTGGTCTCAGTTTAGAATTCGTATTGGACGTTTATAAAGCTTTTGACTTATTACAGCGTAATATATTCACTGTACAAAGGTCTAAAAGAAAGTCATCACTTACAGAAAAAAAATCTATTCAAAATCGCAGACAAAGAAATTAAGAACAAATGAGTAAAGAAGTATACCGCAAATATGAAATCGTTCCGAGTTCAGTGTCTATAATTTTGAAAAACCAGGACTCAATATTTTAACTATACGAAACAAATGGAGATTTTTTTAAAACAATATTTAAAGATCGTAAGTATGAAGACGTAGATTATGAGGAAATGGGTGAAAATGGTACTGGATAAACATCTACCTCTTTCAGGAACATTTAGTTTTCCCCATAAAAAAAATTCTAAATAACGAAATTTTGGTATAGCGAATTTATTTTCTGAAACCATCAACTTCGTTGTGTGAAGTTCCAACTGTATGTAGATGAAAATTTGAGGGGGAAAAAAAGATAAAAAATTAACATATTAATTAATTAAGAACAGGGAAGAGGGTTGAGGGGTCAAGTTATGCCAACCAACAGAGTGGAAATACTTGTTCTATATCAAGACCCTTCAAAGCTGTACCTTTACATAAAATATTTATAGCACCATGCCAGTGTAGTGGAGTCTCTTTAAAAATAATATTTTGACATTGTCCACATTTGTCGTGAATTTGATACATCTATTGCAGGGTGTCCAGCAGCCTTGAATTCCTTGAACTCCTGGAATTATGCTTGAATTTTTAGGATGCTTGAAAAAAACTTAAAATATGCTTGAATTTTTAAAATTTCGGGAATTATAAAGACCCTAGGTTGTCTAGAAATATCAATACATTTTGATTTTTTTGTTATCCGAACCACCCTAAACAACATTAGTTCGGATAATCGATGCGCTACTGTATATTGTATTTCACTTCTCTGGGGTACAACTGCTGTAATTAGTTTGAATTAATACCATTAATATTATAGTAGGCTGGAGGGTTTATTTGGAATGAAAGTCCTTCGAGTGATATTTATTTTTATTTCATCAGAGCTTAGTGATCACTGAAGAAGCTCAGGTTCCCATGGTGGAAGCTTTGATGAAATAAAAATATATACTCGAAGGACTTTCATTCCAAATAAACAATCCAGCCTACTATAATATTCTACAAGTCCAAAAAGTAAAATCTCTTCTATTATAAAAGTAATTTACATTATTTTGCTGAACTCATACCATTTTTTTCTATAATTCTAAGAAATCGTGAATAAATCACTATTTTAATAACTAATGTTAATAAACCCAGCCTTGAATTTTATAAAATTGAGCCTTGAAAACCTTGAAATATGCTTGAATTTTAAATTTTAATATTGCTGGACACCCTGTAATTGTTATATAAATAAAATTGAAGTTTTTCCTAAGAGTTGTATATATTGATCAAAAATTGGATATTTTTTGGCTACTTTTTCATTTCATGCATTACACAAACTGAATTTGAACATAATTTTATCTTGTCAGTATGTCTGTCTGTTCACACTGGTCCAACTTTATAGACGCTAAACTGGCGGAATCGATTAAACCCTTAGTGACACTGGCTGGTGAATAGAGTGCGCCACGAGTAAAAATGTTTCAGTAAATCACAGATGCACGATGCGAGAATAATAAACCCTAACTCTACCCTGCCATTAGAGACCCCTAAAAAAGACGAAACAGTCTGCTTTGATTATTACTTTATTCCGCATACTGTTTCGCCGCGTTTATTTTTTATTTACCTTGGTACGCTGTATACGCCGCCCGTACCACCATGTCCGGTAGAGAATTTGTGCTACCCGGTCAATATTTGTCGGTTTAGCGTGATTTGTCGGACTAGGATATTGGTTGTGAGGAGTTATCTTAGGACTTTGACGACTAATAATTAATTAAGGATGTAAGCCAGACTCTAAGTTAGAAGCTTATTAGTCATTTTATTAAAAGTTTAATTATTATTAAATTTTAATTTTAATTTTTATAATTAAACATATTATTGAGAGATAAATATGTAATATGTTATTGACTTTTTAGTTCAACATTTCCAAAACGCAATTTAGATAATCTGGATTTGACGAATTTATGGTTTGAAAAATGCATTGTTGCATAACGTTTAACGCCCGTCCCTCATTGTTTTTCCACTATAGCCGTGCCACTATGGGTTAATTTTTACGCAGTGGTGTGCGCCAACCTGTTGCTCATGTTGTAGGCTTGGTTTCATTTACAAATATTGAGTAGAACCAGAGTTATTAACTATTTTATGAAACAAATACCGATATGAAAATATTTATAACAATGTTGGTTATTGATTTATTATTTTGGCAAAAATAATATTTTTCCGTTGTAGGGTGTGAAATAGTAACTTTAGAGCCTAAAAAACATAGCTAAAATCCATTTTTTCATTAAGTGGACTTAAATTTGTTTTCATTACTCCTAGGCTGTATTGAAAAAAAAATTTTACATCCTAGGACGTAATAAATTTCTTTTGTACAGCGGGTAGTTATCAAAACGGCAACGCTGTAATCTTTGTAGAAATGCTTCTTAGTACGATTATAATCCACTAGATTCTGTGCGTTTTATTCATCTTTGGTTATAATGTAACCTCTTTAAGGTTTCTTTTTCTCAAAGTCTAAGTATGTACATACTAATATTTGTTATAATTATATTGATTTATATTTAATGTTTTTTCATTGTCTGCTACCTCGGAAAAAAATAGCATATGCTACACCGACTGTGAAGTGTTTTTTCTTTACCTTGGCAATATTTATTTAGTAAATGTAATTGCCACGGTAAAGAAAAAACTCACTTCACAGCCTAATAACTTAATATACTATTAAAACTACTGTCTTCTATCACTTGCTTTGTTTACAATTGTACAGTCGTCAAATAGATAATTGCTTTCTAGTTTACCGAATAATAACACACGTATGTTAGAGGACGTTGTTACTGACACATAGTGAACATCCTGAAAAACGAATTATTTAATGTTTGTCAAAATTACTGCGTGATTTATCATATCTATACGATTGGTTTCGATGGTACATTTATTTTTTAATAATACAAATTATGTATATATTACTTAAATTAAAACAATTCATAAAACACACTTAACAGTTGTGATCTTTCGGGAGAACGAATAATTTTTATGTCTTGGAATTGAAAATTTCTAAGGTAGAAATCTGTTTCAGATATCAGGAAACATTTTTGAGGAAGCTATTTGCGTCACTAATTTTAATTGTAAATTGTAACTATTACTCTTATAGTTATTAATATTAAGAGGAAGAGGAAGAGGAAGAAACATTCAAATTTATTTTACAACGGGGAATGGAGGTGGAATCCTGACTTCTTTGAATCGAGAAGTAATTCTCCATTCTTACGACGGAGCAGTGATTGCCAATAGATATATTTTCTATAATTTCTATTTTAATTATAATAGAAATTATGTGATAGACCTCATCTGTGAAGCAAAGTGCCACTTTGCTGCACTCGAGAGAAATGTTTATACGCACGAGCAGCAAACGAGGGCAGGATGGTTTCTCGAATGCAGCAAAAACCCGCTCGAGTTGCACATTACATTTTCCTTACAGTTTAATCTGTAAATAAAATATAAACAGGTCAAGTGTGTGCTATTCAGGACACAGCGAGGGTCCGTAGGCAACCCTGTATAGTTTAAGTAGTACCCTATTGATGGTGTTTTTTAAAATGCTAAAAAGCTTACTTTGAACTATCCTATGGGTCTGATATTATCAAAACACATAAACAAACTTCCGATAAAGTATTTTTTTGCCACTGAACCGGACTTCAACCATATAAATACATCGAAAAGACCATAATTATAAAAAAGCGTATTTTGTCAATAAAAAATAAAATAATATTTTTTTCAAAATTTCCAGAAAAGTGGTATCTTTACTTTTGGTCGAAGAATGTTCAGGAATTTTTTCAGATTTTTTGCACTTCACATAAGCGAGATAGAGTGGGGGCACACGTTTCACACCCACTTCAAACTTGCCTACGCTCGCCCTATCAAAGTTATATCCAAAGAATTATATATTTTTGTAATCAGCTCGACGTACCCTTTCATATGATACCCTTCACGGCGTCGAAAAAAAATAAACAAATTTTATCCCTTAAGTTTTTTTACCCTAATTTTTTTGAAAATTATATTTTTTAAGTCGCTATATTTTTAAAATATGTGGGTAGGTACAAGACACATACATGCCAAATTTCAAAGTGATCGGACGAAAAGTGTAGCCGTGAGAGCAGGCGACAGGACGGACGGACAGACACACGCAGGAAAATATAAGGGTCCTTGGTTTTGCCTACGGACCCTAATAAGAGTGCAATCAACAACAACTGACTCTCGACAACAGACAATAATAATTACACAAGCTTTTCTGTTGCTAATTTTTATTTCAAGCATATACGATGTTTCCTGGCTGCTATTAGAGGCAAATTATTTATTTTCCTAAGTCGGAACGCTGGAGTGTTATATATACCGAGTGGAAACTTATAGCTCAGCTTCTGTAATACATAAAAAAAATTATGTTTGTGAGTCTGAAACCTACATTATTTTAGTTTAAATTTAATTGATTTAATTTAACAAACTATTGGGTGAAAGCCATGAGATGACGGTTTGAAATAGGATCTTAAAAAAGTCGTCCGGGTAGTAATCGTTGTCTGGTAATATAGTTTTGATAGAATAAATAACCATATGGTGGAATGGGGGTTCTTTGTAGATAAGTGGAAGAGGAAATCAATCAGTACGACTTTGTCTATCAAACGTCGAGTTAGTTCTGCATATTTTTATTGTTATGCCGTTAAGCGAGGAGGATAAAATTTGGATATGTGTCAATCAACTAATGCTGGGTGCTGGGGTCATATTCCAATATTGAATGTAGAAGGAGGGAGATATTGAACCATACAACAAATAAATCTGAAAAGTATGCATTACTTTTTTAACAAGTTAGTTAGTTTATTGATGTTATATTTTGAAATTAGGTTGTTTGGACTGTCTTAAACATGTCGGTAGAATATACAGAGTTACTTCCGTTTTTACTGGTCTTACATTACTTTGCTTTGTAAGTTTCATCGCACATTTCCGTTTCCCCAATTTTGAACCACTTCCCGTAATTCAATCTTCCCCAAATTTTGGACATAGATACAACTAAGGTGAAGAATACAGAAACCAAAAAAAATAAAAACAAAAACAAAATGGCGTCAAATTTATTTGCTTTTTAAGTTTCATCGCACACCTATTACCTCAATTTTGAACCACTTACCGTGATTTAATCATCCCCAAATTTTTCACATAAATAAAACTAAGGTGAAGAATACAGAAACCAAAAAAAAAAAAAAAAAAAAAAAAAAAATGGAGTCAAAATTATTTGCTTTTTAAGTTTCATCGCACACCTATTACCCCAATTTTGGACCACTTATCGTCATTCAATCTTCCCCAAATTTTGCACATAGATACAACTAAGATGAGGAATACAGAAACCAAAAAAAAAAAAAAAAAAAAAAAATGTTGAAAATAAGACTAGTTTTGAAAAATGGCATTTTTATATGAATTATTATCTTATGTTTGAAATATATTTAATTTTTTGCTGAAACTTTTGGATGCAAGATAGGAACTGAATAGCTGGATTCTGTTAGAATAATAAAGAGAATTAGAAGTCTCTGTTTAGTTAGTCTCGGCCCCCCTTGTTATGCGAGTTATTAATTAACGTTAATTTCAACAACACGGAGTAAGTTATTGTCCAGCTACTTTTAGTTTCACTTGATTAAGTACTCACTGAACTGAGAGCAATGCCTTCACAGCACTCTCTACCAACCTCAACAATAAATAATAATTCATATTACATCAATCATCTGCCTCAAATTTATATATACATATATATACTGCCTCAAATATATATATATATATATATATATATATATATATATATATATATATATATATATATATATATATATATATGCGCGTGGCAAAAGGCCTAATTTTATATTTAGAAAAAAAAAGTAAAATAAGTAAATTAATTTAGATAAGTTAATTCACCAAATTCCTGTTGAAATGCTGGAACATGATAAAAAATTGGGCCCGCAGAATTGTCTAAGGTAGGCACTGTTACGGTCAACATTTAAAATAGATACTCTTCAATAAATAAATTTAAGACATTCCACTTTTGTTACATAATATTGAGTATTTGATTTAACTATTTTTTATGTATTTTCTGAAAACAGTACCTCTAAATGAATCACCCTTTACGAACATCCTAGCTGACTGATATAATAAAGTAAGCAAGTTACAGAGGGGAGTAACAATCTAAAGAAGGTGTCCGGAATGTTCTATATACTGTTACTCCCCTTATAGACATAACAGAGGGGAGAAACAATCTAATGAAGGTGTACGGAATGTTCTTCATTATACTGTTACTCCCCTTATAGACATAACAGAGGGGAGTAACAATCTAAAGAAGGTGTACGGAGTTTTTCTTTAGACAGTTCTCCCCTTATAGACATAACAGAGGGGAGGAACAATATAAAGAATGTGTACGGAATGTTCTTCTTTATACTGTTACTCCCCTTATAGACATAACAGAGGGGAGTAACAATCTAAAGAAGTATCATTTGTCGTGGACTGTGTTTATATTTTATTTATTTATTTAAAACATTTACAAATTCACATAAAATAAATTTAAATTACAATTGCTTACCTAAATAATTAGAATTTAACAAATTAATATCAAAATCAAAAAAGCCTCCAAGAAGAAAAACCTTGAAACAGGAGACTCGTATGTGTATGTTTTCTTTAGAGGCTGTCCCATTCTTTGAGGAATTTCTACCAAATTTGGCAGATATATGTGCCATTCTCCTGGTATAGTTTCATTTACTAATACTCACTCATTTTCAAGATACCGGCCATTTAAGTGATGCCAAATCCGACCTTATCTTGTATCAAACAAACATTAAAAAAATCAGAATTTGCTTAACCTTCAATCACGAATTTTTTGACCTACCATATTGATTCAAAATGGCGGCCATTTGCAATTAACGCTATTTCAGAACTATAGGCATACTGGTTAACTTGGAACATACAAAACATTATTTTTATTTTAGAAACGATAACTACGTAATCATTGATTATTGGTGACGTCGATTTTGCTCTGAAAACTATACTTAGATAGATATTTGGTTAATATTTTTATATAAATTGACTAAAAAGTAGAATGTTTTACTGTATTATAGAGTATAACAGTTATCGATTGTGACTCACAAATATTTAACTGCGGAAACCCACTCAATACGTGGGCACTGGCAATGTGTTAATTGGGAGTTTTAATTACGTATAATCAATTTTGGGATTTGTAGTAAAGTACTCCAATAATTTAAGCAAGCGTGCATAGTGTGCATAGAGGGAAATTAAGAGATACGCTCCAGGAGTTCAATGTTCCAAATAAATTAATAAAATTAATAATGTTAACTTTGAAGGGAACAAGGAGCAAGGTTAAAATAGATGGTTGTTTGTCACCCTCCTTTGAGGTTAGAAGAGGGCTGAGGCAGGAAGATGTTCTGTCAGCAACTCTTTTTAACCTTGTGCTGGAAAGAGCAGTCAGGAAAATACCTGGCAACCCAGGAGAAACCTTGTTCAACCGGCAAACCCAATGTCTTGCGTATGCAGATGACGTTGGACTCTTGGCAAGATCTAAAAGAGCCCTGAAGGAGGCTTACATGCCATTGAAGCAAGAAGCTGCAGATCTGGGACTAAATATTAACAAAAATAAAACAGAATATATGCTAATGACTCGCAGAGAAGCAAGAGAACCTCTGGAAGATGTGTTGTTAGGAGGTGATTTATTTAAGTCAACTAACAACTTCAAATATTTAGGAACCCAAATCACTAATGATAGATAACACCGTATCGAAGGAAGTAAGAGCTAGACTAACGGCAGGAAATAGGTGCTACTTCTCCTTGATGAGGATACTAAAAAGTAGACTCTTAAGTCGAGACTTGAAGATTAAAGTTTATCTAACTGTCATCCGGCCTGTTGTATTATATGGATCAGAGGCCTGGACTCTTACCAACTCTGATGAAAGCTGCTTACGGCGTTGGGAGAGAAAACTATTGAGAAGAATCTTTGGCCCTGTGAACGAGGATGGAAGATGGAGACTTAAGCACAATGATGAGCTACATATTCTCTACGGCAAACCGGACCTGGTGGCTGAGTTTAAGAAAAATAGGCTGCGATGGCTAGGTCACGTTGAGAGAATGCCAGAGAATAGGGCGGCTAAAAAGTTGTATGATGGTAAACCTGGCGGAAAAAGACTTAGAGGGCGTCCAAGACTGAGATGGCTAGATCAGATGGAGAACGATCTGAGGAGGATAGGAGTGAGGAGGTGGAGGGCTGTTGCACAACAGCGGGAACTCTGGAGGAGCGAAGTGTTGCAGGCCCAGGCTCTTCGAGAGCTGTAGTGCCGAGGATGATGATGATGATGATGACTCCAATGTAACGAGTAAGCCATTGCACATGTTTTTATTATACTTATAGTATAGTTAACTCATTGAGTTTAAACCAACGTATTATAATTTGTAGATCATTTTGAACAAGTGTTGCTGTCTGTTTATATTGATCAGACTCGCATAGCAAGACTAGATCATCTGCAAAACCTACCAGTAAAGAGTTTGAAACAATTTTGAAAATATACTCATAGAATTCATAAAGATAATAATCAAAACTTTTTAAGAAATATTAATATCATTTTTATTTATTGGGAGATAACGCCCCCAAATTTAGAGCTAAATTTCATTTTTCGATATCTATCACACCCAGTAGTGAAGGCTCTGGGCGCTTTGCACGGACGCAGACATTTTTTAAAAACCACTTTTTTTGGTTTAGACGACTTTAAGAGGTGCAAATCCATCAATATCGAAGTATTTTAAGCTTAACGCGAACTGTCGAATTGTTGAGCCTTCACAATACGTATAATATGTGATATTATGAATTAAAAAAAAAATATATATATTTATTTAAATTATACAATATTTATAACTGTAACTTAGCATTTTATATAATCTATATTATGTATATAAAATTAAAGTTTTGTCTGTACATTAGTCAGAATTCAAAACTTTTTGGATACATTTACATTTTATACATCCCAAAAACCTAATTTGTAGGCTTGGTTTCATCTAAAAATATTGAGTAGAACCAAAGTTATTAAAAATTTTATAAAAAAAGTGTATAAAACATAACCTAAAAAAATTGCGTTGACCCACCGTATCCAACCCCCACAGACTCGCTAATCAAAATGTTTTGGTACTTCTAGACCACCTAGAGACTCGCGGTTTTTTGCGTTTGGTCAGAAATTGGCCCAAAACGACTGGAAAAATCCGAAAAGTTTGAATAATATATTTTTCCCCCCCTTAAAAAATTAAAGATGGTGGACGCACTTAAAAGTTTTTTGGGGGCCTATTGTGGCTAAACGGTAAGTCGTATCGACAAGCTGATTGCGCCAGCGGTAACTAATTTTAAAAGATCTACAACATTGGTCCTTTTTGTCGTACCTTCATCGGTTCTACTTTAAATTGAGCTAAATTTTATTTTTTGTAAAAGAAATTGACTTTGATCTCTTACGGCGTCCGCAATTGTTGACCGATTTAATTTCTGATTTGGGTGCTTAAACCTAACACTATTGCTCAATAAATCGAATATTTATTATTTCATTATTAGAGTTAGTAAATTGAGTTTATTAAATATTTACTGGTGCAACTGCCGTATTGTATTGAGAGAAGAGACTGGTAATTCAATTAATGCACTATCATGGTTGATGATTGTTCAATCACTTCCCAGTGTAATTGGTTTTGTCTACGTTTATTTTCTTATTTGTTATACCTTTTTTTTTTAGCATTGTTAGTTATTTCTATACTACTAAGTTTCTATTGGCTATTTTTTAAATGTATAGATAGACTCCAAACTACGATTTGGAGAGTATTATATTCTTACCAATGGAATTAATTATGTGTAATATAGTCCTGATTTTATCCTTAAAAGGCTTTGGAAATAGAACTATTAAGGAATTTAATTTAATTGCTGGGCCTACATGCTTTTAGGAAACTGCCACTAATACCTAGCATGAGCCCCGCGCGGAGCGCGGGGTGAAAGCTAGTCTTTCATATAAATCAAATCAGAGGTAAGACTGAGTTGAAATTTGTTTACACTTTATGAAAAAGCATTGAATCCAGTTTAGCCAACCTTTACACCTCTCCCACTAAAAACGGTTGCCATAGTGCGCTTCTATCGGCGAAATATAGTACTAAAAAGTAAATACTTAGCTATCTACCGTAATATTCTATAAATAATGCACCAGGAATGCTTTATTTATGAACGTCACATTTCTCATGTAATTTTTTTGCGTGACAGAAATTTATCCCCTAGCCCAAAAATATATTCATGCAAAAATGCACTAATCATAACACATTGTGCAGCTAAGCACGAGAAATAGTAAATATTATATGATGGAAGAAAACGTGACTTTCAACGTAAAATATAAATTAATTTGTCACAAGATGAATCCAAATGTTAAAATGGATAAAATCACAGAGTTTTGTATAAACTTTGGTTTTAAAACAAACTTTGTGAGGCAAGTTTAACTTTGGATGTTACCTTACAAACCTGAAGAGAAGGGGGAGTCTAAAACTTCGCTCTAACTACCGCTATCAAACAACACCCCGTTATACCGTCTAACCGCTAACGTAAACCACCAATTCAATTAACCTAACTCCACGCAAACATCTTAATTATAAAACATTTCAACCTTTCAAAACATTTAAATAAATAATTTACCTCTAAAATAATAAATAACTTTGATAATCTTTGTAATGGAGAGCTTCTAAAAGTTTCATAAGCCGCATAATCTATCAATAAAGCTGGTTAAATTACAACAAACCAAAACATTATTGGTTTTAGAAACGATATCATCGTTATCGTTTTTTGGGTTTCGTTGGTAAAACCAAAAAAAGAAACCCTTATAGTTTCGTTCATGTGTCTGTCTGTCTGTCACTCTGTACGGTTCCAATAACTTTTGAATAAAAAGAGATAGAAACGTGAAACTTTCCAATATTAAAGATCGTTTTGACGCGCACACAGGAAAAATATAGCGAACTCAAAATTATCAGCTGTTCAAATCCAAGATGGCGGATAATTCATGTCACACGAAAATAAATATTTTGTTTAAATTTTGGGTGGGGTATCAAATGAAAGGTATTGAAGAGTAGATTACAAATATATATATCACTTAGGGAATGTGTTCAATTTTCGGCGCCATTTTGTCAAAAAACATCGACATTTTGCGTGCCCCCCCCCCCCCCCCCCCCCCCCTAAAATCGTATTTCCGCTCTTACTAAAAATATAGAAAAATATGCAAAATGTGCGGTCTGATGGGCCAAAGAAAAAATAAGAATAGCAACTTGGTCGGGTTAACTGGGAATCCAAGATGGCGGCTAATTGCTGTCACGGGGAAAAAAATATTTTTTCAAAATTTTGAGTGGGGTATCAAGTGAAAGGTATTGAAGAGTAGATTACAAAAATATATAACCCTTGTGGAAAGCGTTTAATTTTCTACGCCATTTTGTCAAAAACATCCAAATTCTAGTAGTTTTAGAAAGCAAAGGTGCAATATTTTTATATGATACCGATATTGTACTGTATTGAGGATCCATATATTTTATGATAAGTTACAACTTACAGCACGGTTTACGTCGCCACGGAACGGAGACCCCCCAATGTTTGAGGTTGGGGCAACAACGAAAAACGATTATCATAGAATGACAGTTTCTTATAGATTTTAAATAATATTGCATTTGTATAATGGCTATTGACTGATCTATTTAATCTACAATGATTAGGTTTGTACGGGGTACAAATATCAAAGTAATGAAAACCTTTAATTATGTATATCGTTGAAAAGCTCTTTAAGAGTACAGTAATTGTTGATATGTTCATTATGGCCATATATTCATTTAGGAGGGGGAAAAATGCAAAATACAGGAAAAATGTTTCTATAATCTATATCTACCATCTGATTGCTATGAAACTTGGGGAATGGTTGGACGCATGCTCGGGAAGGTTTCTAAGTTAGTGAAATTATGTTTAAATTTTGGTACAAAGGGTACGGGGCACAAATATCAAAGTAAAGAAAACCTTTAATTATGTATATCGTTGAAAAGCTCTTTAAGAGTACAGTAATTGATGTTATGTATATTTGGGTCATATTTTCATTTAGGAGTGGGGTAAAATGCAAGATACACGAAAAATATTTCTATAATCTATATCTATATAAATTTCAATTGAATGTTTGTTTATCTGTATGTCTCTTATGCCAATATTGTATATTGTACAAGTATATATTGCAAATTGTAAAATACATTTTTCATCTATAACAACATTATTTAACCAAATAAACTATTTATAAAGTTTTTCAAAGATAGCAGCTATACATTTCTTATTTTATTAATGTTTAGTAGGCGGTACGAAGTTCGCCGGGTCAGCTAGTAAATAATAAATTAATAATTGCACAGTTTAAGTGTTCGATTCCCCACCGGAAAAAAATAATTTGCATGGTATGATTAAATATAATGTTTTAAATCCTAAAACTAATAACAAATGGAAATGACCGGACAAAGTAATTAATTATACACTCGTATGAAAAACTTGTGTACTTGTTTATGAATGGCCACACTGTTGTACTATTTTAACTTTCGTATAATTTTTATTTGATTAACCTCACAAGAGTAGAGTAAGGTTTGTATTTATGTATAATATTGATTTATTATGAATGAAAAACTGGTTTCCATTAACTCGTTTATTTAATAAAAATGTATGAATGAATCGATAAATCAATTCGTCTTTTAAATTTTCTTCTAATTAATTTTAACTAAACAAATTCAATAAACAAGTTTTTAAAGTGTATTAAAATCGACCTTTATGTTTTTTCATTCTAGAGAAAGTCAGTGTTTGTTTTAATTAGAAATAATTTTACCTGTATATAATTATTGTAATTTCATTTGTTGGCCGGTAAATTATGACAAATCTGTTTCATTCCGAGGTATAATTTGATTATAATATCATTTCGCAATTATTCATTTCTCTGATTTAACTCATAACCGTATAGCAGTGGTGACAATGCTTCGAATGAAACTTTTCCAACCAAATATAAATAATTACATGGAATAACACCCGGTATATATATATATATATTAGATGGATACCCGTGCTTCGCTACGGAGTGTTATTTCAATTTAATAAGTTTATAAACTATACCATCAAGAAACTTGCGAAAATATCTAGATTCTATCCCCCCCCCACTCATTTCTATACCCCCTTCTCTTTGATAACATAGTTTGCAAATATCCCAAATTTACCCCCCTCTTAAATGAAAATATGACAAAACTATACATAACAACAACTACTGTACTGTTAAAGAGCTTTTCAACGATATCAGTCATGAAGGGGATTCATTACTTTGACCCCGTATTCATTACTTGTACCTCGTACCCCTGTGTATTCATGTAGACAATGATTTTCCCCTTGCATTGAAGGTCAAATGTGCAAATTTTCTTAGAGATCGGACTAAAACTGCAGATTTGTATAAAGAACATACACACATACGTTGACACACACACATATATATATATATTAACAATGTAATACCGTGTTATTGCACACTGCAATAAGGTGCACAATTTGTGATAGTGAGAGACACCAAGGGATGTGCCACTCGAAAATGGCACCTAGGAACTGTTCCAACATCAGACTTACGTCATCAAGATGTTGGCTCGGCATTACGCTATGTTATGCATTGTTTCGTCGCGTCCGACTCATCAGGGGCCCGACGATGCCCACCCAACTCTGGACCTATACCAGATCAAGATGTTGGAACAGTTCCTATGTGCCATTTTCGAGTGGCACATCCCTTGGTGTCTCTCACTATCACAAATTGTGCATATATATGTATATATATATATATATATATATATATATATATATATGTATATCGTCCCTACCATACCAAACTAACAAATGTGAAAATCGGTACTTTTCATCAGGAGACTCAAAAAATTCCTTTAACAGTGAATTGCCAAAAGGAGAAATATTTATATGTTGTTAGTATATTTTTGAATCCATTTTAGGATGGTATTAAGATTTAGCCGTTAACTGTTTTTTTATTAACCAAAAATCATATTCGTCACTTTGTATCTGACTTCAAATCAACTATTTTCTTGTTTTGTCATTTTAAAAGTGCGAATATGGCATTTTCGATCGTTTGGTTTGTTATAATTTTGACATTTTCACATGGAAATACTCTGCCAATTGGTGTGGCACATGGCTCCCTCACATCCTATAACGCACTTTATTGATACTATGCTTTTACAAGCCATTATTGTCTAATTTGTTTGACTGTGTCCCGTGTTTTTTTAATCCGTCCAAATTGTTTTCATTTTTTACATGAATTACATTATCAATTTATAGTGCAGGAGATAGCGTGCAAAAAAGTGTCTGACTAACATCAAGCTAGAATTTTGTATACAAGTCAATCCTTTAGCGCCTTTTAAGTATATGTGGTCGGCTAAGTTCGTCTGCGGGACATAGCTTGGCAATAGGCGTTTGAAATAAACAAACCGGTGGAGAGCGGCCATGTCTCACCAATTATGGTGGACAATGTGATTTTCATGATCCTGAGTACAGAATTAATTGGTAGACCAAAAATCAAGTTGATGTTGTTTTCACACTTGATAGGTTAGTTATTCAAATATTACTAAAAATCAACGTTGTCACCTGTCAACGGACAAACTAACATCAACTTGATTTTCGGTCTACTAACTAATTCTGTACTCGGGATCATGAAAATCACATTGTCCACCATAATTGGTGAGACATGGCCGCTCTTCACCGGTTTGTTTTTTTCAAACTCCTATTGCCAAGCTATGTCCCGCAGACGAACTTAGCCAACCACATATTCTTAAAAGGCGCTAAAAGATTGACTTGTATACAAAATTCTAGCTTGATGTTAGTCAGACACTTTTTTGCACGCTATCTCCTGGACTATTAGCGAATGTAAAAGATCGCAGACGATTCAAATTAATCTGGGGCTATCTGCGGGTTACTTCCGATAAACTATGAAAGTTTCATACAAATCAGATAAGCAGTTTTGGAGTTATAGGTGTGAATAAATATATTTTTGTGCGCATGTGAAGGAGAAACAAATGAGCGCAGAAAGTTGAAACTTATATGGGACCAACAATGAGCCTATTATGACCTACCATACGAATTTCATTAAAATTGGACGTGTAGTTTTTATGATATGATGGTTCGCAAAAATTGAGCGACAGACCGACACAGACAGAGGTTCTAAGGTTTTTTTTTTTTTTAATTTACGTGATTGGGAGTCTGCCATCGTATGGGTTTGTATTTTGCTTTCCTTTATATAATTTGGTTACAAGTGTTAAAAAGTCCCCATAGTAGTCTCATTAATAACATGTTCAATGTCGGGATGGGAAATAAGGTACTTAAATACGCATGTTCCAATTTCGGTACTCCCCCCCTTTTTCCTCCTATTTCATCCCATATAAAACACTGCTCGCTCGTGTTCCCTAAATCGTAGATTGTCAAATTGTAGATGGCAAGTTTTCTCACGTAAAAGAAAGGCCCCGCAGCTCCACTGGGTTTGTCAAAACAGATTGGAGATCGAAATTAAATCCCAATATTTTCTTATTATCTAAAGCTGATACTGTTTGTCTTCATTCCTTTTTATTCTTGCGGCCTCTTTTCTTTCTTGGTGTTTTTTATATTTTCACGGTTTAAAGTTTTTTCTACCTCTGAAGTCCCCTCAAAGTACATGCTAAGTATACGATACTAACTATTCATACATGGCGGAGTTAAAAAAGAGATAAAATTAAAAGTAACTAAATATTTGTACTAGCGGAATTAAGGCAAAATTAAAAGAAAAACTTTTACTATCTTTGAAGAGAGCGTCTTACAATAAATAATGTATTGTAATCTGAGAAAAAAGTTAATTTTGATGAGTTTATAGTTAAAGCAGATGGTGGTAGAGAAGAAAATAACTGTCCCATCAGACTCCGCCGGCGTATTACTCCAATTAAAATATTATAATATAAAATATAAATCACCAACACTAAAAAACTTCTGCTTGTATCAGGTTGAAATTGAAAACATGCCTGTTTCAATTGCTCTTTAGACGACGTGTAAGAAGTTTTATTAAAATCGTTGCGTTAGAACGTAGGATATCGGTAAAAAAGTTGTTTTCTTTATTTTAAACGTTTATGTCCGCTTTAATAAATTTAGCGATCTTAATCACTTCATAGCAGTGTCGGTGTTTGTTTTAATAAAAAAAAAAATCATAAAAGTTGTTTGTCTCATTAAATAGATGAAGATAGAATTTTTTGCTATCCTGAAATTCCAATTTTTAAATTTGAAGCTTACGTTTACGTGAGCGTTGCATGTGAACGCTTTGGCAGATGACGTTGTCCAACAAACTCATCCTGGGCATTTGTAAAATAAACATGTTTACTAAAATTCAAGGAACTCGGTCAACTTTTACTCAAGTTATTGTCATCACTAGATTTCGTGACGCTTGGTTTTTTGACCACGATTTTGGTCGTTTTTTGTGGAATTCACTCCCGGGCCCCAGAACGAGCCGTAAGGAACTTCGTTCCCAAAAAAAAAAAAAAAGGATGTATATATGAAAGGATGATTTTTAACAGAATCTTCGTCATCTCGGACGAGTTGATCGCCAGCCCCGGATTTTTTTTTTTTTAGATCGGTCCCCGCCCGTTTTTTCAGGCTCAATGACTCCTGTTGAAGTTAATTTTCGAAAGGCTCCTTTATTAACTCCTCACTAATCCCAAGAGTGTCAATAAAAAACTGTCCGTATACTAAATGTTCCTTATTATCACACATGAGTGATTTTTTTTTCACGCCCTTCCTTGATACCCCATTGACACAGTTATGTGTCTGATAATATTATTATATTCGTGCTGCTTATGAAGTGACTCATGTGAATGAAATTGGTCAAATATAAGTTTTCTTTTATTCTCTGGAATTTTCGAGATTAATGTAATGTACTAATTGTGTAGTCTTAATAATTTAAAAAAAAACCCAAGTAATGAATATGGCGTATAGGATACTATGCCATACATGGATTTTGTATTAATAGTGATATCTACTACACCAAAGTAGCGAATATACCATATTGGTCAGTTTGCGTGATCTCAAAGTATTATAAATTTGGGGAAAATGTGCCTATTCGATTCTTTGACACAGTATTACATTTAAAACCGTTTATATTCGATACTTGGTCCAAGGCCACAAGGCGTATCGCATTCAAAGAAAGATAATGGTTTTAAATCTGAAAAATCGGAATTTTCACATTCGTTAGTTTGATATGGAAAGGACGAATATATACTAATATGTTGGGTCGATTAGGTTCTTAATCGACCCAACATATTAGTATTGATAAAATAGGGACAACAAGAAAACTTATGTATACATTATACTAATAAGCCAGTTACTCAGGCCAAAAATAGTGCCTTACATCCGAAATTTGAGAAACTGAACCGATTTGCTTGAAATTTGGTGAGTTGATGGGAAAGTGCTCAAATAACAAAAGTTTATATAGTGCAGATGTGCGCTTCCGCCCCAGGGGCGGTTGCCACCCCTTCTCGGGGGTGGAAATTCCTTTGCTCAAAATAACCCCGTGAATCGATAGAGGATCAAATTTTAAGAAACAAATGTCGTATGAAGTTTTTATGTTAAATCAATATTTTTTGAGTTATTCACAATTGAAAAAAAACACGATTTTGAACGCTTTTTTAAGAATCACTCAAAATATACGATTCTTATCGAAAAAAGTGAAGACAACAAAATTGTAGCTTATGAATAAACAAAGAAATTATTTATTTTTAAAAAAATATTGTAGGTCCAATACAAAGCGAGATATGGTCGATGAAAGGAAATCTTTTTCTTTTGACTACTTGGATCGATGTATTCAATGTTAAATAACGTGAAAAGGATTCATTTTTCGGATTTCATGATAAGAAACGTTTTTATAGTCCCTAAAGAAACCTTTAAAATGAGTACTGTTAAAAGTCAGTTGCATTTAAAATTAGCGAGTTACAATGCAAAAAAATATGGATCACTCCTCGAAGTTTTTGTGAAAAAATCGTAGTAAAATTAATCTCATGTCCGCCAGAATTAAAATTTATTGTTTTAACTGTACAATATATTTTATTTTAGTGTTGCTCATGTGTTAAAAAAGTTTGACTGGTTTAAAATGCTTTCATTTAATAAAATTAAATATTCATTTTTAGTAGCATGTATCATATTGAAAACAACCCCGATTTGATCAAACAAATTGTGCAATTTAATGTAAAATTATTCCTCTTTCGAATGCCGTAAACTGCATATTATTTTCTATTTTAGTTGCCGAGTTATTACGCAATGTATGAAACTAATTAAATAATCGAAAAAATCGATATCTCGAAAACATTTGTTTTGTTGTAGTTTATTATTATCTTGAGCGACTGAAAAATGCGTTTTCAGATGGATAGAATTACGAACCACGGTTGGTAACTCTTGCGCTTTTCAGACCTCCAATTAGTGGTTTCTATGGTTACTTAAGTAGGACCCTAATTAGTGGTCTCATTGATCAGTCATGTATAGGATAGTATAATCCAAAGATTGCATATAAAGTAAGTGAACATTCCATATTTCTCTTGTATCTTTGTGGATTATTATCTCCGAAACCAGATGTGGTTGCTTATAAAAGTTAGTACTTATTGGCTGACCACATAGAACTCACACTGTAACGCGCAAAATAACTTGAACTTAGTCAGAACTGCACACTCTGGATGGAACATTCAAGTTGATATCTTATAGGATGTCCCCTATCATTTCTAATTCCTTTTGTTCTATAGGGTGTCTTTCGAGCGACCTCTGAAAACCGCCCAGCACAAATAGAATGTAGAAGAATAGTTATTTATGCACCTAGGGAGTAAAGTAAGCCATTATTCCCTGAGCGGAAAAGTTGGTTCTTGAGGCGAAGCCGAAGGAACCAAGGCAACTAAATCCCGAGGCGAAGCCGAGGGCATAAGACTCTTTAATTTGCTCAATCCCTATTTTATAAGATCCTTGGCCTGGCACGACTAGTAAATCGGTAAACTGAATAGTAAACTGATAGTAAACTGGTAGTAAACTGATAGTAAACTGGTAGTAAACTGATAGTAAACTGGTAGTAAACTGATAGTAAACTGGTAGTAAACTGGTAGTAAACTGGTAGTAAACTGATAGTAAACTGATAGTAAACTGATAGTAAACTGATAGTAAACTGGTAGTAAACTGATAGTAAACTGGTAGTAAACTAATAGTAAACTGGTAGTAAACTAATAGTAAACTGGTAGTAAACTGGTAGTAAACTGATAGTAAACTGGTAGTAAACTGATAGTAAACTGATAGTAAACTGGTAGTAAACTGATAGTAAACTGGTAGTAAACTGGTAGTAAACTGGTAGTAAACTGGTAGTAAACTGATAGTAAACTGATAGTGAACTGATAGTAAAATTGCCCACCCACAAGCTATACACTGGCCGGTCCTAGAAAGGGAAGTAGAGGAGAACTGTCCTAAAGTCGGTCAGTCGGGCAATCGTAATCTTCTCATATTCTTAACCGGGTGGCCAACTTGCTGGTTAGAACGTTTATGGTTGCGTTGTCTGCTTGATGTTTCAAGAATTTATATATTTTATGAATAACGACTATGTTGAGATAGTACAATACAGACGAGATCTGGATTACATGGAAGTAATGACGTCATAACTTGATGACGTCATTTACTTTTATACTGCCTTTATCTGTATAATTTATACTTTTTCTTTAATACTTTCATGTCAGTATGGATTGTCCAGAGGAATACTATTGCGTTTTTATCTTAGACTGACGTATGTGTTATACTTATTTCGACCCTAAATTTTTCCCAGTGCGTACTCGCCTATGATACGCTACTTTAATAATAATTTGTTACGTAATGTTCTATTACTTTTTGAAAGGAAGTGGTTAAATTGATATTTTATATGATGAGATTATTTATTTTTATTTTTATGTGTAAACTGTAATCAGTTATGTAAACTATAATCAGTTTTTATCCGAAATTGATATTAAATTAATCTCAAGGATTTCCTCATGCGGTATTTTCCTGTTATATGAAAATGTTTTATCATTTTAAAAACAACTCAAACTACAATCTTATCAATAAAACTATTTTCTTTTTATCAATTTTATGATAATTGTTTTTTCTGAAATAATCAGGAAAAAAGTATTGATAATTGTTTTATAAATAAGTATTGTTTGTTTTCATTCCTACGTTCTATTATGTGGTTAATAACTGCGCGTACGCAATGCTTTTATAAATTCATATATCCACTGACATGTAAACAACCACTTAAGAACAATGTTACTATTGCATAGCTACCGTAGGTTTAAAAGTTCCATTAAACTTTCTAATTCTATAAATAAATTTCAAACCAAATATGTAAATTTTGAGTTTAATTTTAAATTATTGACTTTCAAAAATGTGTGATTCGTTATAAACGAAGGAAGTAGTGAAAAGAAACAAACTAGAAATTACTAAATAAAAATTAAAAACGGTCCGAGACAACTCAGACTAACTTTAATACTTCTTTAGATTGTTACCCCCCTATGTTTTTTTATAGAATATAAATTACTTACTAAATAACTATAAGACAAAGGGATGTTTAGTCCAATGTACTTTTAGACAAAGGAATATCACATTTCTGTTTTTATAAGAGGAGTAACAGTCTAAAGAAGAACATTCCTTACACCTTCTTATTGTTACTCCCCTCTTTTTGTTTTTGTTTATAAGGAGAGAAACAATCTAAATGAGAGCCATAACTTTTTCGTTTAATCTGCTTGGTCCCAGATCCGAGAAACTTTTTGTTTTCGGTCTAAAACAAAATCAGATTAATTTCCTTCAATATCTCGAAAACTAGATTTTGTACGGGAAAACGTCCTATATCGTTAGATTTGTTTTTAAGTGGACATCATTTTAGAATTTTTTTAAATAAAAATCGTAACAGTTTTAGATTTTTTTCGGAGTTTTTTTTTGGGGGCGGGGGGGATCAATTTCGTCAACAATCGGCCCAGTAGTTTAGCCTCCACGCGTCTGCAGTGACGACAGACAGACATTTCTAAAAAAAACACTTTTTTAGACTCAGGGGACATCAAAAAGTTTTAATCTATAAAAATCTCAAAATCGAATTTTCGCGCAATCACAAGACTTTTACTTTTGTCTGAAAATTTAATAAAGGGAAAGTAAAAAAAAGTGTAATAAAAACTTTGTCATATAAATAAATTCTTGGTCCAGAAAATTTGTCAATTTTTAGTATTTTCAGGGTTTCCCAGTGACGTTTAATTGTATTAAAATATGCAATAGAAATAATTCTTCCCCGGCTGGGTATTGATCCTGACCTCTCGCTCTTTGCAATTTAATTTATATTTATTAATATGTTTGAAACTGGATTTCTTCCCGGGGAAACGACATATGATTCAATTCTTATTTAAATAGACTATAAAAAATGTTTTTTTAATCAAACCGAGGTTGCAATCACACATGAATTATCACAGACATTTTTTACTACTATAACTTTCTTTTTTATTAACATTCTTTTGTTATCATCTAACACTTTTTTTAGGCTTTAAGGACGTTAAAACGTATAAATACATTGAAATCTCAAACTCTAATAATTAAGCCCTAACAATACTTTTCTCTGTAGCATTTACTAAGTGAAAGTAAAATTAAAATAAAATCAAGTAAAAGAGAAATAAAATTACAAGATAAAAATAACTTTTTATATACTACGTTTTTAAAGTTTCTGTCATAAATCATAAATTTGAAACCCGTCAAAATGAAATCGTAAATATGGGATAATATGTCAAAACAAATAAAATAACTTGCGGATTTTTTCCGAACTTAACTTTCCATACAGCAAAATTTTCTTAAAACGAATTAAATTCTGCTGAAAGTATTAAAATAATGCATTGCCATCATGATCTGAGCTATTCTAAAAGTTTCAAATGTCTAGCTACTCGGGAAGTTAGTTAAAAATCGATTGCAAGGCCTTTTTTGTTACGTAAAAACTAATTGTATTTATAAGAGATAAACATTGAATGACAGCGAAACTGGAAAAGTAAACTTAGAAATAAATTAATTGATGTGTGACAACCAGGTTTGCTTACACTTGTGTCCTAGGTAAAGGTTTAATTTTACTGCATCTGAACTTATTTACTTGTACTCATTTTTCTCCTCTTAAGCGGCCCGCACACGGACAATAGTATTTTCAATAATATTATTGACATTAATATTGATCGTGTGCGGGGGGGCTGTACCGTCCCCTGCACGGGGGCATATCGATGGCACGGTTTAGATTCAGTGTTGGTGAGATCCGTTGTACAAGTTGTAGTGATTAGGTTTAAGATCAGATGTCTAATTGGTTGTCATTTATATGAAGTAAATAAATTGGGAACTATTTTTTTTTTTTCACTAACTTTATATTGTATAACAATAACAATTATATTATCAACAATACATATGATTCAAAATATTTTTTTATCAAGTTCTTTATTGGCATAAGTAATAAAAATTTATTTGTGTTTACCAGACCCAAAATGTTATTTTGAGAGGGGTTATTTTGTGCCTTTTTAGGTTTCTGTACAAAGTGAAAAAAGAAACCTTATATAACGGCTCTGTCTGTCTGTCCGTCAGAGACGGAACTAGACCTGCTGAGGCCCGTGTGCAAGATTTTTATGAGGCCCCCCCCCCACCCCATAGTTATTTCGAAATAGTTATTTCGCCAAAGGAACATTATACAGAGTAGCATATATTCCATAGTCTAAATTACTGTTAATTCGAAGGGATATTTATTCTGATGTATCTTGGGACAAAGGAATATCACACTTGTGTTTATAATTGTGATCATATCCCTTAGTCTAATCAACTATTAAGATAAAGGAATATTAAATATAAAACTTCCCCAGGAGTCTCAATGTCTTTGGGAGGCAAACACACAAACCTTTGAGACTTTTGTAGGGCAGACTATTTTTTAGAACCAAGGAGGGTGCTAAAGTATAAAAGAGCCCTTGTAATTAATACAAAAGAATGGATTTCGAGTTTATGGCTCAAAATAAGAACTCTTTATTTTAATTTTTTTTTTTTTATTAGATCCATTATTTTAGCTGTTAAGACTTATATATTTTGAAACTTTAATTCTTGGAGAAAAAATGCCAAGAGTAAAAAGTTCTTATTTTAAGCCATAGAATCTAACTTTAGCCTTAAAAATATGTCATTATTTTTTTCATATTTTAAGTACTGCTGCAGAGCATTTTAGGGCTCAAAGTGCTTAGAATTTTTTCTGTAAGTTCATTTTGTTAACACAGAACCCAGCAAACCTCATCTTTCTTCCTGCAGTAGATTCTGGAGATATTGAGTGGATCGTGTTAGGTGGCCCTGTGTAGGCATATTTTACAAGTTAAAAATGTATAATTAATTTAAAAACTTACTAAAGATAGTTACATTTTGTTGAAACATATACAGGATAATACAAAACATTAACAGTCTAAAATAAGCAAATGTATAAAAATCACGTCATGTTGTAAGTCAATTTTTTATATTAATAATATTATCTTAATAAGCATTTAACATCAATTTTCTCAAAAAATAATAATAATAATTATTATTATTGTGTGGAAAAGAATATAGATACCTACCGCACATAAAAATAATATTAATAATAACAATGGTAATAAATAAAATATAAACTAACTTCAGTGCCGGATCTAGGTTTTTTCTCAGGGGGGGCAAAAGCAGATTTTGCCGCCCTTGCCACACAGGGGCAGATCTAGCAGTAGAATTTGGGGTGGGGGAGGAACTAGGGGGTTTAGCCTTAAATCCAAAGGGGGGTCCGGGGGGCCTCCCCCGGAAAATTTTATAAAATTAGGTGCAAAAATGGTGAATTTTAAGCGTTTTGGAGAACCTTTTTTTAGAGCTTTTTCAGCTAAAACTATTACAGTACCTATTCTATATTGCGTTTAAAATACCAATTAATAATGATAATTTCTATTTTATTTAACCTGTAACACTATACTATGCTATTATTTCTTCCAGATTCATTAGGAGGGGTGACCCTCCTGCCCAAAGGGGGCCTCCTTGGAAAATTTTAGAAAATTAGTTTCAACATGGTGAATTTTAGGCGTTTTGGAGAACCTTTTTTTTAAAGCTTTTTCTGCTAAAACAGCAACTTAAAGTTTGTTTAAAATTGTTTCTGCAGAATTTTTGCAACATTTATTATCTAATTTTTGAAACATTTATTATCTAAATCGGGTTTTAGACTTAAAAAAATTATTTTATACCTGCAACACTACACTATGCTATTAATTCTTCCAGTTTCATTATGAAATACCTTCACAACTTCCTATATAGCAACTGAATCAAGTAGATACACACTCAACTAAGCATATAAACAAACAGCCATTAAAGTATGCAAATAAACAAACAAAAAATTACAATTCACCTATTTTTTTTTTTTTTTTTTTTTTTTATGAACTGTTTAATTATTTTTCCTTTATTTAACATTTTATTTTTCCACCTCGTTTTGCCGCCCCCGGGCGTGCCGCTTTTATAACTGGCCGAGTGTAAGTGAGGCCCCCCTCACCCCGAGACCCGTATGCGGCTGACCCCATGCACTCGGCTAGTCCGGCACTGCTGTCCGTTGGCTTGTTTCAATTCATAAACTTACTACAGCTAGGTACATGAAATTTTGCACACAGGTGCATCTCGGCATTTGAGACAACTGTACGCTATTTGGAGTTTTCCCACTTAATATTTTCAAGATGGCGGCCAATATCGTGGGCGACTAAAAAATCTTTTTAGTCACCATGCCATGTTATACATCAATTTAAAGGTCTCGAAGTGTAGAAAAAGAATACGAGCAACTATTATAATTTTTATTACACTTATATTTTTAATTTGATTGTACTGAAACCGGCGATTATCGCCTCACGTATACTTACGCGAAGAGCGCCTTACTTGTTTAATTTTGATATTTTGTAAAGGATTGGAGCTTTTTAATCAAATTTTTGGAAGGGTGTAATGTAAAATTTGGGAGTATATATTTTTATTTTATTTTATTTTTTTAACGGAAGATTTTGATTGGATGGTCGTTAGGGTGCTTTGCAGGACTGAAACAGAAAATTTAAAAACATAGTGTATAAAAAGTTCTTTCTATCTTGAAATTATTTAAAACTTAGGTATCTTTTGTCGCCCAAAGATAAAAAAAAAATATTTTAAAAAGATTTTTCTTTTTTTAATTATTTAACTTTAAAAAATATACTCACTTATTTTCTTTATTTATCTCAAGTTCTTCGAATGTAAGATTTTTGATGTGACAGTATAATTTATAAATATAGTTATTTACGCACCAAGGGAGGAAACTAAGTCATTACACCCTGAGCGTTTTGTTGGTTCCCGAGGCGTAGCCGAGGGAACCATGAAGTTTAATCCCGAGGCATAGCCGAGGGAGTTAATTAGTGCGAGGGTATTATGACTTTTTGCTCCCGTGGTACTTACAAGATTTTTCCTCAAGAAGGGAGAAAATCAATACAAATAAAACCTAAGATTTTGATTTATCTATTTATTTAGTTATTAATAACTAAATTTACTAATGTTTATTCCTTTAATTTTAACAATGACTTTTAAAAACAATAATAAAGTTGTATAACATCTTATAGTAAAAAAATTATGTAAATTAAATGTGCAATTCATCAATTCCAACTATGTTTTCTTTGATTTCAATAATAACTTTCTATAACTATGTAACTATAATAATAATTTAAATGTTTATTAATACTACAAAATGACTAACTGAATAATATTTAATTTATTTGTGTTTATCTCTAAAATACGAGAAATCAAAAACATAAATATAACCTGATTAGAAGTAACCTACCTCTTTTCTAAAAGTCTTGTTTAAACTCAGTTATAAAGTCATACGACATCTTAAAATGACGATAAAAATTATAGTATCACGGCAATCAAAAGTAAGTGTTATTTAAACTCTCTAATATTTTTTAAAAAAGCTGTTAACCAGTCGAGTCATTCAGTTATAAAAACTGCTATTACATAGTTACAAAACATCCAACACTGATTTTTAAAGAATAATAAGTTGGCTCTGCTGTTACTTTCCACCACGATTTTTACTTTCCGCCACGATTTCTACTTTCCGCCACGATTTTCACAACTAGGCTGTAATTGGATTATTTCCTCCCTATAAACTAGGGTGGAAAGTTAATGTTTTCTCCCTTCTGGAGGAAAAATATATTTTATATATAAAAGATAAGGATCCGACTCCGGCAAGGAGCCCGAGGCAATCTATTGGAATCGAACCCGTAACCTCCAGTTTTCAAAGCACAGATGATACCAATGAGCTACTAGGTACCCGCAATAAAGCCTTAGTGTGAATATATTGTTTGACTCTGACAAGATGCATTGTTACGTCGATCTATCCCTTATAAGGTTTACAAGTGTGAGTAAGTAGAGAAGGTACCTAATGAAGTGGTGTGTAGATGTAGACTGAATACTAAGCACGCATTACAACATATCTGTAGTAAACAGATTCATTCACTAAACCCGTGTTCTTGTTCATTCATATGTAGAAGGGGCCATTCAATTCTTTAGTCATTGACTCGATACAAGACCAACCTCTGTTACAAACAGCATCCAATTCTCAACAAATTTCATCTCGTCTCAAGGTCACACATCGACCCTCTTCCTAAACCAACCACGTAGTATTTATAAATTTTCCCCTTTATAAGAAGTAAAATAAATAAAAATAAATTGTTAAGGACGCAATAACTCGTTTTGGATGCAAACATTTTAGAGTCCAAAATTATAAAAATCGTCAGTCTGTCACCTTGCAGAGGAGACCTTTAAATTGATGTATAACATGGCATGGTGACTAAAAAGATTTTTTATTCGCCCACGATATTGGGCGCCATCTTGAAAATATTAAGTGTGAAAACTCCAAATAGCGTACAGTTGTCTCAAATGCAGAGATGCACCTGTGTGCAAAATTTCATGTTCCTAGCTATAGTAGTTTATGAATTGAAACAAGCCAACGGACAGACAGACAGACAGACAGTGCTGTTATATAAGATTTCTTTTTTCACTTCGCACAGAAACCTAAAATGGCACAAAATAACCCCTCTCAAAATAACATTATATGGGTCTGGTAAAAACAAATAATTTGTTATTACTTATGCCAATAAAGAACTTGATAAAAAAATCAATAAAAAGAATCATATGTATATTGTTAATAATATAATTGTTATTGTTATACAATATAAAGTTAGTGAAAAAAAAATAGTTCCGAATTTATTTACTTCATATAAATGACAACCAATTAGACAGCTGATCTTAAACCTATAAAAGGGCAAATCTTTGTACAACGGATCTCACCAACACCGAATTTAAACCATGCCATCGATATGCCCCCGTGCAGGGGACGGTACAGCCCCCCGCACACATCAACATTAATGTCAATAATATTATTGAAATATGGCCGCTTAAGAGAAGAAAAATGAGTACAAGTAAATAAGTTCAGATGCAGAAAAATTAAACCTATACCTAGGACACAAGTGTAAACTAACCTGGTTGTCACACGTCAGTTAATTTATTTCTAAGTTACTATTCCTGTTTCGCTGTCATTTAATGTTCATCTCTTAAAAATACAATTAGTTTTTACGTAAAAAAAGGCAATATAATCATTCTCGAACATTTTTATCAATTTTATCAGCTACACCAGGTATAAAAATAAAAATTATAAATTTGAAACCCGTCAAAATGAAGATCATAAATAGTCCAGTCAAATGGTGCATGAAAAGAGTTCAAAGTGGAAAGTTCTGGTGTAATTGTTGTTAGTGGCTTATTTTATGTTTTTGGGGGTGCTGAACACGAATCTGAAGTTGTCCAACAAAATTTCCCTCGGCAAATATGAGAAATCATCGAAAAACTACAAAAAAAAAGTTTTTTATTGGTTTTTAGCTTATAACTTGCAAAGCAATCTACTCACGCAAAAAGTGGTCTAGTAGTAAAATAAAAAGGAGAAAATAATCTACAATTTATGTCTATAACATTTATTTGTACGTCGTATGGTTTTCACGCTAATGGGAGTTGAAATATTGGGAAGAGGTGGCGGGTGGAGGGTACAGGCTGAAGGGTAAACGGTTGGTGGCCAGACTGCGCTGGCAGTTAATTTTATGTTTTTGGGTGTGCTGAACACGAATCTAAAGTTGTCCAACAAAAATTTTACACGCAAGTATGAGAAATCATCATAAATCCACTTTTTACTTTTATTTTTTTAGTGGATTTCGCCTTATAACTTACAAAGCAAGCTATTTACGCAAAAAGTTGAAGAGTAGTAAAATAAAGAGGAGAAAATAACCTACAAATTATTTCTTTACCATTTTTTTGTAAGGCGAATGGTTTCTATGCATATCCAATAACAATGTTTACCTACAAGAAATAAATAATAAATATTAATGGTTACTTGTTGTTTTTCAAAAATTACTGATTTCCCGGTTATTTCAACCTCTCTTTTGCATAGAAACTATTCGCCTTACAAAAAAATGGTAAAGAAATAATTTGTAGGTTATTTTCTCCTCTAAACCAACCGTTTAGCCTTCAGCCTGTACCCTCCACCAGCCTCCTCTTCCATGAAAACCATACGACGTACAAATAAATGTTATAGACATAAATTGTAGATTATTTTCTCCTTTTTATTTTACTATTAGGCCACTTTTTGCGTGAGTAGATTGCTTTGCAAGTTATAAGCTGAAAACCAATAAAAAACTTTTTTTTTGTAGTTTTTCGATGATTTCTCATATTTGCCGAGGGAAATTTTGTTGGACAACTTCAGATTCGTGTTCAGCACCCCAAAAAACATAAAATAAGCCACTAACAACAATTACACCAGAACTTTCCACTTCAAACTACCATTTGACTGGACTAAAATATATATGGGTCATGTTAAAACATATAAATTAACTTCCCATACTTGCGGATTTTTTCTGAACTAACTTTCTATTCAGCAAAATTTGCTGAAAACTAATTAAATTCTGCTGACAGATGGCTAAAAGTATTAAAATAATGCATTGTAATAGTTCTGAGCTATTCTAAAAGTTTCAAATGTCTAGCTACTCGGGAAGTTAGTTATAAATCGATTACAACATTAGTACTGGACCCACAAACAAATAAAAAAGAAATCAAGCTTATAAAAACGTAGTAAAATCTGTTTTAATAATACTAAACACGTCTTTTGGTTGTTGAGTAAGATTTTTTTTTCACAATAATGAAACTGATTTTTACAGAATAGTTTTTTTACTTTATAATGCCGGGAAAAATGTCTTTAAGTTTTCTCTGTCTGTTTTATGTTTATCATGAAATTGTCAAAAACGTTGGAAAAGTTTTGTTTTTTCTTGAAACTCTGAATGTTGGCGAAGGGTGTACCACAGGGTTGACTTTTGACTCCTTTTCTTTCTCTTGTCTTACCTCCGTCCACATTAGACACACAATCCTTCCCTCTTTGCTGTCTAGAACAGCTGTCAACTCCCTTGTCTGACTGTCGTCTACATAAATAATTTCTCTTTATAAAAAAAGAAATATAGAAAAACCTTCTCATTTTCTTTCTTCTTACTGTTTTAACTTTCTTCCTCTCACCAAACATTTAAACTTGTCTTTTACGAAAGTCAACTTCATTTTTCTTTTCTTTTTTTTTAACCATTAACAGGTACTTTAATTTTTTTTGAAGTGTTGGGATAATATAGTGCTTTGTAAAAGGAAGGTAGTTTCCGAGGCATAAAAACAATACGTGTGGCATCGCGGGACACCCGGTAGGAACGAAGTTCCTTACATTTTTCATTATTTTTATAAATTATAAAATCACACTGCTAAGTACGTATACGTTGCTAACTACTTATACATGGCCGAGTTAAAGAAGAAACAAAATTAAATGTAATTAATTGTTTGTACCTAGCGGAGTTAAGGCAAAATTAAAAGAAAAACATTATTTGTATCATTAAAGCGAGTGTCTTGCAATAAATATGTATTTGAATATTGAGAAAAAAGTTTATCATGATGAGTTTATAGTTTATCATAAGAGTATGTTTGTAGTTGGTAGAAAATATGACTGTTTTCTACCTACCCGGCCTTCTAATTTAAAATATTATAAAATATATCTCTTCCCTACTCAAAAACGTCGGCTTGTATCAGGTTGAAATTTTACATGCCTGTTTCAATTGTACTTTAGACGATGTGTAAGAAGTTTGATTAAAATCGTTACGTTAGAACGTAAAATATAGGTAAAAACGTTATTTTCTTTATTTTAATCGATTAGGTCAGCTTTAATAAATTTAGCGATCTTTATCACTTCATAGCTGTGTCGGTGTTCGTTTTACTAAAAAAATGTATTTAAAAAAGTTGTTTGTCTCATTAAACAGATGAAGTTTGAATTTCTTCCCGTCCTAAAATTCCATTTTTAAATTTGAAGCTTACGTTTACGCGAGCGTTACGCCTGAACGCTTGGGCGTATAATGTTGTATAACACACTTAGTCTGGGCATTGGTAAAATAAATACGTGAACCAAATTTCAACAAACTCAGTCATCTTTTACTCAAGTTATCGTCATCGGTAGATTTCGTGACGCTTCGTTTTGTGACGGTGATTTTGGTCGCTTTTTTCGGTTTCACTCTCGGGCTCCAGAACGTGCGCCATAAGGAACTTCGTTCCAAAAATATATTAAAATAAATTTAAAATGAAATAAAATACTAACTTTCTCAATTTCATGGAAAAACATTGAATCATGGATATGTATTGGACTTTGAAACCACATTAAAATTTCAACAATCAGTATACATTTGTCTAATTGATCTACTGTATCAATTAGACATGGATCTTAAGGTTTTAAATTATAAAACATTAATCCATTTTGATTAACATTTGGTCCGCTAGGAGCTCTCATATCATTTTATACAACATTAGAACTTCTATCGGCGAAATATTGTATACTACAATGGATACAAGTAAAAAACCAATCTACCTCCTATTATATTTTAACTTCCTGGAGCGATATTTAAGACCGTCACATTTCGCATGTTGTTTATTGAAACTTCAGCCTGTCTATCGTCAAAATATTGTACTATAAATGAAAACCTAACACCCTCCTGTTAAATCCTAACTTCCTAGCACGATATTTAATAAAAGCGTCATATTTTTCATAGGATACTCGACTGTGTTTTTCCAATGTGGTATTTTGCATTCCATATATTTCCGTTTTTAATTTCACTCAATTTTTAATTATTTTTTTGTTGTTTTAATATTTAATGCTACTTGATTGTACTCTTATTAGTTTAAGTTTGGTACTTTGTTTGAAGATGATCTGAAGAAGGCTGCATCAGAACAGCCGAAACTATATTTCAATTGTTTATACAATTTTTTTGTGTGAAGACGTTGTTAGGTTTTTGAACTACTCCTCTTACATTTTTCATGTCTTTTTTACTTTCTCATATAAAGAGAAAGTATTATGCTGGTGCGACAATTCGATTTTGAGAGTTCAAAAAAGTGGTTTTAAAAGATGTCTGTCTGTTGTCTGTGCAGACGACTGGAGCCTAAACAACTGCACCGATTTTGACGAAATTTGACATACATGTTCAGAACAATCATACCCCGAGGCGAAATCGAGAATTGAATTTTAGCTCCGAATTTGGGGGCGCCTGCCAAAAAAAAACTAAATAAACGTGAAAAAAATATTATTTCTCAAAAACGGTTCCGACGATTTTTATTTTAAAAAAAGTCTAAAATGTAGTCCCTTTAAATACGGATCTAACGATATAAGCCGTTTTCGTGGAAAAAATCTAGTTTCTGAGAAAAAAGCTTAAAACGCGGACGGCTCTGTCCGAGTTTGATTCTCCGCCAAGGAGAAGTTTTTTTATGACAAATTTTGATGAAATGTGCATTGCAATAATAATTAAATGTACATACGAAAACTAATAAATGGAAAACATTGGGCTAAGTAATTATGACCTCGTATATGAGAAAGTTTGTCTGAGTTGTCTCGGACCGATTTTTTTTCTTAATGTTTAGTGGGGTTTGAGGGGGTGTTAATTAAAAGTGGATGACACCCTTAGTACAAATATAATTATTTGTTTAGTTTTTGAATCACATCTTTGAGCCATGTGTTTTTTATAAATTGCTATTTTTGTTTCCCACGTCTATTTTTTTAACAAATCAAGAAAAAATGGTTTTTATATTTTTATTGATGTTTTTTCTTATAATTTATTTTTGTGTTATTAATAACTAAGATGGAGTTGATACTTGTCAGTATTATGGGTACGTGAGCAATGATTAAAAACAAATAATAATTAGAGAATCCCACCAAATTTACGTTTCTTTACACCTTGGTCAAGTGATAACCACTTGACCTGTACAACACTTTAAAAAGCCAATTCTTAAAAATAAACAAAATATCATAACAACACTTCCTTACCATAATTCACTTGAGGAGTTTAAAGTAATTTTGATTGAAATGTACTGATTCTCAACACAAAATGCTCTTGAATATTGAGTGTGATGTATATTTGTTGTTACACACGTACTAGACGGACATACACCTCAAAGGAAAGAATTTGCACACGTATTTACGTAGAACCCAATCGTAGAAACACAAAAACACATAAAACCCAAATCGTAATATTTCATATTGCGCTAAATTTACTTTTCCACTCAAGATAAAAGCCTAGGGCCATGCCCACACTTGGAGACAAAATCTTACGATTTTGATGTCCCAGGTAGTGTAGCTCTTGTATTTAGTCATTAGGTAGACTAGATAGAGACACAGAGGGTGTATAATAAAGACAATGTAGTGATTGTATCTAGTCATTGGGTAGACAAGATGGAGACACAGAGGGTGTATAGAGACAATTAAGCAATTGCATTTAGTCATTGGGTAGACAAGATTGAGACACAGAAGGTGTATAGGGATAATATAGCTATTGTATGTAGTCATTGGGTAGACAAGATGGTGACACAAAGGGAGAATAGAGACAATGTAGCTATTGTATGTAGTCATTGGGTAGACAAGATGGTGACACAAAGGGAGAATAGAGACAATGTAGCTATTGTATGAAGTCATTGGGTAGACAAGATGGTAACGCAAAGGGTGTATAGAGACAATGTAGCTATTGTATGAAGTCATTGGGTAGACAAGATGTGACACAAAGGGAGTATAGAGACAATGTAGCTATTGTATGTAGTCATTGGGTAGACAAGATGTGACACAAAGGGAGTATAGAGAAAATGTAGCTATTGTATGTAGTCATTGGGTAGACAAGATGTGACACAAAGGGAGTATAGAGACAATGTAGCTATTGTATGAAGTCATTGGGTAGACAAGATGTGACACAAAGGGAGTATAGAGACAATGTAGCTATTGTATGTAGTCATTGGGTAGACAAGATGTGACACAAAGGGAGTATAGAGAAAATGTAGCTATTGTATGTAGTCATTGGGTAGACAAGATGTGACACAAAGGGAGTATAGAGACAATGTAGCTATTGTATGAAGTCATTGGGTAGACAAGATGTGACACAAAGGGAGTATAGAGACAATGTAGCTATTGTATGTAGTCATTGGGTAGACAAGATGGTGACGCAAAGGGTGTATAGAGACAATGTAGCTATTGTATGAAGTCATTGGGTAGACAAGATGGTGACGCAAAGGGTGTATAGAGACAATGTAGCTATTGTATGTAGTCATTTGGTAGACAAGATGTGATACAAAGGGAGTATAGAGACAATGTAGCTATGAATATAGCTATGTAGCTGGAAATATTTATATTAAAAAGAACCAAGTAATTGGGATTTCTCCATACACCGCAATCAAAATTATAATGACATTCCTGAACAAAATCATAAAAAGTCAAACTGGTCAATTTTTTTTTTAGAATTTTGGTTTATAATTTTAAAAATAAATTGACCCCAAATTACAAACTGTTACAACCATACCAATTCTCTGAATATACATCTGAATTGGCTATTTTATTTGAATATGGCTATCCTTAAATATGCAGGATGGTTAAGAAAATGTTAAAAATTAGACACAAATTAATTCTTGCAAATAGGCAAAGTTGCTAGAGTTAAGAATTGAATAAAACTTTCTACAGGTGATGTTTATGTCAATTTGTTGTGAGGATATCGTGGAAATGTTACTAGTCGCCATCTTAATACAAGATGGATCCAATGACTATTAGTTATGGGGAGAGAGGGAAAGAGAGGGAGCGAGTTAAAGAGAGTTAGAGAGTTAAGTTAGATAAAGTTCAAGCTGTTGGAGTAAATGATTTATTATTGACTAAGTCTTATCTCGTTTCTCTTTGTTGTTGTTTTTTTGTTTTGTTTTAATTATTTATTTAACAAACTAACTTGCTGTTAGATCCGACAGGTTGTTTCATGAATTAATAAATTCGTTTAAAAGAAAATTGGGCAAAATCACTTGTTAAAATTATCAAAAGAGAAAGAGAAAACATTAAATATAAATTTATTGAAGATAAAGGATCATTATTTTATGATTATATATTACATATTAAGGGCTGTCCTACCCAGCTTCGCCTTTGAAATAAATCCATCGATAAATAATTAAAAAGAAAACACTCATTTCTTGGTTTTTCTAAAAGCCAGACAAAAAAAGTTCATTAATTTTTTTAAATTATTTTCGCGTTACATTTTGCCTTTGTACTGAGTTTAAAATACTTAGAGTTTTCTCTAATTGTAAAAGTTTGTTTTTTTCTCAAAAATTCGGTTCGTTCAGAATCTTTTCCTTTACTTACTTAGTCTGATGAGAGCCAGCGTGGCCGTGTGGATTAAATTACTTACCACGTCTCCTCGGCCATCACTGAATCAAGGACGGTATGAGGTCGTGGGTTCGATTCTCTCTGATTTTTATGGCTCACTAATGATGACACCATACTTGGTTCAGAATCTTTTCCTTTACTTACTTAGTCTGATGAGAGCCAGCGTGGCCGTGTGGATTAAATTACTTACCACGTCTCCTCGGCCATCACTGAATCAAGGACGGTATGAGGTCGTGGGTTCGATTCTCTCTGATTTTTATGGCTCACTAATGATGACACCATACTTGGTTCGGCAGTACAATGTACAGAGGTATGATATGTGAAGTGGCTGAACTATCTACCACGGTGATAGTAAAATGAGCCAAAAGATGACCTAATTACTAGATTCGGCACTTTTTTACTTTAGCACCCCCCTTGGTTCGAAACAATAGTCTGCCCTACAAAAGTCTCAAAGGTTTGTGTGTTTGCCTCCCAAGACATTGAGACTCCTGGGGAAGTTTTATATTTAATATTCCTTTATCTTAAAGTTGATTAGACTAAGGGATATGATCACAATTGTATACACAAGTGTGATATTCCTTTGTCCCAAGGTACATTGGAATAAATATCCCTTTGTCTTAATAGTAACTAGACTAAGAATATAAGCTGCTCTGTATATGTTCCTTTGTCTAAATAACTATTAACACAAAAGGATATAGGGGGGTTCTAAAATAAAAAAGTACCCTAGATTCAAACAAGTGGTTTGTCCTATCCGTCTAGTACTAATACTAGGACCTTACTACTACTAATACTACTACTACTTAGTCTGATCCTTTCTACCGTTTGATGATATCCGATCAAATTTCCTCTCCTGTCTATCCTTGGACATTGTCCGATCACAATATACCGTGGTATTCTTTTACTTTATTTTCCACTAGTTACTGCGGGTGTTGATACAAATTAACGTTTAGTCATAATAAAGCTCCAAAAAATGGTCAGCACCGACTTTAAAGTTACGTCTGCCATTTTGCATTTTTAAGTGAAACTTCTTCTATCCGTGGTAGAGTAAATTTTCTTGGATGAAACGACATCGTGAAACCTAGATAGCGTTTCGAGACTCGTCCAAGTGAAATATTTTTGATGTGAAATTAACGAAATTGCAAGTTTTTGTATTAAGACTCGCCTGTGATATAATCGTATTTTAATCGACTGCCGACTTAGGCCGGCAGTTGATATACTTGTAAAAAATGTTTCATCTGGACGTGTCTCGAACCCCCGACCCCTATATTAAGAATCACACACGCTAACCACTATACTAAGGGAGTTATTAATTTATTCTGTTCACAGAATTGGTACATAAGGAGATTAATATATTTATTTTTGCTTTATCTTCATTACTCGCTAACATTTTATGAAAATATTTTATTAATTGAAATTATGTTTGTTTGAGAAGTTATTTGACTGTGACGGCATTGTAAACTCTTGTTTATAAATATGTATATGTTGCGTATTTAATAAATTATTTATATATTATAAATTACTTAAATAAGGGTTATTATTGTGCTATTTCATACACTTATTTCATATCTTTTATTATGTTTCTAGAACTTAAGTTTCACTTCTAATGCGTGAGTCTCACAAATTTTTTTTTTTGGAGGATAAGAAAATAGTGAGATAACTATGTAGAGGCGTAAAATGTTAAAATAATTTGTGTTAACATTATTTAACCTAATTCCCCATCTATCTTTAGATATTATATAGATTTATATAATGTAAGAATTGTTTTTGTTTTCAATTCTATGATATTCTCGACTATTTGTATGATTATATGATTACGCAATTGTTCATTTCCCCTCCACTAATAACTTTAACAGTTGGGTCATTCCCTTGGAACAAAACAAATATGAATAATAAGATGCAATAACACACGGTCCAAACATACTTCATATATATATATATAAACATACATTGTGGGGTTTGTTTGTAAGGCTTCTGAGTGGAGAGTAGATATAGCTAGAGGAAGATTTGAGGTAGAAGTTTGGAATTGCATAACGACAAATTATATCATTGAATAAAACCAGCAATATGTAAAGTGTATATGAAGGGCCGGGGCGAATAACTATGATAGTCACAATAACAATTATTTTCTAGAAAACGGAAATAAAAGTTTTCATAGTCATAAGATACACTAATTTCTTATAGCATTGATAAATTAAATTTTAATATTTATGTAATTACTCTATTAGGTAGTGTAATTAAATATTGCTTCCGAGCTTACCGAAGGTAACAGAAGCTATGTGATCGTTCTGAAGAACGAAAAATATTTAGGTCTCCGATTTCAAAAATTCCAAGACAGAAATCTGTTTCAGACATCAGGGAACATTTTTGGTTCCGTGTCTGTCTGTCGGTTTGTCTGTCTGTCTGTCTGTCTGTCGGTCTGTCGTTCAATTTTTGCGAACCAACATATCTTAAAAACTACACATCCATTATTAATGAAATTTGGGTGGTTGGTCAAGAGTAGCCCATTGTTGGTCCCATATAAGTTTCAACCTTTTGCGCTTATTTGTTTCTCTTCCACATGCGCTCAAACATACATTTATTTACACCTATAGCTTCAAAAGTACTTATCTGATTTGTATGAAACTTTTATAGTTTATCGAAAGTAGCCTGCAGATAACCCTAGATTAATTTGAACCGTCTGCGCTCTTTAAATTTTAATTGATACTTTAATTCAAGTAGAAAATCAAAACTTTTTGACGCATTAAAAAAACGGGGGAAACAATAATGGCTTGTAAAAGCATAAAGTCAATAAAGTACGTGATAGAATGCGAGGAAGCTATGTGCCACACCAATTGGCAGTCTATTTTTTTAAAAAATTATCAGAGAAGGAAAAAAAAATAAAGATTGTTTAAAAATCTAAAATAAAATAAAATGTAATATTTGGCTCACTAGATTTTTAGAATATGATTGAAAGCTTGGATTCGGGGAATTTGTATCGGTGACGACAGAGAAAAATCATACACCCGTATAGCTCAGTTGGTAAGAGCACCTGTAACGGATTAATAGGAGGACCTGTGGTTCGAGTCCCGGTGCGGGGGTCGATTTTTCTCTGTATGTCTCCCGTAGTTATTGATAATTATAATTTGATTCAAAATAAAATGTAAGGGTGAAAATGTTATGGAATTTTAGAAAACACAATATTCGAATAAGTATACTAAAAAGATTTGTATAATGTTGATGTTAATACTCATTTTAAAAGCTTCAATTAATTAAATTGTACACTTATGTGATTACTCTATTAGGTGATATAATTAGATTTTTTTTTTTTTTTTTTTTTTTTTTTTTTTTTTCTAACTTTATTATAATATTATGCAAGTATGAGGAAAAGTTAAAAATTAAGTTTCTTAAAAAATCTTAATATTTAATCACAAAAAAATAATTAAGCATAGTAAAACATAAAACGCTGTTAAACACATAAAATATTCTGGTTGCATTCCTTTTTAGGGTTTCGTTGGTAAAACCAAAAAAGAACAAAAAAAAATAATGATTATAATAACTTTTATTACAAATAGAGAGATAAAAACAAGAAACTTTGCAGTATTATAAGTGCGTTTTGACGCGCACACCGGTAAAATATTGCGTACTCAAAACTTTCAGCTGTTCAAATTCAAAATGGCGGATACTTCATGTGACGCGATTAATTTTTTAAAAAAATTTTGAGTAGGGTATCAAATGAAAGTTATTACAAATAATTATAAGATAAAAAGAACTTTTTATATACTAAGTTTTTTAATTTTCTGTCATAAATAATAAATTTGAAACCCGTCAAAATGAAGATTTGTAAATATGGATACGTCAAAACAAATAAAATATTTGTTCGAACTAACTTTCCATACATCAAAATTTGCTGAAAACGTATTAAATTCAGCTGAAATATGGCAAAATGTATTAAAATAATGCATTGTCATCGTGTTCTGAGCTTTTCTAAAAGTTTAAAATGTCTAGCTACTCGGGAAGTTAGTTAAAAACAAAAAAGTCGTTTTGTCAGGAATGATCAAGTTATATTTTATATGTTATTTAAATTTTATATTCTCAAATCTAGACCCTCTAAAGTAGGCAGATATTTCAAGTACCAACATAAAAAACCTTTAATCCTAAGTAATGTTTAAAGCTATCAAATTATTTTTTACTACAATTGTTATCTTCAGTAAACAGTAAATGTTTAAGTATAATTTTATGTAAATTTGTGTGTTTATATAATCTAAACTCTACTATGAGTCGAAACGTTTCTTCTGAATGAAATAAGGTTTTTGGTTTAATTAATTACACCTTACCAACCATCATTTTTGAATTACCAATATAGTTTATATTGAAGCTCTTTGTTCGTGTTATGAATTATAACACTTGTTGTGTACCCCCCGCTGTAATAACCTAATAAAGATGTTCGTCATGTACTAAAAAGAAATAAAGGTATTATGAGTCAGTTTTTAGTTATTTCGTAGAATAGTTGATGAAGCGACATTAGTTGTTCAAGATGATGATAAATTTGATGATTTATTGAAAGTGCTGAGATGTTATATAATAGGGTTTAGTCGGAAGGAAGATGTGTCATTACGTACTGTAATTCTGTCAACAAGGTTCATTTACTAACTGCTCTAGTTTAATTGAAGCGATCTTCTTACATTCAACGAAATATGCATCTTGTCTGTCTGAGTGTAACGTTTACGTGTCCGACGATAACTTGAGTAAAAGTTGGCCGATTTAGTTGAAATTTTTGTATACATGTTCCTCTTACTAATACTCAGGCTAAGTTCGTTGGACAGTGTGATCCATCCAAGAGTTCGCGCGCAACGCTCGCGTAAACGAGAGGTTCAAAAATTAAATTGGAATTTCAGAACAGGAAAAGATTCTATCATCTTCTATTCGATGACACGAAAATTTTTTAGTAAAACCAACAGCGACACCACTATGAATTAATAAAGATTGCTAAGACTATTAAAGCGGACCTAAACGTTTATAATAGAGATAACAACTTTTTTACCGATATCTTACGTTCTAACGTAAAGATTTTAATAAAGTTCATATACACCATCTAATGCACAATTGAAACAAGCATGCAAAATTTCAATTTGATACATGCAGTAGTTTTTTTTGTATCAAAGAGATACATTTTATGATAATTGAAAAGGAGATGTGTGGTTAGAGGAATAGTAAGAATGCGGGGTGGTTCCCTTACTACTAGCCGCTGTACTACAACTATGCCCATTATCTATCAACTCGTCATGATTCACGATAATCTATTTTTTCAATATTCAATACATATTTATTACTATACGCTCGCTTCAATGATAGAGCCACGCGATGCCTAGTTTATTCTGGATCTACATCTAGATATTCTTCTATATTCTCAAACAACCCTGCTGAGCTTCACATCTCATATTTATCTCAAATTACCGAATAAATTAAGTACCGAAATAATGCTGCTATTGCGCCGTCTGCTAGTTGGTTATTTGGTTTACAACAGTTTATTATTATAAACTGCAGTTCTATTAGTTAGTAGCATTCAGAAAAGCGGAAAAAAATGTTGTACGTGAGTCTCACATGAAAAGAGTTTTGTTGGTATTGTGAACATGAAATTTGGTATAGAATAGGGAGTGGTGGGGTGGGGGCAACACAAAATATTGATCGTTTTTATGTGGGTCGATCAAGGGTAGTAATAAAGAATAAGGTGAATATTTCTTAAATTTGGCTATATTTCGCCCCACTCCGGGGCATATTAATGCCTAAAAACATTGAAAAATCTAAGATTACAATAAAGATCAAATTTATATTTATCGCATTTCCAAAATGGTGCGGCCATGTTACTCCTCAAAAAATCAAATAAGTGCCATACTAAAATGCTAAAGGATAATATGCACACATTATTCCTCTAAAGTGCAACTTGAACAAAAAAAAAAAAAAAACAACGATGTAGGAAATATGAATTTTTATGACCGAAGAAATATTTTTAGTAGGTTGCTAGCAAGTAGTTGATTTTTATATTTTTAAACGGTGAAAACTTCAGATTTAGATTTGAGAATATAACCACTAATTTTTCTAGATTTACCAACTATAAAAGTGACAAAGTATTCTGTCCCATTTAACGACCGAGTTTTCATAGGACCAGCAATATCACTCTGATTTAATACATTTTCAGAACTATTATTAGAACTTTTAGGAAAATTTGTTCTGGCAAGCTTCCCCTTAATACAAACTTCGCATGGCTTATTCAATTTATTAGCGCTGTGGAACCGTTCTGGGCCCATAACCTCTTGAAAGAACGAAAAAATAGCTTCAATATAAACTATATTGGTAATTGACAAAATGAAACATTACTGAAATTAAATTAGTGACAGGAAAAAAATGACACGACTAATATAAAGGACGAAAGTAATATAAAAATTCATTCCCTTTATATACTCATCATCACTTGTGGATAGATGTTTTTAAACCGGTGCGGTTTAACAAATAAAATTTTCTATTAAAATCTGTGTGATTGTTATTATTTTTTCCAAATTTGAACAATAACAAATTGTTTAGAAGGGTTTCAAAAAATTGTCCAAACTTAAGGAGACAGCAGGTGGTGCTTCCAAGTGGCAACAACCCAAACTAAATTATTTTATTGATATCAATCATATGTGTTTTATCAACTAATAGCTTATCTCTGTAATCACAATTGGATGAACTTTATTTTTATATTATGATTATTAGTTTTTTAAATAAAACAAGTTCAAATAAATATATATAATATTTAGTGCACTAGCCTTCACTTATCGTGGGCCCCATGCTCGAAATCAGTGGCTAAGACTCTTCTGATCTTGCAATTTTGATAAGTAGAAAGACCGGATTCAAGCGGTGACTTTTAGAACACTCTCTAGGACACTATAGTTTTATAATAATGCATAATTTCAAGATAAAAAGAAGCTTTATTTCTTTGTTTACTTTTCGCTGTCATTCAATGTTTAACTCTTAATAAAAAATAACAATTTTGAAACCCGTCAAAATGGAGATTGTAAATACTATGGGATATGACAAAACAAATAAAATAACTAGCGGATTTTTTCCAAACTAACTTTCCATACGGCAAAATTTGCTGAAACCCAATTAAATTCTGCTGAAAGATGGCTAAAAGTATTAAAATAATGCATTGTCATCGTGTTCTGAGCTATGCTAAAAGTTTCAAATGTCTAGCTATTCGGGAAGTTAGTTAGAAATCGATTGCCAGATTTGTACCGGACAAACAAACAAACAAACAAACAAACAAGAAAACAAGCTAATAAAAACGTAGTAAAAATCAATGTTATCCAGTTTAGTTTATTTATCTATTAACTGATGATATTTTTCTCTTGAGGCTTTATACATTACGAAACAATGCTAAGTCAGAAGATAATAATTACTAAGTAATCATATCTTGACAGAAATACCAATGTAATTACACCTTCACAAAACGGTTCAATTACACTGCAATAAAGACTAACCATGTATAGCTTGGTTTCTTTCTCTCTCGACTGCATAAAACCATATTTAAAAAACAGTTAAATTTACATTAAGAATTATAAACCACCTAACATTTGTAAAATAACCTTTAATGTAACTTCCATATTTATATCTGATATTAGTGTACGGTCCTCGACTTAATCCTCATAGCTATTTATTCCCTTCCTTTTCAACATACCGGCACTAACTAATGAATGACCGTAAAATCAGGAAAAATGTTACCGCCAAGGCAGCAAAATGTTTATTGTTATAATGTTGGCAATACCAGTTTATATAATTATCTTTATCCTCTAGCTATTGGTTTTGTAAACTTTTATTTAACAATCATTTTGTTTCTCGCCATTAATATTATATATTATAGTTTAATTAGTAAACTATAAATAATGAACTTTTTTATGTACAAATTAATTTGTTTATATTTATTAATCCTGTTTAATAGGTTATAAGAATAGTAGGTCTTGAATAAAAAAAAAAAAAAAAAAAAAAAAAAATCTGTAGAGTAAATGGCAACACTGCAGCTTCAAGTGAATATAAAAATTATAGTCACATGTTATTATTGTATATTGTTGTGTGTAAGTCATTCTTAACATAGACCAGCTGCTTTTCTTTATTTATCCTAAATACTTCTTTCCTTTATTTATTTAATTTTTTGTAATATAATTTATTCTTAGTTAAGAAATAAATAAATAGTTCAATTGTTTTATGTATTATAAGTTTTGTTTGTAATACGTGTTTTGTATTATTTTGTTTTAGATTTAGTTTGCTATTCACTTATTTTTGTTTTCCCAAAGCCACTTGTTATTATAATTTTTTTTTTTTAATATATTGTTTTTTAATAATCAATTTATTTTAGTTGATATGTTATTATCTTTATCTACGATTGATACGAAATATATACATTATATCTTTGTTTAGATGCGTAGAAAGTGATTCTTTACGTACTTGTATTCATTGCGCATGCGCGTCTCATAGCTCTGAAGAATTCCTCTTCTTTACCACACTAGTGCGGTAAAGAAGAGGAATTCTTCAGCTTTACGCACGATTAGCAAGTTTGTTTACATTTAACAAAACTAATTTGCTGTTCTTTTATTAAAGTAACTGTTTATATCGAGTTTTTAGTGAAAAACAATGAGTGAATCAAGTGACTTTGACGAAAATGTGGAGAATAATACTCCTCCAGAAATAATTAATTCGGCAAAAAATACAACTAATGAATTAATGCCATCTTTATCAAGGGAGAGATACGAACTTACATACAGCAAGTTTATTTTTTTCTGTATTTATTATTTAAATCTAACAATCGTAGATTAAGTACGGTACGCAACTCGTGCGAAAACGGCATTTTGCATTGCTCATGTGGTTTTACCACCCTCGCTATCGCTCGGGTGCAAACTCCACCCTCGCATGCAAAATGCTACTTTCCGCACTCGACGCGTAATGTACTATTTACGTAGTTAATAAATATAATAAGATGGTTATTTAACAGCTTCATTTTTCTGCCTCCCCATAGATAAAATATTTCTGCCTCGGCAGTAAATTTTCATAGCCTGTTCTCGCCTCCGGCTCGGAGGCTAACCTCATTACTAGTCAGTAAAATTCCATTTTACTGCCTAGTTACATAAATAACTATTTCGTTCGGATTTGGAAGAATCTTATGGCCTCCTTGCTGGCAGCCCAATATACAATATTGCTGCTAGACCATCTGTGGTTGCTACTTTGCTGCCTACAGTTTGGTGACCACTTTGATTTAGAGAAATATTTGAATAACTATTCTAATATCAAGTGACTAACTACCATCAACTTGATTTTCAGTCTACTAACTAATTTTGTTTTTTGGATCATGAAAATCACATTGTCCACCAAAATAGGCAGGTCATGGCCGCTCTCTACTGTTTTATTTTTGTTTAAATACCTATTGCCAAATTATGTCCCGCAGACAATCTTAGCTGACCATATAATCTTAAAAGGCACCAAAATATTTACTTTACACAAACTTCTAGCTCGATGTTAGTCAAACACTTATTTTTGCAAGATATCTCTTGGACAAATATCATAAAATTTATCTCAATCACAAATATTGAGACTTTATCAACAATTGAGACCTCCCAGAATGGTTAGTTACGAATGCTCTTGATTTAAACTTAAAACTTGTAATTTACAGCTTTTGAATGTTACTTCATCAAAAGCTGTCAGCAAGAACATTAACATTTGAATATACAACTGAAGAGGAGATGGTTGGGGGGGGGGGGGGGGGGGTATAGCAGTGCAACTGAAACGTTATTATTATTTAAATACCCCCCTTCCCTCCAGCCTTTAGTTGAAAGGGCTTAACTTTAAAACAATTTCCCTTGAGGTTCAGGCTGGGCCGGGGGGGGGGGGGGGGGGGGGGGGCAGGGGGAGGTATTGCATTAAATTCTGTAGCGGCTTGGAGAGCAATCAAACCCTCCCCCCTCCCTTATCTCTAATTCTTCATCGTTTAATGAATAAATCTTATTCAAGACTTAGTCAGATGCACAACTAATTCAGACCATTATGTTTGCATTATTCACCCGTGAAATAACCAATTTTCCAAAAATCATAAAACATTTAATTTATTCAAGATTTTAATCTTAGTATTTATTTAGTCTTCCAGTCATCCTCAACCAAGAAGTCATCCCTCAATCCTCTTCCGTAAGATACCTAGGTCTCCATCTTGACCGACGATTGACTTGGGCTCTGCACACCCTAACTAAACGTACGGACACTAACAGACGGTACAAACTCTTACTGCGACTCCTCGACCAAAGATCCCACCTATCCCTTTCTAATAAACTCCTTATCTACAATTCAATACTCAAACCTATTTGGACCTATGGAATTGAGCTATGGGGTTGCACCAAACGCTCCAATTCTTATAGGATCTAATCCCTTCAGTCAAAGATCCTTCGAAAAATCACTAACTCTCCCGCATACGTTTCCAATCTCACAATCCACAACGACCTCAAAGTTCCTTACAAGACATGTTATGTACAAGACCTCGCTTCTTCCAGCTACATAAAATTCCATGAAAACCTAAACCATCATCCTAATCCTTTAGTTGAATCCATGGCTTCCATCCCCGACCGCACTCCCCGTCAGCTGAAGAGGTGTTGGCCAAGAGATTTATTACAATAATGAAATAATGTACAATACCTGTTAGGAGTGCTGCCACTGGGTAGCCTCTCCTCTCACGACACAACACGCTAATTAATCTTTGTAATAGCTATGTTACTAATAGCAATCTTTTGCAAGTAACTTAAAATAAAAATTAAAATAAAAAAAAGAAGTATTTTTAGACTTAAATACATTTTTTTTGTTGATATAATTAGGTTACAATAAATTATAAAGTTAATCATAATAAAGAAATAAGTTAGTTATTCAAATATTACTCCAAATCAAAGTGGTCACCTATCAAGTGACAAACTAACATCAACTTTGATTTTTGGTCTACTGACTAATTTTGTACTCAAGATCATGAAGGTCATATTGTCCACCATAATTGGCGGGACATGGCCACTCTCCCCCGGTTTTTTTTTTGACATTTTTATGTTTTGGCTGTGGCACACGAACCTCGAAAAGCGTTACGTTACACGAGTGGGGAAGATATAGGATCAAGGTGTTAGGAAGGTTTAGGAGGTGTTCAATCGATCTAACCACCTCTAACCACCTCTAACCACCACTACCGCTCTTGGTACCACTGTCGCTAGGGCATCCCCTCCCCCAAGCGATTCTAAAACGCTGTACACTGTACTAAGAGAATAGAAAAAGGTAGAAGCTAACTTCACTCGTTTACATCGCCGCTTAGAGGTCGGCTGACTTATGATTATGAATGATTAGTTCATTCAAGGACACCCTCTCCTCCATCCCTATCACACTCCGTCCCAAGATGTGTAGAATATACTGTATATAGATATAGAATATATATACAATAATAGAATCCATCATTCCGTCTGGCCCTTAGACCTTTAATACAATTTTAAAAAAAATTTTTTTGCTTTATTATATTTTATTTTTGTTATAGATACTATAATTTTTTGCATTATTATAAAAATAAGGGTGACGAAGCTAAAAGATTACTTCATAATAAACTGGAAAAGGAGAAAAGTACTTTCTTTCATCGTGTACAACATATGTTCGATTAAATTGCTAATTTACAAACGCAAGAATCTGCAAGGTCGATTTTTTTACATTTTCTTGTCTTTACTTTGGCACATAAACCCGATAAGCTTTACCAAAAAGCGTTACATAAAAATGTCTCACTGTCTTGCAGACTCGTATGCAAGCAATATTTTCTCTCAAATGTCTATTACCAAGCTTTGTCCCGCAGATGAACTTAGCCGACCACATATTCTTAAAAGGCACCAAAAAATTAACTTATACACAAATAATTCTAGCTTGATGTTAGTAAAACTTTTTTGCACGCTATCTCCTGGACTTTAAGCTATCAGGTGATAAAATTCAAATCAGAAATGTGTGATAGTGGGATATGGATATATCTAATGAATGAAACGTTCAGGTCATTATGAGGAGAGTGAGGTTGGAGACATAAAATGGAGCAGCAGAGATTATGTTTATTTGTTGCAAACATTTTAGTTGCAAACTGCTGCGTAAACGCGGCTTTAGGATCTTGGACTGGATGACGACGGGAATTGGAAGATTAGGTGCTACTCCACACTTGCGTATGATCAAGTTGGTTTTAAAACAAAATTATAAATATGAAGTTTGTTGTCACGAGTAATTTGGGCATACGATTCAGGAGCTCTAAGCAGTAACATTACAGTCTTGTTGTTGTTCGTTTTGTTTCGTGTGTTGCTGCCAAAGCAGACATCTGTAGAAGATAAGGCCAATCAAGTCTATGACTAATTCGCAGATTGAGAAATAAGAACTTGGTAAATGATGACCTGACTTTGTTAAAATAAAGATTAGAAGCGAACCTAATGATTAAAGTATGTGCACGAGTTGTGACTTTTGACACTCAGGTTGCACAACCTATATGAGGAGGAAAAAAGCCACTAGGCTTGTGGGATAGGGAGGAACTGAGATATTTTCGTTTGCTTATAAGTTGCTCCGACCTTGTAGAATTCAAAATCTTGACCTCTTATTGGCAAACCCCAATTTTTAGAATTTTCCTGCTCTGTCCAAAGTCACAATTAATTACCCGCATACAGTAGATACAATAGCTACATTGTATCTATACAGCCTGTTTGTCTCCATCTCGTCTGCCCAATGACTAAATACAATAGCTAGAGAGCCAGCGTGGCCGTGTGGGTTAAACCACGTCTGCTCGGCCATCACTGAATCATGAGTGGAACGAGATGGGGTTCGGTTCCTAGCCGTGACGCTCTGATTTATATGGCTCACTTTTGATCACATCATACTCGCTTCGGCGGTACTATGTACAGAAATATGATGTGTGAAGTGGCTGGAAATCTCTACCGCGGGGCGTAAAAAGGGCCTAAGTAATGGCCTAATTGCAAGGTTCGAACAAGTGGTTCGTCCTACCCGTTCTAGTAGGAAGTACTAGACTACTACTACTAAATACAATATATCTCTATACTCCCTTTGTGTCACCATCTTGTCTACCCAATGACTAGATACAATAGCTACATTGTCTCTATACACCCTTTGCGTCACCATCTTGTCTACCCAATGACTACATACAATAGCTACATTGTCTCTATACTCCCTTTGTGGCACATCTTGTCTACCCAATGACTACATACAATAGCTACATTGTCTCTATACACCCTTTGCGTCACCATCTTGTCTACCCAATGACTACATACAATAGCTACATTGTCTCTATACACCCTTTGCGTCACCATCTTGTCTACCCAATGACTACATACAATAGCTACATGTCTCTATACTAGGGTGGGTCGAAAAAACAAAATTTTTGAAAATTCAAAAAACGCCCCTCCAGAAACTTGCCATATTGGAAGAAAGTCCCAAGGAAAAAATTTGAGCCAAATCGGACTTCACTTAGGTCTCCCGAGGGGGGGTTGAAGTTTGGGAATTTTCGAAATTTGGAAAAATCGCAGATTTAACAGGGTTTTTCGACATTTTTGCGTGCTAAGCTACTTTTAATATACATTTAATGAATATTTTCGTAATCTACAATGCTGATTGTATAATAAAAACCCTTAACATATTACGCAACTTCAATATTTTTATTATAACATATGACATATATAAATGACAGCTTGAAAACTATAAAATTTAAACATTTTTTCCAGCTTAAATAAGCTCTTAGCTTATTTTTTTAATTTAACCATTATAGAATCAAAAATAATTACCAGAGCTCACCACGTGGAAGTGGCTGCATTCGAGCTCCTATAGACCCCTCTCCCCCCTTTTTTAAATTTTGAAAATTTGACACTTGTCATATATAAATATCATTTAATTTAAAAAAAAAACCTAACTATTATATACTATACAAAACTATTAACAAACATATTATATTTTTATATTCAATTTATCTATGCGTTAAAATCTTTTTTACTTTTGAATCTTGGTATTTTATTTCTATTTATTTGGGTTTGAATAATTTAAAAATGACGATCCCCTGCTTTATGAACTGAAGTGGAGGCTTCTGTGACTAATTTCAAACAGCGTTCAACGGCCTGAGTATGACAGGGATATTTTAAGTCAATTTGAGGCTTCCAACCATCTGAAACTGCTGCCATGATCTCTGCTGTGGAAATCAGTTTTGTTAGTGGAGGTTCCGTCACTTTTATTGAGCTCCAGTCTATTATTTCAACATAACTCGTAACGTCAAAATTATTTTTTGGAACTGTAAAAGCTGTTGCTTCTTTATTTTCAACACGGTTACTTCTCGCAGTGAAGATTCTCTTCCATCCGTCCTTTCGTATTTCAATATTCTCATCAGTCGACTGCCTCAAAGTCGACTACTTCCATGGTTTCGCATTGCAAAAGTTCTGATCCAATTGGTCCGGAAAAGGAGTATGGACCTTTAGTTTTACCATCTAAATGTTCCACTAGATGACGTGGTGGTAATTCATTGGCATGTAACTAGCATATAGACCACTGAAGAGATCGTCCAAGTCGGCACTCGACAAGTCTTATCACTCATCTTCTAATGCCTGTGTTCAAGTTGGTCCCATCACAGCCCAGTACCATTAAATTAGAGGTATCTATATTTTTTTTCTTTGAGGCAGGTAAAAATTGAGGAATCCAAACTTTCAGCATTTCCGCTTATAGGTGAAACAAAATCCAGGTAACTCGAGCCTGGTTCTCGTATGAGCACGACATGTTTTCCTTTCACTTTATATAGCTTTCCGCCTTTTTTGATTGACACTTTAACCATGTCATCCCTCCTACCATCAAAGTATAAATCCTGATAACACAATATCATTTGTTTCTTCTAGTTTCTTAATTTCTTTACACTTCAGTTGTTTCTCTCTACGAATTTTGCTGTGATCAATGACACTACAAGAACTGTCTGGTTGTAAAACTCCAGCGTCATTTAGGGCCCCAGAGGTTATCACTGCTGCCGCTCTTTTTGAAACTCCTGTTCTTACGGCTACTTCTGCTAAAGTTGGAAGAAATATCCTCATTTGAGAAGTAGGTGTCTCAGAAAAAATCCTTTGTGGCGAGCAACTGATCTCAAACTCAGAATCAGTGGTACTGGCTGGAGTATCAAACGAAGAAGATAGTGTTTCGGCGTCAGTAATATTTTTTTTAGTCTCTCTCTCTCTTGTGGCTGAGTGATCTCTTTTATTTCGCAAGGTTCTTCCCCTTAATTGATCTGAAATCTTAACGTCAATTTTTCCAATCACCATATTTCTTGTTGTTCTTTAATCAATCAAAAAATCACGCTCGTTTTGTGGAACTTTTTTTTATCTAGCACACGTGCAAAGGGAAAAATCCTTACATTCGCAGGCACTTATGCAGAATAATTTATGCGAATCGTCAACAAATTGTTTTATTTTATTAGTATTGGAACTTGGTATATTAGGTTTTTTTCAATGCACTTTTCTTTAAATCTTCATATTTTTTGTGGTATTTCAAAAGGCGGTTGATCACTCTTGTCTGTGAATTGTTGGGCATGGAAGCTTTTAACCAAATTTGAATGATTTTTTTCAAAAACTATTTTTTGGTAATAATAGATTTTTTGTATATATGTCATGTGTTATAATAAAAAATAACGAAGTTATGTAATATTTTAGGGGTTTTTATTATACAATAAGCATTGTAGATTACGAAAATATAGATTAAATATATATTAAAGTAGTTTAGCACGCAAAAATGTCGAAAAACCCTGTTAAAGCTGCGATTTTTCCAAATTTCGAAAATTCCTAAACTTCAACCCCCCCTCGGGAGACCTAAGTGAAGTCCGATTTGGCTCAAATTTTTTCTTCGGGACTTTCTTCCAATATGGCAAGTTTCTGGAGGGGCGTTTTTTGAATTTTCAAAAATTTTGTTTTTTCGACCCACCCTACTCTATACTCCCTTTGCGTCACCATCTTGTCTACCCAATGGCTACATACAATAGCTACATTGTCTCTATACTCCCTTTGTGTCACATCTTGTCTACCCAATGACTACATACAATAGCTACATTGTCTCTATACACCCTTTGCGTCACCATCTTGTCTACCCAATGACTACATACAATAGCTACATTGTCTCTATACTCCCTTTGCGTCACCATCTTGTCTACCCAATGGCTACATACAATAGCTACATTGTCTCTATACTCCCTTTGTGTCACATCTTGTCTACCCAATGACTACATACAATAGCTACATTGTCTCTATACACCCTTTGCGTCACCATCTTGTCTACCCAATGACTACATACAATAGCTACATTGTCTCTATACTCCCTTTGCGTCACCATCTTGTCTACCCAATGACTACATACAATAGCTACATTGTCTCTATACTCCCTTTGTGTCACATCTTGTCTACCCAATGACTACATACAATAGCTACATTGTCTCTATACACCCTTTGCGTCACCATCTTGTCTACCCAATGACTACATACAATAGCTACATTGTCTCTATACTCCCTTTGTGTCACATCTTGTCTACCCAATGACTACATACAATAGCTACATTGTCTCTATACACCCTTTGCGTCACCATCTTGTCTACCCAATGACTACATACAATAGCTACATTGTCTCTATACTCCCTTTGCGTCACCATCTTGTCTACCCAATGGCTACATACAATAGCTACATTGTCTCTATACTCCCTTTGTGTCACATCTTGTCTACCCAATGACTATACATACAATAGCTACATTCTCTCTATACACCCTTTGCGCCACCATCTTGTCTACCCAATGACTACATACAATAGCTATATTATCCCTATACACCTTCTGTGTCTCAATCTTGTCTACCCAATGACTAAATGCAATTGCTTTATTGTCTCTATACACCCTCTGTGTCTCCATCTTGTCTACCCAATGACTACATACAATAGCTATATTATCCCTATACACCTTCTGTGTCTCAATCTTGTCTACCCAATGACTAAATGCAATTGCTTTATTGTCTCTATACTCCCTCTGTGTCTCCATCTTGTCTACCCAATGACTACATACAATAGCTATATTATCCCTATACACCTTCTGTGTCTCAATCTTGTCTACCCAATGACTAAATGCAATTGCTTTATTGTCTCTATACTCCCTCTGTGTCTCCATCTTGTCTACCCAATGACTACATACAATAGCTATATTACCCCTATACACCTTCTGTGTCTCAATCTTGTCTACCCAATGACTAAATGCAATTGCTTTATTGTCTCTATACACCCTCTGTGTCTCCATCTTGTCTACCCAATGACTAGATACAATCACTACATTGTCTTTATTATACACCCTCTGTGTCTCTATCTTGTCTACCTAATGACTAAATACAAGAGCTACATTACCTGGGACATCAAAATCGTAAGATTTTGTCTCCAAGTGTGGGCATGGCCCTAGGCATTTTATCTTGAGTGGAAAAGTAAATTTAGCGCAATATGAAATATTACGATTTGGGTTTTTTTTGTGTTTTTGTGTTTCTACCATTGGTTTCTATGTAACTACGTGTGAAAATTCTTTCCATTGAGGTGTATGTCCGTCTAGTACGTGTGTAACAACAAATATACATCACACTCAATATTCAAGAGCATTTTGTGTTGAGAATCAGTACATTTCAATCAAAATTACTTTAAACTCCTCAAGTGAATTATGATAAGGAAGTGTTGTTATGATATTTTGTTTATTTTTAAGAATTGGCTTTTTAAAGTGTTGTACAGGTCAAGTGGTTATCACTTGACCAAGGTGTAAAGAAACGTAAATTTGGTGAGATTCTCTAATTATTATTTGTTTTTAATCATTGCTCACGTACCCATAATACTGACAAGTATCAACTCCATCTTAGTTATTAATAACACAAAAATAAATTATAAGAAAAAAACATCAATAAAAATATAATAACCATTTTTTCTTGATTTGTTAAAAAGATAGACGTGGGAAACAAAAATAGCAATTTATAAAAAACACATGGCTCAAAGATGTGATTCAAAAACTAAACAAATAATTATATTTGTACTAAGGGTGTCATCCACTTTTAATTAACACCCCCTCAAACCCCACTAAACATTAAGAAAAAAAATCGGTCCGAGACAACTCAGACAAACTTTCTCATTTACGAGTTCACAATTAATTAGCTCAGTGTTTTCCGTTTATTAGTTTTCGTGGGTACATTTAATTATTATTGAACATTTCATAAAAATGTATCATATAAATAACTTCTCCTTGACGGGGAATCGAGCCCAGCCTCCCTCGTTCGCGTTTAAAACTATTTTCTCAGGAACTAGATTTTTCCCAGGAAAATATATCGTTAAATGAATGAATGAATGCCGTTATTTGTTTATATAATGATCTGAGATAGAGTTAATTAAAGTTTTATCTAGAAACGTTAAACCAAATCTGCTTTTGCTGAGGCAAATATTTATACTACTAATGAGTAGTATTTTATTTTATTTTCATTATTATTATTATTATTTTATATCGTTAGATTCGTATTTAAATGGACTATATTTTTTAATTAAAATTGTCGGATCTTTTTTCGTGAAATTCATATTTTTCGTAGTTTTTGGGGGTAGCACCCCCAAATTTTAAGCTAAAATTGATTTATCGATTTCGCCTCGGGGTAAAATTTTTCTAAACATTATGCCACATTTCGGTAAAACCGGCCCTGTAGTTTAGGCTCCTCGCGTCTGCACAAACGATAGAGAGAGGTTTTTTAAAAATCACTTTTTTGGAGTCAGGTGTCCTCAAAACGTGTAAATCCATCAACTTTCTCTTTATATATGAAGAAGTAAAATGTGCAATCAATTGTGTAAAAAATAAAACCCTCCTCAAAACGTGTAAATCCATCAACTTTCTCTTTATATATGAAGAAGTAAAATGTGCAATCAATTGTGTAAAAAATAAACCCTCCTCAAAACGTGTAAATCCATCAACTTTCTCTTTATATATGAAGAAGTAAAATGTGCAATCAATTGTGTAAAAAATAAAACCCTCCTCAAAACGTTTAAATCCATCAACTTTCTCTTTATATATGAAGAAGTAAAATGTGCAATCAATTGTGTAAAAAATAAAACCCTCCTCAAAACGTTTAAATCCATCAACTTTCTCTTTATATATGAAGAAGTAAAATGTGCAATCAATTGTGTAAAAAATAAAACCCTCCTCAAAACGTTTAAATCCATCAACTTTCTCTTTATATATGAAGAAGTAAAATGTGCAATCAATTGTGTAAAAAATAAAACCCTCCTCAAAACGTTTAAATCCATCAACTTTCTCTTTATATATGAAGAAGTAAAATGTGCAATCAATTGTGTAAAAAATAAAACCCTCCTCAAAACGTTTAAATCCATCAACTTTCTCTTTATATATGAAGAAGTAAAATGTGCAATCAATTGTGTAAAAAATAAAACCCTCCTCAAAACGTTTAAATCCATCAACTTTCTCTTTATATATGAAGAAGTAAAATGTGCAATCAATTGTGTAAAAAATAAAACCCTCCTCAAAACGTGTAAATCCATCAACTTTCTCTTTATATATGAAGAAGTAAAATGTGCAATCAATTGTGTAAAAAATAAAACCCTCCTCAAAACGTTTAAATCCATCAACTTTCTCTTTATATATGAAGAAGTAAAATGTGCAATCAATTGTGTAAAAAATAAACCCTCCTCAAAACGTTTAAATCCATCAACTTTCTCTTTATATATGAAGAAGTAAAATGTGCAATCAATTGTGTAAAAAATAAAACCCTCCTCAAAACGTTTAAATCCATCAACTTTCTCTTTATATATGAAGAAGTAAAATGTGCAATCAATTGTGTAAAAAATAAAACCCTCCTCAAAACGTTTAAATCCATCAACTTTCTCTTTATATATGAAGAAGTAAAATGTGCAATCAATTGTGTAAAAAATAAAACCCTCCTCAAAACGTTTAAATCCATCAACTTTCTCTTTATATATGAAGAAGTAAAATGTGCAATCAATTGTGTAAAAAATAAAACCCTCCTCAAAACGTTTAAATCCATCAACTTTCTCTTTATATATGAAGAAGTAAAATGTGCAATCAATTGTGTAAAAAATAAAACCCTCCTCAAAACGTTTAAATCCATCAACTTTCTCTTTATATATGAAGAAGTAAAATGTGCAATCAATTGTGTAAAAAATAAAACCCTCCTCAAAACGTTTAAATCCATCAACTTTCTCTTTATATATGAAGAAGTAAAATGTGCAATCAATTGTGTAAAAAATAAAACCCTCGAAAACGGTTTAGACGATTTAGAATAGGAAATCTAAAATGAAGTCTTATTTATGAAATACAAATATTTTTTAGTCTCCAATAAGAATGAAGAATAAAAAAATCTAGTTTCCGAGTTCCGTTTAATGTTTTTATCGATTTTGATAAAAATAACTTTAAATGAAGGGTAAGTAGACAGGGGTTTGATGCCCATTACTTCAAACTAACGCAAAGTAAACTAAGGGTTCCGTGTTGCAATTCTCACTAGTTTTTAGTCTTGTTTTATATTTTTAGTTTAAATTCTTTTTGCTTTTTATCTGAATATGAAACTGTGATAATTCCACTTAAAATGCCCCTTTCTATCGTGCTAAGTTATGATCTGGTAATTCTAGCTCTGTAGTTATAAATCAAGTAGAAAGATTCTATAATTTATTGCATTTCAGAGAGAGAGAGTTCGAGTCTCATAATTGCTGCATTGAGAAGTAACAAATTGTATTAAAAAAAAAAAAAAAAATTCCTATCGGATCGTGACATCTATCTCAAAATCTAAGATAATCTTCGTAAGTCGTTTCTTACTTTCTTATGGTTCATCGTGAAGTTTATTCGAAGCAACAAGATATACTGAGGACTGGAGAGAACTGCGTATTTATACTGCTTTTCTATCAAAATCGTATGTAAATCGAATTAATATTTTAAAATTTATAAACCTAATGCAATCATAATGTTTTTTCTTTTGGCTTTTTTTTAAAAAAATAATATAATTTATTACAAATTATCTAGTTTTTCTCCATTTATTAATCACAATTACATTGCTAGTCCAGTGATAGAGCGTTAGACTACAGAATCTGAACACTGACATCAAGGTCTTATGTTCGAATACAAGTCACTACATTGCACTTTTTATCCAAAGAAACCTCTCTAACTATCTTTAATTGTTGTTGTATTCATAATTCTTAAATGTACAAAGTTGCGAATTATTGAGTGAATCTTATTTATTTTATAAAGAGAATGGTGAATATGGCGGCGGTGTCATATCGTAATATCGAGTATTATCTTGTTCTCTGTAATAAATTCTATATTGTAAATAAAATAAATTACTTATTTTTTATATATAATATGCATAAATATATTTCTTTTTACAATTTATAACAAGTAAATTTAAATCAGGTCTTTACTGGCCTTACTCTTTCTCTCTCAAGTACCTATTTGAAAGAAGAGAATTAACATTATATTAATTAAAATTTAAAATAAACTTAAATTTCAAAGTAAGAACTTTCAAAATAATGAAACAGGTTTTTCCTTTTTATAATAAGACCAGACACTGTAGTCTACAGTACCTGGGAGAGGGGGGGGGGACTATTATTATTTAATTAATCTTCTTAGTTATCCTAACGAAGCCAAATATAAAATAATGCATTTTTTCACCGTTTGCTACCGAGCCCCGAGGAATAGCAACGCCTAGCCTTGCTCAGTGGAGACGGGGTGGGCCCTGTGAATTATCTGAGGCTTAATTAATTAATAATATGAATAAATAAAATAAATACCTGATGGTAAAGGGGCGCCACGTTATTTCTTCTTTCCAATAACTTTGGATGGGCGAAATAACGAAAGCCCAATCCAAATAATTCAATAATGGTGAATAAAATAATAGTCCAACCACTTTGCTTAAGATAATTATATTCAAAGAAAAAAATGAATACCACTGTCTCTAAATCAAAGTATAATTACGCAATAAAAATAGTCTTCAAAAAAGTAAACTTAAGAGCACCAGCCAAAAAAAGTTAATTATCAAAATCAAACAGTATAACTAAGTGACTCGCCACCGAGCACATGGTCACTTAACTCTATATGAAAAAAGAAAATCCCTTCAATACTCCATCAACTACTGACTACCCACTACTGACTCCCACTCTCTCACAAACCACATCTCCTAGCCTCGGGCGTAACCTCAACTAATCCATCTCCAATCACTGGGCAACTCTATCGATCGATGCGTCCATCAATCGATAGTTTTACCCACAATGTAGCGGGCAATTCAAAAATTGCACCGTTACACGTTTATTCATTATTTTTTAAATAATGTGGAATATAGATACAAAATCTGCTATCTACTGCATCCCTGTATTAAACGTTAAGTTCATTACAACAAGCTATATCCAAGGGTTGTCTAAAAAGTTCATCTTCAGTGATACTCTTTAATAACCTCGTCGTCTCCTTTTTAGCGCTTCCATCGCGCCAAAATGCCTCCCTCCAATCAGCACCTTACATTTTGGGCACAAAAACAAGTAAGGCGCGCTTCACTTAAATACGTGAGGCGATAATCGCCGGTTCTGTATGGTTAAGTTAAAATTATTAAGTACAAAATTTTCATATGTAGTTGCATATTCTTTTTCTACAATTCAAGACCTGTAAATTTATGTATATCATGTCATGGTGCGACTAAAAACTTTTTTTTAGTCTCCCGCCATTTTGGCCACCATCTTTAAAATATTAAATGTGAAATTTTAATAGTTGCATATTCATTTTCTACACTTCAAGACCTTTAAATTGATTTACAACATGTCATGGTGACTAAAACAATTTTTTAGTCGCCCGCCATATTTGCTGCCATCTTGGAAATATTGAGTGTGAAAACTCCAAAAAGGGTACAGTTGTCACTAATGTTGAGATGCACCTGTGTGCCGAATTTCGTGTCCCTAGCTATAGTAGTTTATGAATTGAAACACGCCAACGGACAGACAGACAGAGCCGTTATATAAGGTTTCTTTTTGTGCTTCGTACAGTAACCTAAAAGTCGCATTGAGCTAAATGATGTGAATATGGAGGGTTCTTCATTAATGTTATTGAAATCCTGAAGATTTGGGTCTATTTTTACCAAGTTTTGTGAGAAATTCTTTGACGATGTCGCTCGTTATCGAACGAGGTGTTGCTCGTTATCGAAAATTTCCATGGTGACTGTGGTCTTAGAAAGTGGTTGATATTAAAGGCAGTAAATCTGATATTAATGGCAGTGTCTGTCAAATATAGACACGCAGTGACGGATTAAGGCCTAGGCCAACAAGGCCAATGGTTAGGGCCCACAACAGACGGGGGCCCGGAAAAAAAAAAAAAAGAAAAAAAAAAAGATTAAGTTAAATTTAGGGGAATGAGAATACAATTGTAAAAAATGAAACATATGGATGTTTACAAAAATTATAAGAAATAATAAAAACAAGTCAGATAAGAAGTGACTAATGTATAGTGCTTAAATTTCCAAATTGTATTTTCAAATTAACAATTTGCATTTGAAGAGGGTTACTAGGATTGGAAAAATGCAAAAATTTGTATCAAAATGTGATCTTGCGATCAGGGGAGTTAGGGAGGATTTTAATACGTCTGTTTCAGTTGGTAACTACATTACTGCTTTAGAATATTTAATTGAATTTGACGATTTTATAGCAGAAAATTTTGCGACGAATTCATTCAAATTATGGGCAAGGAACTTTTGAAGTCTTTAACAAACGAAGTTATTAGTGCAAAATATTATTCTATAATTGTCCATTCGACGCCTGATGTCACTCATGTCGACCAACTGACATTTATTATAAGATATTTAAACAAAGACGCCAGTGGAAATTTTATTTGGATTTTTCTTCCAAGTGATTTTGAAGTACCTAGAACAATTAGGAAATAATAGGACCAACTGCCGGGCTCATTCTTTGAATCTAATTGGAAACAGCGCAGCAGAAGATTCTGCTGCGCTGTTTCCTTGCAAGGAGTAAAATATTTTATTATCATAGAAAATATTTTTAGTCTTCAGTCAACTTATCGCTGGAATATACTGAAAAAAACAATTTTCAAGCAGTAATAAACACTTGAATGTAAAAAAATTGTGTGACACTAAACTGTAATAATATTCGAACAATTATCTCCATATACTGTATCAGGATACACTAAAAATTTAAAAGAATTATACAAAAATTACATCGACATGATCGAAATAGACGATGAATTTATTCAGTTTTTCTCTATGATTAAAGACGAAAATTTAAGCAAACCTCTTGAAATGCTTGGTTTTATTAATAAAAATAAAATATCAATTTTGCCTAACATATAAATTTTATTAAGAATATATTTAACACTCCCTATTAGTAATGCTTTAGGAGAGCAATATTTTTAGGGTTTCCAGGTCGTCCTAGAAACCCTTATGCTTTTGGTAGTTCGTCCGCCCGTCCGTCGCATCTTGGAGTATATCTCCCAACCTACTGAAGCTATATACTTGAAATTTGGTATAAGTTAAACTTTTTTGCCCAAAAACAGAAAATCTATTGCGGACTAAAGGTAAATTTTCCAAGACGCAACTCCAGCGATAGACGCTCAACACAACATGCCAACTCAGAAGATGAGTCCTCAGCGACTTTTGCTGGAATCGTTTCTAGGAAAATAAAGCTTTTTTAACACTCAAAATTTCTGCGATCTGCGATCAATTGCGAATAAATGCAATATTTTATATTTTTTGTAATTTTCAAGTTAGGTATCATTTCAAAGGTACTGAGATGTAGATCACAAATATATATCTTGTTTCCAAAATAGCGGCCATTTTACCCCTGAAAAAATTAAAACGAAACGCAAAATAAAGTCCTCTCTTCTACCGGGATTAGGACAGGTCCTAAAACTAAGGCAAAAATACAAAAATATGCATCTCTGTGGTCCAATGATATTTCCGAGAGTTGATATAAAAAGTCAAATTTTAAAAAATGTAGGGGGCCGTAACGCAAGAGCCCTAATATTTTATTATTCGAAAATTCGAAGTTGGGTATCATTTTAACCCAACTTCGAATAAGGATAATATATGTACACCTTGCTTCTTAAAAGTGAACTTTTTATACATATTTTCGTTTAAAAATAATAATAATGTATTTATGAATTCTTATGACCGAAGAAACCCTTTTCGTAACTGGCTGGCAAGTACTTGACGGGATTTTTTTGTGTTATAAAGAGTAAAATCAAGTAAATAAATTATCCCAAGAAAAACTGAGTAACTTATGAGAAGTGAATAAGCTACGATTTAATAATAGACAAATTTGAAACTATAAAGCACCTAGGACTTAGCCAAATTTGTTAAATAGTTAGTGGATAATACATTTGTTAATTAAAAAGTAAAATTAATGTGAAATTCTTTAACTGACAACATCCAAATGTGTCATGGGTCAGTGAAGGGGGGGAGGGGGGAATTGTTCTTTGGCCTAGGGCCCGGCAAGACCTTAATCCGTCACTGTAGACACGCAGGCTGCTCTGGCGTCTACTGGCGCTCAGTTGGGTTGTGAAGAGAAGGGAAAACGCTCTGTCATGCCCGACTCTCCTTCTGATAACAAACAGTTGCGCACTATACGAATTCTTTGTATATGATGAGTATTGAGTATATCGCTCAGAAAGTACTTCCTTACAGATCGCCCGTGTTGCTCGTAGCGCGCCCGCCGAGTATATCGCCAATTGATCTCTTCCATTTCGCCCCGTTGGTGGGGTCCCCACTCCTTTTCTTAGGGAGGCGATATCGTACCGCTGTTGCATCGATTTTATATCACCCCGTGTACGGACGGCCTTAATAACATGTTCAGGACCACGGCCATGACGAATTAGCGATTTTTCCCGGATTATCGAACGTCAATCGTTTTAACGGGAATACCAAGGATAAATCACTCTGAATGAAAATGCAAACAATTAAAACATCGTATTTTCTATGTCCACGTATATTCTGAACCTGTGCAGACGATATTAATATCCGATGAAGTACATCATATATCTTGTTTTTTCTGGCAACTGTGCCGGTCAAGCTCAACGAATCCAGCAGAAACATTCTGAATAAAAGCAGTACGATTGGTTCCGGATTACAGAATGTGCCAAACTGTAGATTTCTCGGATTAAAGAGTCTACTGTACTTCATTATCATATCAGCCAATCCTATAAATTAAATCCCTAAATATTTTTCTTTATGCATTCTTATTCAACTTTTTATGAATAAAATACCTTATATATATCCTGACAAAAAGAATCATTGTTTATTTGTGTTGTTTACATGAATATTATATAAAACATAGAGGATGTTGGTCATTTGGAGAGTGGGATGCAATATGCATGGTCTGTCTCAAGTTCAGTACAACTAGTTGTAGGGTCACTCTTCAACTTAATAGCCACTTGAAATTCAAGTGGGTCCTGCCAAAATTAGCCTTCAACACCAACCTTTCACTCTCTTTTCTTCTAGAAATGTTAAATTTAATATTGAATCCACTCAGACAATAGTGCGGAAATCAAATTTATACAGACATGTTTTATTGCTATTGGTGCTACAATGGGAATAAAACGGATCTACTCGTCATAACGTACAAGTGAGCCCCTTTTTCAACTCCAAGTAATATTCCTTTCACACGAGGCAACTTATTTTCAACGCCACTCCAATTACAGTATAGCCCCGTTTCCATTCTAACATGTTGCAGGCATATGTCCCGCAACATGTGCCGGGCACATGTTGCGGGACAAGTACAATTGGAAACAGTTCCGCAACAGTTCAGTAACACAACACTGAAAATACATCAACCACAAACAAGAGAGCACGTGTAGGTAGGGAGCAAGGTTTAGTTATGGTTTGGGCAGCGAGTATAGACTGCACCACGCGTGCGCCTTTTCCCGGGATATGTTGCAAAGTGTTTCCATTGCCCGTGGCACAAGTTGTGTGCCACAGTCGCTTGGCACATTTTTGTTCCCGGCACATGTCCCGCAACATGTTGCAGACTGTTTCCACTTCAACAAAATCCTGGAACTTGTGCCGGCAACATGTTACGGGACAAATTTGTAGTAATGGAAACGGGGCTTTACTAGTTGTGACTTTTGACACTCAGATTGGCCAACCTAAATGAGGAAAAAACTAAGCAACTAGGCCTGAGGGAGGGGTTGTTTGCCTAGTTGGCCCGACTTTCTAGATTTCAAAATTCTAACCTTTCATTGTCATAATTTTTCGGATATTCCACGCCGTTTACACGAGACATCTTGCTTTCCTCACCCGGTCACTAATATCCTCAAACTATCCCTTTTTCACATGCTTTTCATTAACTTCACATGATGTTTGTCCAAGACAAATCTTTTAACCTAAATTTGACTCACTTCTTGACTACCTAGGAAGCTGAAACTTGGATTGTAGCCCTAGCGTTGATAAGCCCTGCTGCTGGTGGTATATCCCAAGAGGGCTGTACACCAAATGCGCCGGGTAGGTCGGGTCACGGGGGAAGTGCGCCAGCCCCTTTTTGAAGGGTACAGTCGAAGTGCGCCGGGTAAATCCTATCTCTCGACCCAGGTAGTCCACCCACCTCGGACACGGATCCTCTAATCTAAAGGACTAATCGTTGTCAATATTCGCATATACGAAATATAAAAAGATTTGAAGTTACTTTAAACAAACTGCTCAGAATGATATGGCGATCATTAGCAAATCTCAGTGCATAGGAGAATCTGTAGAATGTTCTCGTAAGAACAAAATCCAAATTGAGTCAGAAGATACACTTTAATTTGTGAATATTCAAAATAAAAAAAAAAATTACAAAATCAAAATTAGTTATCATTAAACACGGCCCCCCAGAGGTGTACCTACCATCCACTCGTGTGAACAGCATATAACACTGTAGCCTTATGGATGATCATAGAAGAGGTGTAGTTCAATAACCAAAACAACGTCTTCTCACAAAACGAATATCGGAGATGCGTCTTACATTCGAGGCGCGTCTTATATATAATCAATAAAATCAAGTATAAAAATTTTAACAACCTTCCTTCTACGAACTTCTCTTTCAAGAATATCTTTTTTACTTTTAAATTTCCAATTCTCTAAATTCTGCCGTGATATCATTGTTGGGTCCTTCTTTTTTAATCATTTTCAGGAATCCCGTACAATTTCTAATGATGTTGGGTGGAAGGGGTTCCGTTTTACCCATTTATTTATTGTTAGCATCAAAATTTTAGTTTAAAAAATATAACCTTGCTACTTTTCTGCCAACAATGACGTCTATACCTTATATCTAAATAAAGATTCAAATGCGCCCTACATCTAAATTAAGATTCAATATTCCAACAATATCTATGTCTGATCAGGTTGATGGTAAAGTTAAAACAAATTATGAAACATTTTCCCTTTGAATCAGGGTGCGTCTTATATATTCGATGCATTATTGCTTTTCTAAATTATATATATTATATATATATTAACAATGTAATACCGTGTTTTTGCACACTGCAATAAGGCACACAATTGTTGATAGTGAGAGACACCAAGGGATGTGCCACTCGAAAATGGCACATAGGAACTGTTCCAACATCAGACTTACGTCATCAAGATGTTGGCTCGGCATTACGCCGAGATATATATATATATATATATATATATATATATATATATATATATATATATATATATATATATATATATATATATAAATTATTAAAAATATTTCTTATTATAAATATATATATATATATATATATATATATATATATATATATATATATATATATATATTAAGAAAAAGAAGGATATATATTATGAAACATTTACAAATTGTATGACTATTTTTCCTTTAGCTCGGTAAAATATAATATGAATCTTTTAAAAGATTATTTCTGCTATGTTAAGACAGATAGGTAAGGAGAAAATAAAGTGATAAATTTTGTTCATAAGATGAATGAAAATGATGGTCGAGGAATGATGGGTTTTGAGTGATGAATCCATCAGAACGTTACATGGAGTCAAGAAAAGTCAGTGTAATGGAGCTATAAATCACGGATAGAATAAACAAGATCCTGCGGCCATCCTGCATAGCCGCTACCTAGGTCAGTGTTACCTCATAGAAAACCTAAAACACTAAATTTATTGATCCCAAAGTAAAAAATATAGGGTTTCAAAACCCCTCTAGTGTTTAGAAATGATTGATTTCAAACCAGTTTCTAGACTTTTTTTTATTTATTTAAAACATTTAAAATGCTTTTAGCTTTATATAACTCCCTTCTTTATTTTTTAAAAATTTGTATCTTGGTTAGAGATATAATAATATATGTGAGTTAATAAGACTATTTAATATGCAAATTACAGTTAATAAGATCTATCTTTATTTGTTTAATAGCTTTTCTAAATATATTTGTTTCTCTACTCAATATAACCGACTATATTATTATTGAGATTAATAATTCACTCAAATCACTTTTAAAGTCGATATTTTACAACTTATTATTAAAAAAATTAAAATCTTTACTTCTTAAACGTTATTTAAGTTTAACTTACGTGGGCAAATGTTGTACCCTTGTAATAATAGTACAAAGAGGCTATACCTATAACATAAACAAACAATTAAATAAACCAATAACTCAACTTAGTGGGTACTAATATGTATTGACTTTTTTTTATTGCGTAAAATAAAAAATATTTGGTACTTCTGTAGATTGTTACTCCCCTACTTGTTTTTAGAATATAAGTGACTTTTTGAATAAATAACTATTAAGACAAGGGTTGTATAGTTTAATGTACTTTGGGACAATGGAATATTCACACTTCTGTTATTACAAGGGGAGTAACAGTCTAAAGAAGAACATTCAGTGCACCTTCTTTAGATTGTTACTCCTCTCTGTTTTTCTTTATAAGGGAAGTAACAATCTAAAGAAGAGCCAAATATTTTAGTATATTTATGAATTATGAATAATACATTATTATTTACTCTTTTTTATAATTATATTTATTATTGTAATTTATATTTATTATTCATTTTAGAATATTTTATTTTTATTGTGTTGGTAGTAGCAAAAAAACGACGAACGTTACTTTTGAACAGTTTTTGTACGACGGTTATGATATATATTTTTATTACCCGATATTTTACATGATAATTTCTGTCGAATCAGAAGTTTAAGGTATTTTATTCTCTCTTATATCTTACAAATGTACATTTGATTCTTTCTATTATCTTACAAAGGTATATTTGATTCTTTCTATTATCTTACAAAGGTATATTTGATTATTTATATTATCTTATAATGGTACATTTGATTCTTTCTATTATCTTAAAAAGGTATTTCAATTTTTCTATTATCTTACAAATGTACATTTGATTCTTTCTATTATCTTACAAAGGTATATTTGATTCTTTCTATTATCTTACAAAGGTATATTTGATTCTTTCTATTATCTTACAAAGGTATATATGATTCTTTCTATTATCTAACAAAGGTATATTTGAATATTTATATTATCTTATAATGGTACATTTGATTCTTTCTATTATCTTACAAAGGTATTTGAATCTTTCTATTATCTTACAATGGTACATTTGATTCTTTCTATTATCTTACAAAGGTAAATTTGATTTTTTCTATTATCTTACAAAGGTATTGGATTCTTTCTACAATCTTTCAAAGGTATTTGATTTTTTCTACAATCTTACATTAATATAAGTTCTACCCCACTCAGTGGTTGCTGGATATGGATAAGAATTTTATGACAAGAGGTACGCCATTAAAATCACGTCTGATTTATAAAAAAAAAGAATTGTTTGTTAGGTCATAATTAACTTACTAATGGCAATAATAATTTGTAAGTAAGGTCATAACTTTTTAAGGAATAGGTATTAGTAAAAAAAAGAAAAAAATTGGAACTCATAAGGAAAGATTGAAATTAAAAATGGCCTACACCTATACTCTGAAAGAACTCATCTGAGTTTGAAAGAAATTAGATGTTCTCATATTAATTTCTCCCGTTAGTAAATTTAATATTGAATATAAATAATTGTGACTGTAGACTCAACTGGGAATCAAAGCAGGTCCAAAAAACCACACTTTAAATTCCTAATAGTTTATCTCTCTTTAATTACACATAACTTTCTACTCATGTGACCAATCGTCCAATAATAGAACGGAAGCTATGTGCCACATAATTTCAAAATAGAATACTATTTTTTAAAAATATAAGAAAATTAAGTATCTAAATAATGATGATAAATAATCTTAATAATGAATAAATCAATTTTTTTTTTTTGTTTTGAAAAAAATATAAAATATCCACTCACGCACATACTGGCAATACTATGTTGGAAGATATGGGGTTAAAGGGTGGGAAAACGCTTGGAATTGCTAAAATAATTCGAAATATATACACAAATACATATTGACACACTTAAATTTATATATTTAAATAAATATAAATTCATTTATACATATATTTTTTCATTAAAAAACTATTGACTATATCGAAAACTAAATAACCTACGTTTTTAGAATGTAAAACGGAACAATTGAAAAATAAAACCGATCGAACACGAGCAAAATAAATAATAAAATAATAAAATGGGTCAACTACAACTTCTTTTTTTTTATTATATTATAAATAAAAACTCTAATGAAAATTATAGATTCCGGAAGCAAGACTTTTCTAAAAATTTACCTCACTGATTTTATTAGTATATTTATTTTTAAAAAATATCGAGAATTTATAATTTCCTGGATAATATAATTTTTTATCGTATAGATGATTTTTTATATCTAGAAAAAAATTAATTGAACATTTTTATATATAGAAAATAATTTCTAAGAATATAAATTGAAATTGTGTTTTTCCGCTATTTTTTTCAATATATTTTATTTAAAATATTGTTTTTTTCAGTTGAAGCATAAAAATATATTTTCCTCATAATAAAGCTTTTGTATATTTTTAATTATCATGTTTCAATGTAAAACTATATTAAGAATTTGCTTTTTATAACAAGGTAAAATTTATTTTTGTGCTTATACATACACAAAAATATGTGTGTGTTTTCGCGGGGTTTTGAAGAGAATAGAATTCAACTCCTAAAAAAAACAGAATATAAGAATAAAAATTAAAATTAAAATAAAAAATCCTAACGCTAAATTAACGTCAATGAACAATAAATATATTTTAATTAAAATGTTTAGTAGTAGTCAAAACGTCGATGTTTTCGATTCGTCGACATCGACCTCCTCCTAACCCAACTGGCAAAAGAAAATTGTAATCTAGTCCTTAATGCCTTTCATTTGATATCACACTCAAAATTCCACATAAATTATCCGCCATATTGGATTCCCAGTTAATCAGATCAAATTGCTATTCTTATTTTGCCTATGGCCCAGCAGAAGGCACATTTTGCATACTTCTAGTTACAGCAGAAAATTAAAATATTTTTACATATTAGAGGAAGGGGTTCCTGGTTCGATCCTCCGGGGGGTTACAATGTTTTTTATCGGTAGTAACGATAAGATAAATTTATTTCTTTCCGGAAATTTTCATCGACCTACTATAAGGTATTAGTGTGAATTATTTAAAAAAAATTAGGAATAGCCTTATAGGGTAGTTATGGGGGGTGGAGCATTTTTGTTTATTGTGTATTTTGGCTTATAAATACTATAAAAAATAGTTTTTTTTAATTGTTTATATATATTTGTAATCTACACATTAGTATAGCTTTTATATGACCTACTCAAAATATTTTTAAAGATACGTTATTCACCTCGACATGAATTATCCGCCATTTTGGATTCCCAGTTAATCAGATCAAATTGCTATTCTTATTTTTTCAATGACCCAGCAGAGACTTTGCATATTTTCTTATATTTTTAGTAACAACAGAAATATAATTAATGGGAAGAGGGGACACGCAAAATATTGATGTTTTTTGACAAAATGGCAGGAAAAATTAAACACTTTCCACAAGTGTTATATATTTTTGTAATCTAGACTTGACTTCAATACCTTTCATTTTGGTTACCCCACTCAAAATATTTTGTAAAAAATATCATTTTGAGTGACATGAATTATCCATCATTTTTTATTTGAACAGCTGATAATTTTTATTTCGCTATACATTTTTCCTGTGTGCGTGTCAAAACGATCTTTAATTCTGCAAAGTTTCATTTATGTTTTTATCTCTTTTGATTCAAAAGTAATTGGAACCGTACAGAGTGACAGCCAGTCACAGGTACGAAACTATAAGGGTTTTTTTTTTGGTTTTACCAATGAAAACCTAAAAAAAGGTTTTTTTTTGGTTTTACCAATGAAAACCTAAAAAAAAGGCTGCTGGTCCTCCAAAATTTTAACTTGACCAATGAAAAGCTCGCCGATTTTGTCATCTTTTATTCGATCTTTCTTGATTCTTCTGATACATATAGAATCTTAAAAAATAATGATTTTTTTTTATCCGACACATCGATATCGATGCCCCTTTAAGTATCAGGGGAATTTATTGACTTTTGTGTAAAACACATCTCAATCGAGCCAATTCTTCCCTTTTCTCTTGTTAAAACTAGTAGTTCTGTAAACAGTAAACCTCGCGAAAATTAGAAAAAATTTAAACGTGGACAGAGGGTCCATTTAAATACGAATCTAAAGGTATAAGTCGATTTCCCGAGAAAGCTCTAGTTTCTGTGAAAATAATTTTAAACGCGGACAGGTTTCGATTCCCCGCTGGGGCGAAATTATTTTTATGGTATTTGTAAAAAATTAATTAAAAAATAAACCTTAAAAATCGATTTCAATTACTTAAAGGATAAATGATAAGCCGAGGTGAAATCGAGAAATTAATTTAAGCTATAAATTTGGGAGCACTCCCCCTCAAAAACTCTGAAAAAACATTATTTCTCGAAAACTATTTCGACGATTTTTAATTAATTATTTTTAAAATGTAGTCCATTTAAATACGAATCTAACGGTATAAGTAGTTTTCCCGGGAAAAATCTAGCTTCTGAGAAAATAATTTTAAACGCGGACAGTGAGAGGCTGGGTTCAATTCCCCGCTGGGAAGGTTATTTTTATGGTAATTCTAAACATTTTTTAAACAAATAAACAATATACATCGATTTTAATGTCCTAAAGGAACATCTATTCCAAATTTCAAGAAAAAATAAAAACATATTTTTTTAAAAAAAGTCTAAAAAACATTTTTTTTTTAAATTAATAAAAAAAAATGTTGCAAAAACAACTATATATATTAAAATCAAATTATAATTATTATTAACTACGGGAAACAGACAGAGAAAAATAGACTCCAGCGCGGGGATTTGAACCACCGGCCTCTATATGGTGGTTCAAATCCCCGCGCTGGAGTCTATTTTTCTCTGTCTGTTTCCCGTAGGTAATAATAATTATAATTTGATTTAAATTAAAATTTAATCGTTCCGAAGTATGAATACTACCAAAATCGTAAACTATGAACAACTATATATATTTATTTTCCCAACTTAAAGTAACATGCATACCAAATTTCAAGATAAACAGAAAATAAATTTTAAAAAAAATTGTTTTATTTTTTTTAAAAGTTAAAAATGAAATTCATTAAATATAAAACTCATACGTTGTTTTTAATGACTTCAAAGAACATCTATGCCAAATTGGAATAGAATAAAGCGTTTGGCCGTAAGCGCGTAACAAACATTTTCAGACGAAATGCAAAACGGTCTAGTACCTGGGGAAGACTGGGGAACAAAAAACAGAGACATCGCTTCGCTCGGTCAATTATATAATTTATTAATTCTAATAAAAAATCCTGGTTTTCTGGTGAAATCCGAGTCACGAAGGAATTGAAATCCGACGTTTTGCTTCCACTGCAGGAAGCATCTTCAGGGGTGTGGTGCATCGTGATGACTCGAATCAACCATAAAATATACAATATGTATAGATGTGTATATTTTGTTGTTGCTTCGTTATGATTAACCCGACTAAAGGAACCCCCGGAAAATCTAGGTTCAATCCTACGTTCTAGAAAAGCAGTATAAACACGCCGTTTTTTCTATCTAGTCTATTGTCATCAGAATATGTCTGGTTGTTGCTTCGAGTAAACATAACGATGCACCACACCCCTGAACATGCTTCCAGTAGTGGAAGCGAAACCTATGATTTGATGACTCAGATTTCACCGAAAAAACGAAGTTCTTATTACGAGTCAACCCGCACTCCTACTATGTTATCTTAATACTAACACTAACTTATACAATAAATCACATGCTTATAAATTACTTTATATTTTTCAAATGATAAAATATTTATTTTTAATAAATATGCTATAGCGTATAAATTACATGATTTTATTGTAATAACATTAGACTTGTAAGGAAAATAAACTCAGGGTCATATAAATTGATGAAGTTGTTTTATAGCTTGAGGCTATAAATCAGTAAAGGACAAGGCTATAATCTGTTCGTAAACATATATATAGCCGGTTCTTAACTTTCACGACTTCATCTATTCAAAAAAATGTATTTGTCACTTAATTTTATCATTGGCATACCTACCACTGCTTATTTGCGGATATTTATAAAATGAAATTGTACTTATAGTTGTATTGAAATGTATTCAGAAAATTGGGGTGATAAACTTAAATTCGGGAATATATTATAAAAACAAAGAATCCATTTTAATTTAATAAAAACTGTAACATAAATTTATTTTCTGGGGTTCTTAAGGGTTTTATTTGGTTTGTTGATAAATAATTTAAGACATTTCCATCTTTTTAGGGTCCGTAGGGAAAACCAAGGACCCTTATATTTTCCTGCGTGTGTCTGTCCGTCCGTCCTGTCGCCTGCTCTCCTACATCTTTCGTCCGATCACTTTGAAATTTGGCATGTATGTGTCTTGTACCTACCCACATATTTTAAAAATATAGCGACTTAAAAAAAATATTTTTCAAAAAAATTAGGGTAAAAAAACTTAAGGGTTAACATTTTTTTATTTTTTTTCGACGCCGTGAGGGGTATCATATGAAAGGGTACGTCGAGCTGCTAGGCGAGTTTGAAGCGGGTGTAAAACGTGTCCCCCCCCCCCTCTATCTCGCTTATGTGAAGTGCAAAAAATCTGAAAAAATTCCTGAACATTCTTCGACCAAAAGTAAAGGTACCACTTTTTGGAAATTTTGAATAAAATATTTTTTTATTGACAAAATACGGTTTTTTTTTTATAATTATGGTCTTTTCTATGTATTTATATGGTTGTAGTCCGGTTCAGTGGCAAAAGAATACGTTATCGGAAGTTTGTTTATGTGTTTTGAGAATATCAGACTCATAGAATAGTTCAAAGTAAGCTTTTTAGCATTTTAAAAAACACCATCAATAGGGTACTACTTAAACTATACAGTGTTGCCTTCGGACCCTCGCTGTGTGCTGACTAGCACACACTTGACCTGTTTATTTAACTTAAATTTTTGCTATATTTGGCCCTAACACATTGGGCTTCTTCAGGCATCAAATTAACAAACTTTTTTTTCCAATTTCTTAAACATATTGCTTCCAAGCTTACCGCAGGTAACGGAAGCTATGTGATCGTTCTGAAGAACGAAAATATTTTAAGTCTCCCATTTCAAAACTTCAAAGACAAAAATCCGTTTGAGACATCAGAGACATTTTTGGTTCCGTATCTTTTTATCGATCTGTCTGTCGGTCTGTCCCTTTATTTGTACGAACCAACATATATGTTAAAAACTACACGTCCGATTTTAATGAAATTTGGATGGTAGGCCATAATTAGCTATATAAGTTTCTAGTTATATAAGTTTCACCTTCTGTGCTCATTTGTTTCTCATCCACATGCGCATGCGCACAAACATACATTTATTTACACCTATAGCTTCAAAAGTACTTGTCTGATTTGTATGAAACTTTTATAGTTTATCGAAACTAACCCTTAGATAGCCCCAGATTAATTTAAACCTTCTGCGCTCTTTAACTTTTTCTAAATTGATACTTAAATTTATGTAAAAAAATCAAAAGAATTTCGACTTATTTAAAAAACGGGGGGAAAAATTTAATTAAATTTAACAATGATAGGTTGTAAAAGTATAAACTCAAAAAATAAAGTATAAAAAAGTTATAGTCCTATGCATGAATCAAGTTCGCCTCTTAAACGCATTTAAACAAGAAGGGCGAGGGGGGCGACCGCCCAGGGCCCCGCGCCTTGGAGGGCCCCGCGCCATAGGCAAATTTATAGTTCATAGTGAAGATTGTCCGCGGGGCCCCGTGCCATGTACAAAACATGAAATATTAGGATTATAAAATTCATTCGAATTTAGTTTACATGGTATAAAGCCTAATACCTAACTACCTTTTCGCGGGGCCCCTCGCTATAAAAAAAATCAAATAAATAAATTATAAATTGTAGACTTTTTTTATGTTTAAGATAGCCCGCGGGGCCCCGCTCCAAATAAAATTAAGTGAGTTAACGTCCAAGTGTTTTCTCACCCTCCCCCTTTTCAAATGAATTAGTTATTTATTGTGTGGGGTAAATCTTCATTATGTGCCCCACCTATATTTAAACGTCTAATTTAATTCGGTTTTTTTCAAACTGTTCCTTTTTACATTACAAAAACGATTTCGGTTGTAGCATCTCGATATATTCCATTTTTTTTTAATTTTAGGGAAAAGTATGGAAGGTTATGGTAAGTTTAGGTTGAGTTTAGTACTTTTTGACATGACCTAACAATAACCTTCTATCATTACCCTATAAAACGTAACATTTCGTGTATTTAAAAAAAAAAATAAATAAATAAACACTGAATTTATCGAGATACTACATAACCTTAATCGTTTGACAATGTACAGAGATATGTAAAAAAGACAAATCCTGTAAAAAGAAATAGTAAAAAAAACTAAGTAAATCGGACAGTACGAAATAATTGGGCCAACTAGTGCAGTTTTACCAATTGATGTCAAAGAGAAACTTCACCCCAGATATGCATAAAAACGCTGTTTTGAGAGGTCATATTTACAAAATTTTCCGGGGGAGGATCCCCGGACCCCCCTTATAATGTGTCTTTGAAAATTAAACTAAAAACTCGGCACTAAAATGGAAAGTTATAAGCTGAGAATATGAATTCCGGGAGTAAATTAAAAGTGCTCGAGTGAAGATTTCAAATTATAGGACTGATCACAAATAACAAAGCATAACTTTTTTTTAAAAATGATAGTTTAACCATAAAACCCAAAATATCATGTAGAAGAATAAATAGTTAAGTATAACAGAGCTTAATTATTACAATAAAAATGTTTCTTTTCGATTACGTTTGCAAAGAAAATGGTGATTAGTTGAAAACTATATAATTTGAGGGGTTTATGTTCAAATAATATGTTAGATTAAAATCATGAGCAGAATTGTAATTATTTTAAAAGTTTTGAATTATTTTGAGAGCAAAAACGTCTGACTGGCCCTAAGTGAAGGGGAATTAGCCGTAAAATTGGATCAAGTTTTGTGGTTTATTATTAAGTTACTTTATTGTTTTTTTATCAGCAATCCCCGCTCTATCCTAGGGGGCCCCGCCATTTTGTCTCGCCCAGGGCCCCGCAAGATCTAGATCCGCCACTGCTTTATCTCATACACGTAAACCCCTCGAGTACCGTAGATTAAATAACAGCATGCGCGATGTTAACATTATGGCGTTTTTTTTCTTTGGATGTCTATAATGTAATATGTTTGGTAAATTAAATTACTTCCCTGAATGTTGTGCATAGTAAGAACGAATTGAACGAATAAGAAAGAATATAATAATATCGTTTTTTAGTTTTTAATTTCATTCATTTCCAGGGCAATACATATTAAACCACCGCTTGAAGGTAACAATGTTGATAACGCTTATCAACATTTATCCTCAGATACGTGAGGTCAATATAACTTCAATATCTCCAACGTAGTTGCTGGTATACCATCATGTTATATATATATATATATATATATATATATATATATATATATATATATATATATATATATATATATATATATATATATATATATATATCTCGGCTTCAGGTTCGCGGAATTAAGAGTACTCTAACGTGTTATGTCCCCAAGACTCATAATGATAAATATGTAAATAGACTGTCAATTGGTGTGGCACATACATTCTTCGCACCCTATCACTTACTTTATGAGTGTGTGTGTGTGTGGTAATATTTAATATTCGTGCAAAGCAAAACATTCTTAAAAGAACATCTCATACTTACAATAACCACTATAAATAAATAAAGATTGGATATTTATGCAAAAATATCATCTTAGAATTGTGTCATTCACACCAAAAAAAAAGGAAAAAATAAAAAGTATTTTATCGAGGACGAAGTAGTGTAGTTTCGAACAGAACCAGAAAATAACACGACTCAAATCCGGCTCAATGAAATACCGTATCTCTTCTAAACCCACACAATCTTACAATATGGAAATTTCGATTTGAAAAAAAAAAATAAAATAAAAATATGACAATAAAGAAGCGACTTAGAGTCATAGATTTGCTTATAAAGCCCTTCCCGCTACTTAACAGATGAACAGAAGTATATATATTATATATATATATATATATATATATATGTATTCCAACACATTTCAAAACCATATAAAAATATACAGTAAAACTTCGATTTAACGTTCTCGTTCTAGTCCCAGATAAATGCGGGAAAATGTTAACGGTGTGAATTTTTACAAAGCTAATAAAAACATTTGTATTTTGAGAATGCAATGCACTTATTTGTAAGCATGAAAGTAAATACTTGACATCAAATAATATACAGGTTGATCCAAAAGTCCCCCCCCCCTTTTAACTTTTGAACGGTTTGAGATAAATTAATGAAACTTGGGAGATCTCTACCATGCAAAGGGAAGTTTGTTTTCATGCAATCGCCCACTAGGGGCAATGTCCACTTTGCCCCCCGGCCCCCCACCTTCAAAATTTCAAATTGGAGTGTATATTTTTGATATCATATTTGGATTCAACGGTGAAAAATAATAAACTTTTACTTGTAACTATTTTTTCTTTCTCCAATATTATGTCCCCTACAGGGGGGCAAAGATTGCAAAATAACCCTTCTGATAATACGTTGTAAAATCTAAACGGTTTGAGATAAATTAATGAAACTTGGAGGATCCGTATCATTTAAAGGGAAGTTTGTTTTCATGCAATTGCACAGTAGGGGCAACCACCCATTTTTCCCCCAGGCCACCAAACTTCAAACTTTCAAAATAACCTAGAGTGCATATTTTTTTATAGCAAATTTAGATTCTACGGCCAAAAATAAAAATATTTTACTTTAAACTTTTTTTTCTATCTCCAATATTCTGCCCCCTATAGGCGGGCAAAGGTATAAAAATTGTAAATATCACCGCCTGCGGGACAAAATGGGGGTTGCCTCTTGTACGCGAGTGGAGGAATACACACTTCCCTTTACATGGTACAGGGCCCCTAAGTTTCATTACTTCATTTCTAACCGTTTAGATTTTATAACGATCTAAGTGTTATTTTTTGTACTATTTAGGAAGGGTTATTTTGCAATCGTTGCCCCCCTGTAGGGGGCATAATATTGGAGAATGAAGAAATAGTTTCAAGTAAAAGTTTATTATTTTTCACCGTAGAATCTAAATATGCTATCAAAAATACACATTCCAATTTGAAATTTTAAAGTTGGGTGGTCTGGGGGCAAAGTGGGTGGTTGCCCCTAGTGGGCGATTGCATGAAAACAAACTTCCCTTTGTATGGTAGAGATCCCACAAGTTTCATTAATTTATCTCAAACCGTTTAAAAGTTAAGAGGGGGGGGGGAGACTTTTGGACCACCCTATATATTATTATGTATTACTCGTATTATATTATACATACTAAATAATCTATATGTTCCAACACCTTTCAAAAACACATAAATATTACGGTAAAACTTCGATTTAACGTTCATTTTGGGGTCGCAGAATAATGTGGGAAACTGTTAAATGTGGAAAATTTTCCAAAGCTAAAGAACATATTATTTAATAAAATTCATATTATAACAAAAGTAATTACTGCTACAAAAGTTAATTAATTAATTATAAACTAAAATGGAGCCCCATTTTAGTTGTTTCGATTCAAAAACATTGCTCTCTAGTTGTGAAACGGAAGGAGAGGAAACTTGCTTCTTCAGATCCATCAAATCCTCTATGGGAAAACGGTTTATATCGTTAGATTCACGTGTTTCAATAGTTTATGTGTGAAAATGGACGTGATCGTGTTTAAATGGACTACATTTTAATCAAAATAGTCAAAAATGATTTTAAGAAAAAAAAAAAAATTCTCGTGTTTCCAGAGTTTGAGGGTGGTACCACCCCCAAATTTGGAGCTAAAATTAATTTCTCAATCTTGCCTCGGGGTATGATTTTTCTGAACATGTACCTACGCCAAATTTCGTCAAAATCGGCTCAGTAGTTTAAGCTCCACGTGTCTGCACAGACGAAAGACAGACATTTTAAAAAAAACACTTTTTTGGACTCAGGGGACCTCAAAACGTGTAAATCCATCAAAATCAAATTTTCGCGCCATCACAATACTTTCTCTTTATATGATAAAGTACAAAAATCTGGTAAAGGCTATATCTGAGCAGAGAGAGTCATAATAATAGGTAAATGTTCAAAGATTGTACAGGATAAAATGAAAATTATAAAACTATCACTGTTTTCTACTTTATTATACTCTGCAACCCTTTTATCAGAAATGAACTTTGTTGAAGTTTTAGACCTATAGAATTTATAGATGGGGTTGCGCTAGTAAACTACTATTGGTTGATTCTATGCTGCCCCCCCCCCCCCCCTCCTTTTTTGTTTTATTGACAAATAATGTAATTCTAATAATAGGATATTGACTTCAAATTATCTTTTGAATAATGCAGTACCATTTAAAAAAAGCATTGTCTCATTGTCCATAAGCATTAAATTATCATCATTATTATTATTTTTAATCAAATTTATAGAAAAATAATATCGAAGACATCACAGATAACCATAAACGTCGCATTATTATTAAAACATACTCATGCATTATTCCATTTTATTAATAGAGTAAGGTTTATTTTTTAATAAAGTCCAAAATTTATATTAACCCTAGAAAGACGTATTGGGGTCCCACAGACCCCATACAAACTATAATTAAGTTTTTTTGTTTTATTTGTATTTCTCTAAACCATTGACTCCCTCCTTCTAATCTCACACCTTTGAACCTTTCTGTGTGTATACTGATAACAATATCTATGTTATTAGTTTCAGTTTTCTTTCAGTATTCATTAGAATTAGAGTTGGGGTACCAATAAACCCCTGTGTGGCATTTACGTAATTGTTTTATATAGCACTGTTAACTGACTTATTTTTTTATTGTATTAAAAAAGTTATTTTATATCTCTTTTGGGCTGGTAAAATGTTTAAGACTGTCAAAAGTTCCAAAATAAAACTTTTATTACTATTAGCAGACGTATATAACTTCATTTAAGTTGAAGGTTTAGTGGATCACAGAAAGGATTTAAGGCCAAAAATGCTTAACTTTGACATAGTATGTAAGAAAATCTATAATTTTTATTACCATTTTTGTTCCTGTTTTCTGTAAAACAACTCTTAATATATATAAATAAAAAATATTAACCCAATCTAACGAACACAAAATTTTATATATATTTTTTTAAAAGTAAACATTTTTCAAAAAAAAAGTTTGATGAAAATATTATATGTATACTATTTAATTTTAAATCCTTATTTGTTTTGATCAAAATTAAATGGTATTTTTAGTATGACAAATTATATTTACAAAAATATATAAATAATTGAAAAAGAAAATGTTTAATTAATTAATATGACCCATATAAATTAATTGGGATTTCACTGACCCCTGTGTGAAGTTTACGTAAAAAAAAAAAAAATATGTGGGTTGTTCTAGGGTTAAATTGTTTTTTTTTCTGCTTTTTTGATGGATTTACACGTTTAAGGTTCCCTGAGTCCAAATTAGTGTTTTTTTTTTGTTGAAAATGTCTCAAATTTAATCAAAATCGGCTTTAGCTTTCACAAGTCTAGCACAGATTACAGATATTTTTTTAAAAAACTACTTTTTTCAATTCATAGATCCTTGAGACCTGCAACATGAGACCCGGAAGACCATTGACTTAGTAACGTGTAAGTGTAAATCCATCAAAATTCCTAAATTAAATTGCTTTCTCACTGTATATACTACTCATAAACTGTCGCTGCTATAGCGCAAAACTATATATCTACTAGAATAACTTTACTAAGCTGTAACTGAAGAGTTTATTGAATTTAGCCTCTACGTTACAAAAAATTATGATTTTACTAAAACTTTGTCACAAAACTAATTTTAACTAATTTAACTATAGTAAACACACTTTCTTCTGAATGACTCGTCAAGACTACAAAAAACAATATAAAATAAAATACTAAAAACAAATACAAGTTGTCTTGACGTGCAAAGTGTATGCCAATGCCAATGTCAAGTACACATTCAAATAACTATTTTGACGATCTTGATTCTCATTGGAACGTCGTATCTTCAGTCGCTCACTGCTAATGGCAGTGACACTCCCGGCCTAGGGTAGTGCTTCTGGCGCTTCCACAAGAAGTACTACTGCATTGGCTGGTCGTTCTTTTTCGTGGCCTTTAGCGAACCTAAGTCTTACGGATCTTATTAACCCATCCTCCCCCGGCGATACAGCAACTATCACCGCCAATGGCCAGGAATTTCTAGGGATGGAGTTATCTTTACTAATGACTATGTCCCCTACTTTCAGGTTTCTTTTGCAGGAATCCCACTTAGTTCTAGTTTGCAGGCTCTGTAAGTATTCCCTTCTCCAACGCCCCCAGAACGCTTCAGCTAAACATTGTACTTGGCGCCACCTCCGCTTAGCGTAGGTGTCGTCGGTGAAAGTACCTAAGATAGAGGGTGTAGGTCCCCTTAGGTGCAGCAGGTGATTTGGGGTAAGGGGTGCCAGCTCCTCGTCGTTAACCATTGAGGTTAGTGGTCTACTATTAATTACGGCCTCACACTCCACTAGTAACGTACGAAGGCAGTCCTCATTCAGCAGCCCTGTGTGTGCTGTTAGGAGGTAGTCCAAGATTCGACGGACAGACCCTATTTGTCTCTCCACCGCACCTTGGCTGTGGCTTGCCTTCGGAGTACCTATCTGAAATTTGAAGCTACAGTCTACTCCTGTTAAAAATGATTTAACTATTGCAGGATCTATTGTGGCTGCAGCTTTTCGCAGCTCTTCCTTCCCCCCTACAAAAACTCTTTCTTGCCTAAACCTAACTAAAACCCCAACTAAGGAACTATTTAGATTCGGACTAGATATTAAAATACTATTCAATGAGATACCTTTAAATATAGCCGAACAATCGAAAGCCACTCTTAACTTAAGCTTTTTTGGATGGTACACCCCGTGATGTGGTAAATACCAAACCCTACCATTAATGGCATCTTCTTCTATTATCTCCTCTGCATAACCCTTCGAGAATGTATCCTCCATAAAAGCTAAGTAATCGCTTCTAAATGTACTATCTTTTAACCTTTTTTCTAACGATTTTAGTCTTTTTTTTGCTAAGATTCTGTTTAACGGTAATTTTACATTCGGATCTACTAACGGAAGTGACATTTCGTATCTATTATCCTCTTTTCTTTGCATAAGACCCTTTTCTATTTGTTCTATAAACCTTTTATCATTAATTGAAAGTCCTAGCCCGTAATCCTTACTATCTGACGCGGAATCTAGATTAAATATATTTATTATTTCCTTAACACTAACTTTTCTAACTTTGTTTTCAATAAAAGAATTTGACTCTACCGGTCGTGGACCGATTATCCCCCACCCTAACTCAGTTTTTAAACCATACGGTTCGTCTCCTTGTCCTTTTACTACATCTAAAGGACATAATGCTCTAGGGCAATTGTTTCCTATCAGTAGCTTAATTTCGCTATCTTTCATTAGAGGTTGTAAACAATTTTGCAAATGACTTAAATGAGAAAACTTTGTCGCGATTTCTGGCGTCGGAATTTCATCGATAGATCCTGGGATTGAATGCCGTACATAAGTATTAGAGGGTAAACTAAAACTAACTTTGCCATCGAAACTAGTGATAGCAAGCCCCGATAACCTCTCTGTGTACTCATGCGTTTTCTGGTGTATTGTTGACAATTCAAGCCTGGTGGGTATTCCCTTTAAACCTAGGTCGACTCTAAGACTGTCCGAAACAAAACACGCATCACTACCGTCGTCTAGCAGTGCATAAACTAACTTAAAATTTTGTGGGTTATTTAAACTGTGGACCCTAACTGGAATAATGAAAGATGTGGTACCTTTGAACTTGAACTCCGTTGCTACTTTTCTTGTAGTTGCTATCTCTTTAGCGTGCTTGTCTGTGACACTCAATTTAGTAGAATAAATCCCATGTATACTAGTAGGATGAGGTTTCCCACAACCTGCTAGTGTACATTTAACTTCTTTTTTACACTCCTTACTTCTGTGCCCTCCAACCAAACATTTAAAGCAAAGGTTTTCTTTATAGATAAACTGTTTTATAATTTCTGGATTTTGTTTTGACAGCTCTAAACATTTTTCTGCTAAATGACCCCCTTTACAAAAAACACATAAATCCTTTGGTTCCTTATAACTTATCTGGACTACACTCTCTTTGGGCGAAGAGACATTACGGCGCCCCTTAGCTACGTAAGATCCTCCCCGTTTATCGTAAAAAATATCTTTGGAACCTTTATTAAAAGTAGGTGGCGTATATACTGGGTGGTTCATATGCTTAGCAATATTATTTACGTAATCGGCTAAATCCCCAATTGTTTCTTTTCCTAGTTTTGTTTCAATCGATTTAACCCAACCCTGCAGGTACTTAATTGGTAACCTAGCCACCATCCTTTTTAGGCAGACCTTACTACTTATTTCCTGCTGCGCGTCAGGAGACAGGACTCTACTAGCCGTAGTAAGAGCTTCCGCAAATTCCTGTAAGCATTTATAGTCATTTATACTAAAACATGGACCATCTACTAATTTATTTGTCCATGCTTCCGTAACGGCAGCAGGGTTGCCAAACCTTTTTTCAAGAAGAGCAACGCTTTCTAAATAGCCCAAACCAAAATTTTGCTGAAATACTTTCAGAGCCTCGCCTCCTAGAAATCTAGATAAAAATATCCTTTTGTCGTGGTCGGGTAAAATGCCGTCTTCTAAATACGTTCTAATTTGATCCCTGAAAATAGGAAAATTTACGCACTCCCCTTTAAAGATAAATGGCACTAAAGAATTTAACGTTTGAATTTTGGACATAAGTACTATAGGGTTTAAAGTGTTACCAGAATGTGTAAAGTTATGGTTGTTTGGCGAGATAGTGGCTGTATCTACCGGTATTGGTGTAGAGTCTAACCCAAAAATTTGTTGTTGAACTTGAGCTGTTACAACAGGTGACGGAATAACTGGTACTGGTAGAACTGGTTGTTGGCTGCTAATTGTAGGTGGTGACGTCGCTGCATGTCTCGGCTCGATTCTTATGTTGTTCAACATCCCTTCAATATCCTGGACTTCTAATGCCGGGTCCTTTAGAGCAGCCTTAACTAACTTTGCCTTTTCTATTTCGAACTTTAGCTGGGATCTTTTCTTTTCTAATTCTTGTTCTTGTGACCTTAGTTCTTGTTCCCGTTCTACTGCCTCTAATTGAGCAGCTAACTTTTGCGAGATGTTACTTCGATTTTGGCTAGAAAGCCCAGTGATTGCAGACCTGGCTGACATCTCAGTTCTCGATCTGTCAGATCTGTCTCCTCTAGATTTGACTGACTTCTCTGTCCTTGAACTAACGAACGGATCTGGTAGCTCTCTTCGACTTGGTTGTTCAAGACAGACGGACTTCTGTTTAAACCATTCTTTCAGCTTTTCCAAGAAGTCAAAGAGGCCAGCTATTATTTTTTCTTCGGTGTCCGGGTGATGAGTTATAAGTTGATTAATTTTGCAACTTAGGTCTTCCTTTAAAATTTGGACTTCACTTAAGGCGGCGCTTTGAATTCCTAAGGCAGCTTCACAAGTTCTGAGTTGTTCCACCTCAGCCTTCTTTTCTGCAATTAAAAGAATTACGCGGTCTATCTGGCGTACCTCTTCTTCCCTCATTTTCCTTTTTGCTGTACGCCTCGTCGTAATACTTTGATCTTTAGAAGACATTTTGAATTATTTTCTTTTTTATCTTTTGACAGCCGATGACTAAACCTTTTTTAATAAATGACAAATAATTTCTTTACTTACGTTGGATCTTCTAAATGCTTGAACTATTAAAACTAATTTTGAATCTTGATGGATGAAACAAATTTTTTTTAACTTGATGGATGAAACAATTTTTTTTAACTTGATGGATGAAACAATTTTTGTAACTTGATGGATGAAACAATTTTTTGTAACTAATTTTTTGTAACTAATTTTTTGTAACTGTCGCTGCTATAGCGCAAAACTATATATCTACTAGAATAACTTTACTAAGCTGTAACTGAAGAGTTTATTGAATTTAGCCTCTACGTTACAAAAAATTATGATTTTACTAAAACTTTGTCACAAAACTAATTTTAACTAATTTAACTATAGTAAACACACTTTCTTCTGAATGACTCGTCAAGACTACAAAAAACAATATAAAATAAAATACTAAAAACAAATACAAGTTGTCTTGACGTGCAAAGTGTATGCCAATGCCAATGTCAAGTACACATTCAAATAACTATTTTGACGATCTTGATTCTCATTGGAACGTCGTATCTTCAGTCGCTCACTGCTAATGGCAGTGACATAAACTATTACTAGGTTTCAATGGGATTTCATAACCGCTTTGAAAACTGGTTTGGTTTCAAACCGAAAGTGTTTTCAAAACAGTTTGATAACTAAAAACTCCTTGACAAGTTATTGTTAATTAAGGTTATCATATCTCCGCTCGTCATACTTACTGCGCATGTCTCAATTCTGTTTTCAATTCAATACCCATTTTTATGCTATTTTTTTCAAAACAGTTTCTTTTAACAAACCAAAAAACAATTTGCAGCTGAAATCTTAAACTCAAAATGTTTTGAAATCACCGTTTCCATAGGATTTTTAATACAAAAACAGTTTCTAATAACCTATGGAATCGACGTATATACGCCGGGGAAGTGTGACGTCTCTTACGTAAAAAAGTGTGTGTTGTTAGGTCAGCTGGCTCATAACATTGGATATACAACAGAGTTTTATCAGTGCTATTTTATTTTATTATTATTTTTTAATCAATTATTTGTTTTATCATCTATAATGTATACATTTATTGGCTTATTAATGATGTTACTGATATATGATAAGGTTAAAAACAGTTAAAAAAGCTTTTAATAGAGTAAAAAAAGCACATCTGTGAGTAAGTTATTTTACATCTTATTTGAGTTATTTGTGAGAATAATTTGTTTTATCTTCTATAATGTATACATTTGTTGGCTTATTAATGATGTTACTAATATATGATAAGGTTAAAAACGGTTAAAAAAGCTTTTAATAGAATGAAAAGAGGAAATAACTATAAAATGCTCACAGAACTCTAGTAAACAATTGGTTTGTTAGGGCGCATGACGTCACAGCAACCTTTGTCACTTTTACATAACCTCTCTGACGCGACGTATTACATATGAGACAGTGGAAAGGAGGGTGATCTTGTTTATTTTAATTTCATTTGTTTATAATCTATAAAAGAAATTGCAGGTAAACTTGATCAGTGAAATAAATAGCAGATAAACTTAAACAGTTATATAAATAATAGATAACCCTGAAATAAATAACAGGTAAACTTTTACCGTGAAATATATAGCAGGTAAACTTCAAAAGTTAAATGATTAAGGTAAATGATTACAGTGAAATTAATAGCAGGTAAACTTTTACAGTGAAATTAATAGCAGGTAAACTTTTTCAGTTATATAAATAGCAGGTAAACTTAAACATTTAAATAAATAACAGGTAACCCTGAAATAAATTGTAGATAAACTTTTACAGTGAAATAAATAGCCGGTGAACTTTAAAAGTTAAATAAATAGCAGGTAAACTTTTACAGTGAAATAAATAGCAGGTAACCCTGAAATAAATAGCAGGTAAACTTTTAAAGTGATATAAATAACCGGTAAACTTCAAAAGTTAAATAAATAGCTTGTAAACTTTTACAGTGAAATAAATTGCAGGTAAACTTTTACAGTGAAATAAATAGCATTTTCCTAGATGCAACACCAGCGATAGACGCTTAAGCGGAAGTTGCCCTGCGACTATCGCTGAGGACTCCTCTCCTGAGTCTGAATGTTACCGTTTTCCTAGCTGAGCGACTCTTACGTCCAAACTCTTATAATTTTGTGCCATCGACTAACGCTCCGCGACTATCGCTGGACTCGCGTCTAGGAAAACGTACCTTCATAGAGGCCGAAAGTATTAGAGACCTCTCCTCTTTTCCTTATAATATTCTCATGATATTCCTCAGCATCCCTTAACATCTAGCATTCCATGCCACCTTTGCAGATGATAAGGCAATCCTTTCTGTCCAAGAGAACCACTTCCCTGCATCCGATAATACCCAAAGTCATTTGTCACTTCTCGAATCATGGTTAAGAAAATGGAGGATAAAGATAAACGAACAGAAAAGTGTGCACGCCACCATAGGTCTTCGTCATAACACCAGTCCCCTAGTCATCCCCATAGCAGTTAGTTCCCATTCAGCAGTCCGACTCCGTCCAATACCTTGGCCTTTCGCTAGGCCGACGATTAACGAGGAAACTACACACAAAAACAACACGTACGATACAAGTTACTGCTCGGTCTTCTTGATCGTAGGTCTAAGATTTCTCTTAACAACAAGCTTCGTATTTATAATGTAGTTCTAAAACCAGCTTGGACCTACGGACTAGAAGTGTGGAGCAGCACCAAGCCTTACAATTCCAGTCGTCTGCATATCCTGCAGTCAAAATTCCCTAAGAAATATAACCATTGCTCCTTTCTATGTTTCTAACCTTACCATGTACCTTCTCCATGAAGATTTGAATGTGCCCTTAGTCCGAAATCTAACCTATCCCGATATAGAAAATTCCATGAATCCATATCCCACCATCCTAATCCTCTTGTAGAAACTCCTGTCGTCTCAGGCATACGTTAATATAATTAAGCTAAAATACATTTTATTATTTTCCCATCCCGCCCTGTATGAAAATAGAAAAATATAAACATATTTAAATAGATGGCCCTAAAAAAAAAAAAAAAAAAAAAAAAAAAAAAAAAAAAAAAAAAAAAAAAAAAAAAAAAAAAAAAAAATTAGAGTAGAATAGAGACCTTAGTTAGATCTCCATCGGTAGTAACGAAAAGTTAAATTATTTTATCTCCAGTTGGGAGAAAAAGTTATGATTTTGAATTAGTTTAAAGGGACTAAAGTAAGTCTTTTCATCCCTGAACTCAAAAAGTAGGGAGAAAAAGTAAAAGTAGGGCGAAAAAGTAAAGTAGGGCAAAAAAGTAAAGATTGCAACTTAATTATTTTATAAATAGTAGAAAATGAATGGCTAATGTAATGAAGTTGTTGAAATCAGGTTGGCGGCCCTGCTTTTCCAATTATGTTTATCTTTGTTTATAACCTGCATCTAAATAACCTTCTATTTGAGTTTAATCCCAATTCTTATTTATTTTTAATATTGAATATCTAATATCAGCTATTAAAAGTGCTAATAATTATTGTTATTTATTAAAATAATAAATAAAAACTGTGCATTTGGACGAAAATGTGTATTTTCTTCCTACTGGAGATAAAATATTGTATATGTACCTCGTGAGTAAAGTGCCATTATTCCCCTCGCGATAATTATTTAATTAGAGTTATTCCCTTGAATGCGCCTTGGGAGCTAATTTTAATTAGAGTTATTCCCTCGGCTGCGCCTCGGGAATTTAAGAGTCTAATTCCCTCGGCTTCGCCTCGGGATTTAGGGACCATGGTTCCTTCGGCTTCGCCTCAAGAACCAACTTTTTCGCTCAGGGAATAATGACTTACTTAACTCCCTAGGTGCATAAATAACTATTTGTCTAGCAATTTCCATCGCCCAACCATAAGGTATTTTCAAGAATTATTTAAAAATTTAAGACTAGCCGATATAGAGTTGTTGAGTAGAGGACTTTTTTGAGAGAAATTTAAGCGCTATAAAAACGCAATATTGGCGTCAGAAAATGTTATATATATTTCTAATTTTATCTTCAGTATTTGATATCCCACTCGAAATTTAAAAAATAAATTATTTGTCTCTCTGCGGAGGGCTATATAGATAACAATATTATATTCGGAGAACCGCCGAGACGGAGGACGGTGTACTGTTTCCCTCCCCTCGAGTTTCGGTCGGCCAGGTTATAGACAAAGCCAATTATAACATCGTTTTCTCAACTTGAATTTAGTTCTCTTGCTTACACAAAACTTATATCATAAGATTATAGATTAGGACTTCTATTATTATATAAATAAGAAATAGGTATATAGTAAAAATAATGTAGGAACAGATATAATAAGCACCGATATAAAAAACATGGACATAATACACAGATAAAGATAAAACACTGATAAAAAACGTAGATTAAACACAGATTATAATAAAAATAATGCAGGAACAAATGAACAGATACAAATATATTATAATAAAACAATTTTAACATAAACAGAAATAAAAGGAAATAAGAAGAGGACGAAGTGAAGGTTCCATACAGGTTTTAAAGCGGCGCCGCAAAAAAGATGGTTTGGAACCAACTTTCTGCGGCACCGCAAAAGAGTTGCCATAGATGAATCCCTACGGGCCTCCGCAAATACGTATCCGCTAGCTATGAACCCACCTTTATACGATATGTTACCAACCACATTACTCACAGTCCAACTGTCGAAACCACATTGGCTCGTTGGAGTGTGCGTCGTGCGACCAAGTTGGACTGTAAATGGCTGGATTCATACACACTGTTATCCGTGTTGTCAAAACACGTCAAAGAATACAGTAGAAGGAAAAACCCTTACAAGAAGTTCATAGATGTTTTCACATTTTTATTTTTTACATCAAATTTAATTAATTAGAGTAAAATAAGTTATTGTTTCTAATTCATTTACCTCTGTTTCTACTTTTAAAAATTTGTCACATTTCAATATAAATTGTATTATTTGATATTTCAATATTTCGTGTTATTTCTTATTTCTTAAAACGAAGAAAAGTTTGTTTTTGGATTTTACTTTAGAAATTTACCCCGAGGTTATTTTAAACTCAAAAAGCCTTTTATTTAACGAAACATGAAATGAAAGGAAGGGGTAAAATCTCAGAATAAATAAGAAACAAATTAAATTAATTCACAACTTTGTTTTTCAATTTTCTTAGATAACTTTCTTAAACAAATTTTCTTATTCAAAAAGTATATTAACTGCTACACAAGTTATTCACATAGTAGAGTAACTATATAAACTATATCCAACAACTCAAGTTATTCACGCATAGTAGAATAACTGTGTAAACTATATCCAACAACTCAAGTTATTCTCATAGTAGAGTAATTGTGTAAACTATATCCAACAACTCAAGTTATTCACGCATAGTAGAATAACTGTGTAAACTATATCCAACAACTCAAGTTATTCACGAATAGTAGAATAACTGTGTAAACTATATCCAACTACTCAGAATAACTGTGTAAACTATATCCAACAACTCAAGTTATTTACATAGCAGAGTAGCTGATCGAAATGGCAGATTAGAAACCCCATTTGTTAAAGTTATTTTTCATGAATGTAATAAATAAATGTTATATGGTTATATTGTAAATTGATTGAGCAGCACGTGTAGTAAAATAATACTGTTACTGTGCTTAAATGTTATTAATTGTTTTCATTATTTTTAAATTTGTATATTTTTATCTGTTTTAGGTAAGAACTGACTGCTCTTGTAACAGAAAATAAGACCGTGTAAATTCAAGGTATCTATAACTAAAAAAAACATTTAATATGCATGTAAATACAATATAATATCTATAACTACAAAACGTATAGTATGCATACGTAAATACTAGGTATCTATAGCTGCAAAACATAAATTGCGCATGTCAATGAAAGGTATCTATAACTACAAAACTTATATATGCATTATATGCATGTTAAAACAATGTATATATATCTAACTACAAAACAAAAACCATAAAAGTAATTTCTTAATTATATAATAATAATTTAAAAAAGCTTATTGATTAAACAAAACAATTATCAGTAACAATATTAACTGGGTCAGTTTACTTACATTAATGATGATTATCGTTGTATAAATGTAAATGTGTAATAAGGAATGAGTAAAATATAATCATTCTCGAAGAGAGACCGTCATTAGTAAAACTTCTTACATGTATAAACCGTAATTAATTAGAAATTAAAATAAATTTGACTAAACGCCAAATAATACATGGTAACTATAACCAATACTATAACATAACTATAACCAACTATATATAGTGAACAACCAATATTAATCAATTTTAATAATTAAATTTAGTAATTTATATCTGTACTAGGAATCGTCAATTAATCGTTAATTTGTGGTTTTTGAATGTTTTTTTGTTTTTAATTATAGTTAGAATATAGTTACCATGATATTATTTGGAAATTTCGTGAAATTTATTTTAATTATCCATTAATGATTATTCATATAAGAAGTTTTAATATTGACGCTCTCTCTTCGAGAATGATTTTATTGCTTCCGAGCTTACCGAAGGTAACGGAAGCATTGTGTTCACTTTTGAGAACGAAAAACTTTTATGTCTCCGATTTTAAAAATTCCAAGACAGAAATCCGTTTCAGACATCAGGGAACTTTTTTGGTCTGCGGTGTCTGTCTGTCTGTCTGTCTGTCGGTCCGTGTGTCCGCGAATCATGAAACGTGCGACGATAACTTGAGTGAATGTCGACCGATTTTGATAAAATTTGGTAGACATGTTCATATTACCAATGCCCAGGACGAGTTTGTTGGACAATGTTATCCTTCCAAGCGTTCACGCGCAACGCTCGCGTAAACGTAAACTTCAAATTTAAAATTGGAATTTTAGGTCGGGAAAAAAATCATACTTCATCTATTTAATGAGACAAGCATTTTTTTCTGAAGATGACCATTTAGGGTCGAAACTTCTCAGATTAACATTGAAAAAACTGCCTTTTCTATTCACACCTTTAAATGTCTATCCCTACTCTACTTATCATATTATAACAAGGTGTTCTTAAACTTTACGTTCTTCAAATCTTTTGGGTTTTAGTCCCGATCAACTACCAGGGTTATTACAGGACGGGGGTTATCCGGCCACTTTACTCATCTAATCGATGAGATCATCAGTGTGAAACATGTCTTACCCTGCTGGGATTTGAACTCACAGCCAGGGTTTAGACCTTGGTTTCAGAGTCGAGTGCGCTAACCCCTCGGCTACACCGGCCCCAATTTTAAAACAATTAATAGTAAACCGACTCTGGCAAGGCGTCTTCCCGGTTACGGCAGGCAGTACTACGGTTGTTACAGCTTATGGAGAGACAATCACCCCCCCCCCCCCCCCCTCTAGTCATCCATTATATCATATTTTTATAAGCCCTTTGTATATATAGGTTTGTGCCACATATTATATATATTATTGTTACGTTATTCGAAGATAGTGTCTACATGGCAGCTTTGAAATTTCTAGCATATTCAATAGATTTTAAAAGGTTATTATTTGAGGAACAAGTATTCATTTTAAATACTTACTTATATCACTTCAATATACTTTTATAAGCCTTTTAGCTGCGTGTAAGGCTGAACATGTGTATTAAGTCCATGAGATAGCGTGCAAAAAAGTGTCTGACTAACATCAAGCTAGAATTTTGTATACAAGTCAATCTTTTAGTGCCTTTTAAGTATATGTGGCTAACTTCGTCAGCAGGACATAGCTTGGCAATAGGCATTTGAAAGAAACAAACCTGTGGAGAGCGGCTATGTCCCGCCCATTATGGTGGACATTGTGCTTTTCACGATTAACACAAAATTAGTTAGTAGACCGTAGACCGAAAATCAAGTTGGTGTTAGTTTATCACTTTCATTTTAGTCCAGGAGATAGCGTGGAAAAAAGTGTCTGACTAACATCAAGCTAGAATTTTGTATACAAGTCAATCTTTTAGCGCCTTTTAAGAATATGTGGTCGACTAAGTTCGTCTGCGGGACATAGCTTGGTAATAGGCGTTTGAAAAAAACAAACCGGTGGAGAACGGCCATGTCTCACCAATTATGGTGGACAATGTGATTTTCATGATCCTGAGTACAGAATTAGTTAGTAGACCGAAAATCAAGTCGATGTTATTTTCACACTTGATAGCTTAGTTAGTAGTAGCACCTGTTAAGGGACAAACTAACATCAACTTGATTCCCGGACCCGTATCTTCTGTAAAAACGCCCTGGTTGTTCGTTGTTCCTGTATAATCATTAGTGGTATATGAAATGTCAAGACATATTAAGTGGTACGCCACCAAAAATATTTGTGAACAAAATTTGTGAAAATCTATTGTTTTTAAAAGTCACTTAATAATGTAGAGTTCTTGGAAAGTACTTATTATTTCTTGTTTCTGCTTTAATTTTAAATTGGTTAGCTATTTAATCTCTTTTCCAAAAATCAAGTGATTAAGTCAAATTTTGTGTTTTGTGCGTTAAAATCAAACTTTCGGGACTATTAAAAACAAATTTTCAAACAAAAGTTTTTGAAACTTACAATGAAACTCTTTTATAAATGTTTTACTTTGTTCTCTATTGAGTATTTTCTTTTCTCTGTCTCTATTGAATAATCATTAGACCTTTTTGAAAAGAGGTCGGAAAAGAGATTTAAAGTTAATTGAATTTTTTTTTTATGTTTTAACAAAACTCTATTCTTTTTTCCATTAAGTTGTTTAATCTCAAGACGAAAAGTTTTTTTTTTGTTTTTTTGTACATCAATTTAACTTGTAAATCCTGAAGCTGAGAAATCAAATTTCAATTAAAGTTTAAACTGTTTTTTAAAAAGTTTAAAGAATAGAAACAAACTAAATAGTGAAACTAAACAAGATAAGTAATTATTTATAAAAGCAAATCTGTTGATGATGTCTTGTTTAATGTCTATGTAATCTTAAAAACATAAAATTTATCACAATCAAGATGTAGTTGCAATTAAAATTAACTAAATGTATAGGGTAATACACCCAACTGTTGGTAGATGGTTCACTTCTAGAACCATCATCAGAGATGAGTATATTGTCATGTTAACTGGAAGCAGCAATGGAATATAACGTAATTAATATCTGGTTTGAAGTCTGGTTTGAAGGTGTTTCGCTTCCACTCCTGGAAGTATATTAAGGGATGTAGAGCATTGCGATGTTGCTTGATCCATTCTTAAGCAAAGAACAGTAATACCTGTCTAAGCTGGAACCTTGTAAGCTGGAAACCTCCTAAGGTGGAAATTTATTGTCGGAACGGAGTGTTTTTTCTAATTGAAAAACCCTGTGTAAGCTGGAAACTTATTAGCAGCCTTTACACATTACGTTTTTTCCTGCGTGCTTGATTCGTGAAGGATTGTGGGCGAGTAAAACCGAGCAAGTAATCGTGTGGGAAAGATTTGGTCGCTAAAAAGTGAATACGCGCTTTCCCAGAGGAAAGCGTGCCCCCGTGTTGGCGCGAAGGAAAGAACGCATGTGTAAAAAGGAATCCCGCACGCAATCCTCGGAGCGTGGAGGGGTCGTCAGACGAACAGCTTTAGGTGGCGCGCCCCAGTTTTGTGCGACTCAGTGGAAGTAAATTTAAAGAACACGGGAAGCATGTGGTAAAGCTCGCTGTCGCCTTTTAAGCCTGGTTTACACGATGCCAATTGGCAAGACAATTGAAAGAAGCCAGTTGACTGGCATGAAATTACTGGCTTCGTGTAAACGCTACAGGCCAATTGTCTTGCCAATTGTCCCGACAATTGGACTGGCAAGCTATTAACTCGAGGAGTAGGTTGAGGACAATCAACTGGGCCCAGCTACGAGAGCCGAGAAGTGGGGGCGCTCCCCCACCACCGGATCTTGGTACTGCCGCGACAATTGTCACCGTGTGAAAGATATAGGACAGTTGCGTCGTGCCAATCAAAGAGACAGTTTCTTTCTTTGTGATTCTCTTTTTTCATTATTATCTTGTTTCCCTAAAATTAAATCTGTGTTTTTTCGTAGCTCGTTTTTTTTTAAATTTAATCTGTGAGACTGGCTCCAAAGTGGAACGACGAAGCAAATTTAAAATTTGTTGAACTATACGTTGAACATAGATGTCTGTGGGATATGCACGACGATTTATATAAAGTTAAAAACGCCCGATAAAATTGCCGATAAAATGAATATTGAAGGTTTTAGTGTCGATGAGGTAAAGGCTAAAATTAAGGCCTTTCGAGGCACTTTTAATATTGAACATTCAAAACAACAAAAAAGTGAAAAATCTGGTTGCGGATCAGCGGAGGTTTACGTACCCACCCTGAAGTGGTTCTCCGTCATGGAGCAGTTCATCAAAACTTTCTGGGGTCATCCTTAAACACGCTCTATACTCTAATGGATCCTCCACTCGAAGTTCTCTTATTAATTAAGATGACGCGCCGTGACTATCTCTTTTTAAAAGCCATTTCCTAGTCCACTTCCGCTTCTTTTCTACCTCGTCCATTAGAACTTTACACGACTCAACAATGAATTCCCGACAAAGATCATTCCGAATTAAATACAACTCTTCATAGGACATAGTTGAAGATGCGTGCTCGTCCATTTCTCCACCTCTACTGCCGGGACAATTCAAAACCACGTGTAAACGGTATTTTTTTCAAGTGGACTGGCCAGCGATTGTCCCGCAATCCGTAAGGCCAATTGGTCCCGCCAGTTGTCTCGCCTATCGACATCGTGTAAGCTAGGCTTTAGACTAAGGAGACTTAAGCATGGTAATACGTGCGTCTCTGTGCATGAGGAATCCTCCACTCCTTTGCCTCCTTTAGACTGAAACACTTTCCCGCGCTCTTTCCTCTTTGTTGCTCTATCCGGCAGAAAAGCTCCCAATGTCAGAACGGAGTGTTATTTTCTATCTGAAACACCCTGTGTAAGCTAGAAACCTGCTGAGGGTGAAATTTATTCCTGAACCGTGTTCTTTTCCAGCTTACACCGAATTTACTTTTTTATTTTTTTCTCATGAAAATTGTGATTATTTATTAATGTTGATGGATGTTGTAGGACTAGTTGATAATGTGGCGGCTACTTTCACTCTCTCTGGACGTCGCCTTTTAACTGGGACTAAAGGTTTGTCTTGGCCATCATTTGAAAAAAAAATCCACGTACTAAGTTGAGCATAAAGTTAAAAACTTCCTGTATTTTATTTCTATTTTACCGCGTAGACCCTCAAAATGCTTCTTCTTTAAATTCCTCTTACAAAACTAGATATTTTTTTTTAATTTACTTATTTCAGTTTTACTTTTATTTATTTATTTTTCCTTTATTTTAGTTTAATTTTTTTCTTTATTTTAGTTCTATTTATTTATTTTTCTTTTATTTTAGTTATTTTTTAAACTTTTAAATTTTTTTTTAAAAATTACCAATTTTAATATAAGAGATAAAAAATAAAAATGAATCAACATATAAGTTTAATATTCTCACAGTGCAAGGTTATCTACCAATTAGTGTGGCACATAGCTTTCTCACATCCTTTTATTATTGGACAAAATGTAACATGAGCACAAAACAATGAGATCCTACTTGAGATTGTTTGGACCTGTTTCGATTCCCAATGCGGTTACATTTATTTTATTCATTATTAAATGTGTGCAGATGGTTGAATTAATTAGGAACCCTGACAGATATTTTTTTATTAACCCCTTTTTTGATTTTGGTTAAAAATAAATTCTATTTTCAAACTTATACATGATGAACAAATTACCTTTATACATTTTATTTATTAATGCTTTACTAAGAGAAGTTGAAGTTTAAAAAACTTTGAAAGAATTTTCTTGTATTTAGATTTGTAATATTTTAAAATTTGTACTGAAAGGAGCTCGTAAAATTTGTTTCTTTAATTAATTAATGCTGTATAATGCAAGTATTTATATTTATTTATTTGACTTAATTACATATTGTAAATTAGTATAGTAAACATTAAAATTAGTAATTTTTAACATTAAAATGATGATATTTTTCTATTGAAAAACACATTAGCAGCAATACTGCTTTCGTTTGAATATCATAACCAATACGGGATATCTATGAACATAATATTATTATATTTATAGATTTCATTGCTATTTTCGAAAATACGGTGGTTGGTCGAGTTTAATTATTATGAGTTGAAGAATACGTTCGGTTGAAACGAAATATGTTTGTAAAGAAAGACAAATACATGTTGTTATTATTCCTTGTCTTTTATGTATAATTATTATTACGTTTATTTTAAATATCATTGTTGTTTTTAGTAAAGAAATGAAAGCTAAGAGTTTGTCCTTTGTCCTTGTCTAAAGTATTTATAGTTTGAGTTTTCTTTTCTCCGTTTAGTATTTTTTATTGTTAGCGGAATTTTCCTCGTGCTTTTGAATAGAGAAGGGGGTAACAAAGGTAAAGAAGGTCCCATAGGGCGAAGTTTTTATGCTTTTCTTTTTGTCTTGTTTTGGTGCCTTGCTGAAGTTGGTTCTTTTTAGACTCGGTATTCTAAAATAATCACATCTCAAGTATAAGGTATTCTATTCTTATATCGATTCTTTACAGAGATGAAAAAGCCAAATAAGAAAAAAAAAACTTTGTCAAATAACGCAAAGGAGATCAAAGTAGGATCGTACTCGACTAATAAATATGCATTCTTCTATCACTAAAATATTTCCACTGGAAGGGTAGTTCTGTAACTTAACGCTGCCAAGATATCAAGGAGTGGTTACGTATCGTAGTAATTTATATGGTAGAGATCCCCCAAGTTTTATTATTAATCTCAAACCGTTCAAAAGTTAAGAGGGGGGGGGGGAGACTTTTGGACCACCCTGCATAACAAATATTTGATGACTTTTTTTCTGGGAACGTAATTTCAACTCATAAAAATAAATATATGAGATGAATACTTTGATAGGGTGTAAAAAGTACATTTTTAGAATTTACCTCTCCCCCCCACCCCCCAAATGTTTCTTGTGAACCTCTCCCCCACGGTCACATAAATTGTAAAATTCAGAGAAAAAATACAAAACATTGGTTATGTAACTGAAAAATTAAAAGAAATTCAAAGACTCAATATGAGGAAAAGTCGATATCTTTTTATTCTTATTTTTCACTTTTCTTAAAAAACAGTAAGGTCAGCAGAATTTACTTTAGATTCCTGCTCTCCATTGTTTGAAGATATTCAACCGCTCAATATGTATTTTTTTTTTTTTTTTTTTTTGAAATTTGTTTGGGCGAAAATGTGGGTCTAAAAACTGAAAACCCCTATTTTTTCGAACTTTAGACGCATTTTCCGGGAAAACTGTACTTAAAGAAGAAATTTTGACTTCAGATTCGGATTCAGCAAACAAAAATACTTCAGAAAAGGACATTTTTTATTCTCAAGGTTTTTTTTTTTTTTTTGTAGAACAGTGGATCACTGCACTCAATTTCAGTCATTGTAGTTAATCCCAATTTAAGTACATTTACCATAACTATGCATAATTACAATACGCAAAGTGATTTCTTTTTTTTTTTTGGGGGGGGGGGGACTTCAGCCCGAAAGCCCCCCCCCCCCCCGTAAATCCGCCACTGTTTCAAACATGAGGGAACATTTTTTGTTTCGGTCTGTCTGTTTGTCGGTGTGTCTGTCTGTCGTTAGAAGAAGGCTGCTTTAGAACAGCCAAAACCGATCAATTGTGTCAATTACAATTTTTTTGTGTGAAGACTTAGTCTGAGAGTTAACAGTTTCCAAAATTATTGTGAAAAATATGTTGAAAACTTATCATGAAAACACTTTCGGTTTGAAATCAATAACGGGTATGAAAACCCATTGAAACAAAAGGTTTGTTCCAACCAAGCAGTGTACCGTCCGCGGGATCGTCACGGGCATGCGCAATGGATAAAAGCCGTTCCAACTCTACTTGTGACAGTGTTTCGTACCGTCCTCCAAACTGTTCCATCCCGCGCAGGGATCGTTTGCGAACCGTTTACTGTACGGTCCAAACGATCCTCTAACAATACCAAGTACTAGTTTGAATGACATGCGCAGTTATGTCAATCTTCACACCATGTCAACAGGAAGGTTCCCTAACTGTTAGGTTTCCTTGAATGTTTTTAATACGGTGCGAATTATAGTCCTTCACGTGTTCCAATCTGATATGATTTTATTACAGTACAATGTTAGCGTATGCGTATAAAACCTGTCCTAAACGATTCCAGAACGATCCGAAGGACGGTACAAAGGACGGTACTAATAGGGGGGTTGGGAAAAACTTATAGTATATGATATTCCTTTTGTTTTAAAGGTCTAATCTCTTTTAAGTCTTATAAAGTGTGCAAAATTTCATCAAACTTCGAATTAAACTGTATAGATTTGTCGATAAAGGATGAACAAACACTCTTCTTTTTATAATTACTGGTCTTATATTACTTTGCTTTGTAAGTTTCATCGCTCATCTATTACCCCTATTTCGAACCACTTCCTTTCTTTCAATCTTCCCCAAATTTTGCTCATGGAAACAATTTAGGTGAAGAATACAGAAAAAAAAGGTTGAAAATAAGACCAGTTTTTAAAAATGATATTTTTGTATTAATTATTATTTAAGTTCTAGAAATGCCAACAAAGGAAGCATTTTTTACAGCTTTATAAAGGGAATATAATAATAATAAAGGGAAATATTTTTTAAAAAATCATCCACAAAAAAACAGTTATATCAGATAAAGTAATGCAGCTCTACTTGTTTGTTTTTAGTTTATTTGTACATTTTTCCTCCTTCCATTTAAAAGTCGTCTTTTCCTGGGTCTCTAAGATTTGACGGAGCTTCAGACCAAGTTTGGAAACCTGTTTGGATAATTAGAGGTTTAGTAGGTCTTTTTTTTGCCTTGTTAACAGCTGCAGTCTTGAAAATACGATTCCACCCGCCGACTCTTGTGCCATCAAGATTTTATTACCTTTTTAAAAAGGTGTGGCGTCTGAAAGTGGAATATTTAACCCTAAAACTATTAAGTGGCTCTTTGATTTTGTGACTATGATTGTAGGTGAACCATTAAATTGTAGTACATAGTATTCTGTACAAATACAGAAATGTACTAGTTGTACATTTCTGAGAAGTGGAATATTTAACCCTTGAACTATTATAAGTGGCTCTTTGATTTTGTGACTATGATTGTAGGTGAACCATTAAATTGTAGTATATAGTATTCTGTACAAATACAGAAATGTACTAGTAATACATTTCTGAGAAGTGGAATATTTAACCCTTGAACTATTTAGTGGCTCTTTGATTTTGTGACTATGATTGTAGGTGAACCATTAAATTGTAGTATATAGTATTTTGTACAAATACAGAAATGTACTAGTAATATATTTCTGAGAAGTGGAATATTTAACCCTAAAACTATTAAGTGGCTCTTTGATTTTGTGACTATGATTGTAGGTGAACCATTAAATTGTAGTACATAGTATTCTGTACAAATACAGAAATGTACTAGTAGTACATTTCTGAGAAGTGGAATATTTAACCCTTGAACTATTAAGTGGCTCTTTGATTTTGTGACTATGATTGTAGGTGAACCATTAAATTGTAGTATATAGTATTTTGTACAAATACAGAAATGTACTAGTAATATATTTCTGAGAAGTGGAATATTTAACCCTAAAACTATTAAGTGGCTCTTTGATTTTGTGACTATGATTGTAGGTGAACCATTAAATTGTAGTACATAGTATTCTGTACAAATACAAAAATGTACTAGTAGTACATTTCTGAGAAGTGGAATATTTAACCCTTGAACTATTAAGTGGCTCTTTGATTTTGTGACTATGATTGTAGGTGAACCATTAAATTGTAGTATATAGTATTCTGTACAAATACAGAAATGTACTAGTAGTACAATTCTGAGAAGTGGAATATTTAACCCTTGAACTATTAAGTGGCTCTTTGATTGTAGGAGAAACACTAAATTTTAGTACATAGTATTCTGTACAAATACAGAAATGTACTAGTAGTACATTTCTGCGAAGTTAAATATTTAACCCTAGAACTATTAAGTGGGTCTTTGATTTTGTGACTATGATAGTGGGTGAACCACTAAACAATTCTGTAGTACATAGTATATTCTGTACAAATACAGAAATGTACTTGTAGTACAATTCTGTACTTCTGTACCCCAAAGCTAGAAACATATCCATGTTAAAACATGGGGGCCAACCAATTAGTCCAGCCAATAAGAGCTAAGGTAGAACAAAAAGGTATAGAGCTAAATTTGATATTGTTTTTTTTATTTTTTTTATTTTTATGGTGTCCGCAATTGTTGATCAATTTGATTTCTGATTGGGGGGCTTGAACCTCACATTAATGCTCTTTTAATCGAGTTTTTATTATTTAATAAATTTTTCCTATAACTAGAGTTATTAAATACTTACTAATGCAACTGCCGTAGTGAGAGAAGAGACTGGTAGTTAAATGAATGCACCATCATAGTTGATGATTATTCAATGACTTCCCAGTCTAATTGGTTTTGACAAGGTTTATTTGCTCATCTATTATATCTTTTTTTTTTAGCATTGTAATTTATTAATATATTACTAAGTATTGACTGGCTATTTTTTATAAATAGTATAAATCGACTCTAAACTACGATTTGGAGACTATTATATTCTCAGTAATGGAATAAATTATATAATATAGTCCTGATTCTATTCCCAGATGGCTTTGGAAACCAAATTATTTAGAAATTTTATTTAATTGCTTGGCCTACATGATTGTAGGTAACATAGTCACTAATTACAACAGCCTTCCCATACAATTAAGGATGACAGATAAATTCTATAAGAAAATTAAAAAAAAATTCTATGACAGGAAAAATAGTCTTGACTATATATTCTCGCCACACTAACAAAATTTGCCTCAACCAATAATGTCTATAATGTAGGCATCCTTGGTTGAAGTATTCCAACCTAATAATATTATAGATGTGTACTGACAGATATACTTTTATAACGCACGGATTCTCAGTTGTTTATGTTTTTCTTAGTTATCTTTGATATCGTATCCAAAGGTTAAATATTATTTTATCTCCAGTAGGGAAAAAAGTTATGATTTTGAATTAGTTAAGAGGGACTAAAACAGGTCTTTTCATCCCTGAACTCAAAAAGTAGGGAGAAAAAGTAAAGTAGGGCAAAAAAGTAAAGATTGCAACTTAATTATTTTATAAATAGTAGAAAATGTACGGCTAATGTAATGAAGTTGTTGAAATCAGGTTGGCGGCACTGCGCTTTCTGGACCATGTTTATCTTTGTTTACAACATTATAACCTGCATCTAAATAACCTTCTATTTGAGTTTAATTCCAATTCTTATTTGTTTTTAATATTGAATCTCTTATATCTGCTATTAAATGTTCTAATAATTATTGTTATTTATTAAAATAATAAATAAAAACTGTGCTATGGACGAAAATGTGTATTTTCTTCCTACATTCCTACTGGAGATAAAATATTGTATGTACCTCGTGAGTAAAGTGCCATTATTCCCCTCGCGATAATTATCTCCCTCGGCTGCGCCTCGGGAATTAAAGAGTCTAATTCCCTCGGCTTCGCCTCGGGATTTAGGGACCATGGTTCCTTCGGCTTCGCCTCAAGAACCAACTTTTTTCGCTCAGGGAATAATGGCTTACTTTACTCCCTAGGTGCATAAATAACTATTTAAGCTAGATTTTATATTTTATTTCTTTCTTCAGTTTTACAAGATTGTATGATATTATTATTTTATTTTATAATTATTATTGTTATCTAATATTTATCAAATGTTATTGATCATTATATTTACCGGACTCCACCCTACTCGCTGGATTACCATTGTAGAGTGTAATTTCTAAAAAAAAAATGTGTGAAATATTGTCATGATAATCATTAATGGAAATATAATATTTAAAAAAAAAAAAAAAAAAAAAAAAAACCTAGCATGAGTCCCGCGTGGAGTGAAAGGCGAATAGAAGGCTAGTATTAAACAAAACAAGTGTGACCCCCACTGAGAATCGAACCAGGTCCAACCACTTATTGATTTACCCTTGTCTATATTCGCCCAATAATTGGACGCGAGGTAGCTATGTGTCAAAATAATCGGCAGACTATTAATAAAAGTCATCGTTTATGTATAATTTAGTAATGTGGTTGTCAAAATATCCCATATTTTTTACTATATATATCGACGCTTCTATAAAAACAAACATATTATAGATAATAAATAAATATGTAAAGAAATTAAGAACCTTTCAAAAATAATTATTGAACAGTCAAAATGTGTTAATAAATTTGTTTTTGTTTGTTTTTTTATCTGATAATTATCTAAATTATTAGAGAGAAAATTAGTGAGGAAAAAAAAACTTTAAAAATGTGACTATTATATTAAAATCCATTTGGGTTCATTTAAATAATTATGACTTCATTTTTAACTTTAAGTCACGTTTTTTTTTAATGATTTATTTATGTATTAATCTAATAAATAGTAGGTTGGGTAGCTTCGTAGAAAATCTAGTGTTATTTTTAAATATAAATAAATATAATAAAAATTAATAAAAACTAGGTTATTGTATCTATTGACTAAGACAGGTTAGCGTGTGAGGATTAAATGGGTTCAGGGAAGCCTGTGCTGAAGTACCGCAGGAGGTACACAGGTACACACGGTCAGACCGGTTTAGGAACCTGTACCCCAAGTTGTTAATCTATACGACAAGGAATGTTGTAATAACTAGTTAATTTTTTAACTAAATCTTTACTTTGGAATCTTTAGATTAATTTAAATTCCTTAGATATTTACAAATAATATATTATTTGTTCTGGTTTTTAAAAATACAGTGTTAAAACTAATAATTAGGGTATTTAAATGTATTTTTATATGTAAAATGTATTTAGTTTGGTACTTTTTTTTTATATATATTTTTGATGATGTCTTTCAGGTTTAACTGTTATCATTAAATTGTGTTATGTCACCATGTCACCAGATAGCTTATCATTATCACCATTGTCATTATCACAAATTTGGTTATTGTTTAATATATATACTTGTATCTTCTTTTATTAATTATAGGTAAGATTATTGTGATGGTATTATCATCATTCATAATACTGTTGAAGAGCCGTCTAGGGTCTTTACTGTTATTCCCCCCCCCCCCCCCCCCCATTTCTTCAGGGTGCTTTTTCGCGTATACAGGGTAGCACCCTTTAACTTTTATGGTGTTTCCAGATTTCCCAAGACTGTCTATAGTGCACAAAAAGCTAAATGCGTTTGGTTGATCACATCATAATTTATTGATTATATATATATATATATATATATATATATATATATATATATATATATATATATATATATTTATATAAGATTTAATACCATAATCTTTCTTTGAATGCGACACGCCTTGAGGAAAAATTTTAAATCTCTAGTCCCTTTAGGAAAGCGGGAAATGCCTTGGACCAAGTATCAAATATGAACGGTTTTAAATGTAATACTGTGATGCGTACACCTCGTGCCATCCAATCTACTCCTTCAGACCTTAAAACATAGAAATCCGACCGAATTTCTCTTTAATCTACTCCTCCAAACCTTAAAACATGGAAACCCATCCTAATTTCAAAATCAAATTATAATTACTTTCACCGTCGCCCAAATAACTGTAAAGGTTAATTAAATTCAATCGAATCATTTAAGGAATTAATTATATTGTTTTTTCTCAACACAAAATCATTTTCGCTTGCAAATGATAAATTTATTCAAATTATACCCGAGTTTGGCTTATTTCCAGCCATTTAAAACATTTAAAAAATAAAAATAACAACTTGTAAATACTTTGTATATGCTTTTGATGTTTAACAGTAAAACATAATTGCATACTTAAATACATTAAAATATAAAATCCATTTGAGAATAAAATATAAATTACAATTTAAATGCTACGCTGAATTTAAAAATGAGATATGTCAGTTCCAGATAATATACAAACGAGTTTATTTATTTGTTCTATGTAATAGATACAAGTTGGCAGTTTCAGTACATACAGGACTTGTTTATTACTGTACAATTTATTTTCTGGAACTAATATATTCCAGTAGCTGTCGTACATATGTATGTGTACATGGTCGTGACACACTATCGTCACGTCACGTAAGCTCATGTGCTGTCATGTGACCTCACGTCATACTCAATATGTGTGTTTATGGTACGTATTTTAATACATGTATATACAAACCACACTGAAGACACGTCACGCGTGAGTATCGGGTGAACTCACGTGACGTGTCAGTAGTGTGTTATACCCTGACGAATATCATGCTAAATGTTTTATTTTGTCACCCCCCCCCCCTTAATAGGTCGGTAACTTGCTTGCCTAAATGCTATGTAACTGGTACAAAATGACCCTTTTCTTAAACAAATAAATTAGTACCAAGCTAATTTTAAATTTATTTGTTGTTTATATCAATTCCAATAAATAGTCGCGGGAGAGAAGAACGACCGTTAAGAACGAAGTTCCTTACGCTTTTCATTAAATATAAATTATAAAATCACACTGCTAAGTATACGATGCTAACTACTTATTATACTTGGCGGAGTTATAAAAGAGACAAAATTAAAAGTAACTAACTGTTTGCATCTAGCGGAGTTAAGGCAAAATTAAAAGTAACTAACTGTTTGCATCTAGCGGAGTTAAGGCAAAATTAAAAGTAACTAACTGTTTGCATCTAGCGGAGTTAAGGCAAAATTAAAAGTAACTAACTGTTTGCATCTAGCGGAGTTAAGGCAAAATTAAAAGTAACTAACTGTTTGCATCTAGCGGAGTTAAGGCAAAATTAAAAGTAACTAACTGTTTGCATCTAGCGGAGTTAAGGCAAAATTAAAAGTAACTAACTGTTTGCATCTAGCGGAGTTAAGGCAAAATTAAAAGTAACTAACTGTTTGCATCTAGCGGAGTTAAGGCAAAATTAAAAGTAACTAACTGTTTGCATCTAGCGGAGTTAAGGCAAAATTAAAAGTAACTAACTGTTTGCATCTAGCGGAGTTAAGGCAAAATTAAAAGTAACTAACTGTTTGCATCTAGCGGAGTTAAGGCAAAATTAAAAGTAACTAACTGTTTGCATCTAGCGGAGTTAAGGCAAAATTAAAAGTAACTAACTGTTTGCACCTAGCGGAGTTAAGGCAAAATTAAAAGTAACTAACTGTTTGCATCTAGCGGAGTTAAGGCAAAATTAAAAGTAACTAACTGTTTGCATCTAGCGGAGTTAAGGCAAAATTAAAAGTAACTAACTGTTTGCACCTAGCGGAGTTAAGGCAAAATTAAAAGTAACTAACTGTTTGCATCTAGCGGAGTTAAGGCAAAATTAAAAGTAACTAACTGTTTGCATCTAGCGGAGTTAAGGCAAAATTAAAAGTAACTAACTGTTTGCATCTAGCGGAGTTAAGGCAAAATTAAAAGTAACTAACTGTTTGCATCTAGCGGAGTTAAGGCAAAATTAAAAGTAACTAACTGTTTGCATCTAGCGGAGTTAAGGCAAAATTAAAAGTAACTAACTGTTTGCATCTAGCGGAGTTAAGGCAAAATTAAAAGTAACTAACTGTTTGCATCTAGCGGAGTTAAGGCAAAATTAAAAGTAACTAACTGTTTGCATCTAGCGGAGTTAAGGCAAAATTAAAAGTAACTAACTGTTTGCACCTAGCGGAGTTAAGGCAAAATTAAAAGTAACTAACTGTTTGCATCTAGCGGAGTTAAGGCAAAATTAAAAGTAACTAACTGTTTGCATCTAGCGGAGTTAAGGCAAAATTAAAAGTAACTAACTGTTTGCACCTAGCGGAGTTAAGGCAAAATTAAAAGTAACTAACTGTTTGCATCTAGCGGAGTTAAGGCAAAATTAAAAGTAACTAACTGTTTGCATCTAGCGGAGTTAAGGCAAAATTAAAAGTAACTAACTGTTTGCATCTAGCGGAGTTAAGGCAAAATTAAAAGTAACTAACTGTTTGCATCTAGCGGAGTTAAGGCAAAATTAAAAGTAACTAACTGTTTGCATCTAGCGGAGTTAAGGCAAAATTAAAAGTAACTAACTGTTTGCATCTAGCGGAGTTAAGGCAAAATTAAAAGTAACTAACTGTTTGCATCTAGCGGAGTTAAGGCAAAATTAAAAGTAACTAACTGTTTGCACCTAGGTTGCGCCCCCGGCCTACTCAATTTAAAAAATCGGTCCGAGACAACTCAGACAAACTTTTTCATATACGAGTTTATAATTATTTAGCCCAGTGTTTTCCATTTATTAGTTTTCGTATGTAAATTTAATTATTATTGTGCATTTCATTAAAATATATCATAAATATAACTTCTCCTGGGCGGGGAATCGAACCCGGGCTCTCTCCATCCGCGTTTTAAGCTAATTTCTCAGGAACTAGATTTTTCCCGGGAAAACGGCTTATATATCGTTAGATTCGTATTCAAATGGACTACATTTTAGATTTTTTTAATCAAAATCGTCGGAACCGTTTTCGAGAAATAATTTTTTTTCACGTTTCTTCAGAGTTTTTGGGGAGCAGCGCCCCTAAATTTGGAGCTAAAATTCATTTCTCGATTTCGCCTCGGGGTATGATTTTTCTGAACATGTATGCCAAATATCGTCAAAATCAGCCCAGTAGTTTAGGCTTCAGGCGTCTGCACAGACGACAGACGACAGACGACAGACAGACGACAGACAGACGACAGACAGACGACAGACAGACGACAGACAGACGACAGACAGACGACAGACAGACGACAGACAGACGACAGACAGATGACAGACAGACGACAGACAGACGACAGACATTTTTTAAAAACCACTTTTTTGGACTCAGGGGACCTTGAAACGAGTAAATCCATCAAAATCTAAAAATCGAATTTTCGCGCCATCACAATACTTTCTCTTTATATGAGAAAGTAAAAATCGGTCCTAGACAACTCAGACAAACTTTTTCATATATACGAGTTCAAAATTACTTAGCCAATGTTTTCCATTTATTAGTTTTCGCAAGGTACGTTTAATTATTATTGAAAATGATATCAAAATTTACCATAAAAATAACTTCTCCAGGGCGGGGAATCGAACCCGGGCTCTCTTCGTCCGCGTTTGAAGCTATTTTATCCGGAACTAGATTTTTCCCGGGAAAACGGCTTATATCGTTAGATTCGTATTTAAATAGACTACATTTTAGAATTTTTTAATCAAAATCGTCGGAACCGTTTTCGAGAAATAATTTGTTTTCATGTTTCTTCAGACTTTTCGGGGATCAGCGCCCCCAAATTTGGGGCTAAAATTAATTTCTCGATTTCGCCTCGGGGTATGATTTTTCTGAACGCGTGTATACCAAATTTGGTCAAAATCGACCCAGTAGTAGCCTCCAGGCGTCCGCACAGACAGACAGACATTTTTTAAAAACAACTTTTTGGGACTCAGTGGACCTAAAAACGGGAAAAGCTATCAAAATCTGGAAAATCGAATTTTCTCGTATAAGAGTTTATAATTACTTAGCCCCGTGTTTTCCATTTATTAGTTTTTAAATGTACATTTAAATATTGTTGAACATTTCATCAGAATTTATCATAAAAATAACCTCCTGGGCGGGGAATCGAACCCGGGCTCTCTCCGTTCGCGTTTTGAGCTAATATCTCAGGAACTAGATTTTTCCAGGGAAAACAGCCTATATCGTTGGATTCGTATTCAAAGGACTACATTTTAGAATTTTTTATCAATGATTTTTATTAAAATCGTCGGAACCGTTTTCGAGAAATAATTTTTTTCAGAGTTTTTGGGGGGTAGCGCCCCCAAATTTAGAGCTAAAATTCATTTCTCGATTTCGCCTCGGGTCGGGGTATGATTCTTCTGAACATGGATGCCAATTTCGTCAAAGTTTAGTTTAGGCTCCAGGCGTCTGCACAGACGACAGACAGACACTTTTTAAAAAACACTTTTTTGGACTCAGGGGACCTCAAAACGTGTAAATCCATCAAAATCTCAAAATCGAATTTTCGCGCCATCACAATACTTTCTCTTTATATGAGAAAGTAAAAATTGTGGTACGTTTCGCTTCACTACACAAAAAAGATTTGTTAAAAATGTTAGTCTCATCAAATAGATGATAGAATTTCCCTCTCTGAAATTTAATTTTTACTTTCTCATGTAAAGAGAAAGTATTGTGATGGCGCGAAAATTCGATTTTGAGATTTTGATGGATTTACACGTTTTGAGGTCCCCTGAGTCCAAAAAAGTGGTTTTTAAAAAATGGCTGTATGTCGTCTGTCTGTCGTCTGTCGTCTGTGCAGACGCCTGAAGCCTAAACTACTGGGCCGATTTTGACAAAATTTGGCATACATGTTCAGAAAAATCATACCCCGAGGCGAAATCGAGAAATGAATTTTAGCTCCAAATTTAGGGGCGCTGCCCCCCAAAAACTCTGAAAAATCGTGAAAAAAAATTATTTCTCGAAAACGGTTCCGACGATTTTGATTAAAAAATTCTATAATATAGTCCATTTGAATACGAATCCAACGATATAAGCCGTTTCCCCGGGAAAAATCTAGTTCCTGAGAAAAAAGCTTAAAACGCGGACCGACAGTGCCCGTGTTCGATTCCCCGCCCGGGAGAAATTATTTTTATGATAAATTTTAATGAAATGCTCAATAATAATTAAATTTACATACGAAAACTAATAAATGGAAAACACTGGGCTAAATAATTATGAACTCGTATATGAGAAAGTTTGTCTGAGTTGTCTCGGACCGATTTTTTAATTTGAAGCTCACGTTTACGCGAGCGTTGTGAGCGAACTCTTGGACGGGTAACGCTGTCCAACGAACTTAGCTTGGGCTTTAGTAAAAATGTATACCAAATTTCAACAGAATCGGTCAACTTTTACTCAAGTTATCGTCGGACATGTAAACCTTACTGACATCAGACAGACAGACAGACATAATGCATATTTTGTTGAATGTAAGTTGGAATAATAAGTTGTGTCTGACTATAAATTTGAAGGTTAGCGTGATGCATTGCGTCAGGTTGAGAAACATAATAGCAACCAAGTACTCAAGCGTTTCAATGTAAATCTCCCATTTGCTTATAACTTGGTCCGACATGAAACTGTTTCAAATTATAATTTCAAATACTTCTCCTTCTAATTCATCTCCCTTCCTTTGTTCCGTGGAAATTCCTCCAATCAGAACACAGCATCTGATTTACATTTATAAATCTGCATCTAGTCATAATTCCTTTGTCTTCAAGAAAATGTTTGTTTTTTTTTTTTTTTTTTTAGTAGCGTGCAACACTGCTTTACAATGTTTATTTATTCATTTATTTTTCTCTCTCCCTCACAAATTTCTTTATTCATTTGATATGAAATTAATTTATAACCATAATATATATATATTTAGATTTCAAATTATAATAATATATTTATTCTTAATTCAGTTTTATTAATTTTCTTTCTAAGTTTATTTATTTATTTTTCTATTTACCGGAGAAGAATGCTATTATTAATGCTGGCTGAAGATTTAAAACTCATGAATTATTCGGAAATAATTAATAAATTAATTAAAACAACAAAACAATGGAAAACGTCCAATGAATAGAATTGTTTTATATAATTGTTTTGTTAATTGAGACAAATTATATGGATGTTAAATCTAATTGCAATCCATATCTGGAAATTCAAATCAAGTAATATTATAATTAATGAGGACGGGGGAGCAGCAGTTAAAAATGCTTTCGCCGCAATCCATAGGAGCCATTGTTTAGCAGTAAGTCATTCGTTAGGGCCGTTTCACTCTATACGGTTTTTTTAATTTAAAAATAACCGTACGGTTAAAATCCGAATTGGCAGGTTGTTCACACTATTCGGTTTGTCCACGGCTTTTTTTCAATCAGAAGGTTTTTAAATGTGTATTGAAGTGCTGTGAAATGAACCGTAAACAAATAATTGCATTATGTTTGTATTATCGTCGCAAATAGAGAAGACAACGCAAACGCCGGATATGGGTGCATCCTATAAATCAAAAGAGAGATAATGTGAACTTATTTCATACGTCATTTGAGGATCTATACGTAGAGAAGAAAATAAGTTTTTTTAAAATTATTTATTCATTTTCAGCATCAGAACACACAATTTATAAACTGTATAAACCCAATTCATATGCTGGCCATTACACTAAGGTAAATAAATGTACAAATAAAAAACTAATTTATTCACTAGAATGTGCAAGGTAGACTTGGCGAGAACCTGACAGTGCGATTAAAACCCGTCCAATGTGAAAGCGTGCATTTGATCATATAGCATAGACGACTAGGTGCAAGGTGGTCATCCGGTCGCCGTGAGTGTAGTTGTTGTGGAGGGCTGCTACAGGGCAGCCGTGCGGCATTTTGTTGTCACCGTGTAATGTGAAAGTGTCCGTCTCCTTGTATTCTCCAATAAAAAAATTTCGCCGTGCAGGTTTTTGCCGTACGGTCAAAACCGTATAGTGTGAAACGGCCCTTAGGAACGAAGAAAACCACATAGTGTGAAATAGCCCTTAAGAACGAAGAAAACCACATAGTGTGAAATGGCCCTTAAGAACGAAGAAAACCACATAGTGTGAAATAGCCCTTAATAACGAAGAAAACCACATAGTGTGAAATGGCCCTTAAGAACCAAGAAAACCACATAGTGTGAAATAGCCCTTAATAACGAAGAAAACCACATAGTGTGAAATGGCCCTTAAGAAAGAAGAAAACCACATAGTGTGAAATAGCCCTTAATAACGAAGAAAACCACATAGTATGAAATGGCCCTTAAGAACGAAGAAAACCACATAGTGTGAAACGGCCCTTTACGGTTTTGGCCGTACGGCATAAAACCATATGGCAAAAATCCGAATTGGCAGGTTGTTCACACTATCCGGTTTGTCCACGGGTTTTTTTGGATCAGTAGGTTTTTAAAAGTATAGTGAAATGGTGTTGCTATGAACCGCAAACAAATGATTGCATTATGGTTGTATTATCGTTGCAAAAAGAGAAAACAATGCAAACGCCGGATGTGGGTGCATCCAAAAAAATCAAAAGAGAGATTAAGTGGGCTTATTTCATACGTTATTTGAGGATTTACGTAAAGAGATGAAAATAAGTTTTTTAATTATTTTCGGATGTCTGTTGCCACATTTGATGGACTGCATGAAAAGCTAAAGGGTACCATTCATCATCAGAACACATAATTTAGAAATTATATACAACCAATTTCGACAACCATTTCTGTCTTTGTGTGACAAATATCTACATATATACAAAGACAGAAACTATGTATATATATCAAGATATTTGTACCACAGCACTGGTCTAATTTGGCAAAGGGTAATTAACACTTCTCCATCAATCTCTTCCATTGTGAATTATTAAATTAACTAAATAAATATGATTATTATTTAAATAAATTAAAAGAACTGTAGAGAAACGTACAGAGCAAAGCTTGGCGAGAAAATGGCAGAACGAACAAAAACCGTCCGATGTGAAAGCCTGCATTTGATCAAATAGACTACTGGGTCCACGGCGGCTATCCGGTCGCCGTGAGTTTAGTGGTTGAGGACGGCTGCTACACAGCGGCCACATAGTGTGAAACAGCCCTTTGTAACGAAGAAAACCACATAGTGTGAAACAGCCCTTAGGAACGAAGAAAACCACATAGTGGGAAACGGCCCTTAGGAACGAAGAAAACCACATAGTGTGAAACAGCCCTTAGGAACGAAGAAAACCACATACATAGTGTGAAACAGCCCTTAGGAACGAAGAAAACCACATAGTGTGAAACAGCCCTTAGGAACGAAGAAAACCACATACATAGTGTGAAACAGCCCTTAGGAACGAAGAAAACCACATACATAGTGTGAAACAGCCCTTAGGAACGAAGAAAACCACATAGTGTGAAACAGCCCTTAGGAACGAAGAAAACCACATAGTGTGAAACAGTCCTTAGGAACGAAGAAAACCACATAGTGTGAAACGGCCTTTAGGAACGAAGATAACCTCCAACAGCAGTCAAGGCTTAAACTACTGAAACGATTTTAAAAATTTGATTTAAAAAAAAAGAAGAGGAATTTCTTCTTACTTTAAGAAAAATTTCTTACCTACAAAGGATAAACCAAATGTTCGAATAGACCAGGGGTGCCCGACCGTTTTTCATTCATCGACCCATTTTAAAATATGATTTTCTTCAACGACCCTCTTGCATTTTTCCATTAATATACAGCATACAACAATAGCAGAATACTAATAATTGCACTTCAAAATCTTAAAGATAACAATTTGTGCTAAGAACTAGGACAGCAAATTAGAAAAACTGGTCTATATAAGATTTCAAATAACAGATATAAACTTAATTTCAGATATATCGATATTGTAATTGGACAATAGTTAGATTTTTATTAATGTGGTCATTGTGTGATATATTTATATTTTTATTTTTTAAAACTGCAGTTATCCAGCCACCTAGGAAAAAAGGTTAGAAAATTGGGAGGGGGGATGGCTCCTTACTCCGGAAACATATTTATCATACAATGCTTCTTTATAATTTGCCATGAAATTAAATTTATTTAAATGAAAATTTTTAATTTTTGTTTATTTAAAGGACATCACTGTCCTTCTTCTCCTCTTGGAGTTGTTCAACCTGATCGATATTACCAGGTGCAATCCATGCTTTTGCGATTTCTGCTTGGTATGAAAAAGATAAATTAATAAGCTACTTCCCGACTTGTGTCCCGGTTTTATCTTTCGGTAATTTGGCAACCCTACATTGCAGCCTAGTCTGCTTTATGTCTCATTCAGACATTCAGAAACTGGGCAAAGTGGTAAGCAGTGTAAATAAGCGAGCAGTGTTGCACATGAAAGAAGGATTGAAGTGAGGTTATGAACTAAAGAAAGACCTGTCTTGGCCATAATGTAGATAACACTACTTCGATAAGCACCTTTTACCTAAATAGTGAAATACTGTTAGTATTAAAGAGTAACCGGTGATAATAGTGTTATTTATGACCAAAGGGAGTAAAGTAAGCTATTATTCCCTGTGCGACTATAAGTATGTTCTTAAGGTACAACGAGGGAACTAAGGTCCTTAAATCCCGATGAGTAGCCGAAGAAATTAGACTTTATAATTCCCGAAGGAATTATTGCACTTTACACTTAAGGTGCGTACAGTATTTTATCTCCAAAAAGGAAGACAATACATTCTAGAGTATGATATATTTATAATAATCAATGTTAGCACATTTAATAGCAGATAAAAATACGTGTGGTGTCACGGGACACCAGGTAGGAACGAAGTTCCTTACATTTTCCATTAAATATAAATTTTAAAATCACACTGCTACGTACGTTATACGTTGCTAACTACTTATACATGGTGGAGTTAGAAAAGTGACAACATTAAAAGTAACTAACTGTTTGTACCTAGCAAGAGTTAAGGCAAAATTAAAAGAAAAGCATTATTTTTATCATTAAAGCGAGCGTCTTTCAATAAATAAGTATTGAATATTGAGAAAAAAGTTAATCATTATGAGTTTATAGTTAAAGAGTATGATTGCAGTTGGTAGGAAATAGGACTGTTTTCTACCTACCCGGCCTAATAATTTAAAATATTATAAAATATATCTTTTCCCTAGTCAAAAACGTCTGATTGCATCATGTTGAAATTTTACATGCCTGTTTCAATTGTACTTTAGACGATGTGTAAGAATTTTTATTAAAATTGTTATGTTAGAAAGTATGATATCGGTAAAAACGTTGTTTTCTTTACTTTCAATGTTTAGGTCCGCTTTAATGAATTTAGCGATGCTTTATCACTTCATCTTTATCACGTTCGTTTTACTAAAAAAAAAAATAAAATAAAATAAAAAAAGTTGTTTATCTCATTAAATAGATGAAGTTAGAATTTTTTCCTTTCTTAAAATTCCAATTTTAAATTTTAAGCTTACGTTTACGCGAGAGTTGCGCGTGAACGCTTGGGCGGATAACGTTGTCCAACGAACTCAGCCTAGGCAATGGTAAAATGAACACGTGTACCAAATTTCAACTAACTCGGTCATCTTTTACTCAAGGTATCGTCATCGGTAGATTTCGTGGCGCTTCGTTTTAAGACGGTGATTTTGGTCGATTTTTTTCGGATTCACTCCCGGGCTCCAGAACATGCCATAAGGAAATTCACATTTTAAATCTAATAATAACTGTTCTGTTGCATAAACGCAAACAGAAGGATATTTATCTATTATAATTAATTTATTTGCATAAGATAATAATACAATCTTCTACAAAAACAAAAATTAAAAGAAACAATAGCCAATATAAAAATCGGGGAAGCGTTTGATACATGACATAGACAAATTATGTTATATAATTACAGTAGGTCGCCTACTTGACATACAAAACTATAAAATATAATGTTACTTGGTGAAACAATGATTCAGGAAGTGGTAAATGAGTTTAAAAATAAAATAATAATAATAATAAATAAATAAAATAAAAAATAACTAAGTAAAAATAATGGACATATATAAGGCGTTGTTATAAGTAATGAAAATAAAATACTACTTAGAGAGAGATCTAATAGGTAACGCATTTACTGTGAAATAAAAAATTTGATTGAGCTTAAATAAATCAAGATTAAATAAAAGATGACATATGCTACTTAAATCGAAGAATCTAAGATACCTGGCTCTCAGGTCTTTTAGGAAAGGACATTTGCATAGGAAATGTTCCAAGTCATCATATTCACTTTTACACAACTGGCATGCTTTAGAAGAGTCAAACACATATTTAGTACCATCAAGATAGAGTTGGGTAAATTTTGTTGAGTGCAGTCTTAGTTGACAGATGACTCTCATTTTATGAATTGGGCATCTCAAGTGCAGATGTTTCTCTCCATTGGGATTGAAGTCAGTAAGGTGTCTATAAATTGGTGCGAAAGAGCTATTCAGAACTTTGTTTATGTCAACACTAAACCAATGATTAGCATGTTTCTTCAGGATATTATTATAGTTAGCATTAAACAATGAGAAATCCGAGGTAATACATTCAGGAGAACCTATGGTTAGTAAAAAGCTTCTGAATTGGGAAACCCAGTTGAGGTTAGGTATATTTTTATGCTGATTATCTAAGCGTATTAGCTTTTCCAGACATAAGCGGGGTAATCGACTTTCATCCATTCATAGAATTCTTCGCCAAAGCGCAGACATGCCCTTAAATACGTTTAAAGCTAAGCTTGCAATACCAAGCTCCACTCTGAGAATATAATGTGGGGTGCAACGAGGCAAGTGAAGCAAAAACTTGAAAAATCTACACTGAACTGCTTCAATGTCATCAATATATCTGGGAGCCCAAATTTCTCCAGCATACAAAAGTGTAGATACAATAATTGAGTTGTAAAGAGTAACCTTTGTAGCCCATGCATCAGATTTACTTCTGCTCAGTATTGACCGTACCTTAGCTACAGCAAGAGAGCTCTTTGAGATAAAGTGCTTTGATGCCTGGCTAAATTTGCAAGAAGATGTAAAAGGAACACCTAGATAAACAAAGCTATTGGTGTACTATACTATATTATTATAATATGTCAGTTGTCGCAGCTGTTTGTGTTTAGTTGCCCTCGAGAATACTACTGCTTTGGTTTTTTCAACAAAACAGAAGGATATTTAGGTTATTTTAGATCCAGGTGTAATCAAATCAATGATCATTGATAAGCACAACTCACGTATGAGGACTAAAAGCAGTGTTGCCAATCTGATTTCAAGAATTTTATTACATCATCTATTAATTCTCTACTATTCTTAAATTGACAATCCATCTTTTTCTCCCTGGTTTTTGAGTTTTTATTTGTTGAGGAAAGAAATGTCTTACTTTATTCCCTTTAAATTAAACTTAAAAACAGCTGTAATTTGAATTTATTTTATCTATTATTAAATATTCTAACATTGTTTATTATCAATATATACACATATGCACATGTATGTATTTTCTCTCTTCTGGAGATTAAATCTATTGTTAAAATGTATATTTTTAATTATTAATTAATTAAATAAATATTGTTAAAATGTATTACCTAATTACAAGACATGACCTGCTATAAATTTCGATTTTTTAATAAATATTAATTTCAATAATTTAATCGAGAAGGCCAAAACACAATAGCTTTAAATAAGCAATTTAATAACTTTTTTTTTTTCCTATTAAAATCAAGAAATTACTAGCAGAGTAATAAGTAAATAAGTAATTTGCCTGTCCAAGATTGTTAAAATATTTAAATTTATTGCTTTCTTTTTCTTTTTCATTTTCATTTCTTATTCCATATTTAACCTCTCGACCTCTCACGCACGACAAATCAATTATTTTATATATATATATATATATATATATATATATATATATATATATATATATATATATATATATAGAGAGAGAGAGAGAGAGAGAGAGAGAGAGAGAGAGAGAGAAAGAGAGAGAGAGAGAGAGTATAAAACGTTTAATATTTTCCATGTTGTAACTAAATACATACGGAAGGTATTTTGTTTGAAGAATGTCGTAGCTTAATAAAGTCACGCTACGTCCTTCCATATTATATGAATCTATAAATTATATTTATTTCTTAAGACTTTTAAACTCAAGAACATTTACTGTAAACAAAGAACAAAACAAAATAATCATAAATTGAATAAAAAATAATAATAATAAATTAACTTTACACGTAATCTAGAAATAAATTACATTACGAATTATTTTTTCTTTAGATTAATACTCAAATTTTTAATTGTTTTCTTATATATATATATATATATATATATATATATATATATATATATATATATATATATATATATATATATATATATATATATATATATATATAACAAGTTAAATTTCCTTTTTTTTTGTTTAAATAAAACAAATAAAAGGTAGTATTGCACGATTTTTAAACAATAAAAAAGATGAGGGACTTGTTTAAACTGTTTAGCACAAGTTAAGTGTAGTTAGAAGCTAATTTAAATATTTAAGTGATGATTTAGTGTAAAATGTGCTTGTGAAATAACAGAAAAATAAAATATTATAAACAGTCGTGACTTGCGAGTTGTAACCTGACTCCAACCTTGAAACCTTCTTGTAAAATATTTCTTTTAACTTCACTACTTGATGCTTGTACGAGGCCTGTTGTAATCAGTGTCGGTAGTCTCAAAATTAAATCATACAAAGAATATAGATCTACATTTAGATATCAATGGTTCTTCTTCATATTTTATATCACACTATCTTATTAATCATCCAACCATTTAGATGGCTAAACCCTAGTTTGTACTTTTAAATTCATACAATAAAATTCATTTCAAAATCATGAATAATTATTATAAATTAATAAATTATCAATCCATGGCTATTCTTAGGATGGATGACCCACACTGACCCACATCCACACTGAAATGCCCACACTGACCCACATCCACACTGAAATGCCCACACTGACCCACATCCACACTGACCCACATCCACACTGACCCACATCCACACTGAAATGCCCATACTGACCCACATCCACACTGAAATGCCCACACTGACCCACATCCACACTGAAATGCCCATAAGACCTATGGACCAATGATATGGACAGGATAAAATTTAGACATGAGGATATCCTAGGGATATCTTTTGGATTATCACTGTTCTGCAAAAAAAATGCTTTAGAATGAAAATGTCCTTTTCTAAAGTATTTTTGTGTGCTGAATCCGAATCTGGAGTCAAAATGTCCTCCTATACGTACAGTTTTCTCGGAAAATGAGACTAAAATTAGGAAAAATTGTGTTTTGGGGGTTCGACCCATTTTTTCACCCAAACAAAAATGTGTAAATAAATATATATACATACATATATTGGGCGTTTTAACATCTTCAAACCATAAAAAATATGAATATAAGTAAAAAAAAAATCTGCTGACCTTACTTTTTTAATAAAAGTGAAATATGATATGCTAAAAGCTAAAATCCCCCCCCCCCCTCAATGTTTTTCACCCCCCCCCCCCCCCCCCGCCCCTCGGTCACAAACAAAAGATTCCCGAACATTAGGCGCATTTTCCGAGAAAACTGTACGTATAGGAAAAATTCAAAGAAAAGTTCAGCAACCTCGAAAACATAAAGTTCAGATAAAATTTTCTTTAGCCCGAAAGTTCGTTAAATTTTGCAGAACTGTGTTATTAGTGTTACTCGTGATAGTTTCATCCTTCTTCGGGATGGGTTAATTTTTACTATCGATTCACTTGTATCGATAGTACTAGGACTTCATACATTTTTATTAGTCGAATTGGATCCGTGATCATCTTTATCTTTCGTTCCAATCAAATTTAATTGTTTAAAATCCAAAAAATAATTTAAAAAATGCTTCATAAAAATATATTAGTTCTACTTACAAGATAAATATAAATTTGAATCCCAATCATAAGTCCCCACTACTAAAAACAAAATACGATTATAATATTTAACATTTACACAATCTAAGTTAAAGTAACCATATCTTCCACTCTAATTCTTGACAATTTTCCTACGTTTTTATTAGCTTGCTTTCTTGTTTGTTTTGTTTGTTTGTTTGTCCAGTACAAATCTTGCAATCGATTTTTAACTAACTTCCCGAGTAGCTAGACATTTGAAACTTTTAGAATAACTGAGAACACGATGACACTGGAATATTTTAATACTTTTAGCCATCTTTCAGCAGAATTTAATTCGTTTTCAGTAAATTTTGCTGTATAGAAAGTTAGTTCGGAAAAAATCCGCAAGTTATTTTATTTGTTTTGACATATCCCATATTTACCATCTTCATTTTGACGGGTTTCAAATTTATGACAGAAAATTTAAAAACGTAGTATATAAAAAGTTATTTTTATCTTGTAATTATTTTACTCTTTCTATTATAATACTACTACAGATTAATGAAAAATAATTAATGATTAAGTTATTTTCTTACTTGCATGCATTTTAAGTTTTTATTTTACTAATTCCTTCGCAACCCAAAAAAAATTACCAAGACCCATTTTTGGGTCGCGACCCCTGCTTAAGAATTGCTGGTTTATTCCTCCCCTTGTAGAAACTGATGTGTGATATTCCATTGTCCCAAAGTACATTGGACTAAACATCCCTTTGTCGTAGGAATGAATAAATAATTATGTCCATTTATATTTTTAAAAAATACTATTGGGGAGTAACAAATAAAAAATAGACTGCCAATTAGTGTGGCACATAGCTTCCTCTCATCCTATCATGTACTTTATTGTTTTAATAACGTTATATTGCTTTATTGTTTATTATGTAAAAACAATAGTTTTTACCGCTATTTAACACTTCATAGCGGTGTCGCTGTTGGTTTTACTAAAAATTTGTATTTTGAAAAAAATGTTTGTCTCATTAAATATATGAAGTTTGATTTTTATTTCCCGACCTAAAATTCCAATTTTAAATTTGAAGTTCACGTTTACGCGAGCGTTGTGCTTAAACGCTTGGATGGATAACGTTGTCCAACGAACTCGTCCTGGGCATTAGTGAAATGAACATGTCTACCAAATTTCATCCAAATCGGTCGACATTTACTCAAGTTACCGTATCACGTTTCATTATTCGCGGACACACAGACCGACAGACAGACAGACACAAGACCAAAAATGTTTCCTGATGTCTGAAACGGATTTCTGTCTTGGAATTTTTAAAATCGGAGACATACAACTTTTTCGTTCTCAAAAGTGAACACAATGCTTCCGTTACCTTCGGTAAGCTCGGAAGCAAAAAGTACCAAAAAAATTATTGTTTAACCAATTTTGCTGTAATAAAAAGTCTTCCAATTCTGGGATTTGAAACATCCACCATATGATGCAGTATTTGACCTTGGTTTCAGATGACTACGCTGAACACTTGACTATACGGATCTTATAACTGTAATTATAGAAATGTGTCATAGTTGACCTTAATTAGCATCAGACCTCATAGTAGAATAGAATTCTGTGAAATCTGTGGGGGTTCCAATGTAAAAGAGGTGAACATGTTTCCTCTGAAAATATCATATTGCACTTCATATAAATGTCATATATCACTTAATTACATTGTACTCTGTTAAATGTGTGTCATTCTATATTCACCCCCAGCATTGTAAATATAATGTCTGCCGTCTAAAGTGCAAGGTTTGACCTTTGACCCCTATAACCTACGAACTGACTAACTTCATCAACAACTCATTACACCAGCAGTTCTCAACCTTTTTCAACCCACGTACCCCTTTTTTGTATAATTAACTGTGGGTATCCTGTAAAAACAACTTCTTATTTTTACAAATACTATTTATATTAGATGAAGTGTTGTTACACTACTGCTAATATTGCAACATCGTAGAAACAGCTGTAAATATGTCATTTAAATTCCAAACAAGATTTTTAACTTAGTATAAAGTATTTATTTATTAGACAGAAAAGTAAACAAAAAACCTTTTTTTAATTCACCGCGAACCCCTTACCCATTTTCGCGTACCCCTAAGGGGTACGCGTACCACAGGTTGAAAACCGCTGGATGTATTAACTGTAACAGTTGGTATTCTGAGTCAATTTTCTATTGACAGTTATTGATTTAAATATTGTGGAAAATCGTTCAGGTTGGCCATTTATGATTTTGCTTGGTTCATTATACTTTTGATTTCGTGGGTTTGGAGACAACCCATTACTTATTTCTTTTATTTGTTACTATTCGCAATACCTGTTCAATAACAACCTATTCAAATAACACTATACTGGCGCCAACACTATACCGGCGCCAACAATATACCGGCGCCAACACTATACCGGCGCCAACAGCTGGCTGAGTTCCGCTGGCCGCCGCTTGCGGCGGCCACGGGACCAGCTAGTTTGTTACTATTTGAAGTTGTTTTTTTTTAGTTTATTTTCTCCAACTTATAATATTTATTATAAATTAGACAGTATAGGTTTTTTCGTCGTGGTCTGTGGACGCAAGCTGGCTCTGACCCAGGCAGAGGCTCTCGGACGGCGCGGCGCCGCGGCGGTGCTGCCGGCGCCTTCGGCCGTGAGGCCTCTATATAGGGATAAGAGGTTAACAAATTTTTTTGTTCAGTATAAGCTCACAGTAATGTTTTACCAAGTAAAGTGTACCTGTGGTACTACTTCTTAAAATATTTCTTTTTCTTCCATAATCTAATTGTAAGACCTCTCCAGAACCCTTCGTTTGAAGGTAAGTATATTTTACTTTTAGGTCGCAAATGGTCATTTCACTGGGCATTTTTATTTCCTCATATAAAGAGAAGGTATTGTGATTGCACAAAAATTTACTTTTTGAAATTTCGGGTCCCCTGAGTCCAATGAAGTGTGTTTCGGCCCATAGGAGGTAGACTTGGATATGGGTACCGAATAGGGAACCAAACACTCCAGAGGAGAGAATCCCTGTAGATAGCTAAAGCCGGGAGAAAATAAGGGGGATAGTAAATTAAATAAAAATAATAATAAGTACACAATGCAATAATTATATATTAGGCAAGTAGCAAGCATTAGTTAATATCAATAATATTAGGTATAAAAATTGGAAACATAAAGTTAGTCTAAATGAATTAAATTAGCGACAGACACACAGAGTAAGAAAAAGATGGTAACTAAATTAATAAATACATATTATAAATGAGTGACGGGCCACTCTACTACTAATATAATTTAAATGGTAGCTATGGTACGTTGACACTGCCTGAGCCGTAGGGATGAGCGGTGAAGATGTCGGAATATCCACTGTATCGAACTCGCGGCTTGGCTGCACAGTGCTGAGACAGTAAACCTCCAAACTCTACTCAGACGCAAGAAAGGTGTTAATACAGAAGTATTAGGTCTAAAGAAGTAATAAGAAGGGTGCCGGTCGCTAAAGAAGTATAAAGAAATAATAAATTAAGAGCTAAATTAGAAACACGTACTCACGTCGGCCGACTCATAATGGTAACCACTTTCCGACGACCTAGATTACCCAAATCGGCACTGAAGGTGCTTGATTGGAAACCGCTAGTGGTGGCTGAGTCCCAGGTTGATGTGGTGTGGTGGAGTTACACCCGGTGGATCGAGGATGTAGAGCGTGATGGAAAGGGGAAGGAGGCTCTAGTAAACCTGCTTGCAACCTTCCATATTATTGTTATTGTAAATAAATACGCCAAGTGCATCATGCTCATGCCAAATTTGTTTCCTTGGATTGAAGATCGTGGATAAGTGTAGTGAATAGTGCAAATTAGTTTTAAGAACAAATTAAGGTATAGTACTAAATAAGTTTTATAAATTAAAAGGCATACATACAAAGATTACTAGCTAAAACATGCAAGATTAGGCGGAGCCTAAACAAAGTGGTTTTTATAAAATGTCTGTCTGTGCAGACGCCTGGAGCCTAAACTACTGGACCGATTTTGAGAAATTTGGCATATATGTTCAGAAAATACCCCGAGGCGAAATCGAGAAATGAATTTTAGCTTCAAATTTGGAGGTGCTACCCCCAATAATAATTTTTTTTGTACAATTTGGTAAAATGTTTAACAACTATTAAATGTACCTACAAAAACTAATAAATAGAAAACTCTGGGCTAAGTAATTATGACTCGTATATATGAGAAAGTTTGTCTGAGTTGTCTCGGACCGATTTGTTTTTCCTAAGTTGAAATCTATATGGTCATCGTTAAGGCAGCCGTCATTTTACGTCCACTGCAGTGACGTCACCCCCGCTACATTACAGCCGCATAAAGTTAAGACGGCCGTCACTTTACGTCCGCCGCGATGACGTCAAGACCGCTAGATTACGGCCGCTATATCACAGTACCGCCCTCCTTGGGAACCAGAGTCTAACTGACTAACTTGTTCAATATTTCTCTACTGATCACTCAAAACTCATTAATTCTCTACTCACCAACTTACTTACTTATCTATTCACTAACTCACTACTCATTACTCACGACTCACTCGCATTAGTCTTATCATAAAGAAGTTATTTCTGCCGACATTTTGTCGGACTTAATAAGCCGTGTTACTATCAATTTTGAAAATTTTCCTGGAGTTTATTCTTAGTATAAAAACACATCTTGTGATAACAAATTTTTGATTCTATGAATAATCGGATATACATAGTGTATAACACACGTGGATTGCATAAAGAACACGTAGTTTGCATACATGAACACGTAGAACATAATCTTAATTCTCTTGGACAAACTTTAGGTTATAGGATTGTTTGGAGTTTGGACTGAGATTACATTCAAGAAGAGTTACTTAATCCTCTTGGACACAGTGATCCCTCTCTGATACTGTTAGTTCAATATCGAGGGGGGGGGGTGTTTAGAAGTTGGACGAATTGGAAGGGGGGATGGAGGGGGGAACAAGTGGTCTTACATCCCTTAGGGGAGGGATTAGGAAACTTTTTTCATTCTGCGCATCTTGCATGAAGAACATAACGAAATGTATTTCGAGTTATCCCAAAGCCAGATACTAACACTTTTTTTTGTTTGTTTTTACTTTTCCTTATCTTAAAAGAAAAGTATTGTTTTCACCCAAAACATCCGAAACTGAGATTTCAACGGAATTATCTTTTCCTTCAATCATCCATTGAATAGTTTTTAACTGGATTGCTGTCTGTCTGTTTATTTCAGGCATAACTCCTACAGTTTTTAAGCTAGTGAGTTGAAAATTAATACAATAGTACATTACGCGTCTAGTAGTCTAGTGTTCAAAGTAGCATTTTGCATTCCAGTGCGGAGTTTGCACCCGAGCGACAGCGAAGGTAGTAAAACCACACGAGCAAAGCAAAATACAGTTTTCGCACGAGTTGCATACCGTACTTTATCTACGATTGTTGGATTTTAATAATAAATACAGAAAATCATTAAATATACAATTTATCACTAAAAACTTGATTAAACAAACAATAAATTAGTTTTGGTTAATGTAAAAAAAACATTAATCGTGCGATAAGGTGAAGAATTCTTCATCTTATTGCACGATTATAAAACGTGCATGCGCGCAATGAATACAATACAACTACTAAAAGAATCACTTTCTACCCATTTAAACAGAGATAAAATGTTTATTTCTTATTAATCGTAGATAAAAATCATTTATTATATTTTATCTACGATTGATAAGAAATATAAACATTGTTTCTCTGTTTAGATGCGTAGAAAGTGATTCTTTACGAACTTGTATTCATTGCGCATGCGCGTCTCATAGTTCTGAAGAATTCCTCTTCTTTACCACTCTAGGGCGGTAAAGAAGAGGAATTCTTCAGCTTTACGCACGATTAGCGAGTTTGTTTACATTTAACAAAACTAATTTGCTGTTCTTTTATTAAAGCAACTGTTTATATCGAGTTTTTAGTGAAAAACAATGAGTGAATCAAGTGACTAGGACGAAAATGTGGAGAATAATACTCAAGAAATAATTAATTCGGCAAAAAAATACAACTCAAGAATAATTAATGCCATCTTTATCAAGAGAGAGATACGAACTTAAATACAGCAAGTTTATTTTTTTCTGTATTTATTATTTAAATCTAGCAATCGAAGATAAAGTACGGTACGCAACTCATGCGAAAACGGCATTTTGCATTGCTCGTGTGGTTTTACTACCCTCGCTGTCGCTTGGGTGCAAACTCCACACTCGCTTGCAAAATGCTACTTTCCGCACTCGACGCGTAATGTACTAATGTAGTTGTGCTGCCCGGAAAAACATAAATTTGTAACGTCGTTAACCCATTTTTCTGAGTCAGGAAACATTTCAAAAATTCGTCGCAAAATTAAACAATTTTCCGATTACGCTGAACCAATAATTAACAACTCTATAAGACAGATAATTCTCACAGAATTTCAATCTCCTGCTATTTTGAAGAAAACAACTTTTGAAATTTTAACACTAAATAATTTCGGAACCATTTTACCGATTGAGGTGAAATTCGCACCAATCAAGACCTTCTTCAAGATAGACAATTGCTTTATATTAATCTTAAAATCTACTGCCATTTAGGAAATAATTGGGTAAGGAAAATGTTTCTCGTTGAAATAGTTATTTATGTAACTAAGCAGCAAAATGGAATTTTTCTGATGAGTGATTAGATTAGCCTCCGAGCCGAAAGCGAGGACAGGCTATGATAACTGCCGAGGCAGGTAATTTATCTGTTCGGCAGGCAATGAATAAACGAGGCAGAAATGTTTCCGAATTCAGTTCAATAATGCCTCATTTTGCTGCCGCAAGTAGATAAAAGTTCTTTGAGCATCCTATAAATTCCTTTGAACTTATCTTCTTCTTTATTAAGTTCTCAACACAAAAGCTAAACGTAAAATGTTCGCTTTCTTTGAAGCATCAATAACATTACGAATTTACATTATGGAGCACACTGGCAAAAGAAAAACACCATTTTTGAGTTGGCCGCCACTTTTAGGTGAGTTGCTTCAATAAATGAAGAACGTGCAACGCGTCCCTCGTCCAACTGCCGCAGAAACAGCCCAGGCTAGAACTAAGCAGAAACAACTAAGGCTGAAACTAAGCTGATACAACTAAGGGTTGGAACTAAGCTGATACAACAAAGGCTGGAACTAAGTAGATAAAACTACCACTGGAACTAAATAGATACAAGCAAGGCAAGAACTAACCAGATAATCGACTGTGTTTTTCTCCAATGTGTGATAGCGACTCATCATGAAAGAGGTGTAGTTCAATAACCAAACAACGTCTTCACACAAAAATTGTAATTTGAACAATTGACCGGTTTCGGCTGTTCTAAAGCAGCCTTCTTCAGATAATCTTGAGGTTACTGGATTGACTTCAGGAGTACAAGTGACTTGTACTTGTTGACTTGTACTCCTGAAGTCAATCCAGTAACCTCAAGATTATCTGAAGAAGGCTGCTTTAGAACAGCCGAAACCGGTCAATTGTTCAAATTACAATTTTTGTGTGAAGACGTTGTTTGGTTATTGAACTACACCTCTTTCATGATAACCAGATAAAACTAAGGCTGGAACTAAGCTGATACAACTAAGGCTGAAGCTAAGCTGATACAACTAAGGCTGAAGCTAAGCTGATACAACTAAGGCTGGAACTAAGCTGATACAACTAAGGCTGGAACTAAGCTGATAAAACCATGGCTGGAACTAAGCTGATACAACTAAGGCTGGAACTAAGCTGATAAAACTAAGGCTGGAACTAACAACTAAGCAGAAACTAAGTAGATACAACTAAGGCTGGAACTAAGCTGATAAAACCATGGCTGGAACTAAGCTGATACAACTAAGGCTAAAGCTAAGCTGATACAACTAAGGCTGAAGCTAAGCTGATACAACTAAGGCTGGAACTAAGCTGATACAACTAAGGCTGGAACTAAGCTGATAAAACCATGGCTGGAACTAAGCTGATACAACTAAGGCTGGAACTAAGCTGATAAAACTAAGGCTGGAACTAACAACTAAGCAGAAACTAAGTAGATACAACTAAGGCTGGAACTAAGTAGATAAAACTAAGGCTGGAACTAAATAGATACAAGGAAGGCTGGAACTAACAACTAAGCTGAAACTAAGTTGATACAACTAATGCTGGAACTAAATACATAGATACAAGAAAGGCTAGAATTAACCATATAAAACTAAGGCTGGAACTAAGTAGATAAAGCTAAAGCTAGAACTAAGATGATAAATCTGAGGCTGGAACTAAGCAGATAAAGCTAAGGCTAGAAGTAAGTAGATAAAAGTAAGGCTGGAACTAAGCAGATAAATCTAAGGCTGGAACTAAGCAGATAAAACTAAGGCTGGGAGTAAGTAGATAAAACTAAGGCTGGAACTAAGCAGATAAAACTAAGGCTGGAACTAAGCAGATAAAACTAAGGCTGGAACTAAGTAGATACAAGTAAGGCTAGAACTAAGCAGATAAAACTAAGGCTGGAACTAAGTAGATACAAGTAAGGCTAGAACTAAGCAGATAAAACTAAGGCTGGAATTAAGCAGAAACAGCTTAGGCTTGAATTAAGCAGAAACTACCAAGACTGGAACTAAGCAGAAATAACTAGGGTTGGAACGAAGAAAAAGGTTTTTGGCGTTATATCTTCATTAAAATGATGCACACATTGGCTCCATGTAGGACTGCGATAGTGCCGCATTGAGTGTTTTGCAAACTGGATCAGGGACAGTCCTAAGGGGACTATTAACTTTGTCTATAATGGCTAATTATAGCCATTATAGAAACTACAAAAACTAAATAGCCATTAAAGAAACCAGTTTCAATCTGATCACTTTAAGCAAAATTATGAGTTCGGGTTTTTGGAGTTTTTCTGCCCTCACTTAACTGTCTCACGGAACGATCACACAGCTTCAGTTACCTTCGGTAAGCTCGGAAGCAATAAAATAATATTTGTTCAATATTTGCTCTTGCGAAGAAAAGGACTTAAAATAACTTCAGAAATATAATAAAATAATAATAAATTTTGAACTAAAAATTAAATTTATGAAAAGTGGAGAGAAAATAAATAAAACGAAATTGAATTGCAAATATATATTTATATTATATATATAGCTATGAATAAATCGCGAGAGTAAAAAAAATAAATAAGGCAAACAATACAATAAGTAACTCCCCCAATCCCATACACCGGAATGGAAATCTTCATTTTAGGGAAAACAGAGTCAAGACAAGCTTTTCTCTTCGTCTTAGTTACCCTCCTCTGCTTTCCTAACAACCCCCTATTTCTCTCTCTCTCTCTCTCTCTCATATATATATATATATATATATATATATATATATATATATATATATATATATATATATATATATATATATATATATATATATATATATATATATATATATATATATATATATATTTATTATTTGCGCTGTGAAATGCTGCAGAGTAGCTTTTACCCCGCGCTCCGCGTGGAAAAGGGCTACTTGGGGGGACTAGAAAGGAAAGGGCTGTTTCCAATTGTCATTGTAAGGGATTAAATGAAATGTCAAAATACATAGTTTTCTATTCCAAAATCTTCATAGAAAAGAATTATCAATCAGTCATTCCATTTTTAAGAATAAAATCCTCTACGCAATGTAATTTGGATGCTTTTTGGATGCTTTTTGGGGTCCCTAGGCAAAACCAAGGACCCTTATATTTTCCTATGTGTATCCGTCCGTCCGTCTGTCGCCTACTCTCATGTCTACAACTTTTGTCCGATCTCTTTGAAATTGGCTCATGTGAATAAAAAAAATATTCTTAAAAAAATTTGGGTAAAAAACTTAAGGTTTAAAAAATAATACTTTTATCTCCAGTAGGGAAAAGAAGTTATGATTTTGAATTAGTTTAGAGGGATTAAACAGGTCTTTTCATCCCTGGACTCAAAAAGTAGGAAGAAAAAGTAAAAGTAGGGCGAAAAAGTAAAGTAGGGCAAAAAAGTAAAGATTGCAACTTAATTATTTTATAAATAGTAGAAAATGAATGGCTAATGTAATGAAGTTGTTAAAATCAGGTTGGCGGCACTGCGCTTTTTCTACCATGTTTATCTTTGTTTATATAACCTGCATCTAAATAACCTTCTATTTGAGTTTAATTCCAATTATTATTTGTTTTTAATATTGAATCTCTTATATCTGCTATTAAAAGTGCTAATAATTATTGTTATTTATTAAAATAATAAATAAAAACTGTGCAATGGACGAAAATGTGTATTTTCTTCCTACTGGAGATAAAATATTGTATGTACCTCGTGATTAAAGTGCCATTATTTCCCTCGCGATAATTATCGCGAGTTGAATTTATAGACATGAATAAAAATAATGCTGGATTTGGTTTTCAGAATCAATAAAATGAAAAAAAAATCAAAATTGTTGTTATTCTGATCAATGTGCAGACAAAACTTTAATTTTATAAATATATATAAAAAAATATAAATAAAACTATTATAATTTTTAATAACTATATATAGTAATTATATTGAATATAATTATATAATTTTTAATAACTATAATAATTTTCTATCACTTTCTTTGTTTACTTTTGCACTTTATAACACTCCAAACCCCCCCCCCCCCCCCCCTCTATCTAGGCCTGTGTAAAAGTATAATAGTCTCGAGTGTTTTTCTAAACTCAGAATGCGAACCGGAAACGAAATTATTTTCATTACAAACAATGGCACTCTGTCTTAAAATAAGAACTTGAAGACATAAATGTGATGGTTCATTTGCCTTTTAACTATGTTGCAGAACTGCATGGAATTATAAAAGAAAGAGTCAGAGAAATATACTATATATATATATATATATATATATATATATATATATATATATATATATATATATATATATATATATATATATACCACAAGGTTTTTTTTCTTTAAAACCAAACAAGGAACTAAAGAGAGAACAAAACAAAAAAGAAATAAACTCATTTACATTAAATTATCTTCATTTTTTTTTTTCAGTAATGGTATCATACTTCTTGGAAAAAGCTCTAGCAAATAGTAACACTCTTGTATTTTTAAAGAACAGAAAGAAAGAAATACACTAGAAAAATATTAGTCACAGAGTAAAATGTGTAATCTTGTGGAATTCAGTTTTAATTGAATCGTACGATTTTAGTTTGTGTTCTTTTTTTTAGTATTGTTTTTTTTCTGATACAATTCAAAGCAGCTGTTGTATGGTTTTTTGTTATTCTGCCGTTGCGTTATCGTCTCGAGCTAAACTAAATTAGACACAAGAGAACGGAGATACTAAAACCTTTTAAGTGAGAAACAGTAACAGGTGCCATTACTCATCATATTATTAAGATCAAGGAAAGCATAGTGAAGCAGGTGACGTTACTCGTCATATTATTAGGATCAAGGAAAGCATATTGAAGCAGGTGACATTACTCATCATATTATTAAGATCAAGGAAAGCATAGTGAAGCAGGTGACATTACTCGTCATATTATTAGGATCAAGGAAAGCATATTGAAGCAGGTGACATTACTCATCATATTATTAAGATCAAGGAAAGCATAGTGAAGCAGGTGACATTACTCGTCATATTATTAGGATCAAGGAAAGCATATTGAAGCAGGTGTCATTACTCATCATATTATTAAGCTCAAGGAAAGCACACTGAAGCAGGTGAAATTACTCATCATATTTTTAAGATCAATGAAAGCATATTGAAGCAGGTGTCATTAGTCATTACTCATCATATTATTAAGATCAAGGAAAGCATATTGAAGCAGGTGACATTACTCATCATATTATTAAGATCAAGAGAAGCATAGTGAAGCAGGTGAAATTACTCATCATAATATTAAGATCAAGGGAAGTATATTGAAGCAGGTGAAATTACTCATCACATTATTAAGATCTAGGAAAGCATATTGAAGCAGGTGACATTACTCATCATATTTTTAAGATCAATGAAAGCATATTGAAGCAGGTGAAATTACTCATCACATTATTAAGATCTAGGAAAGCATATTGAAGCAGGTGACATTACTCATTATATTTTTAAGATCAATGAAAGCATATTGAAGCAAGTGTCATTACTCATCATATTATTAAGATCAAGAGAAGCATAGTGAAGCAGGTGAAATTACTCATCATAATATTAAGATCAAGGGAAGTATATCGAAGCAGGTGAAATTACTCATCACATTATTAAGATCTAGGAAAGCATATTGAAGCAGGTGACATTACTCATCATATTATTAAGATCTAGGAAAGCATAGTGAAGCAGGTGACATTACTCATCATATTATTAAGATCTAGGAAAGCATATTGATGCAGGTGATATTACTCATCATATTATTAAGATCAAGGAGAACATATTGAAGCAGGTGACATTACTCATCATATTATTAAGATCAGGGAAAACATATTGAAGCAGGTGACATTACTCATCATATTATTAAGATCTATGAAAGCATATAGAAGCAGGTAACATTATTAATCATACTATTAAAGTATGGAAGAATATAGTTACCTCTAGACGTAACGCAGACTTACTGTAGGGTAGAACAAAGTCTTGGGATCCGCCTTAAAGTCATCTAAATTGTTTTAGCCAATAAATCAATGAATTTCAAAATTTATATGAAAACATTTTGGCTGTAAAATTTAAAAAGAAAAATTAGAAGTTCAAAAACAATGACCATTGACGGCTAAGTGAGGTTAGAATAGACTACAAGATTTAATGTGATGGAAAACTAAAAGGTAGAAAATAATAATACATTTATTAAAAAAAATAAGAACTCGCTTTTCCAAAAAGTGCAGTAATAAGAAGAAAATATTCTTGGAACAAAGCTCCTTATGGCACAACGACTTATGGCACGATCGTCACAACCGACCATCACGAAATCGACCGATGACGATATCTTGAGTAAATGATGACCGATTTTGTTGGAATTTGGTACACACGTTTATTTTATCAATGCCCAGGACGAGTTCGTTGGATAACGTTATCCGCCCATGCTTTCGTGCTCAACGCTCGGGTATATGTAAGCATCACAAGTAAAATTACAATTTTAGGACGGAAAAAATTTTAACTTTATCTATTCAATGAGACAAACTACTTTTATAATTTTTTTTTTTTAATAAAACCATCCCTGACTATGATGTGTTAAAGATCGCTATAAATTTATTAAAGCGTGTGTAAATGTTTAAAATAGAGAAAATAACGTTTTTGTCGATAACTTACGTTCTAACTTAACGATTTTATTAAAACTTTATACTCATCGTCTAAATTACAATTGAAACAGAGATGAAAAATTTCAACCTGATACAAGCAGGTGTTTTTAAAGAGGGAAGAGATATATTTTATAATATTTTAAATTAGTAGGCCGTGTAGGTAGAAAACAGTCCTATTTCCTACAAACTACAAACATACTCTTTAACTATAAACTCATCATGATTAACTTTTTTCTCAGTATTCAATACATATTTATTGTAAGAAGCTTCTTTTGATATTTTCTCATTATTCAATAAATATTTATTGTTAAGAAACTTGCTTTAATGATACAAATAATGGCCTTCTTTTAATTTTGCCTTTACTCCGCTAGGTACAAACAGTTAGTTATTTTTGTCTCTATCCTAACTCCGCCATGTATAAGTAGTTAGCAACGTATACGTACTTAGCAGTGTGATTTTATAATTTATATTTAATGAAAAATGTAAGGAACTTGATTCCTACCGGGTGTCTCTCGACGCCACACGATTTTCTACTGCTGTCTCAATTTGATTGCTTCGTCTAAAGAGTATAGAGGCGTTCTATTAGATTTAAACTGTACTGTTCAATAATTAAGGAGCAATGAACTTAAACCTTCTAATCGCAACTTAATGAAAAAATGTGTTATATTTCTAAGTGATATTCTGGAAGCCACACAGTTGGCAACTGCAGAGAGAGTTTTGTGGCAACTCAGTGACATTGAGTAGCTCTAACATGGCACGTCTACACCACATACGTTGCTACACCACATTACGAACTCACGCTGTCTTGAGACCTCGTTTTTTCTTCACTAAACATCAACATATGTTTCAAAAAAACTCAAGTGACATTGCTCAAATGATTCTCTTCCGCTTCGTTTACAAATAAACTCCTTCACATTCAATATTTTATAAAAAATTAAATAAAATCATTCAATTAAGTTAAATGTTAATAAATATTAATGTTAAATGTTAAATATATATATATATATTATGCTTGCGTATAAATAATTAATTACTTTCAATGATGGGAAATGAGATGGGATCTTTATTGCTTGGAAATTAATTTAAATAAGTTCAATCAATTTTAAAATGAACACAAACACAGCTTTATTAACACAACACAAATTAAAGTTAATTGAAAAAATCACAGGGAAGTACTTGCGTCCAAGTACTTTTTAGGGTTTTGTAGATGAGTAAACATACCCGTTATGTAATTATGATTTTTTTGTCTTCGATCTCAAGGGTCCCGGGTTCGATCCCCCGGCGGGTCATAATGTTTTTTATCAGTAATAAAGACAAGATAAATTACATTTTTCAGGAAATTTGCATCACCCCACCATAAGGTATAACCATTAATTATTTTGAAATTTTAGGACCAGCCGTTATATAATGGTTGGGGGGGGGGAATGTTTTTTTGGTATATTTTGATTTATTAAACCAATAAGAAATGTAAAATTTAAAAAAGCATATATATATTTGTGTCCTACTCTTCAGCAGCTTTCATTTGATACCCAACTCAAAATTTTCAAAAAATAAAATTTTGGGCGCACTTCACTTTTTCGCGCCCCAAATTGGCAATTTTTGAAAATTTAGGATGAACTCCCGGAATTTTCATCGCGCTATATTAGGGTATTAGCATGAATTATTTCGAAATTTTAGCACCAGCCGATCTATAGTGGTTGGGGGTGGGAAATTTTTTTTGGGTATATTTTGATTTTTTTAACCAATAAGAAATGCAAAATTTAAAAAAGCATATATATATTTGTGTCCTACTCTTCAGCAGCTTTCATTTGATACCCCACTCAAAAATTTAAAAAAATTATAAAATTTGAGTTTATCACATATTTTCGAATTGCGCATGCGCATATCAAATTTTGAACTTCTATATATTTTTCCTGTGGTTGGGTCAAAAAGTTGCACCAGTGTTTCAAATTTCAGCACTTTCGCTTTAACGGTTCGGGCCCTATGAACCAAAGAGCGACGGACAGACGGACACATCACCCTCGGCATAAGGGTTTTGAGAAGTATCTACAAAACCCTAATTAACACCTTTATTATTTGATGATTCTTTTTCTAGTTGATGGAGTGGTAATGATATAAACAATTAGTTGTTTTCTTCTCATTATGAGTCCTTTCGACCATTTTTTAAGGTCATTTTAAATCATGTTAATTGTATTATTCTAAAATAAAAATTAAATATATATATATATATATATATATATATATATATATATATATATATATATATATATATATATATATATATATATATATATATATATGTGTGTGTGTATATATATATATAAAAGTCAACGTATGTGTGTGTGTGTGTTTGTTCTTTACACAAATCTACAGTTTTAGTCCGATCTCGATGAAAATTTGCACACTTGACCTTCAAAGCAAGGGAAAAATCAATTTCTACATGAATTTTCGAAAGTTAAACTTTGGTACACAGGGGTACGGGGTACAAGTAATGAATACGAGGTCAAAGTAATGAATATCCTTTGTGATGCATATCGTTGAAAAGCTCTTTAAGAGTACAGTAATTGTTGTTATGTATAGTTTTGTCGTATGTATTTTCATTTAGGAGGGGGTAAAATGGAAAAATATATTTATATCTTATTTAAAAAGAAGAGTGTCTGTATGAGGGTATGTCTTTTATACAAATCTACAGTTTTATCCCAATATGATGAATATTTACTCACTTTCCCTTCAAAGCAAGGGGGAGGTCACTGTCTACATGAATTTTTGTAATTTAAATTTTGGTACAAAGGGGTACGGTGTAAAAATGTCAAAGTAATGGATTCCCTTCATATGATGCATATCGTTGAAAAGCACTTTAAGAGAAAAGTAATTATTGTTATGTACAATTTTATTTAGGAGTGGGTAAAATGGAAATTTATAGCTATATATACAAAAATCAACGTATGTGTGTGTATGTTCTTTATACAAATCTACAGTTTTAGTTCGATGTCGATAAAAATTTGCCCACTTGACCTTCAAAGCAAGGGGAAAATGACAGCCTACATGAATTTTCTAAATTTAAATTTGGGACACAGGGGTATGGTACAAGTAATGAATACGGGGTCAATGTAATGAATACCCTTCATGATGCAAAAGCTCTATAAGAGTACATTAATAGTTTTTATGTACAGTTTAGTCATTTTTTAATTTAGGGGGGGGGGAGGAATTTAGGATATTTGAAAATTAGCTTATCAAAGAGGAGGGGGTATAGAAATAGGTGGGAGAGATAGAATCTAGATATTCTTGCATAGTAAAATAATTTATATGTTTCATTATGGTTGTTTATAAACTTATCTAATTCTAATAACACTCCGTAGCGAAGCACGGGTACCCAGCTAGTAATATATAACAATTCTATATTGCTTCCTATTATTAGACAGGGAGATGTTCTATCAGGGAAGCTTTTCATTAAAGTACTTGAGGCAGCATGTACGAAACTTCATTGGGGAAACAAAGGTATTAATATAAACGGAAAATATCTAAATATTCTTAAATTCGCTGACGATATTCTGATCGCTTCACATAGCGTAAAAGAAGCTGGAGAAATGTTAGAAGATATCATCAGAGAAACAAAAAAGATAGGACTTCAAATAAACTCTGCAAAAACCAAGTATATGACAGTAAATAAAGCTGAGATGGGATCTACTATAAGAGCAGATGACGGTGTCATCGAAGAAGTGGTTGAATATATATACTTGGGGTGCTTAATAAATAAGAATGAGAAAGAAAGCGAGAAAGAAATAGGGCGAAGAATCTCACTGGGTTGGAGATGCTTTAACAAATACAGACATCTTTTTAGAGCAAATATAAATATGGATGCCAAGAAAAACCTTTGGATCAAGTGTGTTCTGCCTGTTATGCTATACGGAGTAGAGACCTGGACTATGTCTGAAAAAATAGTTAAGAAGATGAGAGTAGCTCAGAGAATGATGCAAAGAAGTATGCTGAAAATCACAAGGAAGGACAGAAAGTCAAACACCTGGGTAAAAAATATGACTAAGCTGGAGGATATCGGCGTAACTATGACAGAGAGGAAGTGGAACTGGGCAGGACACATTTCGAGAACCAAGGACGGTAGGGTGACGAAGGAGATGATATCCTGGTATCCTAGAGAATTTAGAAGAGCAAAAGGGAGACCTAGTGTTAGATGGGACGAAGAAATGCGTAAGTGTTGCGGAGGAGTTACGTGGCAGCGAGTGGCAAATAAAGGACGCGAATGGAACCGGATGAAGAATGTATACTGCCAAGAATGGTTGAACAAGAATTAAATTCCACAAACAATAATAATAATAGCAGAAGATATTTAGTTTAATTTTATTATAAAAAGTTTTATAATACAATGATTTTTTTTAGATATATATATAAACGTATATACAGATATATTTGATTTAATAAATGTTAAATTATATTAAAAAAAAAAAAAAAAAAAAAAAAAAAAAAAAAAAAAAAAACCTCAAACCTGTAACCGGGTACCACGGCTGTTGCCGATTTGGAACATAAAAATTAAGAAAAAAAAAAAAAATGTACTAATATTATGTGTATAACGTTCCAATAAATGGTTATTTATTTATTAATTTATTTATATTGCTTCCGAGTTTACCGAAGTTAACAAAAGCATTGTGTTCACTTATGAGAACAAAAAAATTTAATGTCTCCGATTTTAAAAATTTCAAGACAGAAGTCCGTTTCAGACATCAGAGAACATTTTTGTTCTCGTGTCTGTCTGTCGGTCTGTTTGTCCGCGAATCATGAAACTTGTGACGATAACTTGCGTAAATGTCGACCGAATTTGATGAAATTTGGTAGACATGTTCATTTTACCAATGCCCAGGACGAGTTCGTTGGACAGCGTTATCCGTCCAAGCGTTCACGCGCAACTCTCACGTAAACGTGAACTTCAAATTTAAAATTGGAATTATAGGTCGGGAAAAAAATCTAACTTTATCTGTTCAATGAGACAAACATTTTTTTCAAATAATTTTTTTTAGTAAAACCAACATCGACACCGCTATGAAGTGATAAAGATCGCTAAGACTATATTAATAATTTTTACACAATAAACAATATAACAATAAATTAATATAATAATCATGTTAATGTTAATATAACAATAAAGTACATTATAGAATGCGAGGAAGCTATGTTAGAGTGGCACATTGACAGTCTATTTTTTTATATAATTAAATAAAAGTTTGAATAAATAATTAAATAATTAACAATAAATTTAAATTAGAAAACCAATTAATCAAAAAATGGTTTGTTAATTAATAATACTGTAATGAATAATGTATTTCTTTACTTACTTATAATGTTGTCGCACTAAGGTAAAATTTAATTATTATTTCTTTCTCAATGAGAGAGGGTCATACATTTTTTTTATAAATAAAATTATGATTAACAATTTAAAAAACAAATAAAATTCATATTTTACCATTTTGGTAGTATTCATACTACAGAAAGATTAAATTTTAATTTAAATCAAATTATAATTATTGAATACTACCAAAATGGTAAAATATGAATTTCTAATTGATTGTACTAAGTACAGGTACTAATTGGGTACTTTATAATTATAAGCGTTATTTCTCGGTCTAGTTCTATGTCATTGATGTTGACTTCTAAGACTTATGTGGAAAATTGAAAGCTTAAATTCGGGACAAGGTATCATTAACGTCAGAAAAACTCATTCTCCTGCGTAGCTTAGTTGGTAGAGTGCTATACTGGAAATATAGAGGCCCGTGGTTCAAATCCCGGCGCTGGAGTGTATTTTTCTCTGTCTGTTTCCCGTAGTTATTAATAATTATAATTTGATTTAAATTAAAACAAATAATCAAAACTAAAAATACACTGCCAATTAGTGTGGCACATAGCTTCCTCGCATCCTATCATGAACTTTATTGTTATATTAACATTAAAGTTTTATTACTTTATTGTTATACAATTTTTAAGTTTTTGGTAGTTTTCATACTACGGAAAGTTAAATTTTAATTTAAATCAAATTATAATTATTATTAACTACGGGAAACAGACAGTGAAAAATACACTCCAGCGCCGGGATCCCGGCGCTGGAGGTATCATTAACGTCAGAAAAACTCATTCTCCTGCGTAGCTTAGTTGGTAGAGTGCTATACTGGAAATATAGAGGCCCGTGGTTCAAATCCCGGCGCTGGAGTGTATTTTTCACTGTCTGTTTCCCGTAGTTAATAATAATTATAATTTGATTTTTATTGTTATATTAACATTAAAGTTTTATTACTTTATTGTTATATTGTTTATTGTGTAAGAACAATTAACATTTTTTAGAATCTTTAACACTTTATAGGGGTGTCGCTGTAGGTTTTACTAAAAAATTGTATTTGAAAAATATGTTCGTCTCATTGAATAGATAAGGTTTAATTGTTTTCCCGACCGAAAATTCCGATTTTAAATTTGAAGTTCATGTTTACGCAAGCGTTGCGCATGAACGCTTGGACGGATAATGTTGTCCAACGAACTCGACCTGAGCATTGGTAAAATAAACATGTCTACCAAATTTCATCTAAATCGGGCCACATTTATCGAGTTTATCATATTTATCAAGTTATCGTCGCACGTTTCACGATTCGCGGACACACAGACCGACAGACAGACAGACAGACAGACAGACAGACAGACAGACAGACACGGAACCAAAAATGTTCCCTGATGTCTGAAACGGATTTCTGTCTTGGAATTTTTAAAATCGGAGGCATAAAACTTTTATGTTCTCAAAAGTGAACACAATACTTCCGTTACCTTCGGTAAGCTCGGAAGCAATAAATAATTTTTACACATGATAAATATAAACCTTTACAAATTAACAAATGTTTATTGAAATATTTTACTGACGTTGTAGAAGGTTTAATATTCACTATATTAATTATTAATTTATGTATTCTTAATTACAATGAAATTTATATGAGACTATTATTTAATATTATATGAGTATGTATTTATTTTAATTGATAAGAATCTTATCTTCATTTAGTTATGGGGAAACATAAAAAAGTTTTATAGTAATGTTGTAGCTAGCGCTGTCTGGGAGTGAGTGTCGGCAACTATAAATCATTAGAATCAATTATTTTATTTTATTTATTAAATTTCTATTTAAAACCATTAATGTTATATTATTTTTATTCATTATCATTGTTTATATAATATAACCAATTCAGATTCGTTAATTAATTTTTATTATTTAATTTATCTATAACTTTATTATTTTATGAATATACATATACATACATAAAATTCCTTGCAAATTGCCAATCGAAGGTTATTCATTACATGCAAAAATCCCTCATTTTATTTTTATTATTAGCTATAATAAATTACCGAGTAAAGAAAAATAGACTTCTAATTAGTGTGGCACATAGCTTCCTCGCATCCTATCACGTACTTTATTGATTTTATGCTTTTACAAACCATTATTGTCTAATTTATTTAACTGTTTCCTCCTTTGTTTTTAATATGCCAAAATTGTTTTGATTTTTTATAATCAAATTGCTATTTAGCAAATTTTATTTAGCGCGGAGACAGTTGAAATTAATCTGTGGCTATCTGCAAGTTCCTTTCGAGAAACGTCGAAATTTCATGAACATCGGATAAGCACTTTTGAAGATATAGGTTTAAATAAATGTTATGTCTGTGACGTATATGGAAGAGTCGAAACTTCTAAGATCCACTATGGGATAATTATAACCTACCATCTGAATTTCATTTAAGTCAGACGAGAAGGTTTTAAGATATGTGAGGTTTGCAAAACTTGACTGGTATAAACAGACACGGAATCAAACATGTTCACCGATGTCTGAAACGAATTTCTGTAGTGGAATTTTCGAAATCGAAAACAATAATGGAGTAAATGATGTAATTTTATAAAAAACTAGCTTTCACCCCGCGCTTCGCGTGGGGCTCATGCTAGGTATTAGCGGCTATGTTGCCTATTGTCATGTAGGCCTAGCAATTAAATGAAATGCCTAAATTGTTTTCTATCCAAGCCTTCTAGGAATAAAATCAGGACTATATTAAACATCATGCATTCCGTTACTAAGAAAATAATTTCCTCCAAATCGTAGTTAAGAGTCTATCTATATATTTAAAGCCAAGAGAAACTATGTATATTATTGATAAAAATACTAAAAAAGGTATAATAAATAAGAAAATAAATGTCGCAAAAACCTATTAGACTCTGAAGTCATTGAACAATCGATGATGGTGCATTGATTTAATTACCTGTCTCTTCTCTCAATACGGTAGTTGCACCAGTAACTATTTAATAACTCTAGTTCTGGAAAAAAAATAATTAAATAATAAATACTCGATTTATAGAGCAATAGTGTAAGGTTTAAGCACCCTAATCAGAAATTAGCCAAGAGGAGCTAGCCTAGGCCTAGAGGGGGGGGGGGGGGTCTAGGTAAAGAGAATGGAGTGGGAGAAGGTAGAAAAGTGGGAAGGGGTGGGGATAGAGAGGGCTATACCGCTAAGACAGTTCTACTTAGTATAAACTGGGATGGGACATTAGCCTTGGTGTGCTCCCCCAATATGCCTTTCCAATACGGCTATATAATGCTCTTCCCTATGCGGCTGCTGCACCAGTAAATATTTAATAAATTTGGTTCTACTCAATATTTTTTGATGAAACCAAGCCTACAAATTGCGCAAAATGTTTGCCTCACACCCCTGAAAAAAAAAATTAATCGATTTCATTTAGCCAGTTTTGCGCCTACAAAGTCTGACTGGGGCGACAAGCATACATACACGAAAAAAGTTAAGGCCGGATTCGGTCTTTGGAATGAATAAAATTAAAAAGTATCCAAAAAATTTTCAATTCTGACCAATGTACAGACAAAACTTTAATTTTATATATACAGATAATCATTAAAATTTATGAATGATAAATCACTTCTAGGAAAATGGTGTGCTTCACGACAAATGAACTTAATGATGTTCTAGGAAACATTGTCCATCATTTCCCTTGGAATCGCCATGATGGTTTCTCGTATGGCTCATTTTACCATTCTGTGAATTGAGCCATAAAGGAAATATTCGGGGAAGTTCATTTATTAAATTAAGAGCACTAAGGGGGGGGGGGGGGGGGGGGGAATAATGTTTCAAAGAGTCTGAAGGTGTATTCGCAGTTTAGGCCAAAGGAAACTTCTTGACATTTCCATATGAAATTCTGGTGTCACCATGACGGTTCTGACGTTTTCTACGAAAAAGAACAGCCCAATAACTACAAGTTTCGTAATTATGAGCACCAAACTGTGACATTTTGGACCAAGAGGCCAATTCTATAACTTTAAAACCTCCCTTTTCATGTGGTTATATATCAAACTGTTGTTTTGAAGATACGCGCGCAACCTGTTAACTTGAATATGTTGGAGGGGGGAATTCGTAGTGGTAACAAGAAAAGGGAACTACTTATTCAACAAAGCAGCTGACCCTCTCAAAAAAGAACATTACCCCAAGTAACAAAAACTGTTTTGGAACGTATTCGTTAGAATTGTGTTATGCTGATGCTTACTGCAGTACAATATATTACTGTAAGTCATGGGCGTCGTCTGCAGTAAATTATCGAGAGGGGGGTTTCCGGGGGCCCTCCCTCAGAAAATTTTGAAAATATGACCTCTCAAAACACCGCTTTTATGCATTTCTGAGGTGAAATTGAGTCTGAGGTGAATGTAAAAGTATGTACATATTAAAACAAAATACGGCGGTTTTTTTTTTTTTACTCTATTGGGTCTGGGCCAGTCTGGGGGGGGGGGGGGAGGACACGTGCCCCCCCTGGTACGCCACTGTCAGGTTATGCGTTTATATATCAAATCGAAGATCGAAGTAAAGTAGAGTTAAGCCGTATTGTTTTCTTTCGTTGTCGAGTTTTTATTATTACTTCTATAATATTTTGTTTTTTGTTTCGAACTTTCGCTTGTGAAAGGAATTTTATCACGTAATATATATATATATATATATATATATATATATATATATATATATATATATATATATATATATATATATATATATATATATATATATATTTTTGTGAAATATATATATATATATATATATATATATATATATATATATCTTTTGGACAATATTATTGTGTTTGTGTTCTCTTTGAGCTATTGATAACGTTAAATTGGGCAATAAAAGTAAGTAAACGTTGAAACTTGTTCCATATTCGTCCACAAATAGCGCTGGCATCACTTTACAGATTCACTACATTATATAACAACAATTTGATAAATATCCAAGTTTGATATAAACCACATTTTTTATATATATCAAACAAGTTACAGAATCGGCCTCAAGGATAAGGCCTCTTTGGTATTATTGAGCTTCATGATAAATTTAAACTATTTATTCTTTGTTGATATTGCTAATTAAATGGCATAACTTGATCTGTTTATTATTTTGTTTCCATTACTCTCATTTATTTCTGATTAATACAATTTTGAAAATGATTGGATCACCCTTTGAATAATCTATTGGTAAATATATAAGTAAATATATAGATATTTATGTATTGTTCCATTCATTTTAAGCTTCACTAAACCAATGTAATAGCCGAAATATAATGTATTCGATTGAAAAACTTGAATTGAAAAAAAAATTGTAAGCATATACATTTTTATCTATATTAAAAAAAAATACTGTGTTGATAAGAGAAAAAAATGTATTGAGTAAAAACATATAACATACTCACGTATATGGGGGACTGAAATGGAAAGGAGAAGGGGGCTTTAAAAAACATACGTAGTGGAATATATAACATGGGAAAACGTAGCGTTCCTCTTATGTCATCCAGATAATTGGCGTGGGCAAATGTTTGAAGTTTGAAACCCGTCGATTTCCAACATGGAGGGGTGGGGGTAACCTGAGTATATATTCTGCTTGACACACAGGACGAAGCTGTATCAACACAGGACACAGGACATGTTATAATACTCGTCCTTTATTCCTTCTGTTGCCTTCAACTCATCAACATTATCCTTTTTGTCCTGTAACACACTGAATCATGTTTAAACAGTTGTTTGTCCCTTTATTTTCAAATCGTTGTAATTAGTAAATTATTAAGACAAATAAGTCTGCAAAATTAGTGCGGCATAAATAACTTCCTCGTGCCCTATTAGGTTTCTGTACGAAGTACAAAAAGAAACCTTCTATAACGGCTGTGTCTGTCTGTCTGTATGTCCGTTGGCATGTTTCAATACATGAACTACTATAGCTAGGAGCATGAAATTCGTCACACAGGTGCATCTCGGCATTTGTGACTACTGTTCACTTTTTGGAGTTTTCACACTTAATATTTCCAAGATGGCGGTCAATATGGTGGGCGATTACATTGAAATCTTCTATGCTGCCAACAACACGACATGGCTCAAAACTGAATGCTATTTTTTCAAACTTGGACCAACGTCAAATTGGTATTTACATTTCCATGTGTAAATACGAATTGTGTGTTCACGAACCATTGTGGGCTCACATTTAAGTCTGGGCAAAGGGACCTATCTCCACGCCCTGGTCTACGGACTGAAAGGAGAGCATAGGCAGGGCCATTGGGGGCAGTTCCCGATGTCCGCTCAACTATGATGATTTTTGGCAGTTTAATATATTTCGTAAAACACGCAAAATTGTAACTCAAATGGGTGAAAACACCGGTAAAAGAAGTTCATACTGCAAAATGTCGGCTTCTATTCGATGTTTGTCTTACTTTCCGACACGGAAACAGGATTTAATCAAGATTCATGAAATTACAAAAAGTAATACCCAAAATTCGAGACATATCACCGATAAGTAACATTAATACGATAAAAATTATTGAAAATTTTTACTATAAAATTTGGTAATTTTACATAAAGAAAACGATCGTACAGAAACCGGTGATTATCGCCCCCACGTACTTACGTAAATCGCGCCTTACTTGTTTTATTGCACGGATGGTCAAATGAGATTTGAATTTGTATCGATTCTCATATGTCGTGTCCTATATTATTGCACGAATGGTCAAATGAGATTTGAATTTGTATCGATTCTCATATGTCATGTCCTATATTATTGCACGAATGGTCAAATGAGACGAATTTGTATCGATTCTCATATGTCGTGTCCTATATTATTGCACGAATGGTCAAATGAGATGAATTTGTATCGATTCTCATATGTCGTGTGCTATATTATTTCACGAATGGTCAAATGAGATGAATGAGATGAATTTGTATCGATTCTCATATGTCGTGTCCTATATTATTGCACGAATGGTCAAATGAGATTTGAATTTGTATCGATTCTCATATGTCGTGTGCTATATTATTGCACGAATGGTCAAATGAGATGAATTTGTATCGATTCTCATATGTCGTGTGCTATATTATTGCACGAATGGTCAAATGAGATAAATGAGATGAATTTGTATCGATTCTCATATGTCGTGTCCTATATTATTGCACGAATGGTCAAATGAGATTTGAATTTGTATCGATTCTCATATGTCATGTCCTATATTATTGCACGAATGGTCAAATGAGACGAATTTGTATCGATTCTCATATGTCGTGTCCTATATTATTGCACGAATGGTCAAATGAGATGAATTTGTATCGATTCTCATATGTCGTGTGCTATATTATTTCACGAATGGTCAAATGAGATGAATGAGATGAATTTGTATCGATTCTCATATGTCGTGTCCTATATTATTGCACGAATGGTCAAATGAGATTTGAATATGTATCGATTCTCATATGTCGTGTCCTATATTATTGCACGAATGGTCAAATGAGATTTGAATTTGTATCGATTCTCATATGTCGTGTGCTATATTATTGCACGAATGGTCAAATGAGATGAATTTGTATCGATTCTCATATGTCGTGTGCTATATTATTGCACGAATGGTCAAATGAGATAAATGAGATGAATTTGTATCGATTCTCATATGTCGTGTCCTATATTATTGCACGAATGGTCAAATGAGATGAATTTGTATCGATTCTCATATGTCGTGTGCTATATTATTGCACGAATGGTCAAATGAGATGAATTTGTATCGATTCTCATATGTCGTGTCCTATATTATGGCACGAATGGTCAAATGAGACGAATTTGTATCGATTCTCATATGTCGTGTCCTATATTATTGCACGAATGGTCAAATGAGATGAATTTGTATCGATTCTCATATGTCGTGTGCTATATTATTGCACGAATGGTCAAATGAGATGAATGAGATGAATTTGTATCGATTCTCATATGTCGTGTGCTATATTATTATTGCACGAATGGTCAAATGAGATGAATGAGATGAATTTGTATCGATTCTCATATGTCGTGTGCTATATTATTATTGCACGAATGGTCAAATGAGATGAATTTGTATCGATTCTCATATGTCGTGTGCTATATTATTGCACGAATGGTCAAATGAGATGAATTTGTATCGATTCTCATATGTCGTGTCCTATATTATTGCACGAATGGTCAAATGAGACGAATTTGTATCGATTCTCATATGTCGTGTCCTATATTATTGCACGAATGGTCAAATGAGATGAATTTGTATCGATTCTCATATGTCGTGTGCTATATTATTGCACGAATGGTCAAATGAGATGAATGAGATGAATTTGTATCGATTCTCATATGTCGTGTGCTATATTATTGCACGAATGGTCAAATGAGATGAATTTGTATCGATTCTCATATGTCGTGTGCTATATTATTGCACGAATGGTCAAATGAGATGAATTTGTATCGATTCTCATATGTCGTGTGCTATATTATTGCACGAATGGTCAAATGAGATGAATTTGTATCGATTCTCATATGTCGTGTGCTATATTATTGCACGAATGGTCAAATGAGATAAATGAGATGAATTTGTATCGATTCTCATATGTCGTGTGCTATATTATTGCACGAATGGTCAAATGAGATGAATGAGATGAATTTGTATCGATTCTCATATGTCGTGTGCTATATTATTGCACGAATGGTCAAATGAGATGAATGAAATGAATTTGTATCGATTCTCATATGTCGTGTGCTATATTATTGCACGAATGGTCAAATGAGATAAATGAGATGAATTTGTATCGATTCTCATATGTCGTGTGCTATATTATTGCACGAATGGTCAAATGAGATGAATGAGATGAATTTGTATCGATTCTCATATGTCGTGTGCTATATTATTGCACGAATAGTCAAATGAGATGAATGAAATGAATTTGTATCGATTCTCATATGTCGTGTGCAATATTATTGCACGAATGGTCAAATGAGATGAATGAGATGAATTTGTATCGATTCTCATATGTCGTGTCCTATATTATTGCACGAATGGTCAAATGAGATGAATGAGATGAATTTGTATCGATTCTCATATATGTCGTGTCCTATATTATTGCACGAATGGTCAAATGAGATGAATGAGATGAATTTGTATCGATTCTCATATGTCGTGTCCTATATTATTGCACGAATGGTCAAATGAGATGAATGAGATGAATTGTATCGATTCTCATATGTCGTGTCCTATATTATTGCACGAATGGTCAAATGAGATTTGAAATTGTATCATCTCATATGTCGTGTTCTATATTATTGCACGAATAGTCAAATGAGATTTGAATTTGTATCGATTCTCATATGTCGTGTGCTATATTATTGCACGAATAGTCAAATGAGATTTGAATTTGTATCGATTCTCATATGTCGTGTTCTATATTATTGCACGAATAGTCAAATGAGATTTGAATTTGTATCGATTCTCATATGTCGTGTGCTATATTATTGCACGAATGGTCAAATGAGATGAATGAGATAAATTTGTATCGATTCTCATATGTCGTGTGCTATATTATTGCACGAATGGTCAAATGAGATGAATGAGATGAATTTGTATCGATTCTCATATGTCGTGTGCTATATTATTGCACGAATGGTCAAATGAGATGAATGAGATGAATTTGTATCGATTCTCATATGTCGTGTGCTATATTATTGCACGAATGGTCAAATGAGATGAATGAGATGAATTTGTATCGATTCTCATATGTCGTGTCCTATATTATTGCACGAATGGTCAAATGAGATGAATGAGATGAATTTGTAACGATTCTCATATGTCGTGTCCTATATTATTGCACGAATGGTCAAATGAGATGAATGAGATCAATTGTATCGATTCTCATATGTCGTGTCCTATATTATTGCACGAATGGTCAAATGAGATGAATGAGATGAATTTGTATCGATTCTCATATGTCGTGTGCTATATTATTATTGCACGAATGGTCAAATGAGATGAATTTGTATCGATTCTCATATGTCGTGTGCTATATTATTGCACGAATGGTCAAATGAGATGAATTTGTATCGATTCTCATATGTCGTGTCCTATATTATTGCACGAATGGTCAAATGAGACGAATTTGTATCGATTCTCATATGTCGTGTCCTATATTATTGCACGAATGGTCAAATGAGATGAATTTGTATCGATTCTCATATGTCGTGTGCTATATTATTGCACGAATGGTCAAATGAGATGAATGAGATGAATTTGTATCGATTCTCATATGTCGTGTGCTATATTATTGCACGAATGGTCAAATGAGATGAATTTGTATCGATTCTCATATGTCGTGTGCTATATTATTGCACGAATGGTCAAATGAGATGAATTTGTATCGATTCTCATATGTCGTGTGCTATATTATTGCACGAATGGTCAAATGAGATAAATGAGATGAATTTGTATCGATTCTCATATGTCGTGTGCTATATTATTGCACGAATGGTCAAATGAGATGAATGAAATGAATTTGTATCGATTCTCATATGTCGTGTGCAATATTATTGCACGAATGGTCAAATGAGATGAATGAGATGAATTTGTATCGATTCTCATATGTCGTGTCCTATATTATTGCACGAATGGTCAAATGAGATGAATGAGATGAATTTGTATCGATTCTCATATGTCGTGTGCTATATTATTGCACGAATGGTCAAATGAGATGAATGAGATGAATTTGTATCGATTCTCATATGTCGTGTCCTATATTATTGCACGAATGGTCAAATGAGATGAATGAGATGAATTTGTAACGATTCTCATATGTCGTGTCCTATATTATTGCACGAATGGTCAAATGAGATGAATGAGATGAATTGTATCGATTCTCATATGTCGTGTCCTATATTATTGCACGAATGGTCAAATGAGATGAATGAGATGAATTTGTATCGATTCTCATATGTCGTGTGCTATATTATTATTGCACGAATGGTCAAATGAGATGAATTTGTATCGATTCTCATATGTCGTGTGCTATATTATTGCACGAATGGTCAAATGAGATGAATTTGTATCGATTCTCATATGTCGTGTCCTATATTATTGCACGAATGGTCAAATGAGACGAATTTGTATCGATTCTCATATGTCGTGTCCTATATTATTGCACGAATGGTCAAATGAGATGAATTTGTATCGATTCTCATATGTCGTGTGCTATATTATTGCACGAATGGTCAAATGAGATGAATGAGATGAATTTGTATCGATTCTCATATGTCGTGTGCTATATTATTGCACGAATGGTCAAATGAGATGAATTTGTATCGATTCTCATATGTCGTGTGCTATATTATTGCACGAATGGTCAAATGAGATGAATTTGTATCGATTCTCATATGTCGTGTGCTATATTATTGCACGAATGGTCAAATGAGATAAATGAGATGAATTTGTATCGATTCTCATATGTCGTGTGCTATATTATTGCACGAATGGTCAAATGAGATGAATGAGATGAATTTGTATCGATTCTCATATGTCGTGTGCTATATTATTGCACGAATGGTCAAATGAGATGAATTTGTATCGATTCTCATATGTCGTGTGCTATATTATTGCACGAATGGTCAAATGAGATGAATTTGTATCGATTCTCATATGTCGTGTGCTATATTATTGCACGAATGGTCAAATGAGATAAATGAGATGAATTTGTATCGATTCTCATATGTCGTGTGCTATATTATTGCACGAATGGTCAAATGAGATGAATGAGATGAATTTGTATCGATTCTCATATGTCGTGTGCTATATTATTGCACGAATGGTCAAATGAGATGAATGAAATGAATTTGTATCGATTCTCATATGTCGTGTGCTATATTATTGCACGAATGGTCAAATGAGATAAATGAGATGAATTTGTATCGATTCTCATATGTCGTGTGCTATATTATTGCACGAATGGTCAAATGAGATGAATGAGATGAATTTGTATCGATTCTCATATGTCGTGTGCTATATTATTGCACGAATGGTCAAATGAGATGAATGAAATGAATTTGTATCGATTCTCATATGTCGTGTGCAATATTATTGCACGAATGGTCAAATGAGATGAATGAGATGAATTTGTATCGATTCTCATATGTCGTGTCCTATATTATTGCACGAATGGTCAAATGAGATGAATGAGATGAATTTGTATCGATTCTCATATGTCGTGTCCTATATTATTGCACGAATGGTCAAATGAGATGAATGAGATGAATTTGTATCGATTCTCATATGTCGTGTCCTATATTATTGCACGAATGGTCAAATGAGATGAATGAGATGAATTGTATCGATTCTCATATGTCGTGTCCTATATTATTGCACGAATGGTCAAATGAGATTTGAAATTGTATCATCATATATGTCGTGTTCTATATTATTGCACGAATAGTCAAATGAGATTTGAATTTGTATCGATTCTCATATGTCGTGTGCTATATTATTGCACGAATAGTCAAATAAGATTTGAATTTGTATCGATTCTTATATGTCGTGTCCTATATTATTGCACGAATAGTCAAATGAGATTTGAATTTGTATCGATTCTCATATGTCGTGTTCTATATTATTGCACGAATAGTCAAATGAGATTTGAATTTGTATCGATTCTCATATGTCGTGTGCTATATTATTGCACGAATGGTCAAATGAGATGAATGAGATAAATTTGTATCGATTCTCATATGTCGTGTCCAATATTATTGCACGAATGGTCAAATGAGATGAATGAGATGAATTTGTAACGATTCTCATATGTCGTGTCCTATATTATTGCACGAATGGTCAAATGAGATGAATGAGATGAATTGTATCGATTCTCATATGTCGTGTCCTATATTATTGCACGAATGGTCATATGAGATGAATTTGTATCGATTCTCATATGTCGTGTGCTATATTATTGCACGAATGGTCAAATGAGATGAATGAGATGAATTTGTATCGATTCTCATATGTCGTGTGCTATATTATTATTGCACGAATGGTCAAATGAGATGAATTTGTATCGATTCTCATATGTCGTGTGCTATATTATTGCACGAATGGTCAAATGAGATGAATTTGTATCGATTCTCATATGTCGTGTCCTATATTATTGCACGAATGGTCAAATGAGACGAATTTGTATCGATTCTCATATGTCGTGTCCTATATTATTGCACGAATGGTCAAATGAGATGAATTTGTATCGATTCTCATATGTCGTGTGCTATATTATTGCACGAATGGTCAAATGAGATGAATGAGATGAATTTGTATCGATTCTCATATGTCGTCTGCTATATTATTGCACGAATGGTCAAATGAGATGAATTTGTATCGATTCTCATATGTCGTGTGCTATATTATTGCACGAATGGTCAAATGAGATGAATTTGTATCGATTCTCATATGTCGTGTGCTATATTATTGCACGAATGGTCAAATGAGATAAATGAGATGAATTTGTATCGATTCTCATATGTCGTGTGCTATATTATTGCACGAATGGTCAAATGAGATGAATGAGATGAATTTGTATCGATTCTCATATGTCGTGTGCTATATTATTGCACGAATGGTCAAATGAGATGAATGAAATGAATTTGTATCGATTCTCATATGTCGTGTGCTATATTATTGCACGAATGGTCAAATGAGATAAATGAGATGAATTTGTATCGATTCTCATATGTCGTGTGCTATATTATTGCACGAATGGTCAAATGAGATGAATGAGATGAATTTGTATCGATTCTCATATGTCGTGTGCTATATTATTGCACGAATGGTCAAATGAGATGAATGAAATGAATTTGTATCGATTCTCATATGTCGTGTGCAATATTATTGCACGAATGGTCAAATGAGATGAATGAGATGAATTTGTATCGATTCTCATATGTCGTGTCCTATATTATTGCACGAATGGTCAAATGAGATGAATGAGATGAATTTGTATCGATTCTCATATGTCGTGTCCTATATTATTGCACGAATGGTCAAATGAGATGAATGAGATGAATTGTATCGATTCTCATATGTCGTGTCCTATATTATTGCACGAATGGTCAAATGAGATTTGAAATTGTATCATCTCATATGTCGTGTTCTATATTATTGCACGAATAGTCAAATGAGATTTGAATTTGTATCGATTCTCATATGTCGTGTGCTATATTATTGCACGAATAGTCAAATGAGATTTGAATTTGTATCGATTCTCATATGTCGTGTCCTATATTATTGAACGAATAGTCAAATGAGATTTGAATTTGTATCGATTCTCATATGTCGTGTCCTATATTATTGCACGAATAGTCAAATGAGATTTGAATTTGTATCGATTCTCATATGTCGTGTTCTATATTATTGCACGAATAGTCAAATGAGATTTGAATTTGTATCGATTCTCATATGTCGTGTGCTATATTATTGCACGAATGGTCAAATGAGATGAATGAGATAAATTTGTATCGATTCTCATATGTTGTGTGCTATATTATTGCACGAATGGTCAAATGAGATGAATGAGATGAATTTGTATCGATTCTCATATGTCGTGTCCTATATTATTGCACGAATGGTCAAATGAGATGAATGAGATGAATTTGTATCGATTCTCATATGTCGTGTGCTATATTATTGCACGAATGGTCAAATGAGATGAATGAGATGAATTTGTATCGATTCTCATATGTCGTGTCCTATATTATTGCACGAATGGTCAAATGAGATGAATGAGATGAATTTGTAACGATTCTCATATGTCGTGTCCTATATTATTGCACGAATGGTCAAATGAGATTAATGAGATGAATTGTATCGATTCTCATATGTCGTGTCCTATATTATTGCACGAATGGTCAATTGAGATTTGAATTTGTATCATCTCATATGTCGTGTTCTATATTATTGCACGAATAGTCAAATGAGATTTGAATTTGTATCGATTCTCATATGTCGTGTGCTATATTATTGCACGAATAGTCAAATGAGATTTGAATTTGTATCGATTCTCATATGTCGTGTCCTATATTATTGCACGAATAGTCAAATGAGATTTGAATTTGTATCGATTCTTATATGTCGTGTCCTATATTATTGCACGAATAGTCAAATGAGATTTGAATTTGTATCGATTCTCATATGTCGTGTTCTATATTATTGCACGAATAGTCAAATGAGATTTGAATTTGTATCGATTCTCATATGTCGTGTGCTATATTATTGCACGAATGGTCAAATGAGATGAATGAGATGAATTTGTATCGATTCTCATATGTCGTGTGCTATATTATTGCACGAATGGTCAAATGAGATGAATGAGATGAATTTGTATCGATTCTCATATGTCGTGTCCTATATTATTGCACGAATGGTCAAATGAGATGAATGAGATGAATTTGTATCGATTCTCATATGTCGTGTCCTATATTATTGCACGATTGGTCAAATGAGATGAATGAGATGAATTGTATCGATTCTCATATGTCGTGTCCTATATTATTGCGCGAATAGTCAAATGAGATTTGAATTTGTATCGATTCTTATATGTCGTGTCCTATATTATTGCACGAATAGTCAAATGAGATTTGAATTTGTATCGATTCTCATATGTCGTGTCCTATATTATTGCACGAATAGTCAAATGAGATTTGAATTTGTATCGATTCTCATATGTCGTGTCCTATATTATTGCACGAATAGTCAAATGAGATTTGAATTTGTATCGATTCTCATATGTCGTGTTCTATATTATTGCACGAATAGTCAAATGAGATTTGAATTTGTATCGAGTCTCATATGTCGTGTCCTATATTATTGCACGAATAGTCAAATGAGATTTGAATTTGTATCGATTCTCATATGTTGTGTGCTATATTATTGCACGAATAGTTAAATGAGATTTGAATTTGTATCGATTCTCATATGTCGTGTCCTATATTATTGCACGAATGGTCAAATGAGATTTGAATTTTTTTCGATTCCCAGTATGGCCACACTTAATTTTAAGCAATATTAAATTTATGGTTTACCCACAGGTGCTATCTGCAGTCTACTTTCGAAAAACCATCCAAATTTCATAAAAATTAGACGAGTACTTTTGAAGATATAGGTGTAAATAGATGTATATTTGTGCGCATGTGGAAGAGAAACAAGTGGGCACAGAAGGTCTAAACTTATATGACCCCAGATTAATTTTAACCGTCAGTGCTCTTTAAATTTTTGCTGAATTGATAAATAATATAAATTAAATGTAAAACATCAAAATAATTTTGACAATTTTAATAATCAGGGGGAAAGTTAAATAAATTTGAAATAATGGATTGTAAAAAGCTTACAATTATTAAAGTATATGAAATAGGACACTATAGGAAACTATGTACGACTCTCATTGGCAGACTATTTTTATATTTATTTATATAAACTAACGCACTTTTAAGTGTTCATTTTTAATCATCAATCCTGGCAGCAAAGTATATTGTTATTAAGATGTGAAGTAAGAGATATCTTTAGGAACAAGAGAAGAGGGTTGCAGCTAGATACAAAACTTTAATCATCAATCCAGGCAGCAAAGTATATTGTTATTAAGATGTGAAGTAAGAGATATCTTTAGGAACAAGAGAAGAGGGTTGCAGCTAGATACAAAACTTTAATCAAAAACAACAAACAGTAAGTTAAACAATGTGGTAGGAAATGAATTGTACGAGCATCTGACACTTCCAAACATATGACTTTACCAAGCGCCAACTTTCTGTTTCCTTGTGTCTTTGACGTCCAACAATGCTTACATCTTTTCTACAGTCTTCTTGACTATCTCCTGTTCATGACAATAGAGTTTTCACTTTTACTAATCAATACTAATGGTTAATTTTAATGATACGATGTTCAATTATGGTATAAATGAAAGGAATTTTACAATGCTACAATAAATTGAGACTTTCATCATATTAAAGCAGAATTTTAAGTAATTTAATTTTTCACATTAGAGCATAGTTTTAAAGTAATTTAATTTTCCATATTAGAACATAGTTTTTAAGTAATTTAATTTTACATATTAGAGCATAGTTTTTAAGTAATTAAATTTTTCATATTAGAACATAGTTTAGTAATTTAATTTTTTAAAAAGCAAAAACTAGTTTAACCTAGGTAAAGATACTTTTACCCAGCTAAAACTAGTTTTACAGAGTTTCAAACTATTGTCTTGTTTCCTTGTTCGCTTGTTAACAGTATTACTTGATTATTAGTTTTGTTCGCTTGTTAACAGTATTACTTGATTATTAGTTTTATTTTTTTCTTGTTAACAGTATTACTTGATTATTAGATATCTTGTTCGCTTGTTAACAGTATTACTTGATTATTAGTTTTATTTTTTTCTTGTTAACAGTATTACTTGATTATTAGTTATCTTGTTCGCTTGTTAACAGTATTACTGGATTATTAGTTTTCTTTCTTTCTTGTTAACAATATTACTTGATTATTAGTTTTATTTTTTTCTTGTTAACAGTATTACTTGATTATTAGTTATCTTGTTCGCTTGTTAACAGTATTACTTGATTATTAGTTATCTTGTTCGCTTGTTAACAGTATTACTTGATTATTAGTTATCTTGTTCGCTTGTTAACAGTATTACTTGATTATTAGTTATCTTGTTCGCTTGTTAACAGTATTACTTGATTATTAGTTTTATTTTTTTCTTGTTACCAGTATTACTTGATTATTAGTTATCTTGTTTCCTTGTTCACTTGATAACTAGATTTACTTTATTAGTTTACTAGTTGACAAGGACATACAACATCGGTTTGATTGCGATCATGGAAGGAGTGAAAATATGAATGTGGACCTGTATTGCACGCGTGTTTTATGATCACTATGTTTTTAAATTTCCAAGCGCTAGTTTTTAAGTGCTTTATCTTTATAGCTTTGGCAGAGAACTCCATCTAACTCTAACAGCAGTTGGCTGCTACGTGATTCATCTATATGCATTACGCCACTCAGTCACGCAGGTGGCGAATAAAAAGTAGTTTTAATTAATATACAGAGTTATAGAGATGCAAGTTTATTGCGCGATTTGAAATTCAAGTCAGTAAAGTGGACAGTACAAACATTTCACCCATATGTCTTCCCCAAAGAGCTTGAATATCCGAAATCGTTTATTGGAAGAGCATCCGATACAACATTTATATTAATTGGCCAAGTATATGCTTCTAGCACGCACAAAGGCTCCCTAAGTAATTTAACAAATATGACGAGTACCTTAACCAATACAATCGGTCAATAAGAATCATGATGGCGGTCATTTAAAAGTTTGTTTTTTTCTATAACTTTTGAACTATTTACTAGGCATCGCGTGGCTCTATCATTGAAGCGAGCGTATAGTAATAAATATGTATTGAATATTGAAAAAATTGATAATCATGAATCATGATGAGTTGATAGATAATGGGTCTGGTAGTAGTAGGGGAACCACCCCGCATTCTTACTATTCCTCTAACCACACCATCTCCTTTTCAATTATTATAAAATGTATCTCTTTGCTACAACACAACTACTGCATGTATCAAATTGAAATTTTGCATGCCTGTTTTAACTGTGCATTAGATGGTGTATATGAAGTTTTATTAAAATCGTTACGTTAGAACGTAAGATATCGGTAAAAAGGTTGTTTTCTCTATTATAAACGTTTAGGTCCGCTTTAATAGTTGTACCGATCTTTATTAATTCATAGCGGTGTCGCTGTTGGTTTTACTAAAAATGTTATTTGAAAAAAATGTTCGTCTCACCGAATAGATGATGATAGAATCTTTTCCCGTCCTGAAATTCCAATTTTAAATTTGAAGCTCACGTTTACGCGAGCATTGCGCGCGAACTCTTGGACGGATCTCGCTGTCCAACGAACTTAGCCTGAGTATTAGTAAAAGAAAGATGTATACCAAATTTCAACTAAATCGGTCAACTTTTACTCAAGTTATCGTCGGACACGTAAACGTTACACACAGACAGACAGACAGACAAGATGCATATTTCGTTGAATGTAAGAAGCTCGCTTACGCTCGCTTCAGTTACATTGACGCGAAACAAATGCCTTTATACGCATTTTTATTGTCCCGAATGAAATCAACATATCTCGAAATTTATAGCTCAAACCGTTCCTAAATAAAAAAAAGTTTAAAGAGATTTTACAGATACATATATATATATATATATATATATATATATATATATATATATATATATATATATATATATATATATATATATATATATATATATATATATATATATATATATATATACACAATTTGCGAGAGGCACCAACTATGTGCCACGCAAGCGTGACACATAGGAGCTGTTCCAACCTCAGACATAACGTCATTGAGATGTTGGCTCGGCATTACGCCATGTCCTGCATCGTTTCATCGCGTCCGACTCATCAGGGGCCCGACGATGCCCACCCAACTCTGGACCTATACTAGATCAAGAAGATCAGATATAGGACTTATCAGAGACGAGCGTGCTCTCATACCGCCATTCTTGCTTGGCTGGCAAAACACCAATGGCGCAAGAATAGAGTTGGGTGGGCATCGTCGGGCCCCTGATGAGTCGGACGCGACGAAACGATGCAGGACATAGCGTAATGCCGAGCCAACATCTTAATGATGTTATGTCTGATGTTGGAACAGTTCCTATGTGTCACGCTTGCGTGGCACATCCCTTGGTGCCTCTCGCAAATTGTGTAGCCTATTGCATATGTATGAAAAATTAGAACCTTTGCAATTAGGCCTATTCCCTAAAAGACTAGATTTTTTCCAGGAATATGACTTTTAGATTAGATTCGTATTTAAATGGACTACAATATAGCATTTTTTAATTAATATCGTTGTAATTGTTTCTTAAGAAACAATTACAGGCCCCCCATGTCCCTTTGTCGTAATAGTTATTTAGAAAAATGAACTATAACAGAGTAGAATGTATTCCTCAGTCTAAATTACTATTAAGACAAAGGGATATTCATTCCAATGTACCTTGGGACAAAGGAATATCACACTTGTGTATATAAATGAGATAATATCCCTAAGTCTAATCAACTATTAAGACAAAGGAATACATATTTTACGATTTTGGTAGTATTCATACTACGGAACGATTAAATTTTAATTTAAATCAAATTATAATTATTATTAACTACGGGAAACAGACAGAGAAAAATAGACTCCAGCGCGGGGATATGAACCACCGGCCTCTATATTTCCAGTATAGTAATAATACGTAGTTAATAATAATTATAATTTGATTTAAAAGACAAAGGAATATTAAATATAAGCTAAGAAAACTGTAGAACTCATTGTCCTTCAGATTATGGTAAAAGGTTCAGTCTTACACATGATAAGACTAAATCCTATAATAGTGTAATAAAACTGCCCCCGGAGTCTCAATGTCTTTGGGGGACCAACTCACGAACCTTTGAGACTTTTGTCGGCCAGACTATTGTTAGAATCATTGGGGGTGCTAAAGTAAAAAAGTGCCAAATTTTGTTTCTTGGAGAGAAAAGCGCCTCCAAATTTAGATTTAATTTCTCAATTTGGCCTAAAAGTATAATTTTTCTGTACATTTATGCCAAATTTAATCGCAATTTTGAAGTGCGAACTGTTGTCTCCAAAGTTTGAGCCACTTTTTTAAGCAATAATTTTGCTCTTGACTCCCTCTACCCCAATGCTCTTCAGCTCTTTAGTATAATCTAAGTAATACGTTCTCTAGGACTGATTAAGTACCTTTATATTTATTTTATCTCCAGTAGGGATAAAATGTTATGATTTTGGATTAGTTTAGAGGGACTAAAGTAAGTCTTTTCTTCTCTGAACTCAAAATTAGGGAGAAAAAGCAGGATTACCAACTGAATTATATTATAAATAGTAGAAAATGAATGGCTAATGTAATGAAGTTGTTGAAATCAGGTTGGCGACACTGCATTTTCGACCATGTTTATAACCTGCATCTATATATCCTTCTATTTGAGTTTAATTCCAATTCTTATTTGTTTTTTAATATTGAATCTCTCATATCTGCTGTTTAAAGTGCTAACAATTATTGTTATTTATTAAAATAATAAATAAAAACTGTGCAATGGATGAAAATGTGTATTTTCTCCCTACTGGAGATAAAATATTGTATGTTCCTCTGGGGTAAAGTGCTATAATTCCCCTCGCGATAATTATCTCCCTCGGCTGCGCCTCGGAAGCTAATTAGCGTTATTCCCTCGGCTGCGCCTTGGGATTTAGGGGCCATTGTTTCATTCGGCTTCGAGTCAAGAACCAACTTTTTCGCTCAGGGAATAATGGCTTACTTTACTCCCTAGGTGCATATATAACTATTATTATCCGGACAGCAGGTATTGCGGGATACAAACAACATGGAGTCAATGGAGAAAATAGTAAGCTGTCTTAAAAAAAATCAGGTTACCTATGAGTACGCCCAACTACGTTCTATATCTCGAAACAGGGATTCAACCTCTTTACCTTGAAACCCTTTGGACTTTGGACCAACCTTAATTCTAAAGGAATAACACAAACAGCCTCTCTACATAAATTGAAAAACTTTTTCATGCCAAAGCAGCTTGCAGCCTTTAAAAGACCATCATCAGTGCCTGAGAACAAACAAGAAATATCGAGCTAAGCACAAACTTACTAACTGACTAACATAAAAAATAAGTAGATAAACAATTAATTAATTTAAAAAAAAAAAAAAAAATGCAATTAAGAAGGCAAAAGATTTAACAAGAACACAAAGTCAAATTACATAAATGAAGAAACGTATAAAAAAAAATTTCTTTTCTAAATTTTAAAAATAAATAAATAAATATAAATGTAGAACACACAAGCAAAGGATATACCTCTAATTTAAAATGAAAGTGAAAGATGCACTAACAAGAAACAAAATGAGACAATAACAAATTCTAATTTTTTAAAAAAAAGTCCAGTCATACACCATGACTTAATGAGAGAATTTTCAAATAAATCTGCGTATTATTGGCTTATGATAATATAGGAAAATTTTGGTTTAGAATTTGGATGGGTGAAGAAAAAATAGGTACACAGGGATAGGGATATGGGGTACAAAAGTGAAAATCTTAAAGAATACAGTAATTGTTGTTATGAACATTTTTGACATATTATCATGTAAGGGGGGGGGGGGGGTAAAATGGGATAAACACGTTTTTATTATTGACCCTAAAAGTCTGAATTTGACCCCTAAATGAATTCCACAAATTCTGGCAAAACTCATCCTTTCTTTTGATATTATTGACATTTTAAAATTTGTTTGGATTTTTTAAGTGCATCATAAGGGGAGATATCGTCTGGAGTGACACATACATGTATACATATTTATACATATATACATACATAAATACAAAAAAAGTGTTAAATTTCAGGATTCGTATAGAATGGTCTAAAACTAATTTCTTGTTCGAACCTTGCAATTAGGCCATTACTTAGGCCCTTTTTACGCCCCGCGGTAGAGAGTTCCAGCCACTTCACACATCATACCTCTGTACATATTACCGCCGAAGCGAGTATGATGTGATCAAAAGTGAGCCATATAAATCAGAGCGTCACAGCGAGGAATCGAACCCCGTCTCGTTCCACTCATGATTCAGTGATGGCCGAGCAGACGTGGTTTAACCCACACGGCCACGCTGGCTCTCTTAAAATATATATACTAAATAACTAAACTATACTAAATCAGCTCAAATTTTTGTTATACTAAATTTTGTTGTATATACATAAATACATTATTATTATTTATTTATTTTATTATCTAAAAGCTCTAATATTGTGTGTGTATATACGCATATATATTGTGATATATTATTATTATTACATTTGTTAAATTCAGTCCTGACTGTATTTTTTAACAAAAACTAATTTATTTTTATAACTTTTAAAAAAAATTGCTTGAAGCAACACTTGACATGAAAAACATGCAAAGAGTATTCTCGTATTTTTCTCTTTGTACGAAATTACCTTTTTAAGACAGCAAACCACTAAATTCCTTTACTTACAAACAAAACCACTAAAAATTCCTTTTTCAACCACACAAAGCCTTTTCAAATTCCTTTTCTAAACCTCGTACCAACAAACATTTTCAGTAACGTCGTCATATTTCTTTTGTATGAAAAACACAACATACTTATATGTATTAAGGAAAATAAAATAAAAAAATAAAAAGGTCAAGAGTATAAGGTATTTTTTTACAGGAATGCGAGTTTTCGCATTTTATATAACTTATTATTAATTCATTCACTAACTCATACATCCATAACTCTCATATATATATATATATATATATGTATATATATGTATATATATATATATATATATATATATATATATATATATATATATATATATATATATATATATATATATGTATATATATATATATATATATATATATATATATATATATATATATATATATATATATTAACTTTACCTAATACTGATGCATACATTCAACAATAAAAATTAGAGTTTAAAAAATTGGGTTTTAAAAAATTGTTTGTAGTATGTGGTATTTCCTTTGTGCAGAGACGTGTATCCCAAACTATAAGGCCGATTTCGATGAAAATTGGCATTCACGTTCAAAAAAAAGTCATACCTAAATTGTGAATCCTAAACAAAATAATGTTCTAAACATTGTGGTAAAGTCTCTGACTTCGAACCCTGCGCGCGCAACTACCGTATTGCTTCGAATATAAGACGCATCCCGATTTTCGAACATGAATCTGGGAAAAATATTGATTCATCAAATGTGTTTCGAAGGAAAATGCTTACGTTCTCATTTTCATCAACTTTTTTAGACGTCAAATTTATATTGTTGGAATTGTTGGAGTATTGAATCTATATTTAGATGTAACATTCATTTCAATCTTCATTTAGATGTAAGGCAGAAGCCATGGTGGAAGAAAAGTAGCAAGGTTAGAATTTGAAAAGTGATTAGATAAGTCTAATTGAGGGATTAAAAAGCTGATCAACAGGGAAAAGCGGTAGCAGATTCTAAATGAAACCTACAGGTTACCTTCTTGTTTGTTTACATCAGAGAAACGGGAGAAACTGTCGAATTAGTTCAATTTTGTCCACCACCCGCATCTAGCACCACTTGCAGTCTCTCTAGTTTCAACCACGATTTTATTTTCTTTTTTCCATCTACTCATTTTAAGCAATTCAAATTTCACTACGATAGCATCATCATAACCAATAGAAGTATCCATCATAACAGTTGAGACATCATCACATTTATATACACAAAAAGAATAAAATTATACCTTCTTAGTAGAGATCGCTGTACCCATAAACATTACCCATCACAACAACTTACTATATGGTTACATAAACAGGAAAAATCTTAAATTGCTTACGAACTACAACGACTATGGTACGACTAAGGTAGGACCGAGGAACTGTTATGATTCAGGTACGACTATAAGGAGCGACCGAGGAATTGCAATGACTCAGGTACGACTAAGAAAGGACCGAGGAACTGTTATGATTCAGGTACGACTATAAGGAGCGACCGAGGAATTGCAATGACTCAGGTACGACTAAGAAAGGACCGAGGAACTGTTATGATTCAGGTACGACTATAAGGAGCGACCGAGGAATTGCAATGACTCAGGTACGACTAAGAAAGGACCGAGGAACTGTTATGATTCAGGTACGACTATAAGGAGCGACCGAGGAATTGCAATGACTCAGGTACGACTAAGAAAGGACCGAGGAACTGTTATGATTCAGGTACGACTATAAGGAGCGACCGAGGAATTGCAATGACTCAGATACGACTAAGAAAGGACCGAGGAACTGTTATGATTCAGGTACGACTATAAGGAGCGACCGAGGAATAGCAATGACTCAGGTACGACTAAGGAACGACCGAGGAACTGTTATGATTCAGGTACGACTGTAAGGAGCGACCGAGGAATTGCAATGACTCAGGTACGACTAAGAAAGGACCGAGGAACTGTTATGATTCAGGTACGACTATAAGGAGCGACCGAGGAATTGCAATGACTCAGGTACGACTAAGAAAGGACCGAGGAACTGTTTTGATTCAGGTACGACTATAAGGAGCGACCGAGGAATTGCAATGACTCAGGTACGACTAAGGAACGACCGAGGAACTGTTATGATTCAGGTACGACTATAAGGAGTGACTGAGGAACTGGAATGACTCAGGTACGACTAAGGAACGACCGAGGAACTGCAATGACTCAGGTACGACTAAGGAACGACCGAGGAACTGCAATGACTGAGGTACGACTAAGTAACAACCCAGGAAGTTCAACGACCGTAGGAAATGAATAGTCATCCAACGTTGCTGCCGTAAGTTTCACTTCCCTCCCTATTCTACTGAGTTCTCTGGAATAACAAATGGAGCCTACGGCGCCAGATTGCCGCTACCCCTCTAGACTAACACTAATCGTTTTATAAGTAAGGGAGAGCTTTTGAAAGTGTGTACACAACATTAATTATTTATCGTTTCTGAAAAGTTTATCGTTTTCTTTCTTGAATCAAAGTCAAAATCAAAACAACAACAAAATTTAGGTTGGAAGTCCATAAGACCTGAGACAGTTTCATTTCAATTTAGAAAACAACGCACTTTTTCTATTTACATTTAAAATATTAAAATCCTCTTGTACTTACGGTTGCAATAAGATGGGTTCACAGCTAGCGGATCTCGGTGCGTATCTGGCTATATAGTTAATAGGTTTGTTCCAACCACACTTCAAACTAGTTTGAAACTGTCCGACGCATGCGCATTAGGAACAGAACGTTCCAATAAAGCCCAAACTCAAACTCTGACTGTTAGTAGGTTGTTCCAACTAGGGTCTAATTGAATCACGGATTGGTTTCGAACCAGTCAGAGCAGTCAGCGATCGGCGGCATACTAGTAGTATGGAGCTTGCGTGAACAGAAACGTAACCTTCCGCTTCATTGTTTTGGTTTTGCTCTCCTATTATTCTCCTTTCTCTTAACATATTATATGTATGCCATTACGATTCAACTCTTCTTACTTACTAAAATGTTTTTGTACGAATGCGATGATGAATTTTTGTGCATATAATGACATTTTCTAGATTTTTCTGAAAAATATAAAAGTTGGACTAATTTTCCAAGATGGACTTTTGATACTTATATTCCATTTTCAAACAAATATCGAAACAATCGAAACGATTTATTTCCACAATATTTCTTTCGTTAACTGGACTAAGATTAATATTTGTTATTTAAAACAAAAGACCATTTAGGATTATATCAATAAAAATACGTGTGTGACGTGAGTCTACTAAAAATGGCTCACCACAGTAAGCCCGAAAATTGTGAATTGCGTAAATTGAAATGAAATCGTGAATTCATGTATCAAATAAACATTTATAAAATGTGTGCATGTGTTTTCGTCATATCCTCTATGAGTATGTAGGTTTTACTTCCAACTTTCCAGCTTACCGAAGTTAAGCTGAATAATCCATGAACCTAAATAACAGGAATCATTCGGAAGTAATTCATTTTTCTTAAAACTATTTTGATCTTTGCTTGGCTAAGACTTATAATAAAGATAGTGTTCTTTGTTTGAATAAAAATAAAGTATTTTGATAGTTTAATTTAGCTAAATAATATTCAATAGGACTTATAATTTATTATTTCTGTAAGATAAATCATACTCATTACTTTTAAAATACACTACTCATTATACCCCGGAGTATAAAATTAATGTTGATATAATCACAATAATCTTTGAAATCAACAAAACAGCTCACCTAAATTTCATGACAGCTGAGTGGTTTTCAGACTACAGGCAATTTTCATGTCCACACTCTTCAAATTGCACATAGTGCTATAATTTTATTTTATTTTTCAGATAAATTATTTCTACCATAAATATGCAAGTTAAAATTAAATGTAAATATGCTTTAACGTTTTTAATAATATTTGGCTATAAAAATATGTTAAGAAGTGGTAAAACTGTAACTACCGTGGTTTTTAAAAATGAATAAGACCCACGGTAATTACAACTATTTAAAGACATGGTAATTACATTTCAAAATTGTAAGTAAATTATTTACTTTAAAAATGTCTTTATAAAATATATTGTTGACATAGTGTAAAGAGGCAGTATTATGCTAATAAATCACAGGAACAAAATCGTTCACAAACAATTATAACCTGTGTTATAAACAACCATGGTAATTTCAATTAAAAATGTACATACCAGAACACGTGATTTCTTTTGATGGTAGAAGCAGACCGACGTTGAATAACATGAAACTCACTGCTTTTTATTATCAGCAGGCATGCCAAAAGACTTTCGATGAGGGAGAAAAAAATATTCCTTACACTAAATTTCTCTACGATTTGTTTTTATTTCGAGCATGGTAATGACAAATAACAAAAGGACACAAGTCAAAATGCTCTGAAAATGAATACAATATTTTTTTTAAAAATAAATATTGCGTTTAATTAACTATTCACTAGTATTGAATGCATGTATTTATAACTTTTATCCATACACTTATTTAAGGTAAATATATTAACAAAAAAATGTTAAAATCCTATTTCTGGACTTCCATGGTAATTACAGTTTTACCACTTCTTAACATATTTTTATAGCCGAATATTATTAAAAACATTGTTAAAGCATATTTATATTTAATTTTAACTTGCATATTTATGGTAGAAATAATTTATCTAAAAAATAAAATAAAATTATAGCACTATGTGCAATTTGAAGAGTGTGGATATGAAAATTGCCTGTAGTCTGAGAACCACCCAGCTGCATTATTCCCTTTATTGTTATAAAAGAATAAAATAAAGGAGAAATAGACTGCGAATTTATGTGGCACATAGCTTCCACTCGTCCTATTTCGTATGGTTGTAAATTTATTTAATTTTCCCCCGTTTTTTACATCAGTCCACATTGTTTTGATTTTTTAACATGAATTACAACACTCTTTCACAATTATGAATTTCTTTAGAAATATATATATATATATATATATATATATATATATATATATATATATATATATATATATATATAAGCACCCACACCACTCAGCTCGACCGTAGATGTATATTTAAGGATGTATATTTAAAATTTTGGAGTTGATTTTTTATTTACCTGACCGAACCCCCAAGTTGAGTGAAGGCGCCTTAAATATATATATATATATATATATATATATATATATATATATAGATATATATATATCTGTAAATATATTCACAATTTAATACTGAATTCTAGCTAAAGATAGTTATTTTTTTCTTTTTCGAGGTTCCCGAACGATCCGCAGGACGATACAAAGGACGATACAAGTAGGGGGGGGGGGGGGGGGGTAAGATTATTATTTTATAAAATAAAATGTTATTAAAATTTAATAAAATACTTCAAAAAACATTTATCAAAATGATTATTATTCTTTGAATATCATTTTTAAATTTGATTTTTTTACTAAGGACATTTTTTCTTTTGACTTGAATATTCCGTCTTTAAATTTTAACAAAGGTAAAAGAAGATTTCATTGTGAATTCGAGTGAAATTTAGTAGAGCGGAAAAACTTGAAATGCTCTCGAGTGAAAAACCTGTTTAGCATTCCAACTTGCAGTTTTCATTTTTTTTTTTTTTCCTTTCAAACTCTATTTCCATTTGAGAAGAAACTACCGTAGCGCTATTACACTTACTTTATAGTTAAAAACGGCCAAATTGTTATTTTTTTTTTTTTTTTTGAAAAGAACTGAAATATTAAATTGATAGTGAGGTTTCAAGTTATGTTTAAATTCATTATTTATCTTTTCCACTTCAATAAGGTTATTTTCAAGTTTTAGTCTATTCATAATAATTAATGGGTAAACTCGGATAAAGGTTGGTCCTCCACTGGTAGCAATCGCAAAGGAGACACTCCTGTATTTATGTTTTTTTGCCGTGGCGCGACCTCCCTTAGAGAACATGGGCCTGCCAAGGCCTTATACAACTATACAGATATATGCAATGGGTGAAATGGGGTGAAGGTGTCCTTCTATTGGCAGTTTAAACCTAATAATCGAAATAAGTAACCAGATAGGCGCCACTTCGCTCAAGGACCTTCCCATTTATATAACGATGCTAGGTAAATGCGTGTCCCTTTGTTGGAGTCGGGGATGAAACCCAGGTGGAATCTGTAACCCCCTGTTTTCAAATTACAGATGATACAAATGAGCTTCCACGGGCCCCTTGCTAGAGTCAGAAGTTGAATCTGTAACCTCCTGTTTTCAATGCACTGATGATAACAATGAGCTACCACGGGCCCTTTGCTGTAGTCTGAAGTTGAACCTGTAACCTCCTGTTTTCAATGCACTGATGATAACAATGAGCTACCATGTGCCCTTTGCTGTAGTCTGAAGTTGAACCTGTAACCTCCTGTTTTCAATGCACAGATGATAACAATGAGCTTCCACAGGCCCTTTGCTGGAGTCAGAAGTTGAATCTGTAACCCCTTGTTTTCAATGCACAGATGATAACTATGAGCTTCCACGGGCCCTTTGCTGGAGTCAGAAGTTGAATCTGTAACCTCCTGTTTTCAATGCACAGATGATAACAATGAGCTTCCACGGGCCCTTTGCTGGAGTCAGAAGTTGAATCTGTAACCTCTTGTTTTCAATGCACAGATGATAACAATGAGCTTCCACGGGCCCTTTGCTGGAGTCAGAAGTTGAATCTGTAACCTCTTGTTTTCAATGCACAGATGATAACTATGAGCTTCCACGGGCCCTTTGCTGGAGTCAGAAGTTGAATCTGTAACCTCCTGTTTTCAATGCACAGATGATAACAATGAGCTACCACGGGCCCTTTGCTGTAGTCTGAAGTTGAACCTGTAACCTCCTGTTTTCAATGCACTGATGATAACAATGAGCTACCATGTGCCCTTTGCTGTAGTCTGAAGTTGAACCTGTAACCTCCTGTTTTCAATGCACAGATGATAACAATGAGCTTCCACGGGCCCTTTGCTGGAGTCAGAAGTTGAATCTGTAACCCCTTGTTTTCAATGCACAGATGATAACTATGAGCTTCCACGGGCCCTTTGCTGGAGTCAGAAGTTGAATCTGTAACCTCTTGTTTTCAATGCACAGATGATAACAATGAGCTTCCACGGGCCCTTTGCTGGAGTCAGAAGTTGAATCTGTAACCCCTTGTTTTCAATGCACAGATGATAACTATGAGCTTCCACGGGCCCTTTGCTGGAGTCAGAAGTTGAATCTGTAACCCCTTGTTTTCAATGCACAGATGATAACTATGAGCTTCCACGGGCCCTTTGCTGGAGTCAGAAGTTGAATCTGTAACCTCCTGTTTTCAATGCACAGATGATAACAATGAGCTTCCACGGGCCCTTTGCTGGAGTCAGAAGTTGAATCTGTAACCCCTTGTTTTCAATGCACAGATGATAACTATGAGCTTCCACGGGCCCTTTGCTGGAGTCAGAAGTTGAATCTGTAACCTCCTGTTTTCAATGCACAGATGATAACAATGAGCTTCCACGGGCCCTTTGCTGGAGTCAGAAGTTGAATCTGTAACCCCTTGTTTTCAATGCACAGATGATAACTATGAGCTTCCACGGGCCCTTTGCTGGAGTCAGAAGTTGAATCTGTAACCTCCTGTTTTCAATGCACAGATGATAACAATGAGCTTCCACGGGCCCTTTGCTGGAGTCAGAAGTTGAATCTGTAACCTCTTGTTTTCAATGCACAGATGATAACAATGAGCTTCCACGGGCCCTTTGCTGGAGTCAGAAGTTGAATCTGTAACCTCTTGTTTTCAATGCACAGATGATAACAGCTTGAAATATTTCATCTTTCACCCCCCAAAAAAATTCAAAATTACGGACGCAACCCTATTACCCCAACGTTGAAGATGTTATTATGAATTAACAGTAAGTCGTATCGAAAAACTGATTGTACAAACAGCTACTGATAATATTTTAATTATTTAGGTCTTCAGGTGTATTAAATAATTTAAAACTACTTCATTAAGTTTTTTTAAAGGTGATATTTCGTCCCTACCTTTGGGACATCTTCCAACCTGTAATATATTTAAACAATAATAACAGTGATCTTTATAATGTAACTCTTAATTATACAAACATATAGTCCTTTAATTAGTGTGTAAATTATAACCACTAGTTAAAATTAATAATAATTAGATAACTCTTTTAATAACCACACTAATTTTTTGTTTGTATAATTAAGAGTTATATTGTAAAGATTATTGTTATTATTGTTTAAATATATTAAAGGTTGGAAGATGTCCCAAAGGTAGGGACGAAATATCTACTTTAAAAAAACTTAATGAAGTAGTTTTGACTTATTTAATACCCCTGAAGACCTAAATAATTAAAATATTATACATAATAAGGGGACTACAAACATTATACATTATATATAAAATGGAGCAGCTACTGATTTTTTAAGGTCTACAGTCTACAAGTTAGAGTATGGTTTTTTTCATACCTTTATCGGTTGTACATTAGTTGAAATGAGGTTCGATTATTTTTTTTTTTTTATTATTGGGTTTGATCTCTCAAATTAAAGACGTTGCCTTCGATGCTAAAGCCAGTGAAAAGGAATGATATCCAAAAAAAATCTAACCGTGAAAAAAGGTCCAAGTTCCAGTCCCTGTCCCAAAATAGTCAGCCTATTAAAGTAGTCTATCTACTTTTTTGCCAAATCTGCTCCTTTTTTTTTGTACTTTACCTCACTTTATTCTTACTTTCATTAGCATGATTGATCTTTTCATTTAGGGTCCGTAGGCAAAACCAAGGACCCTTATATTTTCCTGCGTGTGTCTGTCCGTCCGTCCTCTCGCGTGCTCTCACGGCTACACCTTTCGTCCGATCACTTTAAAATTTGGCATGTATGTGTCTTGTACCTGCCCACATATTTTAAAAATATAGCGACTTAAAAAAAAATATTTTTCAAAAAAATTAGGATAAAAAAACTTAAGGGTTAAATTTGTTTTATTTTTTTCGACACCGTGAGGGGTATCATATGAAAGGGTATGTCGAGCTGATTACAAAAATATATAATTCTTTGGTTATAACTTTGATAGGGCGAGCGTAGGCGAGTTTGAAGCGGGTTTGAAACGTGTTCCCCTCCTCTATCTCACTTATGTGAAGTGCAAAAAATCTGAAAAAATTCCTGAACATTCTTCGACCAAAAGTAAAGATACCACTTTTTGGAAATTTGGAAAAAATATTATTTCATTTTTTATTGACAAAATAGTTTTTTTTTTATAATTATCGTCTTTTCGATGTATTTATATGGTTGTAGTCCGGTTCAGTGGCAAAAAAAATACTTTATCAGAGTGTGTTTTGAGAATATCAGACCCTTGGAATGGTTCAAAGTAAGCTTTTTAGCATTTTAAAAAAATCACAGGGAAGTACTTGCGTCCAAGTACTTTTTAGGGTTTTGTAGAAGATTAAGCATGCCCATTATGTAATTATGATTTTATTCTTCGATCTCAAGGGTCCGGGTTCGATCCCCCGGGGGGTCACAATGTTTTTCATCGGTAATAACGACTAGAAAAATTCATTTTTTCAAACCATTTCGCTTCACCATAAGGTATAACCATGAATTATTTCGAAATTTTAGGACCACCCGTTATATAGTGGTTGGGGAGGGGGGAAATTTTTGGGGGTATATTTTGACTTATAAAATTAATAAAGAATGAAAAATTTAAAAAAGCAAATATATATTTGAATCCTACTCTTCCCCAGCTTTCATATGATACCCAACTCAAAATTTAAAAAAAATAAAATTTTTGGCGCACTTCAAATTTTCGCGACCAAAATTGGCAATTTTTTTAAATTTGGGATGAACTCCCGGAATTTTCATCGCCCCACAATAAGGCATTAGCATGAATTATTTCGAAATTTTAGTACCAGCCGAAGTATAGTGGTTGGGGGGGGGGAAATTTTTTTGGGTATATTTTGATTTTTTTACCCAATAAGGAATGCAAAATTTGAAAATGTATATATATCTTTGCGTCCTACTCTTCAGCAGCTTTCATTTGATACCCCCCACTCGAAAATTAAAAAAAATATAAATTTTTGAGTTTACAACATTTTTGCGAATTGTGCATGCGCATATTTAATTTTGAACTTCTGTATATTTTTCCTGTGGTTGGGTCAAAAAGTTACACCAGTAAATTTAAATTTCAGCTCTTTAGCTTAAACGGTTCGGGCCCTATGAACCAAAGAGCGACGGACAGACGGACACATTACCCTCGGCATAAGGGTTTTGAGAAGAATCTACAACACCCTAAAAACACTGTTTATACACTTTACAGTTAAACACTATATAGTGTGGCCTACGGACCCTCGCTGTGTGCTGACTAGCACACACTTGACCTGTTTATTATTGCTTAACAGTTCCGTCAGTTTCTGAATAAGGCTACACCTACATTGGAGTCGTATTTCTCCCGAACCGACGTCTGCCGATAATCTAATCCTACGACTCCCGACGAGAGTGCCTACACTGGATCGATCCAATGTCACATGTCACCCGACCGCGTGGAAGCGTGGATGACTCCCGATCACGCAGTGGAATCAGTTGTGTTATGAAGGTTCTGTTAATATGAGTAACTCTGCCTCATTCAAAAATTAGCCAAGTGTTAAGCTTTAAAAAGAAAGATTAGTCTTGCTCATTAAAGTAGGAGTGATGTGAGGTTATGAACAAAGAAAAAAGAGCAGATTTTATAGACTAGGGTTGGGACATCGATAGGCAAACATCGATGTTTTCGATACATCGACATCGGTCCTCCAAGCTGAAGAGCAAAAAAAAAAAAAAAAAAAGGTCACCACTTTCAAAAAATCTCTCCTTTTCGTCCCCGTACAAGGGGTCCTGGTTAAAATTAAAAGAATAACTAACAGCGGAATAATTAGACAATAAAGTGACTATAATATAATTTACTAGATTTGTACCTATCCTACACAGGCAGGTATAATTGCAGCGCTGCTTATAAATCGGTAGTATACCAGAATTCCTAATACTAAATAATAAATAACTAAGTGCAGGTAAGGGTTAGCGGGTTAAGGTTACTTTTTAAGCTAAAGGGGTTGTTAACGGGTTAGTGGGAATCTCTAGGGACGGGATAATAAATAGATTAATAAATAAATAAAAGTTACATCTTAAACTAATCTCAAATTAAATGAATATCACAGTCAAGCCCTACAACGGGGATCCCCTTTATATAAGAATCGCTGGCCCAAAAAACCTTTAGTAGTAGGCGGGGGAGGCGAAGTGTAGTGGCGGTGTCCAGCTGAGAGGTGGTGACGGCTGAGCGGCGGGGTCTCATCCCTCGAAGGGGTCGACGGCAGAAACGGGGTTGACCCCTGGCACACCTCAACCTCTATCTGAGCCGTCTACCGGGTCCTGAGTCACGGAGGTAGATCCTGCCCTGGCAGAGTGGGCCGCACTTATCAAAACAGGTGCGGCACTTATTTGTGACTCGGACCCTAATCCGACCTGGCGTCGTTTCCCTGGTCACACACCACTAACACTGTATGACTTGCCTCGTTCAAGCGCAGAGGCCAACTGAAGGACAAGTTCTCCCAATCAGTTGGACCCTTGAACCACAACATTGACCAGCAGACCTTCTATCTAGGTTGAACCTGGTCATTGTTATGGGTCAAGAGTCAACCTAAAGATATCAACCTTAAGCTGGCTCTGGCTTTCCCTATTCTACCACGATATACATATTTCCATAACAATAACAATAAGCATCTTAATAACTATTCATAACTATAAACATAACAATCTAATAATAAATACCATAAAATAAAGCGTTTACGAGTGGACATAAATTCCACTCGTAACAAGGGCTTGTCTCGTTAATACATTTGTCTATTTAATACCTTAAATTGTACTTTGTCTACGCTGAAAACAATTCAGGTGGCATTATTGTTGTTACTTGTTTTATTGACCTCTCTAGTCCGTAATTATGTAGGGATATCACAAAATCTCAGTCAAAACAACAAATCAATTGTATTATTCTGCATCTAAACGATATTTTGGTTTAATTAAGAACTTATTCTGAATGTTTTCAAAGCTCACGTCACTGTTATTGAAAGGACTAGAATATACACTGTTCAACACAATCAAAGCAAACTCTTTTCAAATGAATTATATAACTTTGCTGGTTACGTTAAAGCTCAGTAAGTAAGTAACTTTGCTGCACTAACTTGTAAAGTACTGCACGACATAACCTACATTTAAATTAAACATTTTTTAAGTTCTTTAAACTTTTCGCATTTTTAATTAATAATTTTCTTTTTGAACACACTGACTTTTCATCACTTATTCAATAGCAATTTCACGCGTTTTTCATTTCCTTATATTCTTTTCACTTTTTTAATCTTTTGGCAAGATGAAAGTGTAAGGAAAACTAAAGGGAAGGAAAAAAAGGAAGGATTTTATATGGAAGTGTTGGAGCTGTAGTGAGTGTGTGCTGTGTGTGAAGTGTTTGTTCAAGTGTGAAGGGACTTAGTGTGAAGCATCAAGCAGCAAAATAAACATGACCGAAGTACTTCAAGTCTAACATGCTCCTCCTCCTCCATCTTGTCCCTTCCTTTATACACATGTCTCCTCAGGACGCAGGACCTTGTCTTGGTCCTTTGTATTACTAAATCCCCAGGACTACACCATTCCAACACTTTATATATACAAGTTCTCTATCTTACTTAAAAACCCTCAGATAAATAACAACTGTCAGGATTAGATAAAGTCTCAGTTGAACTCTGTTATTTCAACTGTTATCTCAAATCTTTTCTTTAAATTCACTCTTCAACAAAATAAAAAAATCACAGGGAAGTACTTGCGTCCAAGTACTTTTTAGGGTTTTGTAGATGAGTAAGCATACCCGTTATGTAATTATGATATTTTTGTCTTCGATCTCAAGGGTCCCGGGTTCGATCCCCCGGGGGGTCACAATGTTTTTTATCAGTAATAAAGACATGTTAAATTACATTTTTCAGGAAATTTGCATCGCCCCACCATAAGTTATAACCATGAATTATTTCGAAATTTTAGGACCAACCGTTATATAGTGGTTGGGGGGTGGGAATGTTTTTTGGGTATATTTTGATTTATTTAACCAATAAGAAATGCAAAATTTAAAAAAGTATATATATATTTGTGTCCTACTCTTCAGCAGCTTTCATATGATACCCAACTTAAAATTTTCAAAAAATAAAATTTTGTGCGCACTTCACTTTTTCGCGCCCAAAATTGGCAATTTTTGAAAATTTAGGATGAACTCCCGGAATTTTCATCGCGTCACAATAAGGTATTAGCATGAATTATTTCGAAATTTTAGCACCAGCCGATCTATAGTGGTTGGGGGGGGGGAATATTTTTTTGGGTATATTTTGATTTTTTTAACCAATAAGAAATGCAAAATTTAAAAAAGCATATATATATTTGTGTCCTACTCTTTAGCAGCTTTCATTTGATACCCCACTCAAAAATTTAAAAAAATTAAAAAATTTGAGTTTATCACATTTTTTCGAATTGCGCATGCGCATATCTAATTTTAAACTTCTATATAATTTTCCTGTGGTTGGGTCAAAAAGTTGCACCAGTGTTTCAAATTTCAGCACTTTCGCTTAAACGGTTCGGGCCCTATGAACCAAAGAGCGACGGACGGACGGACACATCACCCTCGGCATACGGGTTTTGAGAAGTATCTACAAAACCCTAAAAAGTACATAATTTTTGTGTTCATACGAAATCTGATTTTACTACAGGATTTTTTGTACAGGTAATATGTCTGAATTAATATAACTCTTCACAAATAACTAACTATCCCATCTTGTAGGGCTTGAAGTGACACAGGAAGTGGTCTTTTTTCACCGACCTCTCCAGTGCCCTCTAGTGCCAAAAATGTGCTTTTGATCGAGTAACCTGTTATCGAGAGTAGGTACTTTTTTACGTGAAGTCCAAACCGAATAAAAAGTACACTATCGTGTAGAGGGCGCTTGGGAGATGGTACCTTACTCTGAGTTATGAACCTTCAGTGTTAAATGATAACAATTTTTTTTTTTTTTTTAAGTGAAACTTCTTTACTTCGGTAGAGTAAATTTGCTTGGATGATATTGACATCGGGAAACGAAGTTCGCGTTTTGAGACTCGTTCAAGTGAAATATTTTTGATGTGAAATTAACGAAATTGCAAGTTTTTGTTTTAAGACTCGCCTGGGATAGATATTTTAATCGACTGTCGACTTAAGCAGGTAGTTGTTTTACCTGGAAAAATCTTCCCTCTGGACGATTCTTGAACCCCCGAACCCAGGATTGAGAGTCTCATGTGCTATCCACTATACCACGGTAGTAGTTGATTTATTCTGTACACAGAATTGATATATAAGGGTATTATTATATTAATTAATATATATATATATATATTAATGTTGTTTTTATGTCTTTCTTCATTATTCGCTAACATTTTATGAAAATATTTTATTAATTGAAATTATGTTTGTTTGAGAAGTTATCTGACTGTGGCGGCATTGTAAACTCTTATTTATAAATATGCATGTTGCGTATTTAATAAATTATTTATATAATATGCATTACTTAAATAAGGGTTGTTGTGCTATTTCATACACTTATTTCATATGTTTATTCTGTTTTTAGAACTTAAGTTTCGCTTCTAATGCGTGAAGTCTCGCACATATGTTTTTGTCATGTTTAGGAATTCATTAATTTTGTTTTTTATTTAATGAGGGGAGGGTTGGAAATTATATAGTAAGGGTGCTCAAATTAAACACTAAATGCAAATTAAGAGAAAACTTAAATCAAAGGTATAATACAGTTATTATAGACAGAATAAAAGAGCAGCCCGAAATCGGGTTCTACCTCGTATTCAGACGTTTAATATTTTATCAATTTTTCGCAGCATAATATATGGTAATTTAGGTAAAAAGAAAAATTAAAAATATTAAATACATAACCAAATAAATATAAAACCAAAATAAAATAGTTATTTTTATATTAATTTATTTTTTAATTAAAAAATGAAGGAAACTAAATTGTCTGCCAATTAGTGTGGCACATAGCTTCCTCACGTTAATATTAGACGGATGATCTCATGGGATCCGAAAGTGTGTCTTTGTGGACCATTTTCGATTTCTGAGTCAAATTTATTCTTATTCAATTTAAAATGTGCGCAGACGGTTATAATTAAAATGGGACTACCTGTGGGCCCTTTACATAATATGTAGTTTCTAGTGTATTGTCTCCTTGTTTTCATCTCAACAATAATTATGAATAATAACTTAAAAATTTGTGTGAGTGAGAGACACCAAGAATGTGCCAAGCAAAAAATGGCACATAGGAACTGTTCCTACGTCAGACTTATGTAATCAAGATGTTGGCTCGGCATTACGCTATGTCCTGTATCGTTTCGTCGGGTCCGACTTATCAGGGGCCCGACGATGCCCATGCCCACCCAACTCTGGACCTATACCAGACCAAGAAGATCAGATATAGGACTTATCAGAGACGAGCACGAGCGTCCTCTTACACCACCATATTTGCCTGGCTGGCAAAACACATTAGCAATAAAAAATACTGTGTTTGCACACTGCAATTAGCTACACAATTTGTGTGAGTGAGAGACACCAAGGGATGTGCCACGCAAAAAATGGCAGATAGGAACTGTTCCAACATCAGACTTATGTCATCAAGATGTTGGCTCGGCATTACGCTATGTCCTGCATCTTGGTGTCTCTCACTCACACAAATTGTGTAGCTAATTGCAGTGTGCAAACACAGTATTTTTATTGCTAATAACTTAAAAGTTTTAGTCATCATTCATATCAACATAACAATTAGTTTTTAATTCCTCTGTCTCCTTTTCTTTTTCGTACTAAAATTTTAACACTGTTCAAAACGTTTCGTTTCTTTTATTTTTAAATAATAGAGGTATATATATATATATACAAAAATTGTATTATATAAAAATATAAAACAAAACAAAAATGAAATTGAAGGACTTCAGTTCAAGTTAAAACCAAAAATAAAAGGGGGTTTATGAAAGAGTTGAGAGTTTAAAATAGGTAACAAAGAAAAAGTTTAACCTCGAAGTGAAAAGTTTAAAGCAGAGTCTCAACTCTCTAAATGCTTGAAATAACCTGTTAAATACGAGATAGAGGGGGGAGGGAGTAATCTCTGGAACAGCTTTAGGCTTCAACCATCCAATTTTATAACCTTTTTCCTTATTTTTTCCTCTCTCCGTCCGGTACTAAAATGTTTATGATTTGATAAAGATGAAAAACAGTTTGTATAAAAGAGGTAGACAAAAAGAGAGAGAGATAAAGTAGTTTAAGAACGCATTATTTCACTATTTAGTTACTTCTAAAGTGATTGTTTACATCACAGTCAAGTTTATGTCACGAATTCTATAGTAATGAACATGGCTAGTCCATTTCAGCGCCCTCTAAAGCCTCGTCCAGACTGCCGAACCGAACAGAGGAAACGAGAAGAGCATTGGTCTCTGCGCAAGCCCAGACTAAGATGCGCAGGCGCATTTTATACGGGGCATGCGCAAATACCAATGCTTTCCTCGTTTCTTCTGTTCGGTTCGGCAGTCTGGACGAGACTTAATAATTTGCAAGTTTGTTCCAACTCCCTTACATCACGTTTTTCTTTCTTTTACATCACGGATTGTTCAGGCATTGTGTAGAACAGGTTTTATGTGCATTCCCATTCATTATTGACCTATTAAAAACATCGTCAGGTTGGAAGGGGTTTTTTACTCTTATCAACCCGTATTGAAATCATTCAAGGAAACCAAACAGATAGGGAATCTTTCTATTGATATGTGTGGTGATGGACGTAACTAAGCATGGCGTACTTAGTTTGGCTGAGGATTGTTTGGATTGTACTGTAAAGGATTCGCAAATGATTCATGCATAGGTTGAAACAGCTTGGAGGACAGCCGATTTTGATGACCATGGCTGTGGGGTAACAACGACACCGTTTCGCCCCCGTTCAGATATCCTTGCGTGAAGGTTATTCGTAGTTTGTTTTATAAATATACGCATATAAGTGCTATAAAAATTTATATTTGATAACTAGGTGTGCAATGCTTGCAATATTGAGCTGAGCGTGCATTTTAATCTTATTTATTTTTATTTGTTTCGTGCTTTTCTATTTTACCAATAGAATGAGCCCTCATAAATGAAAATATGATAAAAGTTTACATAACAACAATAACTGTACTCTTAAAGAGCTTTCCAACGACATGCATCTTGAAGGGCATATACTATTTTAACTTTTGTACCCCGTACCCCTGTGTACCGATTTGGACCATTTCAGATGTATACCTTCCTGGGGTTGGTCACTATGACTGTGCCGAATTTCGTTCAGGAGGAGTATGCATCAGAACAAATGCAAAGTGTAGTATAAGAGCTTCGCTTCGCTCAGCTCAATAATCATGTTGCGCAATTTTCCACACTTCAAAATACTCTTCTTCCAATGCTGTACACAGGTTCAACTGCCATTTCCTCTGCTGGCAGCATTCCTGTAATTCTCGACGTACTGCTGTTTAGCTACCACATCGTTGCAGTCCTAATGACTTCTAATTACCAAATTCACCCCCCCCCCTAAATGTTACCCCAGGAGTATCATTTTCACAAAGAAGTTACGAAGTGCCAAATTGAACGAGTATTTTTTTTGTGACGGTGATTGAGTTTCAAAATTTCGCGCACAATGGATAATCAAAGAAAGCGAAAATCGTTTTGATATTTGGTCTCTTAGTGCTTTTTATTCTCGGCTAGGAAGTAGGACCACCCATCATACATAGCCAATTTGGAACTGTAAGACTTATTCTTATTCCCAAAATGCAAACTCCAAAATCACAGAAGGTAACATTGATTACTACTCGAATCGAACTAACTACAGTATTGGTTCGGTTGAAGCGGTCGCTACTGCTACTTTGGATCACTTAAACAACCGAAGGTTTGCGAATGCGATCGTTTGTTTTCGGTTGATCTTTTCGATCTCACCGATTGGTTATATCAACGTGGTTAGAGATTCCGAATTTCAAGTCCAATCGATGTGTTCGTGGGCAAATCAAAACTATGTGTTTAGTCTTTGAAGAGTGAAATGGGTTTGGAATACTCTTTTAGTACATTAACACATTTCGGGTGAAAAAAATGACATTTGGCACAGAATATTTTTTACGCATTATGTGCAACCCCAAGAGATAAGCGAGTAAGCAAGTTGGGGCCATAGCCCCCCTCCCCCCTGGGGGGGTTGGGGGACTATTTGTTTGAGAGATGACGGCCCTAAAAGGAACGAGGTAGGGGAGGTGATGAAATACGACGTGGAGCGAGACTAATGAAATGATACTGCTCTGAAACACCCTGGCAACCAAACTATAATGGAATCCTTCCCCCAGCAACTACCCAGGATATAGCACCCTATTTATTATAATTACCTTACCGCACACAGCTTGACGCCTCCCAAATCCTTTATTGTACCGTGTTAGTATTCACCTACTGTCTACATTAAATGACAACTCAACACTCTACTAATAGCTTCATATAAATCTTCGACTTTAATCTCGTATCTTCTCTACGTTAAATCCTAGAACAAACTCCTGTCACTTCAAATTTAACCCAAAAAGTAATAAAATAATTTCTTACCTTCAGCATAAAATATCTTACCTTGATTGAAAATCACAAGTTGGTTTACAGCAAGTAGATAATGTCTAAAGTCTAAAGAGTCCAATGTGCAAGAGTAATCAAATTTCGACACTTCCCAAGTACAGTCTGGTCAAGATCAGAGTTAACTCTGACAGCGTGGGAATAGCCAATTATGCTCGAGATTTTGTCGTCTGTCCTTCTAGAGGTCAAAATCACGAGCTCTAATTGGCTGCCTCATATTTTTTATTCGATTTCCCTACGCTTTCACCATTTAAGGGTAAACGCATGCCGAGGAGGTGTAGATGTAGGTGAAGGTGTTGATTTATCTCACGATTGAGGTGGCTGCACAGTAGGGTGGGTCGAAAAAAACTTTTTTTGGAAATCTAAAAACTTGTAGTGATAAAAACTTGTTACTATGCTAGAAACAAAAGATCCCAAAATTTGGGCTTATTTGAAGAACTGCTAGCTCTCGCTCCGTCGCTTTGAAGTTTGATGTATGTGAAATTCTTATAAAATAGCGATGTTGTGGTGTTACGTATTATTTTTTGGTGTTAAAATTTATGATGAGTGTAGTTTTACTGTTAAATATATTTTATAGACATTTAGTGCTTGTGGAAACTACATAGTTTAAATAATAAGTGGTTTAGTTTAACCGGTAAGTGATGACATATATATTTTTTTCGAAAAAATTAGCAAAAAATAAATTCCGCCGAAGCTAAATGCCAAGTTTAGGTAAAAGAAACTTAATATTTTCTTCATTTTTAGTTGATTTCGTAATCGTCATATGTATAGATTATAAAAAAATCTAAAAATTTAATTGAAATTGTGATATTAGTATTATTTATGAAATTACATACATAGTCATTGAGTGGAAGAAAGCAGTACGTAATAGACTGCCTCAATGCTAAACCACTACCAGTGTACTTATTGTTTATATTTTATAGAAAAACTAATAATATGGTTTCACTATTAATTTAAAAAAAAGTGTATTTTACACCCCCTCCCTTCCCCCTTAACGAGAATGGGGGGGGGGGCATACTCAGTAAGGTGCCCAAATCTGATCTTGGGTAATTTTTTATGAAGAAGTTAAAAACAGCAAACACTTCTCTATATTATTTGGCTTACCTCTGTATAATATTTTATGCGAAATATTATGTGCAGGTAGAAAGAAAAAATGCTTAAATGAGTATTGCTAATGAATTCCCAAACAAAATTATGCCATACCGTGAACCATACTCTTGTCATTTGCCCTTTCTACTATCTTACCCTTTAGCCTTTAAGAATTCTAAAGCAGTGAGTTCCATGTTTATTTAACTATATTTTAGAAATAATAAAAAATATTAACGTTAGCTAAGAGCTGCCATGACTTGCAGCTCAATCGCTTATAATGTTATTATTTCTAATAAAAAAAAAAATTATTTGACCGCCTTACTGTTTATGCCCCCCCCCCCCCTCCTATTCTCAATAAGGGGGAGGGGTATAAAATACACTCTTTAAATTATTAGTTGAAACCATGTTATTAGTTTTTCTATAAAATCAAAATAATAAGTAAACTAGTATTGGTTTAGCATTGAGGCATTCTATTACGTACTGCTTGCTTCCACTTAGTGACTATATAATTTCATAAAAAATACTAATATTATAATTTCAATTAAATTATTTGATTTTTTTAAGCCATTCCTATTACAATTACGAAATATACTAATAATAAAGAAAATATTATGTTGTTTTTACCTAAACTTGGCATGTAGCTTCGGAGGAATTTTAATTCTGCCGAATTTAATCTACACTCAACGCCATTATTTTCTATTCTCCTTTGGCTCCTTAACAAATTATAGTATTTAATTACATCACGAAAGGTTGGCGAATCAATATTTAACTCACTAAATACTTAGAATGAGGACTACTCTCAACAGAAAATTCAGCTGATGCTCTAGTATTTCGGAGCATCTTTCTTTCTCAACTTACAACACTTCCCATTAAAAAGCTATGGGCTATGGATTTAACTTAATAAAAGTATATTTCTAAACCAGAAAGGTCACAAAACGTTATAGAAGTTAACACTAGTAACGTATTGTTGATACTGAGTGAGAGTATGGCTAATGGGTAAGATAGTAGTCAGGGACAGGAACAAGAGTATGGTTCACGGTACCATCATTTAGTTTGGGAATTCATTAGCAATACTCATTTAAGCATTTTTTCTTTCTACCTGCACATAATATTTCACATAAAATATTATACAGAGGTAAGCTAAATAATATAGAGAAGTGTTTGCTGTTTTTAACTTCTTCATAAAAAATTACCCAAGATCAGATTTGGGCACCTTACTGAGTATGCCCCCCCCCCCCATTCTCGTTAAGGGGGAAGGGAGGGGGTGTAAAATACACTTTTTTTTTAAATTAATAGTGAAACCATATTATTAGTTTTTCTATAAAATATAAACAATAAGTACACTGGTAGTGGTTTAGCATTGAGGCAGTCTATTACGTACTGCTTTCTTCCACTCAATGACTATGTATGTAATTTCATAAAAAAATACTAATATCACAATTTCAATTAAATTTTTAGATTTTTTTATAATCTATACATATGACGATTACGAAATCAACTAAAAATGAAGAAAATATTAAGTATCTTTCACCAAAACTTGGCATTTAGCTTCGGCGGAATTTATTTTTTGCTAATTTTTTTGAAAAAATTATATATGTCATCATTTACCGGTTAAACTAAACAACTTAATTATTTAAACTATGTAGTTACCACAAGCACTAAATGTCTATAAAATATATTTAACAGTAAAACTACACTCATCATAAATTTTAACATCAAAAAATAATACTAAACACCACAACATCGCTATTTTATAAGAATTTCACATACATCAAACTTTAAAGCGACGGGGCGAGAGCTAGCAGTTCTTCAAATAAGCCCAAATTTTGGGATCTTTTGTTTCTAGCATTGTAACAAGTTTTTATCACTACATGTTTTTAGATTTCCAAAAAAAGTTTTTTTCGACCCACCCTACTGCACACACTGAAAAGGTCAATCTCGCCACTTACCTCGCTGCTTTCAGATTTTTATATTTCAGTTTATAATTTACCGACTCCTGGAACAATACTGTCTTTATGGTCCAGTCAAATGGTAGTTTGAAGTGGAAAGTTCTGGTGTAATTGTTGTTAGTGACTTACTTTATGTTTTTTGGGGTGCTGAACACGAATCTGAAGTTGTCCAACAAAATTTCCCTCGGCAAATATGAGAAATCATCGAAAAACTACAAAAAAAAAATGTTTTTTCTTGGTTTTTATCTTATAACTTACAAAGCAATCTACTCACGCAAAAAGTGGTCTAGTAGTAAAATAAAAAGGAGAAAATAATCTACAACTTATGTTTATAACATTTATTTGTACGTTGTATGGTTTTCACGCAAATGGGAGTTGAAATATTGGGAAGAGGTGGCGGGTGGAGGGTACAGGCTGAAGGGTAAACGGTTGGTGGCCAGACTGGGCTGGCAGTTAATTTTATGTTTTTGGGTGTGCTGAACACGAATCAAAAGTTGTCCAACAAACATTTTACACACAAATATGAGAAATCATCATAAAACCACTTTTTACTTTTATTTTTTTAGTGGATTTCGCCTTATAACTTACAAAGCAAGCTATTTACGCAAAAAGTGGAAGAGGAGAAAATAACCTACATATTATATCTTTACCATTTTTTTGTATGTCGAATGATTTATTGGCATATCCAATAACAATGTTTACCAACATGAAATAAAGAATAAATATTAATGGTGTTACTTGTTGTTTTTCAAAAATTACTGATTTCCCGGTTATTTCAACCCCTCTTTTGCATAGAAACCAATCGACTTACAAAAAAAATGGTAAAGAAATAGTTTGTAGGTTATTTTCTCCTCTTTATTTTACTACTCTTCCACTTTTTGCGTAAATAGCTTGCTTTGTAAGTTATAAGGCGAAATCCACTAAAAAAATAAAAGTAAAAAGTGGTTTTATGATGATTTCTCATATTTGTGTGTAAAATGTGTGTTGGACAACTTTAGATTCGTGTTCAGCACACCCAAAAACATAAAATGAACTGTCAGCGCAGTCTGGCCACCAACCGTTTACCCTTCAGCCTGTACCCTCCACCCGCCACCTCTTCCCAATATTTCAACTCCCATTTGCGTAAAACCATACGACGTACAAATAAATGTTATAGACATAAATTGTAGATTATTTTCTCCTTTTTATTTTACTACTAGACCACTTTTTGCGTGAGTAGATTTCATTGCAAGTTATAAGCTAAAAACCAATAAAAAAACTGTTTTTTTTGTAGTTTTTCGATGATTTCTCATATTTGCCGAGGGAAATTTTGTTGGACAACTTCAGATTCGTGTCCAGCACCCCAAAAAACATAAAGTAAGTCACTAACAACAATTACACCAGAACTTTCCACTTTGAACTCTTTTCTTGCACCATTTGACTGGACTATTATTCCATTTTGGAATATGATCTATGACAGTATTAATGATAGTAATTACAGTTGCTCTGCAAATAAGTAGTGGTAAAATTCTGCAATAAGTAATTGGAGGTATAGTGCCTACCTGATCAATAAAAAAATAACAAGGCAGCTATGGTACAACAATTGTTGAAAGTGACCTCCAATCCTTATACATACGTCCACTCTTTTTCTCATTGATTCCCGTACTCTTTCAAACACCCAAGAAATAAAAAAAATGAAATTTTAACACCCTGCATCGGTAAGGAAGCGTTTGTGGACCCATGTTTAAATGAATTTTTAGTCATGAAATAAGCCGAAAAATTACCCCCTTCCGTATGTATATGACACTTAGGAACACTCTGTAATATACACTTTGTATATAAACGCAAATAGCAGAAATGACCCAATTAGACTTTGTCCAAATTGTATCCTGTCCATGATCGTCGGTTGTCCAAAGGTTCCCCTTTAGTAGTAATCCTATTTTGGATGCACAATAGTTTGAAATAAAATATTGACTCTTTGTCCATTTTTAGTATCATTCATTATTTAAATTCCTCCAACAGTCCCCAAGATTAACCACCGACTGATAGACACTGTAGTTGGATTAACAGTCGACTCAATTGAAAGAGATATAAAAGAAAGACGTTATATTTAGCACAAGTAAGCAGCCACATAAAGACGGCTTTGAAATGAAAAAGAAACAGCATGGAGACGAGAAGAGGATGTGCTTATAAAGAGAAAGAAAGATTGAAAGAGTTTAAATCTTACTACAAGGTCTGTCGAGTCTTTCATTCTGATCTGACAGCCACTACCAGCCAGTGAAAGCTTCCTGAGAGTGAGAGACGCTAACATCTTGATGTTTAACAACCCTTAACATTCTAGAGTGCTTTATAGCAAATGATTTTCAAAGAATCCTAGGGTAGTTTATTGGACTTATCCTGCATTAGAAGCAGGAAGTTGTTAAACTTCATGTGGATGTTCTAAAGCTATGTATGCACGGCCTGTGTGTAGTTAAGTCTGACTTGAAGTGTGTCATACCTCAATTTTCTGAACATGTACGCTAAATTTCAACGAAATTAGCCTAATAGTTTAGGGCTCCACGCGTCTGCACAGACGACAGACAGATATTTTTTTGCTTCCGAGCTTACCGAAGGTAACGGAAGCTATGTGATACTTCCGAAGAACGAAAAATATTTAGGTCTCCGATTTCCAAAGTCAAAGGCAGAAATCCATTTCAGACATCAGGGAACATTTTTGGTTCCGTGTCTGTCTGTCGTTCGATTTTTGCGAACTAACATATCCTAAAAACAACAAGTCTGATTTTAAAGAATTTTAGATAGTAGGTCATAATTAGCCCATTGTTGGTTCCATATACGTTTCAACATTCTGCGCTTATTTGTTCCTCTTCCATATGCGCACAAACATACATTTATTTACACATATAGCTTCAAAAGTACTCATCTGATTTGTATGAAACTTTTCATTCAGTTCAACAGTTCATCGAAAGTAACCCGCAGATAGCCCCCGATTAATTTGAACCGTCTGCGCTCTTTAACTTTTGCTAAATTGATACTTTAATTCATATAAAAATTTTGACAAATTAAAAAATCGGGGAAATCAATTAAACTAATTAGACAATAATGGCTTGTAAAAGCATAAAACCAATAAAGTACGTGGATAGGATACGAGGAACCTTTGTGCCACACCAATTGGCAGTCTATTTTAAAAAAACAAAACAATTTTTTGAACCTCAAAACGTGTAAATCCATCAACATAAAATCTTCCCGCCATCTTGGCGAGAAGATACCTATACTTCCTTTGGGTTCATTTGGAATTCATTGGAACAAACTCGGTCGACCGGTCAAACTCGGTCAACCTCGGTCAACCTGGCAGTACCTTGTGGTTTAAATTCATGGTGGCTTTAAATAATTCTAGCTGCTTTGAGATCTAATGGAAGGTAGCGGTGGTGCAGGTTATAAATATAAACTATGTTTGGTTTGAGAGTAAAGCTGTTAAGAGTGTGAGCTAGTTCGAGTTGGTATTTTTTATCTTTAGAAGTTTCTGAGTTGTAGCAAATAAAAATAGACTGCCAATTAGTGTGGCGCATAACTTCCTCGCGTTCTTATAACGTACTCGAATGATGTTATGCTTTACAAACCATTTTTTCCCCTCTATTTAATTTTTCCCCATCTTTTATTTTAAATCTGTCAAAATTATTTTGCTGTTTTAAATTATGTATTAAAAGTATCAATTTAGAAAATTTAAAGAGCACAGACGGTTGGAATCAATTTGGGGCTATTTGAGAACTACGTATGACAAATCATCCAAATTTGATAAAAATTGGATAAATACTTTTGAATGTTTTGTGCGCATGTGGAAGAGAAACAAATGAGAGCAGAAGAATGAAACTTATATGGGACCTACAATGGGCTAATTATGGTTTATACTATGTAAATTTAATTAAAATTGAAAGATTAGTTTTTAAGATGGGTTGGTTCGCAAAAATTGCGCGACAGGCCGATAGTCAGACACGGAACCAAAAGTGTTCTAAAAGGACTAGGCATTTTTGAAATTTGAAACAACATTTTTTTCGTTCTTCGGGAAGATCACTTAGCTTCCATTATCTTCGGATAGCTTTTAGGTTTCTGTACAATATAACGGCTCTGTCTGTCTGTCTGTCCGTTGGGGTCTGTCCGTAGGTGTCTGTCCGTTGCTTGTTTCAATTCATAAACTACTATAGCTAGGAACATGAAATTTGGTACACAGGTGCATCTCGGCATTTGAGACAACTGGACATATTTTGGATTTTTCACGCTTAATATTTTCAAGATGGCGGCCAATATGGCGGGCGACTAAAAAAAAAGTTTTTAGTCACCATTACATGTTATATATCAATTTAAAGGTCTTGAAGTGTAGAAAAGGAATATGCAATTATTAAAATTTTCAAGATGGCGGCCAATATGGCGGGTGACTAAACATTGTTTTAGTTACCATAACATGTTATACATCAATTTAAAGGTCTTGAAGAGTAGAAAAAGAATATTACTATTAAAATTAGTGTAATTATATTACACTTAATAACTTTAACTTTAATGTACAGAAACCGGCGATTATCGCCCCCACGTACTTACGTGAAGCGCGCCTTACTTGTTTTTATTTATAACCTGCACCTGGTAAAACTTCCTTACTTCGCATTTATATTCACAACATAGTAGTCTATAGGTTTGTTCCAACCCCCCTATTTGAACTGTCCTTTGTATCGTCTCGTGGATCGTCCGGGAATAGTTTAAAACAGTTTTAGGTTTATGTACAAAGTAAATAAAGAAACCTTATATAATGGCTCTGTCTGTCTGTCTGTCCGTTGGTGTCTGACCGTTGCTTGTTTCAATTCATAAACTACTATAGCTAGGAACATGAAATTCGGCACACAGGTGCATCTCCGTATTTGAGACAACTGGACACATTTTGGCTTTTTCACACTTAATATTTTCAAGATGGCGGCCAATATGGCGGGTAACTAAAAAAAGGTTTTAGTCACCATGACATGATATATATATATCAATTTAAAGGTCTTGAAACGAAGAAAATAAATATGCAACTATTATAATTTTCTCACGTAATATTTTCAAGATGACGACCAATATGGCGGGTGACAAAACATTGTTTTAGTTACCATAACATGTTATACATCAATTTAAAGGTCTTGCAGAGTAGAAAAAGAATATTACTATTAAAATTAGTGTAATTATATTACACTTAAAATTGTTAACTTTAATGTACAGAAACTGGCGATTGTCGCCCCCACGTACTTACGTGAAGCGCGCCTTACTTGTTTATACACATACACTAACATTGTGCTGTTATAAAATAATGTCAGGTTGTAAAGGGTTTATGACAATAACTCGCACCGTATTAACAAAACATTTAAGAAAACCTAACAGTTACGGAACCTTCCTTTTGACATTTGTGACAATTAACATAACTGCGCATGTCATATAAACAACTTCATAATTGGTGTTGTCAGAGCATCTCCTCTTCTGAGTTGGCATGCGACCGTTGTCCTAGGCGAGTGACTTTAGAGGTTATCACCGGAGTCGACGATCGGTCGATCGCTGAGCGATTGCAGCCACCTACTCCTGGAGTAGTCATAATCGCAGTCGCTCACGATCCTTCATTAATTCCACTCGTTGTCAGTCCCGCGAAATGCACAAGTATATCCATTCATCTGTGGTGGTCAAACAACCGGATAAATTCAGTTAAAGAAACAAATACAAAATTAAATTAATAGTAATAATAAATATTCTTTATTCGACAAAAAATAAATAAAAATAAAAAATAAAATACAATTAAGATAATGCAAAATAACTATAATAACAACCAGTTAATGAAGTACACAATAAACAATATTGTATGGTGAGAGTTCTCAGTATAGAGATGTTGTCTAGCATCTAGAGAGAGGATTCGGTCTCTCAATTTAGTCTATATTTATATATTTTATTTTATTATTACAATTATAACTCACATACATACATACTCGTACATAAACACATACTTTCACACGTACAAATATATGCATATGTTATTTTTATTCTTTGAAAACTTTGTTTACTTTTTTAAGTAAATAAAAAGGGAATTACTTGAATAAATTAGTATAAATATAATATAAATATGTAGTTAAATTAATTATTAAATAAGAAAATAAAACAAAGGACATTTTTTGTTGCATTTGTAAAGATATTTCATTTGCCTTTATTTCATATTTATAGTTTATTCAATATGAATACTATTCTGGCAGAATTATGAAATGTAAGAAAACCATAAGTGGTGGCAATTATTCTGATTGTCAAATTTTTCCCCGCCGGTTGCTTGTATGAGAAATATATCCGTTGGGAAAGAAAAATAACTTGCGCTGTCGCATAAAAATTGATAAAATTGGTTCCCGCTCTTTATTTCCCGCCGATTTTTTCAAACATGGAGAAATACTTGCTCTCCAGAAGTGGGGGAAGAAGGTCTGTATCTACCCTTGCTAGAAAATCAAAATTTATTCTTGAAGCCTATTATCAAATTCACGAAACTATACTGAGCAGTTCATATCTACCTCGAGTTACGTTACACACTGATCTGTTAAAATTTTCGCTGGAGACGTGTAGAGGTAAACACCTTTATAATTTTGTGCCAGGGACTATCACTCAACGACTAACGTTCAGCGACAATCGCTAGAGTTGCGTCTAGGAAAACGGAGTTTTATAATTTTGTGCCAGCGACTATCGCTAGAGTCGTGTCTAGGAAAACGTACCTTTAAAGTTAACTTAGAATGAAGTCTAGAGTCTGAAAGCAAATTAAATTGCTCTAGAGTTAATAAAATAAATTGAAGCTAGACATAAAAGAAAGACCCGAGTTGATTGCAGCACACTATACAATCAGAATCCCAATCACTCAGTGTTGCCTCGCCTCTCGCCTCTATAAATACAAAATGTCCCTAGTTTATCTTACTGTTGACTTTTCAATTATTTGAAATATTTTCTCTTTTAATAGTTACAACTGACTTTCAGTCAATCCTTACTTTTCTCAATTATTACACAAATGAAAACTTCTCTTTTGACGGAAAAGTCTTACCCTGCGGCTCTAGTGTCAAAGAAAACTTTTTCCCATATACATATGTATATAGTAATATTAAAACTTGTCCCATATACAGGGTGGGATTCTTTAATACAACGAACAATTTTTTAATAAAGGTGAAATTCTTTGTATAGAAATAAGAAAGCAATTTCCAACACGTCCGGAAACATTTCGCTTCCGAAAAACAGGGCGTTATTATTATTTTTATTTAATTTACTTTTTTTAAGTTTGATATATTTTCCAAATCAATGTGTCGGAGAATTGAAACATTTATTGCAATTACAGATGGTTATTTTGAACATTTGTTTAATGTTTTATTTATTCACTTATTTTCGTTAATGCCACCAACTTCATATATAAGTTACTGTCCACCTGTTTATCAATAACTAACTGGAATAAATTTATGAAAGAAAGAGATTTTTTTTATTTTTTTTATCGAAATCGAAATGGGATACGGTAAAAATTCCAGGGCCAAAAACGTTTTATTTGTAATTGTCCTGCCGAAGAAATAAAAAAATAGCTGGGAATAATTAAATTTTTTTCTCATTAATATTAAATGAAATACCTGCTAAGACGCCTCTGGAATGAATCAGCAATATGACATTCCCCCCCCCCCCCCCAAAAAAATAACTTCCATTATGCACTAAAAATATACCAACCATTTTTGCATTAAGTCTAACTGTTATAATTAAATTAATTAACTGGCATTGTCTGGGTTAAACGACTTGTATATCTAATCACAGTATAGAATTAAACAATTAAAATGAGTGCATACCTAAGATGTAAAAGGATATTATGCACACCTTGTTCCTCCAAGGTTCAATTTGTTACTCATATGTTAGTAAAAAATAAATAAATAAAAAGTAGGAAATATGAATTTTCATTATCGAAGAAACCCTTTTAGTTTTTGACGGGATTTTTAAATTTTATTTTCTAGTACTCAGAAACTTAAAAACTAAAACTAATAAAATTTGGAGATGCACTTTACATTATTTTTATTAGCTTTACATGTGACCATACTTTTATACGGATTATTATTGCTATAGTGCCCGACAGTAGCAATTTGTTTCAAATCTTTTCTTATCCACAATTCTTCTTACAATCGATAATTTTTTTGTGTGTAGAAAAGACTTCTTGATTCGACTGAATAATTTTGTAGAAGCTCGGCGACTTGTTTAGTGAAACCCAAGACGCCTTATATTTATTTAAAGTTTTATCCACCTGGAAACTCTGAGAGAGCCCTCAAGTTGGAATAAAGTGGAGTAAATATCGATTCTTTCGACCTTAAAAACGTTACGAGTTTTGTCCTTTTTTTCTCTAATGGAACTTTTGTTATTTCACATCTATTATTTTCAACATACTCCTAGCATCGTGAATAACCTAAACCTTTAAGCCTCGTCCAGAGTCGAACAGAGGAAACCAGCAAAGCGTTGGTGTCTACGCATGCTCAGTCTAGTACGCCTGCGCATCTTAGACTGGGCATGCGCAGAGACCAATTCTCCTTCTCCTTTTCTCTATTCAGTTCAGCAGTCTTGGACGAGGCTTTAACCATAAAGCTCAATCAATCATTATTATTGCATTATTTCTTGAAGAAGGAAATATATTTACAATTCGAAACGATAGTAAATCTAAATCTATGTTTCTACTTTGTTAATGAAATCTATTTCATTCACAGTTACTACTATACAGTTAATGATACTTATAGAAGGATAAAATACAAGAAAAAAAAAAATGTAAATAATAATATGTAATAATTTTTGTATATATTTATAAAATTTAGTGATACACTTTACATTATTTTAAATAAATATATTTATTTCCACCATTAAAATGAAATCAGTAATTAAGTTACAAAAAAATGCAATAAAATCATAACAGTAATACATAAAAATAATATACTTCAGTTAATGGTGAGGGCTCTCAATAGGTGTCAAATCACCTAGAGCGAGAGCCTCGTCTCTAAATAACTTGCGAATAAATATCGTGCTTACATAATTATAATTTGTAAAATTTTTCAAGAATGTTATAGCTATTTCATTCAATTAATCTATATTATTTCAATGATACATCTTCTGTAAGTTTAATTGTTTTGTCAGTCTTGTGCTTGTTGATTGTTATGGTATGGTTTTTATTTCTGTCAGTAGATGTTGTTTCAGTCTGTGTTTAAAAGATTTAATAGTGTTTGTTAGTTGAAGTGATTTCGGCAGTTGGTTATAGTAAGTCATAGTAAATTGAATTAAAGTTCCAAAAGTTATGTTTTTTATGATAAAAAATTGTTTGTGAAGACTCGAAGTCATAGCCTTATGGCCCAGTCAAATTAGACCTCAAAAAGTGAACGAATGGTAAAAAAAACTACAGAATTTTTAAACTTGGCTCTGTTGTTTGTTAATGTCAATTTTAAAGCACACTAAAACTCCTCCGAGGGTGGGCGACCTGTTTAAAGATTTTAACTTTCACGTATTGTTATAAATATATTTACAAAAATTTCAAGATAAAAAGAACTTTTTATATACTACGTTTTTAAATTTTCTGTTAAATTGTATGTAATGTTGATAATATAATTGTTATTGTTATATAATATATAATGTTAGTGAAAAAAATAGGTCCGAATTTATTTACTTCACATAAATGACAACCATCTAGAGAGCTGATCTTAAACCTACAAAAGGACAAATCTTTGTACAACGGATCTCCCCAACGCCAAATCTAAAGCGTGCCATCGATATATTTGAAATAATATAATCGATATTTCCTGTTTTGCTGTCATTCAATGTTTATCTATCACAAATTTGAGACCCGTCAAAATGAAGATTGCGTAAATATTGGATATGGCAAAACAAATAAAATAACTTGGGGATTTTTTTCAAACTAACTTTCCGCACACCAAAATTTGCTGAAAACTAATTAAATTCTGCTGAAAGATAGCTAAAAGTATTAAAATAATGCATTTTCATCGTGTTCTGAGCTATGCTAAAAGTTTCACATGTCTAGCTATTCGGGATGTTAGTTAGAAATCGATTGCCAGATTTGGTTAGAAATCGATTGCCAGATTTGTACCGGACAAACAAACAAACAAACAAACAAACAATCAAACAAGAAAGCAAGTTAATAAAAACGTAGTAAAATATCGGTCCTTGCGAAAAATACTCATATTATGACAAAACAAAAGTAAACAACATATCCTATCAAAAATATTTTATTATTTTTTGTTGTAGGATTAATACTTTCGAAGATACAAAACAGACAAAATAACGATTTTTCAAAAAAAAATATTATTACATTTTTAAGTTTTTGGTAGTATTCATACTACGGAAAGTTTAAATTTTAATTTAAATCAAATTATAATTATTATTAACTACGGGAGACAGATAGAGAAAAATAGACTCCAGCGCCGGGATTCGAACCACGGGCTAACCATGGGATATATATCCAGCACAGGCATTCTAACCAATACCTAGTCTCGAATTTAAGCTTTCAATTTTTCCACAAGTCTAGAAGTCAACATTTACTACAATGCGGACTATTATTCTCTTTGAGTTGGTTAGAGTGCCTGTACTGGATATATAGGAGGCCCGTGGTTCGAATCCCGGCGCTGGAGTCTATTTTTCTCTGTCTGTCCCCCGTAGTTAATAATAATTGTAATTTGATTTAAATTAAAATTAGTATTATGACTTTTCTTGTCATTTCACTTGATTGAACTTGGCTCCGTTGTTGTTAATGTCATTGTTTGTTATTTGACTGGACTACTTAGAAGTATAAGAATTAAATTTTTATAGAAATTAAATTTAAAGATGATTTGCAATACATTAAACTGTTTTTTTTTTTTTTTTTTTTTTTAAAGATAATCAGGTAGTGGGAAAGAAGTAAACAAAATGCTTAAATTTCCCCTCTGCCCATATTTTTCTCTGTCCTATTTTAACACACAGTTCTTTTTCTCATTTTTTTTTGCTCCCCCTTATCTCTATCCTTTGTTTATCGCACAGTTAATTATATCCTACTCTTTCCTACTCACACAATAAAAAAAAATTAATAAATAATTTCGAGAGATAACGAATTAAGACTCAGATGTGTGATTGATCGATTACACTGTCCACAATTAAAAGATAGATTAAAGATTAATCGATTACCATTAATCGACTTTACAGATATAATCGATGTCGATTACCATAGTGTCCGATTACAATCGTATATCCTAATTAATCAATCATAAATAAACATGAATTGCCTGAGCAGTCAACAGCAAACCGTTTACACATTGGAATCAATACCTCGTTATCATTTCCTAGAATCCTATTACTCTCAAAGAGATAATCTGTTTTACAAGAAAAGCCTAAGGAGAACCATAAAGAGGTTTTTCTCTGCACCATATAGAAGCTTTTCTCTGCAACATACAGAGCTTTTCTTCGTAGCCCTGTACCGAACAGAGGCTTTTCTTCGTAGCTCTAGCTCTGTACCATACAGAGGCTTTTCTTCGTAGCTCTATCTCTGCACCATACAGAGGCTTTTCTTCGTAGCTCTAGCTCTGTACCATACAGAGGCTTTTCTTCGTAGCTTTGTACCATGCAGAGGCTTTTCTTCGTACCCCTGTACCATACGGAGGCTTTTCTTCGTAGCTCTAGCTCTGTACCATACAGAGGCTTTTCTTCGTAGCTCTAGCTCTGTACCATACAGAGGCTTATCTTCGTAGCTCTAGCTCTGCACCATACAGAGGCTTTTCTTCGTAGATCTAGCTCTGCACCACACAGAGGCTTTTCTTCGTAGCTCTAGCTCTGTACCATACAGAGGCTTATCTTCGTAGCTCTAGCTCTGCACCATACAGAGGCTTTTCTTCGTAGCTCTAGCTCTGTACCATACAGAGGCTTTTCTTCGTAGCTCTAGCTCTGTACCATACAGAGGCTTTTCTTCGTAGCTCTAGCTCTGTACCATACAGAGGCTTATCTTCGTAGCTCTAGCTCTGCACCATACAGAGGCTTTTCTTCGTAGATCTAGCTCTGCACCACACAGAGGCTTTTCTTCGTAGCTCTAGCTCTGTACCATCCAGAGGCTTTTCTTCGTAGCCCTGTACCATACGGAGGCTTTTCTTTGTACCCCTGACAATACAAAGGAATTTTATCGTACCCCTGTGCCATACACAGGATTTTCTTCGTAAATAATTTGTTAGATCTTTCACACGAGACAACTTACTGTCAGGTTAACGACACTTTTTGATAATCCTTTGACCCGGTGGCACTTGCTTTCTAAACCCAGACCCTTCTCTCCCTATCAGCCACCAAGTGCCGTTTTTAACTACACTTAGTTTTTTTTACTGGTTGGTCCCCCTCCTACATCAAAGATAAAAGCAAAGCACATTTTTTTCTATGATGCTGCTATTATAAAAGATAAAGAAGAGATAAGGAACGGAGAAAAAAAGTATCCGGCTTTTTTATTAAAGCAAACACCTAAATTCACGTTGCAAAGTATATTCTAATTGAAAAAAAAATGAGCAGACGCACGATACAATTTATGCCCTCTATATTTTTAAATTCATAACTTGAAAGTTAGTGACTGAAATTGCAAAAAATAAAATAAAATAAAAATAGTCTGCCAATTAGTGTGGCACATAGCTTCCTCGCGTCCTATTTCCTACAGTTTTATTATTTAAATGCTTTTACAACTAGTCCAAGAGATAGCGTGCAAAGAAGTGTCTGACTAACATCAAGCTAGAATTTTGTATACAAGTCAATCTATAATGCACCTTTTAAGAATATGTGATCGGCTAAGTTCGTCTGCGGGACATAGCTTGGCAATAGGCGTTTGAAAAAAACAAACCGGTGAAGAGCGGCCATGTCTCACCAATTATGGTGGACAATGTGATTTTCATGATCCTGAGTACAGAATTAGTTAGTAGACCGAAAATCAAGTTGATGTTAGTTTGTCCCTTGACAGGCGACCACATTGATTTTTAGTAATATTTGAATGACTAACCTATCAAGGGTGAAAATAAAATCGACTTAATTTTTGGTCTACTAACTAATTCAGTACTCAGGATCATGAAAATCACATTGTCCACCATAATTGGTGAGACATGACCGCTCTCCGCCAGTTTGTTTTTTTCAAACGCCTATTGCCAATCTATGTTCCGCAGACGAACTTAGCCGACCACATATTCTTAAAAGGCGCTAAAAGATTGACTTGTACACAAAATTCTAGCTTGATGTTAGTCAGACACTTCTTTGCTCGCTATCTCCTGGACTAAACCCATTATTTTCATATTTATTTATTTCCCCCGTTTATGAAATCTGTCAAAATTGTTTTGATTATGTGCATGATTTAAAGAATCTATTTAATAAAATTTAAAAAGTAAAGACGATTGTAATTTAAATCAAATTATAATTATTATTAACTACGTTAATAATAATTAATAATTATTATAACTAATTATTACTATCCCGGCGCTGGAGTGTATTTTTCACTGTCTGTTTCCCGTAGTTAATAATAATTATAATTTGATTTAAATTAAAATTTAACTTTCCGTAGTATGAAAACTACCAAAAACTTAAAAATTGAATTTCGAAGACGATTGAAATTAATCTGAGGCTATCTGAGTGCTACTTACAACAAACAATTCAAATTTCATAAAAATCAGATGAGTACTATTTTGAGGATATAGATGAAAATAAATGTATGTTTGTGCCCATGTGGCGATGAGAATCAAATAGTCGCAGAAGGTTGAAACTAATATAGGACCAACAACGGGCTAATTATTATCTACTAACCCAATTTCATTAAAATCGGATGAGTATCTAAGATAAATTGGTTCGCAAAAATGAGTGACAGACCGACAGGCAGACATGAAACCAAACATTTTTTCTCATGTTTGAAACGGATTTGTGACTTGGAATTTTTGTAATCGGAGACATAAAAGGGGGTAATCGGAAAGTCGGCCTAATTTATGTTACAAAATTTCTCTCAGACAAAAATGTCAAGTTAATCTATATATATAAAAGTCAACGTATGTGTGTGTGTATGTTTGTTCTTTATACAAATCTACAGTTTTAGTCCGATCTCGATGAAAATTTGCACACTTGACCTTCAAAGCAAGGAAACAATCAAGGTCTACATGAATTTTCGAAATTTCAATTTTGGTACACAGGGGTACGGGGTACAAGTAATGAATACGGGATCAAAATAATGAATACCCTTCGTGATGCATATCATTGAAAAGCTCTTTAAGGGTACAGTAATTGTTGTTATGTATAGTTTTGTCATATTTTCATTTAGGAGGGGGGTAAAATGGAAAATATAACTATATCTATATATAGAAAGAAGAGTATCTAGATAAGAGAATGTCTTTTATACAAATCTACAGTTTTATCCCAATTTGATGAATATTTACACTCTTTTTCTTCCAAACAAGGTGAAGGTCACTGCCTACATCATTTTCCGAAATAAAAATTTTGGTACACAGAGGTACGGGGTACAAATGTCAAAGTAATGGATACCCTTCATGATGCATATCGTTGAAAAGCTTTTTAAGAGTACAGTAATTGTTGTTAAGTACGTTTTTGTCATATTTTTATTTAGGAGGGGGGTAAAATGGAAATGTATATCTATATCTATAAAAGTCAACGTATGTGTGAGTGTGTGGATGTTCTTTATACAAATCCATAATTTTAGTCCGATCTCGATCAAAAAATGCACATTTGACCTTCAAAGGAAGAAAAAATCAGTGTCTACATGACTTTTCGAAATTTAAATTTTGGTACAAAGGGGTACGGTGTAAAAGTGTCAAAGTAATGGATTCCCTTCATATGATGCATATCGTTGAAAAGCACTTTAAGAGAAAATTTATTGTTGTTATGTACAATTTTATTTAGGAGGGGGTAAAATGGAAATTTATAGCTATATATATAAAAATCAACGTATGTGGGTGTATGTTCTTTATACAAATCTACAGTTTTAGTTCCATGTCGATAAAAATTTGCCTACTTGAACTTCAAAGCAAGGGGAAAATGACAGCCTACATGAATTTTGGAAATTTAAATTTGGTACACAGGGGTATAGTACAAGTAATGAATACGGGGTCAATGTAATGAATACCATTGCTCTTTAAGAGTAGAGTAATAGTTTTTATGTATTGTTTTGTCATATTTTACTTTAGGGGGGGGGGGGGGGGGGTAAGGATATTTGAAAATTAGCTTATCAAAGAGGAGGGGGTATAGAAATAGGTGGGAAAGATAGAATCTAGATATTCTTGCATAGTAAAATAATTTATATGTTTCATTATGGTTGTTTATAAACTTATCTAATTATAATTACACTCCGTAGCGAAGCACGGGTACCCAGCTAGTTAATGTTATAAAAACTGAACGAGTTTACCTCCATTTTTTGAATCATGTAAAAGAAGAAGTTGAATTGTATAATTGCCCTAGTGTAGAAATCATCCACTGGCAGTCGACGGTTGTTGAAATTAGTGAATCGACAGGAAGTGTTAGTTGGGGGGGGGGGGGGGGGGCAGTTGATAGTGTAAAAGGGGCCTTTGGGGGGATACACTTGTTCTAATGATAAAATGTCGCCATATTATGGTTGACAAGGTAAATTCAAAAGGCATAGCTTTGGTTAGAGATGTTATATCCCAGATGTTTATATGGTCAATTTATGGTAAAAGTGAGTTGTTAAAGCATAAAATCATTAAGGTAAATATATGAAATAGGACGCGAGGAAGTAATGTGCCACACTAATTGGCAGAATGTTTTACTTTATAAATATTGGATGGTTGAATGGTACCGGCCTTAACACAGATTACCAATAAACTCGAATTATTTTGAAATTAATGATAAATGTTAGTTTCTAGAATTCTACTTTTTTACTATTTACTGAAAAATAATTCTTACACTTATATTATTAGGTCTTTAAAATAATTTCATCCTATTCTGTTTGCAATAACCCACTGTAACACTTCCAAACTCCCGTGCAATTGTTTTCAGTGACACACCTTTATCTATACGCGAAAACGCATTTATTTTCACAGATAACTGAAGTTCGGTATGTTTTCTTGACTCATTGCTATATGGTTATTCGTCGAAACGCAGTCGTTGCAGGGTGGGGAAGAAGGGAAATAAGCTACAAAGAGGATCTTGCGGAAAATAAGGGGAAGAAGGGCGCCACCTGATCTAGGGAAAACTCGGCAATAGGGAAGATGAGGAAATCCATCTTAACAGTAACAAAACAAAATACGTGTGGTGACGCGGGACACCCGGTAGGGACGAAGTTCCTTACATTTTTCATTAAATATAAATTATAAAATCACACTGCTAAGTACGTATACATTGCTAACTATACTTATACATGGTGGATTTAGAAAAGAGACAAAATTAAAAGTAAAGAACTGTTTGTACCTAGCAAGAGTTAAGGAAAAATTAAAAGAAAATCATTATTTGTATCATTAAAGCAAGCGTCTTACTATAAATTATATATATTGAATATAAGAAAAAAGTTGATCATGATGAGTTTATAGTTAAAGAGTATGTTTGTTAAAGGATGTTGGATTGAAATAGGACTGTTTTCTACCTACTCGGCCTATTAATTTAAAATATTATAAAATATATCTCTTCCCTACTCTAATGCTTCTGCTTGAATCCAGTTAAAATTTTACATGCCTGTTTCAATTGTATTTTAGACAATGTGTAAGAAGTTTTATTAAAATCGTTATACGTTTTAACGGAAGATATCGGTAAAAACGTTGTTTCCTTTATTTTAAACGTTTTGGTCCACTTTAATAAATTTAGCGATCTTTATCACTTCATAACAGTGTCGGTGTTCGTTTTACTAAATAAATATTTAAAAAAGTTGTTTGTCTCATTAAATAGATGAAGTTAGAATTTTTTCTTGGATATAACACGCAGTATTATAATAATATACCTAATATATTGAAATAAGCGTCAGCACAGATCAATTTTACTTTTAACAAGACCGTGATTATATTTTCGATATTTACAAAACCAAGTGACATTTTGACATATTATAACAAAAATAAACAAGTCAAGTAACAGGCTTCCATTATAACATTTTTCCCGCGTTGAACGTTGAGCGTGAAGGCTTGGGCGGATAACGTTTTCCAACGAACTCAGCCTGGGCATTGGTAAAATGAACATGTGTACCAAATTTCATCTAACTCGGTGATTTTTTACTCAAGTTATCGTCGATCTACGAACTTCGTAGATCGTAGATCGACGATAACTTAGTAGATCGTAGATTTCGTGACGGTTATTTTGTGACGGTGATTTAGGTCGTTTTTTTCGGATTCACTCCCGGGCTCCAGAACGTGCCATAAGGAACATCGTTCCAATAAATAATGAATAATTCTCTGTGCAAGGTGATTAACAAGGTTCAATAACTCTAAAGCTGATAGGTTTAGTAAGGGTTACAAAAATAAATAACATGTATCAACAATTAATAAACTAGGCATCGCGTGGCTCTATCATTGAAGCGAGCTTATTGCAATAAAATACTGAATATTTATATTAAGGAATTATTAGTGTCATAGTTGAAGATAAATGGAAGAGGGTATAGTGTGAGGTAGAGTGGGGTTACTTGGTACAAAGCGTACCGTATTGCAATAAAATACTGAATATTGAAATTTATTAAATCATGATGACTGTCATAGTTGAAGATAGTCGTAGTAGATAGTAATAGTTGAAGAGGGTAGAGTGGAGGTACACAGCTTTACTTCCTGAACAAACTTATACACTACAAGACTATTAAAAGAATCTCAACCACCCGCAGTAGCTTTTAAACTATTATTATAAATGTATCACTTCACTACACAAAAACTTCTGCTTGTATCAAGTTGAAATTTTACATGCCTGTATCAATTGTACTTTAGACGATGTATATAAAGTTTTATTAAAATCGTTACGTTAGAACGTAAAATATCAGTAAAAATGTTTTTTTTTTCTCTACTTTAAGCGTTTAGGCCCGCTTTAATTGAAGCGAGCTTTGCAAGCTTCCTACATTCAACGAAATATTATGTAAAAGTATTAAGTAAAAGTTGACCGATTTTAACGAAATGTGGTACAGATGTTCATTTTACTAATGCTCAGCACGAGTTTGTTGGACAACGTTGTCTGCCCAAGCATTCACGCGCAACGGTCGTGTAAACGTGTGCTTCAAAATTAAAATTGGAATTTTAATTTTGGACGGGAAAAAATTCTAACTTTATCTATTCGATGAAACGAACATTTTTTACAAATAATATTTTGTAGTAAAACCAACAGCGACACCGCTAAGAATTAATAAAGATCGTTAAAACTATTAAAGCGGACCTAAACGCTTAAAGTAGAGAAAACAACATTTTTACCGATAGCTTACGTTCTAACTGAACGATTTTAATAAAACTTCATTCACATCGTCTAATGTGCAATTAAAAATTCATGTAAAATTTCAACTTGATACAAGCAGAAGTTTTTGCGTAATGAAGTCATACATTTATAATAACTGAAAAGGAGACGTGGTCATGGGCGTAGCCAGGGGGGGGCAGGGGGGGCCATGGCCCCCCCCCTAAGCCGGCTCAACTCTCAAAAAAAAATACGAATATTATACATATACAGGTTAAAATAAAAAATAAATAAATAAAAAGTAAAAATAATGCTGTATAATAATAATAATAATAATATATATATATTATTATTATTATTATACAAATTAATTTTATGGCTAGGGGGTCTTCAGGTAAAAAAATGTAAATCTCGTTTTAGTTGTCAAGTTACTACAGTTGTGGCGTGGCTGCACTGGTTTGGTTAGCATTGCTTTGATAAAAAAGATGCCTATGATAAGAAAAGAAGCTGGACAATAATTATGTTTTCCTTCTCTCAGCCAGTGGCGTACCCAGAGGGGGGAGGGGGGGGGGGGGCACAGGGGGCCCGGGCCTCCCCCCAAAGCTAAAGACCTGAAATTTAAGCAATTGCAGTTTCACAGCAGATTTTAAAGTAATAGCGTTGTGTTAGAAAAAAAAATAAATAAATATAATAAGTAATTATATACCTAGTTTTGCCCGACATATTTTTTTTTTGGCGTTTAAAAAGACCCCAAAGCCATAGTCCTAAAATTTAAGTATGCAAATAAGTAAGTATTACTTAATAAATAAGTAAATATTACTTTTTTTTTTTTTGTGCAAGCAAGTCGAAAAAATAAAAAAATAAGTAATTATAAACCTAGTTTTGCCCGACATATATATATATATATATATATATATATATATATATATATATATATATATATATATATATATATATATATATATATATATTTTTTTTTTTTGGCGTTAAAAAAGAAGATGAAGAAGAAGAATTGAAGTAAGTAGTCCTTAATCAGTTTAGGTTAAGGATCTAAAATAGGGATGGAGCACTAAGTTACATATATCTCCTGGGTAAAAATATGTCGTCTATAGTCTATAGAACTTGGAAAAAAAATCTACGTAAAATTACGACTGTGCATGGTCAGAACTTTTTAGTGGGACGAATTTCTTCCCGACTATTATTATCCATTGTTTATTTTGAATGAAAGGTTACAATATAAAATTTTTAGATCAAGTTTTTAATTAAATATTTTCTTCTTTTAAGGGTTCTTATTTTAATCTACAGTTTTACTTTAATATATTAATTAAATTTAATTAAAATAGTTCGTAGCAGTCATTAGAATAGTTTTTAATTATTGAATAATTAATATTAATTAATTTGGAAACTGGTTCAATTGTAGAATAAGATTTTAAAAATTGCAGATACCCGACCTTTCGCAAGGAAGACTATTTTTTGTATTTATTGACTGGACGATTAGATACCCAACTATTTTATTTGGTTATGGTTTTGCATAAAACTCAGTATGAGTATGGTTCTGCATATTTGATTCTTAAAAAACGATTAATTACGATTTATTTAAAACTTAAAATTAGAGATGTAGTAGTTCAGACAATATCTCATTGGAAACGCTAACGTCGCTTCAATCCTCCTCCCAATCCTCTGTCCAATCTTAATGTGAACTATTTTACATTAAGAGTAGATTTATAAATTTAAACAGCAAGTTTTCCTTAAAAAAATCTATTTCAAATAAACAATTTTTTTCCCTATAATTAATAGTTCTATTAAGTTTTTTTTTTTTTTAATTAAAATAAATCCTTTTGAAAATATTAATAATGGAACTGTCAGACTCTTGGCAATTTTAAGGAAAACACTTTTTTGGTTTTACATACACCACACCACACACACACACATATGTATATGTGTATATATACAGGGCTCGATTTGAGGCGGAACGGCGTTCCGGGACCTCTCTCTCTCTGATAAATAAAAAAAAATAATCGGCACTAAGATTTGCACTAAGAGTGTGGGTTTATGTCTAAAACTGTTAAAATTTCAAGATAAAAAGAACTTTTTATAAACTACGTTTTTAAATTTTCTATTGAATCGTATGTAATGTTGATGTGTAATATAATTGTTATTGTTATATAATATATAATGTTAGTGAAAAAAAAAAAAAAAATAGTTCCGAATTTATTTACTTCACATAAATGACAACCATCTAGATAGCTGATCTTAAACCTATAAAAGGACAAATCTTTGTACAACGGGTCTCCCCAACACCAAATCTAAAGCGTGCCATCGATATATTTGAAATAATATAAATAATATAATCGATATTTCCTGTTTTGCAGTCATTCAATGTTTATCTATCACAAATTTGAGACCCGTCAAAATGAAGATTGCGTAAATATGGGACATGGCAAAACAAATAAAATAACTTTGTGGATTTTTTCCGAACTAACTTTCCGTACAGCAAAATTTGCTGAAAACCATTAAAATTCTGCTGAAAGATGGCTAAAAGTATTAAAATAATGCATTGTCATCGTGTTCTGAGCTATGCTAAAAGTTTCAAATGTCTAGCTACTCGGGAAGTTAGTTAGAAATCGAAATAAAAACGTAGTAAAAATGCTGTTTTTGAACGCTTATTTTTCAAATTTTTCCCGGGGGAGGACCCCCGGACCCCCCTTCTACAGGGGGGGGGGGGGGGGGGTAGAGGGTAGGTTGTAGTTTAGGCACCTATATATATATATCAAAAAAATTAGCCCCCCCCTAAAGGCAACCCTGGCTACGCCCATGGACGTGGTTAGAGGAATAGTAAGTATGCAGGGTGGTTCCCTGACTACTGTAGGAACGCCGAGAGAATGTGCGTGGAAAAATCGATCTTTGGTCGAACTTTTAAACTAACTATCGACTTCGCTTCTAGATATGTCGATGTTCCTCTAGGCAGAGTCCCCTCTAGGTGTGTCGACCTTTTCTACCTTGTTTAAAAAGTGACATTTTTTCGGCACATTTTCACAATGCCCAACTTTATCATCTTTAACATCTCACTGCTTTAAGAGTTCTTATCCAAATCAAACCAAATTCACAGGGTTTTTAGAACTCATATAAATGTAGAAGCCTACGAAGTTTCAAGTCAAAAAGTTAATTAGTTTTATGTTAATTAACGAATTTAATGGGATCTGATATCCAAATGAACCCAATGAAAGTTATTATTAAACATTATTTTTAACATTTGTTGATACATTATTAGAAAATAATAAGTAATATTATTATGCTATCAAAGTAATAGTTTAAAACGCATGATATCTTACTAATTTTAAAACTTAATCTGATTATAGACTATAAAATAATATTTATTTTTAAAAATGTATAACATTTTTAAGAAAACATTAAGTATACAAATTTTATTAAACATATTTTAAAAAAATTCGTTTCTTTGAAACGTATTTTTTTCTTTATTTTTCTGTTAAGGTTTTGTCTTAAAATAATAAACCAGTCCTATTATTTTAACCCATCTTTGCTATCAATGAAACATTTTAAAACGCATGATGTCTTACTAGTTTTAAGCAGTACTCTAATCTTTATCTGAATAATATGTACTCTAAATATTGATAGGACATGAGCTACTTAACGGGCAGGTAGGACTTAGGATTATAAAAAGCGGAAGGATGAAGGAATGGGATTAGTTACCTTTGGGTGGTGATTGACCTTAGTTTGGATTGGGATAAACCCTTTATTTTTTAAAGGAGTGCAATCTTTCATGGAAAATTGTAATAATTTATACATATTTGCAAGAAAATAAGCTCATAATACAAGCCGCTTTCCTTTCAACAAACTGTCCCGCTAAAAATGAAAAAAAACAAAAAAAAAACATATTTTTCAGTCAGTCGTAGGACAATCGCTTTGTCGACAACATCTTATATTTCCGTGATCACATCTTTCGTATTTGGCATCTCCTTAGAAAATTTGAACTGGCACTCTTACTTGGATTTCTCTGCTCAACGTTTTGTTTTTATCTGTAAGTACATAAAATTACTTACTTTGGTACATACGAGTACATCCCATCTCAACGTATAGTTTTTTTGTGCGTGTTTCTCATTTTCGCCTTAATTTTCAATTGTCATATATAAATAGTTCTACATTAAATAATGGATAACAATAGAAATATTTGTAAAAGAAAAAGAGGAAAAACAATTCACAGCGATTTTTGGGTTCATTTAGATATCAGATCCCATTAAATTCGTTAATTAACGTAAAACTAATTAACTTTTTGACTTGAAACTTCGTAGACTTCTACATTTATATGAGTTCTAAAAACCCTGTGAATTTGGTTTTATTTGGGTAAGAACTCTTAAAGCAGTGAGATGTTAAAGTTGGGCATTGTGAAAATGTGCCGAAAAAATGTCACTTTTTAAAAAAGGTAGAAAAGTTTGAGTACCTAGAGGGGACTCAGCCTAGAGCAGGGGTTCCCAAAGTTTTTTACCAAGCCCCCCACAGTCAAGAATAAATATCCCCACGCCCCCCCCCCCCCCCCCCCCTTACGCAATTTTACGAGATAATGAAAAAAATAAAATAAACCATTATTACATTGAATAACCATTCATTTATTTGTATGTATTACTATTTTTTATAACATTACAAGTTAATCTTATTACAGATGATCTTATGGGATCTTATTAGATGGATGAGCTTGTATTTGTTTTACAAGATTCCCTATTCTTGGATGAGTATTAGGAAGTACACAACGAAAATCAAACACAGCAACATCAAGTTTACCACGATACTTTTTTTTATTGCAACAAGTGCTGACAAATCTTTTTTTGCACAAATAAGTGCATCAAAAAGGTAAATACTAAGTGCTTGCTGTGATATACTGGGGTACACTTGGTAATACTTAACCCAAAACGATGATTTGTCCATTTTATCAAAATCGGCAGCAGTACCTTTTTTTTATTTCTAAAGCTTGTTCTTGAAGTGTTTGGGGGATCTATATGTTGAGGGAATCTATATGTTGACACTGAGAGGATCCATCGCTAATCGGTAAATGATGTCATTACATGTGTTAGTAAAGTATCTGTTGAATTCGTCAGTGAGGTTCTCCAACTGGTTTGATATTTGGATTTTTATATAATCGCATTAGAAGTTCGGTTAGTGAAGCTATCTCGATCTCGAGGTCCCACGCCCCCCTTGATTTATCTTCACGCCTCCCTTGGGGGGCGCGCCCCCCACTTTGGGAACCAATGGCCTAGAGGAATAGCGATATATCTCGAAGTAAAGTCGATAGTAAGTTTGAAACTTCGACCCAAGATCCATTTTTCCACGCACATTCTCTCGGCGTTCCTACAGTACTAGCCGCTGTACTACTATCATACCCTTTTTCTATCAACTCATAATGATCCATGATTATCTATTTTTTAAATATTTAGTAGATATTTACTAGGCATCGTATAGCTCTAACTTTGAAGCGAGCGAATTGTAACAAAATTGTTGATTGTTCAGATAGCAAATGAAGCCTGGTCTAGAAAGATGTCTAGCTGTCCCTAGGCTGGCTATGTAGTTGAAGAGGGAGGTAAAATAGAGGGGTGGGGGAGCCAAGCCACCTCCCACCTCCTATTAATTCTCTTTGCCTATCTCCCTCCTGATTTATTAATACTTTTAGCGATCTTTATTAATTTATAGCGGTGTCGCAGTTGGTTTTATTTCAAAATGTTATTTGAATAAAATGTTCGTCTCATCGAATAGATAAAGTTAAAAATGTTTCCCGTCCTAAAATTCCAATTTTAATTTTGAAGCGCACGTTTACGTGAGCTTTGTGCGTGACCGCTTGGGCAGACAACGTTGTCCAACAAACTCGTCCTGAGCATTAGTAAAATGAAAATCTGTACCAAATTTCGTTAAAAATCGGTCAACTTTTACTCAAGTTATCGTCGTACGTTTTAGACAGACACGCAAACACGGAGAATATTTCGTTGAATGTAGGAATCGCTTTAATGATACAAGCCACGCGGTGCCTAGTATAAATAACATGAAAACACATAACATCAAATTAATTCAATTTCTTCACTAATAACCCTAGCGAGGTAATAACATTTATTTTCCCGAAACGGTGGGGTGCGGACGCAGAAGACGGACGTTTAGAGCGCCCTTACCTTAATTGGAGTGAGGGTACCTCTCTTGGATAGTAAGCTATTCAAATAATGTACCTGGATTCTGAAGGTCGGGGCCCCAAATAGTGCAACCTATTTGGTTCCTCCCTTAGGGGTTCTCCTCTACTCCACCATCTCAGCCACCTTTGACGGAGGGTCAAAAGTGGCGGAGTTCCTCTACGTATCAGCCAAAATCCCCTGTCAGAAATGGGCAGAGTTTATGTGGAAGAAGCATTGGTCTTTCACCACGTATTCTCGTACGTATTCTACCATTCTCTTGCGTCTGCTACCATTCTCGTGCGTATGCTACCATTTGCGTGCGTATTCTACCATTCTCGTGCGTCTGCTACTATTTGCGTGCGTATTCTACCATTCTCGTGCGTATGCTACCATTTGCGTGCGTATTCTACCATTCTCGTGCGTCTGCTACCATTCTCGTGCGTATGCTACCATTTGCGTGCGTATTCTACCATTCTCGTGCGTCTGCTACCATTCTCGTGCGTATGCTACCATTTGCGTGCGTATTCTACCATTCTCGTGCGTCTGCTACCATTCTCGTGCGTATGCTACCATTCTCGTGCGTTTGCAGTCCGTGCGTAGTCAGAAGATCTCCTCTCTCTGGCGTGCTCTGGAACGTCCATCGGTTCCCCTACTCATGTAAACATACGGCCTACCCGGTCCCGACGACCAAAGGTGCCTAAACTCTAAAAAATAAATTAAATAGATAATTTTGGCTAATGATTAATTTTAAGGAGCATAAAAAAACCTTTGAATATCTCAACACAAGCCAAAAATGTAACTTAGTGACTTTTTGCACTAACCCGACGATATGCTTACTCGACATTTATTTGACCCATAGAATCCACCAGTTTCGTTATGACATTTTATCGCGGGTCACCCTGCATAATGAAGTGCTGATTAGTTTGTATGAAGTCTTTGGGAACGAAACTAAAACTAATCTTAAAGCGTACATGATAAAGCACTAGAAAACATTGTCATTCATAGAATGAACATATAGTATGAAGGTTAGTTAACAATAATTTGAATTTCAAAGCAGTAATTGACATAAATATAGACTTCAGTAACAATTAATTATTAATCTAAGTTTAAACTTAAATTAATTATAATTTAACTAAGTGCAAATAAGTTGATGGAATAATGAAGTAAAGTTTAGTATATTGATTATTATCAGACGAGCTATAAACCAGATTAGGTTGAGGACTGGGTTATTAACATGTTTAAAGTTCTACACTGTTGCTTAATGCTTACCTGAGCTTGTGTAATCAAGTAACAGATGTGTTAGCAGGTAGTTTGGATGTAACTTGATAAAACTTTACTAAGTATTGTATAATAAGTTTACTTGTTGCAAGCATCGTTACCCTCGTACTTAGTTAAGGCTGGATTAACTTCATGCAGACTTAGCTTCCTATTTCAAACTTTTTACAACTTAAACTATACTCTCTTAAAATTGACTTTTTTTATATAAATAACAAGCATTGTGATCATTATGAAGAACGTTTTTTTTTTTAAGTCTTTGAATTCAAAAAGTCCTAGACGAAACTCCGTTTCAGACTTCAGGTAACATTTTTGGTCTCTTGTCTGTCGGTCAGTCAGTTCGCCGTTCATTAGAACCATCATATCGTAAAAACCTACTCATTGTTTAGGTCATAATTAGCCCTTTAACGGACACATGCCAATTTCAACTATCTGCGCCTGTTGTTTAAATCTTCCGAATGCGCACAAACTTGTTTTATATAAACTTATAAACAAAATTACTACACTAAGCTTCACCGATTCTAAATTCCGTTTCGTGTTCAGGCAATAACAGAAACAAACAAAAAAAAAAAGTAAACACTCAACTCTAATTTTGTGGTTTATTAAAAACAAAACTCTTTTTTTTAACTACAATTCATCATTGTTATAAGCAATACAGATGAATGAATATGTGCCTTGAGACAACATGATGCAAGGAACAATTCAGTGATTGCACTTACTAAATTGAGACATATATTATTTTACGTGTAATATAAAGAACAATGAAGATATTTCAAACATTAAATTGAAATAAATATGATTAGTTGTCTAGAAGGTCGCGTGGCCACTGCCTCTTCAGGTGTCTAGGAGGATTGTCAGGAATGGACCGGGAAAACAGACAGTGGACTAGTGGATTGGAATGGTCAGAAAGGGAGTCGTGGAAGGATTTGTATAGGGAAATGGCTAATTCACGGACAAAGAGTACTTTGAGATCATTATGAAGGACGAGGTTTGAAACATAAAAGGGGCGTCAGCTATTTTTCTTAGGATCTTGGATTGGAGTGATTGGATGCGATAGGAATTGGAAGGTTTGGTGCAACCTCAGAGTTCTATACCATATGTCCATGTAGGTTTTATTATGATGTTGTATAATGAGTACTTTGTTTTGAATGTTGAGTTTAGCTGTGTTGTGTAAGAGTCTGTGTAAAAGTTTATAGCGTGCATTACATGTTTCGCGTTTATGTTTGATGTGATTTGCCCATGTTGAACGACGATCTAAGTATAGCCCCAGGTAGCGGACAGAACTGGAATGAGGAATAAGGATTTGATTTAGGGTTACTGATTCACACATACCGTGCCTTAGAGCCAAGGTCACGTGGGAGCTTTTCGTTTCATTTACCTTGATCCGCCATTTCTAGAATCAAGCTTCCAGGAGTGTAAGGTGCTGTTGGACATTGTCAGAGGCTGTACGTGGTGACTTATGTGGGGATAAGATACACTTATCGTCGGCAAGGGAAGCAAGAACAGTGGTAGGATGCTGGGGGACGTCGGAAGTAAAGATGGAATAGAGGATAGGACCTAAAATGCTACCTTGGGGCAGCCCTGCTTTTATAGGAAAGATGGAATAAGTAGAGGGGTTGTAGGAGAACTTGGAAGGAACGGTTTTCCAGAAAGGATTTTAGGATGAGGTAAAGATTGAAGGTTAGGTGTAGGTAAAAGGAAGGATACTCTTGAGCTTCCAAAGTAAGCCGTCATGCCATACTCTTTCGAATGCCTGGGATTCGTCTAAGAAGACTGCCGAACAATACTTTTTCTGCTCAAGAGCAGAGGAAATTACATCCACAACTCTGTGGCACTGTTGGACAGTGGAATAAAGGGAGCAGAAGCCAAGCTGGCGATCTGGAATAATTTTAAGGGGTTTTATTATAGGGTGTATAGGGCGAAGGAGGAGCTTTTCGAGAACTATGCCAAGTATAGGGAGGAGACGAATAGAAGGTAAATGAGTTGGTTTATGGGGTTTGGGTATCATGATCATTTTGGCCAATTTCCATAGGAGTGGGAAATAAGTGGTTCTGAGGACGGCGTTATATATATTATATGTGTGGTACAGGACTGCTTTTCTAGGAAGGTGTTTGAGGATATAGGAAGTAATTAAATCATAACCAGGAGCTTTATTGGAAGGGAGCTTTTTTTATTAGGTACCAAACATCGGAGGGATGGATACACTTTGGGGGAGGGGATAATTGTAAAGGAATGGATAAGTCTTTTATTACTTTTTGAGAGTGATTGGGTTCGTGGATATGGGGATGAGGAGTGAATTGATCGGAAAGGAAATCAGCAAAAAACCCTGATTTTTCATCATCACTCTTTGCCCAGGACAGGTTTTTGAAGGGGAGATGGGATTATCTTGTGTTTTAGGATTCTGCGGGTAGCATGCCAAAGGGGTTTGTCTTCCGTGGTGAGTTTGTTAGTATAGTCTATGTTGTATGTTTTCGGTGCTGCAGTCAGTTGCCTAGTAAATCTGTTAAAAATCTGTTTGTCAGTTCGAGTCCTAGTCCGTTGCCATCGTCCTTTGCTCGTCGCTTGTCACCTATTAACGCTAGAGGTAGTTGTAAGTCAATCGAAGTCCGTTGCTGCTTAAAGGGTCTTGTAGAGTCGCAAACACCTGTCTGCATTGTCTCGGTCAAGGTTTGTACTGCTATGTCTATATCGTCAGAAGTTTTAAGTGGCACTCGTAAGTCAAGTCTGTCTTCTATTAGTCGTTGAATCAAAACTCAAAAGCTTAATATTGACTAACTAAGGTGTGGTTGAAATTAAATTAAACATTACCTAGTGTGGCTTAACAAAAAAACGCAATAGCTTTAAGTTTTCCTATTTCTTTTTGTCCCTAATTTCTATTAATTATACATTTGGAGGTTTAAAAAATTAATTGGTTTAAAAAATTAATTAGTTTAAAAAATTAATTGACCAACAGCATTGTACATATTGTAAAGAATTATGGAACGTCAAAATTTTAAGCATAAAAGTACAATAAACACTGTATTTAAAAGTTATTTTAGCCTTTTTATCTTAATATTTAAATAATATCATTTATAATTAATGAATAATAATAATATTAAATAAACAAATAATTAGAAAATTGATAAATATAATTTAAGAAAAAAACATTAAAAAAAGAAAAAATTGTGATTTTTGGACTGATTTATAATGTATATTTAGAAATAAGATGGAGATTTTTTTTTTTTTTTTTTTTTTGTTACTTATATGCATGTACCTACACCCCATAAAGCAATATGCTTTGTTGACAAATATATTTACTTTACTTTAGTTACGGATTGTTACATTACGCCTTAGTATCAAATTGCTAGATTTGATTTAGTATCAAACTTTAGATTTATATTGCCGCCCCCGTACTAACTAACACTTTGATGTTATTCTTTGTTCTACTTAGATGAGTGTGTAAGTGTGAATAACATGACGTAGAACCCTAGTAGATACGTTGGAAGCGTGGGTTTTGGAATCTAAAAAGTTAAATACACAGTGTGCTGCTATCTGGTTGTAAAAATAACTAACTTGATGTAGCTTGAAATCATTGTAAAACAGATACGTTAAAAGAATTTAAGTGATTTAACTCCATTCATAAAATCACTAAAAGAGAACTAACCTCAAATTTCTCATTAATACATTTTTATTGTGACTCTCTGTTGACTTGGGATTGAACCTACAACCTCCTGATTATGAAATTGGTTTCGTATTCATTCAATAATAGTAACAAACAAAAAAGATAAATAGGGGAGACTGGGGACGGTTGAAACATTTTTTACTAAATCGGTTCCTGCAAAAACATTTTAACCTCAATATATTTGACAGTGGGCCTTAATTGAACTTTAGTTGTCAGACTAGAAATAGTCTAATCTAAATACTAGGATGACGTTATAGTAAGATTATCTGCATTACAAAAATATTTATAGGCATTTTAAAAATTCAGGAAAAATGTTTCAACCGACCCCGTATCCCAGGGGTGGTTGTAACAGTTATTGGGGTTAGTTGTAACACTATCAGAATAAAGAGAATTATGTTAGAAATACTTATTTATCGAGTCAAAATCACAGAACATGAAGCAAAATAATTTAAAAATTGGTCATACGCCGAATAATAGGTGTTTAAGATAAATGAAACAATAATAAATATTCTAAATGTAATTTCTGTCATATATTTTGTAGTTCAAGGTTAATTAACATTAAAACTAATAAAATTTAACGAAAGTAAAAAAAAAAGATTTAAATTAAATTATTTAAATGAAGCTTAAAGTGTATTTGAAAATTTCATACTTTATAGCCAGCTGGTAACTTAATTGTAAATATTGTTGCAACCGTACCCAGAACATGTTTTAAAAAAGTTGTCATAACCTCCGACATAAACAATTTAGATAAAACGAACACCGACACTGCTATGAAGTGATAAAGATCGCTAAATTTATTAAAGCGGACCTAAAGGTTTTAAATAAAGAAAACAACGTTTTTACCGATATCTCACGTTCTAACGTAACGATTTCAATAAAACTTTATACACATCGTCTAAAGTACAATCGAAACAAGCATGTAAAATTTCAACCTGATACAAGCAGCAGTTTTTTAGTGTTGGTGATTTATATTTTTTTATTATAATATTTTAATTGGAGATTCGCCGACGGAGGTCTGATGGAACCGTTCTTTTCTTCTCTACTACCATCTGCTTTAACTATACACTAATCAAAATTTAATTTTTTCTCAATTTACATTACATCATTTATTGTAAGACGCTCTTTTCAAAGATAATAAAAAGTTTTTCTTTTAATATTGCCCTAACTCCGCTAGTACAAATAGTTACTTTTAATTTTGTCTCTTATTCTAACTTCACCTTGTATAAGTAGTTAGTATCATATACTTAGCACTGTAATTGTATAATTTATATTTAATATAAACCGTAAGGAACTTCGTTCCTACCGGGTGTCCCACGACACCATACGTATTTTTTTCCTAAATCCATTAGTTTAGCTGTAAAATGGATTTAAAGTTTCAATTTTAGCACGTTCAGTGCTCCACACGGCAAACTAATGCTCGGAGCGAAAAATTTCCAAGATTAAAAAAATCTTATTTTTAGCCATATAATCCAAATCTAGTCTAAAAAGAGTATGGCTGATTCCTATTCATTTTTTTAATTTACAATAGTGCACACACTTTTGCTGAACACAAAAAACATTTTTTCTGGATGCGCATTTATAGGCATTATCGAACCCTGGGAACCGCATCTTTCTATCTATCACGGTTCCGGAGATATTTCGCTGTTCCATATTAGCTGGGACACCCAGTATATTTGATTAAGTTGCTCAAAGTCTTTATTTGAAGCAACTAATTTAGTTGTTTGTACATCTGGTCTATCAAGAAGAGTTAAGACAAGAAAGATAAATGATGTTAGAATTTATCTAAGTCAAGACAAACAGATGGATTTGTTTGTAAACAAAACATACCTTATTGGTTGTGACTTGGGATTTGAATAAAACATGGGGAGAGAGCAAACATAAACCAGTCTGTTTGGGTTTAGGAAGGTGTAACATGTAAACATCAAGCTACTATAGGCTTTTATAGTTAACATGTTCTCTTCCAGGGTGAGCCACCTGTAGCAACCTGACGAGACTTAACAACACTGCATCCTTGAAACCAAACTCTAACCACAAACCCGCAACAATACCACCAACATAGATCACTCTTTTCAGCATCGTGCCATTAAGTTAACTCGTTTAACCACGAAAATGGAATGGGATTCAATTATACCTTCAACACCTAAAGATCCATTTTCTTCTGAAAAACGGAAGCCATAATATGATCGTTGTGAAGAAAAGAAGATACTTCTTTAGATTGTTACTCCCCCTATGTTTTTATTTTATAATAGGGGAGACCGAATTTCTTTTTACAAAATCGCTTCCTGGAAAAATATTTTAACCTCAATGTATTTGACAGTGGGCCTTAATTGAACTTAAGTTATCAGACTTGAAATAGATGAGGTTATATTAAGATTATTTGCATTACAAAATTATTTATAGGCATTTTAAAAATTCAGGAAAAATGTTTCAACCGGCCCCATATCAGAGGCGGTTGTAACAGTTATTGGGGTTAGTTGTAACACAAACTGAATAATGAGAATTATGTTAGAAATACTTATTTATCGAGTCAAAATCACAGACCATGACGCAAAATAATTGAATAATAGGTCATACGCAGAATAATAGGTGTTTACGATAAAACGATAAAAGAAACAATAATAAATATTCTAAATGTAATTTTTATAATATATTTTGTAGTTCAAGGTTAATTAACATTAAAACTAATCAAATTTGACGAAAGTAAAAAAAAAAAAAATTTAAATTATTTAAATGAAGCGTTAAAGTGTATTTGAACATTTCATACTTCATGGCCAGCTGGCAACTTAATTGTAAACATTGTTACAGCCGTACCCAGAACATGTTTTAAAAAAGTTGTCGTCATAACCTTCGAAATAAACAATGTAGATAAAAAAGAATTACACCAGTTGAACTTCCATAACCAAAGTTCTTACGTTAAAAACTATCATAACCTCAACTATATTAGTTTTGGATAAAAAAGCAAAAGAGTAGCAACAAAAATACTTACTTTTGGACGCGAAAGCACAATACCCCCTCTCAGAAACTTATGATGAACTCGAAACGACACCAAACACATAAGTTCAGATTCCGCCACGGACGCGTCCCTTTTCCTTGGTTGTTCCCAAATATCGCTAATTTTTCCACCTATTAATTGGGTTGTTTCAACCGTACCCTGTTTCAACCGTCCCCGGTCTCCCCTATAAATGACTTTGACTAAATAACTATTAAGACAAAGGGATGTTTAGTCCAATGTACTTAGGGACAAAGGAAGGCACTTCTTTAGATTGTAACTCCCCTTATAAATAAAACAGAGGGGAATAACAATCTAAATAAGGTACTCGGAATGGAACTTTTTTAGACTGTTACTCCCCTTATAAAAACAGAAGTCTAATATTCCTTTGTCCCTAAGTACATTGGACTAAACATTCCATTGTCTTAATAGTTATTTAGTCAAAGTCATACATTCTAAAAAAGCATATAGGGGAGTAACAATCTAAAGAAATACCCAAAGGAATATCACATTTCTGATTTTATAAGGGGAGTAACAGTCAAAAGAAGAACATTCCGTCCTCCTTCTTTAGATTGTTACTCCCCTTTGATTTTTATATAAGGGGAGTAACAATCTAAAGAAGTGACAAAAAAAAGAAAACCGTTTCAACCATCAGGGAATATTATTGGTTCCGTGTCTGTCGGTTTGTCGCTAAATTTTTGCGAAGAACATAGCTTAAAAATTTCTCCTCCTACGCTCTTTAAATTTTACTAAATTTATACTTTAATTCATATTAAAAATCAAAACTATTTTAACAGATTTAAAAGAACAGCGGGAAAATTAAATAAATTTATCATTGAAGCGAGCGTAGCGAGCTTCCTACATTCAACGAAATATGCTCCGTGTCTGTCTGTCTGTCTGTCTGTCTGTCTGTCTGTCTGTCTGTCTGTCTGTCTGTCTGTCAGTAACGTTCACGCGTGTGACGATAACTTGAGTAAAAGTTGACCGATTTAGTTGAAATTAGGTATACATGATCCTCTTACTAATACTCAGGCTAAGTTCGTTGGACAGCGTGATCCGTCCAAGAGTTCGCTCGCAACGCTCGCGTAAACGAGAGGTTCAAAAATTAAATTGGAATTTCAGGACGGGAAAAGATTCTATCATCATCTATTCGATGAGACGAACATTTTTTTCAAATAACATTTTTTAGTAAAACCAACAGCGACACCGCTATGAATTAATAAAGATCGCTAAAACTATTAAAGCGGGCCTAAACGTTTAAAATAGAGAAAACAACCTTTTTACCGATATCTTACGTTCTAACGTAACGATTTTAATAAAACTTCATAGACACCATCTGATGCACAATTGAAACAGGCATGCAAAATTTCAATTTGATACATGCAGTAGTTTGTTTGTAGCAAAGAGATACAAATTATAAATATTGAAATAGAGATTAGTGGTTAGAGGAATAGTAAGAATGCGGAGGTGTTCCCTTACTACTAGCCGCTGCACTACTACCAGACCCATTATCTATCAACTCATCATGATTCACAATAATCTTTTTTTTCAATATTCAATACATATTTATTACTATACGCTCGCTTCAATGATAGAGCCACGCGATGCCTAGTTATAATCGGTTGTAAAAGCATAAACTCATTAAAGTATACGAAATAGGACGCGAGGAAGCTATGTGCCACACTAATTGCCACACTATGTTAATTGAAATCGGCTTACTTTAATTAACAAATAGTATGCATTATCTTATAAAATTTGTACATATTATGTTGGCATGTTTAAACGTAATATACGTATATTACAATATTATACTATATCCTCCTCCCTGCTATAGCTTTCTGCATATAAATAGCCGCTATCTGCAATCAAAATAGCCGATTTAAACCCCTTCAAAACATGCTAGGTATCAGGCTAGGTTGACTATTATCATGTAGGCCTAGCAATTAAATGAAAATGCCTAAATAGTTTTGTTTCCAAAGCCTTCATAGATATGAATCAGGTCTATATTATACACCATTAATTCCATTATACCCTGCGAATCGCCGTTTAGAGGCAATTTGCATGCAAAAAATTCTTCTATTTTATTACTAGTCACGATAAATAACCATTTTTTATCATGATTGATTTTAATCTGACAATGATCTTAATTTTGTATATAAAAATATTAGAAACCTAAATATTGGTAGTATACGCCGAAACAGCTTTTACGTAACATGAGTAAAAAAACAAATAAAAGTATTAAATTAGTTTGAGTTAATTATATATTAAATGAAATATGTATGTATATATAATATACAATATATAAATTAAATATAATATGTATACTATATATATTAAATTTCCATGACAAAAGTAAACAGTATATACAAATAAGTACATTACGCGTCTAGTGCGGAAAGTAGCATTTTACATGCGAGTGTGGAGTTGCACCCGAGTAACAGCGAGTAGTAAAACCACACGAGCAAAGCAAAATGCAAAGTACGGCACGAGTTGCGTACCGTACTTTATCTACAATTGTTGGATTTTAATAATAAGGAACAGGTTAAGTGTGTGCTGGTAAACACACAGCGAGGGTTACCTACTGATGGTGCTTTTTAACCCTGCAAAGCTAACCTTATTTTTTCGACGATTAACGCTAATCTACGTATTCTTTACGTACACGCAGCACTAATAACGAATCAAAAGTAACTATTTAGCAAACATTTCTATTTTTATTTATTATTTATATTTTTAAGGTGTTTATTTATTACGTATGTGGTTATCGGGTTCATTTATTAATTAATTACATTTTTTTTGAAATGTAACAAGCCCAAACTCTCATGTATTGATAAAATTTTTATTATTTTATTTTGATGTTGTTATTATTTATTTATTATTATTGTTTATGTGTTTTTTTATTAGTAGCAATCTATACTACTTTAAGGCTGAAGCAGCCCTATACGGTCAAGCCGCTTGATCAAAACAGCGTGTCAAGCAATGGTGTCAAGCGTGATTGATCGGCTAGGAAGCCGTTTGATGCTTGAGTCAAGCCTTGACGCAGAGTGATGGAAAGTTTGAATGAGTCAAGCGGCTTGACGTAGCGCTTGACAGTCTTGAGCAATTTTGATCAAGCATTCCGTCAATCACCTGCTCGACACCCCAAATCCTGATTCGAAACCATGGTATCTTCACAATACTTATTCACTACAGTCCAAGAGGAGCAGTTCACTAGTCGAAAACTCTGAAAACTAACTGAAAAGATTGATGGATGCTTGATGCGCCCCAAGGCGGCTTGAAGGTCGTGCGTGCTGCACTATACGTAATATTTACGAGGTGACTTAAGCACACGAGCTTCAAGCCACCTTGGGGCGCATCAAGCATCCCATCAATCATTTCATCAACACTCATTTGTAGCTGAGTTTTCGACTAGTGAACTTCTCCTCCTGGACTGTAATAAATCAGTATTGTGTAGATACCATGGTTTCGAATCAGGATTTGGGGTGTCGAGCAGGTGATTGACGGAATGCTTGATCAAAATTGCTCTAGACTATCAAGCGCTCAGTCAAGCCGCTTGAGTCATTCAAACTTTCCATCAATCTCCGTCAAGGCATGACTCAAGCATCAAACGGGTTCCTAGCAGTGGCGGATTAAGAGTGTCATCTAGGGGGTGGCGATCTGATCCTCCAAGGGGTTTCGGGAGTATGGAAAGCCCTAAGGAAAGGGGGGGGGGGGAGTTCTCAGGATTCCTCCCCCCCCGACTGCAGTACAATATCTTAATCGTAAGTCATAGGTGTCGTTAGCAGTTAATTATTGAAGGGTGCATATAGCGGGGGGTCCGGGGGTCCCCCCCCCCCCCCGGAAAAATTTGAAAATATGACCTCTCAAAACAGCGCTTAAATGCATTTCTGAGGTAAAATTTGATTTTCATACTTAGTCACAAAAGGGTAATTTTTGGCTCGATTAAGTATATTATGGTGTAGTTTGTTGGAAAACAAGTATGAACATGAACACAAGTACATTTTTTTTAAAAAAATATAATACAAACTTAAAAGCAGAGTTATTGTAACACAATAAAAGTTGTGCACCTAATCATTCCCTTTGTCTAAAATCCTAAAAAAAATTTCGTTCTTGAGAACGAAAATTTATCACAGTTTGTTACCTTCGGTAAGCTCGGGAGCTAAAGGGGGATTTTTAATATTTTCGTTTTATATATCTACGAGCCGTTAAGCCCATGACAACGGACCTAATTTTATATTTAGAAAAAAATAGTTAAATTAAGTAAATTAATTTAGATAAGTTATTAAATCAATTTGAAGACCATCGAATCAAACCAAATACACGTACTTATTTTTATTGGAATAAATGCGGTTGATTCAGATTGACAATAACAAACATTTTGCTAAAACTACGCATCTATAAATTATTTTATAAAATAAATTATCAGAATATAGTGGATTTGTTTAAACGAATTAATCTATTAACGGCGTCTCTATTGAAAACTAGGACATTTTGGCGTCCCGAAAAGTGTTTTCGGGAGACAAGTTCGGGATTTAAAGTCCAAAACCGGGACAACTGGCGTCGTCAGAAATTTATTATTGGGGGAGGGGGGGGGGGGATAAATTGCGAGGCCGGGGGTCCTCCCTTGGAAAATTTTGAAAATATTACCTCTCAAAACAGCGCTTTTATGCATTTTTGATATGAAATTTGGTAGTCGTTGGAAAAAAGTATAATCAAGGGGGGGGGGGGGGTGGTCGCCACCCCCGCCCCCCCTTTAATCCGCCACTGGTTCCTAGACTATCAATCATGCTTGACACCATTGCTTGACGAGATGTTTTGATCAAGCGGCTTGATCAAGTAGGGGCTGCTTTAATGAAAAATAATTGTCAATCCTCACTAACGCTTCATGTGAAACTGAAATGAGTATGTACTGCAACTGGAAGGTCTAGAGTCAAGACTAAGCACTGCTAGAGACTGAAGATTGTGTGGTTTGCTGTTTTTCTTATGATTCACATTTAACTAAAACTGTACGTAATTTTTACGTACATTTAGCGTTTAAAGGTTAAAATGCTAAAAAGCTTACTTTGAACTATCCTATGGGTCTGATATTCTTAAAACACATAAACAAACTTCTGATAAAGTATTTATTTGCCAGTGAACCGGGCTATAAACATATAAATACATCCAAAAGAGCATAATTATTAAAAAAAAAAAAAAAAAATATATATATATATATATATATATATATATATATATATATATATATATATATATATATATATATATATATATATATATATATATATACATATATATGTATATATTTTTGTCTATGAAAACAAAAATATATATTTTTTCTCGAAATTTTCAAAAAGTGGTACTTTTTATCGAAGAATGTTCAGGATTTTTTCATAATTTTTTGCACTTTACATAAGTGAGATAGAGGAGGGGGGGGGGGGGCACTTTTCACTCCAACTTCAAACTCGCCTACGCTCGCCCTATCAAAGTTATAACCAAATAATTATATATTTTTGTAATCAGCTCGAAGTATCCCTTCATATGATACCCCACACGGTCTCCAGAAAAACAATTATTTTTTAACCCTCAAGTTTTTTCCCCCTTTCTTTTTGACAAATAATTTTTTTAAGTGTTATATTTTTAAAATGTGTGGGTAGGTACTATACACATATATATATATATGCTAAATTTCAAAGTGATCGGACGAAAGGTGTAACCGTGAGAGCAAGCGACAGACGGACAGACAGACACACTCAGAAAAATATAAGGGTCCTTGGTTTTGCCTACTGACTCTAAAAACAGGAAAAACATTTTTCTTTAATTAATCAAACAGCAAATTAGTTTTGTTAAATGTAAACAAACACGCTAACCGTGCGATAACGTGAAGAAGAAAGAATTATGAAACGCGCATGCGCAATGAATATAACTACGAAAAGAATCACTTTCTACCCATCTAAACACAGATAAAATGTTTATCTTTTAACAATTCTTTTAAGAGTTAAAATAAATAATTATTTTCTTTTGCTTTCTTTTTTTTAATAAACAAAACGAACAAACTATATTTCGCCCTTACTTAGAGCTTCTTGAGGCTGTTAACATTCCTTTGTTACATTGTCTGTACACAAAATATATGTTTTATTTTGTTTTTAATAAAAGATATAAAATATAAAAACAAAAACTTCGTCCTATTATTCTCGGGAGTTTTTAAAGAAAATTTTAAAATTCCCGTCAAGTAGGTACTTGCCAGCAAAAAGGGTTACTTAAAGGGGTTTCTTCTGTCATAAATATTCATAATTTTTTTTTTATTATTTTTTTTTCTTACTAAAATATGTATAAAAAGTTGCTCTTTGAAGAGGCAACGTGTGCATATATTATATCCTTTAGCACCTTAGGTATACACTTATTCGGTTCTTTTTGGGGCAATAGCCGCCATTTTGGAAACGTCATATATTATATTATGATTTAAATTTCAATACCTTTAAAATGATACCCCACTTAAAAATTACAAAAAATAAAATATTTGGGTCTCCATAATTACGGCCGCCTAAAATTTTTAAAATTAGACTTTTTTTTATCTTAACTCACGGAAATATCATTGGCCCATAAAGGTCTATTCATGTGTTTTGTCTTATTTTTAGGACCTATCCTTATGGGGTAGCGAGGGAGGGGTGGCATTTTTTTTAGGGGTTTTGTTTTAATAATGTTGGGGGGGAATATATCCGCCAGTTTAGAAACGCGATATATATTTGTGATCTGCATTTCCAAACCTTTAAAATGATTGCCCTCTAAAAAATTACAAAAAATAAATAATGTTGCGATAGCTAACAACTACTGCGAAGACATTTTTATAGTTGTGAAGTTCACAACATTTTTCCCGTTTTTGGGCAAAAAAAAGTTTAATTTATATACCAAATTTTAAATATCTAGCTTAGATTTTATCTAGATTAGATCGGGAGATATGATCCAAGACGGACGGACGGACTGACTACCAAAAGCATCAAGGTTTCTAGGAGAAACTTACTTATTTACTTACTTCTTGATCAATATTAATATTATTACCTATTCATAAGTCGATTTTTTTAGTAAACTACGCTGAAAGTATAAAAGAATCATGTTTATTGATGCTATTGTTGACTTTTAGGTGAGAATACCAGACCAATCTTGCTTTCTTCATATTTATATACATTTTTTTGTCATCTAATTTGAGGGCATGAAAATTAATATTATACTTTTCTTGTAAGAAATTTTGTCAGCTTTACAACGATACCAAACATTTTGTTTTAGCACTTTTATACTTTTGGAGTAATAAGTGTTTTCATGAGCAAAGGTATGCGATCTTTAAAAAGTTGAGAATAGACCCTTGGTTTATATGACGTTGTTTGTTGCCAATGATGTTTAGAATCAACCTATTTATTTTTATACATATTGGTGATTCCAATTTAAAGTGCTATTTTGAAATCTAAAATTGGACTTAGACTGAAAATTTTGACTTTTTAAAAAAATTCAGGAAAAATTATGGAATGTTCTCGGACTAATTTCAGATATATTGCAGCATGCGGGACAGATGGGAAATATTTTTTTTAAATTTTTAGGCCGGAATTAAGTTAATTTAAAACATGGTAATTAAGGCACGTGAATTACACATTTTCATGTGTTGTTACATTTCACACTTTAAGAAAATATTTTGGTCAGTATTTTAAAATAAAAATCTAATTTTAATACACCATTAAATAGCACTCTTATACTTACGTAATTACTAATTACGTTTAAAAAGATACGTAACTGGAAGAACAATCGGAATTAGCGCTAGCTCCCAACTGAAGGGTTCAGCTCATTCCCTATCAACTGTTGCTAAAAAAACCAGTGTTGCGGCATTGCAAAAATCTCTCGCCGCTTAAAATCTCCCTGCCACAACCAGAGTAGGGGTCACATATAAATAATGCCACGGTAATTACATTTTTTTAAAGGACAAACTTTATCTTGAAGTTCCGTTTAGTAATAATTTATTATTTTTAATAACTAACACATATGTATATGTATTTTAATCTTGGTAGGACACTACTTCAAAATTATCCAATAAGTTTTTGAATAAAATCATTAATGTATGAGCTAGAGTGAAGTGAATAAGAACAACTGACTTAAGGACAGCCACGGTTCTTACAAAATCGCCTTTTAAAATTTTTTGTAGCGATTAAAATTAAGTGGCGCATTACTTTTTTGCTCGGTTGTAGTTCTGTTAGCTTAACTGAGTTACCATGAAGAAAAACCCTGTCAATTATGTGAAAAACGCTCCAGTTATTCATCTAGGACATGAAAATAGCACTTTAAATTGGAATCATCCATATATCACCAGTCACCCTGTATATTTTAATGTATGTAAAATGTACTATATGGGGAAAATTAAGCTATATTTTGTTTATATCCTGTTTTTAACATGTGATAAGGTGATAACAGTACGATGTAATCAACGTCTACACATAATATTTACTCGATTATGTTATTTATGAGGCACATGTTTGAACTCTATGAAAATCAAATTAGCTTTCGGTGTCAAAACAGTGGAGTGATGAAAACGCAGACGTAAAATTAATTTCAATTTACTCATGTACCGCAATAAAAGAGAAGAATTTTTAAAAGTAATGCAATAGAACTAAATGCAATTAGACTTGTCTGCTGAAAGCTGCGTTGTTCTAAATTAAATTACAAGACTAACACAACTATCTGTTCTTGTTTTATTTCCAAAGCTTTTTATCGAATTAAAAAACTTAAAAAAAGCTAAAGTGAGGGATAACAAAGTTTTAAGCTTTTCAGACATAGAAATCTTTAACAAAAAGCTCAAGATAAAATATCAAACGAATTACATTTAGCTAATTAGGTAAATACAATGTTTAAAATCGTGTAAAAGCAATGTTGATAAGAGAAATAAACAAACCTTGATATTACACAGAAAGATCTTACTATCAGATAATAATTAACCTTAATATTCTGTTAATTAAATATAATTAAAAAATAGTAATTAAAATTAAACACATTAAGATAATACAAAATAACAATTAAGATTAAATACTGCTATTAAGATAGAAATTAAATAATTAATATTATAAGAAGAGTGAAGGAGATATGTTGGAATAAAAGTCCGTGTATGTGGTTTAAATTTTTGTACGGACTTTTATTCCAACAAATCTCCTTCACTCTTCTTATACATTCTCCACATAAAAAAAAACCTTTTCAATTAATATTATATTATAATTAAGACACTGCCGAACTTAATTACGGTTACTGTTAACAACTGTGTGATCGATATAGCTTTGAACGACCCCACCCAATACCAATGCATTCAAAATGTTCCGTTTATTGTTATCGATATTTCCTTTATTGTGATGAAATTCGATATTGTTGGATTCTTTAAATCATAATCGGGAAAACAGCTTTAGCTTTGCACATTCTTTTTTCTCAGTAAAACATATATTCGTACCCAGGGCGTACTTTTCTTTCATTTAACACACTACACGACTCACTTCTGTTAAAAAAAATTCTACCCTACAATTTCAACTTCAACCCCTAGTTTTTGAGAGATAATATTTTGGAGCTACGCTATAATTGTCCTGTGTTTGGGTAATCACACATGAAATAAATTACACAAAATGTAAAATTTTTATGTTGGATGTCGTAGGAATTGGTGTTGCTGTTTGTTCAAGGGTCCACCATCACCGCGAAAATTGTTCCTACGCCACTGATATGTGTAGATGCTCCTAATTAAATCTTTATTAACCTCATCATCTGATGATGAAAATATGGTCTAAAGAATCTAGTTCCTCTTCTAAAAAACACTAAAGCCATTGTTGAACATCTGAAGATTTCGCTCAATTCAATTAAAAAAGGGATTGCCCGGTTACAGAGAGTAAGAATTGGCATCAAAATGACAATATAAGATTTGGTTTAAAAAAAAACACGAACCCTGTAAAACACAGAAAGCAATATAAGGTAGAGGCTACATTATGTTGTAGATAATGGCTTTGTTGCGGGCTCAGCCTGCAATGTTTATAATTTAGTTTGACAGTTTGTCAATTTTGTTTTGTATTATTCTTGAGAAAGGTTTAAGTAAAATTGTTATTTCTTTTACCAGAAATAAAGCAAAAATTTGTCTGCGTTAAAAGAATTACAATACTTATTGCGCTAGTTAGTAAGGCCAGCGACAGTAAAAGAAATGACAGCTTAATCGATATTATCAAAGTGTGTTCGACAAAGATTCTCTATCTGGAAACTTACACGTAAGTAAATTTAATCTATCTAATAATGTCTTTACCTACCAGATCAAGAAAAATGACAGATGTCGGGCTTGAGTATTTTAAAGAACAACTAGATAAAAGGCTCAAGTCCTTCAAGAATAAGATTGCAAAGGGATTAGGTGAAGTAAATGCTCTACTGAAGTTGCAGGATGTTCCTAGGAGTCAGCTCAAGTTTCTTCTTAAAGACATTAAGGAACAAAGGGTTCTTTTAGAAGAAAACTTGGCACTACTAAGCGACACCTATCAGAAGGCCGGAAAGGTTTGTTCAATCGTCGATGGATATAATATTTACTTAAAGGACGTAGAGGATCAATTAAAGAAAGCCAAGATTAATTTGGCAACGTTAACTACAGCTTCTAGACATGCCGGTTCACGTATAAGTTCAACAAGTTCTAAGTCGAAGATACCTATTGAGCTTCTTAGTAAAGCGGAGGCAGCTCGCAAAGAAGCAGACGACCTCGAGAAGAAAATTCGAGATATCATCCAAGAAAAGGACTCAAGGAAGGGCTCTTCAAGGAAACAAGGTGAAGGATCCTACGACAGCCGAGTCAAGGAATATCTCGGAGGTTCATCGCGAGGCTCATCTCTATGTCGCGAGTGGAAAGTGACTAAGAAGGAAGAACTACCAACTACATCTTCCTTTCAACAGGTAAATTCTAACGGTTTCTCTTCTTTAACAGATAAGCTACATATTCTGAGCCTAGTTGAGCCGTTTAAGTTCAACGGGGAAAGTGACAAATTTCCTATTTTTAGAGAAGAAGTACGGAGCCACTTAGAAGATGGGCTTCTCCCAGATAGTTATAAGAAAACTTTCTTGAGGAAATTTCTGGAGGGCGAAGTATTGAAGGTAGTGGAAAGCAATATTGCTTTATCTTACGTACACATCATGGAGTTAATAGAAGAACGGTATGGAAGTCCGGTAGCAATTACTGAGGCGTGGGTCAGGAGATTAACAGATGGTCCAAAATTAGGTCTAACTGATCATGTAGCATTGACAGCATTTTCAGATGCACTCAATACTGCTTGTAAAGTTCTTAATAAGGAATCTCTAAGGGAAATAAGTACTAAAATGTGCTTACGAAAAATTGTCGAAAGACTTCCCTTTAAATACCACCAATCGTGGATTAAGAGGGCAATTGCGTTAAGCGGCAATGAGACAATATCAGACCTTGCTCTGTTTGTACAAGGTATAGCTAAAGTACGCAGACACCCGGTGTACAGCAGTAGTCTGATTCAACCAATAACTACAAAGGAAAACCAATCGTTCAGGGATAATTTGTTCAAACCACAACACCAAAGTAATAAGCCTAATATTAAAATTCCATCTAGGTCAAATGCCTTTGTTACCGGTGTAGGTGGCTCGAACCTACATTGCAAGTTCTGTAATCAAAATGACCATAAACTAGAAATATGTACAGCATTTCAGAAATTATCCCCGGAAGAACGCTTTTCGTTTGTTAAGGAACAAGCTCTTTGTTTTTCATGCTTAGGAATTTCCCATAATGCAAAAGGTTGCAGACAGCGGATGAAATGTGATATCTGCGGAAAACTCCACCCTACATGCCTCCACCGTGAAGAAGGTCCTACCGTAGAAAAGAAGACCCCTAAGGAGTTAGGATCGAAGGTAACTCTTGACAGAAATAGGAATGATATGGGTACAGTTAAGGAGGTTGATCAAAAGCCACTTATTTCTACAAGTAATGCTCGCAACACCATTAGCCAGTATTGCGGAACAACGTCTTTTGTACTGCCCGTGGTTATGTATAATAAAAACAACCCAGATCTCAAAATAGAGACATATGCCTTATTAGACGATGGAAGTGATTCGTGTTTTATACAGGAAAAATTGATGAAAGATCTCCAGCTTCCAGCAACGAGAACTCAGCTGAAAGTAAGAACACTTCTTAATTCTACCACTATGGATTGCTATCGGGTTCAAGATGTAGTCATAGAAGGATTGAAAGGAAAACGCATGGAACTGCCAGGTAAATTGTTCAGTCAAGTCGAGATTCCATGCTCCTATGAAGACATCCCTACGCCTGAGATGGCAAAGAAGCAACAACATCTAAGAGGTATAGCAAGCGAAATATCACCATTACGTAAAGACCTAGAGGTCGGACTTTTGATCGGTAACAATTGCCCAGAGGCCCTTTGTCCCTTACAGGTCCTTCGAGGTAACAAAGGAGAGGCTTATGGAGTGAGATCTACTCTTGGCTGGGGTATCATTGGCCCTACTAAAGAAGGTAACCAAAGTCAAGCTGTTTCCTGTAGGATTGCGAGTAGGCTCAGCATCTTAGAGAAAACTCAGGAATTGATTAATCCTTGGCTTAGTTTGGACTTTCCAGATAAGGAAGTCGATGGTAGAAGATTAGCCATGTTGGAAGAAGATAAAGGATATATGAAAGGCCATGAAGAAAACGTTCAACATCGAAAAGATAAACTCTACGCATTACCACTTCCCTTTAAATACGAGGCGGTGAGTCTTCCAGACAATAAAGAAAGGTTAAACTTACTAAGATCAAAATTTGAGAAAAGTCCGAAGTACAAAGCAGATTATGTGAAGTTTGTGGAAGACACGCTGAAGAAAGGGCCAATAGCAGATACCTTCTTTAAGCCTATTTGGCTTAAAGGTCCAACATATCTCTGTGAAAACGAAACACCCTGGGAAAGTCAAGATTCAGAGGTAGTAGTGTTTCTTGATGAAGATCCAGAGGTTAAAATGCATAATGTTTCAGCCAAGTCACAGTATACTAGCCTGTCATTTCGTCTGGGGAGGTATAGCTCTTTTCCAAGAGCTAGGAATCCTGATAAGATGAGAATGGCAGAGACTGAAATATTTAAATTAATTCAAAAGGAGGTTTTCAAAGAGGAATTAGAACACAAAGAAGAAGGAGAAGGTGAGGAAAAAAGAAAGAGTAACATTGGAGCGCTTTGTCCAATTTTGGATGAAAACAAGTTATTAAGAGTTGGTGGGCGCTTAAAGAATAGCATCATACACAACGAGGCTCAAAAACACCCAATAACACTACCAGGGGGTCACTGCTTATTCAGGTTACCAGTGAAACACCATCATGAAAAAAATCATCACGGCAGAATTGGTACAATTAATTGCCTAAGATCCAAGGGTTATGGGATAACTAGATGTTCATTTTCAACAGTGGAAAAGAGTTTTATTTTCAGTTGTGTGGGGTGCCAGAGAATGGGAGGGCATGTGCAGAAAGTGTCAAACCTGCCATTAGATCGTGTGGAACCTGCAGCCCCTTTCACCTATTCAGCAGTAGATTGTTTCGGGCCATTTGCTGACGAAGACGGCAGGAAGCAGTTCAAGAGGTATGGCGTTATTTTCGTTTGTTTAGCTTCTAGTGTTATATTTTTAGTCGCAGCTGACTCGCTCTGTACAGAGTCACTTATAAATTCACTCCACACAGCAAGAAGAATTTTGTATGTGCTCTTCTTACAACACTCAGGTTTACTTAGCGAAGATGGTCTTCGTACTTTGTTGAAGGAATGCGAGAGCATAACAAATTTACTAGACACTCAAGCCATAGAAGCACTAATATCCAACCATGCAACACAGATAAATCCCAGACCACTATTTCCACCACCAGATAACTTCGATTCAGGCGATATCTACTTTAGGAAACAGTGGCGACGAGTGCAACATCTTGCAAACAAATTCTGGTCGCGATGGAAAAAGAAATATTTGGCAATGTTAAATCCGATGTCGAAATGGAAAACGCCAGAACATAATTTGAGAGTAGGAGATATCGTCATTTGTAGAGGAATGTGGCCATTAGCAAGAATGCAGGAAATGAATCAAAGTCCGTGGGTTGGTGAGAAAGGTGTTACTTCGGTTTGCCAATGGATCCAGTCTAGAAAAACCTATCCACAAACTTAGTGGTGCTGGTTCGATTCCCCGACGAAGAGCAAGAAGAGTAGGAAATGTTGCACATTTCGGGGAGCCATGTTGCGGGCTCAGCCTGCAATGTTTATAATTTAGTTTGACAGTTTGTCAATTTTGTTTTGTAATATTCTTGAGAAAGGTTTAAGTAAAATTGTTATTTCTTTTACCAGAAATAAAGCAAAAATTTGTCTGCGTTAAAAGAATTACAATACTTATTGCGCTAGTTAGTAAGGCCAGCGACAGGCTTGTTAGAGAGGTATTCAAGTATTCAATACTATAAGCTCACATTAATTCTGTAAATCAAGGGGACTTGTAAAACAGAGAAAGCAATATAAGGTAGAGGCTACATTCTGTTGTAGATAATGGATAGTTAGAGAGGTATTCAATACAAAAGCTCACAGTAATTCTTTAAATCAAGGGGACCTGTAAAAAGCACGTGTTCAATGTCTTCAGGACCTTTACGTGTTTATTGTCTTCAGGACATTTACGTGTTTTATGTCTTTAGGACCTCTACGTGTTCATTGTCCTTTAGACCTTGAAACTTAATATTCCCACCAGGGAATAGAAAAAAAAAAAAAAATTATAAGTAAGTTTTTTAAAATATCAGTAAAACTTTAGCTAAGAAAGAGTTTATTTTTAACATTCTTTCCAAGTTGATTCTAAAAAGTTTATTGTTAAATGAAGTTCTATTATTTACATTTCAATATTCAAGTTATTTCTTGTTGGAAAAATGTTTGGGTTTGGTTTTGTTTTACATAGAATTAACCTTTTCGTAAAGTCAAAAGTGTTTTATTTAACTAAAACTGACAGAGAAAATGAAAATGGAAAATCCTTAGAACAAAGAGAAACAAGAGTAATTAATTCACAACTTTGTGTTTTCAATTTTACAAGTCAAAACTTTATAATAAACTTTACTCAGAGAAAAATCTTTTACTTTTTAGTATACAGCATTTACTTAATTAACTCTAGCAATAACTCATCATTGTCTATAATTGTATTTATTCGTCAACGAAGTATGTAAGTATGTATATGTAGACCAACTCCTGGATGTGCTAATTGCTGATGGGGAAGATACCAACATAACTCTAGGACACGCCGTCTATAGGTAGCACACCCATACAGGTAGATACCTCATCGCAGAGTCACATCACCATCCGACACAGAAGAAAGCTGTCATTCACTTTTTAATCCTAAGGGGTTTTATATTCTGCGATGGAAACTCAAAAATGCGATGGAAACTCATACAAAGAGGAGAAGCTGCACCTCAAGTCAGCCCTGGTTAAGAATGGCTTGAAGAAAGAAGACTTATTGAGAACCATTCTTCGTGAAGAGATCATCGAGGACCGCACCCATGCAGGATGGATGGAAGATCAATGGAAGCCTTATCTTCCATAAATCGAAGGGACGAAAGATAAAAGAAGCAGGATTCTCAGGAAAGTACAGCATCGGGACCACATTCAACGCCCACATAACAACCAAAGGCCTCCTGAAATCCTTAAAAAGAGTCTTCACCTCAAAATGTGCAGAGTCTACCAAATACTTCACAGTTGCAGCCAAAACTTCATCGGACAAACTGGAAGGCTGATCTCAACCCACCTACAAGAATACGTAAGAACACAGAAAAACAACGATCGCAGATCAGCCGTTTGCTCAGCATGCTGGAGAAAACTCTATTCCCATCAAGTTAGATGACATTCATGTATTCTTATCTGTCAACAGTTATCAAAGCAGGATTATAAGGAAGGCTATTCAGATTGACAAACAACCAGAGAACTTCAACAGAGAGGATAGATTCACCCTTTCCCCGACCTGGAAAGCACCTGGGCCAAGCAGAAAGTAAGAGGTGGTGCTACAGTCACTTCCTCACTTCAAACATCATCCACTTGGCAATGGAACGCTGACGGATGCAGCACCTGCCCGATTGCATCATCTTATCATAGGATTAAAGCTTAATTCAAGTACTAACTACGTTCCAGAAATTAAGTATAAATACGCGCTTTCTTCTCTGCAGTCGTGAGTATATCTGGTTGCATTACGATGCACTACTACACACCTAAAGATGCTTCCAGTAGTGGAAGCGAATTGTCCCCCTTGAAACGAATTGAAACCCTTCGTGACATGGATTTCACCGGAAAACCAAGCTGTTCATTACGAATCTACCTGTGAAAGCCTACGCATTTTTGTCGGTTTTATAAGAAATTCTTCATTATGAATTTAAAGCAATTTATAGAGTCAATAAAAGAAAGTTAGAGGCCAAAAACGACTTTGATTTTTTAATAAATATTTTACGTGTAGGGACTTTTCCTTCTACTTTTAATGATGAACTCCACTCACGCTCCATATCCTATCCCAATTTAATAAAGTTTTATAAAAATTAATGTGACCCCTTAAACAATCACACTTTTAATTGCCAGTTGAATCACTTTATTTTATTTTCATGTGTCCATTAATAGAACGCGAGGAAACTATGTGCCACACTAAATGGCACACTATTTACTCTTCTAGTTACTTATTACTCCCTACTTATTTCCTTTTTTTGGTTCTCATATTACTATTATATGTAATACTAGCTGGATACCCGTGCTTCGCTACGGCGTGTTATTTTAATTTGATACGTTTATGAACTACCGTTGAGAAACATTTAAATTATTTTGCTATGTGAGAATATCTAGATTCTATCCTTCCCACTTATTTCTATAACCCCTTCTCTTTGATAAGATAATTTGCAAATATCCTAAATTTACCCCCCTCCTAAATGAAAATATTACAAAACTGTACATAACAACAATTACTGTACTCTTAAAGAGCTTTTCAACAAAATTGCTTCAAGAAGGGTATTCATTGCTTTGACCCCGTATCATCAAATCATCAAATTGGGATAAAACTGTAAATTTGTATAAAAGATAATTATACTCTCATACGGATACTCTTCTTTTTTTATAAGATATAGCTATTTTTTTTTTTTTTTTTTCTTTTCTTTTTCCTTCTAAGTGAATACATGATAAAACTGTACATAACAACAATTACTATACTATTAAAGAGCTTTTCAACGATATGCATCATAAAGGGTATTAATTACTTTGACCCCGTATTTATTACTTGTACCCAGTACCCCTGTGTACCAATATTTAAATTTTAAAGATTCATGTAGACAGTGATTTTCCCTTTGCTTTGAAGGTTAAGTATGCAAATGTTCATCGAGATCGGACTAAAACTGAAGATTTGTATAAAGAATATACACATATTTATATATATATATGACCGCCATCTTGAATCAAAACGCCTGATTGGTAAACCATTTATCAAAATAAAAGGAATATCTACTTTCATAAAAGGAAGCTAACTTCTAAATTTCAAGGTTATAGTGCAATTGGTTCCGGAGATATCGTCTTGTCGATTTTTTTATATAAATGGCCGCCATCTTGAATCAAGATGGCGAATGAATATATATATATATATATATATATATATATATATATATATATATATATATATATATTAGTACTAATTTAAACCAATTTAACAACGATATTACGTTTTACTAAAATTTATATTGGTCGTTGAATTTGCAATATATTAGTTGGATATATATATACTACGTTAGTGTGTGTTTTAGTTGTGTGTGATTTTGTGAGTGTTAGTTATCTGTAGTTGGAATCTAGTCTGCGGGGTCAAATAAGTCCTGCCCTTGGTAAAGTTACGTAAAGTACAGGACATAATAAAGTTATTGGCTTAATGCTTATCAGTAGTAATAAATATGGTTGGTTGCAGTATATTACTGTGTATAAGAAGCCCAGACCCTAGCGAGTTCTCCTCTCCCAGCTTATCTGTTCAACTAGATTACACATCTCCCCTATTTTTTTGTTCTCTAATTTCCTCCATGTTTGAGGTGGTTAAATCTGACCCATGTTTAACAGAAAAATGTTTATAATATTTTATAAACTAGACTTGGCGAGGTAATAAAACTCAAACTAATAAAATCTCTGTGATATAAAATTGCACTAAAGTTTCTTATATACGAGTACGTATATAAAGTTTATTACTTGCTTCAGTTTTTTCTATTTATTTAATTTTCTATTTATTTATTTATTGCTTCCGAGCTTACCGAAGGTAACGGAAGCTATGTGATCGTTCTGAAGAACGAAAAAATTTTAGGTCTCCGATTTCAAAAATTCCAAGACAGAAATCCGTCTCAGACATCAGGGAACATTTTTGGTTCCGTGTCTGTCTGTCGGTCTGTCGTTCAATTTTTGCGAACCACCATATCTTAAAAACTACACGTCCAATTTTAATGAAATTTTGGTGGTAGGTCATAATTAGCCCATTGTTGGTCCCATATAAGTTTCAACTTTCTGCTCTTATTTGTTTGTCATCCACATGCTCACAAACATACATTTATTTACAGCCATATCTTTAAAAGTAATCATCTGATTTTTATGAAATTTTTATCGTTTGTCGAAAGTTGCCTGCAGATAACACCTGCTTAATTTCAACCTTCAGCGCACTTTAAATCGTGCTAAATTATTATGTCTTATACTCTAAAGCCGCATGGCTAACTGACTCACTGACTGACATTAATGTTTACCCACTTCCAGAAGAGCTAGAGACTTGCGGTTTGCGCCATTCGTCGCGCAACGTCCATATTGTGAACAAAAATAACTATACAAAGTTCACTTTTCTCCCTTCTTCACCCCTTAAACAAATAAAAATGGGTGACTTGATTTGTAAGCTGGTTTTGGGGCTTATTGCGGCTAAACGGTAAGTTGTATTAGAAAATGGTTAGCACAAGTGGTAACTGATTTTAAAAGATCTACAACTTTAGTCCTATGAGTTTTTGTCGTATTGTCATCGGTTGTACCTTAGATGGTGATAATTTTGTTATTATTTGGTTTTATTTTTTTCCATTTTTGTCTTTGAATGGCCATAGCTTCTATAATAGTTGGCCGATTTTATTTCTGATTGCGGCGATTGAATCTCACGCTAATGCTCTTTAAATTGAGTATATTTTATTTTATTAGTTCATCCTACTTGCTGAGAACGCGAGAGTAAACTTTTTCCCGTGCGCCGTGTCACGTGACCACTTTTTTTAGTTTTTGATATTGTGTCGTATATCATTTTAAAGGTCTTGATATGTACATTAAAGCTATTTTATTTGTTGATTTTTTAAAAATGTACCGATTTATAATTTTGATGTAGCTTAAAGGGGTTAAATACTTTTTTGATATTAGGTTTTTTATTTATATATATTTATTAGTTTAATGAATGCCCTTTTGTATTGTTTGTTTTTTAAAAATATAACTTTGGTACCTCTTAGTACAGGGGTACAAATGTTAAAGTTAATCTTTTATAATATGATGTATTTAGTTGAAAAGTTCTTGCATAGTAGATTAATTTTTGATATATTCTATTTTTAGTTTTGAGGGGGGTAAAATAAAAAAAACTGTTTATATAGCGGTTTCTACGATTTGGTTGCAGTTTTATATTTGTTTATTAAATTAATTATATGTGCGCTAACTTTTGGTGCTTGTTGGAGGTTTGTTTCTCCAACAAATGTTTAAATTTCTTCAACTTTATTAAATATTTGCTGGAACAGTGCCGTTCCAACTTTTTGATTATTTTTATCGAGGTATTTTTCTTAATTTGGTCTTATCTTTGCGAGGAAGCTATGTGCCACATTAATAGGCAGAGTATTTTTTTAATGGTTTCTGGTTTTTACGATTACTTTTAATTATTAATTTTGCATGCGAGTGTGGAGTTTGCACCCGAGCGACAGCGAGTTTTTTTTGACACCCTTTAGTTCGAAAGCGGTGCGTTTGCTGATTCATATTACCTTTTCTTACCCCATAAGACATAGACCTATGTCTTTTTTATTTTCTCATAATAAAGAGCAAGTATTACGAGATGTTGATGGATTTACACGATTCCAAAAAGTAGTTTAAAAAAAAAAGTCTGTCTGTCACTGTCATCTGTCTGTCGTCTGTGCTGCCGCGTGAAGCTAAACTATACTAGGCCGATTTTGACAAACTTTCAAAATTTGGCATACATTCAAAATCATACTCCGAGGGAAAATCAAGAAATGATTTTTAGCTCAAAATTTGGGGGCGCTATCCCCCAAAAACTCGAAAATATTTCTCGAAAACAGTTCCGACGATTTTTATTTTAAAAATTCTAAAATGTAGTCAATTTAAATACAAATATAACGATATATACCGGTTTCCCAGGAAATCTAGTTCCTCAGAAAATAGCTTTAAACGCGGGCATCGAAAGAGGAGAATAAATTTTATTTATTTTGAGAATACATTTTGATTAAATATTTAATAAAAACTCGAAAACTAATAAATAGAAAACTCTGGGCTAAGCAATTATTAGCTCGTATAAGAGAAAGTTTGTCATAGTTGTCTCGGATCAATTTTTACTTATAACTAGCCCAGATATCACACCCTTCATTATCCAACACATTATCTTAATCACCCTGTATAAAATGTTTTATTCTGTATTTTATAACAACATAATTTAGTAAAATTTAGATTCAGCTTTAAGAAGCCCTGCATAATGAATGGAATATAGCTACTTTCAAAGAAAATATTAAATTCTTTCTTTTCTAAAAATACCAACTAGTTACTCTATATACATATACGTAGACCGAACAAATTAAAAATTGAAAAAAAAAAAAAAAAAAAAATCAAAATAGAAAATAGAAAATATACTACAATAAGTTGGTTTGTTAGTTTGTCATTTCATAGGTGACCACTTTAATTTAAAATTTAAAGTAGCATTCGAATAATTAACCTATCAAGTGACAAACTAACATCAACTTGTTTTTTGTAGTGTCCACCAAAATGGATGGGACAAAGCAGTTTTGCCCTCTTAGGGCACCAAAAGATTAACTTTGTCGGAAAAATCTAACTTGATGTTAGTCACACACATTTTTGCACGCTATCTTCTGGACTACAACTATTGTTTTAATTTTAGATTCAATTTATGATAAATAAATTTCTTTTATTAATTAAAAAAGAAAGACTGATAATATTTATTAGGAATAATAAAAGTGTAAAGCACTTTGATTATATTAGTATTTGATAATTTTGATGATTAAATTAACCTAATTAGGGGTGAAAAGTAAAATGAAAATAATTTCTCTCATGGGAAATTCCCGACTGATTACGAGTTGATTTTAATTTTACAGTGAGGGGGGAGGGGGGAGGGGGTATTTGTTTGATACCTCTGACGTATATATTCACACAGATATTATATATATATATATATATATATATATATATATATATATATATATATATATATATATATATATTTATTTATTTATGAAAACCTCATATTTTCCGGTTTTCCCCGAGGCTCTGATTCGTTGGAGCGTATTCCGTATAAAGCCGTAATATACTTTTTATTGACTCTGTCATCACACATATTTGATATTTATCGTCATCAGAGATTATTATTTTGAATTTTATTTACATTTTTACCTCATTAGTCATATAAATCAATTTGAATTAAATAATTTTTTTCAAACAATATTTTTTAAAAAAAATATTAATGAGCTCAAAGCTGTTGCCGAACTAGTTCGAGGTCTTATAGGAAAATTGCCGCTGAACTTTAGTTCAGCGGCAATTTTCCTATAAGACCTCGAATACCTTGCTGATATGAAACTACATTTATATAGTTTCATATAAACTTTCTCCTTGTTTTTTTGACGTTCTCCCTGTTTTGTTGCTAAAACTCAGGGTTGTTTTTGTTCAGAACTGGAGTGGTTCTTATTCGAAGCAGAATTTAATACTCTACAAGCGTAGTTTTTAAATTTTGAAGGAAGAACGTAAAAAATCATTTTATTTTTGGTTTTTTGGGAATATCTCGATAACTAACTGTTCACGGGAGCGTTTTTCTTCTGCGTCAAATTTCTTATACGATCCCGAAGTGGTGCGTAATAAAAATTACTAATAACGTAATAACTGGATGGAATAAACACGCATATTAAAATGTTTTACTTTTTCAGTGTTAGCCTGTTTTCACCATAAAGTAAATAATCTTTACCTCCAGTGAGGAGAAAAAGTGAACTTTCCTCCCTTTGGAGGTAAAATCTTGTACGTACCTCGGGAGTAAAAATCACTTGCACCCTCGCGATAATTAACTGAATCGAGTGAACGCTATGGTTCCCTCGGCTTCGCCTCAGGAACCAACTTCATCGCTCAGGGTGCAATCAGAAGTGCCGTAGGTGTTCCTCTCCCGTTAAGCTGAAGATAATGGCGTCGTCCATGTAGATCTGCGCCGATTCTGCTGTCAGGCCTTGCAGAAACTCGTCCATTAAACGTTGAAACGTCATCGGCGCATTGCGCAGACCGAAAGGCATCCTTAAAAATTCATAGTGACCTCTCTCGAAACTGAACGCAGTCTTTCCTATGTCCTCATCGTGCATCCGAACTTGATGGTAACCTGATTTTAAGTCGATAACACTAAACACATTTGCACCTTTCATTCTGTCAATCATATCTTCGATACGGGGCATTTGGTAGAATTCCGGTATAGTAATCTTATTCAATTCCCTATAATCCACTACTAACCTGAAGCGAGGTTTCGTTTCTCCTGGGAGGCTCTTCTTGGGTACCACCCACAACGGACTACAAAACGAGGACTTCGAAGCTCTGATGATCCCTTGTTGGAGTAAGTCTTCTAACTGTTTCTTGATCTCCTCCCTCATCGCATGAGGATATCTCCTAGGGCGCACATAAACTGGATAACTCTTGGTCAGTTCGATCCCATGTCTAACTCGTCCCGTTGTTGGCAACCTCTCCCCGTCTTTGCAGAAACAATCCTTGAATTTGCTCCTTATCCGTTCTTCGCGGCTCATTTCTGATGTCTGCACAGAGTAGTTGCATGGTCCTTTTTCTTCGCAATGTTCCCACTCTCGAATTCGATATCTGCACTTTCCGAGGGTCACCATCCATCCGTCTCTACGATTCCTTATTCTCACTCGTACACGGTTCAGAACGTCACAACCCAATATTACGTCCAACTTCTTACTCATTTGTTTAGACACATGCACCAACGCTTTCCTCTCGCCTCCGGTTATCGGCTCTATGTTAATCTCGGCCTCTTGAAACCTTCCTGCTTCTCCTGCTAAGGTCACCACTCTACATGAACACTCGCGTGCGGCTTTTCCGGTGGTTAGTACTTTTAAACCCTTCTCTGTAACGATCGTACTATCAGATCCTGTATCCACTAAACACCTCAGGCCGCTAATATTTAATATAGGCAGCGTTACCTTTTGATATATTCCTTTTTCTTTCTTCCGTTCCGTTCTCCGCTGGCCTATATTCCCGAACCACAATTCCTATGCTTCCGATTCTTTATTTCCTTCTCCTTCTCCGTCCTTCGGCCTCCTACGAAGCGCTGGCCAATCCTCTTTCCATTCTGCTCTCGAACCCTGATCACTTTCCGAACTTTCAGACTCACTTCCCCAGCGCCAATTCTGCCGTCTGGACTGGTTTACTTCCATCGGTTCAGCATATGTTCGCCGTTTTCCATCCCGCCGGTACACATAAGGGCAATCCCTGGCAATGTGCCCTTCATCTCTGCATTCCCAACACTTTATTGGTCGCCTACGATCGTAGCTCTTGCTGGGTTCAGGCCGTTTTCCTTCTGATTTCCTCTTCGTTTCCTGTTGTGTTTCCGTTGGTCGGCGTTGCCTGTCTGATCATCTTCTAGCTTCTGCGATCCACCAGGGTTCTCCCTGAGGCTGGGGCCCCCTTCTCCACGTCTCGTATCTAGATTCTCCGCGCGGTCTCTTGTACGGTTCCCTGCGTCTCTCTTCCCGCTCCTCAAGCTCTTAATCCTCTACACACTTGAAAAGCACCGCCAGGTCAGTAGGTTTCACGATTCTGATCCACTGCTTAATCCGACGTGGCAGGTTCTGTTGGATACATTCTTGAGCGATTTCGTCCAACGATTTCGTCCAGCGATTTCGCATCCTTCAACCGCGCCTTAACCTTTCGAACTCCCGTTAGTACCCCTTTAACATATTCGGTTATGTCTTGGCTGTCCATGCGTGTCTTCAAGAGTTTCCGAAGAACTGTTCGTGGAATGGTACGCCCTAAACCTCCTTATTTTTCCCGTAGACTTTGTTTCACGGACGCCCACGACGTCTCGAATGTGGCCCCGATATCCGTCAGCACTACGGGGCTAATTCGGCTATAGAAATAACCTAGAATATAGTTACTAGTGGTTTCATCCCACGGATGTTTTTCCACTTGCTGCACAATTAAGTCCATACTCTTAATAAAAAATTCTACATCTACGGACTTACCGTCGAAGATGGGTACTGCAGCGATCGCCTGCATTGTAGAGTTAACTTGAGTAGCTCTAAATTGCTCCAGCTGCATAGCTGCTTGCCAGTCAACACTTTCACTTGTCATGATTTAAAACCACTTACACAACACTAAAAAAAATGTATTAAAGAAAAAGCACAAAAAAAAACGACCGGATTTCCTTTCCGGGTTTCGGTACCAGTTAAATTAACACGGAGTCAAAATAGGTTTTTAAAAAAGGTTTGAGTTGAGCGACACGGGTGGCATCTCAGAACAGACTGAGTGCCCCTCGTGGCGCTAGACTCGAAGAAAACTTTATTGAACAAAGGTAAAAGTGATAAAGACTGTTTCGCGATCGAAGGGTAGCTCCGAGACTCCGTAACTTATATATATATATATATATATATATATATATATATATATATATATATATATATATATATATATATATATATATATATATATCTTCCTACCATTATGACGTCCATACATTAGGGATTTACCATCAATATGAGGTCCGGGACAATATGAACTCCGTATACCGGACGTCACTTTACAACCCTTGTTAATTTCGTTCTAAAAGCTTCAAATAAGCTATGTTTGAAATCTGAGAGGGAAGTAATAATGGTCGAAAATTGAAAAAAAATGTATATTTTTAGTTTGACTTATTTCCTATAGGGGCGTTAGTGCTGTGGATGTATATCTAGAAATGTATATTTTTGTACAGTCGACGGATAATCGGAACTCCGCAGATCGGGCAACAATGCAAGGTTTTGCCGCCCAATACCCCACCTCCAACATTCAAACCCTTTACGCTTGTATCTCTGATAAGGTGTGAGTGAATCAACCTTCTAGACTTTTTTTCTTGCCAGTTCTATTCTAATAGTCCAGTCATTTGGTAGTTTGGACAGGATAAAATTGCTGAAGAATTTTTTCTTGACGGATCTTTACGTTTTTGAGGTGCTGAATCTGAAAATCTCATTATTGACGAGTTTCGGATTTGGCTTCACCATAATAAAATGGCGAAAATCATAAAAAATCGGAAGTTGTTTTAGTTTTTCGCTTATAACTCCGAAACGACGCATCCTAGAGAAAAATCCCTTTGATAAAAAAAAATTCGTTCTTCAACCAAAAGTAAAGATACCACTTTTTGGAAATTTCGAAAAAGATATTATTTTATTTTTTATTCACAAAATACGTTTTTTTTCATAATTATGGTCTTTTCGATGTATTTATATGGTTGTAGTCCGGTTCAGTGGCAAAAAAATACTTTATCAGAAGTTTGTCCTTGTGTTTTGAGAATATCAGACCCAGACCCATATAATAGTTCAAAGTAAGCTTTTTAGCATTTTAAAAAACACCATCAATAGGGTACTACTTAAACAATACAGTGTGGCCTACGGACCCTCGCTGTGTGCTGACTAGCACACACTTGACCTGTTTATGTTATATTTGTAAGGTTTATTTTGTAAAAATTGTATATTGCCTTTGAACCAATGATACTCATTTATAGAGCTCGTATTTTTATATTTTGCACATTTTACTATTAAATTCATATGTTTGTGCATTAGATGCAATACTATACATTTCTTTGCATAGATGGTGATTTTATTTCCTTTTAAGCTTCTGCACAAAGTACAAAAAGAAACCTAGATAATATAACGGCTCTGGCTCTGTCTGTGCGTAGCTTGTTTCTATTAATAAACTACTATAGCTAGGAACGAAAAATTCGGCCCTCAGGTGCATCTCGGCATTTGTGTCAACTGGACACTTTTTCGATTTTTCACACTTAATACCTACTTAATATTTTCAAGATGGCGGCCAATAAGGCGGGTGACTAAAAAAAATGTTTTAGACACCATATGACATGTTATATATCAAATGTCTAAAACATTTTTTTTTAGTCACCCGCCTTATTGGCCGCCATCTTGAAAATATTAAGTATAAAAAATCGAAAAATTGTCCAGTTGACACAAATGCCGAGATGCACCTGAGTGCTTAATTTTTCGTTCCTAGCTATAGTAGTTTATTAATAGAAACAAGCTACGCACAGACAGAGCTAGAGCCGTTATATTAGGTTTCTCTTTGTACTTTGTGCAGAAGCTTAAAATGCATTTTGCAGTAATAGTAATATAATGTGCAAAACATTAAAATACGAGCTCTATAAATGAGTATCATTGGTTCAAAGGCAATATACAATTTTTACAAAATAAACCTTACAAATATAAAATAAACAGGTCAAGTGTGTGCTAGTCAGCACACAGCGAGGGTCCGTAGGCCACACTGTATTGTTTAAATACTATTTTTTCTTTATGAACATTCATTTTAGTTAATACGTATGTTATTATCTTACTAGGCATCGCGTGGCTATATCATTGAAGCGAGCGTATGGTAATAAATATGAATTGAATATTGAAAAAATAGATAATCATGAATCATGATGAGTTGATAGATATATGGTATGATAGTAGTACAGCGGCTAGAAGTAAGGGAACAACCCTGCATTCTTACTATTCCTCTAACCACACAATCTTTAAACGTTTAGGTCGGCTTTAATAGTTTTAGCGATCTTTATTAATTCATAGCGGTGTCGCTGTTGGTTTTACTGAAAAATGTTTTTTGTAAAAAATGTTTGTCTCATCGAATAGATGATGGTAGAATCTTTTCCCGTCCTGAAAATCCATGTGCACCATGTGCCCAAGCGTTCGCGCACCACGCGAGCGTGGTGCGCGAACGCTTGGGCAGACAAAGTTGTCCAACGAACTCGTCCTGAGCATTGGTAAAATAAACGTGTGTACCAAATTTAATAAAAATCGGTCAATTTTTACTCAAGTTATCGTCGTACGTTTCAGACACACAGACACAGAGCATATTTCGTTGAATGTAGGAAGCTCGCTACGCTCGCTTCAATTAATGTAACATAGTAATTAACTATGTTATATTAATAAAGATGATATGTTAGCAGTTTCATTTTTCTGCCGCCCGTAGATAAAATGTATGCAACAAGGCAGCAAAGGAAACATTTCTGCCTCATTTATTCATTGCCGGTCAAGTCGGTTAATTATTATATCCTGTCCTTACACTTAACTTAATCGTACAGAAGCCAGCGATTTGTCTGTGTCTAACGTTTACGTGTCCGACGATAACCTGAGTAAAAGTTGACCGATTTAGTTGAAATTTGGTATACATGATCCTTTTACTAATATTCGGGCTAAGTTCGTAAACGTGAGCTTCAAATTTAAAATTGGAATTTCAGGACGGGAAAAAATTCTATCATCACCTATTCGATGAGACAAACATTTTTTTCAAATAACATTTTTTAGTAAAACCAACAACGGCACCGCTATGAATTAATAAAGATCGCTAAAACTATTAAAGCTGGCCCAAACGTTTAAAATAGAGGAAACAACCTTTTTACCGATATCTTACGTTCTAAGGTAACGATTTTTATAAAACTTCATATACACCATCTAAATCTCAATGGAAACAGGCATGTAAAATTTCAACTTGATACATACAGTTTTTGCGCATCGAAGTGATACAATTTATATAATACATAATTGAAGTTTGAAGTGGAATGGCCGGGACGTGTAGAAGAGTTAAGGAATAGTAGAATTAACCCTTCTCCCCCACTGCACGACTCTCTATTACTTGCATATTCTTATAATATCAACTCATCATGATTAACTATCTAATATTTATTCCATTACGCTCGCTTCAATGATAGAGCCACGCGATGCCTAGTAATATTATTATTTGAGTACAAATAGTAGTAGTAATATAAAATCTGGGAAGATTGTGACGAAAAGTATAATTTGATTACGAGTTTTGTAGAGATCTTATCTAATCTGATGTGAATATGAATTAGCTTTACTTGATAAGGAAATGTGTTCCTTAAACTTAACTAGTCATATCTACATACATCTCTGTCGATTGACTTTGCTTATTGCTTATATTATGTATTTAGCTTTCTCTTTTAAGAGTGATTGAACAAAGGGGAAATTAATCATTTATTTAAAATTATTTATTTATTAGCCTAATTAATAAAATAATTAAATATTACACGCATCAATTTAACGGTACTATATATTGGATTTAAATGTTTATTGCACTGTCATAAACACATAATAATTATAATCATATACCCGGTATTTGCAAAAATACCGGCCTTTTTCTTAAGGTTATGATAAAAATTAATTACTTAATATTAAACAAATTCTCAATATGTTGTGTAAAAGTAATAATGTGAATTTCACAAATTAGTATAAAAAAAAGCCGCCCCTTACACCGAGTTTTAATGGAAGAAAACGGGAACATGATTTATTCACGTATATATTTGGGCAGTGTTATTGATTTATTTTTGAATTGAAGCTATGTGATCGTTCCGAAGAACGAACATTTTTATGCCACCAATTTCGATTTCAAAAATTCCAATATAGAAATCCGTTGCACTCACCAGGAAACATTTCTGGTTCGAGTTTGTCCGTCAGTCTGTCCACAATTTTATCATTCATATAAAATAATTTTTACCTCCAGCGGGGAGAAAAATTTATCTTTACTCCTTAGTTTATAGGGAGGGAAGTTACTCATTGCACCCGGTCGGGTTAAACAGGGAGTAGTGAAAAATAAGTAAGGGAGTAATCATGAAAGTTCATGATTCCCTCCAGTGTTGCCCTAGATAAAGCACAAGTAAATTAGGTTGGTATTAATACACATTTCATTTACTAACTTTTGTTTAATGTCGAAATCTATAATGTCATCTTCACACATGTCATGTAACCTCCACAGTTGCCACAGTGATTCATCAGTAAAAGAAACAAACAAGTTAAAAGTGGAAACATAATTTCTAAATGTAGATTAACTAATCCATATTTAAATACATCAGTTGTCAGCACCATTCAATATACACGGCTCAGCTTCCAGCTGATTCTCCCATTTAATTTTAGCATTGAAATTCAAATAATTATTATTATCTATAATTTAACGTGATTAAACTTATTTAGAGAATTGTTAATATTATATCTAACTATATTTTTTGTTGAATATGGTAATTTAAAATTAAAATCGTTCCATATTTGTTTCTTCCTTCTGGAGGTAAAATCTTGTACGTACCTTGGGAGTAAAAATCACTTGCACCCTCGCGATAATTAACTTAAAAATTCCAAGGCAGAAATCCGTTTCAGACATCAGGGAACAATTTTGGTCTCGTGTCTGTCTGTCTGTCGGTCTGTGAGTCCGCGAATTATGAAAAGTGTGACGATAACTTGAGTAAATGTCGACCGATTTTGATGAAATTTGGTAGACATGTTCATTTTACCAATGCCCAGGACGAGTTCGGTGGACAATGTTATCCGTTCAAGCGTTCACGAGTAACGCTCGCGTAAAAGTGAACTTCAAATTTAAAATTGGAATTTTAGGTCGGGAAACAAATTTAACTTCATCTATTCAATGAGACAAACATTTTTTTCAAATACATTTTTTAGTAAAACCAACAGCGACACAGCTATGAAGTGATAAAGATCGCTAAAACTATTAATAGTTTTTACACAATAAACAATACAACAATAAAGTAATATAACAATAATTTTATTAAAATTAACATTAAACATTAACATTTAACATTGATTTTAATGTTAATATAACAATAAAGTACACGATAGGATGCGAGGAAGCTATGTGACACACTAATTGGCAGTCTATTGCTTTCGAGCTTACCGAAGGTAACGGAAGCATTGTGTTCACTTTTGACAACGAAAAACTTTTATGCCTCCGATTTCAAAAATTCCAAGACAGAAATCCGTTTCAGACATCAGGGAACATTTTTGGTCTCGAGTCTGTCTGTCTGTCTGTCTGTCGGTCTGTGTGTCCGCGAATTATGAAACGTGCGAAGATAACTTGAGTAAATGTCGACCGATTTTGATGAAATTTGGTAGACATGTTCATTTTACCAATACCCAGGACGAGTTCGTTGGACAACATTATCCGTCCAAGCTTTCACCAGCAACGCTCGCGTAAACGTGAACTTTAAATTTAAAATTGGAATTTTAGGTCGGGGATAAAATCTAACTTCATCTATTCAATGAGACAAACATTTTCTTCAAATACAATGTTTTAGTAAAACCAACAGTGACACCGCTTTGAAGTGTTAAAGATCGCTAAAACTATTAATAGTTTTTACAAAATAAACAATATAACAATAAAGTAATATAACAATAATTGTTATAGTACATGATAGGATGCGAGGAAGCTATGTGCCACACTAATTGGCAGTCTATTTTTTTATGTTTTAATTAAGTTTTGATAAATTTACCCCTAATAGCAATGCATAAGAGTATAACACTATTTAAAACTGATAGCGGTGTAAGTACCCCCACGCGAGTGTTCTTGTGTACAAAAGGCACGAGCGCTCGAAGGTTAAGTATACGACGGCTGGACTATATACCTAATAAAAATGAATTAAGATTTGGCAACACCGCTGGACGTCTTATTGGTGCAGTTTACTAAAAGTATATACAGTTGGACGTGATATTAACTTATCAGTGGACAGAATATACATATAGTGCCACATCGGCGGTAATTTAAAAAGTTGTCATAATGGTGAAGAAATATAAGCGGAGTTATGAGAAAATGTATATTGCTAATAAACATATATATTAAAATATTTTGCGATCAAAACTCTATATTAACCCGCAGTACCTTATAATTGAAAGCAAATTATTAAAAATGTTGTTATTTCATGAGGACGCCAAAATGTATGATTTGTAAAAGACGTCTCAATACACAAAAATGTATATATATATATATATATATATATATATATATATAAGAATCATATGAGTGAATTTTAAACATTTTTCAAAATTGCTTGTTTTGCTTCCCAGCTTACCGAAGGTAACGGAAGTTATGTGATAGTTGTGAAAAACGAAAACTTGTCTCCGATTTAAAAAATTTCAAAACAGAAATCTCTTGCTCTTTAACTTTTGCTAAATTGATACTTTAATTCATATGTGAAAAAGTTTGACAGATTAAAAAAACGGGGGAAACAAACAAATTAGACAATAATGGCTTGTAAAAGCATAAAAACAAAAGAGTACGTGATAGTATGCGAAGAAGCTATGTGCCACACTAATAGACAGTCAATTTTTTAATCCTGAAGCCAAGGCTTTTAAACAAAATTGATAAGGTCCAACTTTTAAGTAAAATGAACAAAATTCCTTACACTTCGTTAAATATAAATTTTATAATCACACTGCTAAGTATACGATGCTAACTACGAAAAAAGTAAAAACTCGGGTGGCGGAAGCAAGTGGCATCAACTAGGTGGCGCTACCCAGGGGGCGAAGTGTGTCACTAGCCTTATGGTTGGTTTTGTCACGGTCGGCTTTGTGACGGTGGTTTTTTTTCCAGGGATCCAGACGCTGTAACGTGCCATTAGGAACTTAGTTTCAAAAATGGGTGTTTAACTTCCCCAACTAATGTTAGCTAGAAATAAAAGTTTGGTTGGAACAAATTAGTTGTCTAATGGTTGAACACAAGTTGCGTTGGCTAATTGGGTTGGTTTTTGGTTTTATCGTGGAGAGATATGAGTGGAGCATTTTCCACTCGGTTGGATGAGACTCAGGGATGTTTGTAAGTTGTTATGTTGGACCCTCTCTAGTTGTAGTCTTTTAGAACCAGAGTTGATTAAAAATTAATGGGGTTGTGGGGATCAAGCCCTGGTCCTCCAAACCTCCCCCCCCCCCCCTTAACCTCTCAACTTTATCCACTCTTGTATTACATTATAAATATATATTCTCTTTTATATATATATATATATATATATATATATATATATATATATATATATATATATATATATAATAACAACCGATTTTACATACAAAAGTGAAAGAATTTCCTCAATTTTAACCCTAGAAAGGTAAAGAACATAATACTTTTTTTGTATTAATACATGAAATACAAAAAACTGTGAGATCCTCTCACTTTAAATAATTCCTTTTTCAGAGTTATTGTTTTCCGAGCTTGCCGAACGGAGGTAACGGAAGCTATATGTGATGATTTTTTCTGAAATACGAAAATTTGTCTCCGAATTCAAAAATAACAAGGAAGAAATCAGGTTGTTAACGTAAACATACGTTAATTCTTAGTCGGGTGCGAACACGGTATAAATAATTAATTTCAAGGTTTAATATTTTCACTTTCTCATATAAAGAGAAAGTAAAAAAATAATAGTAGCCCTGAATCCAAAAAAGTGGTTTTTAAAAACTGTCTGTCTGTCATCTGTCGTTTGTGCAGACGCCTGAAGCCTAAACTACCGGGCCGATTTGGACGAAATTTAGCATACATGTTAAAGCAAGAAAATCATAAAGCAGAAAATCATTAGCCCGAAGGTGAAATCGATAAATGAATTTTAACTCTGAATTTGGGGGCGCTATACCTCCCAAAAACTCTAAAAAAAAATTCTCGAAAAAGGGTTCGACGATTTTGATTAAAAAATTGTTAAATTTAGTTCATTTAAATACGAATCTAACGATATAAGCCGTTTTCCCGGGGAAAATCTATTTCCTGAAGAAACAGCTTTAAACGCGGACATAGAGAGGCCGGGTTCGATTCCGCGCTCAGGAGTGTTATGTTCGCCCGTAATACTTTAAGAATACGTCTACAAGAATAGCTATTAATGAAGAGAACACAGATTAAATCATTTGTATTGATAGAACATTATAAAACATAGAGAGATAATAAACAACTCAACTAATATTATTGTATGACAGGTTATCCATGACAACACAACAAGGAGAAGTTATTTTTATGATAAATTTTTATGAAATGTTCAATAATAATTAAATGTACTTACGAAAACTAATAAATGGAAAAAACTGGGCCAAGTCATTATGAACTCGTACATGAGAAAGTTTGTCTGAGTTGTCTCGGACCGATTTTTTAAGATTTTTTTTTTTTCACAGTTTTTAAGTTTGAATTAAACTCGTAAATTTGATATTAACACAAAAAAAACTGCCCCAAATTCTGACAAATGCAACCCCTTACATACCTCGAGTCGAAGGTTGAAAATAAAAGAATTAATAAAAAAAACTTATTCATTATCGCGTCAGCGACATTAACTAAGTCCTTTGTAAAACTTAGTTGTAGATCCGTGACTGTGATTTCACCAAAGTTCAATAAGTAAATAACGTCTTCACACAAAAAATTGTAATTGAAACGATTGACCGGTTTCGGCTGTTCTAAAGCATCTTCCTTTAGATAATCTAAAAACAAAGTAACAGAATTAAACTTAATGTATAAAGTAAGATAGCATTAGATTAGATTGTAAAACAATAACTAAAACGCTATTTTACTGTTTTAATCGACACCTCTTTATGATTAATTATAGATAGTAACTTAAGTTAACCGACATTTATTCTTAATTCTAAACAAGTCCCAAGTGTGTATGAACAATATATATGTTGCTTTAATTTCCACTGCTGAAAATTTAGCAGGTTAATAGAAGAATAGTTATTAATGTAACTAGGCAGCAAAATGGAATTTTATTGACGAGTGATAAAGTTGGCCTCCGAGCCGGAGGCGAGGACAGGCTATGAAAATTAACTGCCGAGGTAAGTAATATACCTAATTGATACCTATTGAGGTATCATACGCGAGGCAGAAATGTTTCGTTTGCTGCCTTGTTGCATACAATATTTTATCTACTCACACTATTTAGATAAAAAATGAAAGCTTAGGTAAAAATGTTAGTTTGTGATGAATCGTCAAAAAACTCAAACCGAAACAAGTCATGCTCCAGTGTTGCCACTTCTAACTCGAGATTAATTATTCAAAGACCTACAATTCAAATCCTTTTTCTAACTCGATATTAATTATTCAAAGACCTACAATTAAAATTTAAATCCTTTTTCAGTTTATCATTTTTAAACTTCTTTTAAAAATAATAATAATAATAATAATACATTAATAACATAACACTGCTTTGAAATAAAACAAGTATAAAAGTAATTAATTACAAGATAAAAAGAACTTTTTATATACTACGTTTTTTAATTTTCTTTTGAATCATAATATGTAATGTTGATAATATAATTTTTATTGTTATATAAAATGTTAGTAAAATATAAATAGTTCCGAATTTATGTACTTCACATACTTGACAACCATCTAGAGAGCTGATCTTAAACCTATAAAAGGACAAATCTTTGAACAACAGATCTCACCAACACCGAATCTAAACCGTGGCCATCGATATGGTCCCGTGTTGGTGAGGGTAAGAGAAGAAAAATAAGTACAATTAAAGAAGTACCGATGTATAGAAAATAAACCGATATCTAGTACACAAGTGTAGACACACCTGATTGTCCATACGTCAATTAATTTATTTTTTTGGTTACTTATTCTTTTTAGCTGTCATTCAATGTTTACCTCTTAATAAAAAATCACAAATTTGAAACCCGTCATAATGAAGATCGTAAAAATATGGGATACGTCAAAACAAATAAAATAACTTGCGGATTTTTTCCGAACTAACTTTCCATACAGCAAAATTTGCTGAAAACGAATTAAGATCTGCTGATAGATGGCTATAAGTATTAAAATAATGCATTGTCATCGTGTTATAAAAATAACTTTTTATATACTACGTTTTTAAATTTTCTGTCATAAATCATAAATTTTAAACTCGTCAAAATGAAGATTGTAAATATGGGATATGTCAAAACAAATAAAATAATAATGGTCATCGTGTTCTGAGCTATTCTAAAAGTTTCAAGTGCCTAGCTATTCGGGAAGTTAGTTAGAAATCGATTGCCAGATTTGTACCGGACAAACAAACAAGAAAGCAAGCTAATAACAACGCAGCAATTAATAATTTCAAGATAAAATGAACTTTTTATATACTACGTTTTTAAATTTTCTGTTGAATCGTATGTAATGTTGATAATAAAATTGTTATTGTTATATAATATATAATGTTAGTGAAAAAAAAAAATAGTTCCGAATTTATTTACTTCACATAAATGACAACCATCTAGAGAGCTGATCTTAAACCTATAAAAGGACAAATCTTTGTACAACGGATCTCCCCAACACCAAATCTAAACCGTGCCATCGTTATATTTGAAATAATATATAGTAAACACATTATACTTTTTAACTCTGATAGCTTAGGAAAATCGAGAAAAAAAATGGGAGGAGAGTGAATGAGAGCTTGAGATTTTGGCGGGTAATATGTCGGGCAATGACATATTACCCGCCAAAATCTCAAGCTCTCATTCACTCTCCTCCCATTTATTTTCTCGATTTTCCCAAGCTGTCAGAGTTAAAAAGTATAATGTGTTTACTATAATCGATATTTCCTGTTTTGCTGTCATTCAATGTTTATCTACCACAAATTTGAGACCTGTCAAAATGAAGATTGCAAATACTGTGGGATATGTCAAAACAAATTAAATAACTTGCGGATTTTTTCCGTACAGCAATATTTGCTGAAAACCAATTAAATTCTGCTGAAAGATGGCTAAAAGTTTTAAAATAATGCATTGTCATCGTGTTCTGAGCCATGCTAAAAATTTCAAATGTCTAGCTATTTGGGAAGTTAGTTAGAAATCGATTGCCAGATTTGTACCGGACAAACAAACAAACAAGAAAGCAAGCTAATAAAAACGTAGTTAAATAACACAAATTATAATAAAACTGAATCAAATTATAATTACTATTTATAAAGGGAGACAGACAGAGAAAAATTGACTTCAGTACCGGGACTCGAACCACGGACCTGCCCCTCATATCCAGTGTGCGGGAGCTCTAACCGGAGGTCCGTGGTTCGAGTCCCGGCGCTGAAGTATATTTTTCTCTGTCTGTTTCCCTTTATAAATAGTAATTATAATTTGATTTAAATTAAAATTTAAACGTTCCGTAGTATGAATACTACAAATAACTTGTAAAAATTTAAATAAAACTAAACACAAACAAAAACCAATGTTATGTTATGACACCTATCTCTTCCTAGGCAGGGAAATGTGTGGCTGACTGCTTCAACTACTTTCCTGCCTGTTTTTAATATTTTAATGACAAATCAGCGAAATAGTAATTTCCAGCCTAAAAACAGTTAAGTAATGCTTAATTTTGCTGCCGTGAGTAGATAAATATATTTGAAGTTATACGTTTTAAAAGATAAAAAAAAAAATTAGTAATATAAATAACCAAAGGAACAAAATATATAAGAGAGAAATATTAAATTTTGATAAAAAGATTGAATAAGAAACAAAGAACAGGTTTATCGTTCATAAATATAAATATTTAATAAAAACCTTATTTCCTCTTTGCAGATGTAATATAAAGATAATAATTTTGAAATTTCTATAATTTATAAATAAGAAGGAACAAAATAATTTTCTTTCTCTCATTTATTAACTTGATGGATATAAAAGATAAGGCTGTAAAATGTTTCGTTTCATCAGATAATATTCAGTTCTTTTGTACCAAACTAATTTATAAGTCAGATTATGGAGCCCTGATTAAAAAATATATAACCTCATGCAAAGTAATAAAACAGTAAAAACATAAGAGACACGGAAAGTCGATTAAATTATTAAATTACTTGTTTTGCGACGTCTACCGGTGATCATAGATTATAATACATATCTATGGATAGAATATATATATATATATATATATATATATATATATATATATATATATATATATATATATATATATATATATATATATATATATAAGACATAGGACAGAATAGATTGGATAATATACAGATATAATAGACTAGTATTTATAAGATAAAATATGTTAAGTATCAATAGATAAAATAGATTAGCTATCTATAGATAGATTAAACTAGATATAAAAAAAGAATATTTTAATATAACTACAGAAGGTCGACAGACGTGATGCCACTCGGGAAAAACTGTTAACTTAGCTTCGTTTATAATCGGAAGTCCCGAGAATTGCTGAATTCAAACTGGTGCTAATATTTTAAATTTTATAAATTACAGCTCACCATGACAATTAGTCAAAATAAAAACAAAATATAGAAGGTTCCAAAAAGAATAAATTTATTAAAAGATGAAGGGATGCCGGGTTCGATTCCCAGCCGAGGAGAAGTTATTTTTATGATAACTTTTGATGAAATGTTTAATAATAATTAAATGTACCAACGGAAACACGAACTAATTAAAGGAAAACACTGTTATAAGCAATTATGAACTCGTATGTGAGTTTTGTCTGAGTTGTCTCGGACCGATTTTTATTTATTTATTAATTTGTTTTACCTTGCTTTATAAAATTGTTAATGGTCTTAGTCATGTTTTTAAAGTAGGTAAACCCTTAAATTACGAGTGTACATTCTAAAAAACGTCGAGAATGTAAAAATCGATAATTTTAGTATTATGTATCCGTAAAATGTAGTCAATTTATACAAAACTAACGATAAAATAGCTTTAAGCGCGGATGGAGAGAGGCCGGGTCGATTCCCCGCCGAGGAGAAGTTATTTTTATGATCATTCTGATAAGATGTTCAATAATAATTAAATGTATCTACGAAACTTGAAAACACTGGGCTAAGTGATTATGAACTCGTATATGAGAAAGTTTGTCTGAGTTGTCTCGGACCAATTTTTTAGTTGGGGAGACGGGGCCTCGTAATTACATTTTTTATTATTTATTTTTATTTGACCATGCCATAAGTTTTATGAAAGTAATTTAAGTTTCTTGTCCTTTATACTTTAATTAATATGGGCTTACACCATAAAGAGAAGAACTTTTCTTTTATCAATATGGGCTTACATCCAATAGAGAAGAACTTTTCTTTTATCAATATGGGCTTACATCCAATAGAGAAGAACTTTTCTTTTATCAATATGGGCTTACATCCAATAGAGAAGAACTTTTCTTTTATTAATATGGCTTCAAGAGAAAACCTTTATACTTTTAATAATATGGGCTTACAGCCTAAAAAGAATAACTTTTCTTTTATCAATATGGGCTTACATCTGCTGGCCTTTAATTAGAGAAGAACTTTTCTTTTATCATTATGGGTTTACGTCCTAAACGGAAGAACTTTTCTTTTATTAATATGGGACGCGACGAAACGATGCAGGACATAGCGTAATGCCGAGCCAACATCTTGATGACGTAAGTCTGATGTTGGAACAGTTCCTATGTGCTATTCTTTGCGTGGCACATCCCTTGGTGTCTCTCACTCACACAAATTGTGTAGCTAATTGCAGTGTGCAAACACAGTATTTTTATTGCTTATATATATATATATATATATATATATATATATATATATATATATATATATATATATAAACTTTTATTTAAAAAAATCTTTGCTACAACAATTTAAAATCTTAGGTATAGATTGTAAGAGTAGTTTTTCTGTTAATATATTTGTTTGTTGGTGTTATTGTGTGTACAGGCAGATGTTTATATCGTCTAAATATGTCAGAGAACTCAACAAGAGAAAACCCACACAATCAAACATTCTTTGTCAAATTTTAAACACGTGTTAGTCACATATTCCATTTTGACTGTTGTTTGTAAACATTCGTTTATTGCTTTTCCTCTATTTATAAACGTTTATCATCTCCAGTGCCCACCTAGTCTACTATTATTAGAATCCATCTAATCAGTTTTTTCCCCGCTTATTTCCTCTTTATTCTTTAAAGGACTGACTATATTTAATATTATTAACAGTTTTTTTTTTGTTTTTTTTTTGTTTTTTTTAAATACATGTATGTTATTTATTTAATAAATGGGAGTACAAAACTTTTTTTACTTTTCCTCACCTATGGTAGGAAAAGTATTGTTTTTCACCCAAAACTATGTTTTCGACATTTTTGGATGTTTTAAACACCTCCTTCTTAGTGGTTTTCAGCATGACGTCTGTATACTTGTGTGTATGTATGTGTGCATGAATGTATGTATATGTTGTCATCGTAGCGCCCAGGGTATTTAACCTATAGAGTTGAAACTTGGCAGAAAAATCAGTCCTTACTTCTACAGTCTTCGCACATCTAGAGTCGACGCGTTGACAGCGCGGGAAAAACTAGCAAAAGGGGGGACGAGCCAATGAGAGCTTGAGATTTTCCCGGACAAAAGGTCGGGCCAACTAGGCAAAGATAAATGTCTCTAGTGGAGGGGAGAGGCCCTCTGGATAACAGTATAAGAAGGCTTTGTAATGGCTTTATTTTTTCCCCCACAGAGGTTGGCCAATCTGTGTGTCACTCAATTTCCCGCGCTGTCAACGCGTCGATTCTAGTTGTGCGAAGACTGTAGTTGTGCAGCTCGGAAAAACAATATTTTCCGCCATCTTGAACCCAGTTTGCTAGTCAGCGAAAATTAAAGAATAAAAATCGTAAAAATTCGATAAGTGGTCCGATCGAGTTGAAATTTGGCACGAATGTACCTCTCTGTATGACAAACAAATCATTTTTATATTGGTCGCCATATTGAAGTTATCGATTTTTTAATTTTTAAACTTTGTCGGTTAATAATATTGAAGGTATAAATTCGTTTTTGACTCATAATATATCGTTAGAACCGGTAAAAAATAAGGAACAGATATACAAAAAACCGTTGAAATTCCATTAATTAGCAGTTAAATAGTAGCAGTAGTTTATAAGTTAAAAGTGAACACAATTTTTAATCAGTGCGATAATTTTGTGTAACGTCAAAGTTTGTTTTAAAACATTTGTTTACATCTGTCAAAATTCAAATTATTAAATAAAATAGTTATTTATGCACCTAGGGAGTCGAATAAAACCATGGTCCCTAAATCCCGAGGCGAAGCCGAGGGACATAATTCTTGCGAGGGGAATAATGGCACTTTACTCACGAGGTACATACAATATTTTTTCCGAGGTAGGCTGTGAAATAGTAACTTTAGAGCCTAAAAAACATAGCTAAAATCCATTTTTTCATTACGTGGACTTAAAAAATCTTTTCATTACTCCTAGCTGTAAAGAAAAAATCTTTTACGTCCTAGGAACTAAAAGATTTTTTATGTACGGCGGGTAGTTGTCAAAACTTCCGTTAGTACCGCTGCAGTCTTTGTAGAAATGCTTCTAGTACGATTAAAATCCGCTAGATGTCAATGCGTTTTATTTATCTTTTCTTATAGTGTAACCTCTTTTTAAGGTTTCTTTTTTTAAGTGTTAAGTATGTACTAATATTTGTTATTATTATATATTGATTAGTGATTAATATTTAATGTTTTTTCATTGTCTGCTACCTCGGAAAAAATAGCATATGCTACGCGACTGTGAAGTGTGTTTTCTTTACCTTGGCAATATTTACTGTCTCGCTTCGCTCGACAGTAAATGTAATTGCCGCGGTAAAGAAAAAACTCACTTCACAGCCTAGTAACATAATATACTATTATCTGCTGTAGGGAGAAAATACACATTTTCGTACATTGCAGAGTTTTTATTAATTAATTTAATAAATAACAATAATTATTTGCACTTTTAATAGCAGATATAAGAGATTCAATATTAAAAACAAATAAGAATTGGAATTAAACGATGATTAACAGGTTATAAGGTCGAAAAAGCAGTGTCGCCAACCTTTTCAACAACTTAATTTCATTAGCCATTCATTTTCTACTATTTATAAAATAATTATGTTGGCAATCCTTACTTTTTCGCCCTACTTTTACTTTTTCTTCCTACATTTTGAGTTCAGGGAAGAAAAGACTTTCTTTAGTCCCTCTAAACTAATCCAAAATCATAACTTTTTCTCCCTACTGGAGATAAAATAATGTAAAAACTTTTTTTGCAAAAATGATAATTTAGTGGCCTTTGAAGTGAGGAAAAGTTCCGAGGTACGGTGTAACCCGATTTCTTTGTAAAACTGTTAGGACATTTCATAAATAAATGTGTAAAAAATAAAGTAAAGAAAAAATATAACGCCAAAAATAATATACCTATTGATTTCGTATTGTATAAACGGAATTTTAAGGATTTATTTCTCATCTAAACAAGGTATCAGTAATGGCAACAATGCGGCGATAAAATGTGAATGTAATTTTAACCTACAAACAGAAAGAAAAAAAGGTAATAACAGGGAATTATTATTCATAGTAGCAATAAAACCTCTCCCAACTCAACCTTCTTTACTTTGAAGTCCCCTCTTTAAAAAAATGAAATAAAAAAAAGGTATCAATTGTAAGTAACAAGATAAAGAGTTGCCAGGGTACCAAGGTCGAGACTTGCCCCAAGGCAACTTATTTTTTCTTGTTACCACCAAGAAACGTGGGGGGGGGGGGGGGGGGGGGGGGGAGGGATTGAAAAAAGAAAAGCCAACAGGTAGGCCTTCAGGCAACTTCATTTATTTCTTTTTTGAAAAGAAAAAAAAAACAATTTTAACAATTTGAGGTGGTGAAATCTGGTGGAAGAAAGATAAACTACCATGTTGGTGATGTAGACTTTGTATGTACTTTCTCATACAAAGAGAATTGTGATGGCGCGAAAATTTGATTTTTAGATTTTGATGGATTTATACGTTTTGAGGTCCCCTGAGTTAAAAAAGTGTTTTTTAAAAATAATTCATTCTGTCGTCTGTGCAGACGCATGTAGCCTAAACAGCAGAGCCGATTTTAACGAAATTTTGCATACCTATTCGAAAAACCATACCCCATGACGAAATTGAGAAATGAATTAGAGCTCCAAATTTCGGGGCGCTACCCCCAAAAAACTCAACATTATTTCTCCAAAACGGTTCCGAAGATTTTAAATAAAATATTTACAATATAGTCCATTTAAATAAGAATCTTACGATATAAGCTGTTTTCCCGGGAAAAATCTAGTTCTGAGTAAATAGCTTTAAATGCGAACGAAGAGGGTTCGAGTCCCAATCGAAGAGAAGTTATTTTTATGATACATTTTGATTAAAATGTTCAATAATAATTAAATGTATTTACGAAAACATGAAAACTAATAAACGGAAAACACTGGGCTAAGTAATAATGAACTTGTATTACTAAGAGAAAGTTTATTGGAGTTGTCTCGGACCGATTTTACTACGTTTTTATTAGCTTGCTTTCTTGTTTGTTTGATTGTTTATTTGTTTGTTTGTTTGTCCGGTAAAAATCTGGCAATCGATTTCTAACTAACTTGCCAAATAGCTAGACATTTGAAACTTTTAGCATAGCTCAGAACACGATGACAATGCATTATTTTAATACTTTTAGCCATCTTTCAGCAGAATTTAATTGGATTTCATCAAATTTTGCTGTTTCGAAAGTTAGTTCGGACAAAATCCGCAAGTTATTTTATTTGTTTTGCCATATCCCATATATACAATCTTCATTTTGATAAAAATAATAAGAGAAAAACATTGAATGACAGTTTGGCTGTCATTCAGTCAGGAAATATATCGATTCTATTATTTATCGATTATATTATTTATAGTATTTCAAATATATGGACGGCCCGGTTTAGATTTGGTGTTGGGGAGATCCGTTGTACAAAGATTTGTCCTTTTATAGGTTTATGATCAGCTCTCTAGATGGTTGTCATTTATGTGAAGTAAATAAATTCGGAACCAATTTTTTTTTTTTTTTTTTTTTCACTAACATATATTATACAACAATAAGAATTATATTATCAACAGTATATAAAAAGTTCTTTTTATCTTGAAATTATTTAGTTTTAGTTTTTTATTTTGCCTTATAAGATTGTTAATGGTCTTAGTAATATTTTTAAAGTGAACCCTTAAATTACGATTGTACATTTCAAAAAATGTCGTGAATGTAAATATCGTGTATTTTAATTTTATGTATCTGTAATTAAGCAGGTTAGATATGTGCATGATCAAATTAAGTCTCAAATAAACTCACGCAAATAGACGGAGTAACGAAACTTGAGGATTATTGTGCAAATATAAAAGAAATATTAGATAAATGGTTGAAGCTATACCACGGAATTTTTCACCTCTTTTAATCGAATCTTTGATTTATTTGGGGGGGGGGGGGGGGGGGGAGAGGGGGTAGACCCCGAGATTCAAGTGACCCTTATCACAGAGTCTATCCCAATCCAATATTATAGGGAATCGGGTTATCAACCACACATTGAGTTAAACCAAGATTTATAAATCCCATTCAACTTATCTCCAGTATCACGGTAAAATGTAAAAATTTCCCCCTTTTAACTTCACAGCAGATCAGATATTTATAATATATCTCCCCCCCCCCCCCCCCCCCCCCCACCCTCCCTCTTCCTCAAAATAAACTTTAGCAATTACAACTGACAGACTTAAAACTTGATTTAGAGTTTAAGTAATACTTTTTTAATGTAAAATGAAATACTTACCAACCCCCAAAGTTAACGTAAAAAACCCCGAACGCATGTGGTTGCTAAGCCTTATTTTGTACTACGTTTTTATTAGCTTGCTTTCTTGTTTGTTTGTTTGTTTGTCCGGTACAAATCTAGCAATCGATTTCTAACTAACTTCCCGAATAGCTAGACATTTGAAACTTTTAGCATAGATCAGAACACGATGGCAATGCATTATTTTAATAGTTATTTTAAAAGTTATTTTATTTGTTTTGCCATGTCCCATATTTACGCAATCTTCATTTTGACGGGTCTCAAATTCGTGATTTTTATAAATAAATAAGAGATAAACATTAAATGGCAGCAAAACAGGAAATGCATCGATTATATTATTTATATTATTTCAAATATATCAATGGCATGGTTTAGATTTGGTGTTGGGGAGATCCGTTGTACAAAGATTTGTCCTTTTATAGATTTAAGATCAGCTCTCTAGATGGTTGTCATTTATGTGAAGTAAATAATTTCGGAACTATTTTTTTTTACTGACATTATCTATAATATAAGTGGCAATGTCCTGATTGACTGACTGACATAGAATCAATGCACAGCAAAATCTGCTTAACCGAGAGACTTGAAATTTTGAGGATATACTCGGTTCATATCATAGGCATCCACTAAGAAAGGATTTTGCGAAATTTATATTTTTGTACCCAGGGGTACGGGGTACAAATGTCAAAGTAATGAATACTTTTAATGATGCATATCGTTGAAAAGCTCTTTAAAAGTATAGTAATTGTTGTTATGTACAGTTTTGTCATATTTTCATTTAGGAGGGGGTAAAATGGAAAAATGTGTATAACTACATCTTATATAAATGAAGAGTGTCTATGAGTATCTTTTATCTTATATAAATGAAGTGTCTATGAGTGTACTGCTTACATGAGATTATAAAGTTAAAATGTTGGTACAAGGAGTACGGGGTACAAATGTCAAAGTAATGAAAACCCTTCACGATGCATACCGTTGAAAAGCTCTTTAAGAGTGCTGTACAATTATTGTTATGTACATAGGGGGGGGGGGGGGGGTAAAATAGAAAAATATATCTATATCTATGTATAAAAAACTAATAATTGTTGTGTCTGTACTAAAATTTTGTATTTATTCATTTATTTATTATTTATTTATTTTTTTTTAAAAAATACCTTTATTGAATAAAACATATTAATACATAAATAATATTTTAGTACATCAATTTATCTATTTTATTGATTTTACATTTTAGCTCTACATAAGGTTATCTCACCACTAGAGAACATGGATGCCCGAGCTGTGGAGAGAGAATATGGGGTATTTCCACTGAATGAGTAGTCCTGACAACGAATTTAAGTTTAAAAAATTGTATATCTGTTTGTCTGTCCAATCACGTCCAAATGGCTGAATAGATTTTGGAGGTTCTTGGGTACAATGTTAAGCTTAATTCTGCGGGTGATAAAGGATATAAAACGATTTGGTAGCTTTATATGGAGCTGAGAACGGGGCTTCTAAATAGATTTCAAAATTCTTATTTCATTTTTCATAAAAAATGTATTTAACCAAAATTGCAAAAGAAACTACTGACCATATTTCATGTTTTGTGGAAATTTCTGTAGGAAGAAATGTTAAAGAAATTACTTTTCAATCACTGTCAAAAAATATTTAGATTTATTTTTAGATATTAAAGCAATAAATAATTAATAAATCACGCCTTACCGTGCCTAAACCTTTACTAACTTAATCATGACCACTTCTTTAAAATTCTAAAATAAAATCTACGAGTGTATACGTAGTTTAATAATTTATAAATTATATTGATAACTGCTAATAGAGATTTTCTAAAATTTTATCCCTAAGGGGAACATAAGAACAGAGTAAGAAAATAAGGGGAATTGAGCCCAAACCGATCTTCAAAAGTTAGGAAGTTAATACTTGAGAAAGAGCTCTTATTTTGGATGTAAGCATGTATATTAATAAAAGATAATTCCAATTTCAACCAAGGGATGTAAAATGACACGGGGAGGGAGGGGGGGGGGGGGTACAGAAGGAAAATACCACTGCTTTTCCTTTTTTAAATTTAGTCGGAATGAATTACTAATTTGGGATATTAGCAAATTATCTTATCAAAGGGGAGGGGGTATAGAAATAAGGGGGAGGGATAAAATCTAGATATTCTCGCTTTGTCAAATAATTTAAATGTTTCTTGTTGGTAGTTTATAAATCCATTAAATTGAAAATAAAACACCCCGTAGCGAAGCACGGGTATTCAGCTAGTATATTATATAACGATAACAATTATATTATCAACATTACATACGATTCAATAGAAAATTTAAAAACGTAGTATATAAAAAGTTCTTTTTATCTTGAAATTATTGCTTCCGAGCTTACCGAAGGTAGCGGAAGCATTGTGTTCACTTTTGAGAACAAAAAACTTTTATGCCTCCGATTTTAAAAATTTCAAGACAGAAATCCGTTTCAGACATCAGGGAACATTTTTGGTCTCGTGTCTGTCTGTCTGTCTATCTGTCTGTCTGTCTGTCTGTCTGTCTGTCGGTCTGTGTGTCCGCGAATAATGAAACGTGCGTGGATAACTTGAGTAAATGTCGACCGATTTTGATGAAATTTGGTAGACATGTTCATTTTACCAATGCCCAGGACGAGTTCGTTGGACAACGTTATCCGTCCAAGCGTTCACGAGCAACGCTCGCGTAAACGTGAACTTAAAATTTAAAATTGGAATTTTAGGTCGGAAAAAAATCTAACTTCATCTATGCAATGAGACAAACATTCTTTTCTATTACAATTTTTTAGTAAAACCAACAGGGACACCGCTATGAAGTGTTAAAGATCGCTAAAACTATATTAATTGTTTTTAAACAATAAAAAATACACTGCCAATTAGTGTGGCACATAGCTTCCTCGCATCCTATCATGTACTTTATTGTTATATTAACATTAAAGTTTTATTACTTTATTGTTATATTGTTTATTTTCGTCGCCTGTACGACGAGATACCGCAAAGAAATAATAAAGACCGTATTTTTTACTGAGGCACACGCAAAAAGTTATATTTAAATTCAACAAACAATATACGATATAATTACATACGTCAAAACAAATCCAAAAAACTATTGTAACAAATACTAATATAATAGGCACCGACACATTTCTTAAACACTAACACCTTTTCCGTAACTATTCTAAACCTCGTAAAAAGAAGTTCGGCCTTTGTGGCTCTTTTTACCAGAACTAATGTTTTTCTTTTTAATACAGAGGCCGAGAAAGTTTGACGTGTTTGTATTTATTAAGCTGCTTAGCAACGATTTTCAAGAATACTTGAATTAAACAAAACAAAACAAAACTAAACCAACAAAACACGAAACCGCCGCTCCGGCGGCGATATTTTTATATGTCTAAGAATACAATTAAATTTTTTTTAGCGATCTTTAACACTTTATAGGGGTGTCGTTGTAGGTTTTACTAAAAAATTGTATTTGAAAAAAATGTTCGTCTCATTGAATAGATTAGGTATGATTTTTTTCCCGACCGAAAATTCCAATTTTAAATTTGAAGTTCACGTTTACGCGAGCGTTGCGCGTGAACGCTTGAACGGATAACGTTGTCCAACGAACTCGACCTGAGCATTGGTAAAATAAACATGTCTACCAAATTTCATCAAAATCGGGCAACATTTACTCAAGTTATCGTCGCACGTTTCATAATTCGCGGACACACAGACCGACAGACAGACAGACAGACAGACAGACAGACAGACAGACAGACAGACACGGAACCAAAAATGTTTCCTGATGTCTGAAACGGATTTCTGTCTTGGAATTTTTAAAATCGGAGGCATAAAACTTTTTTTTTCTCAAAAGTGAACACAATACTTCCGTTACCTTCGGTAAGCTCGGAAGCAATATAACAATAAAGTAATATAACTATAATTTTAATGTTAATAACAATAAAGTACGTAATAGGATGCGAGGAAGCTATGTGCCACACTAATTGGCAGTCTATTTTATTTTCTTTTTATAATTCGTTAAATAAGTTAACATCGAGTGTATCGTTGATGTCACTCTCATACAAATCGGTAAATGAAGAAATGAGACGTTTTTTACGCTGTTTAAAAAACGACTTGTTTAAGTTGGCTATCTTTTCATCCTGTTATTATAACTTAAATCCGCATGATCCGTCATACCTTTGCACAGAAAACCCTGTGGAACTTGAATCAACGCTGCAAAGTCAAAGGCCATGATAGTATCAATGAAGCTGCAACACCGGATTCATATTCGGGAGGAACAGCTCGAGTTTTGTAAAACACTGGGCTAAGGAATTATAAACTCGTATATGAGAAAGTTCGTCTGAGTTGCCTCCTTTTTACTCATATTAAATTAAATATACTGTTAAGACGAATATTTACAATATCTATATAGATTTTGAATTTTTTTACACGCACAATTAAGGTTATAGTACTATATTCAAGCTAGATTAAAAAAATGGTTATTTATAGTTCCTAATTATAAAATGATGGAAGAATGTTTTCAAGTAATAAATAGCCTCCAAACAGCGGTTAGCAGGATATTTTATTCCTTATAATGGAATGATATTATAATAATATAATGGTCCTGGTTCTTTTCTGTGAAGACTTTGGAAACGAAATTATTTAGGCGTTTCATTTAATCACTTTGACCACATGATATTAGGATTCCTTGCATGGATTGGAGACCCAAGCGGAGCGCGGGATGAAGGCTAGTATACATATATACAAACCCACATATATATATATATATATATATATATACATTTAAAAGTGTGTGTGTGTTTGTTTTTTTGACAGCGGCGGCTTTTAACTTTAATTTAAAGCCAGTTATATAAATGAAGTTAATTGAAACTTGACTGCATAATCTTAAGATATCAATCAATTAAAGTAAAATAAATAAAAAAATTTTGATATTGAATCAGCAGAGGAAATATAAAAGTTTTAATTAGATCTCTAAATAATATATGGTTATAAATTATAGACTTTTATAGTTTTGTAATCTTTTATCCAAATAATTTGTTCTTATTCACGATATCTGGATCATTTTTATTATCTTCATTTTTTTCTTTTTAGATCAAACTTGTTTTAATAGGCGAATAAAGTCTTGTGGACTTTTTGGGACCGAACTTCTAAAATGTTGATCTTATACGGTTCGATTCACGGGATAGGGTGATGCAATATTACAGCTGGGTGTTAACCTTTGAACGCATTTCAAAATAGTTGTCTTTCTTGCTTATAGGATTATCACATCAACCGCATGTAAAATCATTTTATCTACGATTGATACGACATATAAACATTATATCTCTGTTTAGATGCGTAGAAAGTGATTATTTACGTACTTGTAATCATTGCGCAGGCGCGTCTCATAGTTCTGAAGAATTCCTCTTCTTTACCTCGCTAGCGCGGTAAAGAAGAGGAATTCTTTAGCTTTACGCACGATTAGCGAGTTTGTTTACATTTAACAAAACTAATTTACTATTCTTTTATTAAAGTAACTGTTTATATCGAGTTTTTAGTGAAAAACAATGAGTGAATCAAAGTGACGAAAATGTGGAGAATAATACTCCTCCAGAAATAATTAATTCGGCAAAAAATGCAACACAAGATTAATGCCATCTTTATCAAGAGAAGAGATACGAACTTACATACAGCAAGTTTATTATTCACTGTATTTATTATTTAAATCTAGCAATCGTAGATAAAGTACGGTACGGAACTCGTGCGAAAACGACATTTTGCTTTGCTCGTGCGTGGTTTTACTACCCTCGCTGTCGCTCGGGTGCAAACTCCACACTCGCATGCAAAATGCTACTTTCCGCACTCGACGCGTAATGTACTATTATAATACAGTAATGGACTCCAGCTTACGTTATCCTGTTGATGAAAATTATCAGGAGAAACCTCCTTTTCATGTGATAATTGTTGAAAAATAAACTAGTTGAAGCCTCTAGGGTATTTTGGTATTGTTTATATTTTGGAATGTCAAAATGTTAGGTTGACAGTTGTTATATTATGTTTGTACAGATTATTAAAAATACAGTGTGCGTGAGACGTATCGTTTTCGATATATATATATCTATGTAAAGTTCCATTTTTTCTTCAACAGATTATGAGACTTAGTTGCGACTAAGACCTAATTGTGCGTTGAGCGAGTTGTGAATTTTATTTCGTAATGGATATAGGCAAGCTTATAGACGTTAAACTTAAGGGTCAGTCCAATTGGGTAGACTGGAAGGCTGATGTTTTGACTCTTTTAAGGTACAAGGATGCTCATGGAGTGATCGACGGTACCCTTAAAAGACCTGATCCAGTCCCGACCACGGCTACGACTGACGTAATATGTCAATATGAAAAAGAATTGACAAAGTTTAATAAGGCTGATACGTGCGCTATTTTAATAATCCGTTCTACTTTGACAACTGAAGTTCGTTCGCTGATTCGTATGTGTCCTGATGATGCGAAGTCAATCTGGAATGAACTATGCAATCATTTCGAGAAGAAGAGTGACGTCCGTTTGTGTAAGTTGAATCAAGAATTTTATAAAGCCCGTCAGTTGCCCTCGGAATCTATTATTGTTTTTGTTGCGAGAGTACGGACTTTGTGGGCAGAATTGCAACGTGAGTTTCAGATAGAGTTAAAAATTCAGTTGCCTGAAATTCTGTTAATAAATAAAATATTATCTGAACTGCCAGGAGAATATGCGGAGTTCCAAACAACGTGGGACGGCACAGTCAAAGAAAATCGGACAATTGAAGAATTAATCAATAGATTAGAGCTCAGAGACGCTCGTTCTAAAGGTGTTAGAGAAGAAACAGCTACCGGAGAATGTTTGGAATCAGTGTTTCTTAATAAAGCTGTTAGCTCTCACAAGAAAGACGAGCCAGTTAAGTCTTCAAGAATTTTTAAAGGGCGTTGTTTTAAATGTAACAAGTTTGCAGGGCATATAGCAAGGGAATGTCCGGAGTCTGGTGATCGTGGGAAGGCCCGTCAAAATAATAAAAATGTAAATAATAAAAGTTTGCGTTCCGAAAAAATAAATATACATGAAAATCTCTATGCTGTCACTAATTTGATAAGTAAGTTGACAGATACTGACGTGTGGATTAAGGATGACGGCGCAACCGATCACATGACGAATTCCAACGAATTTTTTAAAACTTATAACACTTTTAGAGAACCGGTACCTATATTAGTTGGTGACGGTACATCGAACCTGTTTGCCTTCGGCCGTGGTAGTGTAGACGTCAAGTCTAAAGTGAACGGTAGAGTGCTTACGTTCACCGATGTTCTCTATGTTCCTGGTCTAGTTAGAAATTGTTTTTCGTCTGTACAGTCAATGTCAAAAGGTGTGAGTCATGTGTGCAATGCTGATACAAAGACTGCTAAATTTTATTTTGAAGGTGAGAAGCGGACCTTAATGGAAGCTAAGGTCAGGGGTGGACACTTAGAACTTCAAATACAGCCTGTTAAACAGAAAACTCCAGTTTCTGCTATTGCTGGTCAGAAGAGTTGTCTACTAGAAGAAAAACCGTTAAGCATCAGATTGTGGCACGAGCGACTAGGACATCAGGGTATGAAACATGTTAAACAATTTTTGAACCATAGAAATATCAAATTTATAAACGAGAAATTCTTCTGTGAGGCTTGCGTTGTAGGAAAACAAGCTAGAAGAAGCTTTAAGTCTAGAATGGTTAGAGCTACGGTTACTGGTGAAATAATCCATTCGGATTTATGTGAACCAGGAGATGTGTCTTTGGGAGGTAGTAAATATTTCTTAGTGTTAAAAGGTGACTTTTCCCGATATCGAGAGGTTTTCTTTTTGAAGAATAAGTCAGATACTTTCGGTGCTATTCAAACATTTCTCCAAAGATCAAAACAAGACGGAATCAAAATTAAGGAGTTACTAACCGATGGAGGAGGAGAATTTAATATCCAAGCTGTGAAGAAGATGTTGAACGATTGTGGGATACGGTTACGCATTGTGATGCCTTACACACATGAGCAGAATGGTGCTGCTGAGCGGGAAAACAGGACACTCATGGAAATGGCACGCACCCTGTTAAAATCTGCAAGTCTACCAAATAATCTGTGGGCTGAAGCCGTGTCGACGGCTGCGTATATCCTGAATCACACCGGGAAGAGTAGTACTGCAAATAAAACACCGTATGAAGTGTGGTTCAATAAAGTTCCGTCAATAAAGCATTTGAAAACTTTTGGTTCCATATGTTATGTACATGTTCCGGCCAGTAGAAGAAGGAAACTCGATGGTAAATCACTGAAAGGTGTGCTTGTAGGATACAGTGGCTACGATGGTTATCGAGTCTATCTTCCAGCAAAAAGAGATGTCGTTCTTTCAACGAATGTGATTTTTGACGAGAAAACTTCTGAAATAAACAAGGTCACAGCGAAAAGTCAGAGCACAGAACCAACAGAGCTGATATTGGACAAAAGAAGGACTATTATCGATGCTATCGTGGAAGATGATGTTGAGGATAATTTGTCTACTAATAGTCATCAGTTTGAGGAGGCTCTCGATATTGACCCTGTTTTGAGTCCTCCCCGGTATAATCTTCGACCAAGAGATGATCTTAGACCTCCAATACGGTACGATGATTACGAAATGATGAGGAATATGTGTGCTTCCGCTGACATCATTGAACCGGAAACTTACCGAGATGCGGTTAGTTCAGAAGAGAATGTCCAGTGGCAGGAGGCAATGAAAGCTGAAATTGCATCCTTAAAGAACAATAACTCGTGGAAGTTAGTAGAGTTACCGAAAGAGAAAAAGGCTATTAACTGTCGGTGGGTATTTCGAGTCAAAAAGCGTCCAGACGGAACTGTTAATCGTTTCAAAGCCAGGTTGGTTGCGAAAGGTTATACGCAGGTTTCTGGTATTGACTACAATGAAACATTCAGCCCAGTTGTGAGGTATGATAGTATTAGAGCTCTTTTAGCACTTTCTGCTCGTGACGGGATGCATTTGTGTCAATTAGACGTAGAGACAGCTTTCTTGTATGGACATTTGGACGAAGAAATTTACATGCACCAGCCGGAAGGATTTAGCGATGGAACTACCCGTGTATGTAAATTAGTGAAAAGTTTATATGGTCTGAAACAAGCACCCAGGTGCTGGAATAAAAGATTTTCAGATTTTCTTCGGCGCTATGGACTGAAAGAAAGCGATGGAGATCCATGCCTGTTTGTGAGAGTCAAACCAAATCACAAATTGATTGTTGGTATATACGTTGATGATGGGATTGTTGCTGCAGAAGACAAGAGTGATCTTGACAATTTCTTAAAGGAACTGTCGAATGTGTTTAAAATGAGATCTGGGCCACTGGAACATTATCTTGGCATTGAAATCGAGCATTACCAGGATGGTTCTATATTTATAAATCAGAAAAACTATGCTCAAAGAATTGTGAAAAAGTTTCGTCAAGAAAACGGTCGGTCAGCAACTGTGCCCATTACCAAGGGAGAAGTAAATGCAACTAGTGAAGAGGAATATTTTTTGGATGCGAGTGGTCGAACAATATAGAGCAGCAGTAGGGAGCTTGCTTTATCTGGCAGTGTGTACGCGACCCGATATATCGTATGCTGTGAGTATTGTTTCTCAAAGTCTTGAAAAGCCAAAGCAATTGGATTGGACTCGGGTGAAGCATATACTCAAGTATTTGAACAGCACATCAGATTTAGGAATTATCTATTCTAACAGGAAGATTGATGGACTAAACGTTTACTCTGATGCGGATTATGCTGGCTGTAAGGAGACACGACGCTCAAGGTCTGGAGTCGTTTCTTATTATAACGGTGGACCGATTTCTTGGTTTAGTAAGAAACAGAATTCCGTAGCTTTGTCCACAACAGAAGCTGAGTTTATGGCAACATCTGAAGCAGCTAAGGAAAGTATTTGGTTGCGAAGGCTATTCAAAGACATGGGAGCAGACGTGTCAGCTCCAGTTATTTTTGTGGATAACCAAAGTTGCATACAGTACATCAATAACCAGCAGTTTCACATGAGGACGAAGCACATTGATGTTAGGTACAAATTTGTTAGAGAGAAAGTGAGAAATGGGGACTTCACTCTCAAGTATGTATACCAAGTCAAGAGCAGAGAGCTGACATTTTGACTAAACCGTTGGAGACCTCAATGTTTGGCAGACTGCGGAATCTACTAGGCGTTAGGAGTTCCTCTGCAGAAAGGAAAAGTTGAAGAGTCTTCAAAGGAGGCTGTTGAAAAATAAACAAGTTGAAGCCTCTAGGGTATTTTGGTATTGTTTATATTTTGGAATGTCAAAATGTTAGGTTGACAGTTGTTATATTATGTTTGTACAGATTATTAAAAATACAGTGTGCGTGAGACGTATCGTTTTCGATATATATATCTATGTAAAGTTCCATTTTTTCTTCAACAATAATATGTATCAAAATTTGATAAGAAGATGCGTGCGCAGTCTGTCAACTTGAAGCTTGATAGTGGGAGTTAAATACGTTGATATTTTGAGAGTCATATACTAAAGGCCGATTTACACCTGTTAAGTTGTTAAGTGCGGTTAACTAAATTTTAAGTGACTTAATTGTTAGTAAGCGTTTACACGTATTTTCACTTAATATTTAGTTAAGCTGTTTAGTTGAATAATAATAGACGCCGAACAACGTGTTCAAGTCATAAATACTGTTTTAAAAATTATTTTAAATGAGATTTTGGACGAAATAAAGTATGTATTTGTAAATAATATATAATTTTTGTCGAATAAAACTTTTTTAAATAATATATAAACAAAGATCTGCAAATCTATAAGAGAGGTTCCGCCAAACTTGTGCATTTAACCCTCTGCCCACAAGGTTGGGTTGTAAACCACCCGGCCGTTCTTGATTTCTGATAAACATGCGCGGAGTGTATCAAACCTAATCACCACTCCGTGTATCCTCTAAGTAGGTCCTACTCGTAGTGTTTGTAGGGCCGTTTGATCGCAGGTATCGTTTTACGCGAATTATAAACTCATGTTATATCTGTGGGGTGAGATTTCACCTGACCTAATTTCCCCTATATTTATTCAAAAGTATTTTTCAAGGAATATTACATGCACAAGGTTTTTTTAAGACCAATATAATGATTCTCCTGACATCTTTACGTATTATTCTTACATGCGGTATACGAGACTGGTTGCCCCTACTCTGCACCTCCTAACTGTACACTCATCCTGAAAAATAAAATCATTCCCAACCTTACCTTGAAAAAGGAAATATATTTTCCGAAACGTCGTTAAACTAAAATATTGTGTTTTTATTTTACTTTTGACTGATCCTTGCTATCTTAAAAAAATTATTTAATTATTTCACAGTCAATACTTTCAATGGGTGATATTCCACCCGACCTTGTGGTATACATTCGAGCAACTCACCTTGTGGGCAGAGGGTTAACTAAATTGCGCATGTCCAGTGATTAGCCACACCCACCTACTAAACAGAAAAATAGAAAAAATTCTATTCTACTTGTTTAGTTGCACGCTAAATTTTAACTTATTACTAAATTCACTGTTACAACTTAATACGTGTAAATCGGCCTTAAGGCGAAATCGAGAAATGAAGTTCTGCTTGAAAATTGCTTCCGTTAACTTCTGTAAGATCGGAAGAAAAACAAGTAAACTTTTCTTTTAGTGGATAGAGCCATGGGCGTCCATCAATATGAGCGAAGGGGGGCTCGAGGCCCATCTATTATTTGCCGTTTGTGGAGAAAAACATAAAAGTTGAATCATTTACGCGTTGCGGCGTATTAATTTTAATTAACCTGTGGGCGAGGATTTGTCTACTGGTTAGAATTTATAATACGTTCACTAAAAATAAAGGCCAAGGGGACTGATTCTGTAAAGAGTTTTAGATACTTGCCAACAAAAAAAAAAATAATAATAATCTTGCTGCTTGCGTTTTCAGAGAAGTTATTGACATACTTCTAAGATACCATAAAAACGTTCAATTTTTGTCAAAAAGTTAAAGTATAGTCAGTAAGTTCTTCAAAAAAATGTTTAATCTTGTTATTTTAAGTTGTATTATTGTACTTTACAGTTTCTGTTCAAATTACAATTGGTATTGTAATTAAAAAAATATTTTAAATCATTTTGATTATAAGTAGTTTTTGCATTTGGGTTTCTTTTATTATACTTATTTATTTTTTTATTTAATTATTTTGGGAGTAACAGTCTAAAGAAGAACATTCCGTACTCCTTCTTTAGACTGTTACTCCCCTCTGGTTTTTTATGAGGGGAGTAACAAGCTAAAGATGTGCTGAGATGGTAATTTCCCTCTTAGCTGATTAAAATGATTTTAAAAGCTGTTGGGGTCTTGTTTAAGCTTTTGATTGGTGTTTTATTACAAGTTATCACTGTCATTTGTTTAAATATTATGGGATTTAGTTTGGGGCCCGGGGCGACTTTCAGACAACACTGAATAACCTTCACCGTAAAGCCGTCCTCCAAAGATTATATCAAAGATTAAACCCAACCTAATAATCATTTCGTTTTATATTAATCTACTGTAATATTTATTTTTTCTTTTTTTTTTACGAAAGAAATTATTATTTTATCACTGTATTAATCTGCAAAATAGAAACAAAGTATGTATTATATATATATATATATATATACATATATATATATATATATATATATATATATATATATATATATATATATATATATATATATATATATATATATATATATTATTTGTTATCATGGATAACGAGTTTTAAGTTATTATAAAAAAACTTTTTTTATTTCACATACATTTAAATTATGATAATAATTTTTCAAAACAATTTTAAATTGTTACTTTACTGAATATTATAATTACAATAAATAGTAAACTTTTATATAAAATTGAATAGCAGGACGATGTAAGTCCTACCTCTGAATATTAAATTAAATAATTTACTTTAGAATATTATTCTGTTAGAAATGAAAGATAATTTTAGTAAAGAATAAACTTCTTGCATAAAAATTGAATAATTAACTGACTTATATAAGGTTTTCTCGGAGTAGAAATGATGAAGGAATATATACCTAATGTGGGAATAGCAGGAACTTATTGAAACGAGCTTCTTAAGCCGCGTCCACACCGGCCGCGCATCGTGTTTGCAAACAGGGATGCGCGGCCGGTGTGGACGGCACCGCGCGCACGAACGAATGCTTGTTTGTGTTCGCGGGTGCTCCAGGGGGTAGAGTCGGTACATCAAAGGATGTTTGCTGTTTGTGCGCGTTTGGTGTGGAAGCTTTTTGAGCAAACTCCTTGAGCATTAGCAAACAGCCTATGTTTGGACATGGAAAGCCAAGAAAGATATTTCTTTTTTTCTTTCGTATTATTTGTGACTAACATGAAATAACTATAATAATAACTAATAATATATACTAATTAATAAATAGTAATTGAAACTAGAGATGAGTTTATGTAAATCCAAGATTAAAAATACCGGATTAAATAGATAAATATATAGATAAGATGACATATAAGTTTAAAAATGCGTCATACTATTTGTTTAAATAATTTTATATTGCTTCCAAGCTTATTACTATAGGCACAGGCTTACGGGCACGAGCCTTTTATGGGCTTTATGCCTCCTATGGGGGAATATTTATATTCTTTTTCACCAAAAGAACAGATTTCTATTTGTATAAAATTAACCCGGGAAATGTATATTTTTTTCATTCGTATTATTTATGACTATAGCATCAAATAACTATATTATAATTAATAATATATACTAATTAATAAATAGTGATTGAAACTAGAGATGAGTTTATGTAAATCAAAGATTAAAAATAACCGGATAAATAGATAAATATATAAATGACATAAAAGTCCAAAAATGCGTCATACTATTTTTTAAAATAATTATATTACTTCCAAGCTTATTACTTAAGGTACAGGCCTATGGGCCTGAGCCTCCTATGGGCCCTCATAAGACGAAATATTACATTGATATTTATCTTTTTTCCATCAAAAGAACAAATTTCTATTTGTATAACATTTTTATATGTTTTGGCGTTTTATTTTTGTAGAAATAATAATCTAAAATCAGAGATGATCGAGGAGAATTTTTTTTTGACATCCAGACTCTTCGTCTTCTTTTACTATTGCCATGTTTTACTAACTCACCAATGATAATAAATAAGCCGGCGCTTATACCGCGTTTTGATAGAATCATATTACAAAGTTAATGCAAGTGCAATATAGTTTTATTTAGTACTTTATGATGTAGTGTACAAGAAAATAATGAAAAATAACTGGGAACAAGGACAAACGTTTGCAAATACCGGTTTGTCAAGAATGGGCGTCCGGTGTGGACGTCGTGTTTGTGGTTGTTTGCAAACGTTTGCAAACCCTGTTTGCGAATGCGCGTCTGGTGTGGACGCGACTTTACATTTAACAAAAAATATGCATCCTGTCTGTCTGTCTGTGTGTAACGTTTACGTGTCCGACGATAACTTGAGTAAAAGTTGAACGATTTGGTTAAAATTTGGTATACATGTTCCTTTCACTAATGCTCAGGGTAAGTTCGTTGGGCAGCGTTATCTGTCCAAGATTTCGCGCACAACGCTCGCGTAAACGAGATGGTTAAAATGTAAAATTGTAATTTCAAAAAAAAAAAATTATCACTTCACCCATTCGATTAGACGAACATTTTTTTCAAGTAAAATCTTTTAGTATAACCAAAAGTGATACCGCTATGAATTAATAAATTAAAATAGAGAAAACAACTTTTTTTTACCGATGTCTTCCGTTCTAACGTAACAATTTTAATTAAACTTTATATACAATTAAACTTATATTTTATTTTTATTTTAAGTTTTTCCCTCTCTCTCTCTCTCTCTTCTCTCTCATACTAATCGTTTATTTTATTGTATTATTTTTGTTTTTATTAATAAACATTAATTGCAATATTTCCAATTATCCTGGCCAAGAGATAATATATTACGATATGGTAGCGCAAATTATGAATATTTGGCTAATGATATCCAAGGTAGTAAAAAGTGGAGAACGACTGGAAAATTGATTCAAACTGTGATATGTCGATGGTAAGGTTTTTTCCACTCAAAAGTTGAGCAGAGAATTATTTATGAATAATTTTGATATCTATATTTCACAATCTGATTGCCGGAAGTTTTTTTTATTGTATTGTTTTTAGTTTTTATTTTTTATTATTTTTGTGTTTTTTATACTGCAGTTAAACACCAATATAATCATAATATATAAATAGATCTTGGTTCCGAGCTTACCAAATTTAACAGAAGCTATGTGATCGTTCTGAGGAACGAAAATATTTTGTCTCCGATTGCAAAAATTCCAAGACAGAAATCCGTTTCAGACATCAAGGAACATTTTTGGCTCCGTGTCTGCCTGTCGGTCTGTCAGTGTATCCCTCAATTTTTTTAACCAAAATATCTTAAAAAATACTTATCCGATTTTAATGATATTTGTATTGTAGGTAAATATTAGCCCATTGTTAGTCCCATATAAGTTTCAACCTTATGCGCCCATTTATTTTATATTTCATATGCACCCAAACATACATTTATTTACACATATATCTTCAAAAGTACTCATCTGATTTTTATGAAATTTGGATGGTTTGTCGAAAGAATCCAGCTGAAAGCCCCAGCTTAATTTTAACTGTCCTCGCTCATTGCCAACTGTCAACTGTCATTGCTAAATTGATAATTTATTTCGTGTTAAAAATCAAAGCAATTTCGACCGTTTAAAAAAATTCGGGGGGAGAATTAAATAAATTTGACAATAATGGGCTGTAAAAGTATAAAATCATTAAAGTATACGAAATATGACGCGAGTAAGTTATGTGCCACACTATTTAGCAGAGTACTTTATTTATGGAAAAAAAAATGGTTTCTGAGAGCGAAAATAATTTAAGTTAAATGTTTCAGGGTTTAATCCCCCGCGGGGTAAGATTATTTTTAGCCTGACATTTTATATAATAATGAATAATTGTTAGCACGCCAAGGTTGCCAAGAAATTGGCACACCGATTGTCGACACTATGAGTATAAAAAATGCCAGTGGTAGCTCTCTGACAAGAAGCATAAATAAAAACAAAACAAAATACTTTGAACTTTGTGTATAATTTTTGGAAGTAAAAAGAAGTATTATATAATAGTCCAGGAGATAGTGCAAAAAAGTGTCTGACTAACATCAAGCTAGAATTTTGTATACAAGTCAATCTTTTTAGCGCCTTTTAAGAATATGTGGTCGGCTAAGTTCGTCTGCGGGACATAGCTTAGCAATAGGTGTTTGAAAAAAACAAAACGGTGGAGAGCGGCCATGTCTCACCAATTATGGTGGACAACGTGATTTTCATGATCCTGAGTACAGAATTAGTTAGTAGACCGAAAATCAAGTTGATGTTAGTTTGTCTCTTGACAGGTGACAACGTTGATTTTTAGTAATATTTGAATAACTAACCTATCAAGTGTGAAAATAACATCAACTTGATTTTTGGTTTACTAACTAATTCTGTACTCAGGATCATGAAAATCACATTGTCCACCATAATTGGTGAGACATGGCCGCTCTCCACCGGTTTGTTTTTTTTCAAACGCCTATTGCCAAGCTATGTCCCGCAGACGAACTTAGCCGACCACATATTCTTAAAAGGCGTTAAAAGTGACTTGTATACAAAATTCTAGTTTGATGTTAGTCAGACACTTTTTTGCACGCTATCTCCTGGACTATAAAGTTTGACAAAAAGAATAAAAAGAGTTAGTATAGAAAATAATAGTTACAGAAAAGAGTAAGGTGTAAATTAGGTTGAGTATAGGTGGTGGCTTTGTCCCGCTTCGCAACACACTCCCAGAATTGGGTGGTAGGTCGGAAGTTCGCAAGCAGTGGAGTTGAAGGTGATGAGAAGAGAAGATATATTAAGAAACCCGTCGCACTCAGTAGTTGGAAGTGACATTGACAGGATAGTACAGTAGTGTACACTATACAGTCAGCGGCACACTACAGTCTTCGCACAACTAGAATCGACGCGTTGACAGCGCGGGAAAAACTAGCAAAAGGGGGGACGAGCCAATGAGAGCTTGAGATTTTCCCGAACAAAAGGTCGGGCCAACAAGGCAAAGATAAATGTCTCTAGTGGAGGGGAGAGGCCCTCTGGATAACAGTATAAGAAGGCTTCGTAGTGGCTTTATTTTTTCCCCCAGAGAGGTTGGCCAATCTGTGTGTCACTCAATTTCCCGCGGTTGTCAACCCGTCGATTCTAGTTGTGCGAAGACTGTAGGTCAGTCAGTAGGACTTAACTTAAGACTATGACACTGAACAGCACAGAGGGACAAAGTTTATTGAGTCAGCACAGAACGGGGCGCCGGGCCGGTACAGTAGGTACACAGTAGGTCAAAGGCTCGATATGCTTGACTGTAGGTCGACACTGAACTAATCACTTTAACGTAGGCAGGCTGAAGTAAGTTGTGAACCCGTCAGTGGTTTGAGAGAGACTAAATAGGAGTATTCCATTAGTAGAAGTTAAAGGAATGAAAAGGAGGTGAATATAAATGATAACGGAAGTGAAGCAGTCAGAAGTAAAGTAGAAGCTAGAGTTAATTAGATTATTAAAGGTGGGTTCATAGCTAGCGGATCCGTATTTACGGAGGCCCGGAGGGATTCATCTATGGCAACTCTTTTGCGGTGCCGCAGAAAGTTGGTTCCAAACCATCTTTTTTGCGGTGCCGCTTTAAAACCTGTATGAAACCTTCACTTCGTCCTCTTCTTATTTCCTTTTTGTTTTTATATTACAATTGTTTATTATATTATATTATTTATCTGAATTTGTTCCTACATTATTTTTATTATAATCTCTATTGCATCTGTGTTTAATATACGTTTTTTATAAGTGTTTTATCTTCATCTGTGTATTATGTCCGTGTTATTTTTTTAACTGTGCTTATTATATCTGTTCTTCATTATTTTGATTATATACCTGTTTCTTATTTATATAATAATAAAAGTCCTAATCTATAATCTTATTATATACGTTTTTTTAAGCAAGAGAACTAAATTCAAGTTGAAAAAACGATGTTATAATTGGCTTTGTTTATAACCTGGCCAACCAAAACTCGAGGGGAGGGAAACAACGACTCCGTCCTCTGTCTCGGCGGTTCTCTGAAGAATATATTGTTATCTATATAGCCCTCCGCAAATAAGTATCCGCTAGCTGTGAATCCACCTTAAAGCAAGAATCTTAAAATCAGCCTACTGATAATTAAATTAAACATTATAAGAAAAGAAACAAAAATTATTATACCAAAGAAATCACAAATAAAAGTAAATAATTAAGTTAGTTCAAAGTAAAATTATTAGAGAATACTAAGAAAAGAAATTAAAACCTAAAAACTAAATGGCCGTAACAATAATAATTAAATGTAACAAACAAAAACATGTAACAACTAATGAATAAAAAACATGTATATGAGACATTTTAGTACAAATGGTAATGAAAACATTTTACTTCAAACAACCAAATTTGAAAACTATATTCGATAAATATATCTATATTTTATTCAAAACTATATCTTCATTTAGTAACGAGTTTTAAATTGCTATTAATGTAAATTTTTGCGGCTTTGAATCATCAAGCTGGGAACTACAGAGATTGTTTTGTACAAATAGAAACCGACTGAAGCCGAATCGATGATTGATAATTATTTAGATGTACTCAAACTAACTGTTAATTCATAGTAGAGTTTGAATCTACCGCTAAATACACATGTGCCACTAGAATACATATGTTTCACTTGAATTAATTGGATACACGGTCCCTTCCAGTCTCGGGCAATGAGCTACATACCTCGACGTTCACTCGACATCCCCATACAAGTTTGAAGCTGCTTAAGTCAAGTGGCGTGAATCTAGTTCCATATGTCAACGTTAGCAGCCCCCCCCCCCTCCACCACACCCCCTCCCCATCCCCATCCATTACATACGCTTGGCCAGTACGCCCTTTGGCAGGCCTCAGCCCTTCAAAGTCTCTTGCGCCACTGATTATTATCATTATAGACTTTGTCCATCCAACCACAAACTGACCATTCGTTAAATTATTAACATTTCATCAAAATCACTCGATCAATGGCTTCATCATTTATGAATGAATTCTAATATAAGTCTACCAATTAGTGTGGCATATAGCTTCCTTTAGTCCTATTTCAAATACTATATTAATGTTATGCCCTTACAGTCTACTGTTGTGAAATTTATTTAATTTTTTACCCCCGTTTTTTAAATTTTTCAAAATTGTTTGTTTCCAGAAAATTTCATTGGCCCATCTTAAGGTAAATTTATGATTTATGACAAAAAATTTGAAAACGTAGTATATAAAAAGTTCTTTTTATCTCGTAATTATTTATAAACTATATTCTTCAGCAGTTTTGATATAAAATTTGTTTAGATTTTTTACATGAACCAAAGTACCAATTTAGCAAAATTTAAAGAGCACAGACTGTTACTGAAAAATTTAAAGAAATACAAAATTTAAAGAGCACAGAATTACCAGAGCAGGTAGAAGTTGTCCAATTCGAGCTGGATGATTAACCAGAGCAGGTAGAAGTTGACCAATTCGAGCTGGAGGATTAACCAGAGCAGGTAGAAATTGACCAATTCGAGCTGGAGGATTATTCAGAGCAGGTAGAAGTTGTCGAATTCGAGCTGGAGGATTATTCAAAGCAGGTAGAAGTTGTCGAATTCGAGCTGGAGGATTAACCAGAGCAGGTAGAAATTGACCAATTCGAGCTGGAGGATTATTCAGAGCAGGTAGAAGTTGTCGAATTTGAGCTGGAGGATTATTCAGAGCAGGTAGAAGTTGTCGAATTCGAGCTGGAGGATTATTCAGAGCAGGTAGAAGTTGTCGAATTCGAGCTGGAGGATTATTCAGAGCAGGTAGAAGTTGTCGAATTCGAGCTGGAGGATTATTCAGAGCAGGTAGAAGTTGTCCAATTTGTGCGCGCTCTCCTCCTCACAAACAGGGTCGCCAACATACGCACACTCATACAAATTTCCCTACAAATTAATTCCCATATTATTTGAATAAAGAGAAATTCTATTGTATTCTGCTAGATATTGTTAGTTTATAATGTAGTGTTTAGGCGCTAAGCTACCTGAGGATGATGTAATGCATTGAAATGTACAATCTAAGTAACTCATCTATTTACAACAGCTGTAGTAATTTTATTATTTCCGAGTCTACTAAGGTAGTGGGAGCAGTGTGTTTACATTTGAAATGTGAATTTTTTTTCCCATCAAAAATCAAAATTTCCACTCGCAGTTTACGTTTTAGATTTTCCTGAACAAATGTAGTTTCGTGACTGCTTGACTGTCGGTCTGTGTGTCCACGAATCTTTGCCACAGACATAGCTTTTCACACAACACAATTTTCTTCCGATTTTAATACGAATGTCATTTTAATTAGATTCATAGTAGCCACTACGCATGTGCAAACGTAAAAATACGCCAAACATCAATTTCTCAAGGTCAAAAGAACCGATTTTGCTCCACAATTGGTGGATAGGTAGGGGCTGACCTACATTTATTTCGAATATTTTTTTTCCCCCAGGAAAAAATTATTAAAAACGGAGGAAGCTAAGTGCAACACTAATTGGCAAAGTGTAATATAGTGTTTATGACACTTGTTGCTCAAATTGATAATATTGTTGGTGTAATACACAGTCCAGTTTGGTTGGGGAGTCTAGTGATATAATAACAGTTGTGTTTTGATAGAATTTCACGTAGGAAGTGAAATGCTTCCTGGCTTGTGTTTACATTATCTCGTTTCTAAAATCAACAAAGCCTTCCACACTGTACTTTACATTATTCTGCAAACCCTACATCGTATTTATTTACAAGAATTCATCATGATAAGTTTAATTATCAAACTGTTTTTACTGTTTATTTGTTTATCATTATTAGTTCAGTCGACAAGTATATTTTACCTTGCAAAAGGTCATAAAAACGTTTTTCTTTTTTTTATTGTATGTACCTAGACATTAGTTAAAAACCCAAGTTTTCGACCTCCTAGACCCTTTGCTAACCCAAAGGGGGGCCAAAATATAGGGTTTTTTTTTAGTTTTTTCTTTATAACTCTTTACCTATATGTCCTGAAAAAAAAGTGTTCCTATCTTTCTTGTAGAGCACTAAATTTGTAAACAATTTTTATTTATCTCATTTTTCCTAAACCCTATACTTTCCGAAATATAGAGCTTCAAAGATGCAATATTTTTTGAAAATATCAAAAATAACATCTTATCTGAGGACGAAAGGGCTCTATTTTTGTTATCCCCCCCCCCCCCCCCACAGTGATGTTTTGGGTATATCCTACCTATGGAAGTACAAATAACTACCACTAACCTCCGCAACTTGTGTTTGAAAGGATGAACAAAAAAACCCGAAAATTTAGTTTATTGTTGGTTAATGGTGGTTATTATTGGTTACTAGTGGTTAGTAGTTGTGGTTAGTGGTGGTTATTTGTACTTCCGTAGGTAGAATATACCCAAAACATTTAACTGGGAGGGGTGGGATTACAAAAAATAGACCCCTTTCGTCCTCAGAAAAGATGTTATTTTTGATATTGCGGAAAGTATAGGGTTTAGGAAAAAATGTGATTATAAAAATTGTTACAAATTTAGTGCTCGTTTTCCATTTATTAATTTTTCGTAGGTCCATTTAATTATTATTGAACATTTCATCAAAATTTATCATAGAAATAACTTCTCCTGGGCGGGGAACTGAACCCGGGCTCTCTCCATTCACGTTTTAAGCTATTTTCTCAGAAACTGCTTATATCGTTATTTAAATGGAGTAGGTATATTTTAGAATTTTTTAATCATAATCGTCGGATCCGTTTTCGAAAAAAAAATTTTTTCACGTTTATAAAGTTTTGGGGGTAGCTCTCCCAAATTTGGAGCTAAAATTAATTTCTCGATTTTTCTGAACATGAATGCCAAATTTAGTCAAAATCGGCCCAGTAGTTTAGGCTCCAGGCGTCAGACAACAGACAGACATTTTTTTAAAAACCCCTTTTTTGGACTCAAAACGTGTAAATCTATATTACAGGTAAACAGGTAAACTTAATAGAGACAAACACTACAGAACAAAAATTAAATTTCGCCATTGTTGAGCTGGCTAATTTTACTCTCAATAAATTCTTGTTTGAGTTTTGTCTTCCAATTAATTCTGACGTTAGCCCGCGAGTCGGCGTTGATGCATAACTATTTATCAGTTTGCATTTTTCTCCGGGTTTTCAAAATGACAAACAAATTGGGATTTGGTGACTAAAGAATCAATGAACTTAGAGTGGACAGTTGTCCAGATCTTGATCAGAGATTAGTGGACTTTTCAGACCCTTCCTTATGGTTGGGAATGATGTTCAGTTCGTGCGCAGCCAGTTGAACAGTTTAATGCTTACGTACTTAATCCGATCCTCGTCTACCCCATGAGGGTGATAAGTTTATCTCTCACCAGATGGTAGGATCTTGTGTGAGTTTCCTTGGTTGTGTCCAGTCAACCCCTCTCTCTTGCTCACTCCCTGCACTGTTCTGCGTCGTCCCCTAGGTCTCTTGCTTTCTGCTTTTGCCTCCATCTTTGGGGGAATCATTCTAGTGGCATCCTTGAGACGTGTTTAAACCACCAATGTTAGGCTTTTTCTAACGTTTCTTGGAGGGAAGTGTCTGATTTTTCAATTGATCTCGTCTTATTTTTTCTTTTACTCTTCGAAGATACATACATCTAAGTTGCTAATAGCCGGCTGAATCTATTGGCAGTTGGCTTTCGCGACATACATCCATAGGTGAGAACTGGGATATAGGTGTAGTTAAAGACTAATTTTGTCAATATTGAGACAGCGTTTTTCAACAAAGAACTGCTTGATGCATGCAAAGTCTTCATGTGGCTTAAATTCTTAACCTTAGGTTTTTCTACCTTTCCATCCTGGCTGATGATCGAACCTACGTACCTCAACACTTCCATGATGTTTATTCGAGGTTGAGCATGTTCACTGCTGATGATCATAGATTTTATTTTTGTGTTGATCTTTACTCGACGTCTTCCTAACTACTGCCAGGTGTCAAAGTTTCCCTGCAAGTCTTCGTCACTACTCGCTACAAGATGGAAGCGTCGGACTTTATTCTTACTCTACTTATTGATGTCGGGCATCAGCAAAACAAACAGGTAATGGCTAAGGATATCTCCTTGTCCTTAACTCCTTAGTGATGTCAGCCATCAGCAAACCAAACAGATAATGGCTAAGGACTAAGGATATCTCCTTGTCCTTAACTCCTTAGTGATGTCAGCCATCAGCAAACCAAACAGATAATGGCTAAGGATATCTCCTTGTCCTTAACTCCTTAGTGATGTCAGCCATCAGCAAAACAATCAGATAATGGCTAAGGATATCTAAGTTATGTTGACTAAATCGAAATTATAGTTTTTTAATGTTATTTTGGTATTATGTACCACCTTTATGCCCATTTAATAATTACAGCAAAATTAAACGTACATTATATTTATACAATTTCAGTTATAAAGACGTCATCAACTGTTTTGCACTTGGCAAAGAGTATTCAGTTATGTGTTTTCAGTAATTAACACACGGTAGAAGTATTATCACACATTTTATGTTTCAGACCCGAGGTTTGATGGTAAATTATAAGTTTGCTTTTCTTTCTGGGGTGGGAAAAGGAAAAGTGTAAAACAAGTTTGAAGGTAAGATAAGGCTGAGAGGGAAAGTTGAACCAGATGTCTCTACAGAACCTTCCTCTAACCTGGATCTTATATAAATAAATAAACAGCTGAGCTAAACTGACCCGAAAACTTTCTCTCTTGATCCTGTAAAACACAGGCCACAGAGTCTACGACCCAAACCAAAACCTACACTGGGAAAACGAGACTAACAAGAAATCCATATCCAAGTGGGATATAACTTAAGAATTTACCGACATTTCAGTGATATATCAGTGAGAAGTAGGCGAATATTAGTGATACACCTGTGAGATATAATTCACGGTGTAACCTACATATTAGTGATATATAAGTGAGATGTAAGCGATATATAAGTAAGACATACAAGATATATCGGTGATATTCGAAAGCTATTTGAAAGCCTGTACTTCCCGGAGTTCCACAAGGCAACATAGTAAGCCTTCATATATTCATCTTATACTTAAGATAAATATAACTTTTTTATTTCCTTTCAACCTTTTCCCGGAAAAACTTCCTCGATTTATATAGAAAATCTTAATAAAAAAAAAAGTTCTTTATGTAAGGATCATTTTGTTCCGGTTTTTTGTATACAAACAAGATTTTTCTTTTTATAAAGAAGAAAAAAAAGGAAATTTGGCTTTTCTCGAGGTTCAAACTAAAGAAATAAAAAAAAGGTAAAATGTTGAAATATTTAAGAAGGCGATATTTTCTTTTCAAAGTATGGGTTTTGCTACTTGAACTAAGGTTTTTTATTACAGTAGTGCTTCAAGTTTAGCTGAAAAATATCCCTCTTCTCGAGAAAGGAAACATACATATAACTTTTCTTTATGTTTAACGGGGTTTTTCCAAGTTGGAAAACCAATAACTCTATATTACATAGGTTGGATAGAAAGGTAATAAAATGAATAAAACAATAGTCACAATACATTATGTATTATTCCACAGATATATAATAGATTTTTATAATCTATAAAAATATCTATATTATAGACTTATATTTTTTATATCTAATATTATTAATACTAACCCGTAAAAACAAAACATTTATTATAAATAATTCATATTCATGGATATTGGATAAACAAAAATATCGGCATTTTGTTTGTTTGTAAAAACACGATTGAAAATTTTCATACAATCACGGTTTATTTTTTTACAAGCGGTGTCGTTAATGTGTGTGTAGTATCACCCCAAAATTCAATTGACTGTTTTTAGGGTTCGTAGGCAAAACCAAGGACCCTTATATTTTCCTGCGTGTGTCTGTCCGTCCGTCCGGTCGCCTGCTCTCACGGCTATACCTTTCGTCCGATCACTTTGAAATTTGGCATGTATGTGTCTTGTATCTACCAGATAACATATAGCCTTGAAATACCCAGGTTCATTAGACTATACCTCCTGTGTTACATTTAGTATCCTGACCTACTTAAATTACTCCCACATAATACTTGTTTAAATTTAGATAAATTTGAATGTCCAGAAAAATCTTAACCTTAAGTCAAATATAGAAATAAATGTAAGCTCTAAATTTGGAGATGCTTTGTCTAAAGCCGTGTCCACACTATGTCGATCGACACGGTCGACTTTTTGACTCGTCCACATTACCTCAGTATGTGTGGACGTGTCGAGCGACAAATAGTGAATTCTATACCCATAGTTTTAACTTAATTAAACTTTTTTAAAAAAAAATGAGTGATTTAGAAGATACTGCAGTGGCGGCTGCTACAATTATCGTTGCAGTTGTTGGAAGCCTGGAGTACAAGTGTGGCATGGGCCTTCGAAACTTTTTTCGAATCAATAATTCCGATTTTGAAAATTGATTAAGTATATTGCGCTGAAAATAATTAAAAAAGACACGTCATTCAGACAAGCCATTCCAGTGAGCCATTTTTATTTTCTTTTCAACCTCAATTTTTTAATTGCCAAATGAAACAGCAATTTCCATTAGTCCATTATGCTTTTTGTTTCTATTTTTATATTGTGAATGAGTTGAGTCCAACAATAAAATATAATTTGTTCGTCATTCCAATTCATTATGATAAAATTAATCAAACTAAATACCACAGACTGCTGCACTTAACCACCAAATGCACTCAGCAGAACCAATAAATGCACTAATTTGCATCAGCAAAACACAACTGAACAGAATGAATATTTTGTACCTACTCAAAAGTCGAGCGACATGTTTCGACACGTCCCCACTACTGTTGTTGATTCGACTTCCTTTCATCCGTACCGACTTGATTCGGGTAGCGTTCGACACGACCCGACATGGTTCGACAAAGTCGGGCGACACTTTCACACTTGTACGACATTGTCGGTCGGCATAGTGTGGACGCGGCTTAAGAACCCTGAAAATTTATTTCTAGAAAACGACTATTCCGATTAAAACATTATTTCTTTCTGCTTAGATGCCATACCAGTTGCTATTAGGAATACATAATACTAAAATATTATTATTTTCCTTATCTTTCTTTACCCCCATTCTAAACTATGTATACTAATTCATTTTAGTTTAGTTTTACTAATTCATTTTTTGTTCAGTTTTTCTTACATTCAAGAAACTTTGCATCTTGTGTTGTGTGTCTGACGGAAACATACGACAATAACTTGAGTAAAAGTTGATCGATTTTGGAGTAATATTGTACACATGCTGGGACTTCTTTAGATTGTTACTTCCTTTATAAAGAAAACAGAGGGGAGTGACAATCTAAAGAAGGTAAATCAAAACCTGAAGAAGCCCAGGTTCCCTGGACGAAAGCTTGTTCAATAAAATATAATAAGAAAAGAAAAAAGGACTTTCATTCCAAACAACAACGAACTCCATATAAAAAACCTCAAGTCCACAAAAGAAAAACTTCAATTAGTAAACTTAATGTTCTTTTTTAGACTGTTACTCCCCTAATAAAAACAGAAGGATAATATTCCTTTGTCCCAAAGTACATTGGACTAAACATAACTTTGTCTTAATTGTTATTTAGTTAATGTTATTTATATTCTAAAAACAGATAGGGGAGTAACAATCTAAAGAAGTACCCACATGCTCAGGATGAGTTTGTTGGACAGCGTTATCCGCCCAAGCGTTTGCGCGCATTGCTCGCGGAATTGGAATTGTTGGAGGGAAATTCAAACTTCATCTTCATTCGATGAGACAAACTTTTTTCAAGTATAATTTTTTAGTAAAATAAACAGCGACAGCGCTATAAAGTGTTAAAATCGCCAAAACAATTAAAGCTGGCCTAATCATTTAAAATAGAGAAAACAACGCCTTCACCAATAGCTTACGTTCTAACAAGTCGATTTGTATAAAACTTCACTCGAATAATCTAATAATCGAATGTACTGATGAACCGTGCATGTAAAATTCAACCTGATACAAGCAGAAGTTTTTGTGAAGTAAAGTAATACATTTTATAATAGTTTAATGGAGTAGGCCGGGGCGTGAGGGCTTTAGGAATAGTCCTGTTACCTCAATTCACGGCTCTTTACTACAATCGTCCTCTTTAACTATCAACTCATCCTGATTAACTATTTTCTTAATATTCAATATTTATTGTATTATGATCGCTTCAATAAAAGAGCCACGCGATACCTGATTTTTTTATGATGTGTTTATGAATGAGGCCGTTTACTCTATCACTAGTCAATATGGTTAATTTATTATTCTCTTATCATTTGATTATATCTGGGGTTTGATAAGTTTCACTTTTGATTTAATTATTTTTGGGGTTAGATATGTTTCCGTTATCACTAGAGTAGATATGGGGATTTTTAATTTCTCTTATCATCTGATTAGATACAGGGTTTGATAAGTTTCTCTTATAATTTGATTAGATACGGGGTTTAATAAGTTTCTTTTATAATTTGATTAGATATGGGGTTTGATAAGTTTATCTTATCATCTGATTAGATACGGGGTTTGATAAGTTTCTTTTATAATTTGATTAGATATGGGGTTTGATAAGTTTATCTTATCATTTGATTAGATACGGGGTTTAATAAGTTTCTTTTATAATTTGATTAGATATGGGGTTTGATAAGTTTATCTTATCATCTGATTAGATACGGGGTTTGATAAGTTTCTTTTATAATTTGATTAGATATGGGGTTTGATAAGTTTATCTTATCATTTGATTAGATACGGGGTTTGATAAGTTTTTCTTATCATCTGATTAGATACGGGGTTTAATAAGTTTCTTTTATAATTTGATTAGATATGGGGTTTGATAAGTTTCTCTTATCATTTGATTAGATACGGGGTTTGATAAGTTTATCTTATCATCTGATTAGATACGGGGTTTGATAAGTTTCTCTTATCATTTGATTAGATACGGGGTTTCATAAGTTTCTCTTATCATTTGATTAGATACGGGGTTTAATAAGTTTCTCTTATCATTTGATTAGATACGGGGTTTAATAAGTTTCTCTTATCATCTGATTAGATACGGGGTTTGATAAGTTTCTCTTATCATCTGATTAGATACGGGGTTTGATAAGTTTCTCTTATCATCTGATTAGATACGGGGTTTGATAAGTTTCTCTTATCATCTGATTAGATACGGTGTTTGATAAGTTTCTCTTATCATCTGATTATATAAGGGGTTTGATAAGTTTCTCTTATCATCTGATTAGATACGGGGTTTGATAAGTTTCTCTTATCATTTGATTAGATACGGGGTTTGATAAGTTTCTCTTTTCATTTGATTAGATACGGGGTTTGATAAGTTTATCTTATCATCTGATTAGATACGGGGTTTGATAAGTTTATCTTTTCATTTGATTAGATACGGGGTTTGATTAGTTTCTCTTATCATTTGTTTATATATCAACTTAGGTAAAGGCCCCCATACAAGATAAACATTTTGCGCAAACCTGATGTCAGGCAAATTTAGGCAATACACGTTAAACTTTATGTTTGAGCAAACATTTTGACCGTGTATGGGGGTCTTAAGAATGCATGGTGCTTTAAATTAAGAAGATATTTCAAATGACTCCAATTTGTTTTTCACCTTGCGGGATATGAAAAAGTTGTAAAATTTAGATAAGCCGCTCTCTAGTGCAGGTAATCGCATTACCCTCAGGTGACCAGAGTTAAGAGAAGGGTACGAGGGAGAGGGGGGGGGGGGATGAAAACGTGAGAATTCGTGACCTATTGATTTTTGGATGTTGTAGGGGACCCCGTGACCCAGTGCAGTTCTACCTGGGTCTCGGCCAGGCCACTAGGGATGGAACTCAGCCCTCCCGTCTAACCTTAACAAATCTATTGTACGAAGTTACTAATTTAACTCCCCCCCCCCCCTCCCTCAACCTCCACCCCCCACTCTAACCAATGTTAATTAAATGAGTTAATTGAAGAAAGGAATCTCTTTTTTTTAAATTAAAAAACTTTTACATAATTCAAGGATTTCCCTCCTTTTTTTTATACAAAAGAAGGACTAAAATTGAAAAATTATATAAACATCTTTTATCTGCCCTCTCTTGATATTTTTTTATAGAGTGTTAAATGAAAACACTAAATTAAGAACCTAATAAACTCTATATAAATTAATACATTTTAAAGACGTCTAGAATTAAATTTGAAAACGACATTATTCAATATGCAGTGTGTCCCTCGTAACTCATCCATAAAGTAACTGAAAAATAAAAAAATCTATTTATTTGTGGGTTTTACAGGAAAATTCATTTTTTTTATAAAAACTCCTGCTTGGTCTTAGACGAATATAATTATACTATTAGTTACTACTATTTAATACATTTTTAATTTTTGAAAATTTTAAACAATTAGTAATGTAAAGTTATTGTTATCGACGGTGTTAAAAAATATTTTTCATGTATGTAATCCAGAATTGCAAATAAAATTATTTGATCTTAGTATATCTTTACAAGAATGTACGTATGTATAATAAGTAGTGCATATATAAATTTAACGTAGCGTTTTGTCATCTGGCATTAAACATGTAATCAGTATTTTCTTAAGTAATAATGTAATAAGAGGTGTATGACAGCAAAAGATTGTAACTTTTTCTGTCACAGAAAGTGAGTTTACGTCTATATAATATTATACTCCAATCTAGACGTGTTTCGAACCTGTGGCCTCTAGATCATCACACTATTTTTTTTTCACTTCGATTAATTTTGATTTCTGGTTACGACATATTTGTAATTCTTAATAAATCTTAGAAAAAATACAATAGTTTTATAAAGTTTAAGACCAAAAATAAAAACGACTTGGGAATAGCCAAAAAAATATAGAGTGGAGAAGGCTTAATTTGTTGTGATTCAAAGGTTGGATCAAGATTTGGGTTTGGAAATGAATTTTTGTTGTTTAGCTACGTAGTACCATGCGACCAAAATGATGATAGATGAATGAGTTTGATGAGTGGATAAGAGCTTCGAGACAGGACGTGAACCCAAGAACTGGAATGAGGAATGTGTTGGACAGTTGCATTACGGACATGGACGGTTGCTGATAATGCTTTCCCATCTTGTTGATTCACCTTCGATCCAATATAACTCTACTGTAAAACCGAAACAAAAATATATACTTCTAAATATTGATGTAGGTAAAGTATCAAGTACTTCTTCGAATAGTTTACTAAAATGAGAGCAGAACGTAATTCGAGGAGGGAAAAAGAAATCTTATTGATGGATGTGACCTTGGATTATAAGCACAAAAGATAACACTGAGGAATCTGACCATAGAACATAGATTTTATAAAAATGCAAGCACCATAAGCAAGTTCACTTGCATCGCAGAAATCGGTTCTCTCTAATGAATCTAAAAGTTGGGAAAAATTTATGAAATACCTAAGAATTTCATGTTTTGTATGTTGGAAAATCAGTGATCAGACAATTTAAGCAGTATATCATTCCATTCAATTTTCTCATTCCGAAGAAGCTGAATATCTTCGCTCCAGAGATTTAAGAGCCAAGAAGACCTAAGGACCTTCATTAATCAAGACCAAGGAGCCTGTTATGGGGAGTTCTTATAGAAGAGTAGTTACTCTTCAATCATTAAAGTTATGCTGCTCTGCGCCTTGCGTGGTCATCCACTTGGATGAGAGACCACACAGATTTGGGTTCAATTCCAGGCTCCTCTCTCAATGTCCACACTGAGCAATGCTTAACCCTGGAATGCTAATGGTAATTGGATGGCTAGGGCTGGTATTACTAAACCTTTGTCGATTCGACTAACATAATATGAAAAAAATAAATGTTTTGGGTTGAAACTGCACTTTAATGAAGAGAAAACTATTAGGAACTCATTATTAAATGAGATATACAAACATTTGATGAATAATAAGTTAGTAGGAACATCAGTATAATCTGAAATTAAGTGAACATTAATGCACCAGTCCCCATGAACCAGGCTACAAGCTCTAGGCCCCACATTATCGGCCACTGGTCTCTGGCCGAAGGCCCCTAACCCTTGGCCCATTTCCCCAGACTATAGGCCCATTCGACGACCAATTTGTTACCTACGTTTATTGCTAAACGTTAGTCAAATCGACGAAGTAGCTTTCACGGGAATTTACCAGACAACGAGTGTATGTAAAGGACTTCTACTGCTACACTGACACTGACAGGTATGTTACCAACCACCAAATACTCCTGTGTAAGCACTGCAGAAGGATAGAGTACCCATCACAATCACAGCGTTGAAGGTTAAGGGTCAAACTGTGCTCGTCGATTTGACTACCAATGGCATCCTAGGGTTAAATAAGTGGGGAGATTCTTAAAAGAGTTACCGCCAGCTGGTATCGGCCTGATTGGTCGACGCTTAGTGGTTAGATAAAAAATCCATGATACCAAGAGTTGTAAAGACATAGAATACCGACAAGTACTTCACTCTTGTGTAAAGGGTTGGTTATCGTGTATCCCAGCATTGGGTTGATGCAAGGCTAACCCGGGTTTGTTTAAAACATCTCACATACGTGGTCTATGTCATCGGGTGTAAATGCCCCCCCCCCCCCCCCGGAATTTAATAATAATTAAAATATAGAGTACGGGGTACCTTGGAACTTTTCCTGACTTCGGAGGCCACTAAAGTGGCCTCTCCTGCTGCTTCGCAGCAAGAGGAAGCAGCATTGGGCATGGTCAGTACTTGGATGGGTTTGGGAACCGTTTTGAACTACTAACCGATTTTTTTTACTAACTAACCGATTTTTTTATTTATCATTTTTAAAAAAAAAAAAATAGTATATATTATTTTTATTTATTTTATTTAATTATTTGAATTATAGCGGTATTTTGATAGATGTAAACAAACCTTGACGTTTATTAAAAGAATTGCACTAATAAATAATTAGCTCATAACTTTTAAACTAAATGATGGAATTTCATCGGTTTTTTTTATATTTGTTCCTAACTTTTTCCCAGTTCCAACGATATGCTACATGTCAATAACGTATTTATACTTTCGGTATTATTAACCGTCAAAATTCAAAATTATAAAATCAATAACTTCGAAATGGCGGCCAATATCAAAATGAAATTTGGTGGATTTGTTTTTCATTAGAGGTACAGAGGTGGTTAAGGTCGAGCCAAATTTCAACTCGATCGGACCACTTTTCGATTTTTTACGATTTCTTTAATTTTTGCTGACTCAGTAAACTGGGTTCAAGATGGTGGAAAATTTTGATATTCCAGGCGGCACAACTAGAAGTAAAGACTTATTTTTATACCAATTTTTAACTCTCTAGGTTAAATATACCCTGGGAGCTACGATGATAACACACATACATACACGTATACACACATGCAAACGTCATGCTGAAAACCACTCAGAAGGTCTTAAAAACACTCAAAACGGATAATTCAGTTGAAATTTCGAAAAAAAAAAAATGTTGGGTGAAAAACAATACTTTTCCTACCATAGGTGAGGAAAAGTGAAAATAAAAAACCTAAGGGATCGTATATTTTCGAAATCCGAAACAAAACGGCCCTTTTTGTGACGAAGTTAAAGAACCTCTTTTATGTGAAATAAAATAATGCGAATATAAGGTTATAGGGTTTCCTCATGTAACCTAAGGTAATATACTTTTGAATAAATGATTTATCTTGTTGATAAAGTTCTGAATTATTGATTAACGTTCGAACGTTTGAGTTATAAAAACTTTCGGAGAGCTTACTTGGATGAGTTACTTAAAGGTTAATGATCTTTAAAGGCAAACTGACTACATAACGTCCGGATAAATTGTGTGCGATACAATGAAGTTGTAATACTCTTTTTATCTCCCTCCACTTGTAAACATTCCTATCCTGAGCGGCCGGTAAAGTTCCATTTTACAGCCCTGGGGCCTGTAAAAATGCATGCTTTATCTTTACAGGGCCGCTAGTAGTTCGAGAAGCGGCCGCTTCCTGGCCGGGCCGCGGCGTACAGGAAGCGCTAGTAGTTCTCAGCGCCAGCTGTTCAATTAGTAACAATCAATATTTTTATAACTGCGGTTTGTTTTGATACTGATGTAACTTTGATGTAACCTTAATATGCATTTATTGTTTTGAAGATTACGGCAAAATAGTTTGCATGTTTAGTAATTAGTTTACATGTGGTGGGCGATAAAATAGTGTACGCACCACGAGCAGTAAGCGACATGACAGGCCTCGGGCGTTAAATGCACTCGTGCTTTCAAACTTCGCCCTCGACCTGTAATAACGCCCTTACTGCTCTAGGTACGTAAATAGCTATTAACTTCCTGATCTTAAAATGGTAGCTTTAGGTTGAATTTAATCTCCTTAATTTCCTAAAACTTGGATGGTTGTTGCTATAAAATTCGATTGAATTGAACTGCAAGATATTTGTGGTAGATCATTTTAAAATATAAATACTTCCCAGAAAGAACATGCCCTAACTTTATGTCATAAATAACAGGAATTTCTTCCTTAAGTTTGCTTTGTTTATCAGAAATAATATCATCGGATACCTCAGCTAAATCATCCGAATAACAAATTGTGGATGGAACATTAAAAGTAGGACTAGGGACAGATCATTTGGAAAGTGTCAAGATAAGACATCAAAATCAGAATTATCAACTTGTTCATTTGGAACGTAAAAGCTCTAACTAGCTTTAAATATTTATTATGTAAATCAAAAAGTTTTTTAAACAAATCTGACTTAATTTAGCTGTGATTTAACACGAATGCTGGATATTAATGTTTTATACTATCGTAACGGGTAGTTACTATTTCCCAAGCTGTCAAATAAATGGCATCGATGATAAGGAGATTATAAATTAAATCGTAAGCGTGAGAAGTCAAACATGATTTTAGCTAATGCATTTTCATAGTATCAGCCACAGAGGAATTAGTGTGAATGAGTGAGGTAAAATTATCTTTGAATGACATCCGGGATTTACAGTTGTACTCATTATATGTTTCTACTTTCCAACATTACCTCTGTAGTTGTATATATGTCGTCAAATATTGAAATAGTATGTTGAATACAATGTATATGTTTGTTGAAGCAAAACTTTAAAGTCAACACACATACGTATTTTACCAGTAGGTTTAATATGGACTGCTTTTCGGGGGGCCCATTCTATTGGCTTTATACTAGGATTGACTGGTTCAATTACTCCTTCCTTTTACAACCGAAAAATTTCTTCCACCACCCTTACCTTTATTTCCAAATGCACAGTACTGGCTTTGGATATGCAAACCCGTCGTGTTTCACATACTGCTTTATAATCATTTGTGTTTCCCAATCCTAGGGGAAATTCATCCGGATATTTAGTCATGATCTTGAATCTGTTTCTTTCCTTCCTCAAATATTGCATATATGCGCGTCTAAAAGTAAAGGAAAGATTTATTGTAATTCACCTTGCAACACACTAGCGAAATGGATCTCGTAATGAAAATAGAAATTGCTGTGATTTCTGCTTACGTTGTTAGTAGTAGTAGTAGTAGTCTAGTACTTCCTACTAGAACGGGTAGGACGAACCACTTGTTCGAACCTTGCAATTAGGCCATCACTTAGGCCCTTTTTACGCCCCGCGGTAGAGAGTTCCAGCCACTTCACACATCATACATATGTACATGTACATTGTACCGCCGAAGCGAGTATGATGTGATCAATAATGAGCTATATGAATCAGAGCGTCACGGCGAGGAATCGAACCCCGTCTCGTTCCACTCAAGATTCAGTGATGGCCGAGCAGACGTGGTTTAACCCACAAGGTCACGCTGGCTCTCTTACGTTGTTAACTGGGCAGCATTGTATCGGGCTATTTCTACTACAACTTTATTCTTGCACTTGTCTTTGCCTCCAATGTGTATAAGCCCTACACATTGGAGGCCTACACTCTAGTATTGTATAAGCCCTTTAGGTGACGACAAAACTGTATGAAGGAAAAAAGTCTCCAGTTGGCGCCTGGCTTGAGAGTCACACAGACCCATCACACAATAAACTTTTTTTTCTGCAGACTGTTTTGTCTGGCCTGAAGGGTACATTAATGTAAATGGGGGCATGCACACCATAGTGAAGACATGCGGCAGACAAGTGTCTGAGAGCTCAATGAAATTAAAGGCCGCACATGATAGACAAGCCATCATCCCCTCCTCATACTTTTCTGCTCAGAAATCTGAATATCTTGATTGCCAGTCAAACCTCTCCAATTATAGCAAGCTAACTAATTTTTCTAAAGATTCAAACTCCGCGTTACTACAGTTGTAACCCCAATTTAATTGAATAAGTTCATTAAATAAGATGTTCCTAATCAAATGTGGAGGTATGTATAAGATTTATTGCAGATGAATGAAGGCTTTGAAAACTCACATTTTTGTTCCTACCAATCTGAGAACCATCTGCTGGATTGTCTCGGGCATGCGCAATGGATAAGGTTTGTTCCAACCCAACTTGGGATATGTTGCGTACCGTCCTCCAAACTGTATCAACCTACGCATGGATCGTTTGCGAATAGTTTGTCGTACAGTCCAAACGATCCTCATCCAAAACCAAGTACTAGAGCACGACATGCGCAGTAAGGTCAATCGTCACATATGTTGAGAGGAAGGTTCCCTAGCTGTTAGGTTTCCCTGAATGTTTTTAATACGGTTCGAAAGAGTCGCAAACCCTTTCCAACCTGATGATAATTTTATAACAGTACAAAGTAAGCGTCTGCTCATAAAACCTTTCCTAAACATTTCCCAAACGATCTGTGGGACGAGGGACAAAAAAAAAAGGTTTGGAACAAACCTAATATTAAGATAAACACCACTGTCTATTTTATCACACATCTAATTCTGCTCTCCAACCACCTCCGGTGAACATTGACGCGCAAGCGATGCAGGGCAGTACTGTGCCATTTGGCTGCCCGTCACTTGTGGATCAGAATCTGGCACAGTATCTGTGTGACACGTTTCGCTCGTTTCGGGGCAGTTTAGGTTTTTTGAAATGTCATTTTTTTAGGGGGGGGGGGTGAAGACAACTGGTGGTAATGATTGGAAAATAATTAAAACTAACGTAAGACATACAATATTACAATTGTATTCAACGACTATTTCAAATGTATATAGAGGACAAAAATAGGTTAATAAAGAAACAAAAAGGTTAACTACAACAAAGTTTTAAATATAACTAGTTTACGGCTGTAGTTCGGGGCTTGTTTGGGTTTTAGTAAAATGTAATAAGAAAAGGTAGAGGAGCAAATAAAATTTGAATAAGCAGCCTGGCTTATCATATACATTATTTTAGGTAGGAAGCTGGAGAGTTTTAGTAGGTCCAAGGTAAGCTTTATTCCGCCCACCTTTATGAATTTCAATTAAACAATAATTTTATAACCAAATTTAAGTTACAATCGACTTTTACCGGCTTTAAATATTATTTTGATAAGGGCCGTCAAACCTTTTCAACTAAAACAGATAAAATTAATTTTGTAATTCTGTTACAATTAGAGGTAAAAGCTTATATTATAAAATGTTAATTAATAAATGGTGTCCCTCCATGCAATAGAATATATTCAAATTATTCTATATGGAAAAGGAAGAATCTGACGCCCATTTTATCTGTAATTTCTAAATTTGTAATTCTAGGGAAATTTGTACGAAAGTTGAAATTATTTGAAGTGGAGACTTTATCTCTACCAACCCTTTTCATGTTTACCCAAACTCATTTTAATCCCAATATTTACAGCTACAATAATTCCCAGAAATGTTACGCCTTTTAATTTATTCCCAGCTTATTGATTATTATCTTATTTCTAGGGATTCAATTACTTTTAGTTTTACTTGGAAATTATATTGTGTTTTCTATTGCTCAGTATAATTAATAATAATACATATTTTTATTAAATATAGTGCTTACATTACATACAATAAAAAATATTTGTCTTATGAACCTCTTGGGGTAAAGTCAACTTTCTTATCGTTGTGCTTGACAAAGCCATCACTTAGAGAAAGAGAGGTACCACCAGACGAAAAACAATGGAAAACCACATCAAAATCTTTGAATCGCTACATAAAATAGACAATCTGCGAACATAGGTTAAAGAGAATATGAAGAAAACATGTGCAAATCTTGAAACTGTACTGAGTGATGAAGAGGAACGGGATTGGAAAAAATGATCACTTCAACGAGTTTCAAATCTATGCAGTTATGTTGACCGCCGCGCCGGTACCTATCCAGCCTTGTGCGTTTCATATTTGGGACTCATTTCCAAAAGTTTTGTAAGCATAAGAATACTTCTCACTCTTTCAGTGTCAGTGGCCAGTAGTAAAAGTAGTTTTTACAAATTAAAATATATATTTATCACTCTTGAGGTATGGTCGATCTTAAGAATAGCCATAGTTTAAGTACGATTAAAGGGACTAGCCGTGATGACAATTGAAAATGCCAAAAATGGTTACGAATACACAAACTATATTGTTCACTTAGACTTAAAAACGTCTAGAACCGGTCCTAAGTGTAACCTTTTTCTAGGGCATATACATTCCAGGTGATCATACAGAAATCTTCGGCAACTGTAAGGTCCTAGCAAAGCTGGTTAAATATAGTTCCCTCTTGGTTTCCTGGTATCTAATGCATGATCCTAGTGACACCGGCAAATGTTTGGACCTAGCATAGCTGAATGAACATAGGGCACTTCTTTAGATTGTTACTCCCCTTATGAAAATAACAGAGGGGAGTAACAATCTAAAGAATGTGTACGGAATGTTCTTCTTTAGACTGTTACTCTCCTTATACATGTTTGGATTTAGCATAGCTGTTTAAACATAGTTCCCTCTGGGTTTCGTGGTATCTAATGAATGATCCTAGTGACACCGTCAAATGTTTTGTCCTAGCATAGCTGATTACATACTTTCATCTGGGTTCAGTTTTATGTTCACATTAATAAACCTTTTCAGTAGTTCCCCATAAAATCGCCATGAATGTAGTCTCTAGAGATCTCAACTAAAGCATCGGCTTCAATATATTGTTAAGGTGGTTTCATCACTGCCATTAGCAATTTGATTCAAACTTTTCAAAATGCCTTCTCTGGTTTCCTTTCCAACTCTGCAAGCGTCGTGACGAAAAGACCATAGAATCTTGGATGATCTCGATGATCTGTATGTTGAGGCACTCAAGAAATTAAAATGTTTCTGCAGTCATCAACAATAATTAGGCACATCAATAAACTGTATAAAAGTAAATAAAATAAAGACATTCCTTAACTCATTATAAATATTTTCTTTATTGGAACAATTTTTTTTATAGCGTGCAGCCCTAGCATTGTGCGCCCCTAGGCCAGGGCCTAGTGGGCCTACTGTTAAATCCAGCCCTGCTAGCATAGCTGTTTGAACATAAATTCTTCGAGAACTTAATTAAAGAATAATGTTGGACAGGACGTCAGCTTGGCAATATCCTATGTTCACCTCAAAAAAGTCGACGAAAATTCTTTAACAACTTTCTTGAAGTCTCCGAGATTGTTATTCTCATGAGCTTAACAATCTTCCCATGTATTTGTAATAGCTGGCCACTGTGTCCATATCCATGCTGTCCTCCCATACTCAGAGTATTATGACTAATACAATTTTTGTGTTTTTGTTTCAGGTGGAGAAGGATTGCAGGAATGCTACGTGTGTAAACCCCCTGAAGAGATGTCCAATCTGGTTCAGCAGATACATCATCAGTTCCCCAGACAAGATCTCCCTATATGTGGTAGAGAGCCTCCAGCTCCTAGACACTGTCCACCGAGGTACAAGGGATGTCTCACACAGTATCACGGTAACTTTCTTTCTTTATCTAGAGATTATAATACGAATCAAGATATCAAAGAGTACAACCCTTGCTGAACCCTTTCACTCACGAATTATAAAAAATTATTGCATTTTTTTCTCCCAATATTTTGGCTATTTGTATTTTTTTAATGATTTTTCATGTTTTTTAAATTTGTCTGGGGTCCCCCAGGGGCCCAGAATTTAACTATCCTCTGTAGAGGACAAATATATTTAGAGGATCAAGACAAAAGAAAAAAAATATTTCAAAACTTATATTTAATGCACAAAAAATGGCGTATTCGAATCAAAAAAGTTATAAATGCATATTATATGTAAAATGTATGTGTATAAAAAAAATATATTTGCTATGAAAGCTAGCGAAACATTTCCTGTTTCTCGCAATGTACACATTAACATTAAATTTGCTGCATTTTATGTTTTTGATTAGCAGCCAATATTTTTGATATCTGCCTTCATCTTTTACATCCCCATATATTGATAAATGGTCATTATGGTCGTACCAGACTTCCTCAAGCGGTATAATTTGGTTTTCCTGGGGAACTACCAGAGGACCGACCTCTTTTTTTGACGGTTTTACCTATCCCAGACAAAATATTTATCGAATATTCTGGTAAATATTCATCGCCATCTTCTAAATCTAAAAAATCAGATGAAACACCTTCATTAAATTTTATAAATCTCTTGAAGAGAAGTTTTTTTTTTGTTTTTGCATTTTCCTATAACTCTATTAGTCCTCTGTAAAGGACACAAGTTCAATGGCTGGTAACTTCTAAACTCATAAATATTTTGGGAAAATGTTTGTATAATCTTTTCGCTTGAACTCTTATTTGCCAATAAAAAAATCTTCAAAGTTGAAAACTTTCATATGTAGCAACTAAAGAAAAATCGGTCCGACACAACTCAGACAAACTTTCTCATATACGAGTTCATAATTACTTAGCCCAGTGTTTTCCATTTATTAGTTTTCGTATGTACATTTAATTATTATTGACCATTTCATCACAATTTATCATAAAAATAACTTCTCCCGGGCGGGGAATCGAACCCGGGCTCTCTCGGTCCGCGTTTTAAGCTTTTTTCTCAGGAACTAGATTTTTCCCGGGAAAACGGCTTATATCGTTGGCTTCGTATTTAAATGGACTACATTTTAGAATTTTTTAATCAAAATCGTCGGAACCGTTTTCGAGAAATATTTTTTTTTTCACGTTTTTTCAGAGTTTTTGGGGGGTAGCGCCCCCAAAGTTGGAGCTAAAATTTATTTCTCGATTTCGCCTCGGGGTATGATTTTTCTGAACCTGTATGCCAAATTTCGTCAAAATCGGCCCAGTAGTTTAGGCTCCAGGCGTCTGCACAGACAGACGACAGACGACAGACGACAGACGACAGACGACAGACGACGGACAGACATTTTTTAAAAACCACTTTTTTGGACTCAGGGGACCGACCTCAAAACGTGTAAATCCATCAAAATCTCAAAATCGAATTTTCGCGCCATCACAATACTTTCTCTTTATATGAGAAAGTAAAAAATAAAACTGAGCACAGCAACAGGCCTTGTAACAGTAGATTTGAGTCAGGTTATTATTTTATAAAACCTACATGAGTAATTAGATAGTGCTACAATCTTGTGGTAGCAATCATAACTAATCATATTATAAGGACATACAGTCTATAAGATTAGAGTTGGCACAATCGAAGGCGGGAAACAACAAACGTGGAGATAGTTTTGGGGTTATAAAAAGGGAAAATCAGTGTTGCCATGTTATATTTTTTTGTGGAACAGGGGTAGAGTAGGGAATTTTTTCTAAAGTTGCATTCAAGATGGCGGACCAAAAGAAATCGTTTCCCTCTCAAAATTTTCCCGCCTTCAATTGTGCCACCTCTAATCTTATAGGAGACGGTGCTGAGCGGAATATCCAAGGGAACTGTGACGTCATTCCCGAGGCAAGAGGTGAGCGATCCTAGCGGACAAATGTGGTACTTACATTTGACATCTGTCATTTAGTTCCTTAAACTGCCACAAGGTGAGTTCATCATGATGATTCGCGATTTAAGCGACTCCGGTGGAAAAATATTCTTAATCTCTATTTCAATCTTCTTATTTTAGACTGATACTTGGATTTTCGTTTAATTTAAAAATGTTAACTGCCTTGCCTTCCTATGTGATTTAATTATAAACTATAAATTAAACTATCTTCTTAATATGAATTAATATTTTATTGCATAACTTTCTCTGGTAGGAAGTAAAAAAAAAAAAAATTGAGACAACTCAGACAAACTTTCTCATATACGAGTTCATATTTAAAAAGCTCAGTGTTTCCCATTTGTTAGTTTTCGTAAGTAAATTTAATTATTGAACATTTCATCAAAATTTACCATAAAAATAACTTCTCCCGGGCGGGGAATCGAACCCGGGCTCCCTCCGTCCGCGTTTTAAGCCATTTTCTCAGGAACTAGATTTTCCCGAAAAAACGGCTTATATCGATAGATTCGTATTTAATTGGACTATATTTTAATTTTTTTTTATCAAAATCGTCGGAACGGTTTTCGAGAAATAATTTTTTTCTCGATTTTCAGAGTTTTTGGGGGGTATCATCCCCAAATTAGAATTAGCATTTTAAACTAGTAGCGTTACGTTAACCAAAGTAACTTTAGAGTTTAGAATCTTCCTTATTCTTTATGTTTACTTACTTTTTATAGAGTGTTAGAATTTTTTAAGTTCTATTTAAATATGATTAGAATTATGTATTATAAAAATTTAGTTGGTCCGTGGCAGTTTAGGAGTTAAATGACAGATTTAAGTACCACATTTGTCCGCTAGGATCACTCACCTCTTGCTTCGGGAATGACGTCACAGTTCCCCTGGATATTCCGCTCAGCACCGTCTCCTTAATCTTATAGGCTGTAGTGTCATATGCCCACTTCCAGTCGTCCACAGCTATTTGGAGCTTTCGAAAATTACTGTCCTCTGTAGTTACCGAGGTGAGCGAAAGGGTTAAAAAAGTTAACCCAGACTCATCAGACTTTTAAAGACTCCAGATGTCAAAATCATTATTTTGCCATCACAATCTCTTTTAATATACAACATACATGAGAAAATAGAAGAAACATGTGTTTTTCTTGAACTTAGAAGTTAATAAGTATGATTTTATAAGACTAAAGGTTTAATATGAGTTACCATGTTATTTTAAATTAAAAACAAGATGAAGGAATATAAGTGAAAGAAGATGCTTTGTAAATCTCTCGCTTAGATTCATCTGAAAGCCGAAAAACAAGTTATATTTAGTCGATATTCGTACGTTTCCCTTCCAAATTAGTTGAAACCTTAATCTAACTTGTTCCTTCAGCATCTCATATTCCCTTAGTACAACCAAAGATCTTAAAAGCAAGCGAGGAATGGAGATTTCGCTTCAGAAAGTAGCTCAAACTTCAGAATGAGAGATCAAGTGGTGCTTTCAGTGGCAAATCATATTAAACTAGGCATCGCGTGGCTCTATTATTGAAGCGAGCGTATTGCAATGAAATACTGAATATTGAAATTTATTAATCATGATGAATGTCATAGTTGAAGATAAGTGGAAGAGGGTTAGTGTAGGGAAGAGTGGGGGTACTCGTTACAAAGCTTTACTTCCTAAACAAACCTATACGACTATAACAATCTTCACCACCCGCGGTAGCTTTTAAACAATTATTATAAATGTATCTCGTCGCTACGAAAAGAATTTTGCTTGTATCAAGTTGAAATTTTGCATACCTGTTCCAATTGTGCATTAGATGGTGTATATGAAGTTTTATTAAAATCGATACGTTAGAACGTAAGATATTGGTAAAAAGGTTGTTTTCTCTATTATAAACGTTTAGGTCCGCTTTAATAGTTTTAGCGATCTTTATTAAGTCATAGCGGTGTCGCTGTTGGTTTTAGTAAAAAATGTTATTTGAAAATAATGTTCGTCTCATCGAATAGATGATGATAGAATCTTTTCCCGTCCTGAAAGTCCAATTTAATTTTTGTACCTCTCGTTTACGCGAGCGTTGCGCGCGAACTCTTGGACGGATCACGCTGTCCAACGAACTTAGCCTGAGTATTAGTAAGAGGAACATGTATACCAAATTTCAACTAAATCGGTCAACTTTTACTCAAGTTATCGTCACACGCGTGAACGTTACTGACAGACAGACAGACAGACAGACAGACAGAAAGACAGACAGACAGACAGACAGACAGACACGGAACATATTTCGTTGAATGTAGGAAGCTCGCTACGCTCGCTTCAATTAGATAAATTCATCTTTTATAACCTTCTATAGTAAAAATATAATAATAATAATAATCAAGTGTCTCAAATAACTTTTTACTGTACAAAACTCTGGTAGAAGTTGACCAAAATTTAGGTTCTCTATTCGGGTGCGATTCTAGTCTTAATTTAAGGTTAAATGATCTTCGTCTTCTGTTTAAAATAAGATGTGAACTTCTTGCCCTTAAAGCGATTCCATGGCTTAAAAAGGACGAGGAAGATAAGAACTGTCCATTCTGTGCTGCAGGAGTAAAGGAGTCAATGTTTCACTTCATTTCTGAATGTCCTAGGTATGAGTTGATTCGTAGAGAGTTGTTAAACGACGTCATTGTTTCTGGTCATCGCATTACTGATATTTTATTAAGAGAACATGCAACGGTACTATCTAATTATTTTATCTCCAGTAGGGTAAAAAAGTTATGATTTTGAATTAGTTTAGAGGGACTAAAACAGGTCTTTTCATCCCTGAACTCAAAAAGTAGGGAGAAAAAGTAAAAGTAGGGCGAAAAAGTAAAGTAGGGCAAAAAAGTAAAGACTGCAACTTAATTATTTTATAAATTGTAGAAAATGTATGGCTAATGTAATGAAGTTGTCGAAATCAGGTTGGCGCCACTGCGCTTTTTTGACCATGTTTATCTTTGTTTACAACATTATAACCTGCATCTAAATAACCTTCTATTTGAGTTTAATTCCAATTCTTATTTGTTTTTAATATTGAATCTCATATATCTGCTATTAAAAGTTCTAATAATTAGTGTTATTTATTGAAATAATAAATAAAAACTGTGCTATGGACGAAAATGTGTAGTTTGTTCCTACTGGAGATAAAATATTGTATGTACCTCGTGAGTAAAGTGCCATTATTCCCCTCGCGATAATTATCTCCCTCGGCTGCGCCTCGGGAGCTAATTAGAGTTATTCCTAGAGTTATATTAAAAAGTCTAATTCCTTCGGCTTCGCCTCGGGATTTAGGGACCATGGTTCCTTCGGCTTCGCCTCAAGAACCAACTTTTTCGCTCAGGGAATAATGGCTTACTTTACTCCCGAGGTGCATAAATAACTATTTCATTCTAATTGTATTAGGTTGATATTTTTTTATAGAAGTAAAGTGTTTATTTATTTATTTTATTTTTGTTTACGAATATTAAACAGACTCTAGCAGACGGCTATAGCCATGCCTATTACTTTATACTAGTGATGCGGTGCATAAAGAACTCGCGTAGAATGGTGCTTTTATATCAGCCATACTATGTTCTCAATAATGATATCAGGATAATATTTCAGTAAAACCTGACATTCTTATTTAACCTAAAAAGATCATTAAAATGATTTTGTCCATTATCTTTATTTAATAATATTACCGCAGGCTCGCTACGCTCGCCTCGCCTCTTGATTCAGCATTTCTAGTAAATATGTATTAAATAAAGTTATTGCAGGCTCGCTACGCTCGCCTGTTTACACAGTAAATATAGTAATTATTTTATAAAATAAAGAAGGCTCGCTGCGCTCGCCTATTTGATTCAGAATTTGTAGTAAATATTTATTAAATAAAGTTATTGTAGGCTCGCTACGCTCGCCTATTTGATTCAGAAATTGTAGTAAATATTTATTAAATAAAGTAATTGTAGGCTCGCTACGCTCGCCTATTTATACAGTTAATATAGTAATTATTTAATCAAATTAAAGAAGGCTCGCTACGCTCGCCTGTTTGATTCAGAATTTGTTGTAAATATTTATTGAATAAAGTTATTGCAGGCTCGCTGCGCTCGCCTGTTGATTTAGCATTTGTAGTAAATATGTATTAAATAAAGTTATTGTAGGCTCGCTACGCTCGCCTGTTTACACAGTAAATATAGAAATTATTTTATAAAAAAAAGAAGGCTCGCTACGCTCGCCTATTTGATTCAGAATTTGTAGTAAATATTTATTAAATAAAGTTATTGTAGGCTCGCTACGCTCGCCTATTTAATTCAGGATTTGTAGTAAATATTTATTAAATAAAGTTATTGTAGGCTCGCCTGTTTATACAGTTAATATAGTAATTATTTAATCAAATTAAAGAAGGCTCGCCTGTTTGATTCAGAATTTGTTGTAAATATTTATTAAATAAAGTTATTGCAGGCTCGCTGCGCTCGCCTGTTGATTTAGCATTTGTAGTAAATATGTATTAAATAAAGTTATTGTAGGCTCGCTACGCTCGCCTGTTTATACAGTTAATATAGTAATTATTTAATCAAATTTAAGAAGGCTCGCTACGCTCGCCTGTTTGATTCGGAATTTGTTGTAAATATTTATTAAATAAAGTTATTGCAGACTCGCTGCGCTCGCCTGTTGATTTAGCATTTGTAGTAAATATTTATTAATTAAAGTTACTGTAGGCTCGCTACGCTTGCCTGTTTGATTCAGAATTTGTTGTAAATATTTATTAAATAAAGTTATTGAAGGCTCGCTGCGCTCGCTTTTTTTTACAGTAAATATACTAATTATTTAATCAAATAAATCAAAGAAGGCTCGCTACGCTCGCCTGTTTATAAAGTATTTGTACGTAATCATTATTTAATATAATTAATTCAGGCTTACTGCGCTCGCAAGTTTATACGGCATAACATTATCCAGAAATACTAAATAAATTGGTGAGCACAGCGAACCTTCAATATACCCAGTTAAATGAAAACTAATTTTAAATGCTGTCTATACAGGGCGAGCGCAGTGAGCCAACAATAACATTATTACAACTCCTGTATAAACGTGCGATCATAGCGAGCCTGCAATACCTCTATTAAATTACGTTTAACTAAATTTCCAGTGTAAACTGCTTAGTATGCAATAATTATACTAAATAATAATTATCTACAATTGGTTGAAAATATATAGAGTGAATTTTTAATAGTTATTTACTCTTTTCTTACTTCTAAACCCATTAAAACGATGTATAAAATTCCATACTGACGAATAACATTTGTCATTCGCCTTATTGGCCGCCATATTGAAAATATAAATGATGAAATTTAAAAAGTTATTGACTCTATTCCTACTAATAGACCTTTAGATTAATGTATTACATGCCAAGCAGATTCAATTTTTTTTAATAGTCCGCCATATTGAAAATATTATGTGTGCCATTTTTAATCCTTAGATATTCCTTTCCTAAACTTCAAGACCTTTAAATTCATGTATAACATGTCATACTAACTAAAAACTTTTTGTTTAGTCGTCCACCATATTGGCCGCCATCTTGAAAGTGTGAAGTATTAAATTTTATCAGTTAAATATTATTTTCCTCCTTTTAAAGGCCTTTAAAACTATGTATAACACATTAAGCTGACAAACTTTTTTTTTAGTCGTCCGCCATATTGGCAGCCATCTTGAAAATATTAACTGTGATATTTTATTAGTTAAATTTTATTTTCCTTCTCTTAAAGACCTTTAAAACGATGTATAACACATTATGCTGACTAAAACTTTTTATTTTAGTCGTCCGCCATATTGGCCGCCATCTTGAAAATATGAAGTGTGAAATTTGATTAGTTACATATTCTTTTCCTTCTCTTAAAGACCTTCAAAACGACGTATAACACATTATGCTGACTAAAACTTTTTATTTTAGTCGTCCGCCATATTGGCCGCCATCTTGAAAATATGAAGTGTGAAATTTGATTAGTTACATATTCTCTTTCTTCTCTTAAAGACCTTCAAAACGACGTATAACACATTATGCTGGCTTAAAACTTTTTTTTTAGTCGTCCACCATATTGGCCGCCATCTTGGAAATGTTTAGTGAGGAATTTTCAAAAACTATACAGTTCTCAAAAATGCTGAGATGCATCTACGTGCCAAATTTCGCTGAAATTGGTCAATTTTTACTCCAGTTATCGTTAGACAAACAAACAAACAAACAAACAAACAAACAAACAAACAAACTTTTCAAATCCCAAGTCTCTGAAATGAAGAACTCACTACGCTCGTTCAATTAACATTATGTATTATATAATTGTATTTATGATCTTGAAAGTATTAAAAAAAAAAAAATAATAATAATAATAACTTTCTTTTTTAGGGTTTCATTGGTAAAACAAAAAAAAAAGAAACCCTTATAGTTTCGTTCCTGTGTCTGTCTGTCACTCTGTACGGTTCCAATAACTTTTTAACCAAAAGAGATAAAAACGTGAAGCTTTCCAGTATAAAAGATCGTTTTGACGCGCACACGGGAAAAATATAGCGAACTCAAAATTATCAGCTCTTCAAATTCAAAATGGCGGATAAATCACGTCGAACGTAATTTTTTTTTTTTTTAATTTTCACTGGGGTATCATATGAAAGGTATTGAAGAGTAGATTACAAATATATATATCACTTAAGGGTAGTGTTTAATTTTCGGCGCCATTTTGTCAAAAAACATCGAAATTTTGTGTGTCCCCCCCGTCCCTAAAATCGTATTTCCGGTGTTACTGAAAATATAGAAAATTATGCAAAATGTGTGGTCTGCTGGGCCTCAGAAAAAATAAGATTAGCAATTTAATCTGATTTACTGGTAATCCAAAATGGCGGATAATTCGCGTCACTCGAGAAATTTTATTTTTTTAAATTTTGAGTGGGGTATCAAATGAAAGGTATTGAAGAGTAGATCACAAAAATGTATAACACTTGTGGTTAACGTTTAATTTGCGCGCCATTTTGTCAAAAAACTTTTCTCCCCCTCCCCCCCCCCCCCCCCCCCCTTCTAATTTTGTGTTCACAAAAATACCAACGAAACCCTTTTTACGTGAGACTTCACGCCTTACCAATTTATTTTTATACACATAAATTCTTAACATACATTTTAACATTTCTCCTTCATAACAAAATATGTATATCAATTATAAAATTATTCTTAATTTGGTAATGGCGCCCCCCCCCCCCCCGCATGAGATGCTCGTGTGGGGGAGTGGCCATTGAGCCTTATTAAAGATTAACATAAATCAAATTTACAAAAAATAATAATTCAACCATATAAATAATACAATCATAAGATTACCTAATTGTAGATATTAAAAAATAAAACAGTAAAAATCTCTACCTCACAAATTTCATTAAAATTGAACGTGTAGTTTTTTTAAGATATGTTGGTTCACAAAAATTGAGCGACAGATAGACCGACCGAAGACAAAGGAACCAAAAATTTTCGCTGATGTCTAAAATAGATTTCTGTCTAGGAATTTTTTAAATCGGAGACATAAAAATTTACTACGTTCACACATCGTTTTGAAAACGATCCGCTAGTTCAAAACGCTATGCGAATGGAGAACGACGGATCGTATCGGTTTAAATCCGCTCCACCAAAAAAAAGTGATCGTATGGGGAGAATCGTATTCAAAACGCTCGGATCTCTCCACGAATAGGTCGTGGAGGGGATCGAGATATATCAGGTTATTTTACACTTTTTTAGTTGCTTGTTTTCGTGAGCTTCCGTTTCTTTTTTTTTAAAAAACTGCGTAATCATTTTTAAACAAAAATTAATAGTATAAAGAGCCTGTAAAAACTTTTAATAAATTGTACATTAAATGTAAAACTTTGCGGACATATTAGGTAACATTAAAGAGGTTTTACTTGTGACGTCACCGTTATGAGATATCGAAAAAAAAAAATCGATCACCTGTATTTTTTGATTTGTGAACATGTATCTATCGTTTTAAAAACTAACCGGATCCGAAACGCTTTCATAACCATGTGTAAACGTAATAATTTTTTGTTCTTCAGAACGATCACATAGCTTCTGTTACCTTCGATAAGCTCGGAAGCAAAACAGTTTTTGAAAAAAGGAAAACTTTAAATTTAACTTATAATCTAGGAGATAGCGTGCAAAAAAGTGTCTACCTAACATCAAGCTAGAATTTTGTATATAAGTCAATCTTTTAGCGCCTTTAAAGAATATGTGGTCGGCTAAGTTCGTGTGCGGTATAGGGATAGCCGCTCTCCTCCGGATTGTTTTTTTCAAACGCCTATTGCCAAGCTATGTCCCGCAGACGAACTTAGCTGACCACATATCCTTAAAAGGCGCTAAAAGATTGACTTGTATACAAAATTCTAGCTTGATGTAGTCAGACACTTTTTTGCACGCTATCTCCTGGACTGTTATTTGTCATAAAAAGGAAAACTTTAAATTAAACTTATTTGTCACAAAAAGGAAAAACCAGATTTTGAAAAAGGAAAACTTGGCATGAATAGGACGTGGAGGGAAAGACAAGGCAGCGAGATAATGGATTCCATTTATTTATAAATTGGATGGAAAGACGTGTACAGAATACTAGATCTATGTTTAGTTTATTCCTTGCTTTCAATATCTATAACCTTGCTGCCACATCCTCCCTTAATTGTTTTAAATCTACCCACACTTGTAAAATACATGTGTTTAGCTGATTTGGTAGTTGAGGAGTATAAATACACAAGCGGTGTGACGCATAAAGAAATCGCGTGAAACATAAAAGTTTTCCTCTTATATCGGCCTTATTTATATTCAATATGGCTGCCAGGAAACATGGTAATTTGTCGAGTAAAAACTTACATATTCTAAATCTACCTTAAAAGAGCATTAAAAATTGGTTGTGACATGCTATATTCATTTATTTTTTTTGTATCTACATTTCGGCCATGTTTATTTTCAAAATGCAGGACAAAAATTTAACTTATGACGTAGTAGTTGCCTATTATATTCATACAATTCAAGGCCGTTGAATTGATTTATAATATTGTTGACTACAAACTTTTTGTTTATTCGTCCGCCATATTGGCTGCTACCTTTAAAATATTAAGTTTGAATTTTTATTAGTTACATTTTCTTTTTCTAAACTTTAAGAAGTGTAATGAGTCCTGCTGGCTTGAATGGCGCGTTTTCTGATTGTTTCGTTTTCAAAATGACTCCTGTCAATTAACATTCAAGGGCATCTCTTGTCCTAGACCTATTGTCCCGGTATACCTGTTGTTTCTAAGCATCATGAAATAAAACAAGTAAGGCAACTTTAAGTAAGTACGTGGGGCGATAATCGCCAGTTTCTGTACGTTAAAGTTAAAATTATTAAGTGTAATGTAACTAATTTTAATAGTAATATTCTTTTTCTACACTTCAAGACCTTTAAATTGATGTATAACATGTTATGGTAACTAAAACAATGTTTATTCACCCGCCATATTGACCGCCATCTAGAAAATTTTAATAATTGCATATTATTTTTCTACACTTCAAGACCTTTAAGTTGATGTATAACAAGTCATAGTTACTAAAAACTTTTATTAGTCACCCGCCATATTGCCCGCCATCTTAAAAAATTACGTATGAAATTTGAATAGTTGCATATTCTTTTTCTTCATTTCAAGACCATTAAATTGATATATAACATGTCATGGTGACTAAAAACTTGTTTTTATTCACCCGCCATATTGGCCGCCATCTTGAAAATATTACGTGTGAAATTTTAATAGTTGCTTATTCGTTTTCTTCATTTCAAGACCTTTAAATTGATATATATAACATGTCATGGTGACTAAAAACTTTTTTTTTAGTCGCCCGCCATATTGGCCGCCATCTTGAAAATATTAAGTGTGAAAAATCCAAAATGTGTCCAGTTGTCTCAAATGCCGAGATGCACCTGTGTGCCGAATTTCATGTTCCTAGCTATAGTAGTTTATGAATTGAAACAAGCAACGGACAGACAGACAGACAGACAGACAGAGCCGTTATATAAGGTTTCTTTTTGTACTTTGAACAGAAACCTAAAATTTGCCCTTCATGTTTACATATATATTCTCTTGCCTTGAAGACAACAAAAAAACACTTTGTACAACCTCGTCTATTCGTGACAGTGGCAGTTAGTTACTCTTCAATGGCGAAGAATAACATAAACAATAAACATAGGGTTGCTTTCCATATAAATTATGAATTAAATTGCACGTATTGACTGAATCTTTATAAGGGTTTCGTAGATCCTCCTCGAAACCCTTAAGCCAAAGGGTGTCTGTCTGTCCGCCGTCCTTTGGTTCATATCTCCCGACACCTTCAAGCTAGAGAATTCAAATTTAAAACACTGGCACAACTTTTTGACTCACACATAGGAAAAATACAGAAAAATTAAACATATAATATGCGCTTCCGTAATTCGCACAAATGTGGTTAACTTTTTTTTATTAATTTTCGTATGGGGTATCAAATTAAACCTACTTAATAGTACTACATTTTCTATTCGCTTTATGTACGATCCTCATCTCCCTACTGAAACCTTTCCTTTCCCTAAACGGAACTAGAGGCGCGATGTATGGAGAAAGGGCGTGAACTATATTCACCTGCCCCCACTCAACGGAAGCGTTATCTCCGGTCGCCTCCACTCTCCCGGCCAAGATCCGGTAGGAATCCCGTGCTAGACCCGGAAGTGACAACAAGCGTCTATACAGTCATTTTTGTGGGTGCCAATTGGCTTTTATTTTTTAAACTTTCCTTCTTCACCTTTAACTTGTTTCTTTACCTTTCCCTTTACAGGAAATCCCCTGATACAGTCCATTCTAATCCAGAGGATCAAACACTTTACGAGTTGAAATTTAATTGATTCCGGTCGGATTCCCAACACATGCGACCATCAAGGCTTCTTTTTTTTTATCAAATATTACTCTAATTCAAGTTTACCCACCCCAAAGCTCTCGTAACATCTTAATAGACCTACAAGTGATAATTTTATTTCAATTAAGATATGCAGAGGGACACATGGGTATGCAATTATTAAAATTAAATCACAAAATAAATTGTCTCGAATTAATGGTCAATACATATGTTAAATATTCATAGGGGGTAATACGATAGTTATAAATTGAATATTTCTTTAAGCAATTGTTCTTTTTATATATTTTAATGTAGTGAAAGAAGCAAATTTTCTTGAATTGTATATGTGTAAAAAGAAAAACAAAAAATGTATTTTTTGTATATAAAACAAGAGAGAGAAAATATAGAAGAAAATTCCTCTTTTTTTTCTTGAATTTCTGTACACATAGAATAAATAAATAAAAAATATATATATAAATTCTTATCCAGTAAAACTTGTTACATCTAAAACAAAAAAGTTTTTCTCTTCAACTATGTAAAAATAAAAATAAAACTTTAGAAGAGCAGGAAAAAAGGAAAAACAAAATAGAAATGTTGACGTCCAGTTGATTAAAAGTTTTGTTTAACTTATATCTGTACAAGTTGAAGTGGGAAAAACTTGTAAGTGCAAACAATAAGGCGTACATATTGTGTACAATTCATGTGTTCGCACACCAACTTACTCTCTTTTTGGGTAAAATGTGAAAACATCTCATTGTGTGCACACTAACTTACATTCTTATCAGTGTGTAATGTGAATTCATCAAATTGTTCGCACACATTTCTAATACGTGTAAAATGTCTTAAGGAATTTTGGTTAGTGGTAGGAAATAAAAAGTACATTACGCGTCGAGTGCGGAAAGTAGCATTTTGCATGCGAGTGTGGAGTTTGCACCCGAGCGACAGCGAGGGTAGTAAAACCACACGATCAATGCAAAATGCCGTTTTCGCACGAGTTGCGTACCGTACTTTATCTACGATTGTTAGATTTAAATAATAAATACAGAAAAAAATAAACTTGCAGTATGTAAGTTCGTATCTCTCTCTTGATAAAGATGGAATTAATTCTTGAGTTGTATTTTTTGCCGAATTAATTATTTCTGGAGGAGTATTATTCTCCACATTTTCGTCAAAGTCACTTGATTCACTCATTGTTTTTCACTAAAAACTCGATATAAACAGTTACTTTAATAAAAGAACAGCAAATTAGTTTAGTTAAAAGTAAACAAACTCGCTAATCGTGCGTACCGTACTTTATCTACGATTGTTAAATTTAAATAATAAATACAGAAAAAAATAAACTTCCTGTATACAAGTTCGTATTTTCTTTTGATAAAGATAACATTAATTCATTAGTTGTATTTTGTGCCGAATTATTTCGGGAGGCGTATTATTCTCCTTATATTCGTTATAATCATTTAAATCACTCATTGATTTTCACAAAAAAACTCGATATAGAAGTTACTTTTATTAAACAAACAGCAAATTAGTTTTTTTAAATGTAAACAAACTCGCTAATCGGGCGTAAAGCTAAAGAATTCCTCTTCTTTACCGCGCTAGCGTGGTAAAGAAGAGGAATTCTTCAGAACTATGAGACGCGCATGCGCAATGAATACAAGTACGTAAATAATCACTTTCTATACGCATCAAAACAGAGATATAATGTTTATATTTCGTATCAATCGTAGATAAAAATAATTAAGGCACATTTTAACAAAGAATTTTAGTTATTGAAAACTAAATTTTGACAAACAATTCAGAAATGTCGGAGATTGACTGTTGAGTAAATATATAATAAATAATATGAAATCAGTGCCGGATTTACCACTAGGCCGCGGCCTAGGTCCGCGGTCTTAGGGGGGGCCGCAGATATGGGCAATACATTGACATGACTTGACGCTCAGCGCCTTTGACACAGTATATTCTATGGATTATTTCTTATTGATAGGTTAGTTATTCAGTTATTACTCCAAATAAGAGTGGATAAGGGTGGTCAATAAGAGTGGTGGCTTGTCCTATAAAGTGACAAGCTAACATCAACTTGATTTTTGGTCTACTAACTAATTTTGAATTCAGGATCATGGAAATCACATTGTTTACCAAAATGACCGGGACATGGCCGCTTTCTATCGTTTTCTTGTTATTATTATTTTATTTTTTTTTTTTCAAATGCCTATTGCCAAGCTGACGAGCTTATGTTCCGTAGACAAACTTAGCCGATCACATATTTTTTACAGGCACCAAAAGATTAACTTGATGTTAGTCAAACACTCTTCTTGCACGCTATCTTCTTAACTATACATTTATATAGTCCACAGGCCACCATAACAAGTGAGTCGCTGATTGATAAAGTTTTCTTACTTTATGGAATCGCTTATTTATATGCCTTGTCCACCGATGAATTGGGTATATGGCAACTGGGCACTGGGCCATTTCTGTTTTGTTGACATGCCAAACTTGCCCTTCCGCGGAAACATTGAAAAGAGATAGATAAAGTTTTGATTTTCACAGGATCGTTTAATTAAATTATTTCAAAAACAGTGGTAAAGGTGGCCACCAATAAGGGTGGGCCGTTTGGGGTGGCCACCGCCCCAAACATATCGCTCTGCAGGGACGTTGAAAAGAAAACGGCCCACTCGTATCGGTGGCCACCTTTACCACTGTTTTTGAAATAATTTAACTAAACGATCCTGTGAAAATCAAAACTTTATCTATCTCTTTTCAATGTTCCCGCAGAAGGGCAAGTTTGGCATGTCCAAAAAAAAGAAATGGCCCAGCGCCCAGTTGCCATATACCCAATTCATCGGTGGACAAGGCATAAATAAGCGATTCCATAAGGTAAGAAAACTTTATCAATCAGCGACTCACGTCTTATGGTGGCCTGTGGACTAATATTTATGGTTTTAAAAAAGGTTCTACAAATAAATAAAATTCAATAAAAAATGTGAGTTTTATCGTCCTATTTATTAAAACCTAACCACATATTTTGTAGTACCTACGTAAAACCAAATTAAAAATAATAAGTATTTCAAGAGTTAAAAAAAAAATCTTCCAATTTATTAATTATTTATTTATTTATTTTTTTTTTAATTTATTTTATTTTTATTATTTATTAAATATTTTTATCTTTAATTTTTTTTTTTTTTTTTGACATTAGTTCAGTTCAGCTAGGCCTACGAATATTAACTTACCATAACAGTTTTGTAAAAAAAATTCAAAGAAACCCAATTATATACCTTCTATAGTTCATAAAAACTAGGATGAAAAAACAATGTGGGGGAGGGGCCGCTAGCAAAATATGGCCTAGGGCCTCAAAAGTCCTAAAACCGGCACTGTATGTAGTACATAATATATAAGGGGTTTACTAAAATTAACGCGAAATATGACATTTCCGCCATTTGTGCAGTAAACTGTTGGCAACCCTGAAAAAAAAATTGACAACAGAGAGTTTAGGGTTAGTGAAGAATGGAACGTTACACGATACAAATACGTGATTTCATTATTGAACAATATTTCAAAAATAATGAATGTTTGGCGGCCGCAGTTCAAAATATGGTCGGAATAGTTTTAACTCCGTCAACTGTGAAGAAATTAAGTGAAAAATTTAGAAAGACTGGATCAGTTGGAGACGCTAAACACACTGGTCATGGTCATGCAAAAACAAGCCGTTCAAATGTCAATATCGAAGCAGTGCGTGAGAGTGTTGGTGAAAATCCAGGAACATCAATTCGGCGTCGTGGACAAGAACTGCAAATTTCAAGTGAAGAAGCTCTCTTCAGCGAATACTCACAAAAGATCTGTTTCTCCATGCTTACAAAATTCAATTAACAATTAACACAACAACTTAAGCCTAATGACTATGCACACGAAGAGAGTTCGTTGAATGGGCTATTGAACATCAACAAGTGGATGTTGATTTTTCGAGCGAAATCATCATTTGCTAATGGAAGCCAGGGTAGTCGAGCGTCTTAAGGCGCTCGCTCAGCTATCACTAAGTCGAGGTAACTCGAGGTCGTGGGTTCAATCCCGTGCCATGATACTCTGAAATGCATCAATGAATCGCGGACGGTGCAGGGCGAGGGACACCCTTTATGGGGACTCTTCCCCCACTCTTTGATGTGGGTCCGATCCGTGTCATGATGATGCAATTTGTATCTATGGTTCGAGGACGGAGCAGGGCGAGGGACACCCTTTATGGGGACTTTTCCCCCACGCTTTGACGCAAGCTTATATAGCTTACTAATGACCACACCATACTCGCTTCGGCGGTACAATGTACAAATGTATGATGTGTGAAGTAGCTGGAACCCTCCACCACGGGGCGTAAAAAGGGCCTAAGTGATGGCCTAATTGGAAGGTTTGAACAAGTGGTTCGTCCTACCCGTTCTAGTAGGAAGTGCTAGACTACTACTACTACTAATCTCCATAATTGCCATAACTTTTATATTTAATAGCAATAACGCAAATTTCTACATCAATATTAAGGCCCGGATACACTATCAAACATTTTGCGCAAACCTAATGTCAGGCAAATTTAGGCCATACACATCAAACATCATGTTTGAACAAACATGAAACAGCCCCATACACGGTCAAAATGTTAGCGCAAACATTTTGACAGTGTATGGAGGCCTTTAGACCATACCCTAAAGAGGTCAGACAAACACGAATCTTGTATTTACAAATACGGTGATGGGAAACGAGGGTTACCTCATCAAAATCCATCAGCTGATGTAAAAGCTTAAATGCCGCTACTTTTATCATTCTTCACAGTGGCTATAGGTGAACTATAAAAAAGTTCGATACGAACTCATTTAAATGTATTTAAATGTATTCACCCCCTCTTATTTATTTTTCTCCCTTACATATTGCATATATATATATATATATATATATATATATATATATATATATATATATATATATATATATATATATATATATATATATATATATATATATATATATATATACATATATTCTATTAAAGAAATTTAATCAATATAAATAACAAAGATAAAGAAATGAAGGCAAATTCAATTAAATATTTTCCCCTTTGCTTTAGAGCAACAATGAAAACGTCGGTTAATTGCTTTTACTGGATAACAAATGATCGATCAAATAATTAGTTAAATCATTCGTATCTCGGTACAATTTTATTACTTCCCAATTAGTCAAGGATGAAAAATAATTACTTTAGTTGTACAATAGATAAGTTGTTTGCAATGATTTCAATACATTATATTATCAGGTAACATAGCATCTAAACACTGTATTACAAACTAACAATGTCTAATAGAATAAAAGATAAAGAATTACTACTTTAGTTGTACAATAGATGAGTTGTTTGCAATGATTTCAATACGTTACATCATCAGGTAACATAGCATCTAAACACTGTATTACAAACTAACAATGTCTAATAGAATAAAAGATAAAGAATTACTACTTTAGTTGTACAATAGATGAGTTGTTTGCAATGATTTCAATACGTTACATCATCAGGTAACATAGCATCTAAACACTGTATTACAAACTAACAATGTCTAATAGAATAAAAGATAAAGAATTACTACTTTAGTTGTACAATAGATGAGTTGTTTGCAATGATTTCAATACGTTACATCATCAGGTAACATAGCATCTAAACACTGTATTACAAACTAACAATGTCTAATAGAATAAAAGATAAAGAATTACTACTTTAGTTGTACAATAGATAAGTTGTTTACAATCATTTCAATACGTTACATCATCAGGTAACATAGCATCTAAACACTGTATTACAAACTAACAATGTCTAAAACAATAAAAGATAAAGAATTACTACTTTAGTTGTACAATAGATAAGTTGTTTACAATCATTTCAATACGTTACATCATCAGGTAACATAGCATCTAAACACTGTATTACAAACTATCAATGTCTAATAGAATAAAAGATAAAGAATTACTACTTTAGTTGTACAATAGATAAGTTGTTTACAATCATTTCAATACGTTACATCATCAGGTAACATAGCATCTAAACACTGTATTACAAACTATCAATGTCTAATAGAATAAAAGATAAAGAATTACTACTTTAGTTGTACAATAGATAAGTTGTTTACAATCATTTCAATACGTTACATCATCAGGTAACATAGCATCTAAACACTGTATTACAAACTAACAATGTCTAATAGAATAAAAGATAAAGAATTACTACTTTAGTTGTACAATAGATGAGTTGTTTGCAATGATTTCAATACGTTACATCATCAGGTAACATAGCATCTAAACACTGTATTACAAACTAACAATGTCTAATAGAATAAAAGATAAAGAATTACTACTTTAGTTGTACAATAGATGAGTTGTTTGCAATGATTTCAATACGTTACATCATCAGGTAACATAGCATCTAAACACTGTATTACAAACTAACAATGTCTAATAGAATAAAAGATAAAGAATTACTACTTTAGTTGTACAATAGATAAGTTGTTTACAATCATTTCAATACGTTACATCATCAGGTAACATAGCATCTAAACACTGTATTACAAACTAACAATGTCTAAAAGAATAAAAGATAATGTATTACTACTTTAGTTGTACAATAGATGAGTTGTTTACAATCATTTCAACACGTTATATCATCAGGTAACATAGCATCTAAACACTGTATTACAAACTAACAATGTCTAAATCAATAAAAGATAAAGAATTACTACTTTAGTTGTACAATAGATAAGTTGTTTACAATCATTTCAATACGTTACATCATCAGGTAACATAGCATCTAAACACTGTATTACAAACTAACAATGTCTAAAACAATAAAAGATAAAGAATTACTACTTTAGTTGTACAATAGATAAGTTGTTTACAATCATTTCAACACGTTATATCATCAGGTAACATAGCATCTAAACACTGTATTACAAACTATCAATGTCTAATAGAATAAAAGATAAAGAATTACTACTTTAGTTGTACAATAGATAAGTTGTTTACAATCATTTCAATACGTTACATCATCAGGTAACATAGCATCTAAACACTGTATTACAAACTAACAATGTCTAAAAGAATAAAAGATAATGTATTACTACTTTAGTTGTACAATAGATGAGTTGTTTACAATCATTTCAACACGTTATATCATCAGGTAACATAGCATCTAAACACTGTATTACAAACTAACAATGTCTAAAACAATAAAAGATAAAGAATTACTACTTTAGTTGTACAATAGATAAGTTGTTTACAATCATTTCAATACGTTACATCATCAGGTAACATAGCATCTAAACACTGTATTACAAACTAACAATGTCTAAAACAATAAAAGATAAAGAATTACTACTTTAGTTGTACAATAGATGAGTTGTTTACAATCATTTCAATACATTATATTATCAGGTAACATAGCATCTAAACACTGTATTACAAACTAACAATGTCTAAAACAATAAAAGATAAAGAATTACTACTTTAGTTGTACAATAGATAGATGTTTACAATCATTTCAATACGTTACATCATCAGGTAACATAGCATCTAAACACTGTATTACAAACTAACAATGTCTAAAAGAATAAAAGATAAAGAATTGCTATTGCTACTTTAGCTGTACTATAGATAAGTTGTTTGCAATGATTTCAATACCATCAGGTAATATAACAAAAGAACTACATTACCTACAAACTGATAATAACTAACAGGATTAGAGATAAATAATTACTACTTTGGTTCTATAGGTGTTGTTCACATTGTACATTTCAACTCAATATATTATCAGGTAATGTACCATCTTAAACACTGCATTACAAACTGATATTAAACAGGATAAAAGATAAAGAATTACTACTTCAGTTGTACAATAGATCTGATGTTTACAATATTCAATTAAATGCATTGCATCATCAGGTAACATAGCATCTAAACACTAAATTACAAATGAGGAATTACTTGGTTTCCATATGTTTAAATGCGGATTGAATCCTGATTTGGAAGTGAACAAGCTAGGAGTTTCCAAGAGTAGTATTGAATATTCAATACTAAATAAAAATACAACTTTTTCTTGGTTACTTTTGGTAAAGGTTATAAATAATTTTATCTACGATTGTTACGAAATATATACACTGTATCTCTGTTTAGATGCATAGAAAGTGATTCTTTACGCACTTGTATTCATTGAGCATGTGCGTCTCATAATTCTGAAGAATTCCTCTTTTTTACCACCCTAGGGTAAAAAAGAAGAATTCTTCACCTTTACGCACGATTAGCGAGATTGTTAACATTTAACAAAACTAATTTGCTGTTTGTTTAATAAAAGTAACTGTGTATACCGAGTTTTTTGTGAAAATCAATGAGTGATTTAAATGATTATGACGAATATGAGGAGAATAATACGCCTCCCGAAATAATTAATTCGGCACAAAATACAGTTTATTTTTTTTTATAGTTTATTATATTATAGTTATATTATAGTTTATTTTTTCTGTATTAATTATTTAAATCTAACAATCATAGATAAAGTACGGTACGCAACTCTTGCGAAAACGGCATTTTGGTTTTACTACCCTCGCTATCGCTCGGGTGCAAACTCCACACTCGCATGCTAAATGCTACTTTCCGCACTCGAGGCGTAATGTACTATTGTAACCACCTTTTATAATCATGTTTGTTATTATGTATTTTGACAGATTGACTAGTTTCTATAGAAATACGCTAGGTGCGTTCACACCCACGCTCTGATAAGATCGAGTTCAGGTGTTTTCATGTAGTAGTAGTAGTAGTAGTAGTAAGAGCGGGGAGGCCTAGCCTGGCAAACAGACCATCTTTGGGTCCTTTTTGCCAACCCCAGACGAACCCACACCCCTCAAACCACCTCCACCTCATCCTCAAACCTTTTAGTTTGGATCATAAAGGAGAGGATATCTTGCCACTTAAGAGTTTTAAGTTCCTCCTCCCTAATTCCTCCGTTCCCTATGATATGAAAGCGTAATCTCCCATATCCTTCACACACTCCCAGAAAATGATAAGCTGTTTCCTCCTCCTCGCCACACACTGGACATGTGGGGTCCTCTTCTACTTTTAGTAGTGCCAGATGTCTTCTGAGCCTACAGTGTCCAGTTAGCACTCCAACCAGATTTCTCAGGTTGGTCCTGCTCAGTCCTAGCAGCCATCTGGTTTTCCTTTTATTTATCTTTGGCAGTAACATTTTGGACTGCCTGCATCCCTCTGTGCTTAACCATTCCTTATCTGCTTCCTCCCATACCCACCTCTTAATGGCTGCTTTGACTTGACCTCTCGACCAGTCAACTGCGGGTTCCGGTCCACAGAAAGGAATGGAGGCTCCTATTTTTGCCACCTCATCTGCTTTCTCATTCCCTGGGATCCCTTGGTGTCCCGGGACCCAGAGCAGTGTTACCTCTTTACTCTCTGCCAGCAGCTCTAGTGTCTCCCGACACTCCCTCACCAGTGCAGAGGTTGCACTAGGGGCATCGAGAGCATGTAGTGCCGCTTGGCTATCCGAGCATATAGCTATAGATTTAGCTGTTGCCTCCACCACCTCAGGCTGCCTTGCCACCTCTAGGATAGCGTAGATCTCCGCCTGAAAAACGGTGGTGAGTGTGCCTAACGGGAAACTCTCTTTGGTTCCGGACTTTTCCAAGAACAGTCCCGCACCCGACATTCCGGCTTCATTCTTCGAGCCATCCGTGTATGCCACCAGAGTCTCCTTATCGAATTTTATCTCTCCTTGTTCCCATCTTGTATGTAACTCATGTAACTCAATCCAGATTTGATCCTAGAATGTAGTGTATCGTATCGGGATCGGAATCGTATTCAATCCGTATTGGATCTAGCTTTCCATGGACACTTTGGATCCAAAAACTGTACACTTGGAAACGAAGTAAATATCTTACAAGATTAATAGCTATTTAATACCTAGAGCAGTCAGGGCGTTATTAAAGGCCGAGGGCGAAGTTTGAAAGCACGTGTTCAATGTAGCTTGAACACTTAATAGACACCACCCTGCAATACAGAGTACCAGACTCATTCACTTCATCATTCTCACTTCTTCTTCTCATTTGCTTCTCGTTCTCTGTTTAGACTTTCCGATCTCACCCCTCTGGCAGAACTGCTTCCAAGTTTGAATATTCAAACTCTAACTGCCTAAATTCTTGGAGGGAAGATTCCAAGTGCAGATTGTGAGTGTGTGTGAAACCAAGTGTGGTATAGTGTGGTATCCACGATCTTTATGCTGGCATTTTTAATTTCATAACCCTGGTATCCAGGTGATTTAGTCATTTATTGCTGGTATCCAGCTTAGGAGCTCTGCCCATCTTATCCAGCATTGGTGCTCTGCCCAACAGAGAAAATCAGCCTCACTTTGCAGCACACTCAACATGCTCCACCTCTCCATCAGATAATCGCTTTTGTTTTACTAGGCCATTCTTATTAATATATACTAATTTTCTTTTGTTCTGTACATCAATTATAAATACAACCTACAGTCCACTCAGTATAATTTTCTATTTTTATTATTTATTTTATTCCTTTTTACAATTTCGTGGCCAGGTCAGGAGAACCTCCCCCTGGTGCGAACATATGGTCGTCTTTGGACCGGATCATTATATGGTCTCTTTTCTAGATCAATTTAATCTATGACAATATATGTACAGAAATTAAGATACTTAATTATTTTAAAGGCCTTAGTTCAGTAATTTAATCAATTCTTATGTTATTATATGAGAGGTTTCTTGGCATATTCTTTTATAAAATTACTTCATTATTAAACCATTATTTATTAAATTATTGTGCACATATACAAGCATATATACATATTAGTACAAGTGACAAAGCTCACAGATGACAATTAGCCGCATAAGTCACTCTGTAAGAGCTCATATAGCACATCTTAATATTACATATTAACCATTTACAGTATCATTACAATCACTTTTATCACTAACTGAACATTTATTCTTCTTTCTTTTTTGTATTTAATTTATTCACATTTAATTATAAAATTCTAGTCCCGTAATTCTTCGTTAAAGTTGTCCTCTTTTCTTGTCCTTTGGTGTCTTGGATTTATTGTTTCTCACTCAAGATCCTAATTTCGTCTGTAGACTGATTTAATTTATTGTTTAAAACTATTTCTAGTCCCTAAATTAAGTATTAAATGTACTTTTTATTAAATATTAACTGTATTTGCTGTAACTGTCACACAAAGGTAAACAAAGCCCCTTTGATTTGTGCTCCTAACTCACGCATGCGCTTTGCTCCCTTGGATATCCAGGTTCATATTCAAGCTATTGCGTCCCTGGCTTGGTATCCAGCCTGGAAATTATTATTATTTGAGTTTGCCTTATTACTATTACAGTTTTCCTACCTTTGTGATGCTTTTCTTATTTCTTATGTATTAATTTGTTTAGTTAGTTAGATTGTTGATTGTTTTAATTTATTTATTAGTATTTATAATTTGTTATACCAAGTTGAATATATATATATATATTTATTTTTTGTTAATATTTTGTTACAGAGTTTATATATATTATATATACATATATTTATTCATTGTTTATAGACTTTATAATAAATCAAATTATTTATTACTTGGTTATTTAAATTTATATTTAAAGAAAATTGTTAAATTAATTTATTATATTTATCTACAATTAATTTATTTACATAGCTGATTTTCTTGAAGTAGCATCTTTTGGTAAAAATAAGCTTTATTATTTTTTATTGTTTATGTTGGTAATTATTTATTTAAATCAAATTGTGCTATTTAATTTATTTGTTTGAATTTAGATTATTATTTAATTAATTATTTATTGATTGGTTATCAGGCACTTAATTATTTATCTTATTAATGGTTGCTTCCCTTCTTTCCCTGATTTCATATTAATTTGAGCATTCTCATCTTTAAATTTTAATAGTGGAATTCCACAATGCCTGGAGATTTGAACCCCGCCTCACAGGAGTCAAGAGTCACTGTTGCGAGAGGCGTCGACAATATGCAGGATGACCCCCATGTCAGTCATGAGCAGGAAAGAGAACCTCAAGACCCTTGCGTTGCCAGTCAAAGACGCAAGCTTCTCACGATTATTGAAGATTTGGAGGAAATCTCCGTCGCTGGAAATAATGCGACTCTTGACAGCTCTTTCCTACCTATTTTTCAGGGCATGTATGAGAGTGCTTCCGGTTTATATAACCGCTTCTCATCCCTATATGATGATTTTATAGATCTTCAAGGGTTGGTAGACCCCCTTGAAGATGATAAATTACTGCGTCAGCGTGCTAAAACTCTATACTACGGTATATGCACCTCAGTAAAAACACTGGGTGCTCACAGGCCCTCAAGTGGAGTTACTACCTCCACCGTCCTGGAGCAATCCGCCTTAGCTAATAGGTCCAGAGTGAAACTTCCCCCCATTGAAGTTCCTACCTTCGACGGTCAAAGGCTTCACTGGCCTCGATTTAAAGACACTTTCGAATCCATGGTGGTCAATGATCCCAAATACACGGACATTGACAAATACCATTATTTGGTTCACGCCCTTAAAGGCAGTGCAGCAACCGTCATTGCTCATGTGACCTTCTCTGCTGCAGATTTCCCTGTCGCATGGCAAGCCTTATTAGACGCATATGAGAATCCCAGGCTCATTGCTACTGCCTACCTGGATAAGTTGCTTGACATGAGAGCACTTACCTCCAAGCCTAGTACAGAGCAGCTCAAACTTATTACTAGTGAGTTGACTGAGTGGGTAGCGTCCTTTAAAAACGTCAGCATAGGAGATAGAGCTGACTTCTTAATATTCTACTTGATCCGTCGGGTATTAGACAAGAGTACACGCGAAAGCTTTGAGCAACGCCACGAGCAGTCTTGCTTCCCAACATGTGAGGATCTTCTCAAATTCTTGCGTCAAAGATGCACTGCAAGTGAGCTCGCGACAGGAATTGGTTCTCCCGTTACTGCCGGCAGCATGAAACCCTTAGTCAATAAGACAAGGTTCAATGTGAAGCCACCCCCAGTAGCCGGAAAGAGCTCACTATGTGCATCAACTACTCCCGCCGAGGCCCCTCATTCACCTCCATCTAGCTCCTACAAACGCCGTTTCAATAGAGCACCCTCAGCTTCGACTTCAGCAGGTCACTCTGCCGCTCCTTGTCCGGTGTGCAACCAACAACATCTTCTAAGTCATTGTTCCAAGTTCAGTGGCATGTCAGCGGAACAACGCATGGCTAAACTCTCCTCATGGAAAGGTTGTAAAAACTGCCTATTTCCGTCTCACAACACAGGAAGGTGCGTCTCCCGTTTAAGGTGCAGATTTTGCCGAGGCCGCCACAACTCTCTGCTGCATATCAGCGAGCGTGTCGACAGACCTCCTGCTGGTTCCTTAAAAAATGAAACTAGCAAAGGTGGTGCCGCTTTAAATACCATTGCTGTCCACCCACAACAAGTCCTACTTGGCACTGCGTTGTGTTCGATTCTGGACCAGCATGGTAAACCTCATCCACTCCGTCTGGCCCTCGATTCGGGAAGCCAATTTTCCTTCCTGACTACTAACGTCGCCAAACGGTTAGGTTTAGACATAAAGGAGTGCAAGGTAGATATCTTAGGCATCGGTCAAACCCCCTTCGAAGGACTTAAAGGTAGAACCGACTGTCATCTTGTCTCTTATGCTGAACCTACCCAGGTCTCAACTCAAGCCCTGGTTATAGATTCAATAACATCAGATCTACCTAGTGGCCTTGTGTCGAACACCTTTAAAGCTCCGTACCTTCAGTACCCTTTGGCCGACCCAGATTTTGGCGATCCTCGACCAATTGATTTTCTTCTTGGTAGCGACCTCTTCGCTGAAATACTCACTGGAGAGATCATTAATATAGCTGATAGCCAACCCAAACTTATCGGAACTATATTTGGCTATGTAGTAATCGGTCGAGTAGGTGACTTAGCTGAAGCACGTGCCGTTCAAGTTCTATGTGCCACAGCGCAGAAAGGGCCTAAGGACTTACCGTCTCTTCTTCAGGACCTGCAGCACCTTTGGGATCTAGAAGAACCTCCTCCAGCCTCGGTATCAAACCCCGCTGATGCTGCTTGTGAAAAGCACTTTCGCGACACACATTATCGCTTACCTACAGGCCGCTACGTCGTCCGTCTTCCTTTTAAGGACAATCGTCCAACTCAGTTTCCTTCTACCAGATGGATGGCCCTCAAACGGCTGTCACATGTCGAAAGTCGCCTAGCTCGCAGTATGGAACTTCGTACCCTATACGGAGAATTTATGAAAGAATACGAAATGCTAGGACATATGGAACGCGCAAAAAGTCCTGGACAATATATCATTCCTCACCACAGTGTGTTAAAACCTGACGCAGACGGTAAGCTGAAGATTAGAGTAGTCTTCGATGCTTCTGCCCGGACCGCCAATGGGTCACTCAATGATCACTTGCATGTTGGTCCTAAATTGCAGAACGACATAGTCTCCGTCACATTGAACTTTCGACGGCATAAAATATGTTTCACTGTCGACCTTAAACAAATGTTCCGCCAAGTGCTATTACATCCAGAGGACAGGGCGTATCAACACGTTCTTTGGAGGGACGACCCTTCGCTACCTGTTGAAGAGTTTGAACTCTGTACCGTCTCATACGGGCAAGCGTGTGCCTCCTACCTCGCCATTCGCTGCCTCCACCAGGTCGCCAATGATCATGGATCTGAATATCCTTTAGCAGCTGCAGCTGTTATAAACGAAATGTACGTGGACGACATGCCTACGGGAGCCAATACCGTTGAAGAAGCTCTCGAACTTCAGAGGCAAGTTATCGGCCTTATGGAAAAGGGGGAGTTTCCTCTCAGTAAATGGGCAAGCAATCATCCAGCCCTGTTAGAAGTTGTAGATCCTAAAGATCGAGTTGGTTGCGCGCTCCCGAGAAAGATTGAAGACCCTGAGGACCGCACACGATTGAAGATCCTCGGGTTGCAATGGGACCCGTCGTCGGACTGTTTCAGTTATAATGTTATTATTCCAGAATTAGTCCTGACCAAACGTGCCATTCTTGCAGCTGTGTCTCGTATATATGACCCTCTCGGCCTCTTGGGTCCTGTGGTTGTCACTGCTAAAGCCATGATACAGCTGGCTTGGAAATCCGGTATAGACTGGGATCAACAACTTCCCCCTTTAATACAAGAAAAGTGGAAGGCATTTGTGAAGCAGCTTACAAGATTATCGGAAATCCGAATACCCAGATGTGTATGTCCAGATCCTATGGCTACATACGAACTCCTAGTCTTTGGTGATGCCTCAGAAATGGCGTATTGTGCAGTGGCCTATCTCCGCACTAAATGCAACTCTGAAACCAACATGCATTTGCTGCTTTCTAAAACTAAGCTAGCACCTATAAAGTCGGTTTCCATCCCACGTCTAGAGCTTTGTGCTGCATTGTTAGTTGCACGAGTTGTAGAAATGCTTGTTGACTTCTGTAGTCAGCTTCCTCACCCACCTAAAGTAAGCCTCTTCACAGATTCTATGGTGGTTTTGGGTTGGTTGAATACTTCCCCTCATCTACTCAAGACATTCGTTGCTAATCGAGTGGTTAAAATCTTAGAGTCTACCTCGATTGATCAATGGTACCATGTGAAATCTACAGATAATCCTAGTGATTTGGGGTCCAGAGGTTTAGAGCCAGAGAACCTCATTAACAATTCATTTTGGTTCCACGGTCCAGAATGGGCAACTCAAGATAGCCAATTTTGGCCTATACAGAGACCTCAAACCTCCGTTTCTGATTTAAACTCTCTTCCGGAACTCAAGACGGTGAGCTTAGCTGCCACAACTACCAACGCTTACTTGCATCAGTTCATCAAATCCTCTTCTTCTTATTCCTTGACCGTTCGAAAGTTTGCATGGGTTGTGCGTTTTTTCACCAACTGCAGGTCTCCGCAAAATCTTCGTAGCATGGGTGCTCTTAGCACTGCCGAAATTCGAGCAGGGCTTGATATATGTATTAAAGTTACCCAACAACAGGACTTTAACATGGGCAAACCTATTACCTCAAAGCCCATAATTAAAAGCCTACTTTCACTTAATCCTTTTATTGACGAGAGTGGTGTCCTCAGGGTAGGCGGGCGAATCGACTTGGCTGACGTTAGCCATTCTACTCGTCACCCTATTATTCTACCTGCAAAAGCCCATCTGACGCTATTGATAATTCAGTTCTACCATCGGGCCTTGTCTCATCCAGGTCCTTCCCTTCTCTTATCCATGTTAAGGCGCAAGTTTTGGATTGTCGGTGGCCGACGTCAGATAAGACACTACACTAGAAACTGTGTCAAGTGTCGTCGACTTCTTGCAACTCCTTGCCAGCCCATGATGTCGAATTTGCCGGTCGAGAGGCTTCAGGGAAGCCGAGCCTTTAGAACTGTCGGCATTGATTTTGCTGGGCCATTTACAATCCGTGAGTCCTTACGCAGAAAAGCCCAAACCAAGAAATGCTACATGTGCCTTTTTGTCTGCCTCGCTTCCAAGGCAGTCCATCTTGAAGCTGTTTCAGCGATGAGCACTCCTGCATTCATAGCTGCTCTTGATCGTTTTGTCAGTCGTTGTGGTCTTCCTAGCGTGATATTTTCTGACAATGGCACCAACTTCGTCGGAGCTGCCAACCAATTGAGAGAATGGTATCAATGGTTCCGTGAATCAAGTACTCAAGACGAACTTCAAGACTATGCAGGTTTAAAAGAAGTGGAATGGAAGTTTACTCCTCCATATGCCCCTCATTTCGGAGGCATTTGGGAGGCTGGAGTACGCTCTGCCAAGCGTTTAATTCGATCCTCTTATGGCGAGGGAATATTTACGTACGAGGAGATCTCGACTCTGTTCGCCAAAGTTGAGGCGATACTTAATTCTAGGCCCATAGGTCCTCTTTCTGATGATCCCGAAGACCTGGATGCTCTTACCCCAGGTCATCTTTTGATTGGACATCCTCTTGTCGCCTTCCCTGAGCACCATCTTCTTGACCTTAAAGAAGGCCGTCTAGACCGTTGGCAGATGGTTCAACAACGTAGCCAGTTATTTTGGAAGAGATGGAAGACAGAATGCCTTCACGAACTCCAGATGCGCTACAAGTGGCGTCACCCCCAGCGTAACCTAGCCGTCCATGATCTTGTGCTTATTCAAGGTGAAGAATCTGATCGTTGCAAATGGCCTTTGGGACGTGTCATTAAGGTTTACCCCGGACTGGATGGTACCGTCCGCGTGGCAAAAGTCCAGACTGCCAGAGGTCATTTAAAACGTCCCGCAACTAAATTGATTCCACTCTTTTCTACAGACGTAGAAGAGAATACTATCGGCAGGAATGAGGACGAAGTTACCAAATCACCTTGACCTTCCTTACCTTTAATCCTAGACCTTCCTAACCATTAATCTTGTTATTTAGTTTTTAAGTTATTTATTTATGCAAGAACCTCTTTCTTTAAATTTTTGTTATTTTTTGTATTTATTGATTTATTTTATTTAGAGTAGCTACCATGTAATACTTAGCTGCTAGCTTTGCATGTTTTCTTTGTTAAATCTAAATTAATTTATTAACTTAACTTATTCTAACACTAAATTACTAACAACTAACTAAAATAACTTATTCTAAAAAAAAAAAAAAAAAAAAAAATCTTTACCTAACTTATTAACTTATTATTTTTTATAAATATTTATACAATTATTGTTAAAATCTTATCGAATTTATGGCCTTAAAAAGACATCTAAATTTCTTTCAACTTACTTTACTATTAAACGTTCGTTTAGGTAGGCGGTATGTTCAATGTAGCTTGAACACTTAATAGACACCACCCTGCAATACAGAGTACCAGACTCATTCACTTCATCATTCTCACTTCTTCTTCTCATTTGCTTCTCGTTCTCTGTTTAGACTTTCCGATCTCACCCCTCTGGCAGAACTGCTTCCAAGTTTGAATATTCAAACTCTAACTGCCTAAATTCTTGGAGGGAAGATTCCAAGTGCAGATTGTGAGTGTGTGTGAAACCAAGTGTGGTATAGTGTGGTATCCACGATCTTTATGCTGGCATTTTTAATTTCATAACCCTGGTATCCAGGTGATTTAGTCATTTATTGCTGGTATCCAGCTTAGGAGCTCTGCCCATCTTATCCAGCATTGGTGCTCTGCCCAACAGAGAAAATCAGCCTCACTTTGCAGCACACTCAACATGCTCCACCTCTCCATCAGATAATCGCTTTTGTTTTACTAGGCCATTCTTATTAATATATACTAATTTTCTTTTGTTCTGTACATCAATTATAAATACAACCTACAGTCCACTCAGTATAATTTTCTATTTTTATTATTTATTTTATTCCTTTTTACAATTTCGTGGCCAGGTCAGGAGAACCTCCCCCTGGTGCGAACAGCACGAGTGCGTTTAAAGCCCGAAGACTGTCATGTCGCTTACTGCTCGTGGTGCGTACACTATTTTATCGCCTACCACATGTAAACTAATTACTAAACATGCAAACTATTTTGCCGTAATCTTCAAAACAATAAATGCATATTAAGGTTACCTCAGTACCAAAACAAACCGCAGTTATAAAAATATTGATTGTTACTAATTAAACAGCTGACGCAACGCTGAGAACTACTAGCGCTTCCTGCACGCCGCGGCCAGTAAGCGGCCGCTTCTCGAATTAGCAGCCCGAGAACTACTAGCGCTTATTGGTAAGTAGGGTCTAAAAGGAAAAAATTAGAAGCTCACTTTTGCGATATTTCGACCCCTCTTTGGGTCATCTTCAGGCTGACTAGAAGATTACTATTTCATCCTTTAGTTTTTAAATTAAATTTTCTCTAACCTAGGTGGCTATTGTCAATTGTTTTGATAAGTTTCCTTAAAATTCCATAGATATCCTATGATTGTCAGTACAAATATTTGTTACAAGTCTACACTTATTATTAAAAATACTAATTTAAAATTTCTAATTTTTCACCAAACCAACCTCTCAAGGCATGTCTTTGCTAATTTCCTTTTTTTAGACCCTACTTACCAATAAGAATCATTTAATAAGGAAACAACCCAAACTACTTATACTAGCGCTTCTTTCACGCCTCGCCGCGGCCAGGAAGTGGCCGCTTCTCGAACTACTAGCGGCCCTGTTTAGCGGTTTATTTTTATAGCGCTGCATTAGAACCTTTGTTATTGGTTGATGGACGCATCTCCCAATATCTTTGGCTCTGTGAATGTTGACCTCTAGATCTGGGGACGCTTAGATCTAGTGGTAGGAGAAAGTTTATTTGATGTTTATGCCTGTTGTTTATATGGTGATAAGGTATGTTTCTTTAGCGTGGTTCAAGGTTGGTGTGGTTGGCACGTGCCGGGTCAGTCGGTGTGAGTCGAGTGTTGTTGTAGGTTGCGGGATGAGCCTCGATATAGCTGGATCGAGCCGTCAGCCGTGATCATGAGACATTTAGTTTTGTTCGGAGTAAAGTTATGATATAGATTTTTTCTTTTGCTTGAGCATGATCGTCAACCTTTTAGTTTTTTTGGAGTTTAGTTTTTTATTTAGTTTTTGCTGGAGCATAATTAAATTTATTTATTTTGCGTGGTCGCCACCTTCCTAGCTTTTTCTTTTATAAAAGAAGTTTTCTTTTAAATAAAAAGTTTTGTTTCTCACGACGAGGACTTAGGGTTTCGTTATTTCTTCCCAGATAAAATAACAAGCGCGCTCAAAAAATAATTGTAGCTCCTAGAAACAATAACCCTCTCCCATCTCCACTGAGCTAGGGCAAAAATAAAAATCAATTGTACGCCGAAGTTGGTGAGGCGACAAAAAGCAAAGCATGCATTTTTACAGGCCCCAGGGCTGTAAAATGGACCTTACCGGCCGCTCAGGATAGGAATGTTTACAAGTGGAGGGCGATAAAGATAATGAATCACTACTTTAGTTGTACAATATATGATTTGTTTACAATGTACATTACATCAGGTAGCATTGCAACATTACAAACTAACAATATCTAATAGGATAAAAGATAAAAGATAAATAGTTAAATTGACGAATTAGTAGATGAGTTATTAACAAACTAGTAAGTAATAATTACTGTCAATATAATTTGCAATTCTGGACTGGATACGTTTTGAACTAGAAGCGAGTTGGATGAGCATTACGTTGCAGTAGTACAAATTCACGACCGTCTACTAATCAAACAGTCTAGTTAGATGCTTAGTTGAGTGGGCGAGTTCCCGCTAAAACCAATACAGAGGTAATTAAGAGTAGGGGTTAATGTTTCAATGTGAGTGAGTCCTTCCTTTCAGTCAATTTCTGGTAATTTTCTGCAACATTTCGAGTAAAGTCTAGTTCAAAGAGTTTTAGTCCGCAGATGGGCTTCAAGTTGATTATATAATATACATATATACACACACACATATATATATATATATATATATATATATATATATATATATATATATATATATATATATACAGTATGTCCCAGGATCGACTTGACGATACGTGAAGTGACTTAAAAAGTTAATTTTTCGACAAAAAGTTATTCTTGATCATCCCTCCTGCATGTCTTCAAATGAAGATTTATCGCATTAAAAATTTTGTTCCATGTAACCTGTTCCTAAAAATTACAATTTCTTAAAATCGCACAAGAGGGAACTGGTCTAAGTTTTAATGTTATGAAAAAATGTCATTCGTTATAAAAAATTATATTTTTCAAAATAAGAAAGAAAATACAAAAAAATAATCATTGAAATATCACCCCCCCCCCCCCTCCCCCTACCCGCTTGCCTTACTATTAATAATAAAATAATAAAAATGTTAATTCTAAAAATTTCTATTCAACAATCATTGTTGTACTCAAAACGATTCCTTTTTTTTAAATTTAAATTTTTCTTTTTATTTAAAGTGGGGTAAGCGGTGGGGGGGGGGGAGGTGAAATACGATTATTATTTTTTTTGTATATTCTTTCTTATTTTGAAAAATATAATTTTTTATAACGAATGACATTTTTTCATAAAATTAAAATTTAGACCAGTTCTCTCTTGTGCGATTTTAAGAAATCGTAATTTTTAGGAACAGGTTACGTGGAACAAAATTTTTAATGCGATAAATCTTTATTTGAAGACATGCAGGAGGGATGATCAAGAATGACTTTTTGTCGAAAAATGAAATTTTTAGGTCACTTCACGTATCGTCAAGTCGATCCTGGGACATACTGTACTATATATATATATATATATATATATATATATATATATATATATATATATATATATATATATATATATATATATATATATATATATATATTCATACATTCAGACTGGTACATTAACACTGGTGTGGAACTTCAGTTGTATAAGTTCGTATTATCTTGCAGTTGATAACAGTTATTCACTTGTCCCAACGCCAAACAATTATTACACAACCTCTAATAACTTTACCTTTACTGTTGTTTATCTCCGAAAAGTCCGCATGTTTTATCCCACAAAATAGAACCTTCAAATAGAATAGAAACAATGATTAATAATTTCTGCATCTGAGAGGTTAATTAGTTTATCTACGCACGGCAGCAAAATTAATCATTGTTGTACTGTTTTCAATCTGCAAAATTTCATTCTTTTTTAACATGTCAAAAGAACACACAGCACAATAATAAAGTGTCAGAAAAATATCAAAGTGTCAGCAAAAGTTCAAAGTGTCAGCAAAATAACAAACAGGCAGCAAAATTTTAATAAATGCTTACTACATCGCAGGTTATGAACTCGCCTACATTGTTCATTTTTATATATTTAAGCGCAATATTCTGCTAATATTTTTTTTTTTTAAAATACATTTATAGTCCAGGAGCCAGGTCGAAAAAAACAGGTCGAGCTGGAAAGTATTTTGAACTTAATGGAATTTTTACAGGTAACTCAGAGGTCCTCTGGGATGCCAATGCTGAGTTTTCGACCTCGTGGCCCTTGTGCTAACTTGAGGAGGGGGGAAAAACCCCAATTTTTCCGCCAATTTTTTGGTTTTTCGCCTCTAGCTGGAAAACTACGCGTCAAACAAAAAAACGTTATCAGTACAATGTTAAAGAGCATCAAATTTCCTATAAAAATCACTGGTCATACGACTGTTTTCACCCATTAGGTACTGAGATACAGCATTCTGTAAAAATGCCAAATTTTAAAAAAGGTGGATTTTAGCGGAAAAAAGCGTGTTTTTGGGCTTATAAAATAGATTTATGATCATAAATTGAGTATTCAACATTTCTATGTATTCTCCCCCCTCACTGCCCCCCCCCCCCCCCCCCCCCCAGAACCAAATTTGAAAAATAAGTTAAATAAAACCTCTTCTTCCCTGAAACATTCAACATGGTGCTATCATCAATCTTACTTTAGGGTGGAGGGGAGGGGGAAAGGATCCGCTGATCAGTAGCGTACCGAAGGCAGGGGGGCTGAGGGCGGTCCACCTCAGGCCCCGTTCAAACGGAGGCCTTCATTTAATTTTTAAATTGAAAAACCAAAGCAATGTTGAGAAGCGATAATAATGTGCGTAACTTATTGATTGCGTAGGTAAACAAGTTATCTATAATTATGCATATATAATAATAAACGAAATAATAAAAATAATAAACAAAAAATGAACATTAAATTAAAACTTCGTGAGTCTCTTCGATATGCGACTCGTCAGCCCCTTCTTGGTCCATGCCTTCCTGGTATAGGTTGTCGAGCAGGTCGTCATCAGTGTCATCCTCGTTGACGTTGGGCTCGGCGGAATTTTCGCACCCGGTGCCCACAGAGTACTTACACAAGGAAGAGCATTTTAGCCCTGCCTTTTTGCAACTGCACCCTGCTGAGACACATCCAGTTGCACACTTGCAACTTATGGTTCGCAAAAGTCATTCAGGAGCCAAAATTTTGGAATTAGGCTCCTCTTACCCTTCTACTTCAAAATCTATATTATGCCGATGGGCGCTGTTTATTTTTTAGGGGTGAAAACTACCCCCAATTATCAAAACTTATAAAGTAACATTAGTTGAATAATGATTGTTTTATACTTTGGAACACAATTTCAACCCTTGTTAGACCTTAATGTACAAAAAAATATTTATCCTTAAATAAATGATTAATTTATCATATCGACCTAATTTAAGAATTCTGTTGCCTAAAATATTACCAATTTCATTATTTTGCAATTTTTCAACCCTTAAAAACGCCCTTACAACGATTTGTACCCTAAGTACTAAATGCACACAAATTATTTCATATTCTTTTTTCTGACATCAAATAAACCACGTATACCAATTTTCATTCATATAGGATCAAAAATAATAATATTTCTAATTTTTAGCTAAAACCATTTATTCCAGTTTTTCCATTTTATCCCCCTCTTAAATGAAAATATGACAAGCGATTATAACAACAATTACTGCTCTCTTAAAGAGCTATCCAACGACATTCATCATAAAGGATTTATACTATTTTGACTTTTGTACCCCATACTTCCGCCGTCTGGATATTCCCGAAATGTTGGAGTTAAGCTGTTCTCATGTGTCCCATGTGATCCACGCAAAACCGTAGAAGGGCGACGATCAATTTGAATTAGGGGGTTGTTTTCACTTATTTTTTCGTAGAAAAATGTGGGGAATAACTTTATTTTCGTCGTAACTCGCTTAATTTTGATGCTATTGACTTCTATTTTTTAAAAAATGAAAGCTCTTTTTGTCTACTTTAAAAAAACTTCTATAGGTTTTCCTCGTAAAATGCCCAGTTTTATCGATATTTGACTCTGAGTCTCTCAATTTTAGCATTTGACAAACAAAAGCCAACAATTAACAAGCCGTAGGTCGGTCCGTAATGGTCGTACATGATTTATAAAATAAGGATTGTCTTTCTTTTTTTATAGGCTACAATTTCGTTCTTACAGTTTTGTTTTATAAAATGCATATTTTTCGAGTTAATCACGAAAAACCGATCAAAAAGGTCGAACAGCTTTTACTTTCAATCGCGAATAACTCGAAAAATATTAAGTTTAAAAAAAAAATGTATAGATCATTTTTGACTTAGAATTAGCTTTTCCATCGATTCCTGTGGTTAAAATAAAATAAAAAATTTCAACCCCCGAAATGGGGTGGCAACCACACCCAGGGTAATATCAATGATGATATAGATGATATAGATTTTGATGCTTGGACTATTCTCTACCTACTGTCAAATATTCAAGAAAATCGATGTATGACGATAGAATTGGGAGCCAAAGTGCTTCATTTCCTGGACTATTGATATTTTTATTTATTAAAAGATAAAAAGTCAAAAATTAAGGGAAGGATAGAACTTCTTTACCTACGTAATCAATAAGTCAGGCACATTATTCGTCATCAAATTTGTTTCAGGGGGAGGGGGGGGGGAGGGGGCAGTGAGGGGGGAGGGGTTTACAGGGGTTTCCATATTATTATGGTATACATGGAAATGTTGAATACTCAATTTATGATCATAAATCTATTTTATAAGCCCAAAAACACGCTTTTTTCCGCTAAAATCCACCTTTTTTAAAATTTGGCATTTTTACAGAATGCTGTATCTCAGTACCTAATGGGTGAAAATAGTCGTATGACCAGTGATTTTTATAGGAAATTTGATGCTCTTTAACATTGTACTGATAACGTTTTTTTGTTTGACGCGTAGTTTTCCAGCAAGAGGCGAAAAACCGAAAAATTGGCGGAAAAATTGGGGTTTTTCCCCCCTCCTCAAGTTAGCACAAGGGCCACGAGGTCGAAAACTCAGCATTGGCATCCCAGATGACCTCTGAGTTACCTGTAAAAATTCCATTAAGTTCAAAATACTTTCCAGGTAAATCTACCTGGCTCCTGGACTATTAAGAATTATAATAATAAAACAAATTTTATTATTTTACAGTGATTATTTAAAAAAAATCGCTAAAAATTGAGATAAAAAACAGCTGTTAATAAAAAAGAAGTGGCAACACTGATCGTTTTGTTTTAACCTGATGAACTCAAACAGGGCCGATTTAACTATAGGGGCACGATGGGCACGTGCCCAGGGGCGCAAGAGGTTTGGGGCGCAACTCAAAAGGTTAGGGGGGGATGGGTGGGGGCACTGCTAAAATTTGCCAGGGTAAAAAATATAAATGCGAATATGTTTAAAGTAAACCAAATATACCTTAATATTATAACCTTAGCATATTGTACCTAGCTCTCCTAGTAACCACAGCTGCTCGGTGGAGCGGAGCTTTTCGGCTCTTAACAGAATAAAATAAGTGAATAGGTCTTTAATACGTAATGACAAGCTGAACAGTTTACTGTTATTATGCACGCAAAGCGACATAACGCTAGAAATTAACTATTCCGATTTAATCGACGATTTTGCCAGAGCAAAAGCAAAAAAAGGCAATCGTATAATGGTCGATCCACACACGCGGTGTTCATCGAATACCCAACATTTGTTCTATCTGATTATTTTAGTCTTATTATTAGTATTTATTATGGATTATTATTATTATTTATTTTTGTTAGTTAGTAACTAGTAATTAGTTTGGATATTATGGTGTATTAAATTGAGTTCCAAAAATCCAATATTCGTTACTAAGAAAAGTACTCCAAAATATAATAATTAATTAAATTTATTAATAAATATTATATATTAATTATTTAGACAATTTATTATTTCAAAAATTAGCTTTTTACTCTAATGATAATTTTATTACGCTTAATTAAATAGCAATATTATATTCTATGATGATATTAAACATATAACATATTTGTATAAGCATACAAATAAAGGGGGGGGGGGGCGCATCGTGACGGGGTGCCCAGGGCGCAGTGGACGTCTAAAACGGGCCTGAACTCAAACGTTCATATTTTTACAACTTTCAATTTTTTAAATCTGTTATCTGTTTTAAAAAAGGACTATAATAACTTAATAATTTTCTGTTATTAGTTTTTTGTTAATTTGTTTCTTTGAAGTTTAAATAAAAATATTGATGATAATGTTGTGCAAGGCGTTGAAGACTTGTTTGATAACACGCCACCCGAAATTGCAAATATTGCAATATCATCCAAGGAAAGTTTATTTCCCTCTAAATCAGGTACTGTAGTATCAGCTATCTTTAGTGTCATTTTTCTGCCGTTAGTAGATAAAATATTGTATGTAACTATGCAGCAAAGGAAACATTCCTGACTCGTTTAAAGATTACCTGTTCGGTTACACCTTAGCAGGTAATTAAAATTTTCCTGCCTCGTCAGTCATGATGTAATTTTCCTCCGAGCCAAAAACGAGGAACTAAAACTTAAAAAACCTGTCAGCAAAATTCCATTTTGCTGCCTAGTAACATAAATAACTATTACCTGTGTAACATAGACATTATTTCACTATTAGGTTACTCTAAAGTGATTTTTTTCACTTGTCAGTGCAGGTTATGTTACGAATTAAGGTGGGTTCACAGTTAGCGGATACTTATTTGCGGAGGGCTATATAGATAACAATATATTCTTCGGAGAACCGCCGAGACAGAGGACGGAGTCGTTGTTTCCTTCCCCTCGAGTTTCGGTTAGTCAGGTTATAAACAAAGCCAATTATAACATCGTTTTTTCAACTTGAATTTAGTTCTCTTGCTTAAAAAAAAGTATATAATAAGATTATAGATTAGGACTTTTATTATTATATAAATAAGAAATAGGTATATAATCAAAATAATGAAGGAACAGATATAATAAGCACAGATATAAAAAAAAACACGGACATAATACACAGATGAAGATAAAACACTGATAAAAAACGTATATTTAACACAGATGCAATACAGATTATAATAAAAATAATGTAGGAACAAATTCAGATACACAATAATATAATATAATAAACAATTGTAATATAAAAACATAAAGGAAATAAGAAGAGGACGAAGTGAAGGTTTCATACAGGTTTTTAAGCGGCACCGCAAAAAAGATGGTTTGGAACCAACTTTCTGCGGTGCCGCAAAAGAGTTGCCATAGATGAATCCCTCCGGGCCTCTGCAAATACGGATCCGCTAGCTATGAACCCACCTTTATATAAGGTTTGATCTAAACCCAAGTTAAGGTGGGTTCACATCTAGCGGATCTCCGCGGAATGATACATCTATAGCCCTCTTCTAGCGAATTCGGAAAAAATTTGGTTCCAAACCATTTTTTTCTCGGAGCTGCTTTAAAACCTAATTAAAGGAATCATCATGAACTACAGCGTAAATTGAACTGATCAAAAAGTTTATTGTTAAATAACAAGAAAACTTTCAACAGCAAATATTATCCCTTCAAAACAGAAGGAGTAAAATAATATGCAAACAATCCTTACTACTGCGCATGCGGGCCATTGTTATCAGTTATCACTTCTTATCTCCGTACCTTCTGTTTTTAGTGTCGTATCTCTAGGTTTCCATAGTCCGATTGTTACATAAAAGAAGAAAATTAAAAAGGAGCTGTAAAAACAAAATAGAATTCTCAGAGATTTCAAAACTTATAAGGAAGGAAATAAGAAGTTGGGCTCTAGCGAAGAAAACCGAAGATCTTAAAGAAGCTTTAGAAAACGACGCCAGCATAAAAAAGGTTTGGAATTCCCAGAAAATCGGTAAAGGAGGAATTATTGCCATGAAGGCACCCCAGCAAGACTCAAGAAATCCAAAAGAGAAGGAAATAAGAGACAGTGAAGAAATCCTAAATCATATTGCAAGCTACTATGGTAATTTGTATAAGAATAGCGATGATGAGCCTGAAGAGGAAATGAAAAATAATATTAGTGAAAGTAAATCAACAGAGGAAGCTATCCCGGAAATCCTAAAAGATGAAGTTAGATGGGCCACGAGAAAAATGAAAGTTGGAAAAGCAGGAGGTATGGACGGAATTACCAACGAACAAATAAAAGCAGGGGGGGAGGCTCTAATTGAAGTTCTTACTAATTTCTTTAACAAGTGCTTAAACGAGAAAAAAATACCAACATCCTGGCTTCAGTCTAAGTTACTTCTTCTATTTAAAAAAGGAGATAGATTGAAAATAGAAAATTATAGACCAATATGTTTATTACCAGTGATATATAAGCAGTTCATGTCTATAATAAATTGCAGGATTGAGAAAAGGCTAGAAGAAAGCTTAAATGTTGACCAAGCAGGATTCAGAAGGAAATTTTCGACTTTGGATAATATTTTTGCCCTAAAGCAACTAATTAACGCTTCAAACCAATACAAATTTCCATTAGTCATAACTTTTGTGGATTTTGAAAAAGCCTTTGACTCAATAAAAACTAAAGAAATACTGAAAATGCTAAGAACAGTAGGAATAGAGAATAGGTATATTGAGATCATTGAACATATCTACAAAAGAGCGTCGCTAGTTGTAGAGCACAGGAAAAGTCAAATAGCGATAGACGTAAGAAGAGGCACCAGACATTGTGGCGACATTGTGTCAGCGAAAATATTTATCGCAGTTTTGGAAAGTGCATTGAGAAACCTTGACTGGAAAAACTACGGTATCATGATTGACGGTAGGAGCTTTAGTATAATGAAATTTGTCGACGATATTGTTTTAATAAGTAAGAATGCAGAAGAAGCGGAGATAATGTTACATGAGATGGCAAGGGAAGTGAAAGCTATCGGATTAAAAATGAATATATCGAAAACAAAAATGATGACCGCAAACACTAAGAGCATAGATAAAATTCGAGTAGATAATAGTTATGTTGATAAGGTGGATCAATACATATTTTTAGGACAAATGATATCACCCACTGGAGATGAAGACATAGAAGTAAGAAGAAGAATAGCTCTAGGGTGGGCTAGTTTCAATAAATATCGGCACCTTTTTAGATCGGAACTACCAACTCACTTAAAAACAAAGTTGTGGTTGAAATGCGTTTTGCCGGTGCTAATGTATGGAGTAGAAACGTGGATCTTATCCAACAAAACTATTCACAAAATGCGAATCACTCAAAGGCGAATGGAAAGAAGCATGCTGAAAATATCATGGAAAGATAGGAAAACCAACCAATGGGTGAGAAAAGAGTCAGGGCTAGAGGATATTGGCAAGATCATGGCGGAGAGAAAATGGAGGTGGGCGGGACACTTAGCAAGAAGGGATGACGAGCGATGGTCTACAAAGTTGCTGCAGTGGTATCCCAGAGATAAGAAAAGAGGAAGAGGCAGACCCGCGACTACTTGGGATAATGAGATGAGGAAGTGCTGTGGAAACCAGACTTGGCAGAGAGTGGCAAGAGATAGAAAGGAATGGAGCAGAATGATGACCGTATACAGTCAAGTTTGGCTCTGCAAAGAGTAATCTATCCATTAATTAATAATAATAATATAAAAATAAAATATAAAATAAAATAAATAAATAAAATGATAGTAATAATAATATATATAATAGTAATAACAACAGTAGTTATTTTTCGTTTATTGAGCAGTTTTTGTTTTTATATTATCAAAATTTTTTGTACTTATAGCATCATATTATATAACCTTCATGCCTTATAGGCGCCACGGCTAAAAGCCGATTTGCTCTAAAAAAAAAAAAAAAAAAAAAAAAAAAAAAAAAAAAAAAAAAAATATGTAATAAATTAATTAATGATGTTTATAGTAATGTATTATCTATTATGTAAATTTAAAAAAAAAAAAAAAAAAAATATTGTAAATTTTGAAGCAATAAATGGCATTCCAATTCCAATTCCAATCTCTAGGTTTCTTGAATGCTGTTAACGTAACAATACTACAAAACTATTTTTTTTACAGTAATAATTTTCAATTGTTATTTTTTTTCTTTTGCTGCCAGGGTTATTACAGGACGGGGGTTATCCGGCCACTTTACTCATCTAATCGATGAGATCATCAGTGTGAAACATGTCTTACCCCGCTGGGATTCGAACTCACAGCCGGGGTTTAGACCTTGTTATTATTTTTTGTTATTATTTTTATGAATAACAATTCAATTGTTTAATAGAATAAAAGTAATCCCAACTCAAACACTTCTGTAAAAAAAATAAGCCAAGGCTCTCGTCAGTGACATAGTAACAAAATTTTAGACTCAAATATCTTATGAACTAATATGGGTAGAGGTGTGAAATTTTAATTTCTAATTTTTATTATGTTTGTAATGAACTCTAAATTAAAATTAATTTTACATATCTAAGAATCTATCTACATTATTAATAATTTCAAGATAAAAAGAACTTTTTATATACTACGTTTTTAGATTTTCTGTTAAATCGTATGTAATGTTGATAATATAATTATTATTATTGTTCTATAATATATAATGTTAGTGAAAAAAAAATAGTTCCGAATTTATTTACTTCACATAAATGACAACCATCTAGAGAGCTGATCTTAAACCTATAAAAGGACATATCTCTGTACAACGGATCTCCCCAACACCAAATCTAAACCGTGCCATCGATATATTTGATATAATATAAATAATATAATCGATATATTTTCTGTTTTGCTGTCATTCAATTTTTATCTCTTATTTATAAAAATAACAAATTTGAAACCCGTTAAAATGAAGATTGTAAATATGGGATATGGCAAAACAAATAAAATAACTTGCGAATTTTTTCCGAAGTAACATTCCATACAGCAAAATTTGCTTAAATCCAATTAAATTCTGCTGAAAGATGGCTAAAAGTATTAAAATAGTGCATTGTCATCGTGTTCTGAGCTATGCTAAAAGTTTCAAATGTCTAGCTATTCGGGAAGTTAGTTAGAAATCGATTGCCAGATTTTTACCGGACAAACAAACAAACAAACAAACAAGAAAGCAAGCTAATAAAAACGTAGTAAAAAGGTTTTGTAAACAATCAATTTAATGTGTCAAATTGTCGGAAGGTTCAAGGCAGCGGCCGCTTTTCGACGAGAGAAGCGACTAGGGGGCAGAGCCCCCTAGTCTTTAATAAAATAATAGAGGAGGGTCCAAAATGTCTTGAGATAGTTCCAGTAAAGGATAGTACGGCAGTGCTCGACTTGCCCGGGAAACTGCCGTGCCCCTAGATAAATCATTTGGTGGAAAACAAGATAGTAAAATTTAATATAAACGGCGAATTATTATATCATATATCGTCGAAACAATGAATCTTTATGTATGAAATTATGGCCTTTTTATGAGACAATTAGCAAAATAAGGAAGATTTCCATGTGTTATATTTCGCGGAAAATACGAATATGCTCAAGAAAATTTATAATCATTATTTTTCCCTAACTATATAATATTATCCCAGTTGATTAGCTACGCTCTTTCAAAGAGAATTGGACAAACCTTCCTTTAGGATTTATTATCTCTGGTTCACAAAAAGGCAGTTTAACTATAAATTTCAAGGATCTAAAGTTTACACAAACTTAATTTTATATGTAAAAAAAAAATAGACTGCCAATTAGTGTGGCACATAGCTTCCTCGCATCCTATCATGTACTTTATTGTTATATCAACATTAAAATTATTGTTATACTACTTTATTGTTATATTGTTTATTGTTTAAAAACTATTAATCGTTTTAGCGATCTTTAACACTTCATAGCGGTGGAGGTGTTGGTTTTACTAAAAAAATGTATTTATAAAAAAATGTTTGTCTCATTGAATAGATGAAGTTAGATTTTTTCCTAAAATTCCAATTTTAAATTTTAAGTTCACGTTTACGTGAGCGTTGCTCGTGAACGCTTGGACGGATAACGTTGTCCAACGAACTTGTCCTGGGCATTGGTAAAATGAACATGTCTACCAAATTTCATCAAAATCTCGCGGACACACAGACCGACAGACAGACATGGAACCAAAAATGTTCCCTGATGTCTTGAAATTTTTAAAATCGGAGGCATAACAGTTTTTCGTTTTCAAAAGTGAACACAATGCTTCCGTTACCTTCGGAAAGCTCGGAAGCAAAATGGAAAGAGAATTAAAATTTATAAAGGAGATAAGAACAATAGCACGCATGCGCAGTAGTAAGGATTGTTTGCAGATTTAACTCCTCCTTTCAAAGCAGTAGATGAACAAACGAATCTGCTTTGTTTATAACTTGACTGGTCGGAGCGTAGCGTTGGGAAAACCAGCGACGCTGTCTCCACTGCTTCATAACATATTATATTGTTATCCATATAGCCTGATACGCGTAGAGACCAACTAGCTGTAAACACTCCTTAAAACAAAGGATAACTCAAATCTATAAATGGGTAATAACAGTTATGGGAGGTAACATGTTATTGCTGTTCTTTTATCGGGAAGTAACATGTTATTTGAGTAATAGGTGACAGCCCTTTCGAGCCCTTTTGTCACAAAAATAGTCCTTAATAAAATGGTCTGTTAGATGTACGTGTACGTTGTAGTAATATTTTGATGTCGTAGGATCCTTTAAGGGTAATGTGTAAGAAGAATACTCTAATTCATGTCAACTCTAGCAACGTTTCGGCTGGGGCCAGGGTGGCTCGGAGGCTAGAGCGCTTGCAAGTTAAGCAGCATCGAGCCGGGTAAGAAGGTGACCTCAGCTCTGGGTTCGATTCCCGGACCAGGTCCCCCCCTCAATGTCCACACAGCATTGTTTAAACAAATGGGAAGCTCCTCGAAAGAGTGGCGCCACCAGGTATCGGCCTGGAAACCATGATGATTAGGTGATAAAATCCAGCATATTAAATTAAAAACCTTAATTTTTTTGTACCCTTACATTGTCAATAGCCAAAAAAAAGAAGAAATTTCGAGGTCACGTGCAATCCGAATTAGCCAAGATTTGTAATAAAATTTCAACAAAAACATTATTTTATGATAAAAAAAAACAAAAGTAATTAAATGGACTTCATTTTAGAATATTTTAATCAAAATCGTCGGAACCGTTTTCGAGAAATACTTTTTTCCCGTTTTTTTCATAGGTTTTAATTTTAAGGAGTAGCGCCCCCAAATTTGAAGGTAAAATTAATTCGGCCTAGTAATTTAGGCTCCAGGCGTCTGCAGACAGACATTTTTTAAAAACTACTACTTTGGACTCAGGGGACCTCAAAACGTGTAAATTCATCAAAATCAAATTATAATACTTTCCCTTTATAAGGAAAGTAAAAAGAGCAAAAAAGTTACGAAAATCAAAAAAGTAGCCTGTACTTAATGATACTTTTTTACTTTAGCACCCCCCTATATCCCTGTGTGTTAATAGTTATTTAGCCAAAGAAACATTATACAGAGTAGCATATACATATTCCTTAGTCTATATAACTATTAAGACGAAGGGATATTTATTCTAATGGATCTTGAGACAAAGGAATATAACACTTGTGTTTATAATTGTAATCATATCCCTTAGTCTAATCAACTACTAAGATATATCAATATAAATATAAAACTTCCCCTGGAGTCTCAATGTCTCTTGGGAGACAAACAACCTTTTTGACTTTTGTAGGGCAGACTATTGTTTAGAACTAAAGGGGGTGCTAAAGTAAAAAAGTGCCTTTGTAATTAATACTAATGTGGGATTTCGAGTTTATGGCTCAAAATAAGAACTCTTTATTTATTTATTTTTTTTTTTATTAGATCTATTATTTTAGCTGTTAAGACTTGAGTTGAATACTCATATTTTGAAACTTTAATTCTTGAAGAAAAAATGCCTAGAGTAAAAAGTTCTTATTTTAAGCCATAGAATCTAACTTTAGCCTTAAAAATATGTCTTCCTATTAGCTATTTCATATTTTAAGTACTGCTGCAGAGTATTTTTGCGTTCAAAACTCAATGTGCTTAGCATTTTTTCTGTAAGCCCATTTTAAGATAATATAGAAGCCAAAGAAGCCACTAGACGTTAGGGAGCACAAAAAAAAGTCGCCGAGGAAAGCCGAAGCAAAGGCAGTCGAGTACGATCGGGTCTAGCCCCGCCCACCACTAGTGTCTATACTGTGCAGTGCATTCAACCCTATCTTCTCTTTACGAGACGCAACTAAAATATTTTAGACAAAAATGCTATAAGAACCCCCTCCAAGAAGTCAATCTATTTTTTTTACAAGAAAGTATAATGTAGAACTGATTAGGAGAGAGGTTCTTCTTTGGTGTGACACCACGTATTCTAAGAATTCCCAGCAGTTTAAAATATAAACATAACATATAGCATTATTATTAGATATTAATAAAAACCCTTTTCTTTTAATATTCTTAATAAATATTATAATATCATAACATGATCCACCGGTGGTCATATTAACAATTTCTTATTAATCGATTTAAATTAAAAAAAAATATTATGTTAATATATTTACGAAGAATATTATAAAATCTAGAACATAATCTGAGTATTATTTTAATTTAAGAAGGTTGGTTTGATTTTTGCAACATAACTATTTTTTTTAATTAAATATTTAAATAATAAATAATATGCTAAATATGTAAGATATTCAGTTTATTATTTATCATATTAATAAACATTATATTAATAATTGGCAGTATGAAATATGTATTAATAATGTAATGCATAAAATGGAATATGCATTAAAATATCTAATAAAAGCGACCTAATTATTATCAATTTTGTAAAAGATTAATTATTTTATTTAAGATGTCTTTATTTTGGTTTATAATAATTAAAGAGGATTAGTAGTTCCACGTAAATAGCATTCTTTTAATCTATGATCTCGTTAAACATTATATGTATAAGTAAAGGGAAGAGTTAAGAAAGAGTGCGTGTTCTAGAGGAGTAAGCGTAAGGGGGTTGAGGTAGGCTGTGGAGCGTACCCGATGATTCCCGAGTACTTCCGAGTGACTGTCTTCGGCGACTTTTTTTTGTGCTCCCTAACGTCTAGTCAAAGAAGCCCCCCAGAATAATAAAAAAAAAAAAAGTTTCGGCTGTTACCAGCCATTTTCGAGCCTAAAAACAACGATTTATTTATTGCAAGCATAACAATTAATATGATTACAGTTAGGTATTCACATGAAATACGCTATAAATATAATACCTCTCTGGTCTAAATGAGCCCTCAGGCTAACGAATCAAAAATATGAAAAATTCCCTCAAGTGTCATAGATACATTTGACAATTGTTTGGGAACTGATAGTTCACCACGTCTCATCCTAAAACCATAAAAACAAACATGGTAGTTACTATGCTAGTCCTGATTTGTGAAGCATAACAGAGTAAACAATGTATAATTCTCAATGTGAAGAGGTAGATACTTAATGTTGATGTACAAGGTGTGTGTTTACCATAAGTACGAACTGATCCTATCACTAACGTTGGTTAAAAACGCATATCACAGCCACAATAAATAACAATAAAAGCTAAAGTAACAATGATAACAACAATATCACAGTGAGAACTAAATGGCTAAATACAAAATAAAAACTCGGGTACAGGGTACCTCAGAACTTTTCCTCACTTCAAAGGTCACTAAAGTGGCCTCTCCTGCTGCTTCGCAGCAGGAGGAAGCAGCATTGGATGTGGTCAGTACTTGGATGGGTGACCGTTCTGAACAAACTGATATTATCATTCTTCAAAAAAAACCTTATTTTTAATACCTATATTTTATTTAATTATTTGAAATTTGGCGGTATTTGGACAGATGTATACAAACTTGACGTCATAAAAATTATCGCACTAATAAATAATTATATTCGCTTAAGGGTGCGCGGACGTGTTTGATTTTACAAAATTTCTGTTTTTGTCCGTAATATTAGAGATAAAAATACAATATTTCGTATCTGGGTTCATCAATGTATTCTTCAATGCAGCCGCGAGCCCGATTTTTGATTTTCCCCTTTTCTCCCACTTAAGTGATTCTTAAATCCGATTCTATTTATTTTTTAAAAAATGTAGCTCGCGGCTGCAAAAGGCAATTATCTAAATAATCTAAATCCCAAATTTCGTGCAAAAATATTAATTTTTAGAGCCAGGAGGAGTAATTTGGTAAATGGGAAAAAGTGGGATCGAGAGCTAGTGCAGTCTGTCGGATTTTTAGTGAACTAGGCTTTACTAACCCCCTCATTACCTTCTTGTCGGAGGTAACTAAGAGATGGTTAGAGATGGTCAGTCTCTAAGGGAAACATTCAAGCATAAACACGCTGTGTTTACACACACAAAGATTCGGCCAAAATTGTAAATATTTTTTATTTCAATGTTTCATTCTATTTTTTTCTGAAAATTTTTGTTTGTTTACAACTGTATTTTGACTTTATATAAATTGAAATTCGTAAATAAAAAATGAAATATAAAAAACATTGATTTTTTTTTACTTTTTAAAAAATTTTTTTTTATTAAATTTTTTTATACATATTTAAAAATGATGTTTTTTGAGATTTCAACTGAATTATCGGTTTTACCTAAACTTAAGCCGGGTTTACACGGGTAGACACAGGAGAGTAGAGTAGCGAGAAGAGAGTACTTTACTTCTTACTCTACCAATTTTGATTTTGGAGCGTTTACACTTAAGCTAGTAGTAAGTAGGTATAGTAAAAAATCGGTCCAAGACAACTGAGACAAACTTTCTTCTATACGAGTTCAAAATTACTTAGCCCAGTGTTTTCCATTTATTAGTTTTCGTATGTACATTTAATTATTATTGAACATTTCAACAAAATGTATCATAAAAATAAGTTCTCCTGGGAGGGGAATCGAACCCGGCTCTCTCCGTCCGCGTTAGATATTTTCTCAGGAACTAGATTTTTCCCGGGGAAACGGCTTATATCTTAGATTCGTATTTAAATGGACTACATTTTAGAATTTTTTTAATCAAAATCGTCGAAACCGTTTTCCAGAACTAATTTTTTTTTAACTAGTTTTTGGGGGATAGCGCTCCCAAATTTTGAGCTAAAATTCATTTCTCGATTTCACCTCGGAGCATGATTTTTCTGAACATGTATGCCAAATTTCGTCAAAATCGGCCCAGTAGTTAAGGCTCCAGGCGTCTGCACAGACAGACGACTGACGACAGACATTTTTTAAATACCACTTTTTTGGACTAAGGGGACCTCTCTCAAAATCGAATTTTCGTGCCATCACAATACTTTCTCTTTATATGAGAAAGTAAAAATTACTACTCTCACGGCTGCACCTTTCGTCTGATCACTTTGAAATTTGGCATAAATGTGTATAGTACCTACCAACACATTTTAAAAAAATATAGCAACTTAAACAAATTATTTAAAAAAAAAAAAAATAAGGGTAAAAAACTTAAGGGTTAAAAAAAATTGTTATTTTTGGAGACCGTGTGGGGGTACGTCGAGCTGATTACAAAAATATATCATTTTTTGGTTATAAGCTTTGATAAGGCGAGCGCAGGCGAGTTTGAAGTTGGTGTGAAAAGTGCCCCCCCCCCCCCCCCCCTTCTATCTTGCTTATGTAAAGTGCAAAAAATCTGAAAAAATTCCTGAACATTCTTCGACCAAAATTAATGATACAACTTCTCGGAAATTTTGAAAAAAATAAAAAAATTGTTTTGTATGTATTTATATATTTATAGTCCGGTTCACTGGTAAAAAATACTTTATTAGAAGTTTGTTTATGTGTTTTGAGGATATCAGACCCATAGATAGTTCAAAGTAGGCTTTTTAGCATTTTAAAAAACACCATCAATAGGGTACTACTTAAACTATACAGGGTTGCCTACGGACCCTCGCTGTGTGCTGACTAGCACACACTTGACCTGTTTATTATAAGTTGTGAATAGTTTACAGCTACTTTGTCCCATAGCCAAATAACAAAAAATAAATATTTGTTTTTACTTGGAATCAGTTTCAGATCTCAAGTATAAGTAAACATTCCATCATAATTAAAAGTGAAACCTATAATTTAAACGGTCTGCTAAGTTATTACCTTTTTAACGTTCATATATTTTATGTAAAATATATACCTTTTTAGCGAATTCCCTAGAAAACAATTCATTACTCATAAAAATATAAAACAAAGATTGTGGCACTCGAGTCCAATAATCCGATTATTTTATTCCGATCAAAAATAGTTCTATGAAATTTAGTATGTAGAGGAAAAACACATTTGTTTGTATTATTTCATATCGTCTTCAAATAATAAACATAATATAATAATCATTCTATAATATTAATATTTCTAATAATAATTGTTATTGTTATTACAAATGATTATTATATGGCGTTTTAGAAGCTATATTAGCATGTCAGCCTGATAATAATCTCGACATGTTTTAATTCTGCTACATCCAACTGTTCGGAGTAATGTTGGCAACATGCCGACAAAGGGAAACGTTTATGAAACTAAGTCGACAGGGTAGAATTCACCATAAATCAAAAATGACAAGAGTTAAGATTAACTATTGGTTAGGTTGCTACAGACTTACTATTTGTTAAAATAGGCATAATTGGACTTCTGACTGTGGCTCAAAATAAGAATTATTTTTTGCTAAGGCATTTTAGAAAGAGAAAAGCACGTTGCCAACTTTAACGAAATAGCAACTTTTTCTGCTCGCCAGCGGTAGAAATAATGCTAAGAGCAAAAAGTTCTAAGAGTGAAAAATTCATATTTCAAGCCATAAAATCGAAATCCACTCTTAAAAATATGGCTTTTAATTGTTTTATTTTTATATTGTTAGTTTCTTTCTTAGCATTACTTCTTCTTAGCAATCTTTCTTAGCATTTTAGTTTCTAAACACTAAAATGCTAGAAGTGCTCATCAACATTTTTTTTAGGAATTCAAAAAATCCTCAGCCAACCGTGTAGGTCCGGTCTTTTTTTCTCCATCCGTTCTCGAGAAAAGTGCGTACCCCTGTATATCAAGCTGAAACTCATTAAATATTTCTCTGCATACGATACTGTTATAGCATTATATTGTAGTAGGTACATATTATATGGTGTATATATATATATTAGTAAAATTATATATATTTATTTTGAAGGAGTTGTGGTGTGATGACCGCTAGTACCGAGAATGGTCTAAAATGAGTAAGCTGTTTATACAAAGATTGGTATAGCACAGTAAAGCATAATTTCGTGGCGTTTGCGTTTGGGGCAAATTAAACCATTTTTACTTTCTTATATAAAGAGAAAGTATTGTAATGGCGCGAAAATTCGATTTTGAGATTTAAACGGATTTACACGTTTTGAGGTCCCCTGTGTCCAAAAAAGTGGTCTGTGCAGACGCCTGGAGCCTAAACTACTGGACCGATTTGACGAAATTTGGCATACATGTTCAGAAAAATCATACCCAGAGGTAAAATCGAAAAATGAATTTTAGCTTCAAATTTTGGGGCGCTACCCCCTAAAACTCTGAAAAATCATGAAAAAAAAAAATATATATTACTCAAAAACGGTTCCGACGATTTTGAAAAAAAATTAAAATGTAGTCCATTTAAATACGAATCTATCGATGTAAGCCGTTTTTCTGGAAAAAATCTAGTTTCTGAGAAAATAGCTTAAAACGCGGACGGAGAGAGCCCGGGTTCAGTTGCCCGCCGAAGTTATTTTTATGATACATTTTGATGAAATATTCAATAATAATTAAATGTAGCTATGAAAACTAATAAATGGATCGTATATGAGAAAGTTTGTCAATTTTTGACCAATTTTTTATATTCGAGGGCTAACTAAATAACTAATAACTATAGCTAAGAACCATAATATTTGAAGATTATTATATACATATAATATAATATTCCAGACCAGACAAATTAAATTATTTCTAACATTTTCAATCTTCAAAAGTTTAAATAAAGAATTAAATACTTTAAAGTAAAATTATAATTTTCTAAAAATAAAAAAGTCAATATTATTTTTCTTAAAAAAAACAAATAAAAGTACGACATTAATAACGCAAATAAAATCCATATAATTATGTCAGTTAAAAAAGTAAATATTGTGACGTTCTAGAAAACAGAAATAAATTTTTAAAAAATACTCAGACCTACATGGTAATCTAACCTTCCGTGAAATGTGATTGTCAGAGACATCTAGCGGCAAAAGTATGCAACAAGCTTTAGGGTATACGCAGCCTTAATAACTTTTAAACTAATTAATGGAATTTTATCGGGGTTTTTTTATATTTGTTCCTTATTTTTTTCCGGTTCCAACGATATGCTATTCGTCAAAAACCTATTTATACTTTGGTATTATTAACCGTCAAAGTTTAAAAAATCAAAAATTGATAAATTCAAAATGGCGGCCAATATCAAAATGAAATTTGGTGGGCTTGTTTGTCATACACAGAGGTATTCATTGGAAGAGATTATTTCATTTCAGAGGATTCGTGCCAAATTTCAACTCGATCAGGACGATTGTCGATTTATTACGATTTTTTAAAAACTTTGCTGACTCAACAAACTGGGTTCAAGATGGCGGAAAAATTTGATTTTCCGGGCGGCACCACTACAGGTAAGGACTGATTTTTCTGCCAAGTTTCAACTCTCTAGGTTCAATACCTTGGGCGCTATGATAACACACACACATACATACACACATACATAAATACATACATACATACAGACGTCATGCTGAAAACCACCATTTTTTGGTGAAAAACGTACTTTTCCTACTATAGGTAGTGAAGAAAAGTAAAAATGGTAAAAGAAGAGTCCCAGTATCATTGGTACTGATGACTTGTTTGTAGTAATTTGTTGAAGCCCAGAAATGAAGGGTGAAATATAACTCTAATCATTAAAAAACCAATTTTAAGGTCAATATCGAATAAGTATTTTTTTTAAACTGATTATAAAACCCTTCATTTCGTGAGGGCTGTTCAGTCCCGCAATGCAGGAATGTTTTGCAGGTTACCAAATTGGGAAATATAGAGGAATGTATTTATCTTAAAGGAAGGTATAATTCTAGGGGCCTGGGTAGCCTATAGTATAGAGAGCGTTTGGCTTCCAATCAGGCAAGTAAAGCACCATCGGGTGCGGCCAGTAGTTGGATATGTGTCCACTTGACCATAGAGCTCTGGGTTCAATTTCCGAACCGGGGCTCCCGCTCAGTGTTCACCCAGCACATTGTTTAAGTATATACACCGGGCAGCTGGTTTGGGGCTCGAAAGAGCAGCCCCTCCAGGTTTTGGCCAGGAAACTATGACGAAAGCTCCCCCGGATAAAAGAAAACAAAAGCCAAATTCGTTCGAATTTCAGCTAAATCGGCGAAAAAGTTCTGAAATTATTTAGTTTCAAAGTTCAAACGCCGATAAATTTTAAAATAGTGGCAGATATCAAATCTATATTCAGTGAAAATGTTTGTCTTAAGGTTCATATCCTGCGTTTTGTACGCGCTTCAGAATAATCTATAGGCTGTCATAACATGACGCGAGAAAATTTGGTTCCAAACCAAATTTCTCACGTCAAAGCTAAACTGAAAATCTGATTTCATTTTTTTCAGTCATCCACTTACATAGTTAATATTAAATATAAATACACACTTGTGCTGTTCTTCATTTTACAACCATCATTTTAGAAAGTTAGTTTTGTATTATTATAATAAATTTGACTTTGATTATAACCTGAAAGGAACACTGCGCAAGTGCACAAGAAAGGAAGGGTGGGGGAAAACACTGAGTGACGTCTCCCTGGCTTCATGAATATATTTTTATCTATATAGCCCAAACGCGCGTAAATAAACGCAGTCTGTGAACCCACCTTTATAATAAGGTGTAATTGGTGCAAATTTCAGCGTAATGGGAATATTTTTCGTTTTTTACGCAATTTTTGAAATTTTCGCTGCAAGCAAAATGGGTTAATGACTTACAAATTTATGATTTTTGACAATATTTTAATGTTATCCAAGTCGAATATTTCTGCCAAATTTCAAAATAATAAGATGAGTAAAACAAAGTGGGTGAAAAATCGAATGGCAGATTCGACTTAAACAGAACCTCATTTTACATAAAACCATTTTAATAAAATGTATTTTGGGGGGTAGCGCCCCCAAATTTGGAGCTAAAATTCATTTCTCGATTTTGCCTCGGGGTTTGATTTTTCTGAACATGTATGCCAAATTTCTTCAAAATCGGCCAGGTAGATTTGGCTCCTGGCGTCTGCACAGACAGACATTTTTTAAAAAACACTTTTTTGGACTCAGGGGATCTCAAAACGTGTAAATCCATCAAAATCTCAAAATTGAATTTTCACGCCATCACAATACTTTCTCTTTTATATGAGAAAGTAAAAAAGAAAAGTAATTTGATGAATTGCACCGTCACTGCTTGGAGCTAAATGCGTACGAAAAAAAAAGGTCCGCACTTTTTGGTTTAGGGCTAATTTTGATAATTTCTAAATGACCTGTAAATTTTGGCCAACAATCCCCATCTCTCATTGCTCCAAAAATTTCTCAAAATTTTTGGGGCACCATTTTACCAAAATTATGATTTGCGGATGATTTAATTAATTAATTATTCAAGAAAGTGAAATACTTCATAAAGGAACATGTATATTGTACGATAAAGAAAACATATTAGGTACAATATAAAGTATCGTAGATGGAGAAACTCCTTTTAATTAATCCTTTCTTTTCATCCAGGACCTGCTAGGTTAAAGGGTGCAAACAATCTTTCTTTCTCTTGTACTCCCTGAAAATTAAAAACTAGTTCTTTTACCAGAAGTAACTAACATAAATAATTCTTTAGATTAAACTTTATAAATGGCAAAAGAGTTCACATTAGGACATTTGCCCCATTCAGTGTGCGGATCTTTGCCCCATTCAGAGCGCGGATCTTTTCCCCATTTTATCAAATCATATAAATATAGTAGCCTATCAAAGATAGGCTCCTATATGGAGGTAAAACAAGTGTCTATTTCGACACTACTTTAGCACCATTTTGGTACAACTTTATCAAAAATACGAATATTGATTTATAAGAATTAATAATAAACTGCTAAAATTCTGTAAAAGTTCGATTGAAACATAAAAAAATAAGCTTACCTCATGTTTCTCAGTACAAACGAAATCACGATAACCTTACTGGAGCAAAGCCTCGACGTAAGGAATGAGTGTTGCCAGTCCCACTTCAAAAAGTAGTTTCCCTCCCATTTTTAAAACAGTGTGGACATTTACCCCATGCGGACCTTTGCCCCCACCTACTCTATAGTACGAAATGTTGACGATAGGCAGGCTGAAGTTTCAATAAACGGCATGCACAATGTGATGCTCTTATATATCCTGCCAGGAAGTTGGAATATTAAAGGAGATAGATTAGTTTTCACTTGTATTCATTTTAGTACTATATTTCGCCGATAGAGGTTCTAAATGTTATATAAAATGATATCAGAGCTCCTAGCGGACCAAATGTTAATCAAAATGGATTAACGCTTCATAATTTCACACCTTCAGATCCATAAACTGTATCAATGAGACAAATTTATTCTGATTTTCTCCACTTCATGGAAAAGCATTGAAATGTCGATGTGTGAATTCAATGCCCAACAATATATCCATGATTTTCCATGAAATGGAGAAAATTAATATTTTACTTTTCCTCACTACCTATAGTAGGAAAAGTATTGTTTTCACCAAAAAAATGTTTTCGAGATTTCAACGGAATTATCCGTTTTAGGTGTTTTTAAGACCTCCTGAGTGGTTTTCAGCATGACGTCTGTACGTATGTATGTGTGTATGTGTGTTATCATTGTAGCGCCCAAGAGAGTTAACCTAGAGAGTTGAAACTTTGCAGAAAAATCAGTCCTTACCTGTAGTAGAGCCGCCCCGAAAATCAACTTTTTGAGCCATCATGAACCCAGTTTGCTGAGTCAGCAAAAACTTTAAAAAAAATCGTAATAACTCGAAAATGGTCTGATTGAGTTGAAATTTGGCACGAATGTACCTCTTTGTATGACAAACAAGCCCACCAAATTTCATTTTGATATTGGCCGCCATTTTGAAGTTATCAATTTTCGATTTTTTAAACTTTGACGGTTAATAATACCGAAAGTATAAATAGGATTTTGACATATAGCACATCGTTGAAAAAAAATAAGGAACAAATATAAAAAAATGGAAAGTGATTTTATAAAAAAATAGTTTGTCCGATATAACCCTCCCACCCTCCATGAGCATGTCCGATATAAACCGACTAAAACACTTTGGTAATTTGGCTATCAAAAATCTATATTATCAATCCCATATCAGATTTAATGGGTAAAAGATTACACTTTGTTATCCATACACTTAAATTTTCTTGCCTTTAGGCAAAATTCAGTACTCTGAAGTTATCTTCGTGCACAAGAAAAAACGATAAAAACAGATAAACACAAATTAGTTGATACCACTGAAACAAAAGAATCTAGTGATGGCTCCGCTTCTTTCTGCTGGTTTCCCCCTTCTGTAAAATACAGAACCAGTGCTGCTGCTAATTGGTATTGTCCGATAATACCCGACCTTCCCCTAATCGTCTGTTTTCGTTCTCTCTCGATTTACTACAAGCTCTTCTTTCTAATCCAAAATGTTATGTCGGCATTTTTATCACAATAAAAAGTCGAGATGCAGAAGGGCATGTCCGTTGAACGAGGTAAGAGGTTTTAGTAGAGGTTTCTGTTTTTGATAAGGACGAGAGAGGTAGACGAGACAAGGACAACCACTGCTAGGATTGTGGTTTCAAGTGGTTACGTCCTCTCGTAGGTTTGGAGAGGTTGTTCGAGTGGGCATCACAAGACGAAGCCGGAGGGGAAGAAGGCGTAGTGGATCTCGTCGAGGCTCTGGCTTGGATGACTATTAGCTGAGAGCATTCTAACCCGGTGTAGCTAATAGACTACATCCTGCAGCTCGTACAAACCCCGACCAGAGGACAATATTCATATCCTGTCCCCGTGCTAACAATCATATAGTCCCTCGGGTCACGGTCATATACACCTTATCACTAATTACCATGTATAAACTATGTCAACTACCGTTCAACAATGTCAAACACACGTGTATACCTTCAGTGTTAAATAACCAACGATGTAATACTTTACCTACCTACTGGAGATTTAAGCATCCTTTGGCAAACAAGTTCAAATTAGAATTATATAACAGTAGAAATATACACTCCACAGCAGGTATTTGAACCCGGACCTTTGGCGTGCCGGTCCAATGCTCAACCAAGTAAGCTACTCCGGAGAATGATCGGTCTCTATCCGAAGCGATTTCTGTTCTGTAACCTTTCTATAATTATAATTTAAAATTGGTTCCCAAAATGATGTTAAATTGCCATAGATTGGATCCGGCCTGATCCACTCTATACCATATATAAATATGAGTAATGAATTATGATTACCATTAATTTGGAACATTAAAGGTCATAGTAGTTAATGAGCTAATAGTGGTTAATGAGCAACCTACTTGAAGGGAGATACCGTCAGACTTTTCCCACTTTTTCTTTATAATAAATAATGACTAAACGTACCAGATTTGATCGTACAAACAACTGAATTTATTTCGGTCTGTTACAGTATTTTTTTTATCACATCTAACGTACACTATATGGGATGCTTACCTACGTTTTAGAAGAGGAAGTTGATAATAGCTTAATGCAATTTCAGTTACCAGATTTATGTTTTATTACCCGTTGTTATTATTTAAAACTTTTTTAAATATTTCTTTTTGTTTATTTTTCTTTAATTTCTATGTTGTCTTATTTCGGTATAGATCAGTGTTAAGGATCGCTTGTGAGGAGAATTCTTATTATATTTATTGGTTTGACCATGGAACAATATTTATTCCAAATTTACGTAATTTATCACCATTTAACGACTTAAAAATTGCGAGAATAAGACTTGAGAATGGCAGGTAGTACCGAAACATTGCCACGTAAAATTTGAGTTATGATTTTTATTACCCTAGAACAGTGTTTCCCAAAGTGTGGTACGCGTACCCCTGGGGGTACGGGAAGAGTTAGGTGGGGGTACGCGCAGCACCGGGCTTTGACTGCGCAGTCAATTTTATCCTGAGAAGGATAAAATTGTTTATGTTGAAGCAACAGTTCATCATAATTTGGTTCCCTGTTAATTTTTTCTTAAATTGGCCTTTTGTTTTCGTTTATGAACTAATTTTTTTTAATTTTGCTTCCGAGATTACCGAAGGTAACGGAAGCTATGTGATCGTTCTTAAGAACGAAACAATTATTAGTCTTCGGTTTCAAAAATTCTAAGACCGAAATCCGTTTCAGACATCAGGGAATATTTTTTGTTCCGTGTCTGTCCGTCGGTCTGTCGTTCAATTTTTGCGAACCAACATATCTTAAAAACTACATGTCCAATTTAATTTAAATTTGGATGGTAAGTCATAATTTGCTTAGTGTTGGTCCCATATAAGTTTCAAACTTCTGCGCTAATTTTTTCTCTTCCACATGCGCACAAACATACAGCTTCAAAAGTACTTATCTGATATGTATGAAACTTTTATAGTTTATTGAAAGTAGTCCGCAGATAGCCCTAGATTAATTTGAACCGTCTGAGTTCTTTAACTTTTGCAAAATTGATACTTTAATTTATGTAAAAAATCCTAAAACTTTGACAGATTAAAAAAAAAACGGAGGAAACAATTAGATAAATTAGACAATAATGGCTTGTAAAAGTATAAATTCAATAAAGTACGTGATAGGATGCGAGGAAGCTATGTGCCACACCAATTGGCAGTCTATTTATTTTTGTTATTGAAGTATACTCATATTTAATTATTATTATTTTTATTCATCCAATTTCTTGTTAGATTTGTTGCATGACGACTAGAGTCGTGGGACAAAGCCCAATGATGAAGTGACTCACATATTATTAGACCTAACTCCTTGGTTTTAGTCGTTTTAGTTTTGGACAAATTAATTTTTTAAAGTAATAATTTGTAAATATTTGACAAATAGAAAGTTTTTAATTTCCATTTTTAAAAAGGATTAAACCTAAAGGGTTGAAAATGTTCCAATATAAGCGGGAACGAATTATAACCGTGATATAAAAAGGAAGTAGTTTATATACTTTCATTTTCAATACCCTGATTGACACAGAAAAAAATAGAATTAAATAATTAAAGACAACCACAATAGAAATTGATTTTTTTTAACGAGGGGTACTTAGTGTCACGAAAATTATAGAAAGGGTACACAGATGTTAAAAGTTTGGGAAACACTGCCCTAGAAGATTGCAACTTGTATACAACATACGATCCGATTTTTCTATGGGATCAGATCGAATTTAGTAGTAGGTAAACATCTTATTTCAATTTCGTACCTAGTAGTAGTAGTAGTGGTTAAAAGGGGAAGGACGAACCACTTGTTGGACCAAGGCAATCAGGCCACATTGGGCCCATTTTACTAACCCCGTGGTGGAGAGTTCCAGCCACTTCCCACATCATACCTGTACACTGTACATTGTACATTGTACCGCCGAAGCGAGTATGGTGTGGTCATTAGTAAGCTATGTAAGCGTGCGTCAAGCCTCGAACCATAGATACAATTCACATCTCATGACACGGATCGAACCCACATCAAAGCGTGGGGGAAGAGAACCCCTCAGGGGGTGTCCCTCGCCCAGCTCCGTCCGCGATTCATAGATGCAACTCAGAGTATCATGGTACGGGATCGAACCCACGACCTCGATTCGCCTCGACTCATTGATAGTTTGACGAGCGGCCTAGAGCACATCGGCCACGCTGGCTCCCCTCTATTTCGTAACTAATAGGAGAAAAAATTCGAATTCGAAACATGCCAATTCACGCCGGGTCGGATCGTTTAAACAAATAAACTTGTTCTGTCTTTTGTGAGTGCTTTTTCGTCGATTCCTATGTACACGAAATGGTATGCTTACCAACGACTCAGTATGATAATATACAGTTTTTTTATCGGATCGGATCGTATTCAGTAGTAGGCAAGCATCCCATTTCAAGTTCATAATAAATCAGGAGATAATGATCGAGACTGTTCAATTCACACTGAATAGGAACGTATAAACGGCTGAACTTGATCTGTCTGTTTCGAGTCTTTTCCCGTCAATTCCGACGTTCTTAAAATCATTTGCTTGTCTTCGACACTATCAGTTCAGATCATACTCAGGCGTAGGCAAGCATCCAAATTCAAGGTCAGTGGATGCTACAGAAAAACACTCGAAACAGATACAACTTTCAAACAAGTTGAGTCATGTACACCAACACGATCCTATGGTAAGAGACTTAGAAAGTCACTGTTTCAGCACTTGTTGTCGTATGCTATATCAGATCGGATGATAATTCAGGTCTTTACTCCCTACAATCGCCTCCTTCCTTCCAAAGTGGCATCAACTTAAAAAATTATATTCCATGGTTGAGGAGCCATGGAGACCTAGGCCTGTCAAACTTGTCAAAAGGGTTATACAACTATATATGTCAAGGATGGCATAGGGATGATGTGTCGCACCATTAGTATAAACCATATAATTGGAAATCTGCAACCAGCTTGACATAAGTTGCTACCAATTTATATGACCATGCTGGGTGACACCTATCGTGGGGCACCTTGCCGCAGAAGGGAATCGTGCCCATAACCTTGGGATACTTAAGCATAGATGATAGCAATGAGTTACCAGGGACCTCTTACTGGAGACAGGAATCGTGCCCAAAACCTTGGTATTCTAAAGCATAGATGATAACAATGAGTCACCAGGGACCTGAGACCGGAATCGAACCCAAAACCTTGGTATTCTAAAGCATAGATGATAACAATGAGTTACCAGGGTCCCGGGACCCCTTATTGGAGACATGAATCGTGCTCGAAACCTTGGTAGTCTAAAGCACTCATGATAGCAATGAGGTACCAGGGACCCGGGACCCCTTACTGGAGACAGGAATCGTGCTCGAAACCTTGGTAGTCTAAAGCACTCATGATAGCAATGAGGTACCAGGGACCCGGGACCCCTTACTGGAAACGGGAATCGTGTCCTTAACGTTTCTAAAACACAGATGATAGCCCATGTGTCCTTTAAAATTTAGTTTTTCGTTTCCACCCTTCTATTTTTTAACAAATCAACAGAAAAATCCCAATAGTTATTATTCTTTATCAAAAACAAATAATGGTTTCTAAAAACATCGCATGTTTTGTATATAAAGAATGACCCCCCCCCCCCCTCCTAAAATGAATGTATATTACGTACAGTTTGAGCTACATTATAATAAATGGTTCAAAAGTTCTAGCTATGGTCACCATCTTAAAATGGCTGGGCCAATTATGCTGGTTAACGAACCCGTCCAATTTGTTAAATTGCCTACAACTTTTTGTGTAAGCACTTGGAAACTTTATGATGTACTTTTTATTAATTTACACTATTTTGTTTTTGTTTTCAGGTGAATTCGTCGTAAGACTTTGTGGAGAGCTTAAAATCACGGCGTGTGAAGTAGCTAACAGTGTAGAGTACTGCTACTGCGAGGGCAGCCTCTGTAACTTGGAGGAGAAGCGACAGCCTGCGAGACCTGGAGGACCCAGGTTAGACGATGAAGACTCGGAGGAGGACGGCTCCGGCAGCGGGGACAAACCTGTCGGATCAGGCAACACTGTAGTAGAAGCACCTGAATCTCCTCAGCACCATCCTGCGTCCAGTGCCGTAGCATTAGCACCAACGATCCTTCTCATCCTGTCCATCACCAATCTGTAAAACACAAACCCCTCAATTATCCTCCACTCGTCTTCAAATTCGTCTAAACAGTTATTAATTAATAAAAAAATCCGAATCGCTAGCTTTAATTACTAGAACCAAATTATTGATAATTGTAATTGTCAAAAGAACATGATCACTAAAATTCATCTGAAAAAAACGGACTCGGCGTTTGAATGTCCTTTCATTTTTTTTAGATATCGTTCTATTTGAACAGTGACAGAGTGCATTTGTAAATGATTTGTTACGATTTTTAATCGTAGTCGTTTTGAGCATCGACTATTACTAAAATAGTCACTTACTGTTTCGGGTGAAGGTTCTTCTTGCACAATTGTTAGAGTTCGGCAACAGTACACACTGATTCTAATTCAGATTATAATTGCGAAAACAGGCATTCGCCAGGTGATAGCTAGAGGAGGCAGACAAATATAAAGTTGGTAATTGTTCGTGAATTTAAATTTGTCTTTAGAGGAAGTTTAGTGTTTTTTGCCCCCATAAAGTGTTCATTTTAAATTAAATTAAAACTATTAAGGATTTCTAGGAGATGGTACTGAGAGAATTCACCAGGAATCAGTGACTAGAAGCTAACTACCATCTGACTTCGAACGTTGCGATTACAACCAGTAGTCCGCTTTTACTATGCCCACCCTGCTCTACACTGTTCATTTTTTAGCGTCTGTTCTGAATCAGAATTAGCATATATTCTGGCCGGACCCTTTGGTTCATCACTTGTTGTTGTACATCCCTATTTTTGGTTATTCCTGAGAAGGAAGGACGATTTAGGTTATGTGCGCCTAGCCAAAGAATGGCCTCCGGGCATGCGCGAAAGCAGCAACCTACTGCGCATGTCCGTGTTTTTTTTTATCTATTTTTTATACAGTTGAACCTGTTATTTTTTTGTCGATGTTTAACCTGTTAATTTGTTTTAATTGTTAAATATATATTACTATCTATATTTTTTTGTGAATAAATCTATTTATGTATAACACATACATTTGTTAAATTTATTGAATAAATAATGATTGAATTGTTATTTTTTTCAAATTATCAACAATTTTTATTTTTCATTGATTGCTACCGAAGATAAATCCTATTAATAAATTTAATCTGTGCATTCAAACAAGCAATATTGATGAAAATATCACAACGGGTTCACATAGATATAGGTAAAGCCAATTAAAGTTAAATTAAAAATCAAATTTTGGAGTGATAAGTCCACTGAACACAAAACTACTCTCAAATTTTAAAATACTACTTTCTTCTCAATCTGGTTAATGAGGTAGAAAAATTTGATCATATTTGCAACAACGCTCTTTGCTAATACTTTTTTAAAAAATACAAAATTATTCAAACTGGAATTTGGTTCACACAATTGTCCATTTGACAGACGAGTGGAGTTTTTGTATAATTCCCCCTCCCCCCCCCCCCCCCCCCAAAAAAAAATTAAATTAAATAAACAAACTAGTTACTAAGATTGAAACCTTAACATGGTTGAACGTGGTGATTCCAAATTCGAAATAATAACCTTGATAAGGTTAATCCAATTTATAGATTTTATACCCCCCCCCCCCTCCCCACCACCTCTACTCTATCATCCCTTTAAGTGATAACTACTCTTATCATAAGTTACCTTACACATCTTCCTTTTCTTTTCTTTTTTTTCTATTTTTTTTTTTTTTTTTTTTTTTTTTTTTTTTTTTTTTTTTTTTTTTTTTTTTTTCTACCTAACTTTGTCAATGTCTGAGCTAAATTGTTATTAATATATGAGGGGGTGAGTAGCGACTGTTCTAAGTGAAATTGTTGTTGAAATGAAAATAAATGCTGAAATAGATAAGTTGATACACATTAGAAAATGTTTGTGGCAAAGGGATACAAGTGAATGTTACGTGCTGTGATCTAGCGGTGTAAAAATCAACTAATTGGAGAATCAGCTGTTTCGTTTAGCGGCTAATTTAAATTAAACTGAGATTTATCTTTTGGCTACTTATCCCATCATTTTTATTTATTAATTTTTTTTTTTTTTTTTTTAATTTATTTATTTTAGGTGTGCCCATAAACCCTTATAATATTTATGATAGATTCACAATATTTAGTTAAACACAATAATGAAATTTAAGGATAATTAAAAATAACAACAAAGTTTTTAGATTTATCGAAGTTTCGAAAAATATACTTCCTTGTTAAAACTATAATACAAGAATGGTGATAAGTGATAACAGAAATTAGTAAAATATATATATAAGTAAATATAGAGCAGGTAGTACATTATTATAAGGGTTTTCCATAGGGCTTTACATTTGGACAAGGGTTGACAACGGTGGGCACGAATCGGACAACTTCTACCTGTTCTGGTTTATCCTCGAGCTCCAATTGGACAACATTTTAGAAGCAGCCCTCTTGGGTCGAACACGAACTGGACAACTATCGCATTTAGACTCTCCTACTAGATATCGCGTCATTACTATCGATTGTTATAATGAAGTCATATATTAATATATCCAAACAAAGCGTGATTAGCGAAATTTTACACGCTTTAACAAAAATTTGTTTGAATTCAATTTTGTTTGGCCTAGAAATTTCAATGACCTCTTCGCAGTGCTCCGCTCATTTTCTTAAGAAAAACATCCCTGCTGCATACCAGGTAGAGGTCCAAATCCAAGTACAAAAGAGTTCAACGGACAAGATATATCGATGTATAAAATTTTGAAAGAAGTCGATAGCGAGATATCGTGTTGTCAGTTGGGGCCTCATATATATTTCAGCCAACTTTTCTTTTGACCTGATAGTGAAAACATAGTCAGCGAAACTGCAGAATAGAGTGATAGTGACGAAAATTAGATGATTGTTTATATTGTAAAGGTACATAGTGGTAGAACATTATTTTAAGAGTTTTCTAATTTTTCATATTGTTATTTTACTATCAATTTATGATCTTACCTTTTTATTTTCTCATATTAAGAGATAGTACTGTGATGACGCAAAAATTCGATTATAAAATTTTGTTGGATTTACACGAGTTATATTTTAATATAGTGCTGACTCTGACAATACTTAGAAACACTGACAAACACAACTTAATCTTGACGTCAGAGCTGCTACGTCTATATAAGCTGACCACACCCAAGGCTTTGGTCCACATTTCACTTCTTTTCACACCACATTTCAATTCTTGCCGTTGTATCTTGTGTACTCCTAGGTCAGCTGTTGTTGTCTCCAACACTGACCCAAATTTTAGAGGTTATTGTAGTTTTTTGTAGTTGTAATTTTTATATGTGTGTTTATTAAAAACTAGCTTTCCCCCCGCGCTCCGCGCGGGGCTCGTGCTTGGTATTAGTGGCTGTTTCCTAAAATCATGTAGGCCTAGCAATTGAATTACATTCCTAAATAGTTTTATTTCCAAAGCCTTTTAAAGATAAAATCAGGACTATATTTACTCATCATTAATTCCATTGCTAAGAATATAATACTCTCCAAATCGTTGTTTGGAGTCTATCTATACATTTAAGAAATAGCCAATAGAAACTAAGTAGTATATTATTAACTAACAATGCTAAAAAGAAGTGTAATAAATAAGGAAATAAACATAGACAAAACCAATTAGACTGGGAAGTGATTGAACAATCATCAACCATGACTATGATAGTGCATTAATTGAATTACCAGTCTCTTCTCTCAATACGACAGTTGCACCAGTAAATATTTAAAATTTAAATTTTATTTTAAATTTAAATTTAATCGGTCAACAATTGCGGACGCCATAAGAGCTCGAATTCAATTTTTGTTTTACAAAAAATAAAAATATGCTCTATTTAAGGTAGAACCGATGAAGGTACGACAAAAAGTCCAATGTTGTAGATCTTTTAAAAAAATTTTGGGGGGGGGGGGGTAAAAATGTATTATTTTAACTTTTCGGATTTTTCTAGTCGTTTTGGGCCAATTTCCGACCAAACGCAAAAAACCGCGAATCTCTAGGTGGTCTAGAAGTACCCAAACATTTTGATCAGCGAGTCTGTGGGGTTTGGTTACGGTGGGTCAACGCAATTTTTTTAGGTTATGTTTTATATACTTTTTTTTTATAAAATTGTTAATAACTTTGGTTCAACTCAATATTTTTAGATGAAACCAAGCCTACAAATTGCGCAACATGTTTGCGCTCACCTCTGAGAAAAAATTAATTGATTTAATTTAGCCCGTTTTGCACCTATAAAGTCTGACTGGGGCGACAGACACACATACATACACGAAAAAAGTTAAGGCCGGATTCGGTTTTTGGAATGTTTAAAATGAAAAAGTATCCAAAAAATGTTCAATTCTGACCAATGTACACACAAAACTTTAATTTTATATGTATAGATAAACCTTTTTAAAAAAGCATATTTGTGAGTGGTGAACATATCGCACGTTTTGAGGTCCCCTGAGTCTAAAAAAGTGTTTTTAAAAAAATGTCTGTCTATTGTCTGTGAAGAGCCTTAATTAAGGCTCCACGCGTCTGCACAGACGACAGACAGACAACAGATGACAGACGACGGACAGACATTTTTAGACTCAGGGGACCTCAAGACGTGTAAATCCATCAAAATTTTTGAATCAAATTTTCGCGTCATCACAGAACTATCTCTTTATATGACAAAGTAAAAAGGTAAGTTCATAAATTAATAGGAAAAAAAAGAAAGTAAAAAAAAAAAATAAAACATTAAAATGTTGTACAACCTACTCTATGTATGTATTTACTTCACTGATTTTCGTCCAACCCACACGATTCTTGTATTATACCATAATAAAGAAAATACATTTTTTCAAAACGTCCGCTAAATCTAAAATTTCATTTCTTTACGTTAGACTGATTTTCCTCTATCCTCATTTTCTATTTCATTCACAGTCGATGTCCACTAAGTTATTCCGAACATATTTAGTAGCAGCACATTAGCGCTACAATAATTTCATTTCATAAGGAACAAAGTAAAATTATTGGTTAATTAGTAAGCCGCAATTATTAGTCACAATAAATTTACCATAACATATCATCTAAAATAAATATTGAATTGGAAACATGTTTCTCTCCAATCAGACCAAAAACAAACTGAATTTTGTAATACTCACTCATTAAAGTATTTACAATTAAAAATGTATATTTTTCAATTCCTACAAATAAAATTAGTTTAAACTGTAATGTAAGGATTTTTTTTTAATATTTTATTTATTTGTTTATGTATAATAGTGGGAAATATTGTAATATTCTTTTATATAAAACGTATTTTTTAAATTTCTTATTTGTATTATTTGTGTACTATACATATATATATATATATATATATATATATATATATATATATATATATATATATATATATATATATATATATATATATATATATATATATATATGAGGCGTCTAGTACGCCCTATAAAATGTGGTTTCTCTTACACCACGGAATTTAATTGATAACATATATTATTCCACTAAGAATGTACAATATACAATTTTGTTATATTATTTTCTTTTTATTTATTTATTTATTTATTATGATAATAGTGTAATATTAACTGTGGTATAATTTGTGAAGTACATATATGTTACCGGAAAACCCCGAAAACAGTCGAAGTAGTTGTGGCATAGTGCTTTAGCCAAAACCGATATTGACTTAGGTATAGGCAGATCTACAATTAAAATTTCCTGTTACTATCAGTTTTGGCTGAAATAGAGCATTTAAAAGTGTTTATCTCCAGTAGGGAGCAAAAGTTATGATTTTGAATTAGTTTAGAGGGACTAAAGTAAGTCGTTTCATCCCTGAACTCAAAAAGTAGGGAGAAAAAGTAAAAGTAGGGAAAAAAGTAAAGTAGGGCGAAAAAATAAAGTAGGGCGAAAAAGTAAAGATTGCAACTAAATTATTTTATAAATAGTAGAAAATGAATGGCTAATGTAATGAAGTTGTTGAAATCAGGTTGGCGACACTGCTTTTTCGATCATGTTTATAACCTGCATCTAAATAACCTTCTATTTGAGTTTAATTCCAATTCTCATTTGTTTTTAATATTGAATCTCTTATATCTGCTATTAAAAGTGCTAATAATTATTGTTATTTATTAAAATAATAAATAAAAACTGTGCAATGGACGAAAATGAGTATTTTCCCCCTACTGGAGATAAAATATTGTATGTACCTCGTGAGTAAAGTTCCATTATTCCCCTCGCGATAATTATCTCCCTCGGCTGCGCCTCGGGACCTAATTAGCGTTATTCCCTCGGCTGCGCCTCGGGATTAAGGGACCGTGGTTCCTTCGGCTTCGCCTCAAGAACCAATTTTTTCGCTCAGGGAATAATGGCTTACTTTACTCCCTAGGTGCATAAATAACTATTTTTTTCTATCCCCACTGGCTTTAATTGTTTCTATTTATGTTTTAAATTATGAATAAGAAAGATAATAAACAGGTCAAGTGAGTGCTATTCAGCACACAGCGAGGGTCCGTAGGCCACACTATATAGTGTTTACTGTAAAGTGCATAAACAGTGTTTTTTTAAAATGCTAAAAAGCTTACTTTGAACCATTCTACGCGGGTCTGATATTCTCAAAACACACTCTGATAAAGTATTTTTTTGCCACTGAACCGGACTACAACCACAACCATACAAATACATCGAAAAGACCATAATTATAAAAAACGTATTTTATCAATAAAAATAAAATAATATTTTTTTCGAAATTTCCAAAAAGTGGTATCTTTACTTTTGATCGAAGAATGTTCAGGATTTTTTGCACTTCGCATAAGCGAGATAGAGGGGGGGGGGGGTCACGTTTCACACCCACTTCAAACTTGCCTACGCTCGCCCTATCAAAGTTATAAAATAAGAATTATATAATCTATTGTGGTGTTGTATGGGTCCTTAGGGATAAAAACTCTTCTACGTCATATGATGGCTATATTTCGACTCGACCTTGAGTCATTTTCAAGCATCTAGAAAAAATTAATTATTGTTATAGTAGATTATTGTTTAAGTAGTACCTATATTGATGGTGTTTTTTTTTAAAATGCTAAAAAGGTTACTTTGAACTATCCAATAGGTCTGTTATTCTAAAACACATAAACAAACTTCTAATAAAGTATTTTTTTGGCACTGAACCGAACTACAAACATATATAGACATCGAAAAGACCATAATTATAAAAAAAAAAAAAAAAAAAAAAAAAAAAAAAAAAAAAAAAAAAAAAAAAAACGTATTTTTTCAATAAAAAATAAAATAATATTTTTTTCGAAATTTCCAAAAAGTAGTATATTTATTTTTGTTCTATGAATGTTCAGGCATTTTTTCAGACTTGTTGCACTTCACATAAGCGAGATAGAGGGGGGGGGGGGGCACTTTTCCCACCCACTTTAACGTCGTCTACAAGCTAATAACCAAAAATTATATATTTTTGTAATCAGCTCGACGTATCCTCTCGTATGATACCCCACACGGTCACCAAAAATAAAATATATTTTTTAACCCTTAAGTTTTTTTTCCCTTATTTTTTTAAGTCGCTATATTTTTAAAATGTGTGGCTAGGTACTATACATATATATGTCAAATTTCAAAGTGATCGGACGGACAAAAGGTGTAGTCGTGAGAGCAGGTGACAGACAGACGGACAGAAAGACACACGCAAGAAAATACAAGGGTCCTTGGTTTTGCCTACGGACCCTAAAAATGTAATTTTTCTAACTGAAGAATTCGTATTTTATATCGAATTCGTATTTTCATTATCCCCGTTATTAAAAAATGTCAATAATTGCAAGTTGGAAGCCACAAAACACCTCTAACTACTCCATTTAAGTTTAAACTTGTTTAGACTAGATTAACAGAAAATTCTACTTCTGATCAAGAAATATTAATTTTAACTAAAGTTATTGAATAAATTTTGATTAAAGCACATTGCCAATGCTAGGATCTGATTTTGGGTTTTGTCGTTATCACACACACACACATATATATATATATATATATATATATATATATATATATATAAAAATTTCCTTATACAGGGTGACTGGCGTTATATGTGAAAAAATGAAGTAGGTTGTTCTACGCCTCAGGAGCTACAAAAAACACTATATAAACCATGGGTCAAATATTAACCATTCTCCCATAAGTTCAAATTTTATGATTTTTTTAAGATCGCATGCCTTTGCTCATAAAAACACTAACTGCTCCAAAAGTATAAAAGCTAGAACAAAATTTTTGGTTTCGTTGTAAAGCTGACAAAATTTCCTATAAGAAAAGTGCAATTTTCATTTTCATTTCCCCAAATTACATGACAAAAAATGTATACAAATGTTGCTTTTAAGAAAAAATAAAAATAGTATATTATGTTACAAGGCTGTGAAGTGAGTTTTTTCTTTACCGCGGCAATTACATTTACTGTCGAGCGAAGCGAGACAGTAAATATTGCCAAGGTAAAGAAAAAACACTTCAAAGTCGCGTAGCATATGCTGTTTTTTCCGAGGTAGCAGACAATGAAAAAACATTAAATATTAATCACTAATCAATATATAATAATAACAAATATTAGTACATACTTAAGACTTAAAAAAAGAAACCTTAAAATGAGGTTACACTATAAGAAAAGATAAATAAAACGCATTGACATCTAGCGGATTTTTATCGTACTAGAAGCATTTCTACAAAGACTGCAGCACTACTAACGGAAGTTTTGACAACTACCCGCCGTAAAGAAAAAATCTTTTAGAGCCTAGGACGTAAAAGATTTTTTCTTTACAGCTAGGAGTAATGAAAAGATTTTTTAAGTCCACGTAATGAAAAAATGGATTTTAGCTATGTTTTTTAGGCTCTAAAGTTACTATTTCACAGCCTACCACGGAAAAAATATTTTTTCTTTGAGGTTCCATAACCTAGAATAGAACCGAGATTAAACTGTTTGGACTTCAGGAAAAACTTCCTTATTTCCTAAATGTTTGATCAATATTAATATTAATACCTATTCATAGGGTGGATTTTTTAGTAAACGTCGCTGAAAGTATAAAAGAAACATGTTTATTGTTGCTATTTTCGACTAACAGGTGAGTAAATAATTAAAAACATATTAAAAAAAAACAAGACTGGTTTAGTATACTCACCAATATTTTAACAAAAACAACAATAAACATGTTTCTTGTTTTACTTTCTGCGAAGTTTACTTAAATTCCGCCCTATGAATAGGTATTAGTATTAATATTGATAGAAATTTTAGGAAATAAGGCAGTTTTTCCTGAAATCCGAACAGTTTATTCTCGGTTCTATTCTAAGTTATGGAACCTCAAAGAAAAAAGATTTTTCTATTTTTTCTTAAAAATAACATTTGCATACATTTTTTGTCATGTAATTTGAGAGAATAAAAATGAAATTTACACTTTTCTTATAGGAAATTATGTCAGCTTTACAACGAAACCAAAAATTTTGTACTAGCTTTTTTACTTTTGGAGCAATTAGTGTTTTTATGAGCAAAGGCATGCGATCTCAAAAAAAAACATAATTTGAACTTATGGGAGAACGGTTAATATTTGACCCATGGTTTATATAGTGTTTTTTGTAGGCCCTGAGACGTAGAACAACCTACTTCATTTTTTCACTTATAACGCCAATCACCCCGTTATACTAATTGAATGTGATTATTTTTGAGAAAGTTATGTACATATACGAGTGAGATAATTACATGGAATATTTCTTTGCCTTCTTTTATTTATTAATTTTTATCTTTAAATTGTGAAATTAAAACTTAAATAGTACAAACATTTAAAACGAATTAATTTTGGTTTTTCATAAAGAGAAACTTAAAGCAACTCTTATTAATAAATTCATAATTATAAATTGAACATAATAAAATATAACTCTGTTTACATTATAATCAAACCCCCGACTACAATTTGATAAAGTTTTATTATGGCACATTATTTATTTCATATATATATATATATATATATATATATATATATATATATATATATATATATATATATATATATATATCCATTATCTTATAATATTGCGGAGTATAAAAGAAAATAGCTCACTTTGGAAATGAGTCAACCGATGTCTAGTTTTATTTGTTATGTTCTTTACATCATTCTTAAAATGTATATTTTTATTTCATCAAACTGTTAATTTTTATTTGGAATAACAATTTCATAAACTATTACTTTATCAAATTGTTAAAGAAGAAAAACAGATAAAAAGTCCACTCCGGCGTTGGGAACTGAACCAGGCATCTCTAGATATTACCAATAGATTCTCCTCGGAGACCTTGAATTTTTACATATTTTTTTCTTTATTAACCTTAAGGGTTAACAATTTATTAATTTAAATTTCCAAGTGTAATATGTATTTCGTCTTTCTTATGTTTTTAATTAGTTTATTTTTTTTATATAGTATATGAAGTGTCCTAGAACAAAACCGTTAACACTTCAGGATCTAACAGGAAATTTATGATATTCGTAAAAAAAAAAAAAAATAAATAAAAATAAAATAATATAGAAAACTAATAAAATAAAAAAATTGTCGTTTTTTAAGTTCATCGTACAAATTCCCCAAAACAACGCTTCTTACCATAAAATACATTGTACAGCATCGAATTGTACCTCGAATGCGAGTAAAACCAATTCCAGCTTTGTATAATAAAATGAAATTACATCTAAATTTAAATTTCTTGAAGAAATGGAACGTTAAGCGTTAGAGTGTTGATTAAGGTTATATTAATGGATAAACTATTTAGTTAATAATAAAATAAAAAATCCATTAAAAATGACAGTGACATAGAACTTTGCTGAAAATCAGGGTTTAATTGTACAGATCAAGGATTGGAATCATTCGACGCAGAATTTGATGCTCTTAAAAGTTTGTTTTTTAGGATGAACATACAAAACTATGATATCTCGAAAACGGAACTATGATTGTAGGAATTTATTTTTTCAGTGTCGAATTCCCTTTAAGATCCTGAAGTGGAGCGGTTTCCTTCGGGGAAAAATTCACTCTGTATAATTCGATTTATATTTTATGTTCAACTTATTTTTATTTTGTATATTTTGATGAAAAAAAAAAATTAAAATTAAAAAATAAAAGAATGATTTCGATATTAATTTGTATTTATACCATATAATTCTCCAATAATATAAAGAAATCTACCCATTTAAATTGTGAAAAATGTAAAATCCCCAAATTAAAAAAAAAAAAAAAAACGTTGTATCCTCCAAAAAAACAAATTGAATCCTTACTATTAAAATGTACCAAAAAAAGAATGAAATTGTATTATATTATTGTAATATTGTACAAATATAATAATTAAGAATAATTGTTAATGCATTTTTTGTTTTATTTACAATTAAACGTTAAAGAAACCTTTGTTTCTTTGACTATTCGTGATTTTCAAGAATAATCCATTCTGTATAACAACTGCGCCCACTGTATCAACTGCCATCACTGTAGAAACATTATTTATTTAATCATTCAAATACAAAAGTGTCACGTAAAAAAAGGGGGCCTTAAATAAAAAAAAAAAAAAAAAACATAAATGGGACCCACAATATATTTAAAACAAAATCATAAAAAACACATAATGACCCACGTATTTTCTGCTTTTAAATATTTGCGTACGTACACTAGACCGGCCCAATTGCAAGCTTGACCCAGATATTTGTCGATGGACTTATAACAACAATTAATTGAATCAAGATGCGTACACTAGCTTGATTGACGGCTAGGCGCAGATATTTGCCGATTAAATAAAATAATTGAATTATATTAGGATGCGTATACACTAATCGGTCCGATTGCCTCCCTGGCCCAGATTTCTACCAATGCAATTAGACACATAATCTTGAATTAGGATGCGCACATTAGACCGTCCTGATTGCCGACTGTACCGGATTGTTTCTAATGGAATTAAATTAATTGAATTGAATTAGGTTGAGTGAACTGAATTTCATTAGCCAAAACCATGGTCGAAATGTGTATCGCTTTTGACCTGGGTTTTTATTAATGAAATTAAAAACTAACTTGAATTACGATGTTTCAATGATAGAGCCATGCGATGCCTAGTTTATGTTATGTTATCATAGTTCAAGATGATAACTGTGAAACAGAGGTGTACACGCAAATTTTTCAGTACCGGCAGGCATTTTTTAAATAGATGCGAACTGTGGGCGCCATCATCACACTGCATGGTTTCAAGGAACCCTTGCGGACACTTTTTAATTTTTATGAGGGCCATTGAACTTTGTAAATCAGAGTTGACTTTCTGTAACATTTTACTTACCGTGTTTATTTTGAACAGTATCTTATGCCAGGTGACTACACAGCAAATAAACTTGAAACTCTGAAGTTTTTTTAGCAATTCCTAAAGCTGTGTTTCTGCCAAAAGCGTCATTTTTTCGTCTTGGGAGGCTTCATACACAACATCATAAATTTCCTCAGGATAGTACCTTAATGGCAATATGGCCTCAATTCTATTTCCCAACAAGTGCTTCTTTAAAATGCTCCAGTGGTAAATTGAAGCTGCAAAGAAGTTATACAGTTATTTAATGTTACTAAAAAAGTCTACTGCAAGGGTGCAGTTCAGGGCAGCATCGTTTATAACAAGATTAGTCTTATAAACCTTAGTCGTGCCCTAAACATTATAAATGATAAATGGAAACCACCAGATGAGTATTTTTAGTAGGAAAGGGGGTGTTTGATCAACCAAGTAGACGACCTCATTGATGTATTGTACTGTAATGTCTATACTTCATTTTCTATCCCTAATACCTTTAGGGGGGATTATTAATGATAATGTAACAAAACTAAATCTATTTTAAGGGAAAAAAATCCCTTTTAATAACTTCATACTTAATTATAGATTTCTGATAATTGAATGTATTACTGCTGAAAAAATGTTTCATAACAAAAGTACAATTTGCGTAAATTAATTTTAGCAACTTATTTTGTTATCATTCTAAAGGATGGCGCAGCGCGGATGAACACATTTTAAATGGTTACCATGAGCTTAATACTAGGGCTAGGAGATTGAAATGAAGAAAATATTCTTGCAACAATGTGGAAGTTACGTCCGATAAATTACGTCCTTGTCGATTTACACATTCTTCGAGGCGTTCAGCGAAGTTGCGCATCACGTTCTACATCTTGAAATGAATCCGAGCGATTTCACGGCAGATAGCATCCTTCAATTCGGCAAGGGTACGTGGTTTGTCGACATAAACTTTGGCCTTTAGGCCCGGTGCACACTTGTGGCAAAAGTAATCAGGACACTGCGTCATTTCTAATCTGCGTCTTATCGGATAGGTATCGGATAGGCCTGAGCCTATCCTGCGTCTTATCGGATAGGTATCGGATAGGCCTGAGCCTATCCTGCGTCTTATCGGATAGGTATCGGATAGGCCTGAGCCTATCCTGCGTCTTATCGGATAGGTATCGGATAGGCCTGAGCCTATCCTGCGTCTTATCGGATAGGTATCGGATAGGCCTGAGCCTATCCTGCGTCTTATCGGATAGGTATCGGATAGGCCTGAGCCTATCCTGCGTCTTATCGGATAGGCCTGAGCCTATCCTGCGTCTTATCGGATAGGCCTGAGCCTATCACCAAGGCGACAGTCTCTCATTTGCCACCAACGAGATGGATCCTACACGTGCCCAAATATTTAAGAAGAAAGTAGTTTTTTCATACTTAGTGTTCAAGTACATAAATCGTAAAAGTGAAATTAGAAAAGGAAGTACTGGATTCATCCGTACAACAGGGAGAGGCACTTTAAGGGAGCCTTTAACGTATGCTTAGGGGTATCAGGGAAGATGATGACAAGTTTTTTAATTATTTTTAGAACACAATTCGATACTTTGACGAATTAGTCCGTTCTTTCACTGAAGTCTTGAAAAATATTTTCGCAAATGCTTTCCCAAGCGGAGTGTTTTTTTTATCCGATCCTTATACTCCTCATGACCAACATCCCAAATTAGCGGGTGCACTTTTACCTCTTAAAAATGTGTAAATCGACAAGGACGTCTTTTATCGGACATTATCTTCCACACATGAAAATTTGACTTATGTCCAATAAACTTCCACATTGTTGCTAGAAAATTTGCTTTATTTCAATCTCCTGGCTCTAGTATTAAGCTCATAGTAACCATTTAATATGTGGTCATCCATGCTGCACCACCCTGTATTAGCTATTCAGAATTAAGAAACAAACTTTATAATTAAGTTACCTTACCGATTCTTTTTTTTATCTTTGTATTGTTGAATTTAGATGGGCTCATAACATTGTTAATGGTCATAATGCCACTAACGAAGTTAGTTGAGGAATTATGAATGATCTATACAACGAAATACGAGTATAATACTAAGACTTGTTTTAATAAGATTTTATAATACTATACATACATGAATTTAGCAAAATTTAATCCCTCTACAATTGTACGAGTATGACACAATAGTTTGAGTACAGTAGTACCACTACAAATACCAAAATGAGAAATTAATAAATTGATAAATCTATTTTTCAATTTATTTTGTATGCTACATAAACAATACATATTCAAACGACGAAATTACATTTAATTATCAAGTAAAACGTAAAAATTATACTTGAAGTTCCAAGTTCCTTAGTCTTTGGAATATCCATTGCTTTTTTCATTAATTTTTCACCCACTGAACCAGTACCAATTATGATAATATGATCTACCATCCAAATTAAATTAAAATTGGAACAGTAGTTCGCAAAAATGTTAAAACAGCGCGATTGAACTCAGTTTTTGGCCGAAGCACTGGCGTCATTTTTCTAGGCTTTCTGTATTATTTTCCTAACGATCTGGTAAAATGGAATACTATCCACTTAGCATTGAGGAGACGATGGGATAAAAACCTTTGATCCAGTGAATCATCCTACCTTACTGGGCTCAAGGGTAACTCTTTTTGTCCTAGAGTCCAGTGCTAGTTATATCTAAATTCTTTAAAATTATTGATCTAAAAATAAAATCTATTTTGAGAGATTATTATAAAATCTCAGGCTTTACTGCCAAGAATGTCCACCCTGGGTAAACTTCCGAACTTCAGCTATTTTTTCCATGCAAGTTAGAACCGAGCTTTACCCTACAACAGCGAAATCTTTTACCGTTTATAATAAAATTATTTAAACTTTGATAACAGAAACAGGGCAGAGAACAGAAAGAATCAGAATAACATTAACCAAACGATTACAGTAACATTAGTGAAGTGTTATAATATAACAATAACAGTTCATTGCATCTTCTTCTTGTTACTTGAGATGTTATTGATTCCGCCCTTTTATAAAATATCAATAACAGGTGATCTGTGCTGTTATAATGTGAACTGTTATTCGATAACAAGTATTTTTCAATAACATGTTATCTGATGAACTGTTATTCTCTAATAACTTGTTAGTTTGAACTGTTATGTTATTTTTAACCCACCTCTATATTCTACCTTAAACACCTAGTAGTCCAGTCAAAAAATACATAAAAAGTAGCTAAATTCGCAAAGCGTGATGTAGTTCTGATTTTTTTATATGTTGTTCGGACCTGTTAGGGTAGTGTGATCCTAAGTTTGCAGCTTCGAAAAAGCTGTGCTACCTGCGTAATAGCTGAAAAACTGATAAATATTCGTACTTGTTTTAGTTTTTGCCATATAACTCGTAAACTATGAATTTTTCGATGTTAGACGTTGTTTCTATTTTTAAAGTAAAGTAAATTTTCAGCAGCATAAGCTCAACCAGAGCTCTGTATGACCAATAGGTTCCGAGATATGGCACTTCGAAAATTGGTAATGTTTTTCAAAAAATGGCAATTTTATGTATTTCTCTCGTTTCGGGCCAAGTATCGGCATAAAACAGCCCACCTACGAGAAAAGTCACAAGGAATAAAGTTGTAGTAAATTTAATTGGCTTTCTCTTGAGTACAAAACGAAATTTGCAGGCCCAGTAGTTCAAGTGCAATCGTAAAAATCACAAAAACAGAATATTAGATTTTTGAAGAAATTATCCAAGAAGTTAATTATAGATAACGGTCGTATTCCGGGACTGATGGAAGTCGATGTGGTATTTGGGTCTTCTCAAGAAATTAAATTGTGGGAAATGTAATTGGGTTCAAAAAGAAATCGTAACCTAACAATGTCATTGCATGTTCATCACGGATCACCATACACGGGAGCACAATGGCATTAGATGCATACAATTTGATAAATGCATTATCATGAACTACTGCATAAATTGAAGTGTTGCACAAGTTTGGTAAATCACAAGAAAGCTCGAATGCCCGAAACTTGTTATTAGAAGTGGTTCAGGTTCATTACTAAAAAAAATACAAATTCCTTTTTTTTTGTTTTTTTACACTTGCAACAGAACTATTTTGTCTACAGTCTATATTTCGTGCTTGCATAAAAGCCAATTAAATTTACTACAACTTCATTTCTTATGACTTTTCTTGTAGGGGAGATGTTTTATGCCGATATTCGCACCGAAACGAATGCAATACATAAATTTTCCATTTTTTTTTTAAACACTGCCAATTTTTGAAGCGTCATATCTCGGTAACTATTGGACGTACAGAGTTTTCATTTGTTGCAAAAAGAAGTTAATTATCTTTACTACAACTTCATTTCTTATGACTTTTCTCGTAGATTAACAGTTTTACGCCGATATTCGCCCCAAAACGAGAGAAGTACTTAAAATTTCCATTTTTTGACAAAAATATCCGATTTTTAAATTGCCATATCTCGGAACTTATTGGTCGTACAGAGCTCCGGTTGAGCTTAGGCTGCTGCAAATTTACTGCACTAAAAAAATAGTAAGAACAACTAACATCGAACAACGTATAGTTTACGAGGTATATAGCAACAACTGAAAAAAGTCCAAATTTTTTTCAGTTTTTCACCTATTACGCAGCTAGCACAGGTTTTTTGAAGCTGCAAACTTAGGATCACACTACCCTAACTGGGCCGAACAACATATCAAAAAATCAGAACTACATCAAGCATTGCAAATTATAGGTCAAGTATGACTAGCCTAATATACTGTTTTTGTATTTTTACTATTGCACCTGAACTATTAGGCCTACAGACTTCGTTTTGTACTTAAAAAGATGCTAATTAAATTTACTACAACTTTACTTCTTATGACTTTTCTCGTAAGTGGGCTGTTTTATGCCGATATTTGGCCCCAAACTAGAGCAACACTTATCTTTTAAAAACATTGTCAATTTTCGAAGTGCCATATCTCGGAACCTATTGGTCGTACAAAGCTCCGGTTGAGCTTATGCTGCTGAAAATTTACTGTACTTTAAAAATATGAATAACGTAAACATCGAAAAACTTATAGTTTACGAGTTATACGGCAAAAACTTAAATTAGTACGAAAATTTTTCAGTTTTTCAGCTATTACACAGCTAGCACAGGTTTTTCGAAGATGCAAACTTAGGATCACACTACCCTAACTGGTCTGAACAACATATAAAAAAATTAGAACTACATTACGCTTTGCGAATTTAATGTCTTATTTGACTGGACTATAGGTAAGGTAATATTTTTATGAAAACTTCTAATTAGGAGGGAAGCACCCTGAAGTAAATGTATGTTGAAAACATTCTACCCCAAAGTGTGTAAGAAAGGGGGAGGAAGAGGAGATGAAAAATCAAACAAGTTTGATCATCCCATTTAAAAAAAAAAAAAAAAAAAAAAAAAAAAAAAAAAAAAAAAAAAAAAAAAAAAACACTCACAAAAGTTGTTAGTTGTTTATTTGGCTCCTGTGGGGGTGAAATGACACGAACGAAATGACCTTTAGATGCGCGCATGGCGGCATTTGGTAGTGACACTCCCCCCCATGGCCCATATACGCATGCGCAATTTGAAGGCCTTGAGTTCATCCAGTGTATTTTGAGCAGCGCAAGTATGGAGACGTGTTCTAGTGCTATGTAAACGCGATGTTAACGATTTTTAACTGCAGAAAAAGTTACTCCTACTCAAATATATCGTCGTTTAAAGGTTTTTTATGGTGACGATGCTGTTGATAGGTCAGCTGTAAATCGATGGGTAGTAAAATTCGTGCTTGAGAGCCAGGAAAAGCCATAAATGTTGAATAACCACGCAGTGGACATCCAATCATTGCAGCAGACGATAAACATCGTAAACTCGTTGACGATTTGATTAAAAATGATTTGACAAAAAGAAGCCGACACGTTCCTTAGATATTCGAAATTCCAATATGGTTTGCGATACGCTGTTGAGTGATTCGCCGGTCATTTTGAATCAAATCGTCGACGAGTTTGTGATGTTTATCATCTGTTGCAGTTATCGGACGTCCGCGGCGTGATTCATCAACAAGTATGGCTTTTCTAGGCTCGCAAGCACTAAATTTTATTTTCAATTGGGGCCCATCAACAGCATCCTCACCATAAGAAACCTTTAAACCACGATAAATCTCAGTAGGAGTCACATTTTCAGTTGTTAAAAAGTTCGATAACAGCACGCTGTTCAACTCGCGTTTGCATAGCACTATAGAACACGTCTCCATATTTTGCTGCTCAAAATACACTGGATGAACTCAACGCCTTCAAATTGCGCATGCTTATAGAGGGGGAGTGCCTCTACCAAATGCCGCCTTGCGCACTTATGAAGGTCATTTCGTTCGATTTCTACAAGCATGTGTGCATTACTTTTCAGCCTACCCTCTAGTATTGGATTTCAAGTCACACAAAATAATGTAATTTAATTTTAACGTGCTGTCTATTATACTTAAAGGAACCCTATCTTATAGGATTAGACAACATTTTTATCTTTTCAGATCATATTAAGTAACATATCCATAGCATTATATGTGTTCCAGACGGGGGTTATTAAGGGTTTAGATAATAAATTGACACCGTTATTTCATGTCATAGCATTATAGAGTAGAATATCCGAAACCTAATAAAGTAGAGAGAACCTAATTGGACATTAACATGTTCTGCACGTTTCTGTTACACATCTCAACAACCATATTTAATCTGGTATCGTAATATGAAGTAAAGGAAACATTTTCTTAATATTTCTTGTTAATTCACACCACACCCTAATTAGTAGAAATACTAAACAAGAGATATGCAGGTGAAGAACAGATAATAATGGCAAAATGGAAGTAGAGAGGTAAGGAGTAATTACCCACGGTAATGAGGCTTGGCTATTCTCTTAGAGACTTCAAACTAACAAACTTCACTTCAAAATATTCCTGCCTTTCATAATATCCCTATAAAAACTAAAATAATCAACATTCCCCCCCCCCTTCTCGCATAAAGGAAAGTATTGCGATAGCGCGAAAATTCTATTTAGAGATTTTGATGGATTTGTACGTTTAGAGTCCAATAAACAGGTCAAGTGTGTGCTAGTCAACACACAGCAAGGGTCCGTAGGCCACACTATATAGTGTTTAACTGTAAAGTGTATAAACAGTGTTTTTTTAAAATGCTAAAAAGCTTACTTTGAACCATTCTACGCGGGTCTGATATTCTCAAAACACACTCTGATAAAGTATTTTTTTGCTACTGAACCGGACTACAACCATATAAATACATCGAAAAGACCATAATTATAAAAAACGTATTTTATCAATAATAAATAAAATAATATTTTTTTCGAAATTTCCAAAAAGTGGTATCTTTACTTTTGATCGAAGAATGTTCAGGATTTTTTTCAGATTTTTTGCACTTCGCATAAGCGAGATAGAGTGGGGGGGGGGGGGTCACGTTTCACACCCACTTCAAACTTGCCTACGCTCGCCCTATCAAAGTTATAAAATAAGAATTATATAATCTATTGTGGTGTTGTATGGGTCCTTAGGGATAAAAACTCTTCTACGTCATATGATGGCTATATTTCGACTCGACCTTGAGTCATTTTCAAGCGTCTAGAAAAAATTAATTACAACAGATCAAAATCTATTTCCTTACATTTTATTCATTTTTTACATTCTATTCATTACGACATCGAAATCAAACAACTTATGAAACAACATAGACTATTCATAAGGAAATAGATTTTGATCTGTTGTAATTTATTTTTTCTAGATGCTTGAAAATGACTCAAGGTCGAGTCTAAATATAGCCATCATATGACGTAGAAGAGTTCAATTTCATTCTATTCATTACGACATCGAAATCAAACAACTTATGAAACAACATAGACTATTCATAAGGAAATAGATTTTGATCTGTTGTAATTAATTTTTTCTAGATGCTTGAAAATGACTCAAGGTCGAGTCGAAATATAGCCATCATATGACGTAGAAGAGTTCAATTTTTTATCCCTAAGGACCCATACAACACCACAATAGAGAATATTTTAAGGGATCACCTTCATCTATAATAAGAATTATATATTTTTGTAATCAGCTCGACGTACCCTTTCATATGATACCTCAAGGTGTCGAAAAAAAAAAAAAAATTAACCCTTAAGTTTTTTTACCCTAATTCTTTTTTTAAAATATTTTTATTAAGTCGCTATATTTTTAATATATGTGGGTAGGTACAAGAAGTGATCGGAAGAAAGGTGTAGCCGTGAGAGCACGCGAGAGGACGGACGGACAGACACACGCAGGAAAATAAAGGGTCCTTGGTTTTGCCTACGGACCCTAAAAATGGCTTAAGCCTCCCCAGAAATCACATTAGCCTCCCCAGGAATCACATTAGCCTCCCCAGGAATCACATTAGCCTCCCCAGAAATCACATTAGCCTCCCCAGGAATCACATTAGCCTCCCCAGAAATCACATTAGCCTCCCCAGGAATCACATTAGCCTCCCCAGAAATCACATTAGCCTCCCCAGGAATCACATTAGCCTCCCAAGGAATCAAATTAGCCCCAAATTGTTTGTCATCACCCTTCTTAAATTATTGTAAATAACTAAATAAATGAATAAATAAGTAAAAAATTTAACAAGTCATAATAGTATATTATGTTACTATACGCTGTGACGTAAGTTTTTTCTTTACCGCGGCAATTACTCCTTTTCTCAATATTGTATATGATAAACTATTCTACAACTTCTTCATTTATAATTTTTTTTCTACTTTATTTTCTCTTTTTAAAACGTGTTGCAATTAAATAGATTTGGTGATCTTTAACACTTTATAGCTGTGCCTCTGTTGGTTTTACTAAATAAAATAAAAATAAAAAATGTAATTCAAAAAAATGTTTGTCTCGAAGAATTGATAAGTATGGAATCTTTCCCGACCTAAAATTCCAATTTTAAAATACGTTTGCGAGAGGGGTGTACGTGGACGCTTTGACAGATAATATTCTCCAATGAACTTAGTCTGAGCACTAACAAAAGGAACAGGTATACCAAATTTCAATGTTGCCCTTATCAATATTGATAATAACTACTTTTACTCTTCAATGCATAGGAACAAATATATTAATAACTCTGCTGGCTCAGGATTTTTTTTTTCTGCAAACTTGTTTTTTTACTAGTGGCATTGGTCCCAACAACAACAAGTGTTGGAAGGTATCCCTAAGTAATAACCTTATTCTGATCTATACAACAGGAATTATTATTATATATTACGAAAAATAAAAAATAAAAAAATCGGGTACGAAGTCACTCACTTAAGTGGCCTCTCCTGCTCATTATCATTTTTCAAAAATAACTATACATTTTTTTTATTTATTTAATTATTTGAATTTTGGCGGTATTTTGACAGATGTAAACAAACTTAAGTATCGCACTAATTAATACCTAATTATGTTCGCTTATAACTTTGAAACTAATTAATGGAATTTCATTGGGTTTATTATTATATTTGTTCCTTATTTTTTACCGGTTGCAAGGATATGTTATAAGTCAAAAACGTATTTATATAGGTACTTTTGGTATTATTAACCGTCAAAGTTTCAAAAATGGTAACTTCAAAATGGCGACCAATATCAAAATGAAATTTGGTGGATTTGTTTGTCATATCGAGAGGTACATTCGTGCCAAATTTCAACTCGATCGGACCGCTTTTCAATATTTTTTAAATTTTTGCTGACCCAGCAAACTGGGTTCGGCGGAAAATGTTGATTTTCCGAGCAGCATAATTACTTGTAAGAGTTTCAACTTTCTATCCCCTTGTTATTTGTTACCCCATAATATACATTAATAGTTATTTATGTGACTAGGCAGCAAAATGGAATTTTACGGACGAGTGGTTAGATTAGCCTCCGAGCCGAAGGCGAGGACAGGCTATGATAATTAACTGCCGAGGCGAAGCCGAGGCGAAGCCGAGGCAGGTAATTTATCTATTTGACTGCCGAGGCAGGCAATGAATAAACGAGGCAGAAATGTTTCCTTTGCTGCCTTGTTGCATACAATATTTTATCTACTTGCGGCAGAAAAATGAAACTGCTAAAATGTTATCTTTAATAATATTTATAACATACTTAATAACTATGTGTCATATTAATAAAGATAATAACATATGTATTAACTAAAATTAATGTTCAAATAAGAAACTTGGGAATAATAACAATAAGTGAAAAGCAAACTCAATCTATAACAACAAAATACAAAACACACGTTTATAACACACATAACTTCGGAATGAATAATGCACGCAATATAAAATATTTATTTATATGTATTTTTACTAAAAAATTAATAAAAGTGTTAAAGATATCTTCTATTGCTTAAAAGAAAAGAAGTAACTAGGATACATCAAGAAAAGCAGCTAGTCTAATCTAGAATTACTTAAATAATAAAAATAATATGGATGTTCAATGTTTACATGACGCTACAGTATAGTCAGTGACTCTACTATTTTTTTAATTAAAGATCTACTAATCATTGAACTTATTTAACAGAATTAACAAATATAAACAAATTATTTTATTATTAAAACGTTTATTCTTACATTCAACGAAATATGCATCTTGTCTGTCTGTCTGTCTGTCTGTAACGTTTACGTGTCCGACGATAACTTGAGTAAAAGTTGACCGATTTAGTTGAAATTTCGTATACATGTTCCTCTTACTAATACTCAGGCTAAGTTCTTTGGACAGCGTGATCCGTCCAACAGTTCGCGTTCCAAATTCGAGGTGATCCCAGCATCGTGGCTCGACTCCATGATGTTTTTCCCATAAGGTATGAGTTAGAGACCGCCCAGGAACTTTTTTTTTTTTTTTTATAGTTACATTTTTTTTTTAGAAACTTTTTCATTTACTTTAGTCAGTTAGACGAACTCTTCTAGCCGATTTAATCGTAAGTAGAAATTTAATGATTTTGAGAAATTTTAAAGTCTATTCAGTAAAGTCATTTTTTTTATTTATGTAAGAAATTTTAAGCCTTTAGCTGATTTATTTTTCTTTTGATTTTTTTAAAGTGCCATTATTGCCGACTAGGATCATCTCACCATTTTTATTTAAGACAACCATAGCGTCTAGCTTCTTTGCTGTACATGTGGTGACACATACTTCCCATCAAGCGTGAATATTCCGTTATTTAATTTTAATTTAATATGATATAGAACAATTTTATATAAAGCATAGTAAGCTTTTATATTAAAGTAAATTATTTTTTTACATTTGTTGGGAATTGTTTCTCTGTGGTTTGCATAATATGCTGCGGTGTATCCTTAGAGGGGTATTTAATAAATTTATGTTTTAATGACCATAAGGAGAATTTAGAAAGTATTATAGATTTTGTGGTTGTATTATTTTAATAAGTTGATAAGATTAATAAATGGAGTTTAAAATATTTAAATTGAAATGTTCTGTAAGTAAAATGAAGTAATGGAATTAAGAAAGCTTTGTATTGCGTAATAGTTTGCAGATGTTGGTGACGTCACCAAATAAATATATTAATTAATTAAAACTGAAAAATTGATTTTAAGAATAATCAACAATTTAAATTTATGTAGAAAATGATAAAATCCTTGAATCTTAAAAAGTGTTTGTAAAATTAAAGAAAATTTTATTATAAAAAATTATTAATTATTAAAATTTTGATGTGTGAAGTTTGATACACTGAGATTAAGGTAGGAGCCATTTTGTAGGGACGCGACGAGACATACGTTGCTGAACCGTTGAACATGTAGGTACGTTTCCCCTTCAAGCTGGGTAATGCTCTGGACAAGTGTCCATATTAGAAAATTTATGTAGTTTTTAGTTAATAAATTTTCTCATGTGAGAAAAAGTTTGATGTTAGGATGTTTAAATCCATATTAATTTTTAATTATACGTGGAAAATATTCCTATGGTATAAAGTTTGTTGAGGTCATGAGCTGCTAGTGTAATCAACTCATGTCTACGAGAATCATCTTCAAGTTCTACCAGCACAGAGCGTACCAGATAGAGGTGGGTCGAAAATAACATAACAGTTCACAATAACATGTTATTGGAGAATAACAGTTCGTTCGATAACATGTTATTAAAAAAGTCTTGTTATCGAATAACAGTTCTCATTATAACAGCTCAGATAACAGAACAGAACGGAATCAATAACATTTCAAGTAACAAGAACAAGATGCAATGAGCTGTTATTGTTATAACACTTCGTTGCTGTTATGTTATAGGATAACACTTCGTTGCTGTTATGTTATAGGATAACAATTCATTGCTGTTATGTTATAGGATAACACTTCGTTGCTGTTATGTTATAGGATAACACTTCGTTGCTGTTATGTTATAGGATAACAGTTCATTGCTGTTATGTTATAGGATAACACTTCATTGCTGTTATGTTATAGGACAACACTTCATTGCTGTTATGTTATAAGATAACACTTCATTGCTGTTATGTTATAGGATAACACTTCGTTGCTGTTATGTTATAGGATAACACTTCGTTGCTGTTATGTTATAGGATAACACTTCATTGCTGTTATGTTATAGGATAACACTTCGTTGCTGTTATGTTATAGGATAACACTTTATTGCTGTTATGTTATAGGATAACACTTCGTTGCTGTTATGTTATAGGATAACACTTCATTGCTGTTATGTTATAGGATAACACTTCGTTGCTGTTATGTTATAGGATAACACTTCATTGCTGTTATTGTTCTGTTCTCTGCCCTGTTTCTGTTATCAAAGTTAAAACAATTTTATTATTAACGCCAAAGATTTTGCTGTTGTAGGGTAGAGCTCAGTTCTAACTTGCAAGGGACCCTTGTTTTGCTTCGAGTCCCAATGTCCCTTACCTTATGGCTTAGGGCTATTTAGGCGGCCCGCATTTCCGGGTATCTAAGATACACTCTATCTCCAGTTCTACTGCACTGATTTTCTTCGAACAACTTTCATTATAATTATATTTCACCTCTCTACGACGTCACATTACTGCAACTATTTTTGACGTATCATCAATTATTATTATCATAGACTCTTTTCGGTTTCAAAAAGGGTATTTAATTTTTATTTTGCTAGTCGGTTTGTTCACGTTTTAAGTTTAAGGGCCCCTGTTTTATTATGAAATTATTTTTTACATCGAGTTAGATTTCGCCCTTCACATTTGGCCTTCAACAAATTACTAAAAACAATAATTCGTAATTCATAATGATTTGTGGATTTATTTTAAATACCTATCCCCCCCCCCGTTTTTTTGCTTGGCATCAAAAGCTACCCCCCCCCCCCTTGGAGGCCCGAAAGGGGGCTGTTACCTGTTACTCAACTCAAATAACATGTTATTGCCTAATAACAGAACAGTAATAACATGTTACCGCCAAATAACTGTTACCCACCTCTAGTACCAGACGACTACTGTTCTTTGTAGTGAACAGTAAAGTCGAGTGTTTCTGAGAATTCGTCACATTGAAACTTCAGGCTATACGAGGAAGCTTAGGAGCACCTTGGACTTGTGCACTTCAATCCCCGACAAGCTACACTACCTCTCCAGTAAAAACCTCAGTAATCGCAAGTAGAAAAAAATCGGTCCGAGACAACTCAGATAAACTTTCTCATATACGAGTTCATAATTATTTAGCCCAGTGTTTTCCATTATTAGTTTTCGTATGTAAATTTAATTATTATTGTGCATTTCATTAAAATTTATCATAAAAATAACTTCTCCCGGGTGGGGAATCGAACCCGGGCTCTCTTGGTCCGCGTTTTAAGCTTTTTTCTCAGGAACTAGATTTTTTCCGGGAAAACGGCTTATATCGTTGGATTCGTATTTAAATGGACTATATTTTAGAATTTTTTAATCAAAATCGTCGGAACCGTTTTCGAGAAATAATTTTTTTTCATGTTTTTTCAGAGTTTTTTGGGGGTAGCGCCCCTAAATTTGGAGTTAAATTCATTTCTCGATTTCGCCTCGGGGTATGATTTTTCTGAACATGTATGCCAAATTTCGTCAAAATCTGCCCAGTAGTTTAGGCTCCAGGCGTCTGCACTGACGACAGACGGCAGACGACAGACAGACAGACATTTTTTAAAAACCACTTTTTGGACTCAGGGGACCTCAAAACGTGTAAATCCATCAAAATCTCAAAATCGAATTTTCACGCCATCACAATACTTTCTCTTTATATGAGAAAGTAAAAAATGTATTATAATTAAAAGACTTTAAGTCTCACAAAATCAGTTAAATTGAGAAATTTAAGACAATTTAACGTTTAGATACACTAAAAGTGTATAACTAGGATTTGAGGTTAGAACCTCGTGTATGTGAAACCCTAACTATAGATTTTAAGTACGATTACTTTAATTTGTACCATTTAAAGCTTGAAATAGGAGAAAGGATTAAAGGATCCATAAAATACAAGAAATTTGATTTTAAAATATAATTTTATTTTAAGAAGTTGTTTGAAAATTTTAACTTAGTTCTTTTTTAGAAAGTTCAGTCTCCATTTTAGAGAATTTTGTAAATTTATAATGTCAGCCCTAATGCTGATAACTTTTGAAAAGGTGTATTCAAATAGTTATTCTACCTTTGAATTGAAAGGTTTTTTTTTAAAATAAAATCTTACAAAATTTTATGTATGTGTAATTTTCTTAAATTATTAATATATTACACTCATACTCATTATGCACTTCAACTGACTTGGTTCAGTATACAGAGAATTTTAAGGATTAAGTAAAATATTTAATAAAATATCCATCACCATCAATTTTATATGAAAATTATGACACACATATATATAATTAAATAAGTTATTTTGTAAAGGATACATTTATGTATAAGTTCATTCATGTTTTAAAAAGATTGTAAAGAATAAAAAAAAGCCTAATGCTCCACCAAATTATTTTTAAAAAAGAAATATATTTGATGTTTAATTTTTATCTATTAATTAAAAAATGTAATTTATTAATTTTAATTTTGTGTTGAGAACTTATTCGGACCACGTGCTGGTTAATTTACTCACCTTATGTCCTTAAGCTATTTTAATTTTAGTAATTGATTTTTTTTTTGAGCTACCCGATTTAATAATTAATTTGACCACCTGACTACATGGTCAAGGGGAAACCACAACACATTGCCTCGGTTCATAAGAAAATAAAGGCATTTTAATGTATCCACTGTGACCATAGAACCAAGAGGAAGTATAATGTTAAAGTGTTAATTCTCGGTCTAGTTCTAATGTCATAAATAGGGCTCGGATCGATATGCTCGATAAAATCTCCAGATATGCTCGAAAACCATATGTTTTATGCTCGAAAAACCCATTATATGCTTGATAGATATGCTCGAAAAAAAAACCATTATATGCTGTTAAATATGCAGAATATGTTTGAAAAACACTGTTTAAAACTATAGAGAGGACAGTGAAATGAAAAAATCTAGCAAAATTTAAATTGTATGTATGATACACTGCTATATCCTTAAGTTTCAAGTATGTATATGTATGAGAAGTTTTATGTAAAAGTTACAATTTAAAAGTTTATTTACAAAAAGTTCAGTTTTAGGCGAGTTAATGAAGTAGATTGGCATTGGTCTGTAAATCAAGATTCTTTTTATATTTTCACTTTTAAGTGATTTTCTTAAATCGGCCAATAAAATTTTTCAACGTCAATTGACACGAGAGGCCAAGCCACTTAACTGATGCTTCATCTTGTGCAGAGTAGTTTGGAAAATCGTCTGACATTGCAGACTCGCCACGCTGCATCTTCTCCAACTGGGATTTTTAGCCAGCTCGAACTCCAACTTTTTATTCAAGGTTTTTCCAGTCTCTTCAGGCCACAAGTTGACTTTTTTCAATGACTCCGTTTAATGTAGCGACCACTTCAAACAACTCCATCCCTCAAGATTCCAACATTAGGATGACCTCAGAAATGACGCTCACCTAAGTCTCATCATCATCATAGTCTTTGATGAAAGTCAAGCATGGCATCAAGTCCTTAATTTCAAAAGCAGCCCGAGCTTTCGTGGTGGTCAGGCCCCGAATGAGGGGGGGGGGGGGGGAGAGAATTTGAATAAAAACAAACTATTTAGGCGAAAAACCACAAGAATATGCATTTATATGCTTTTCTGAAAACAGGAGTTATATGCATTTATATGCTAAATTTAATTTAGCATATAAATGCATTTAGAATTTAAACTAAATTTAAATTCTGTTGGTCCCAGAGAGGTGAAAATACCACCAAAAGGCTTCTTTCAAAGAGTACTATTTAGGAAAAAAATATGCTCAAATCCGAGCCCTAGTCATAAATATTGACTTGACTAAACTTGCAGAAATATTGAAAGCTTGGATTCGGGACTAGTTATCGGTTGCGGCAGAGAAAATCATTCTTCTGCGTAGCTCAGTTGGTAGAGCGCTACACTGGAAATGTGGTGGTCTGTGGTTTAAGTCCCGGCTCTGGAGTCTATTTTTCTCAGTCTGTCTCCCAGTGTTAATAATAATTATAATTTGATTTAAATTAAAATTTAAACTTTCCGTAGTATGAATACTACCAAAAACTTACAAATTGCAAAATAAATTTAGAATGTAAGATAACCAGGTAGAATTTAGAAGTTATGCTTCTTAAGGTTGTGGTAAAGTTGTATATTAGGTTTGTTCCAACCACACTTCAAACTGGTTTGGAACTGTCCGACGCATGCGCAACGGACCACAATTGGTCGTTTTTCGCTAATGAGCGTGCGTCATACAGTTTGGAACTAGTTTGAAGTGTTGTTGGAACAAACCTATTATTTATGTAATTTAATTGTTCAATGAAGAGACAGGTTTCCTGTGTTTTAAATATGAAAGGAGCCTAAAGTAACTTAAAAATCTAAATAAATAAAACAAACACAAAATTACTGAAGACAAAAATTATTTTTTATTTAATTTTGACCGCAGTTAAATATAAATTAACACCAATAAATTAAAAAAATTGATTTCCTAATTTTTTTTTTTTTTTTTTTACAAAATCAAAAAAGTAATAATAATAATAATAAAACACAATAATCGAACAAGATACAGTATAAATACAATACAAAAAAAAAAAAAAAAAAAAAAAAAAATCCAATAAACAAAATTAAATAAAAATTGATAGTACATAAATAGTACATAATACTGGGGGATTTTTTAAAAATATATTTCTTCAATTTGAATGCAAATAAATAAAGTAAATAAACAAAATAGAATTTAATAATAACTAAAACATAGTAACAACTAAAAATCCCATTTATTATTTTTTTTCTAAATTACAATAATAAATAAATAAATTAACTAAGATAATATCCAAACTAAATGCCTTTTTTTTTCCTTTAATCTTTTAATTTAATGACAATAATCAGAAATAATTAATTGTTAATTTTTTTCCATTTCTAAATAAAATAAATATATAATAACAATACACAACCAAAAATTTGTATCAAAATTTTATCATTTTTTTTTTAATTTTAAAAATTCTACAAACATACCTCAGGGTAGAAAACAGAAGAAGGAAGTGGAAAATAAATTTCTATAATTAAAATTGAATTCTAGATGTTCAAGTGGTAGTGCTTAAAGTAATAATTGGAATTTTTTTAAATATGAATCTAAGTTCAAAACTCATTTAGTAATTAATTATAAAAAAAGGGGAAGTGGGAGAAGCTACAATTTAAAATATTACCAAAAAGACCAATTTTACATTTGTATTTTTGAATTTAAGATACCGATTAAAATCCTAAATCATTTAAAAGGAAACAGGAGAGGCAAAAAATTATCAAGAAAAAAAAAAAAAAAAAAAAAAAATTATCACAAAAGAAATGTCCCTTATTTGTATATGATTCATATTTAATTTTTAAGGCTCACCAGGTTTTGAAATCCTTATGAAACGTTAAGACAATTCAAAATGTTAATTTTTTAACATACATTATTATAAAGACTTAACTTGTTCTCTCGGTAAACTAAATCTAATCACATCGGAAAAATTACAATTAAAAAAAAAAAAACTATTATCTTAAGTATTTGAGCCATATCAAATTTTGTGATTTTTTTTTTAAAAAAAAAAAGAGATACAAATTAACAGGAACCAACAAAATATAAATTATTAAAAAAAAAAAAAATTGAGAAAGAGAAAACCTATTCAAATCTATAAATTAACAATAAAAAGCAGCAAAATGATTGTGTTTGTTTGTCAAGTTGTTCAAACTAAAGAGATATCTTATCACAATATTTGATAACGTTGCCAATGATTAAATAATTATTATTTTTTTTTTTTTTTCTTCGTAGGGTGGAAAAATCAGACTGTTTCAATTTATTCGTTAAGTTAGGGGTTGTTTTTTTGTTTTTATTTAAAGACTTAGTGTGTCGAGTATTTAAAGCTCTGTATGTACGTCTGTCTCTTCATCATCTGAAACACAAATATTCAAATTAATAACAGAAAAAACATCAATAAAATTAAAATGCAAAAGCATTTCAGTATTGTTATAACATCCCCATACATAAAACAAGTTGTTGACTAAAATGGTTAATAGTTATTTATGCACCTAGGGAGTAAAGTAAGCTATTATTCCCTGAGCGAAAAAGTTGGTTCTTGAGGCGAAGCCGAAGGAACCATGGTCCCTAAATCCCGAGGAGAAGCCGAGGGAATAACTCTAATTAGCTCCCGAGGTGCAGCCGAGGGAGATAATTATCGCGAGGGGAATAATGGCACTTTACTCACGAGGTACATACAATATTTTATCTCCAGTAGGAAGAAAATACACATTTTCGTCCATTGCAAAGTTTTTATATATTATTTTAATAAATTACAATAATTTTAAGCACTTTTATTAGCAGATATAAGAGATTCATTCAATATTAAAAACAAATAAGAATTGGAATTAAACTCAAATAGAAGGTTATTTAGATGCAGGTTATAAACAAAGATAAATATGGTCAAAAAAGCGCAGTGCCGCCAACCTGATTTCAACAACTTCATTACATTAGCCATTCATTTTCTACTATTTATAAAATAATTAAGTTGCAATCTTTACTTTTTTGCCCTACTTTACTTTTTCGCCCTACTTTTACTTTTTCTCCCTACTTTTTGAGTTCAGGGATGAAAAGACCTGTTTTAGTCCTTCTAAACTAATTAAAAATCATAACTTTTTCTCCCTACTGGAGATAAAAATGTTTATTTCAATAACAAATACATACAAAACAATTTTAACCGCATCAAGATCGCATACCTTTTCTTATAACAACATTATTGCTCCAAAGGTATATAAAAGCTAGAACAAAATGTTTGGTATCTTTGTAAAGCTGACAAATTTTCCAATAAGAAAAGTGTAATTTTAATTTTCATGCCCTCAAATTACATGACAAACAATCTATACAAATTATATATTTAAGAAAAAAAATTAAAAGATCAATGCTTTGCGGTTCTATAACTTGGTAAAGTAGTGTTCAGTGGCAAAAAAATACTTTATCAGTGTGTTTTGAGAATATCAGACCCTTAGAATGGTTCAAAGTAAGCTTTTTAGCATTTTAAAAAAACACTGTTTATACACTTTACAGTTAAACACTATATAGTGTGGCCTACGGACCCTCGCTGTGTGCTGATTAGCACACACTTGACCTGTTTATTTACTTCTAAAATAGGGGTGCGTATTATATGTGGGTATAAACAATTACCTTCTGATATTTTTTAACTTTACTCTTTACCATTATATATAGATAATTGAAAATAACCATAATACAACCTGCTACACTACATGTAACAAAATATGAACGTTAAATTTTCTGTTAACAAAACAAATAACTTTTCCCACCTGATTTCATCTTATTATTTCTATTTTATTTTACACTTAAGTAATTAAATGAAGCTGCTTACATTTTTTTTATTGTGTTTTAATTTTAACAATTCCTTAGAGAAGTTTTATAATAAAATCTTTATAATTTTAGAGTTCATCTCATTTTAATGTAAATTAAACAGATTTAAAACAAGTGTTTTTGTCTTCGTAAATTCACTAAATGCTTTGATTGTAAAATTTTAAAATACGGCGTCCTGATTACCTAGAACTATTTTTATTTTCAGGTTGTTCTCAAAAGTCCGACTATATTCTTCTTAAAGATAATTAATATTTTGAAAGAGAATGTTCTTTAAATTTGTATTATAATGTCAGGTTGGGTCCCGATGCTAGTTGCTAAATTACTTGCTGTTACTGTTTCCAATATTAGCACGAGTTACTGTTCACCTATCAAGTTCTATGTTTTTCCCCCCTCTTAAAAATACTTAAATAACAATAATAATAAATTTAAAAAAATTTGTGCACTCAAGTGTAAAATTATCCCCAAATTTTAGGTGTGACTTTTATGAAAATTTTTAATCTTCATGAAATGTCAGCCTGCGTATTATACATTAGTGAATATTATATGCAAGATTTTACATTAATCCCCACTTTTCAATCGCTATCGTCTGCCAAAATACACATTTTTAACTAACATTTAAGCCAAATAGGACTGCATATACCCCAGGGTTAATAAATATACAAATGAAAGTTTTTTAAATTCACATAACTCATTGCATGGGTAATCAATCCTTAACTACATAATATTAATAATAATAATAATAATAACATTCTAAAATAAAAGTTGGTTGGACTATCCTATATGGGGCATCATGTATAGAAATGCAAAAACTAACAAATATAATGCATACATAATTAAAGTGTTTCCTGTATATTGATATAAATTGCATTATTCGTGTATTCTTTTTCATTTCATACTCTCTTGAAAAACCAGATACGCTACATCGAAGCCCAAGTAATCTACAACAGATGCAGACGCCCAAGATTCCCAAAATCGACCTGTATACAGCTGTCTCAAAATAGAGGACTGAAGATGGAAATTGTATTAAGATAAAACTTATGATATGAAGAAGGATCCATAATTGGTGCATTTTTTATCAATACATAGAAAAGATATTTAATTATATGTGCCAGTTTTTTTCATTTCTATACATGATGCCCCGTATAGGCTAGTTCAACATAAAAGTTAGTATAATGCTAGATAGAATTCATGCACAAACCAAAAAATGTATAAGGAAAAAAAGGAAGGGTATTGAAGCGGAGTTGATACCAGAACCAACATTAAACTCTAACACTCTCCACAAATAAAAATTTTAATTTCAAAGCCTCAATCAGGGCTAATTGTCATCGGTTACAGTTCTATCACTCAAATTATGACTCCTCCTGACAGGTGACGTCCAACAAACTGGACAAAAATTTATAAGAAACTATTTGTACAAATTTGAAAGGCATCGGAGGTTACATTGTATTCAAATTCCTAGTTTATAATGTAATTTCCCGTATTACACACTGGTTACAGAAAACATTCTGTAGTAGAGCCTTCAGTTCATACAAAAATGTATTTTATCTATCTGTCTACAAGCGATGTAATTTGTAACAAATACACATTTTAACGAGTGTATTTGTTTACATATGATTAATTCATCAACATTTTTTAGATTATTTAACCCTAGAATGCTTATCTACGTCATTTTGACGTGTATGTTTTTGAAAAAAGGTGGTATTGATTCCACCACTAGTTTTTTCCCGCCCATATTCAAGGTAATCTTTCCTCAGTTAGTCTGCTTCATGCGAAGGTTACTAATAGTTTTGTCTTTTTAGTTTTTGGTGGTATAGATATAGATAATAACTATAGTATCTATACCACCTAGTCTGTATTATTTGTCCAAAAACTGGTCAAATATATATTGTTTATATTTTAATAAAAAAAAATTGTTTTTCTTGTTCTTTCTGTTTTGAAAAATTGATTGAAAATAATCTCTGAATGCTAATAAAAGTGTCTATTTACATGCTTCATACTCACAAAAACCTGTGTGAACAAAAAACAGTGTTGTGTGCGTACTCGTGTGTGTAAGTGGTAGGGTTCGATGTCTAACGATGTTGCACTCATGCAAACTCATAAATCTTTTTATCTGGTGGCTTCAAAATAGATTTTTACTAATTATTTTCTAGTTGAACGTCAAGTTGACGTATGATAAGTTATAAAGTGTTTTTTAAAGATAAGTATTCTAGGGTTAATAATCTTTACAATATTTAATAATTATTCGTTCGGTTTAAACTCAAGTGCTAAGTTTTCTTTTGGCTCTGACGGCGGCTGTTAAACCTTTTTTTAATCTGATATCAGTCAATCTCTAGTGGATTGTCTTTGGACTTTATGTATTATAAATTTTAAGTAGATAGGCTAGAGGTCACTACTGTGAGATAGTTTGAAAATAAAGTGTAATTAAACTAGTACTTTGTTTTACATGAAAGAGACGGCTTATTTTTTTCTTGATTCCCACCGAAATTAGCTTTTGCAAACCCCCATGAAAAAGAGACACAGCGTATAGAAATGGATAAAATTGAAATTTTCATGTAACTTCTCACTTCAGTGAGGAAAATCAGGGACCGGGATCATGTGACCTAGGAAAAATGAACTTTTTTCCTCCAGGGTTAAGGCCCATTTACACTTTGATTAGTGCAAGTGTGAGTGTTTAGTAAAGTCACTAAGCCCATTTGAGCACCGTGTGTTTAGTGTAAGTGTTAAGCAATTTTTAGGCAAATTTTCACTAAACACTTGCAAAAATTTACTAAACACTTGAAAAAATTTACTAAACATTTGCAAAAATGTACTAAACACTTGCACTAATCAAAGTGTAAATGGGCCTTAATGTTAAATTATTACTTTAACAATCGAAAGACATTATATGATCTGAAAAAACTAACTTTATTTGTGTTATCAGTATAATTATTAACATTGATTTACGTAAAAAAAAGTGGCTAAAAAATGGTCCTCCAGTACTGACTTCTTAAAAAAAAACTTGAGGCACACATAAAATAATTGTTTAAATCGTAATGTAATCTTCAAAATACATTATGTGTGATCTTTAATATTGTTGTGCTTTTATTTTGATTAAAATGTTTCTTTACATCACAGATGGAATGATTTTTGTTTTATCAAATAAAAACTGATACCTGATCTTTCTACTTTTAAATAGTCTAAATTTCAAACATAAAAAAATATAATTATAATGATTGATAGACAATATTACCTATCAAAAAGTAAACACCTACATTTGAGGAGCCTAGTATCAAAGACAGATATTCAACATTTTTTCCGAATTTCAGTTATCGATTGTTCCTTATAGATTTTTGGCCGCTGCATCAGATTCTGCTATCCATTTGCATCAAAAACGACCAGAAAAGGGGTAAAAATGCAATAATATGTGTAGTTTTGTTTCAAATACGGACAAGTCAACACACGTTTTGCTTCAAAAGTGGACATAACCGAAACAGCCAATCAGGAGGCTGCATTTTACTAACTCGATCCTATGATGCACTGCGGGCTTTAGCATCTGAATACCTATTCCTACCATTTTGTCATACATGTTTAGAAAAATGATACCCCGAGGGGAAATCGAGAAATCAATTTTAGCTCTAAATTTGGGGGCACTACCCCCTAAGAACTCTGAAAAACGTGAAAAAAAATATATATTTCTCCAATATTATTATTCTAACCATTATTTTCAATGTCATTTTGCTTCAAAAACAGACAAAACCTTGTTTTTGTTTCAAAATCGGACAACTCCATTTAGCAGCTAAAATATCAAAGAAATTCACGTTTTCAGTACTTCTAACTAGTTTTGAGTCTATTAAGAATCTACAGAAAAAAAATCATTGCTCTAGCACCTGTAGAATTTGAGCTACAGTTTTTCGGCTCTCCTGTAAAATTTTGAAATGTGCTCTTGTCCGTCTTTGATACTAAGCTCCTCATTTAAATTAATTATAGACCAAAAAATCCTTCAATAAAACGGTTTTATTCTTATTTGGCAATCACTTAAATGTAAAGTATTCTCACACATCAGTGACCCTAGAGGCTAAACACAGACTTTAAAATTAAAATTTAATTTGTGGATAAGTATTGTTTCTTTATTGGCCTACTAGTAAAAAGGTATAAGTTATTAAATAACAGGTGAAAATTCCATGAGTATACCCAATAAATAATAAATAAAAAGAGACGAGAGTGCGTTACGTACTAGAAGACTAGATAGCCGATGTGAACATAAACATGAGATGGATAAACAAAACAATGAGGGCAGAGGTAAACATTGACGCTTCCTCTAAAACAACAAGCAATCATTCACATGACAACACAACTCATCGACAAACTCTCATCACAACATTCATTAAAAGTGCAAGCAGCATGTGTAAAAATTAAAACAGCTTAGAAAGGGTGGAGGAAGCTGTCAATTAAAATGTAGCTCAAACTTTGGAGTACACAAGTGCTGCTAGAAGCTAGTAGTGAGAGAAAAGTGAACTACTTTGACAGTTTCTCTGTTGTAAATAAACAAGAAGATAATGTATAGGTTTCATGTATATCCAACAGAACCCTGCAGATTTAACAACTTTTTAATGGCACACACCAAATAATGGGCAAAAGTCAAATACTTTCCAAATAGTATTTGGAGAAAAATGTCCTTTTAGCGAATTTTCAAAGAAAATTACGCTATTGCAATGGCTTCAAAATTTTTGTAATGCAAATTTTTGAAAAATTTTTCCATGGAAATCCGTTTCAGACCATTCTGAATCGATTCCTAAAATTTAACACTTTTTTTATGTATGTATGTATATATGTATATATGTGTCACTCCAGACGATATCTCCCCTTGGGATGCACTTAAAAATTTCAAACAAATTTTAAAATGTCAATAATATCAAAAGAAATGATGAGTTCGTTGGCCAGAATTTTTGGAGTTCATTTAGGGGTCAAATTTTTACAATTTAGGGTCAAAAATAGCATAAAAACGTGTTTTTCCCATTTTTCCCCCCTTTTATGTGAAAACAGTGCCGGATCTAGGTTTTTCGTCAGGGGGGGCAAAAGAAGATTCTGCCGCCCTTGCCACACACAGGGGCAGATCAAGCTGAAGAATTTGGGGGGGGACTTGGTGGGTTCAGACTCAAATCCAAAGGGGGGTCCGGGGGGTCAAAGGGCCTCCCCCGGAAAATTTTATAAAATTAGGTGCAAAAATGGTGAATTTTAAGCGTTTTGGAGAACCTTTTTTTAGAGCTTTTTCAGCTAAAACTACAGTAACTATTCTATATTGTGTTTAAAATACCAATTTATAATGATACTTTCTATTTTATTTAACCTGTAACACTATACTATGCTATTAATTCTTCCAGATTCATTAGGAGGGGTTACCCTACTGCCCAAATGGGGTTGGGGGGGGGGCCTCCCTCGGAAAATGTTAGAAAATTAGGTTCAAAATGGTGAATTTTTAGGCGTTTTGGAGAACCTTTTTTTTTAGAGCTTTTTCAGCTAAAACAGCAGCTTTAAGTTTGTTTAAAATTGTTTCTGCAGAATTTTTGAAACATTTATTATCTAAATCGGGTTTTAGACTCAAAAAAAATATTTTTTACCTGTAACACTATACTATGCTATTAATTCTTCCAGTTTCCAGTTTCATTATGAAATACCTTCACAACTTCCTATATAGCAACTGAATCAAGTAGATACACACTCAACTAAGCATATAAACAAACGTCCATTTAAGTATGCAAATAAACAAACAAAAAAATAGTTTATATTTGCATCCCACATAAAAATGTAAGTGGGAATCCCAGTTAGCAATTTTAATATCAACTTGACTATTGCTCCATAGCTAAGGCAACCATATTTATTCCAATAATAATATAGGTTCGTTTTGATTTGTTGGTCTTCAAATAGATGTAATAACTTATTTAAATTAGTTAATGTTGTAAAATGTTTACGTTTTATTGTTGTATTACATATCATGTAATATATTAATTTGTTAATATTGGCAATAAATTGCTGTTTATTTATTGATATTTTTCAACATATCTTAAAAACTACTCGTCAGATTTTAATGAAGTTTGGATGGTAGGTCATGATTAGCCTATTGTTGGTCCCATATAAGTTTCAACCTTTTGCGCCTTCTTGTTTCTCTTCCACATGATGCGCACAAACATACATTTATTTAAACCTACAGCTTCAAAAGTACTCTTCCGATTTGTATGAAACTTATATAGTTTATCGAAAGTAACCCGCAGATAGCCCCAGGTTAATATGAATCGTTTGCGTTCTTTAATTTTTGCTAAATTAATACTTTAATTTGGGTAAAAAATTTTGACAGATTAAAAAAACGGGGAGACAATGAAACAAAATAGACAATAATGGCTTTAAATGCATAAAATCAATAAAGTACATAATAGGATGCGAGGAAGGGATGTGCCATGTCAATTCAACGTATTTTTACGAATATCTCGCTTCCTATGGCTCGGAAACAAATTAAAATTATTATCAAAAAGCAAAACTATTAAATTTCCCACAAAAAAGGTCTTATTAATTTTTTACGTACAAAGAACGGTTTAGCAAAAACCTAGTTCTACTATAACTTGCATTGTGATTGCGTTTTTGCAGGACTTTTTACGTGATTTTGTGAATATCTCGCTTCTTCTGACTCAGAGACCCATTGAGGATCAGATCAAAATTTAAGAATCTAAAATTTCACCGTTTGGATAATAATGCGCTCCGAAGTTTCCCTTATTGTCTCCGAGCCATAGGAAGCGAGATAATTCGTATAAAAAAGACCAGTCAGCACCATGACTTAATGAGCGAATTTTCAAAGAAATCTGCGTATTATTGGATTATGATAATATAGAAAAATTTTGGTTTAGAATTTGGATGGGTTAAAAAAAAAAATTGGTACACAAAATTTGACTCGTAAATGGACTCCAAAAAGTATTATATTTTGTATTAATAGTATTATTATTTGCGTTAACAGTTTGAGTCTTTCTTTACACATCGAACTTCTTAAATAGTTTTTGATAAACTTCAATATGCTTAAGTTTCTTTCACATCAACTTTAAAGAAAAAAAGGGTAAATGATGTTAAGGGTGGGCTGTATCAGATTGGACAAGATAACTGTAATTATATTACATATATAATTAAAAATTACATTTCACCTTTTTTTTTTTTTTCATGAACTTTTTATTATTTTTCCTTTATTTATCATTTTATTTTTCCACCTCGTTTCGCCGCCCCCCGGGCGTGCCGCCTGGGGCGCTTGCCCCCCGCAGCCCCCCCTTAGATCCGGCACTGAAAATATGATAAAAGTGTAAATAACAACAATTACTGTACTCTTAAAGAGCTTTCCAACGACATGCATCTTGAAGGGTAAATACTATTTTGACTTTTGTACCCCGTACCCCTGTGTCCCAAATTTTTTTTTTTCATCCGAGCTAATTCTAAACCAAAATTTTCCTATATTATCATAAGCCAATAAAACGCAGATTTCTTTGAAAATTCGCTCATTAAGTCATGGTGCATGACTGGACTTTTTATATTAAGTTTTCTTATCTGGGTTTTCATAATAGTTTTTATAATAAAACACCAACTACGTTTTTCACAAGTAGCAAAAAAGTAGTTAGATTTTTACTATAGACCCCCCCCCCCCCTGAAGACTCAGAAAAGAAAACTTAATTCAAAATTAAAGAGGGCTGCAACAAAAATGGTCCTTTTTATAATTTTTTACTTTAAAATCAACATCAACTTCTCTACAAAGTTATAAAACCCTTGTAATCTTTTGAATCTTATAGAATTGTCTGAAATAACAAAACAGCTTTATTGAAAATCCTCTAGCACCACAATAATAATTTTACTTGTACTTATATAATCTGGTGAGATAATAATATACCTACATTTAAATTTAGATTCTATCTGTGGTCTGAGTTCATCGACTAAATACGGGTTTATATATAATGAATGACAGATAATTATCAACATGCATAAACTAAGATGTAATTGCAATTTTAAGTGATTGAGATACATAATGTTAAACAATAGTTATATAAAAAGGTTAAAAAAAGTGAGCACATATTTAAAGGTGCTGGAAATAGGTGTGTATAATAGAATAGACAAAAATGACAAACAACGTCAAGGTTTTAAATATGCAGTATAGATATTTTTGTAGCTGATTTATAAATCAACAATTAATAATGTTGATAACAGTGAGAAGCTATCAGGTGAATCAACTAAACAATTGATAATGTTGATAACAGTGAGAAGCTATCAGGTGAATCTACTCAACAATTGATAATGTTGATAACAGTGAGAAGCTATCAGGTGAATCAACTCAACAATTGATAATGTTGATAACAGTGAGAAGCTATCAGGTGAATCAACTCAACAATTGATAATGTTGATAACAGTGAGAAGCTATCAGGTGAATCAACTCAACAATTGATAATGTTGATAACAGTGAGAAGCTATCAGGTGAATCTACTCAACAATTGATAATGTTGATAACAGTGAGAAGCTATCAGGTGAATCAACTCAACAATTGATAATGTTGATAACAGTGAGAAGTTATCAGGCGAATCAACTCAACAATTGATAATGTTGATAACAGAGATAAACTATGAGGTGAAACAAAACAACGAGTGATAACAATACAATAGTTTAGTTTTGCTGCTTGCAAGCACTGTTTGTTCTCTTACTAGTTTGAGCTATTTTTGAAGTGAGAGTTTTGCATTTCACTCCCTATCTAAGCTGTTTTGGTAAATGTGCAAACACATGAAATATCATAGAAAACTTTCCTTTCTTCTTTTCAATAGATAAAAATCTTTAAATCTACAAACTAATATAATAAATCTATAATCCATAAGCAGTTAGTGAGCAATCAAGCAACTTGGTGGATAGGTAAAGATAATATTAAAGCTATAAATAAAGGAAAAAATAAAATAAATAAATACAGTGGGACCTCTTTACAACGAACTTCTGTAAAAATGAAAAACTCTATAGAACAAATATTTTTATCTATGATTGATACGAAATATAAACATTGTATCTCTGTTTAGATGTGTAGAAAGTGGTTCTTTACGTACTTGTATTCATTGTGCATGCGCGTCTCATAGTTCTGAAGAATTCCTCTTCTTTACCACCCTAGGACGGTAAAGAAGAGGAATTCTTAAGCTTTACTGACGATTAGTTTGTTTACATTTAACAAAACTGATTTGCTGTTTGTTTAATAAAACGAGTTTTCAGTGAAAAGCAATAAGTGAATCAAGTGACTTTGACGAAAATGTGGAGAATAATACTCCTCCAGAAATAATTAATTCGGCAAAAAATACAACTCAAGAATGAATGCCATCTTTATCAAGAGAGAGATACGAACTTACATACAGCAAGCTTAATTTTTTCTGTATTTATTATTTAAATCTAACAATCGTAGATAAAGTACGGTACGCAACACGTGTGAAAACAGCATTTTGCTTTGCTTGTGTGGTTTTACTACCCTTGCTATCGTTCAGGTGCAAACTCCACACTCGCATGCAAAATGCTACTTTCCGCACTCGAAGCGTAATGTACTATTATGTCCCCACGAATTATCAATATAAAAGAGTTTCTATAGAATAAAAATAATTTCTCATCAATGATTACATATTTAAACCATGTGAAGAAGGTGGAGATTTTCAAAAACTAGAGGTCATAAGTATGAAAACCTAGATAAAGCAGTTCTGCAATGGGTAAAATTGGTAACGGGAAAAACTTCCTTTTTAAAAATAAAAATTCTATACAATGAACTTTCTTTTTTTATTGGGAACCATCAATTTCATTGTATGAAGGTCCCACTGTTCATATACATATAAATACATTAATATTGCTGCCAGTTGAAAGATTAGAAAATGAAAAAAAAAGACAAAAACAGAAGCAAAATACTGAAAATAGATGCTTAATGAATAAGTAGGTGAAAAGGTGAAATAAATAAAATAATAAATGTTTCCTGCACAAATATACAATAGAAAATAAAAACAAAATAAGTGACAGCACATAGTTATAAATACATAAATGTTAAAGAATTTGTAAAAAAAAATAATCTCTATGTAAATCCAAAAAAAAAAAAAAAAAAAAAAAAAATTTAGAGGGTCAAAATTATTCAAGACGAGCCAGTGAAAAAAGAAAAAAGGAAAAATGTACCGACAAATTATTGATGATAATTAGTTCAATTAAGAACTGGCTGCATATCAACTGAGAAATAATTTTTACATTAGTGACAAAAACATCCTCCCCCCCCCCCTTTTTTTTTTTGTTGCTTGTCTTATAAGTTTACTCTAACAGTATGGGAAAATCTAAAAATAAATATAGGGAGATGATCCAATGAGAGCTTGAGATTTTGATGTTTAAAAGGTAGGAGCAACTAGGCAAATAAAAAAGTCACTAGATAACCACAGTATAACTGCCTAGTTGCTTTCTTAATTCCCGCAAATAGGTAGACCAAACTGAGCTGTCAAAGTAAACACTGACTTGTATATATTTATACACTAGAACGCCACAATAACAAACCCTTCTTCGCTTAAAGTGGACAAAAAAAAAATATAATACACATATTAAAAAAAAGGTTCAAATTTTTATCTGTATTTCCAAGCAAGACGAGTAGAATATTGTCTGATTTCAATAACTTGCTGTTTTACACCATCACCAGACGATTCTTTTTTATTAAATTCCACAATTAGCTGCCCAACCCAACACCGTACATCCAGTTCTGTTTTGTTCAGTATTTTTTAAATATCGCTTAATAGACCTATTATTATTAAAACTATGTCCATTAAACCTATGTCCAGGGGCGGATCCAGGGGGGGGCGTCCGCCCAGGGCCCCGCGCCTTGGAGGGCCCCGCGCCATAGAAAATTAAAATAAAATACTTATACTTTACAGGCAAATTTATAGTTCATAGTCAAGATTGTCCGAGGGGCCCCGTGCCATGTACAAAACATGAAATATTAGAATTATAAAATTTAGTTTACATGGTAGAGCCTAATACCTAACTACCTTTTCGCGGGGCCCCTCGCTATAAAAAAGTCAAATGAATAAGTTATAAAATATAGATTACTTTTTTTTATGTTTAAGATAGCCCGTGGGGCTCGCTCCATATAAAATTAAGTGAGTTAACGTCCTAGTGTTTTCTCACCCTCCCCCTTTTCAAAATAAATAAATAAATAAATAAAACACTGAATTTATCGAGATATTACATAACCTTAATCGTTTGACAATGTACAGAAATATGTAAAAAAAAAAGACAAATCCTGTAAAAAGGAATAGTAAAAAAACTAAGTATATCGGACAGTACGAAATAATTGGGTCAATTAGTGCAGTTTTACCAATTGATGTCAAAGAGAAACTTCACCTCAGAGATGCATAAAAACGCTGTTTTGAGAGGTCATATTTACAATAGTATAACAGAGCTTAATTATTACAATAAAAATGTTTCTTTTCGATTACGTTTGCAAAGAAAATGATGATTTGTTGAAAACTATATAATTTGAAGGGCTTATGTTCAAATAATATGTTAGATTAAAATCATGAGCAGAATTGTAATTATTTTAAAAGTTTTGAATTATTTTGAGAGCAAAAACGTTTGACTGGCCCAAAGTGAACGGAATTAGCCGTAAAATAGGATCAAGTTATGTGGTTCCTTTATTGTTTTTTATTAGCAATCCCCGCTCTATCCTAGAGGGCCCCGCCATTTTGTCTCGCCCAGGGCCCCGCAAGATCTAGATCCGCCACTGCCTATGTATATGTAGAAAACATCCTGCAAGCCAAGAAGATGGCCCTTGTCTGACCACAAGATTAGAAGGAAGTAGAAGTGAATTGCCTGTAGAAGCATAAGAATGTGCCAAGACTGAAGTAATGTCACAAACAGTTCCAGTCTCAGCCACAGGAGCAAGGAGACATTTTTTAACAGGTAGTCTAGACCAAGGGTGGGCGTCCTTTTTTATAGCAGAGGCCAAAATAAATGTTACTGTTTTTTGCGGGCTGCAGTAGAAATATACTTTGCATTATCAACTAAATTTGGAAATCCTTCAGTCGACAGATTTTTGGTAAAACTCATAGATAGACAGATGTAAAATTAAATTTTCTTCTTAAATCTACTCTTTCACGGAGATTCAATAAGTCCATTTGAAATTTTTCTAGAAAGCTTTTTCTTCTAGAATTTTTCTAGATCTCAGGGATGGAAAAGGGTGAGTTAAATAATTGAAAATATGTATTTTTTTTTTTTTTTTGTCGAAATCTTGAAATGTAAATCAAATTCCGAAGAAAGATCTTTTTGTTTTTTTAAATGAAAAATTTAGGATTATATTTGTCAGAATAATTAGATAATGTTAGAAAATGGTAAAGATTATTTGTCTCTATGTGGGATTGCCACAGATAAAGTTTATTTCTAAAAGCTTTAATATGTTCATACAATTGTGTAACATCTTGATTTTGCTTTTGTAAGGTTTTATTTATAAAACCTTACACCATGTTTAAAGAGGAATTGTTAAAGGCCTGAAGATGCCTCAAAGGAGGCAAAATATTGCCGAAATGAAATAATTTGAGTTTTTTTTATATCCTACAGACCTAAATAGAATAAGCATACTTTAATACCACCATTCTTGTATAACCTTGGATAATGAAATATATTATCCAAAACATGGGTAAACCCAAAAGTGTGGTTTTTACTTTTGACCGATACTTAATACCTAACAATGGTTGTCACTTATTTTGTTTGAGAGGACCATGCAAGTTTAAATAAGTATTTAGTGGTTTTTTTTTTACCAGACTGAGGTTGTGTTTTGGTTTGTTCTGCAGTAGTGGAGTCAGCGCTCTGTTTACTTTCTTCTGTTGGCTCGGGATTATCCAATTCGAGTACGGGGGGCTTCTCAGCTTCACCTTCAGATTTAGGAGTATCAGGCGCACCTTCAGGTTCGATTACTTTCTCAGTCTTATTATCCGACTCGGTGTTAGAATCAGACTCCTTGGCTGCAAACAACCAAACAAGCACCGTTATTATTTTTTGCCGTTTCATTTACTTCCGTCAAAGATTACGACAATAAGATTATTGTTCTTCAACTCTGGGTATCAAAAGGTTCCAGCCACATATTGCATCCACATAATAGATTCCCACACTTATTTACAATACCTCTCCTTCCCACCCTCCAATCCCAGAAAAAAATTGTCACTGCCCCCTCTAGAAATATATATACAAAGTATGTAATTTCAGGAATTCTAAACAGCAGTAAGCCCAATAAATATTAAAGTAATACTTACAATATAAATATTATATCATAATATTATATAAGTATTAATAAATAATTACACAAATGTAACATTCATAAAATATTACCATGTAATTGTGACTTTTTTTAATACCTAGTGTTAGTAAAACACATTATATAACATGTAAGTTGACTGTAGGATACCCTAAATTGCATCCACAGCAAAAATAAACTTTATATTTAATTTTTAACTTCTGTGAATTTTTCCTGTGATTGGGTCAAAAAGTTGCACCAGTGTTTCAAATTTTAGCACTTTAGCTTAAACGGTTTGGACCCTATGAACCAAACGGCGGCGGACCAAACGACGACGGACAGACAGCCACATCATCTTCGGCATAAGGGTTTTGAGAAGTATAAACACTACCCTAAAAAGAGTGTAGTTAGTTGTAGAGTAATATTTTTTTCTCTATGTACTGCAGATAAATAAAAAAAGAGTCCCAACAATTGACAATGCCGTTTCAAAATATCAATCGGCAAATAAGCAAAGTAGGTATCGTGAAAGTAAAAATGAAGTCACTCCGTTAAAGTTAAGGATTGACTGTATGTGATTTTAATGGAGCAGTGACTAAGGTGGAGAGGATAGCGCTGAAAACAAAAGTAATGGAATAAGAAGTGTTTATAGTGAAGCAGCAGGGGTAGCAGCACTAAGTGCTGTAGTATGTAAGGCCCGGTTCAAATGAGAGTCTTTTGGATGATGGACGCTGTGTCCTTAGCTATCAGCGTCACAAAATCCTTACACCACGTACCCCCACCTGCTCAGTGTCACGTCAGAAATGTGCCACTGTCAGCAAAACAATTTCACAGTTTCCAAAAGGCAGCGTCTCAGCGTCCTAAAGACGCCTGTTTGAACCGAGCCAAAGAGATAAGAGCCGTGAGGAAGCAATTCAAAATATTTGTGTAACAAAGCAACAACCAGCATTCAACTTGTAGAAGAAAAGAATATTAATTGTTTGGAATCAATATTTCGACTTAAAAAACTATTTTATAATAAAAATAAATAAATAACTTTAAGCAAGTGTGTAAAAATATTTTTTTAAAAAATACTAAATAAATTATGAAGTTGGCTTCGCCACAAACTCTAACTCACTCCAACATTTTGTTTTAACTTTAAGTTTTCACTATGTAATTTTTATTATTTAGACGTTGTTTCAAGGCCCTACAAGAGTGTCACTGCCTATGATATTTTTTTATTTATTTATCACTCTCACCTGGAATTGAACCCGACAGATTTTGCTTTATGTACAACTCTAATCATGACACACATTCCTATCTTCTTTGTAACATACAAAATTAAACAGTATTTAAGTAGCAACTAGTTTCCCAAAATTATAATTCATTCAAAATTCAGAGGACTTTTAAAAGTGTAAATCCATTAAAAATTAAACTTGAATTTTCTCTCTATACATAAGAAAGCAAATAAATAAATAAATAAAAGTAGTAAGAAAGTAAATAAATAAAAAAATAATATATATAAATACAAATATATGTACCTGGTGCAGGTTCCTTAGTCTTAGGCCTCCAGATTTTAGCTTTGTTAACTAGATATTTCACCTAAAGAAACAAAAAAGAACATAGAATATTATTTTCTCAATAAAACTAACTAATAATAAGAAGAAAAATAGAATTTTCTCATCACACAAAGAACGAAATACTAAACAAGATATTATAAAAGTCTGTTATAATTAAACATTTTTCGGAGTTCAAACTTTGGTTTCAGAGGAGTTGCGAGTGGAACACAGTCAACATTCAAACATTTGTCAGTGTTTAGACTTTAGTTTCAGAGGAGTTGCGAGTGCAACAAGTCAATATTCAAACATTTGTCAGGGTTCAGACATTGGTTTCAGAGGAGTTGCGAGTCCAATACAGTCAGTATTCAATCATTTGTCAGTGATTACACTTTGGTTTCAGAAGAGTTGCAAGTGCACTTACAGTCAATATGCATGAGTTGCAAGTGCACTTACAGTCAATATTCAAACATTTGTCAGAGTTCAGACTTTGGTTTCAGAAGAGTTGCAAGTGCAATACAGTCAATATTCAAACATTTGTCAGTGTTCAGACTTAGGTTTCAAAAGAGTTGCGAGTGTAGCTCAGGCAATATTTAAACATTTGTCAGTGTTCAGACTTTGATTTCAGGGGAGTTGCAAGTGCAACACAGTCAATATTCAAACATTTGTCAGTGTTTAGACATTGGTTTTGGTTTCAGAGGAGTTGCATACAATACACATACTATGAACCCTCCTTAAGAATATTTGAAACAGACTGTAGACAGTTTCTTCAACCTTGTTTTACATTGAGTCACACAATAGAGAACTAAAGAGGAAATTTTCGAGAAAAAGTAATTCTTTAAGGGATCTCATGCTTTTCCTTTACTAAAAATTATATTATTTACTTGATTTTTTTGTACAGAATGTTGACATTTTTTGAATAATGACCGAAAGTAAAGTACAGGAAATGAAAAAGGCCATTGTTAATTATCTCCTTTAGCACGTTCAAAATGGTTATACAGAATTGATAAAATCGCATGAAGTATGCTAATATTAAAATTTGCACAGAAGTAGGTGACAATACATTTGAATGATTTATTTATTTTTTAAAAAAAACACCTGTTGAGGTTTTTGTGAATATTTGTTCACTAATTATGTGAAAAAGTTATTAAAGGGTTATTAATTACTGGTAAAAAGAAACAAAATCTTTGTTATATTTTTGTGCTAGTTTGTTACCTATTTGATTTTGTAAGCTACTTCGTTTCATTTCCAGAAAATTAACTAAAATGTAATATCTCCGTGCATTGCGCACTTCTGAACCCAATTTCCTTAACGCCTTACTTTAGTATAATGTTTTGACAAATAGAACTGTTCGACAAATTTTTCACGACAAGTTTACAATTTGCATAAAATTATTTAAGCAAACTATTTTGTAAATATTTATTATTATTATTATTATTTATTTATTTAGGATAATTTAACAGAGAAACTTGTTTATAAGAAAAAATTGTTTATAGTTTTATTAAAAATAGAAATTAGTTATGCATTACAATAGCAATTGCAATTTATAAATAACGATAGTTTACTGTAGGTAATTTTTTCAAATAATTCAACAGTGTGTATAAATATAATTAAGAAAATAATAAAAAATTTAATGTTTTTAAAAACAGGCAGGAATTTTTATAAAAAAATAAATTTAAAAAAAAAAACACAAATAAACTGTCATGGGATAGAATTTGTTGGTGAAATATCATAATAATTTTATTTACTTTTAACTTCTTTTCAAAATTGAAAGGAACTGGTAATTTTTTTTCACAACTCTTGTACTTCTATTAAAAAATAAGATGCTGACCTCTCTATCAAGTTGTGACATTTTATCCAAGATAGACCTGATGGTGAGTTTGGGGGTCTCTGACAACGGAACCTGACGCTGCTCCTTCTCCAACTTCACCTTCCACTCCTACAAACAAACAACAATTCAATTTTAACTTTAAATAAACAATTAATAATAATAATAGTTATTTTTCCGTGGTAGGCTGTGAAATAGTAACTTTAGAGCCTAAAAGACATAGCTAAAATCCATTTTTTCATTACGTGGACTTAAAAAATCTTTTCATTACTCCTAGCTGTAAAGAAAAAATCTTTTACGTCCTAGGAACTAAAAGATTTTTTATGTACGGCGGGTAGTTGTCAAAACTTCCGTTAGTACCACTGCAGTCTTTGTAGAAATGCTTCTAGTACGATTAAAATCCGCTAGATGTCAATGCGTTTTATTTATCTTTTCTTATAGTGTAACCTCTTTTTAAGGTTTCTTTTTTTAAGTCTTAAGTATGTACTAATATTTGTTATTATTATATATTGATTAGTGATTAATATTTAATGTTTTTTCATTGTCTGCTACCTCGGAAAAAATTGCATATGCTACGCGACTGTGAAGTGTTTTTTCTTTACCTTGGCAATATTTACTGTCTCGCTTCGCTCGACAGTAAATGTAATTGCCGCGGTAAAGAAAAAACTCACTTCACAGCCTAGTAACATAATATACTATTATGCACCTAGGGAGTAAAGTAAGCCATTATTCCCTGAGCAAAAAATTTGGTTCTTGAGGCGAAGCCGAAGGAACCATGGTCCCTAAATCCCGAGGCGAAGCCGAAGGAACCATGGTCCCTAAATCCCGAGGCGAAGCCAAGGGAATTAGACTCTTTAATTCCTAACCCTAATTAGCCCCCGAGGCGCAGCCGAGGAAGATAATTATCCCGAGGGGAATAATAGCACAGATTTGTTATTCTGTTTTCTGTAATAAGTTTCCTGTTGAGTTGATTTGCTTCCACAACATCTTTTTGGGAAAATTTGGTTATTAGAGATACTAAAATTGAATTACATAAACATGTGTACCATGTATGTATATGTCACTAAATTACATGAATACCAGGAAGCACTTTACCTCATAAAACACAACTAAGACCTATTATTTTAATGATTACTTAATGTTTTACTTCAAAATGCATGATTTTAATTATAAAACTAATTAAGGTCCATTTATACAGGACCTGAGCCAGGAACAGAGGCCCAACCGAGCCTGCAACGAGTTATTTGAAAATCAGTGAGATGTGTCACATTCATAAGGGATCAAATTTTCTTTCCCTTCTATATCTCCTTTTGTATTGTTCTCTTGTTAATGACTTAGACATCTGAGTTTCGTCAGATATTAAAATTAAACAATTTTGCTTCCAAGCTTATAAAAGGTAGCAGAAGCACTATGATCATAACGGAGAACAAAATTTGTTTGTCTCTGATTTCAAAAATTCCTGGACAGAAATCTGTTACAGACATCAAGGAACATTTTTTTGCCTCGTGTCTGTCTGTTGGTTTATCAACATTTTTGTGAACCACCATATCTTAAAAATGACAAGTCTGATTATAATGAAATTTGGATGGTGGGTAATTAGTCTATTGCATGTACAAACTTGTAAAAATACCCCTTAATTTCAAGGAAATTTGTGTTGTGGTACTTCTGCATAATATGCAGAAACTTGTATTTATTAACACACGAATTTGGATTGTTTGTTGAAAGTAACCCACAGATGGTCCAAAATTAATTTCAAGCATCCGTGCAAATTAAATAATGCTTAAAAATATGAGCGACCCAACTGGGAATTGAAACAGATACAAATATTATGAGACAATTCATCTAATAATAGGACACAAGGAAGCTATGCGCCACACAAATTGACAGACTATTTTTCTAGTCAATCATTTAGATATGAAAGTTATGAGAAAAACTCTAGTGACATAATATCCTACTGATAAACTTACCGATATTTCCTTGATAGTCCTCTCAAGAGTGTCGACCTCAACTTGAGTGAACATAGGGTCGGCCGAGTCAGGCCTGTGTTCAGTCATGTTCTTAATTCCAGCGAGGAAGTGAGCGCTTCCGTTGATAGTACCAGCGAGAGCAGCAAGAGCCTCGGGTCTCTCCCGATGTTCGACCACTCGTTTCCACAGCGGCTCCGTCAGTTTCTTCAATTCTCCCAGTTTCTCTTCGACAGGTCCCACTTCACTCTCCCATCCTTCGTCATCCAACCACGCAGCCAGCTTAAACATCAAGACAAAACAAAATATCAATAACTTGACAACCCTTGGGAGTACATTTAACAAATAATGAACAACCGCAAGTATCTAAAGCACAAGAAACATCTTCAGGGACAGGTATAGCCTAACTCTAGCCTGAAACCAAGGTGATCATCAATATACATAATGATAGTTCGAGTCCCAGGGAGGTGAGACATGTTTCACAAACATCATCATATCAAGTGGAGTTCTCCCATCCTGTGTTAAACAGGATGAAGACGGGTTCACTCAATGCACCTATCTACTTGGTCTATGTCTTTTGGCTTAGAACCCAAGCCTTCAGCATAAATTGGGTTCAACCCACAGGGTTAAGAAAAAAAATACATCATCAGATTTATAAAGAGCACATGAGGGATAAAAGATATGCAAGGCAAGATTAGAGGAATGAAACAGAGAAAAGGCAATAAGATGGTTAGAAGAAACTGGGAAGGATTCCAGGAGTAACAAACTAAATTTATGGAGGAGTAAAATTTGGAAGGTCATAGTTATACTTAAGATTCCAGAATAAGTCAAACTAGCAACAGTAAGTTATCCAAATACTTTATACAATAGTAAGTTATCAACTATTAGAAAGTTACACAGGGTAAAGTATCCAGTTTTTGGCCCCCAAGGGAACTTTCCTTATAATAATGAGAACACAAAAAACTTATTGCAGTTTTATTGAAGTGACATAGTTGCTTGAGAGTGTTGATAGTAGTCTATGGATAGAGAGCACCGGAAGATAAAGCAAGAATGAAGCAAGTTATTAACATAGGCCAGTAATTGGCACATTATAGCTCTTAACACTTCCTCTCCCTTTACTTGATATTAAAAGATGTTTTTAATTTAAAATGAACTGGACTAAAGAGAGCCAGCAACTTGCTTGAGCAACTTTTTTTTTAGCATGGAACGTGCTTTTGCGATAACCAACTCCGGGAATCTGAGTATGCAGCCTGGGGCATTGGACCTAGGGCCTGCTTCACACTTGCATGCCTAAAGGAAGGTTTTGACATGACTGGACTAGAAACTTTCAATACCTGGGGCCTGTGGCAATGGGCGTAGATGCTTTAAGGCCCCCCCCCCCCCCCCCCCTTATAACTTTCTTCTTCAGTGGCAGTCATACTGCCTTGACTATGGTTCAAATGTTTTGCTCAGGTCCCTCCTGCCCTAAATTTCATTAGGAAAAGCATGTTCCATGTTTCTTTGTTTCTGACGTAGTCTCTAAAATATTTATCCAAATAAAATAAAGCTATGCTTTCATACGACAAAATATTTTGGTGTTTAAGTGCTAAAGGCACAGTTCATTTGGCAGAAGTAATTACAACCATTTTGAGTTGAGATGTGCTGTTAAAGGTGCAGACAATTAATAAATTTACTCTAAACTGACAAGCCTTGGCAGATATAACTAATTCTAGTTTAAGGACACTTGTAGATGAGCCTGCATCGAATGCAGTTCTAGTTAGTTGACAGGTATACCTGAGTACACTTGGCGAGAATGCTGTCTATTTCGGTCTGGGTGGCTGCTTTCTTATATTCATCTGTATTGAGTTTATTTTGAGCGTCGAATACAGAGCTCTCTAGAGAATTAAGAGCACCCTCTCTCCTTGTCTTAGCCTCGTCGTAAGCATTCAGATCTGACAACCTAAACAAACAGATACATTAATTAACTGCAACTAATCACAACTTGATACACACTCATTAAACCTAAAATACATAAAGGAGATCACATGCTTAACAGATAACATTATTAAATAATGTTTGTGCTTACTTAGCGATAAAGTAAAACACTTGATTTTAGATTCGTTGAAAACTAATTTTATTAAGAATTAAGAACAACAAGATGTAATAAGAAGATACCTCTGTGAGTTTATAAGCAAGTGTGGCTCAACAAGTTAAGCGTCAGTTCAAACTGGAGAGGGGAACAACAGTTAACAAAGTTTCATAGCAACAAAACTAAACAGGCTTAAAAGATGTCATAAAGTTTAATGTTAGTGTACACCTCTTAAGCTAAGATCAGACTCCTCATTTCATACTCTATGATAGACTACTGATAGGGAAAAGTGTCAAAACACGGATATTCGAGGCTATGCTAGCCTACAGCTAAGACGTGTGCCCAGAGAATATTTTTTGGCTTATCAATTCAGCCGGGTCCCAACCATCTGGCAAGTCTGACAGTAAAGACTGAAGAGTCTGGCAATTAAATGATTAAGTGAACAAATTAAATAAATAGTTAGGCCTGGTTTACCCAAGCGTCTATTGGACACTGAGCCACAGCATCTTCAAGTGTATGGCAGGCAATGAGATGGTTCAAGGAGGCATGGATATTGTGACGCTGCTACCTGAGGATGCAATGTCCAGCATCTAAAAGACGCTCATGTGAACCGAGCCTTAAAAAATAAAATAAAGTTGTTTACTTGTTAACTGATACAGTGATGTCTGAGTCCTGCATAGAAGGAACGGAGAGCAGTTTCTGTTTAAGGACAATATCTTCCTTGACTACAACTATCTGAGGTTTGACTTCTTCCTTGTCCTTGCCTTTAGCAGTTGATTCCTTGGTTGTGTTAGTTTCCTTTGTTTTACCTGTATCACTTTCGTTAGTCTTCTTCTCTCCTTCTCCAGTCTTCTCTCCTCCTGTCTCACCGCTTGTCTCTTCTAAACAAATAAATATATATAATAGGGCAGGGGTTCCGAACCTGGAGTGTGAGATTACATTTTAGTTTTTGTACGTGTTTACGTCAATAAGAAGGTTTTTGTTATTATTATTATTTTATTTTTTATATGTTAATGCAGTTAATCTTTATTTAAGTAGATTTTAATTAGTTTATTTGCTATTTTTACGGTTTCACAGTTAGACATATAGGGAACTTTGACCAGGGTCACCTGCCTTTCCCCTAGTTTTAAATACCCCTCTTTGTTTCTTATCTCCTCCCCACGTCACCTCCTCTACACAGCATGGTCAGTGACCCTTGTTTTTACGTACAGCTAACACCAAGGAAAGCTCGCTTAATCATCCACCTTCAGCCACAGCTGTTCTTCAATTAAGAACACAGCTACAAACCAGATTTCTAGTCAACCGGTCGATACTAGAGAAGCATATCTACCTGCCCTCAACGACTGGAAGCTGACGCCTCAAAACTCCTAATTACCAGTCGTTAATATGACAACAGGACACGACGAGACCCCGGCATCTTTAACATCACAACACACAGATCGCTCAGACCGGCTCCTCTGTCATCAGACCAGTCTCGTCTCTGTCATTCTTTTAAACCTGACCGAAGCAGGTATTGTCATTTCTTTACATATGTTTTCTTTTTCTTTCAATATAAAGTTAGTTATGAGTTTAAATTAGGTTTCAGTGTCGGATGATTAGTGTTCTATCCTTTACCCTTTTCCTTTTATTTTATTTTCCTTTGTCTCAGCCAATTTAGGCCAATCACATAAGCCCCTTGGCGAGCACAGTACGTATTAACCTTTTTCAGGGCAAGCCTAGTTAGTAATAGACTTCAGGAAAATATTAGTGTTTGCAATGGTTCCCAAAACTTTGCTAAAAGGTACTTTTTTGTGCTCATCCCATTTGTAACAACATTCTTATGTGAGTCTGGATTTAAGCAGCCCCTACACGGTCAAGCCGCTTGATCAAAACATCGTGTCAAGCTGATTGACACGACCTTCAAGCCGCCTTGGGGCACATCAAGCATTCCATCAATCTTTTCATCAACACTCATTTGTAGCGGAGTTTTCGACTAGTGAACTTCTCCTCCTGGACTGTAATAAATCAGTATTGTGTAGATACCATGGTTTCGAATCAGGATTTGGGGTGTTGAGCAGGTGATTGACGGAATGCTTGATCAAAATTGCTCTAGACTATCAAGCGCTCTGTCAAGCCGCTTGACTCATTCAAACTTTCCATCAATCTGCGTCAAGGCTTGACTCAAGCATCAAACGGGTTCCTAGAATATCAATCATGCTTGACACCATTGCTTGACTCGCTGTTTTGATCAAGCGGGGAAGGGGCTGCTTTAGTCCCCTTTTGTCAATCAAAGCGAAGTACATAAATCGCTTGAGTTCAGGCTGACATGGAGATTGCAATCAGCAATAAAGTACCCCATTTCATCAAGATCATCCAAGATCGTTTTTTTATACCAATTTCACTTGAACCTCTGCTTCAAGTGGTGCAAGAACATTGGGAATGTTAGGAACCTCTGTAATAGGGTGAGTGTATGGTACAAGTTCTTCTAAATTAACACGTATAAGCCCCTGATAATTAAGAGGGAAATTTAAAAATCTTTAATTAATTAGTGGTGAGTCTTTTGGCCCCCTGACTAAAAGGGGGTAATATCCAATAAAAAATATACTTTTGATCTTGCTGTAAAATTTTAGTGTGGTGTATCTCCAACTATCTTTTGGATATAAATAATTATTTTTGGAGTCAAATTGGTGCTTTATTGCTTTACAAACCCTTTTTTTATCGACCCTATGTTGCAATGTACATTCAATAGTAAAAACTCTTCCATGCATAAGTAGTTAGCATCAAATACTTAGTAGTATGATTTTATAATTAGTATTTTTTAAAAAACATAAGGAGCTTTGTTCCTACTGGGTGTACCACAACACCACACCTTTTTTTCTTAAAAAAAAAGTCCTGCTTTGTTAAATGTATAAGCCAGAGAGTGGTTATTATTATTATTAGTATTATTATTATTATTTGGCTGCACAGTAAGTAAGAGATACCTTTAGTTTGATTAGGGGCAGCTTCCTCCGAACCGGAGAAGAATTTGGTGAGAGTTGATCCTAGTTTAGACAGGGTTGACTCTTCATCACCCTCAGTGCCCGAAGCTTTTTCTACGATAAGCTCGGCACTGAGTAATGTAAGCAGACCACTATCGTCCATCTGGAAGTGAGCTTTCACTCCCTTGTACTGAGAACCATCATCGGAATGTTTGGCCAGAGCCTTTTCTACTCCGGTCAGATCCACCTGGCTAAGTTTCAATGGACCAACCCTCCTGAAAAAAGTTAAAAATAATTTGCAATCACCTCATTGTCATATATTATACAGGGTGTCCAAAAAGTTCAGGAACGGTCGATTATATCAGTAGCATTAATTTTTTTTTTAAAAAAGAAAAAAATGTTTTCAATAAAAGTTTTAGGGTTACAAAAAATCTATTACATGGTAACAAAAAGCACTTTGAATTTCCCTGTAAAGCTGGTTTGAGATGCAACTTTAAAATCTTCAGTGGGAACCCCCATAGTTTATAAAATAATTATTTCACAGAAAGGACAAATCATTATGAAATGAAAAATAAAAAAAAGAATTTTTGTCAAAAACTGCTAATAACTTTGTCAATAACGTAAGGCTAGTAATATTTGAACTTTAAATCCCAAAACTTAGGCAGTTTCTGGTGAATTTTTATCTATTTTGTGTTATAAAGATTTGACCTCTGCAACACGATTCTGCCATAAAATTGCTTGATTCTACTAAGATAATTCACCAATCCGGAACTTTTTGGGCAAAGATTCGAATAACCAATTCCAAAGTAACACACTAGGAGATCAGTGTACCCAAGAGGTATTATTAGTGAATTTAGGCAGAGGATATTTGTCCTGAGAAAGATTTGGAGGGTTTTGAAAAATAGGCAACTTGTCGACAAGTAAGTTGACAGAGCATTTTAAGGGGGTCAATGCATGATCTATATAATTGAACAATACTGCTGTATCGGAGGAAAAATTCACTGAGTACACTTTTAGGCAAATGTTAAATAATTAATTAAAATCTCATCCACACTGGCTAAATAAAGGAATATCTCTTCACCAATCACAGATAATGTCCAAGGATAGAAAGGTGTAGAAATCCTTGTGGTCATCCTCTGCACCAAATGGTAGAAGAGGATCGGACAATGTCCAAGGATAGACAGGTGTGAAAATCCTTTTGGTCATCCTCTACACCAAACGGTAAAAGAGGCTTGGTCAATGTCCAAGGATAGACAGGTGTGAAAATCCTTTTGGTCATCCTCTACACCAAACGGTAAAAGAGGCTTGGTCAATGTCCAAGGATAGACAGGTGTGAAAATCCTTTTGGTCATCCTCTACACCAAACGGTAAAAGAGGCTTGGTCAATGTCCAAGGATAGACAGGTGTGAAAATCCTTTTGGTCATCCTCTACACCAAACGGTAAAAGAGGCTTGGTCAATGTCCAAGGATAGACAGGTGTGAAAATCCTTTTGGTCATCCTCTACACCAAACGGTAAAAGAGGCTTGGTCAATGTCCAAGGATAGACAGGTGTGAAAATCCTTTTGGTCATCCTCTACACCAAACGGTAAAAGAGGCTTGGTCAATGTCCAAGGATAGACAGGTGTGAAAATCCTTTTGGTCATCCTCTACACCAAACGGTAAAAGAGGCTTGGTCAATGTCCAAGGATAGACAGTCCTCTTGATCATCCTCAACTCTAAACAGTAGAATAGGATCAGACTAAGTAAAGTGGATAAAAAGAAGGGATATGATTACTGTATTTCATCAGGAGAGAGATGTTCCATATCACTGTAGGCAACTGAGATGTCAAAGTCGGTGGTGTGCTTGTTGAAAGTCATTATCTTCTTCTGAGGGTAAGGATTCATCAATCCAAACAGCATCCTCTTCACCTCCTTCTTGCTTCCACTGTCTCCTTCACGCTCAAATGACACCTAAACAAACATCCATTATCTTTATTATACAAATATAAAAAAACAACCTGGATAAGTGGGTCCTCGGTTCTTCATAGGAAACTTACAACCTTAACCCAAGTTTCAATGTTAATAAAATGTTTAACAGAGATGCTAAATAAAATTTGAGCCATGGAAAAACAGTTTGATATTAAGGTACTGTGTGACATTGGTGCAAAGAAAAATATAAACTTTTACAAGGGTAAAACCCTATACACACTGAATGTTGGCCCCGACATGTCATCATGTCGGGGCCTTGCCTACACACACCCCAACCAAACGAGCCGACTCGACTATCGGTCCAGTTTAGCAGCAGTGCTCGAGGTATTGCGGTGCGTAGTTCTAAAATGGCTTCATATCTGTCTAAACACCAAAAAAATAGGTGTGGTTCTAAGTGCAGTGATAATATATTATGTAAAAAGAAGAGAAGTGTATGGTGTAAGAAGTGGTTGCAGAAGAGGAATTATTTCACCCATATGAGACTTGCAAAAGAGTTGGATGCAAGGATTACAGTAATTTTATGAGGATGGATGAAGATAGTTTTGTGAAACTACTTGGTATGGTCAACGTCACATCAAACTGATCAAGCCAAAATGAAACTGAGGTGAAAAGGTGCAATTCGGGCTGTCGGACCCCCCAACAACGCTACACACACTCCAACCCAACAAAAAAAAGTGGTGGGGGTCGGTGGTTGGATGGCCCAGCTGACCCGACCGCCCAACCGTCAGCCCCGACAGAATTCATGCCCTGACAGTGCTACACACATCTGTCGGGCCCGACGGTCATAGCCCCGACCGTCACCAATCAAAGGAAAAAGGGGCTTCCAATTCTCATAACAGTTGTATATTAACATTTTATTGGCCATTAGACAAACTGATTAGGCTATTAGATGATAAACAATTAGACTTCTCTGATCTATTTTCAAAATCTTGCCTTGCTACTTCTCTGCCAGCATAGGGCCTGCCTTGCCTTTGATGCACTTATGTTTTTCCCAGATGGTAATGTGGTTCCAGATGGCTGGTTCTACAATTTGGATGGGTCTTATATTTGGGGGCATATTTGAAGCAATTTGGTATATATTTTTGGAACCCTATTAAAAATTAATTTTAGTAGCAAAAAACATCTATGGCCAAAATCTAGTAAATTAAAGATAGGTCAACTGCCGGAGGAATTGGAATCATTAGCTTCCAGCAGATCTGGAGTTATTTCACCTCTTGTTCTTGTGCGGTATCGAGACGATACCGAAAAACACTAAAAATTATATTTTGATATTTAACTAAATGAGAATCCTCACAACTAGAACAGACACATAGCTGAAAAAAATATATAAAAAATAAGGTGATTTAATTTAAAATAGTCATTGACGATGTTACCTGGATAGGGAAGACTACAGCATCCTTGGTAATAAACTTCTTAACTTTGAATCCCTTGGAAAGATCAGCAGCTTTGTAAGCTGCTCCAAGCACAGCAGCCTCATCTGTGTTCAGACTCTTACCTAGCTCCTTTCCTGTAGCAGCTGCCAGACTTGCCTGAACAGCTGGCATCCTAGTACCGGCACCAACCAGTATAATCTGAAAATATAAAGATATGCACTTACTAACTAAAGCCTAATTAATATATGTTTTTTTTTTATCTATGATTGAAAGGAAATATAAACAGTGTATCTCTGTTTAGATGCGTAGAAAGTGATTCTTTACATACTAGTATTCATTGCGCATACGCGTCTCATAGTTCTGAAGAATTCTTCTTCTTTACCAACCTAGAGTAGTAAAGAAAAAGAATTCTTCAGCTTTACTCACGATTAGAGAGTTTTTTTTTTTAAAATAGTTTTTTGTGAAAATCAATGAGCGATTAAAATGATTATGAAGAATAAGAGGAGAATAATACGTCTCCCGAAATAATTAATTCAGCACAAAATACAACTAATGAATTAATGTCATCTTTATCAAAAGAAAAATACAAACTTTCAGACAGGAAGTATTTTTTTCTGTATTTATTATTTAAATCTAACAACCGTAGATAAAGTACGGTACGCAACTCGTGCGATAACGGCATTTTGCATTGCTCGTGTGGTTTTACTACCCACACTATCGCGCGGGTGCAAATTCCATACTCGCATGCAAAATGCTACTTTCCTCACTCGGTGTGTAATGTACTATTACATTAAATTAGTTATTGTTAGTTTATAATGTAATGTTTAGATGCTATGTTACCTGATAATTATATTTATACTGTAAACAACTCATTTACTGTACAATTAAAGTAGTATTTTTTTTTTTTTTTATCTTTCAACCTGTTATTGCAGTTTTTAATGTAGTGTTTACACGCAACATTACCTGTTGTTTAGAAATTTAGAAAGCAAAAGAGATTTGCTTACCTGAGATATGATGTCCAAGGTGAGGTGAGAAGTCTTAAGGGCCTCGTCGAGGGGTTTCCTTACTCTCTCCGTCAGGTCTGATACCATATTCTCATATTCCTCTCTGGTTACCTGAAGCCTGAAGTCAATCTCATCAATCAAACCTTCCACCTAAACACACAAATTAACTAAGGTTAACACAGATAATACTGCATTGTTTGCTTCCACTGAGATTTGGAAGAAATAACCTTCAGTGAATAACACAAGCAGTGCCAGGTAGTCGAGTTAGCAACCTCCCAACCTAGCTTACCCAACTTTACCTAATATAATAATAACGTTACTACAATAACCCTCAGGAGGTGAGGAGACAGGTTTGACCCCGTAACACCAGGAGGAGGATAATGAGGAAAAAGCCTTCAAGTTAGGAAAGACTAGGAGAGAGGCCAACGCATTGCCCCAACATAGAGTCAAATATCAGTATCAATATCTCTCTTCCTTTAGAACTAGCACTACTGTTTTCTCATGAAGGGTTCTGCTTTATCCCTTCAGTATAACACTTTTTAATTTCTGCATATTGAGGTACCTAAACCTTTCCTAAGTCATAATTCCTCGGCCATGTCAGTTACAAACAGTTTACCTGAGCAAAATGATCTGCGTTGGCACTTAAAACATTTTTAACTCGTCCGGCTTCTTTGAAAAGTTTAGCCATTGACCTCGGGTTCTTGAGTACATCGTTCTTTGTCTTCTTCATCTCGTTGAACTTGGTACCGAAGAATGATTGAAGTCTCCGCTGCATGTCTAGGCCTCCAAGTGTACGATCGTACCTGTAAACAGAAAGAGAATAAAATAATTCATTTAGTTGACTCTTCCAGCTATCTCCTCCACCAAAAGCATTTCACCCATCCGACGTCCTTCACACAGTCAAATCCCTACCCAACAAGAAAGCACCAGGCAATGATCAGATAACCCCCATAATATTAAAACACCTACCCCGCAAAGCCATTATATTCCTTACCAACATATACAACGCTATCCTCCGCACCACTTACTTCCCTATCCTTTGGAAAACTTCCATTATCATTATGATACCCAAACCACATAAACCTTCTCATAAAGTAACCTCCTACAGACCTATCTCCCTCTTACCCACTATGGGTAAAGTCCTAGAGAAACTCCTTCTCCGTAGACTCCTTCCCATCCTTGAAATAGCCAAAATCCTTCCTGACCACCAGTTTGGTTTTCGCCACCAACACTCAACAATCCACCAAACCTATCGACTTGTCGACCAAATTGCAGCAGCCCTTGAACGGAAACAATATTGCTCTGGGGTCTTTCTAGACGAGGCTCAAGCCTTTGATAGAATTTGGCACCAGGGCTTATTGTGGAAACTCAAGGACAATATCCCTTTCACTTACTACCTAATCCTCACATCCTACCTTTCCGACAGATTCTTCAGAATAAAAATTGGTAATAGCCTATCACCTATAAGTCAAGCAAAGGCTGGGGTTCCTCAAGGTAGCATCCTTTCTCCCTTATTATACACCGTTTACACATCCGACATACCAAAACACCCATCCACTCTCCTTGCATCCTTTGCAGATGACAAAGCCATACTAGCCACCCATAATGATCCACAAGTAGCCTCCCATATGCTCCAAGAACACCTTTCACTCCTCCAACCATGGTTCCGGTGTTGGAGAATAAAAATAAATGAACAAAAAAGCACACAAGTCACATTCACCCTCCGCCATGGTTTTTGTCCACCAGTATACCTAAATAACAAAATCATACCACCCGCCACTACTGTTCGTTACCTTGGACTACATCTGGACAAAAGGCTAACGTGGAATCCACACACTCGATTGAAACGAATTGAAACCAACAGACGCTACAAACTACTTCTAAGACTTCTTGATCATCGCACACGTCTCACATTAAAACATAGACTACAAATTTACAACTCAATTCTCAAGCCTACCTGGTCATATGGCATTGAAATCTGGGGTTCTACAAAACCTTCAAATCTTCACCGTCTGCAGTCTCTACAGTCAAAAATCTTAAGAAAACTGTCCCATCTTCCTTTCTATGTTCCAAACATCATCATCCATAAAGACCTAAAGGTATCTTTTGTGAGCGATCTTGCTAAAGATAGATATAAAAATTTCCACAACAAACTTGAACCCCATAACAACCCTCTTGTTCACGCCCTTTCCTCACCTCATATACCTTCAAACCCACCCAGAAGACTGAAAAGAACATGGCCAAGAGATCTTCTAAGAATCAACTGAAGAAAATTATAATGTACACTATCTAAACAATGTATATGCAAATACATATGCATAATAATGTTACGGAGTGCCACCACTGGGTGAACACCCGATCATGTTAAATCAAAATGCTAATTGTATTTCTCTTAACAACACTTATTAAAACAAAAAAAAAAAACTTTGTAGTTGAAGTGAACAATAAACTAAAAAAAAAAAAAAAAAAAAAAAAAAAAAGTTGACTCTACTGACATTTTTTGGGATTATCTTGTATTAGTCTATGTGAGTCACTCGAATATTAATATTGATTAGCTTATTGTCACAAAACGCAATAGCTAATTAAATTAGAATTATAGAAGGAAGAACAAAGAAAAATATACTCTGCCGTCGTGATTTGAACCACGGATGTTTAGTAGTGCAATGCTCTACCAATTAAGCTATCGGTAAGAAATTGTGCTATCAGTAAAAAAATTATCTATACCAGAGAACAATTTTTCTCTGTCTGAAGCAATAGAATTAGGCTTATCAAAGTACATAAACACAAAAAAATGATACTTTGCACCTGGAACTATTGTGATCTATTGTCATTCACATATGAACCCAGAATCACTTGCACATATGTTGTGCATTCATATAAAGCTCTATAGTATAGTCCCTGTTGGAGACACTGGAGTTTTAAAAAATATTCATAGAAGTAATGAAGATTTCAATAATTCATTACATCTACCTGGTGAAATTGCCATGGCCACATTAATTGTTGATATAAACTACAGTCTATAAGATTAGAGTTGGCACAATCGAAGGCGGAAAAATTTTGAGAGGGAAACGATTCTATTGGTCCGCCATCTCGAATGCAACTTTGGGAAAAAAATGCCCTTCTCTACCCCTGTTCCACAAAAGAAATATAACATGGCAACACTGATTTTCCCTTTTTATAACCCCAAAACTACCTCCACGTTTGTTGTTTCCCGCCTTTGATTGTGCCAACTCTAATCTTATAGACTGTACATAACTATTTAATTCAAACTTTTCAATTGCAAAGATTTTGCCTGGAAGAAGTAAGTGCAGAATTACATTATTAGTAATGTGCTACTACATTATAGTAGCCAAGTACCCTTATTATTACTCATTTTTTTCTAGCATGCAAAAGAACTTAAATTATTGTATCACTACATTATTTCAATTGTTTATTTAACTCCAAAGTTCCAGGGCTATGCCCCTAAAAAACAATAAAGATTATTATGATAATTGTTATTAAGACAAAAAATGATTACCCGACTCCAAGAACGGATAGTTGTGGATTAGTCTCGACAATGCCTCTCTCCTTGGTTTTAACAGTCTGATAACTTATAACTGTGGCTGTGGTACTGGAGGCGCCCATATCATACAGCATGATGTACTGAGCAGTCTCGTTGAAATCCTTCCTCCTGAATATACCGTGGTTCAAAGCAACTGAAACACAAATATTACTCTCGCATCATAATCTTAAAAAATACAATAGACGCCACTTAATGTAATAACTTTAGGACCCAGACAAAGTGATAACATTAATCGACTGATAACAATCAGCATAAGGTACCACAGAAGGTAAAACTCAAAACAAAACAAAATAATAAACAAGACTGTGTTCATTACACACGCTGAGTGATGAGACGACACATTAGAAAATAAAAGAAATAAATTAGAATTGCAATGTACATTTAATTACATCAAATCTAATTTATTAGCAACAACACAAAATAAATATTTAGGGATAAAACTAATACACACATATATGTAAGTAAATAAATGTACATGATAATGGCATTTTGAAGAGCTCATTTTACATTTAAAAAATAAACTTAAAAACAAAAAAGTTATAGAAGTGAGTTATTACTAATAAAAAGTAGACATTTTTTTATTGATGGCAGATGAGATGTAGAAATAAAAACAGTAGGAATTAGTGTCCTCTGGTGTTTATTTCTAAGCCTTATCCGCCATCAATAAAAAATATTCTACTTAAAACAAAACATCTTCGAACTAATGAAAATTTGTTAATGAAAGAATAAGCATAATTAAAACATAAAAGCACTCTGAGTTCTGAGACCTGACTGTGGTCCTTCCTAGTAATTGGGGAAGGTGAGGGGAAGTTTACTTTCTGAGAAAAATGGGTGATCACCAAAACACCAGTGCTACAGCTCTAGCCTTTTCTCCGAAAATTATAAAAAAATAATCAAAAAATCTCAACTTTGATCACAATAAACAATATATTGATAACAATAAATAGAAAATCTTTAATGCACGGTGGGGCCGGGCTGTTCCATGCTATTTTCAACACACTAAGCAGTTGTTATCATTAACCATGATTACATAGATCCACTGTAGATAAAACATTGAGAAAACACAGGTTAAGTGTAAGGATTCTCCTCAGATTCTCTACTTTTCAGATAAGATAATAATAATAACAATAATAATAATAGACAACCAAAATAAACAATACTAGTAATTAGTAGATGGTTGTTTCTTTGGAATGTAAGTCCTTATTATATTTGATTAAAACAAGCTTTCGCCTAGGGAACCAGGGCTTCTTCAGGTTTTGGAAATACTGTAAATTTAGAGAAACAAATGATCAAAATGAAAACGAATTTTGGAAAAGAAAGTCTTACCAAGTTAATTTTGATTGTTTTAATGTTTTTTTGAAAAGAATTAATAAGAAAGCTTGTTTTAATCAAATATAATAAGGACTTACATTCCAAAGAAACAACCATCTACTTATATAAAAAAACCAAGTCCACAAAAGAAAAACTTCAACTAGTAATTAGATTCATATTTGTTATCTTAATTATTTAATGAATTAAAACATCAGGATTACACCATCTCAGGCTAAGATCTCCATGATATACTCTGACTGAGCCCGACAAAACTATAAAGGAAGAACTTATTTATGAATTTATATCCATGCTAATGGAGATGACAACATCAGAGAGGAGTTATTTACCAGCAGTGTAGTCGTTGATAAGCTGAAGTACGTTGATACCGGCGAGCTGTGCAGACTGCAGCATTGCCTTCCTTTCAGCTTGGTTGAAGTACCCAGGCACGGTGATAACAGCGTCTGTTATCTTCTGTCCTGCAGCTAGTTCAGCCATCTCCTTAGCCTTGTGTAGGATCATACCGACCAGTTCCTCAACTGAGTACTCAGTTTCCCTAAACGACAGATACACAAGTTATATAAATTACTATTCATACTAATATTTATTTTTAAAAAAAAAGTATTTAATAATAAAAGAGCATATAAGATAATTATTATCAATGTAGCACAATAAGTGAAAAAGTTGTGCCTCATATTAAATTACAATATATTGTGCAATCATAAAAATCAATTTTCTGGAAGTGGCATTCCTTAGATTTGTTCTTCACAGAAAACCCCTACGTCTTTGAAATAAAAAACATTTTCTGCGCTGATCTCAGTTCTTGATAAAATAGACAAGACGAGTTTGGGGAATTCACGGAGTAGCAGAAGTTGTTGCTTTTCTTGTTTGACATCCATATAGAATCAGGGCTTTTACATTACTTCTAAAGATTCCTAGCTTTGTACTTCATCTGAGTTGCTCAGATCTCCATATGAGCTTGAGTTGTACTAAGGCTCACTTTAACTTGCTAATTCTCAGTTAAGATCTTCCTCCTAAGATCCACACCACCGGACATTTATAAATTTGATTAGAAATCAAAGTGGCAAGGTATTACAACAGTTATAAGACTGCAACTGAACAACAGATCTGCCATTCTTCAAAATCATTTAACTATTTAGTTTATTCCATACTTATCTTTTTTCAGTGCTGAGATCTTCTAGCTATTCTTCATGCCTATAAACTAGTGAGATACTACAGTCTGTCCCAAAGTAGAGTTAGTGCGTTGACAGCGCAGGAAATCAAGTGACATGCAGATTGGCCAACCTCTCAGAGGGAAAAAATAAAGCCACTAGGTCTGTGGTTAGGGGGCCTCTCCCCTCCACTAGAGACATTTATCGTTGCCTAGTTGGCCCGACCTTTTGTCTGGGAAAATCTCAAGCTCTCATTGGCTCCCCACCCCATTTGCTAGTTTTTCCTGCGCTGTCAACGCACTAACTCTACTTTGGGACAGACTGTAAGCATGGGCTGTGTTTTCTTTGTTTAATTTTAATTTATAATCACACCCATATATAATTTAACAGTTTGCCGCAAGAAGGTCTAAGGTCGCACTGTAGGAGGCGAGAGGTGGTGGGTATAGAAGATGGTGTGCCCCTAGTGACCACAATTTACAAGTATTTAGACAAATAGATGAAACAAGCCACACTGACTCACCGTACATCCTCCCTCCTGAAGTTGCAGGCACATGTCGCGCAACATGTCCCCGGCAGATGTTGCGGGACAAGTGCAATTGGAAACAGTTCCATAACAGTTCAGTAACACAACACTGAAAATACATCAACCACAAACAAGAGAGCACGTGTAGGTAGGGAGCAAGGTTTAGTTATGGTTTGGACAGCGAGTATAGACTGCACAGCGCGTGCGCCTTCCCCCAGGAAATGTTGCAAAGTGTTTCCATTGCCCGTGGCACAAGTTGCGGACAGTCGCTTGGCACATTTTTGTCCCCGGCACATGTCCCGCAACATGTTGCAGACTGTTTACATTTCAACAAAATCCTGGAACTTGTGCCGGCAACATGTTGCGGGACAAATTTGTTGTAATGGAAACGGGGCTTGAGAGGCGAAATTATCAATCGAGTCTGTTAATGCCTATAGGGAGCCAGCCATTTATTAGGTAGATGGTAAAGAGGTAAATTGAAGTTTGAGTTTGGTGGCCGCACTAAAAGCCCTCAAAAAATAAGTTGTTCATTAAATATAAAAAAAAGTAAAACATACTCATCATGCTTAAATACGACGGTGTTCCTAGTCTTGTGAGGTATGATTTCATAGTAGGGGAACCTCTGCTTGTAAAGGTCTACGAGCGGGTTATTTACATCCTTGCCAAGCAGTTCCAACAGGTAGGTGTAGCAGTTCTTAGGGAAACGTACTCCCACATTCTGAGCATCCTCTCCGAATGTCCTTTCTCCGTCTCGGAATGCAACGGCAACAGGTGTTTTACGTTTCGACTCCTTGTTTAGGGCTATTTCCATAGGAACTCCAGGCTGAAACACGTATAAACAGAATTAATAAATGACAATAACTATTCTACATTACATTAATGTAGAAATGAAATTTCAAGATAAAAAGAACTTTTTATATACTACGTTTTAAAATATTCTGTTGAATCGTATGTAATGTTGATAATATAATTGTTATATAATATATAATGTTAGCGAAAAAAAAAAAAAAAAAAAATAGTTCCGAATTTATTTACTTCACATAAATGACAACCATCTAGAGAGCTGATCTTAAACCTATAAAAGGACAAATCTTTGTACAACAGATCTCCCCAACACCAAATCTAAAACGTGCCATCGATATATATGAAATAATATAAATAATATAATCGATATTTCCTGTTTTGCTGTCATTCAATGTTTATCTTAGCGTTGGGACAACCGACTAGAAAAAACAACCGAATGAATAAGTCGATTCGGGAAAAAACAGTCGATTGAATTCAATCGACTGAAAACAGTCTCATAGCGGGTATAGGATATATGAATAAAGATATAAACCGAGACTGAACTCGCAAGTCGAATTTTTCAATCGAATGGTTTTTTTTTATATAGGAGAAGTACGGTGGAGGCAGTAAAGGCCTCAGAGCTGAGGGGGGGGGGGGGGGTGAGAGTGAGAAGGCGCTTGACACTCGTTATCTCGTCCCAAACTACAGCCTGCTACGACATCGTTTTCATTCGAATGAAAAAATATAGACTGAGACTGAATCCAGTCAACTTTTTCATTCGAATGTTTCATTCGGATGTTTTTTGGTTTTAGGTAGGGGAAAGGAACGACGGTGAAGGGCTCAGAGCGGAGGAGGGGTGAGAAGGCGCATGACACTCGTTATACACACGTCCACATATACACGTCCGAATTACAACTAATACAACTCCAAACTATAGACTGATATCATTCGAATGAAAACTAGATATCCACAACCGAATGAATGAATATTTTAAAACAACCGTTTAGTCGACTTTTTTCAATCGATTGGTTCCCAACGCTAGTTTATCTATCACAAATTTGAGACCCGTCAAAATGAAGATTGCGTAAATATGGGATATAGCAAAACAAATAAAATAACTTGCGGATTTTTTCCTAACGAACTTTCCGTACAGCAAAATTTGCTGAAAATCAATTAAATTCTGCTGAAAGATGGCTAAAAGTATTAAAATAATGCATTGTCATTGTGTTCTGAGCTATGCTAAAAGTTTCAAATATCTAGCTATTCGGGAAGTTAGTTAGAAATCGAGTGCCAGATTTGTACCGGACAAACAAACAAACAAGAAAGCAAGCTAATAAAAACGTAGTAATAAAATACATTTTGTTTGCATTTATCTGTGAAACAGTAATAATTTTCTATTGCAGAAGTATGGTTCTAAAAAAATACCGTTCATGTTAAAATCACAATTGTTTAACTCATTGAGAACATATTGATGTTTAGCAAAAAGTGGTAAAGAACACAAAATTAAAATATTTTATGAAGTGTTGTTTCCTTTCTTCCCAGAAAACAAAAAAAGTAAGGATGGATGATAACTCGTAATACACATGAAAAGAAGCATCTTTGATTTTTCATCAAATATTCCCCAAATTCTCTCAATACACTAGAACCTCTGTTAACCATAAGTCATGGGGCTGTAGCCTCGACGGAAAATAAAAAAAACTATTAAGCAAAAAGCAGAAAATTTTAAGGTAAAACACTATTTTAATTATTGAGTAGAGGATATAAACATACTTGAACACACTACTAAAGTGACTGGAACACATAAAGTTGGACAAATAAAGAGTTAAATATCTTAGCTGATCCAGGCACTTCTAAAGCATAATAATTATAAATCAAATTATAATTATCAATAACTTCGGGAGACATACAGAGAAAAACAAACCCCCGCACCGGGACTTGAACCACGGGTCCTCCTATTAATCCGTTACTGGTGCTCTTACCAACTGAGCTATACGGGAGAATGATTTTTCTCTGTCGTTACTGATACAAATTCCCCCGAATCAATTATTATTTAGCATAATAATTGAATTGTAGTGCTTCATGTTCATATGAATGATGGGAAAATGATGGGTGGATTGGGGGTAGTGTAAAAAATATACTGGCAATTAGTGTGGCACATAGCTCCCTTGTGTCTTATGTTGTATACTTTAATGATTATATGCTTTAACGACCTAGTATTGTCAAATTTAATTAATTCCCCTCCACCCCGTTTTTTAAATCTGCTACAATTGTTTTGATTTTTTACAAGAATTAAAGTATCAATTAAAATTTAAAGAGTGCAGACGCTTAAAAATTAATCTGTGGCTATCTGCAGACTACTTTTGACTAATCATCCAAATTTCATAAAAATAAGATGAGTACTTTTGAGGATATAGGTGTAAATAAATGTTTGTTTGTGTGCATGTGGAAGAGAAACAAATGGGCGCAGATGTTTGTGTGCATGTGGAAGAGAAACAAATGGGCGCAGATGTTTGTGTGCATGTGGAAGAGAAACAAATGGGCGCAGATGTTTGTGTGCATGTGGAAGAGAAACAAATGGGCGCAGACTCGGAAGCAAAAAGTGGGGTGTGCACGACAGATGTGGCCGACTGATTAACCGAAAAAGGCGGTTATGAGTAAAGAGAATTAGGAGATGGATAATTGAGGCACTATTGCACATCTAAATAGACCTAGAAGTGGATTATATTTTAATATAGCTATCTCAAATAAGCAGGATGCGATTGTTAAAATTAAGAAGCAAATTAATTTTTCGCAAATAGGAAAAGCCATAAAAGTTAAGGGTTAAAGTCTAGTTTTTTTCTGTAAATGCTTAACGGATCAAATGTTAACAGATAACAGTGTACAGAGACCTTCTCATGATAAAAATACCTCACAGTATTGGTAATATAAAAATAAATTGGTATGTTTTAAAAATCTGCACTGAGTTTTATCAACCACATTCATTGGTGTTAGTGTTGGTATGGGAAAAGGATGCATTGAGAGTAGAAAACGGGTCTCTTCTGTTATCCCCCCCCCCCACATTCCCTACAAAGTTGTCTGCTAAGGCAGACATCCATAAAAGTTAAAGGGTGCAACCATGTATAAGCAATAAATGCGCCTGGCAGGGTTGAGGGGGGGGGGACAGAAAAGACCCTAGAAAACTAATATTGCAGGGATATTTGCAAATCAAAGTCCAAGGTGGACATGTTTCTTCTGAATGCTCAATCAACAATTCCTACAAGTTGCTACGAATTCTTGAGTAATAACATCTTGTGTAGTAGTAACACCTTTGACCTTGAACTTTAATTTCCAACAAAAACAACTTACTATTACTACTACTGGGTTCCAAATCTACTAACTTTACTCACAAAAAAACAACTTTTCAATTTTACAGGGATATTTATCCAAAGAGCTTAAAAGGAGAGAGTAAATAAATTAGTTAAGTATGTGCTTTCAGCATACACAGGGGTCTGTAGACAATTTAACAAATAGGACAAGTTCGTTAACCAGCATAATTGGTCCAGCCAGATCAAGCATCCATTTAAAAGTTTGTTTCAAACTTTAACTATTTGAAACAAAAAACACCGACATATGCATTTTTGTAGTCCAAACACAATGAAATTACCCCAAAGTGTCAAATACAATCCGTTTCAACAATATTATTTTTTTTTGGGGGGGGGGGGAGGAATTTGTTCTCACAAAATATGTGAAGTATGAAATATTTCTAAAAAAAACAAAACAGTTTTTTTGTATTATGGCAAATAATAATTATGATTTTTTTGTTTATTTGTTACACAAATAAAGGCGGAGATACACATGCCTTCAAATCGGGGAAGTAGCTTGCATGCCAAAAGAGGGTATTTGCCAGTAACTGGCATACTAAAGAATTTTATTTATTCAGTAGCAAGTAAAATTGCATGCAACCTGCATTGTGCAATGCCTAAATGGCAAACTGAAGATACATTTGCAAGTAAAATGCAAGCTGATTCGTGGCATTATTTAAACACAAACTCAGAAGTTTTTTTCAGAACTGTCATCAATTCTATTAACACACAATACAAAACAATAAATAAATAACGCAATGTTTACATCCATAATGGGTGGCAGCCAGCAACTGGAATGACCGCCCTTGTAGCTGTCACATGCGTTTACACATTCCTTTTGGCATGCGGTTTGTAGCCCCCACCACACCACTTGCTCGTTCATGCCAAAAAAATCAAATCTCGTGCAATCTGCTTGCTTGCCAGCTACTGGCATTTAACATATACACGTGCAAGTAGCTGGCATGTTTTTGTTCAAGCTACAGGCATGTGTATCTCCGCCTTAAAGGGGCGGGGGGGACATGAAAAACACAATTTTTAAGGAGCAAAGATGGATTGGTACATAAATGAAACCAAATATATATTTGTACGCACGGCATATAAATATATACATCCCTTTTTTTTATTTTTAACACCGCACATAATACATTTCTATTTTTTAAAAAAGGTCAACCCTTTAAACATCAACCCCTGGTTTTGAGGGATGATTTTTTGGGGCTTCCCTACAATTTTCCTGTGATTGGGTTACACAAAACATAACTGTAAAATTTAAATTTTTGATTGGGTACTTTCAGAGATCAGGTGCGTTACAGAAAGACAGACAAGCACAGGAATATATAAGGGCCCTCGTGTTTGGCTAAGGGCCCTAAAAAATACCTCAAAATTTGGAGAATACAAGTAGTGCTAGAAGCAGGCAATGAGGGAAAATATAACTAATTTAACAGTTTTTCAGTTGCAACCATCAAGGTATGGTCAACAAAAGAAGAACATGGATTGAAGACATTCAGGTTTCTTGACATTAGTTACAGTCTTAAAGATTGTATAAGTTCTGACACTGATTTACAGTGGCGAATCTTGGTCCATAGAAAATATAAAATGTTACCGAATCCAAGCCACCAAAAAGACATACCTAAGAAAGTTTGCAGGGAAAAACCACAAAAGATAGGGTAAGGAATGTCGCTATTAGATTAGATTAGACTTGGACTGAAACAACAACCGGTTAATAGAATGGTAGAACATGCTCAACTTAGGGTGGTTTGGCCCTCTCTAAGGAATGGGCGAGGACAGACTGCCTAGAAGAGTCCCGGGTAAGTATGCACTTGTGAACACCCACATATGCCTTATTGTCCGATTGACTTGTTTTAATTATGCGATGTTGAAAGCCATAATGTAAACAACATTTTTTTTTTATTTCCAGCAGAAATTTACAAAAATGTTATTTTTCTCACCAGTAAAGTGCTTTTTCTTTACGAGATACGGCAAGATGTTATTTATAAAATTTGTTCAGAAAGAAAAACTGAGTAAGAATACAAAATTTTAAAACCCTCCTCCTACCTATAAATTTTGTATTTTTCCATTCCATATTTTGCTTAGAGTGCTGTTAAAAATAGTTAAAACTACAAATTTAAGCAGTGTTTTTTTGAGTCATAAATGAGATTTCAAACATCAAAAATACCTCTGTGAATTGAAAATAACTCTGTGATATTGTTATACATATTAGTATGAAATTAAATTGAGTCATGAATTATTTGCTTTTTTGTTATTTTTATTATTCTTATTACTAATAATAATTATCTAAATGTCTCGAAAGACTAATAAAAGTAAACTAAAACTTATTTTTACTTGCATAATTTATCAATTTTGTAAGAGCATTCCCTGACTAAATTATTTGGTATCTTCAACAATTCAGAAAAAAAATGGAAAATAATGCAATATATCAAAACATATTCTTAAAAGGCGCTAAAAGATTGACTTGTATACAAAATTCTAGCTTGATGTTAGTCACACACTTTTATGCATGCTACCTCCTGGACTAAAAGGAAGGCACGGATAGTCTTTTGGTCGTCCTCTAAACACCTCGGTAGGAGAGGGCTCGACTATGTAAGTAAGAAAGTTCTAGACATTAAATAGGACAAAAAGATATATTATCAAACAAAAAGAAAAATGAAATCTCTTTGTAACTGGATACATTGATAGGTAGCAGACGTTTATAAAAGTTACATCTTAATACATGGCACATATTAATAATATTGTAACTCCTATGACACAGTAAATCTTGTTTAAAACAGAGAATTCTTTAATGTATCAAATAGGTAGTTAAGACATTAAGGAAAATTACAGTTAAAAGTAGGGCAACATATGATAGAATAGTATAAATACAGTGAAGGATATTAGACTTACCGATACGATGGCCACTTTCATCCATTCGCTGCCAAAATCTACGCTCATCACAGATATGGCAGTAACTCCTACGATACTACATTGTAATAAGTAAACCAAACTTATAATATAGGCAGGCATCAGCCTCCAACAGTGCAACCTGAAACACGACCGCAACATTACATCACAATTTCACCAGATTTACGTGTTTAAAATTCCAATTCTGATTTGCTAACGTAAAAACACGACATTAACGACTTAATGACAAAGTAAATTATTTGTTACTTATGGAATATCACATAAAATAGAGCGTACAAAGAAAGCATAAAGAATGAACCGTATGTCTTCGAGTAGACTTATAATACTAAAACGCACGGAAAAAACTATTTTTTAGCAGACGAAGCGCAAAGAAATTAACAGTTTATGATTAAATAAAATCATTCACAGTATTCTTAAGAAGTAAAAACAAGAAAAAACACATTTATTGTCGTCTCACAAAAACATCGTTGTACGAATTAGTAAACACGGATAGTTATACACTTGAAGAAATCGATAATTAAATGCATAAGAGATAAATAGATTACCTGTTTAAATGGACCATATTTTAATTTATAAAAGCACTGGTAAAACGAAAGAAACTAAATCTAAGCTGGAATACATTACAGTCTAAAGTCAAATTTAACCACGTAAAGGCAAGCCATGTGTGACAGCAAGCAGACCAATCAGCTGCTTTCACTGCCTTCACGATCCCGTCTATTCGTGTGGCGCTCTCTCATTGGTTATAACTTTGCCGGTTCAAAAAGCGCCAAATTTAAATAGACCAATCGAATTTGAATATTTTTGTATTTCAAGAATTTGGATTATCAGTACCTTGACCGAATTTATTTAAATAATTAAATGCCGATGAAGCGAAATCGGGATTAATCATTTATTTATTTACAGTATTGTTTTTTTTTTTTTTTAATATCAATGAAGCTATCATTAAGATTTATACGCAAGAATAAAATATTTTCCTTTCTCTAATATTACAAAGTACTTAGTGTCCCCCCCCCCTTATATCAAAATAGCTGCGTAATTTTTTTACGTCAAGATATTTCTTGAAAATAATAGTTAATGTAATTTTATCGAATTAAAAATTAAATAAAAAAAAATACAACATTTTTTTATATACGTATTTTTAAATTTTTTATTAGTGTATTATCCTCTATATATGTACATATTTTAAAAACGTTCTCAACCTTTATAAAAAATCTGCAATATTTCACCCCCCCTCCTCCATGGGTCATTATCAATCTTGTGATAAATTCCTGTATTACATTTTGGAGAGATGGTCTTAACGTATATTATACACAAATAAAGTCAAGTATTTTCCACGCCTACACAAATCCAAGTATATTTATTAATGTAACAAAATAAACGTGTGAATTATTTCATCTGTCATGTGTCAATACATTATGACAAATAGATGTGTCCGCCACAGTACTCCCCCTCCCCTTTAAGAAAATGTTACTTTTCTTGTCCTTGAAGGGGTAGACTGTTCTTCACCTTCTGCTAAAACATATGCAGGTTTTATTCTGTCTATAGAGACAATTTTTTCTTTACCATTTACTAAAATCGAAAATGTTTTTTGTCCCTTCTTCAACACCTTGTGGGGACCGGTGTATGGTGTATCTAGCGGTTTTCGAACGCTGTCGTCTCTTAGGAAGACATGAGAAGTTTCTTTCAAATCGGGATGAATGAAGACTTTTCTTTTAGTATGCCTTGAAGCTGAAATAGGTCGTAGATTTCCCATGGCTAAGCGTAAGCGTTCAACGAATTCATGTTGTGTTTGATAATTTTGCTTTGAATCAACGATAAGCTCGCCAGGTAGTTTCAGTGCTCGTCCGTATACGAGCTCTGCAGGACTGGCTTGTAAATCTTCCTTCACGGCTGCTCGCATGCCTAGCAATACTGATGGTAGGGTTTCTAGCCAGTTGCTGTTTTCCTGACATTTAAGTGCTGTCTTTAGCTGTCGATGCATACGTTCCACCATGCCGTTAGCTTCGGGATGGTAGGCCGTTGTTCTTGTTTTTCGCGCGCCAATTAATTTTGCTAAAGCTTGAAAAAGTTTTGACTCAAACTGCTTTCCCTGATCACTTATGACGGTTGATGGAACTCCAAATCTCGCAACCCAGTTACCAAAGAAAGCTTTTGCTACTGCTTCAGCCGTGATTTCCGTAAGCGGTATGACTTCAGCCCATTTCGTGTATCGATCTATGCAGGTGAGTAGGTATCGAAAACCGTTACGTTGTGGCAAAGGACCAATTAAATCGATATGGACTATGTTAAAACGTTCGGTATCCTGTGGAAAGTCTGCGATTGGAGATTTGGTGTGACGATGTATTTTAGCTTTCTGACAGGCTTCACACGTTTTAACCCAATCCGCACAATCCTTGTCCATTCCTGGCCAGATAAAACGCTGTCTTACAAGTTTTGAAGTTGTTTTCCGACCTGGATGTGAAAGGTTATGGATTGTAGAGAATACGTTTTTTCTGTGTGAACGAGGGATGTAGGGTCTGATCTTATCCTTGTCAAGAGCACAATAGAGAGGTTTCGAAATATTAGGCAGGTTAGTCAGATGAAGTTTTAGAGATGACTTTCCCTCTAACAACATCTTGAGATCGTCGTCTACCTGACTCTCTGCGATCTGCTCGTAATCTATGGTCGAAGGTACATTGATGGCGTTGATTCTAGACAATGCGTCAGCTACGATGTTCTCTGGACCAGCTACATATTGTATATCAGTTGAAAACTGAGCTATAAAGTCTAGGTGTCTCAGTTGACGTGGAGAACACTTGTCGAGTTTCTGTCGAAAGGCAAACGTCAGTGGTTTGTGATCGGTGTATATTCTCAAGTCACGCCCTTCTAGCATATGCCGAAAGTACTTGACGCCAGAGTATACAGCGAGCAATTCCCTGTCATACGTGCTGTATCGTTTTTGCGTATCTGTGAGCTTTCCTGAAAAAAAACCAAGAGGTCTAGGACCTGTTTCTTCAATTTGATGTAGTGCCGCGCCGATGGCAGTGTCTGAAGCATCAGTCGAGAGGTATAATTGACCATCTGGTTTCGGAAAAGCCAGTGTTGTAACGTCACCTAAAGCTTTCTTGCAAACTATAAATGCTTCTTCAGCAGCTTCCGACCATTTAACTTTTGTGTTGTCTTTCTTTTTCTTTGACCCTTTTATTAAATCAGTCAAAGGTGCTTGCAATCCTGATATGTTTGGAATGAATCTGTGATGGTAATTTAACAGTGCTAGGAAACGCCGAACCTCCTGCACGGTTTCAGGTTGCTTGAAGTCTTGAATTGCTTTGATTCTATCTGATAGTGGCTTTAAACCTTCTGACGATATCTCATGTCCAAGGAAGCAAATAGATGTTTTTCCAAAGGTACATTTTGATGCATTTAAAGCGATGCCGTATTCCGAGAGTCGTTGGAAAACTTGTCTGACGTGGATGAGATGTTCTTCTTCCGAAGTCGAGGCGATAAGAACGTCATCTATGTAAACATACACAAAATCTAAACCTCGCAAGACATTGTTTATGAACCTTTGCATCGTCTGGCCAGCGTTGCGAAGGCCAAAGGGCATTCGGACAAACTCAAAAAGTCCAAATGGTGTGATGACTGCAGTTTTTGGAATGTCATCCGGTTCGACTGGAATTTGGTGATAAGCCTTTGTCAGATCTAATGATGAAAAAATTTTCTTACCGTCTAAACCTTGAGTTAAGTCGTGAATATGAGGCAATGGGTATCGATCGGGAGTTGTGACTGCATTAAGCGCCCTATAATCACCACAGGGACGCCAGGTATTGTTCTTTTTAGGCACCATATGTAATGCGCTAGCCCAATTACTGCTTGATGGACGACAGATACCTTGAGCGATCATGGACTCGAATTCGGCTTTAGCGTCTTTCAGTTTCTTCAGACAAAGTCTACGAGCCTTTGCGTAAACTGGTTGACCTGAAGTGACTATACGGTGAGTTGTTGAATGCTTAATTTCGGTGGGAAGAAAATCTTTCATAATTTGCGGAAAAGATGTTCGAAGTAATTGATAGTATATACTTTCTTCCTGCACAGCTCTTATCACAACTGCTTTCTCATTGGATATTGATACTGGAGTTCTGGTGTTCGTCAAACCATCTCTTAATTGTTTTCCTCTTAGATCGATGATGATGTTATGTTGTGTGAGGAAGTCTGCACCAAGGATTGGTGTGGTAACATCTGCTACGAGGAAGCTCCAAGTATACTTTCGACGGAGTCCAAGATCGACCATAACACGATGTTCACCATAAGTCCGAATTCCAGTTCCATTGGCTGCAAATATTCTGAAGGATGGATCAGGTACTCTTCTACGAAGGCGGTTGGCTGGTAACACTGAAAGGTCAGCGCCCGTGTCGATTAAATATTTCCAGCCCATACTCTTATCAGTAATCCATAGGCGGCTCGATTTATGTTCACCCTGCTGCACCGCCGCGAGTGCAGGGCTTGTTAGTTTTTTGCTTCTGTGTTCTTATTGGCCATTGTACAAGGTTTTCTGCATTTGCGAGCATCCTTTCCATATTCTTGATGGTACCAGCATATATCTGACTCGTCATTGGTACTTTTCCTTGAAGCTGATCTTCGTCGGGAGTTACATCGATAGCGAGAACTACTTCGAAATCTTGGATTGTAACGGCCACGCACGATTGCCGCAAGTTCATTTACTTGTTTAGTTAATGCAGATACTTCTGATTGCATTGGTGTTGGATCTCTTGATGTTGAAGGTGCATTGTTAGATGCATGGTTGACAGTGCACACCTGACTACCAGTAACTTCTGTTATTTTGTCTGCGAGTACGGCAAGTTTTAAAAGGTCGGTCTCATCATCACTTACAGAAAGAATCGCTTGAGTTTGAGAAGGTAATCTTTGTAACCAGAGTGAACGTAAAAATTGGTCAGTTACTTTAGAACCAGCAAGCTCCCGCATACGTCTTAGTAGTAGGCTTGGTTTATCATCACCAAGTTCTATGCTCGTCAACAGTTGGCGAATCTTTTTTTCTTCCGAATCGGCGAAAGAATTAACAATGCGCTTTTTTAGTGCTTCGTATGCTCCATCTCGAGGAGGGGAGGCTACAATGTCCGAAACATGGTCTAAAATGTCCATTTCCAGAGCTCCTACGATATGGTGGAATTTAGTTTCGTCTTCTTTAATGCCTGCAATTTTGAATTGGGATTCTATTTGAATAAACCAAAGGTGGGGCTTCGTTTTCCAAAAGGGTGGGATTTTGATAGATACTCGATTTAAATACGGTTGGTTCGTCGTTACATCTGATTGATTGCTTTGAGAGAAACTTAAAGAGGTATCGTTGGGATTAACGGGGTTTGGTTGCGGTAACATTTTCAGGTTTTTAAAAATATTTTTTTTTTTATTTAATTTTTTTTTAAAAAATGTCAATAATTTTATAAGGTGTCAAAAAATAAAACTTACAAGGGTAGAATTTTGAATGCTCGTTCGATTGTTCTAACTCACAAGTCGCGGGTCACCACTTTGGAGAGATGGTCTTAACGTATATTATACACAAATAAAGTCAAGTATTTTCCACGCCTACACAAATCCAAGTATATTTATTAATGTAACAAAATAAACGTGTGAATTATTTCATCTGTCATGTGTCAATACATTATGACAAATAGATGTGTCCGCCACAACATCAAGATTTTTTGGTTGATTCAATCACAGAAGCAAAAGGTATTCCAAAATGCTTTGTAATACCTCTACTATGTTGTCTTAGGGTAGTGACACACTTCGCCACCCGGGTAGCGCCACCTGGTTGATGCCACTCGCTTCCGCCACCTGTCTTGCACCGCCCGAGTTTTTACTTTTTTCGACCAGTCGAGAAATGGACCCGGAGGAGATAGCTGTGCTTGCTGATCATTATGTTCGTGAAAGAAGAAGGGAAAAAATGCGTTTTTGGGTTCATCCAATAATTTCAGACATATAGAATACTAGTTTGTTTCATACAGTGTACCCCTGTATCATAAAGAGGACAGTAACAATTTTTCAATTTTAAAAAATTGACTTTTCAATTTTTTGCTGCATGTCTCTTGGAACTTGCAATCAATTGCTTAGAATATTGAACAACAGTTTGACCAGTAAAGACACTTATATGAGGGATGCAGTTTGCTCCTGATTTGATTTTTCCCCTAAATTTGATTGAAGGAGTGGGGGCTGAGTGGCAGGGACTTGGGTGGCACCCTCTGACGGGCTCAAACAATGGGCTGACCGGGTGGCGCCACCTGCAGGTGGCGGCTAGACAGTGGGACGGTCGACCAGGAAGTGCCACCCGGTGGGTGGCGCCACCTTCTGTGGCAGGAAGTGTGTCACTTCAACACAGTTTAATAATAAAACAAATGGAACAGAAGATTAATTGAAGAAATAACAAGCCCACTATACAGCCACCAGAACTGCTTACATCTAACTGATTTTAACATGTTTTACTTTGATAAGGGACTGGTGACTGGTAGACTTGTTTAGCTAATTGTTTAATTCCGTCCAACCTGCCAGTCTCCCAACCTTAATTTAATCTTTTTATTAAACTAGACTTCTTGGTGTTCTATCATTGAAGAGAGAGTAAAGGTAGCCACAGACCTCGTTCATTTTTGGCAGTTTTAACCGCACTGGTAAAACTGTACAGGTAAACACTCACACTAGGTGTTGTTTCATTCAGTTTTTCTTTTGTTTTTCGTATAGAGTTGATTTTCTTTTTAACAGATTCTTCTTCGTTGTGTAACTATCTACTTCTTGTAATTTTATTATCATGTCTTTGTAAGCATTTATTTTTTATTTTTCTCTCTATCAGAATACCCAGTAGATTTATCTTTCCAAAGACACGGTTGTCTTCTATATAATTCTACGAACTCAAATATAAATTTTGCTATACCTCCTTAGGTCTGCCATTGTGAAAACAACAACAAACCACAAATTATTCAAACTAAAATCACTCACGGTTAATCAAGGACAGAGCCGACACAGACAAAACCCGTCCTTTTTAACTGTGTCGTTACACACACGAGCCGATTTGAACAAACACATTTGAAAATGGACGGTTAAAATCAAGCTGCAGCAGATATTTGGATGGTTTTTAGCCAAACACCGACTGTTTAACCCGTACAGTTTTACCCGTGCGGTTAAACCTGCCAAAAAAGAACGATATCTGTGGCCTACCTTAATGCAATACATATAGAATATTAAGAAAATCAAGATGTGTCATAGTCGGGGCCGTTTCTAGGTGTTTTGCTGCCCTAGGCGAGAATTGAAAAATGCCACCTCCCCCCCTTCTTAGATTCAGATGAACTACGAACTAATTAGAAACATTTTCTAACTTGTTTTGGCACATAGTTCCGCATGCTTTCAGATTTCACATATTATTGTATTCAATTTCTTATTCCTGAAAGTTCAGGACAGAAAGCTTCCGCGGCAATGTCATTTAGGAAATATGAGGTTTCTCCAGGGCTACAGCGGGTAGAGTTGTATCCAATTTGATAAACAAATCCATGAGTTCTGGAAGTTTTGATCTTGACGTCACTTATATTGTATAGAAAATCCAATAATTTTATTAAACTGTAAGCATCGTTCTTTCGAGCTAATTGCCGCATTCAATGCAATTGTTTCCTAATTGATACTGTTTGATAGCATTTGAATCAGTTGGTTTTGAATAATGTTGCCGAAATAGTGACATTAACTTCTACCCTTACTTTGTATCCTCCTACAATGTTCATCTATAATAGGATCAAACAGCATAAAGCTTCAACAGATATTTATTACTTCAGTAATAAACTTATTAAAAATATCACTCACCTTATAGCTGAACCATTGGCAAATCTGATTAACTCCTCCTTTAAAATAGGCTACTTTCCATCAGCACTGAAGATTAGTAAGGTTGTCCCGATATATAAGAAGAAAGGAAACAAAGAGGACATTACGAATTACAGGCCTATAGCAATTACACCAATATTATCTAAAATATTTGAAAAGACATTGAAACACAGACTCCTGAAATTTCTAGAAGACAATGAAATTCTCAGTAAAAATCAGTTCGGTTTCAGAGAGAACTTAAGCACCATCAATGCTCTTGAAAAAATGGCTGACTATATCATCTGTGCTATGGAGAATAGAGAGGAAGCTATGGCAGTATGCTGTGATCTTGCTAAAGCCTTCGATAGCATGCCTCTGGACATTCTCTTTAAAAAAGCAGCTCATTATGGACTACAGGGACCTGTTCTCATGATTATAATGAATTACCTAAATGACAGAGAACAAATTCGTTTATTACAATAACAAATTTTCCCCAAGGAGGAAGGTCAAGTATGGTGTGCCACAAGGGTCAGTATTAGGTCCTATCCTGTTCCTGATTTTTATAAATGACCTCCCAGCTTTCATACATTTATGCTTACTCTTTGCAGATGACTCTACATTTTTATTAAAAGCTATAAGCAGCGAAATTCTGGAAGAAAATATGCAGTCACTGATCACATCAGCAAAAGAATGGTTCCTAGCTAATCGCCTAACCATAAACGAGGACAAGACTCAAAAGCTAACCTTTTCTCTCAGCAAAAATCAGAATGCAAAAGGCATAAAAGTACTTGGTGTGACATGGGACTCACAATTAAGATGGGATAAGCACATAAAAATTTTACTAACTTCTTTATCCTCAGTTATATATATGATAAGAAGTCTTAAAGATAAAGTCAACAAAGACATTCTAAAAATGATGTACTACGCGTTGTGGTGTCCTCTATATCAAGTCCGTAGGGTAGCTCAAAATAATTAAAATTAAATTTACGAAAGGAGAAGTCATAAAAAAAAATTAACATTCTTATCCTTATTTATTTAGACGCATTAGGCTTTTTTTTTCATTAATAAAATAAAATACAATAAAATGTGGTTTTTAAAACAATTTCGAAAAATCCATGTAAAAAAATATTAAATTATTAAATGTTAAATAAATCCTTTTATTCTAACTACCTTGGATTTACAGCAGATACTTTTTTATATAATGAAATATCATAAAATTAATTAATTAATTTTAATTAAAAAATGAAATGGTCAAATGAGGTTCACCTCATGTGTAGTGGTTAAAGTAACTCTTACTAATTAATATATAAAAAAAAAAATTCTTAATATTTTTTTTTTTTTTTTTTTTATTCTCAGAGAGAAAAGAAAACTTGTTTAATTTTTTAAAATTAAATTATTTCATGTAAAATTTTACATACGTTAATACTTTCTTTAAATTTTTAGAACCATGTGGTTTTCTAACATAACTTTCTTAATAAAATTTTTATAATAATTCTTTTCTTTAAAATTTTTCTTCTTGTAGAAAGGTAGAGTTGAAGTGCTCTCAAATAATCTTTAGTGAGATACGAATTCAAGTATCGTCTGCTCCTCCCTTGTGAAGAAATTTAACCTTTGTGAAACCACAGCTAACTACGTATCCAAGCTACGTTGCAAACCCACGCTACGCAACTAAGGCCCTTAACATAAAAATTAACTTATTAGCCAACTGCTAATTACATTTTAATTTAATTACTTTCAAACGATATCAGATAGCAACTTACGTTTCAACGGCAACAGCAAATCTTCCATAGAAGAGAAAAATGAATTTAAATTCATTAACATAGCACTTGCCAAAATGGCTGACATACGAATTTACATCTCTCGATGGGTGACATCATACTACGTAGACTGGCGACGAAGACTCACACCTCATTTAGTACACAAATTGCTTATATAGTGATCCTAATCTCTAAAATCATAACTGCTATCATGATATTAACAATTTAATTTTTTTTAATGACAAGTTACCCTAACTTTCTGATACAAATCTAAGGATTCAAAAAGTGAAAAGTTTTACAATAGTTTAATTTAAATAACATGGACATATAACATAATATTCTTCATTTAAAGTTTTATATAAGTGCCTGAAGAAGCAACTTGAACATCATTGAAACTTCAACTTGAACATTGGACTAATAACCTAATAAAACCTATCAAAAAAAATTACGTGAGTTAATTAATTAACATATAATGTTTAAAAAATTGTATCATTTTCTGTTGTATTCACAATAAAGTTCTATATTAAAATCAGTGGCGTACCAAGGTCTTGTGGCACCCGGGGCGGGATAAGTCACCCCCTCACAAGGCCGTCCCCCGAGGGAGGGGGGGGGGGGGGGGGGGGGGGGGGTTTGGATGGCGCAAGTTGCGTTATTGAAACGTGAGCAATTACGAACTGATCAATTTTTTTGTAAATTTTGAGTGAAGTATCATTTTAAAGGTAATGAAGAGTAGAGCAAAATTATATATCGCGTCCCAAAATGGCCATTTTACCCCTTTTTAGAAAAATAGTCCGCCAATTAGTGAGTCACATAGCTTCCTCGCGTCCTATTTTGTATAGAGTGATGATTTTTTACTTTTACAATTTGTTGTTTAATTTATTCAATTTCCCACCCATTATTTAAACCTGTCTTTTTTTTATTCCGGGGGGCTTTTACACCCGAAGACGCAAGCCACTTAGGTGGGCCCATTAAACAAACCCGGGTTAGGGACCGAAATCTTCACACTCGTGTGAAGATAATGGTCGTTAACCATGACTCCCCTCCTGGTTGAAATACAACCAGGAGGGGACATTTGTTTAAACAATGCTAGATGGACATTGAGCGGACTATTTTACCCATTATTTAAACCTGTCAAAATAGTTTTTATTTTTCACATGAATTAAACTATCAATAGCTAAATTTAAAGAGTGTAGACGGTTGAAATTAATCTGGGGCTATCTCCAGGCTACTTTTGAAAAACCAACAAAATTTCATAAAAATCAGTTGAGTACTTTTGAAGATATAGGTGTAAATGTATGTTTGTGCGCCTATCGAAGATATACAAATGGGAGCTGAAGGTTGAAAGTTATATGGGACCAACATTGGGCTAATGATGACCTACCATCCAATTTGTAATAAAATCGGACGATCAGTTTTTAAGATATGTTGATTAGCAAAAATTGAGCGATAGACCGACAGACACGGAATCAAAAATGTTCCCTGATGTCTGAAACGGATTTCTGTCTTGAAAATTTGTCGTTCTTCACAACGATCACATAGCTTCCGTTACCTTCGGTAAGCTCGGAAGCAATAATTAAAAAATATTGGGTCAAGAGGAAACTACGTTCTTCATAGTGTCATATTGATCAAAGGGTCAATATGAACCCTTTGAAGAGTGGAATCATTTTTCTTTTTTTTTTTTTTTCATTAAACTACGCCTTAAGTTATACAACTTTAACCAGTAAGATTTTTCTGAATTTTCCCAAGTTTAAAAGTTATAACCGTTTGATCCTTGAAATGGGACACTCCCTTTAAAAACTATATTGAAGTATTGTTAAAATTTTAAAATTGAAAGGGGGGCCCCGGACCCCCCGGAAGAGTATGATTCTAAGTGAATCTCCTGAAGGTGAAGGTTGTTATATGTTGCGGAGGGGGGAGTTGGTTTATTTGGGGGGGAGTAAGTCATCAGACTTGAAGGGGATGGACACCCCTGCTCTCTCAGAACGATTTTGGGGGTCTTTTTTTTCTTTCTGCCACAATGACACCCCCAAGGCTTGTGGTACCCGGGGCGGCCCGCCCCCCACGCCCCCACCTTGGTACGTCACTGATTAAAATCAAATTACATTTGTAGATAATTAATACTCTCACAAGTCATCTATATTAAAATTAGTACATAAATCATGTAGTAGCTCAGGGCTTATAATCTGGGATACTGCAGCGTATTTCCCGAACTTCTTAACACTAGACAACATCCTTACTGTCAAACAACTAATAAGAAAAGCGAAACCCCATAGTTATTGTGTTTGTAGACTTTAAACAAGCTGTTGATTTAATCCATAAACATGCCATATTAGAAATGCTCAAATTATCAGGTCTAAATGAAGATTATATTAAAATATTTCATTATATAAAGTGGGAGCCAAGTTGCAAATTAATTTCGAAAGGGAAAGGAAAACAGTGAACGAGACGTTCCGTCCACAAAAATTTTGCAAATCTTAAAGTTTTAAGGTCGGGGTAACTAGGCAAACAAAAAAATGTCACTTCTAGAAGAGCAGGGCCTCAGGATAACCTCCTAGTAGCTTTATTTTTTTCCTTCACATAGATTGGCCAACCTGAACTGTCAGAATTAACTCTCTTCTTGATCCTTCTACTGTAACCAAGGTACCTTCAAACCTATAGAGTAGAAGATTCAGCATACTGACAAATCTGCCACAGCAAAGCTATAGAAAACCTAAAACTCGGGAAAGGACATTTTTCATACTCACCCTTCATCCACCAGATTATACTTTTCATATTACTTTACTTGTTTCATCCACCAGATTTTATTTGTCAGTTAACTTAACTTGTTTCTTCCACCAGATTTTACTTGTCACTTGTCAGATAACTTTACTTGTTTCATCCACCAAATTTTACCTGTCAGTTAACTTTACTTGTTTCATCCACCAGATTTTACTTGTCAGTTAACTTTACTTGTTTCATCCACCAGATTTTACTTGTCAGTTAACTTTACTTGTTTCATCCACCAGATTTTACTTGTCACTTGTCAGATAACTTTACTTGTTTCATCCACCAAATTTTACCTGTCAGTTAACTTTACTAGTTTCATTCACTGGATTTTACTTGTCAGTTAACTTTACTTGTTTCATCCACCAGATTTTACTTGTCAGTTAACTTTACTTGTTTCATCCACCAGATTTTACTTGTCAGTTAACTTTACTTGTTTCATCCACCAGATTTTACTTGTCAGTTAACTTTACTTGTTTCATCCACCAGATTTTACTTGTCAGTTAACTTTACAAGTTTCATCTACCAGATTTTGCTTGCGTCCGTCAGATAGCTTTGCATGTTTTGTTTTTTTAAAATTAAAAAGGAATAGAAAAAAGAAGAAGAAGAAAACACAAATCTAAGTAAGTTAATAGATAATTTATTCAACATTAATATCTACAAGATAAATATATTTAAAAAAATAAACAAAGGTATTTAAGCACTGATAATACCTTAAGTCAATTAAAGAAGGAACAAAGTGTAAATAATATATTAAACCCACTAGAATATTAACAAATATACAAATACTTTTTACATCATTTCTTATGCACATAGTTACAATTTCAAAGATCAAAAAATTATCTTAAACATTACATATTTATATAATAAATACACATCTTCACATTTATGACAATTTTTTTTTATTAAGTATCAGTAACACATATTTGTCTACAAATAAAAATAAATAACATGTTTAATCTAGTAACAATGCAGAAATTTTATTAAATTAAAAAAAAATCTTATACTTTTAAGAATTGAACATGGTATCTTCTTATTTAAACCTAATTAATACTTTTTTTATAATTATAATAATAAAGTAAATTGTAAACTATGCATTTTGTTCAGGCATTTTAAGTGGTAATGATGAAATCAAATTTTCTATAGAGGTAACTTTTTAGGTATAGTAATTAGTACAGAGGGGCCCAAAATGTAAACCTTATTTGTTTTTATAAAAAACTTTTCAGATTACTGAAGAGCAGCAAAATTAATAAATAAATAAAAATACATTATTTTATTTTACTCGTCAATTCTGTCAATAATATAACTAGTTCTCAATACAAGAACAAGAGTCATGAGTGAAAAAAGAATGTTACCTTTTCATGAAAATACATAAACAGGTTTTCATTTTTCTTTGTTGTTAATAAAATACTGAAGTTTCTCTCATAAATAGTACTTCAATTTATTACTACATTCAATTTAATTTATTACTCTCGTAAATAAATATACTTTATACTTAACCCTTAGAGACACGGGCTGGCGCATTGAGTGCGCCACGAGTAAAAAAGTTTCTTTAAATCACAGATTCACAATGCGAGATTAATAAACCCTCACTCTACTCTAACCTACCACTAGAGACCCCTAAAACAGATGAAACAGTCTGCTTTGATTATTGCTTCGTTCTGCATTGTTTTGCCGTGTTTATTCGTCTTGGTGTGGTGTATACGACACCCATGGCACCATGTGTTGTAGAGAAATTATGCCTTCTGATCAATATTTTTCGATTTTGCACGAGTTGTCGGATTAGGATGATGGTTGTGAGGAGTTATGTTAGGACTTTGACAACTAATAATAATTAATTAAGGTTGAAAGCCCGATACTGAGTAAGAACACTGAAGGAGTAATTACTGATTTTTTATAGTAATTTTTATTTTTATAATTAAAGATGTCATTGAGAAATAAATATGTAATACATTAATTGACTTTTTAGTTCAACATTTCCAAAACGCAAAATAGATAATCTGGATTTGACCTATTTATGGCTGGAAAAATGTATTGGCGCATAAAGTACGCCACCCGTGCCTCATTGTTTGTGCACTAGTCGGGCCTCTAAGGGTTAATATGGATCATGAATGTTTAGTGAAATATGTTTTTATTTTGTTAATTATTATTTTTAATTATCAAGTTAAATTCCAGTTGTTTTTTTTACATATTGTTGTGTTATGAAAACATGTATTATTAGGTTTGTTGACTGCTTGGTTGCGACAAACCTATTGATTAGTATGGTATTTAAGTAAAAAAATACCCATTCTGTTTGACGGCTTAACAAATGAACAAGTTCCTAAAAACGCAGAAACAGCAGAGACGGCAAGAATGCTGCAATAAGAATACTAAACAGGAGACTAGATTTTGTCAAGGACAAACTTACTAACATTCAGAATGTTAGGGACTTAATTATCGACATCAGTCATTCTCGATACAGCAAGAAGATTCACTAGATCATACCTAGTTAAGACTCCATTCAGATGCAACTTCCTCTTCATACTGCACATGAGGATACAGGACTAAAGAGTACGGTATTTAGTGAAATATGTTTCTGTTTTATTAATTATTATTATTAGAGAATCAAGTTAAACACCAGTTTTTAAAATATTTATGTGTGATGCCAATATATGTGATAGTCCTGGAAGTAGTGTGTAAAAAATTGTCTGCCTAACTTCAAGCTAGAATGTTGTATTTAAGTTAACCTTTTGGGGCCTTTTAAGGATTATATGGCCGGCTATGTTCGCCTTGGGGATATAGCTTGGCCATAAGCTGTTAAAAAAATAGACTGGTGGAGAGCAGCCATGTCCCATCCAATTTGGCAAACAATGTGAATTTTCATAATCCTGTGTACAAAATTAGTAAATAGACCAAAAATCAAATGTATGGTAGTTTGTCTCTTGATAAGTAACCACTTTGATTTGGAAAAAATATTTGAATAACTAACTATCAAGTGACTAACTAATGTCAACTTAATTTTTGGTCTACAAACTAATTTTGTACACAGGAGCATGAAAATCACATTGTCAATGGGTGGGACATGCCCGCTTTTCAAAGGTATATGTTTCTTTTATAACAGCTGATGGCCAAGCTATGTCCTGCAGACGAACTTATCTGACAACATATGCTTAAAAGGCACTAAAATATTAACTTAGAGACAAAATCAGATACTTTCTCCCACGCTATCTACTGGACTGTGAGAATATAATTAATCAAGGTATAATTATATAAAGGATTCCTAATTAGACTAATAACTTCAAAGTTAAATCAATTTAGTTAAGTTTTAACCAACTCGGACTTACAACTGGGTTACTTAGAAAGTAACCTGAGTTATAGAGAGCCTGCGTGACCGTGTGGGTTAAACCACGTCTGCTCGGCCATCACTGAATCATGAGTGGAACGAGACGGGGTTCGATTCCTCGCCGTGACACTCTGATTTATATAGCTCACTATTGATCACTTCATACTCGCTTCGGCGGTACTATGTACAGAGGTATGATGTGTGAAGTGGCTGGAACTCTTTACCGTGGTGCGTAAAAAGGGCCTAAGTGATGGCCTAATTGCAAGGTTCGAACAAGTGGTTCGTCATACCCGTTCTAGTAGAAAGTACTAGACTACTACTAACCTGAAGACCTGTTACTATAAGTCGAGAACAGTTATGCTCCCAATTATAAATAAATTCAAAAGACACAACAGGAGTTCTGAAGACAATACATGCTCTTTGCTCAAATCATGTATAACTAGTAGTAGGCTAGGCTCTAGTACTAGTGCTAGATGGGTAGGATGAACTACTTGTTCCAACACAGCAATTAGGCCTTATTTTAGGCCCTTTTGACTAGCCCCGTGATAGAGTTGCAGCCATTTCTGTACAATGTCCACCGAAGCGGGTATGGAATGATCTTAAGTGAGTCATATGGCGGGGGATCAAGCACCCGACATCATGCTGCCCTTGATTCATTGATGGCCGATCAGACGTGGTGTGATTTAATCCACATGACCACGCTAGATCCACATATAACTAACTAGTAACTTTTAATTTAAATCAAATAATAACTATCATTAACTACGGGAGACACAGAGAAAAATAGACCCCAGCACCGGGACTTAAATCATGGGCCTCATGTATATCCGTTACAGGCGCTCTTACCTATAAGAGGCCCTAGATATATAGGAGGCCCGTGGTTCAAGTCCCGGTGCTGGGGTCTATTTTTCTCTGTGTCTCCCGTAGTTAATGATAGTTATTATTTGATTTAAATTAAAAGTTACTAGTTAGTTATGATAATTATAATTTGATTTACATTAAAATTTAATCTTTCCGTAGTAAGAATACTACCTAAAACATAAAAATTTGAATTTCTAACTAGTAACTTGATTTCTAAAGTTCCAAACAAGTTATATAATTTTTTGAGATTTATTATAATTTAGAAGTGTATCCAAAAATATTAACAAGTTTTTAGAGCATTTTTTAAAAATGTGGGGAGTGGGACTTTACTTAGGAATTTCTGAGATCAAAGAGAGTTTTCCAATAGGTAAACTAACCACTGTTTGTAAGATAGAAATCTTAACCAGTCACGAGTTGGCAAGATGACCGGGGTTGTGGAATCATTAGCAAGAGCAGTAAAAATATTCTTGGACAATCAAGTCTTGAATGCTCCAAGTGCAAACTCTCACTGGTCATGGAGTATTAGGAAGCATTAGAGATGGTTGGTTGATCCTAGAGGTGGTTAGAGGATCTAAGTTGTTCTGTTCCAACAGTAAACTTAGGAATAATTTAATAGTTTGGCACAGGGTGAGCTTAGTTTGTAACTGTAGATCCAATCTTGTTTAACACTTGCAGAGGTACCATCTTATTACATTGAGTTATTCTTAATTCTTACTTAATAAATTAATTAATACCTTAATTAATGAAATAAGGTTTTTAGGGAATCTAAAATCAAGTGTTATATTTAGTAACCACATTGACGAATCAAATGTAAATTAAGCATAAACAGTAATTACAACTATTGAGCCAAAGTTAAATCAGAAGCTAATGTGCAGATTGTCCGTCTTTACCCTTAAAAAGTACGTTGAACTCAAATAAAAGCTGATTTCTCATATTCTCTTTATCTTTATAAAAACGAAGAGTAATCAATCAAATTAGACGAATAAATAATTAAATATTAAAGGTGAAATGCCTGAACAAGTATTGACCTGATAACAAGAGTAAGTAACTGCATTTGAAATAAAAAACAATTAATTAGTAGAAATAATTGTCGATGTTAATAGTAATTATAATTGATTATAGTCTAGAAAGAGAGTTATGGAGATGTTATGGGAGTACATGAGGTAGAGAATCAGCGACTGTGGAGTCGAGACATGAGCGGAGTATGATATGTATGATGGAGCCATTGGGAGGTAGAAGATGAGAATATCTAGCTAACTCCGCAGAACTCAGCTCTCGTGCATCGTCACAACCAGTAGTCACGGGGATCTGAGCTCCTCTACGTCTTTCTCTCGTCTAAAAAACAAATATATTATCAACATTTTTGCAAACACGAAGGAACAAATTCAATCTAAAGCGAAAAAGACATAATTACAAGATAAAAAGAACTTTTTATATACTAAGTTCTTAAATTTTCTGTCATAAATCATAAATTTGAAACCCGTCAAAATTAAGATTGTAAATATGGGATATGTCAAAACAAATAAAATAAGTTACTAACTTTCTATACAGCGAAATTTGTTGAAAACTAATTAAATTCTGCTGAAAGATGGCTAAAAGTATTAAAATGTTGTGTTCTAAGCTATTCTAAAAGTTTCACATGTCTAGCTACTCTGGAAGTTAGTTAAAAATCGATTGCAAGACTTGTACTGGACAAACAAACAAACAAGAAAGCAAGCTAATAAAAACGTAGTAAAAATACCTTGTATTTGATTCAAAATAGTTAACCCTTTCGGTGCCTTAATTAGACTGTAGACGTCTATGGACAAGAAACAAAGTGCATCCCACACCCTGCTTACGTCTATGGACATTTTGAGGTTTTTTTTTTGTGGAATATTTTCTAATCTGTTTTTTAAATATTATATATGTTTATCAATTTATAAAAGAATAGTTGAAAACGGCTATAAAAGTGATCAGTTTATGTAGATTATATAAAGTTAAAAATAAAAGACTTGTTGATGAAGTTTTGAATAAATTAGAATTAATTTGTGACATCCAAATTATTTGTTACAGTTAATAAAGGATTGAAGATGACCTTAATAAGGGTCAAAACGTTTCCTATGAAAAAAATGAAGTTTTATTCTTTCATACACCTTACACCCATCTTAGACTGCATTTAATTGAATTTGAAGGGTGTATAATTTTAAATGATATCTGAATAATTTAAGATGGTTTCTTTTTATGTATATTTACTAATGGAAACCTTGCTAGAAATTGCACCTGACTCCTAACACAATCTATCGAAATTAGAACTAGGTATCGTTACTGACAGAGGAAATTATTCTTCAGTGTAGCTCAGTTGGTAGAACGCTATTGGTATTGGGTGTAGCACAGTTGGTAGGCCCGTGGTTTGTCCCGGCGCTGGAGTCTATTTTTCTCTCTCTGTCTCCCTTTGTTAATAATAATTATAAATTTGATTTAAATTAAAAATTTAAACTTTCCGTAGTATGAATACTACCTAAAACTTAAAAATGAAATTTCTAATTGATTGTACAAGATACAGGTACTAAATGGGTACTTTATAATTATAAGCGATACTTCTCGGTCTAGTTCTATTGTCGTTAATGTTGACTTCTAGACTTGTGGAAAATTGAAAGCTTAATTCGGGACTAGGTATCTTAACTGACAGAGGAAATTATTCTTCAGTGTAGCTCAGTTGGTAGAGCGCTATACTGGAAATATAGAGGACCGTGGTTCAAGTCCCGGCGCTGGAGTCTATTTTTCTCTGTCAGTCTCCTTTTGTTAATAATAATTATAATTTGATTTAAATTAGAATAATGTAAAATGGTAAGTAATATGCTCACTAGGAGTCGCTAGCCTTTATTATAATTTTTCTTAGTTATAGAATAAACTGAAAAGGGTTGCAACACTAGCAGGGTGTGTGACTCACTCACTACAAGCCCTGAGTAATCTTTTCTTATAGCCAAATAAAGCCTGCAAAGGTCAGAATCTATTATACCTACTGTTTCCCTTTTACAAACCCTTTTCTTTATTTTTTTTTCTTTTCTTACCAAAATATTTTTATTTTTAAAAAAAATTGAGATTTTTACAATATTTCAATGTATTTTTAGAAAAAGGTTTCTCATACAAAATCATTTTATCTCCCACTCGTACCCTTCCTATATACATATTTTCCTCTCGGAGTTCACCCTATATACACTGTCCAAACTTTTCTCGGTTTTTTCCCCCGGATCAGAAAGAAGGATGAGACTAATTTTCTTTTCTTTTAATAATGTATAAGAAAAACTATTAATCCATAATATGAAAAACATAAATAATAATAAAGAAATGAAAATAAGCTATTCATATAAAAAAAAAATAAATAAATAAAAATAAAAAAAAATGAGATATTCATAATGTGTACATTGAATTTTTTTAATGTACATGTGTATATAGTAGAACCACGCTTTCACGACCCTCAATAACACGACAACCTCAATTACAAGTGCAATTTTCAAATCCCCTTGAGATTGCCATAACACATAATGTTAAATTAACCTCTATAACGCGACTATTATTATCCAAACAACCTCTATAACAAGGATTTTTTCCAATTCACAACGTAACTCAGAACCTCTATAACAAGTCGTTTTGAGAAGTCAACCTCTATAACGCTTCTCTATACAGGAATGGGTCAACCTTGAACAAGTCTGGACTTGAAAACCCCGCCCATTAACCTTGATAACACGACTGATAGCCAAAATAATCTTGATAACACGACCCTCAACAAAAAGAGCACCTCGATAACAAGACTGTTTCCCTAATCCATAACATTTTACCTCCAAGCTTACTCAAGGTAATTGCAGCATTGTAATTATTCTGAAGAACGCAACTTTTTTCATATTTGGTCCCGTGTCTGTCTGTAGTTCAGCATTTTTGGTCCCGTGTCTGTCTGTAGTTCAACATTTTTGGTCCCGTGTCTGTCTGTAGTTCAACATTTTTCCAAACCACCATATCTTATAAAAAGTACTCGTATGATTGTAAACACTAGAAATGCCAAACTTGACGCAGACATCTATTAAGCAGGGATTTTTTATATCCACAATTTGCATTCTAGATGAAAGGCATTGAAGAGTAGATTACAAAAATACATAACACTTGTGGAACATGTATAATTTTTCATGCCATTTTGTCAAAAAACATCATAATTTTGCGTCCCCCCCTCCTTATACAAATTTGATGTTCACGTTACCAACGAAACCCTATTTACATGAGACTTCATGCCAAACCAATTTTTTTTCTAATAAAATATGTGATGTATAAAAGTTTCCTCAAACACTACTTTATGTTTCTTGAAATGAAGAAGACTGATATTTTATAATTGATTTGTTAAAAAATTGAGGAGGGGGGGGGGGGGAACAAAACCAAATATATATCTGTAATCAAGACGTCCTTCTATTTCATTTAACACCCCAGGATTTTTTTTGGGGGGGGGGGGGGGGGAGGTATCTAAATTTGGGCTTATCTACATAATATTTCTGTGATTGGGTTAAAACACATAACTTAAAATCTTTGTGTTGTCTAATTGAGTTGGTGTGTTAGAGACGGACGGACAGACAGATGTAGGACAATTTAGGGGTCCTTGGTTTTGCCTTCAGACTCTAAAAACCGGATGGAATATGGTATAAGACATAACGCAGGGAAGCCATGTGTATACGGGTAGTTGTTGATAAAAAAATTATCGAGTAAGTGACTCACGCTGATGGGTACTGGAACGGTGGATAGAAGAGAATTATTTCCAGCAGCACTTAGAGGTTTCTTATTAGTAATGATTTTAGTTTTCTTATCTTCATTTTCCTTATTCGCTTTATCATTGTCTATATCTGGAACCACCTAGACCAACAATCAAAATAAAATTTCATTAAAACATAACTTAACAAGCCAAATTAACTTCTTAATACGTATTTCAATCATTAGTTTCTAAACCTATAAGTTGAGTAACACTTCTGGCCTGTTCTAAAGTTATCCTGAGTAAGAATATCTTGGCCAGGCAAATCGGTATTTACTCTGACGATGAGGTAGAGATTAAAGAATTGATTACACCAAGGTTCACATCTAGGTTAGTTGCCAAGTGCAAAAGATACATGAACACCTGTGGGAAACAAGGTATAACTAGTACAGGTCCCAGGCCATTGTGGCATTGAGATCCCTGACCAGTTAACTAAAAAGGGCTCCAGTTCACCTTAGTTACACCAGAATCTGTTATTGGTGTGCCGCAGTGTATAATGAAACATTCCGTAAGGACTCTCGTGAATTTAGATCTCAAAAGAATATAGAACAGTGTACACGGCATGTGAAAATTTTGCATCTTACCAGACACTGTCACTCAAAAACAATGCTCCCATCTTTAGATAGGCATTCTTACTGGACACTGTTCTAGCTTCAGGTCTAGCTGAAAGCCCCATGTGCTGTGTGAGCAAGGGGATCCCTTCTCACCTTATCAGGGCCAGCGCTAAAGGTTTTGGCGCCCTAGGCAAAACTATTGTAAGGTGCCATATGAAAAGAGTTTTTTTCTACTCAATACCTCTCTCCTTATTTAAGTTATTCATCTATCTTTCTTTGTAAAAATATTGACTTCTTGGTGGTAGGCAGTGGCCTAGATCGCCAATACCATCGCGCCGGCCTTGCACCTTATCATCTATCATCAGTTGTCCGGCATTAACACTTCTGAGGAGGAAAATCTTTGTCTAACTAAGGCTACGGCCACACCGGAGCTTCCTCGCTTGGAGCCTAGCAGCTTGGTGAGTCGCCATGTAGAACAGAATGGACTGTTCGTCTAGCGAATCGCTAAGTGACTCGCCTAGTAACCAAGCGCACGGTGTGGCCGGTCTCGTATGTTCTAGAAGGTTGGTTCACATGGATTACACGCCTGGCGACTCACCAAGCCACTAGGCTCCAAGCGAGGTAGCTTCGGTGTGGCTGCAGCCTTAGGTTGCTTCCTCTAAGAAAGGTAATCAATTTCTGTGTGTCTGTTAGCCTACTCAGCGGTTAGCACCTTGGTGCATTTGAGATATTAATGCTTTCAACTTTATTTATAAAGTCCCCCAAGAGAAAAAAACAAACAAAAACCTGTAAGTTTGAAGACTTTCGAAGGTTCATCTGCTGAGATATGATTGACGTCAAAGATTCTAAAACTTGGGAGGCTTTCAACCTCTTCATCGGATCTAGAACTAACAGATTCTTAATAAGTGTCTTCACACTGTCGTCCACCCTACCGTCACTGAAACAAATCCAAATAAACAACTCATTTATACAGAATGAATGTATATAAACCCTGTTTGTCTAAGAGTTGGTAAGACAACACAAGGGTATCGAGTAGTAAGCGTACTCGCAAAACTGTCACCTGAAACCAAGGAGATTATCTATACACCCGATGATTATTCAAATCCCAGGGAGGTAGATGTGGCCAAGACTTTCCTGTTCTGTATTAAAGAGGATGAAGTAAGGTTTGTTCAAACGCCACCTACATGGTCAATATCTTAAAATTTAGAACTCGAACCTATGGGCTGAATTCGTGAAAAACAAAGGACTGAACAAACAAAGGAAAAACAAGGAAACTGAACGTATGAAATAACGAGTGAAATATACATGTTCCTTTCATAAAAAATTAAATAGAGTTTTTATCCTTTTAATTCACAGAAGATAATGATAATTAAGTAATAAAAAAGTAACATGTAGAATAGTTAATGAAATCATCGATGGAAGATGAGGAAAGATTTGATTTAATCACCATAATATGATAAGTTCTTTCCATAGATCATAATATTCATTAGAAGAAGTGAACAAAATCTTTTCCACGGTTGAAAATTTCAAGGATAAGGGAATGCAATCTTTTCATTAAACATAGCATCGAGTTAGTCCTCATCAGTGCCGGACAGATTTACCTGACTCCTAGTTCTTAGTTATAACAGTTGTGTTATGAGTTTTGAATTTTGACAATGCGGGAAAATCTGAAAAATTAGGGTGGGCAGCCAATGAGAGTCGGGCCAACTAGGCAAACAATAAAGCCACTGGCCCCACCCCTCCCAAAGGCCTAGTAGCTTTATTTTTCCCCTAATTTAGGTTGGCCAATCTGAGTGTCAAAAGTCTCAACTCATAATGAGCATAATGTAATTTACCTGTCAAGAATAACTTCACTCCCCAATTTTGAAGCTCTTCTAAAAATTCACGTGTGTCTATGTGAAGCGCCCTCGCTAAAACTTGAGGGGTATCCCCCTTAAGGGGGGTGTAATAGGAAATATCAACTTACTTTGGAATTGAGTAATCTGCGTCTTTTATCTTGTTAAACAGTTGACTTGGTCTGGAATCGTAGAAAGGAAAGTGCCCGTAGAGCATTGTGTACAGAACCACTCCCAGAGCCCACATGTCTGACGGCTTACCTGAACACACAAAAAAAACATTATTAAGTAATTAACACTGAGAGTTTTCAGGTACTTTATGACATGGTTGTTGATGTTAAATGTTTTTTAAAAGCTTGTTTACATTAAAATAAAAAACATTTAGTCTTTTTAAACATCGCATTAAGCGATGTTTCTGCTGAAATGTGTGAGGGCTATACAGTCTTCATACGTTAAAAGGCCCTAACTCCAACTTTTTTTCTAAATGCATTTTTTTTAGCATTTCCGAATCAGCCTAAAATAAATACACATATTTATGTTATTAAAAAGCCCTAAAACCAATACAGTGATGAGTTAAATTGAAATTTATATAGGCCCTAACTCCAGTTTGAGGTTGTTTTCGATAAAAGAAGGCCCTATGTAAATAAATACTAAAAACACCCTAAATGCACAAAGATTTGTTTTATGCAATGCTATTATTTAAGGTTTGTAAACGTAATAATTATGAAAATAAAAAGCCCCAACTTCCTTATAGGAGTTAGTTTACTGCAGCAAAATTTTTTTCAAAAAAGCCCTAAATCCATTTTTTCTATAAAACAATTAAAAATCAATTATATTAACATTAACACAAAGTTGTGTACATTAAAACAACAACATATTATACACAATAAAAGCCATTAAAAGGATCAAACTTTGATGCAGTTGAAGAAATTTGTTTTCCTTATTTCCTGTAAAATTTTGTCCTTTGGAGATAGGGCTTTCTATGTTAGGGGAGGCAGTAAATATGTTTATGTTTAAGAATAATATATGTAAAAAAAAAACAGACTTAAGGATGAATAATGCGACAACACCGTTCCAGGCCGGGGGCGAGGCTCGATGAGAAATGTTATATAGATTTTAAATGAAGCAATACACAATACAGGCACGACACGAGTCATGAATGAGCCTCGTCTGAGGCCCGGTGGCGAAACGTTAGGGTACATTGTTGTCACGTGCCCTGCTCGTCCACGCCTCGTTGAGGGATGATGATTCACACTACAACGGGCCGGGGACGTGCCAAGGCACAAGCACTAGATATGAAATGAGCACGGGTTGCCTAGTAGAGGACAGCCCGGCCCATGCCCGCCTCGTTGTACTATGTATGTGAAGGCTTGGACGGGGCACGGTGGGAGGGCTCGTGCCCGGCACAGCATGGCCCTGGCTCGTTATAGTGTGAAGCATCCTTTATGCATAAGATTGTTATTATAAATTTCTTCAGGGTTCACTTTAAATATTATGGCCAATTCTTGCGCTGCATTATTATTATTATTATTTTTTGTTTTTATCTGATTTCTGCAGTAGGCGAATTGCACCTGCCATAGACACGAAATACAATGTAAATGTTCAATTAAGGATCTATGTGGGTTTGGGTTTTGGGATATGGTGTGGGTTTTATTGTTCGTCGATTTCACATTGTGAAACTCATGTATATCTTTTCAAACATTAAATTTAATTGCACCACCGACCTAAACCAACTAAAAACAATTATTTGAAAACACGTACACACTAAATTGTTTGTCTGTTTGAAACCTTTTTTTCCATTCTATACAACAAACATCAAACATTTGTTTAAATGTTTGCAAACAGGTTTTCAAAATGTGAAAAGCATTTGTATAAGTTTTATACAAATATACATTATGTTGGGGATATATGTTCGTTGGTATGAACTAGGGTTTAGATTACTTTTATTTAATATCTGATATGTATCTTATGATTACATGCTTGACAAAATTATAATTGATTAGTCAATTTTAATTCACTTTTGAGAACACACCAGGTACCCTACCTACCTAAGAAACACCTTTATAAGGAACTTTATTTAATATGTTCTCTCTCACCCTTTTAAACCCCCAGATGTTCCTAGTGGCACCTGGCAAAAGTTACAAATGAATTGTTAATGAAAAGTGCCTGTAAACAGTTGTATATTAGTGAGGAAAGATTAAAACCATAGTACACATACCAACATAAGGTTTTCCAAAGAGTACGTCGGGAGATATGTAAGCTGGAGAGCCTCTCTGGTCTTTGAGCAAATCATTTTCACTTCCGAGGTGTTTACTCAAGCAAAAATTTGTTATTATAACTCTACGAGAATTCAGTTCCAAAACTAGGTTTCCCAATTTCAGATCTCTATGGACTATGTTCCTCTGAAAATCCAATTACAATTATTATACTAGTTACTCCTAAAAAGAGAACAATACAAATCAACAGAATATTATAAGTTGTAAACATTTATAATCAGCTGCAACCAGATAGTTTGAGCACTAGTAAAACGCTTTCCTAAACAAGTCTATGAAGTCAAAATCAAGTAATCACTTTAAAAGTGAGGTGAGACCTGGAACCAGGCTCAGTGTCTGGCGGAAGATCAGTCCGAGTGGAAATGTTTTAGTCAAACCTCTACACCAGTGTTTCCCAAACTTTTTTAAGCCCGCAGCAGACTATAAAAGAAATAGCTGATAGCCGCGGCACACCTACACTTAGTGCAGGGTCGCCTGAGAGCCATCCTGGACTCTGGATCCCATGTCAATAGGTCTACTGGGTCCCCCATTTACCAGGAGGTCCAGGGGCCTTACCCTAGTAAATTACATGTCTCAAAATCACTTTTTACGCAATTTGGCTTTTATCATCATAAACAGTTACCATGATTTTTATGGAAACATATAAAAAGTTAGTAAATACTGGGGACATTGCACTTATTATTTAACCCTTAAATACTAATGGTAATTGGATGGCTGGTATTACTAAACCTTCGTCGATTCGACTAACATATGCAGAAAATAAATTTTTTGGGTTGAAACTACATTTTTATAAAGAGAAAACTATTAAGAACTCATTATTAAATATTTTAATGAGATATACAAACATTTGATGACAAATAACTTAGTAGAAACATCAGAAGAATCTGAAATTGAGTGAACATTAATGCACCAGGTCCCATGCAACAGGCCAAAAGCCCTAGGCCCTTTGCTAAGTGCTCCAGGCCCCAGATTATCGGCCATTGGTCTCTGGCCCAAGGCCAATTACCCTAGGCCCATTGTCCCTTACCCCTAGGCCTATTGCCCCTTACCCCAGGCCCATTTTCCCAGGTTATAGGCTCGTTCGACGACCAATTAATTCCCTATGTTTATTACTAAACGTTAGTAGAATCGACGAAGTAGCTTTGACGGGAATTTGCCAGAAAACGAGTGTATGCTCAAAAGGACTACTACCGCTACACTAGCAGGTGTGTTACTAACCAGTGCAAGCACTGCAGGAGGATAGGGTACCCATCACCATCACATACGAGCGTAAAAGGTTAAGGTTCAAACTGTGCTCGTCGATTCGACTACCATTAGCATTCCAGGGTTAACTTAGATGCTGGTTATTTCAATACTTTTGCTGTACCTTCATCAGGCCAAACATGAATAAATAACATTTTTAGTTTAAGCGCACAATTTTTGTTACTTTTATATTTAGATATTTTTATTTTTTAATTCAAATTACTATATATAGGTGCCAGACCAGTGTTGGGGTTAGGGGAGAGTGTGCATTATGATGCAAAGTATCATTTTACCTCATAAAAACATACTCTCATAATAAATAATATAGTTCCATTAGGAAAAATAACACTAGTCCGTTTTAAACTATTGTACTAATACAGGTAGGCATTATTTTGTTGTGACTAGTTTGGATTTGTTTATTTTTTTTTACATTTTCATGTCTTGGCTTTGCTTAAAATCGAAAAGTGTTACAAAAAATCTAAGCCAAAAACGTTACCGAGTGTAACAAGGAGTTAGAAAGATATAGGAGGTGTGCAATCCAGTCTCCAGCTGTAGGGCCTTCCCCTACCACGCTTGGTAGGACCGAAGGAAGTAGAAAAGAGTTCCACTGCTACCAGGAAGTTAGAAAATTGCAGGAGGTTGTTCATAGTAGCATAGTGCAGTCTAGTCTAGTCTAGAGGGTTGTAGAGAGAGCCTTCAGCCTTCCCCCCGCGGGCTCATTATCTTAGGGGCTACATATTCACCTTATGTGGTAACTAGCTCTACGCCCCGACTTCTTCTCTCTCCCAGCGGCGCCCCTTCCTTAAGCAGCATAATTAAACTTATTTTTCTGTTTATGATATTCCATGGGATTAAATCCTAAACTTCAAGCAAATGTAAACTAAAAACAGATAACATTTTGGACATCCATTTAACAATCCCAGGTAAAGTGAAAGAATCTCGTATCCTTTTATCCGGCTGAACTCAAAGCAAACCCCACAAATATGTCCCGTCCTAATTAACCGGAATCTTTCTTCTACATGGGAATATTTCTTTAAGAAAGAGCAAATTTCGTAGACGGAGTGATGAATGAAAATGTCAATTAATTCATAGCTTTTAATTCCATACCTGATGGAGGTCGTTGACAACACTGACAGTATTATACAAAATGACAGCTGCCTCACTCTCTGACAACTTCTTCTCTTTGATAACATAAAGCTGAAGATTGATAAAGTCGTGACTTCTAAGATCGTAGTCGTGAGGTACTAGGCAGTCGAGTACGAGACATAGTCTGGTGAGTGTGCGGCCTGTCGGTACTCTCACTCTCTCTGGACCTTCTCTCTCTTCCATTCCACAATCCTAGAAACACCGATAAAAACACATGCTTAGAGATAATGGTACAGACATGCATAGGAATCACTTAATCAATAAACAATAAACAGGTCAAGTGTGTGCTAGTCAGCACACAGCGAGGGTCCGTAGGCCATACTATATAGTGTTTAACTGTAAAGTGTATAAACAATGTTTTTTTTAAATGCTAAAAAGCTTACTTTGAACCATTCTAAGGGTCTGATATTCTCAAAACACACTCTGATAAAGTATTTTTTTGCCACTGAACCGGACTACAACCATATAAATACACCGAAAAGACCATAATTATAAAAAAAACGTATTTTGTCTATAAAAAATAAAATAATATTTTTTTTGAAATTTCCAAAAAGTGGTATCTTTACTTTTGGTCGAAGAATGTTCAGGAATTTTTTCAGATTTTTTGCACTTCACATAAGCGAGATAGAGGGGGGGGGGGACACGTTTCAAACCCGCTTCAAACTCGCCTACACTCACCCTATCAAAGTTATAACCAAAGAATTATATATTTTTGTAATCAGCTCGACGTACCCTTTCATATGATACCCCTCACGGTGTCGAAAAAAAATTTTAACCCTTAAGTTTTTTTACCCTAATTTTTTTGAAAACTATTTTTTTAAGTCGCTATATTTTTAAAATATGTGGGCAGTTACAAGACACATACATGCCAAATTTCAAAGTGATCGGACGAAAGGTGTAGCCGTGAGAGCACGCGAGAGGACGGATGGACAGACACACGCAGGAAAATATAAGGGTCCTTGGATTTGCCTACGGACCCTAAAAATGCCTCTTCACTTAATCCAATTTTTACTGTAAAATACTTTCAAAAGAAAACTGTAATCTTCAGTCAAAATGAATTTGGGGAAGTGTAGGAGTGGAGACAGGGGTACAAAATTTGATTCGTTCAGATTTAAACCCGTCAAAAACTCTAAGGGTAGTGACACACTTCGCTACCAGTCAGAAATGAGAATCCGGGTGGCACTACCTGGTCGACCGTCCCAGGGTCTAGCCGCCACCTGCAGGTGGCGCCACCCGGTCAGCCCATTGTTCTTAATTGAGCCTGTCAGACGGTGCCACCCAAGTCCCTGCCACTCAGCTCCCATTCCTTCAATCAAATATAGGGGAAATCAAATCAGGGGCTGACAGCATCCCTCTTATAAATATGTCTTTACTGGTCAAACTGTTGTTCAGTACTCTAAGCAATTCGTTGCAAGTTCCATGCGACATTCAGCAAAATATTGAAAATTAAATTTTTAAAAATTGAAAATTTGTATTGTCCTCTTTGATACGCGGGTACACTGTATGAAACAAACTAATATTTTTGCAGTCTGAAATTATTGGATGAACTCAAAAACGCCTTCTTCCCCTTCTTCTTTCACGAAAATAATGATAAGAAAGCACAGCTATCTCCTCTGGGTCCATTCCTCGACTGGTCAAAAAGTAAAAACTCGGGTGGCGCAAGACAGCTGGTGGAAGCAAGTGGCATCAACCAGCTCAAGTGGCATCAACCAGCCAGCGGGTGGCGAAGTGTGTCATTTCCCTAACACTGGCTTGATTTCCAGGCGCTTACACACCAGAAAGATTTTAACAACATTATAGCAGGCAAAATTGTTAACAACAAATATGTCACCCATATAGCTAAATTAGTAAACTAATCGTTAATAACATCTATGTTACTGACATTGATAAAAACCAAAATGTTGTAGACAAGTTATTTCAAGTGTTAATTGTAGTGTTTTTAGCATTGTTAAAATTGCAATGCTACCAACAATAAGGTATTTACAATTTGTTAAAAACATGGGATTACTAAATCATAATGATATGCTGCATTGTACACAGGGCAATGTGCGATAAACAAGTTGTTAGAACTGCTGCATGTGTTGCGACTCATGGTACAGCTGCACAGAAAAATACTGCTGAGAGAAGATTGACTGTACATTTAAAAGAATATGATAAGAACATGAACATGGGTCAGATGGTCCAAGAGTAAAACATCAAGACATCAGCTACAGGAAAACTATTTCGGTTCCTAAAAGAATTTCGACAAAATTGAACTTTTCAGCAACAGGTGACAACTAGGACAGTGAGGAGTATTTTTGCACTGGAAACCCAATATCTAAATCTTGTGAATAACATTAAATAAATATCTTTTAACGTATCAGTCACATTTTTACTGTTGACATTTTTTGATCAAGTCTGCCTCCAAACAGGACAAATGGGTTGCAAAAATAATTGCTAACAAAGGTATTAACATATTAACATGTCGGTAATAATATTAGCAATGTTAGTAATAAAAAAATCGGTCCGAGACAACTCAGACAAACTTTCTCCTAAACGAGTCCATAACTGCTTAGCCCAGTATTTTCCATTTATAAGTTTTCAAGGGTACATTTAATTACTATTGAACATTATATCAAAATGTAACATATAAATAACAATTTATCATAAAAATAACATCCCCTCAGTGGGAAATCGAACCTGGCCCCTCTCTGCGTTTAAAGCTATTTTCTCAGTGGTGGATCCTTTTCTAATAATAAGGGAGCAGAATCTTGACCACAGAGCGCTGGTTTGAAGAGGGGTGTGGACTATAGCAGAAAGATAATTTTGAAATAAAGATAGCGGTAATAAGGAAATAGTCAAAGTTATAAATATAATGATATATGAGTGGATAAAATAGGAAGTCAGGCTCAACTTACTCAACTTACTTAAGATACTGAAGGGCTATCTTGCTGGATCACCGGTGCTTGATCTTATAATAGGAATTGTTTTTATAAACTGGATATAAAAATAATAATAAACGAACATAAAATTAAACCCAAATTGCGGTAAACTAAATAAAATGTTAAGTAGCGGAAAAACTATAAAAAAGTGCATGCAAGTATGGCAGCGTTTTCTTCAACACTGGGAAGGGAAGTGGAGGGGAGAGTACCTAGTTGTAGGCTAGTTCTTGGATTATCTCCCAGACTGCAGCACTTGATTAGTACCGTTTTTATTTTATCCACTATAAGTATAAATATGTTTTTAAATATATTATAAAATAGTAAATAGGTTATATGTAAGATAGGTAAAGTATATTAAAAAAATAAGAAAATATTGTCCACTCAGGAACTAGATTTTTCCCGGGAAAACAACTTATATCATTAGATTCGTATTTAAATGGACATTTTAGAATTTTTTATCAAAATCATCGGAATCGTTTTCGAGAAATGACTTTTTCACATTTTTTAAAAAGTTTTTGGGGGATAGTGCCCCCAAATTTGAAGCTAAAATTCATTTCTCAATGCATGTATGCCAAATTTCATCAAAACCGGCCCAGTAGTTCAGGCTCCAGGCGTCTGCACGGACAGATGACAGGCAGACCTTTTTTTTTTTTTTTTTTTTTAAAAAAAACACTTTTGTCTAAAACACTTTTTTAGACTCAGGGGACCTCAAAATGTCTAAATCCATCAACATCTAAGTAAAACACAGATGTAAAGATGGAGGTTTGGACAAAAATAGATGATACCTTAAAGAATCCATGATGGTGTATAACATTCTTCTGATCATGAAGTAGGGAGAGAAGAGAATACTCGGTATGTAGCAACATCTTCCCTTGCCTTTCCTCTTGAGCATCTTCTACCTTGTTCTTCAACGTTAATATCTATAGACAACCAATAATCAATATCAATAATTAACCCTGCACTTCTAAAATTACGTCTCTGAGGCGTACATGCTGACTTTAGTTGATAGCTCTCGGTGCGCAAGCGTGACAGCCATTAGTCCTTCTAGGTATGCTATATCTGTTTAATTAACCTTCAGATCGCGTCAAAGTCGGGTCTTTGCTGTGCTTTTATATATTAGTAATTTACCACTTCTTTTAGTCTACTGTGCCTCAGGGACCCTATCGAGCCTAACCTTATCCAGCTTGTTGCCTTTAATTGGCTTTTTTTGTTCTTAAAATTTGATTATTAAATATTATATTGCCATAACATGAAAAATTCATTAGATTATCATAACATAATTTCAGATTTAAATGCAGCAGGTGCTAGTGAGGAAAATTGTAAAATGTATATTTTGACCTGCTCTTTTCAGGTTAAAGGGTCAGTTTGGTAATAATTTTCTCCCTAAAGAGCACCTTTTAACCATTTTATTAGACTAAGAAATGTTTCAAGTTCACGATTTTATCAGCATTTAAATCTTAAACGTGTATAAGTTGGTCTAATTTTAATTTACGTCTGAGAGGCGTAGAGTTAGAAATAATGGACTATTAGACAGTGTTAGTAAGGCAGGGTTAAATCAGCCAGTTTCAACTAGTATACTAAAAAATAACAGAGATTAAATACATAACAAGAAATATTATTATAATAGGCTTCCATGTTGGTCACAGTATGAAATTCTAAGAAGTCTGGTAGTGACTGTGACATAAAGTGCTAAGGTGCCAACGTTATAGAGGAATTCATGTTCTTCTAGGGAAATAACAACATTAATTGACATTATAGTACTTCTCTAGAATAACATATAATCCCTTCGAGATTCTCCTAACACTAGGTGCAAAACCTCGGCACCTAAACGCTTTATGATGCCGCCACCACCAAAACACCTACAACTTCACAAAAGAAGAGAGTAATAAAAATATCTGTAATAATAATATTGATTATATCAAATTCACTGCTTCTACAGATAAAATAACTTACAAAAAAAAAAAAAAAAAAAGACGCCAATTGGTACGCACATGGCTTCCTGTAATATATTGATTTGTTAATCTTTATTTAGATATTTATATATGACTTATTACACTGTTGCCTTTAATTGATTTATAATGTTGTCACTATGAATAAACATATTCTCTTTGTCCTCTTAAACTAGATTGACTTTTTATTATAATTTAAGTTATAATTAATAATATAAAATAATGTTTATTAATATATTACATGGTGTCAGAAGTGGGATCACATCTTATCACGTACTTTATTTATTTTAAGCTTTTCCAAGCCATTATTGTCTAATTTATTTAATTGTGCGCCCTGTTTTTATAATATGTCAAAATTGTTTTGATTTTTTTACATGAAGTATTAAAGTAAACATATTATACTTTTTAACTCTGACAGCTTGGGAAAATCGAGAAAAAAGAATGAGAGCTTGAGATTTTGGTGGGTAATAGGTCATTGCCCGACCTATTACCCACCAAAATCTCAAGCTCTCATACACTCTCCTCCCATTTTTTTTCTCGATTTTCCTAAGCTGTCAAGAGTTAAAAAGTATAATGTGTTTACTTTTTTATAATTTAGCAAAAGTTAAAGAGGCCAGACGGTTCAAATTAATCTGGTGCTATCTGCGGTCTACTTTCAACAAAACATCCAAAAAAAAAAAAAAACTATAAAAGGTGTTTCGATCAGTGGAAAAGAAGATGGGAAAAGTGTTTAACTGTAGGTGGGGATTATTTTAAAGGAGATATTTTGTTTGTTTGAAGTTTAAATAAATACTTTTTTTAAAAAAAATGAGTTGGGGAACTTTTGGGTAGCACCTTGTATAATTTAAACAATCACAAGCTCGATTTTCCCCATTCGCTGCAGATTGAGAGGTTCAAGGAAGGATTGAGACACCTACTTCGACTAGGCAACGAGTGCCAAACACCTAGTTGGGGAAGTCCCCTACTCATTTAATAGGAAGCCATGTGAAGAGTACAACGCTTTGCAGACGGCTAAATAGATGAGTTATAGAGAAGTATTTAGTTTTACCTTTATAGTGTAGAACTTGTTGGTGTTTTCAAGTCTAGCGAGACACTGCACTATACTCTTCACCGGAGAACTGCCTATAGTCGGGCCTAGCAGGTAAGGACCAGCTTTCTTCACTCTACTCAACACTGAGTTTCTTACTGATCCAGTAGCTAAATTAACATAAAAAAAACCCTCTTAGAAAAATATATAAGCCACTACAGAAGCTGACCTATAAGTGTTCAAAAAAGAGCGTTTTCTTTTTTTTTGGCCAACCCTGTACATTTTAATATTATGAATTAACTAAAGGCCGACCAAGAAGTAATAGCAATCTGAGGAGAGCGCTTGTTTTTGTGTCATGTATAGTAAGTTTTTAATAAAATCAGACACACAAAAAAAGACACCAGAAATTCGGTAAGTAATACTACATATTTTGATTAATTGTCATAGAGAGCTGTCATTTAGAGTTGTACAAAAACTATATCAACTTGGGCAGTACTCGGGAGTTCCGATCTGAAACTAAGCTTAATTTACAGTTTTTCGCGACTGCCATCTCTTCTTGGTTTAATAACAAAACATTGATAAGCTATCAAAACATGATTAATAATGCCCTCAACATCTCAGTCAGCTTACAAGCAAAACCATGTCTTCATACTAAAACTTGTGAGATAAGCTTGTGAAATTGTGGTTGTTGATATCTGTACAAATTGCTTAATAAGTAAGACAATAATAAACTTCTTCAGTTCAGCTATTAGGGACTTATAAGTCATTGCGGGAGCTATTAGATTTTAAATTAAGTCATTGTAGGACAAACTGGGTTTTTTTTTGTAGACTTTTAAAAAATTGGTGATTACAGTAGGTAATAAAACCTCCCTTTAAAAACATTCTTAAATCTTAAAATCTTCTACTTCGTTCTGTTTCTGTTACTACTATTATTTAGCTTTCAAGATTCCTTCAAGTGAAATAGCCTCCTTACAAAACTAGGCAATTTTTCTAACTCAAAGGAAAGGGAAAAGAAAAAAGTTACAACATTTTTGACACAGGTTGCCCCCAAATCTTGGACTCACTAAGTTATAGACTCATAGAAAAAGTAAAATACATTTTTCCCAGTTCTTTTTTTTTGGAAGTTAGAGTAAGTAAAGACTGATTAATGGTATATTTAACTCCAATTGGCAAAATTGAACTAACATAATTTTACTTAAATGTTTATTATTTAATATATTTCTTTAAATTATTTAGATAATTTTAAAAAAATATTTAAACTATACACCCTTGTAATTGAATCAATGCAGTTTAAGATGGCTAGAAGGTGCAATAACGAATAAAACTCAAGTTTTCATAGGATATGAAAACGAGTTTTATTCGTTATTACACCTTCTAGCCATCTTAAACTGCATTGATAATTTTACTTGTACGACAAATAATTTGTACTTATTGAAATCAATACTAATAGGAAAAATCCAAAAAGGTTCAAATTTAACATGTGAGTTCTCAGTAGGACTATAAAAGGCATAGATAAGATTCATGAGAAGTGTGACAGGAAAGACAAGTAGAGACATAATTAGGAATTTCTTTTTATTATGAACCCATTCTTTTACCTTAAAAAGTAATTATTTCATTTTAATAATTACATTATGTATTATTAAATATATATTTCTGCCACTATGATAACTGTTTTGTCCGCTTACTTCTTTACTCCGAAGGAGAGAATTGTTGCAATATTTTTGTGCAAAATTACTTTTTTATTCTAGTTTTTTTTTTTTTAAGTTGATTTGAATGGTGAATTATTCTACCCTCGCATTAAAAGAAAAACTTAAGAGCTTTAAAGATCTCTTTAAAATAAATCAATCAAAAGAATCAAAGAAATCAGTGAGAGCATAATGTTACTTAAACTTGATACTATCAGAGCATTGAAATGATGTTTGATGCATAGAATTTAATAAAGGAATAACAATGAACAACAGTGTAAATTGAACTATTTAACAAAGTTTAAGGGTCGTAACTTGTCCTGATAACAAAAATCAGACAAAAAAACATTTTTGTGGATCTTTCCCTCAACCATCTGAAGCAATTCTTCCTTTCCACTTTGGCAATTAAGGTATTCATTTTTAAATAATTAATATTGAATACTTCACTATCCGTCTGTCTACCGAGAACACGCATTAAGGTGTGGACACATGATAAAGTCTCTATAGTTGTATTGAATAAGAGTTTACTCAGACAGCGTGAAACAATTGAAGGTATAGGAAGGAACCCATTTTGGTGTCTAGAAGGTATGGCTCACTAGGCAAATAAAGATGTCACTGGCCCCACCACTCCCACAAGCCTACTGGGTTTATTTTTTCTTTCACATAGGTTGGCCGATCTGAACTATCGGAGTAAACTCTAATTGGAGACAAGTATAGGCGATCTAAATAAGTTAAAGCAAAAAGTCGTTGATGCCTGCATAATACCCTGACCCTGTTTAACCTATGGTGCTCAAACATGGTCCCTAACCAACAGTTCAGCCAATAGGCTAAGTGATACGCAAAGAGCAATGGAAAGACGCATGCTAAGAATAAAGAAACAAAAAATAAGAAGCACAGAGATAAGGAAAAAAACCAATGTGAAAGATGTTGTAGTGATAGAAAAAGAAAGAAAATGGGAATGGGCGGGCCATGTTGCTAGACTTAAAGATAATAGGTGGACCAAGAAGATCAATGAATTCTATCCTCGTGATAAAACAAGGAAAAGAGGAAGACCAAATGCTAGATGGAGAGATGAAATAGTTGACCAAGTAGGCATAAGCTGGATAGGAGTAGCTCAAGATAGAGAACTATGGCAGTCAAACAAGGAGGCCTTCGCCTAGAAATGGGCCCAATCATAAGGAAAACAAAAAAACGAAGACCAAAGAAAAAAAGAAGGAAAAAGAAAAATGATTGACTTGGCTTATTATTATAGGCGATCTAAATAGATGGGCTCTAGACAAATGTATCGACATCGTCTAAAGACAATGCAAGACTTTGCCTCCCTTGTTTGGACAGGGCTTGACATGATCCCAGGCAAGAGACAGGCTATATTGGAAATCTTGTAGACAAGGACACCAGTAAAGTTGTCAATTTAAAATTTGGTAAAACTGAAGAATATGAGGCGGTCTATAGAAAAGATGGCGGGGCCTCACTCCAACATATTTTTTTGACAAAAGGATATCAACTCTCTTATGAACAAAACATACATATAAAATTCCTCAAATATTTAAATCATACAAATGTACTGTTTGACAAAGGAATATTATCTCTGAAGTGCATAAATTAAGCAAAGTTGTGCCGCCAAGTGATTCTCAACCGTATCATCTCCTTCAGTTCGGCCTAAAATTTAAAGAGAGAAATATTACCTCAATAGAGAGGAGCAACAGTGCCTATTTTGTTTTATATTAATGACCATCCCTTTAAAACAATAAATATTATTCTTGTTGACTGCAATATAAGTTATTCCTAATAGCTAAGTAAAAAATATTTTTAATAAAGATAGTAGGGAAAACATACTGGAACCTGAAGGTAAGCTTCTTCTATAAGGCCACTCTCTGAGCGAGTTAACCATAACGGCTGTAGGTCGGAAAACCGACCTGACGTTGGACTCGGCCACATCAGAGTTAGAAACTTCAGAAGAAAGAGAACTCTGGCTGTAGATCTCGGCGTCGGAGGACCCGCCGTCCTCCATAGGGTCTGGCACTTCCGTACTGCTAAATTCTCCTAACTATTAAATTTAAACTAATACGTACTTACACTGCACATAAATAACATACGTAATTTATAACTTAGATAGCAATATCATCTTCACTTTAACCAAATATATTTGGTTTAACACGTAAAATATGAAGAAATAACAAATTAATTACACAATATCACAATATGATAAGATCACCAAAATATTAAAAATCCACGAAACAATTCAAATTAAAGACCTTAGAATCCCTTAATTAGACGAAGTACTAAAAATAGTATTTTTATTTATTGAAATGAATACTACCAAAGTAATGTATCACAGTTAATTATCGATGATCTTAATGGAAAAGGACAAATTAAGAAATTGCTATGAACTCATTTCAAAATATTTTGATAGTAGTGGGTAGTGAACGAAGATAAGAGTTGACATTCAGTGTTGTCTTTACCTTCTATTTTGTACCAACCTAAACTAAATATTTCACTATATCAAATATTATAAATGAATAATCAAACAAAGAGAAAAAATTGTCTCACTGCGCGTGTATGTACACAAAATTTGCAATTTTTTAAAAATACAAAAATCCGGCCCTCTCTATCATCGCCTCACCATAAGGTATTTAGCATGAATTATTTCATAAACACTATCTCTTGTCAGTCATAATAACTAATTCTGAATTTTATAAACATCTTTGGCATTGGGCTATGACATTTTTTTAAAACCTCTTTAAGGCCACCCTACACGATCAATCGGATTGTCAATCTAACGTAGGATTGACAATCTGATTGAATGTGTAGTAGGGACAAGATCAGGGGTGTCGATCCCCCCCAAGTATGATGACCCCCCCCCCCCCCCCCCCAAAAAAAACAACCATACCTCCCCCCAACAAATAACAACCTCCACCTTCAGGAGTTTCACTTACATGCATAAAGGCGGATCCACACATGCGGGAGAAACCGAGCGCCTCCCTCCGACTCGCTAAACACCGAGTAGTGTGGACGGGTTCCCCCCTCCCGATTTTTCGGTATTCGGAGTTCCCATCTCGAGTCGGTCTTTTTCACGCTTCAAAGTACCCGAATACTCGCCTCCCTGCCACCTTTCACCCGATCCACACATTCGGCATTGTCCCCCCAGTTTAATTCTTTAGTATTTATCATTCATTACGAGCTATTATTATTAATTTTTGATATTTTATTAATTACATAGGTAATGTAATAAATTAGGTTGCTATAACCCATTAATGGTTAACAAAAAAATCATTCTCTATTTAATAATTAATTAAATTTATAAATAATTATGGATATATAATTTATTATTATTTCAATAATTAACGTTTTTACTCCAATGCTAATAATTAGTGTTTTTATTTTAATACATAGATGTCATATTTGTCTATTTTGCATAAGATAATATATTAAACTTATTATTTAGAATATATAGATAAGTAACATTTGTACTAAATTATATTATATATTACATTTTATACTATGTATATAAGTATATATAAATACATTTAATACAAAATATAATATGTAATATAAAGGCTGTTAAAAAAGTATGGAAAAGGTCAATTAACTCAGTATATAATTAAAAAGAATATTACTGCTTATGCTTATACTTTTGTTTTGTTACCTATATAGTTTAATATAGGTTTCAAAAATAAATTGCATGTGGTAACTACTTCTCGCTCTTGATATGGCCCTTAAATTCCGTATGAAGGGCAACTTTAAAACCCTAAATGGCACCCCCATTTTGTATGTCTGATTCGTGTATATGAGGGAGTTTAGTACCATTAATATCTTCTCAGACAGACATATTTCTCTCATGATTTAATATAAATTATCTTTAATGTTAACATATAGCTAGAGGTCAAATTTTCGAAGAGGTCAAAAAAGATCGAAAATTACAGGATTTTTACTCATGAAAGAAGAGAAATGGTCCAGATACATCAGGTTTCTAAATTATGATTGTTTTCTTCGGTCATTAAAATTATTATAAGATTTTTTTTTAATTTTAATAAAATGGACCATGATGGGTCATTTTATACTGCTCCTTAAAAAGTAAAGAATGCAGAGTTCTAAAATTACATGTTTAAGTGAAGTATATTTTAAATAATTTGATAGCATGTGACTCGGTGTCGTCCATTATTAAAAGTAAAGATTATAAAACAATGATAGAGAACAAAAGAATGGATTTGGGCGCTGAAAGTGGTGAAGGATGTAGAATGTAGAGGGTAGAGGTGGAATGATTGTTTGGCCGCGTATTCGCAGTTCCCATATTGAGGGGGTTGCTCGGGAAATACCTACATGTGTGGAGAGGGGTGGAGGTAGTTAGCCGAACTACTCGGCGAAAGGAGATTAATTGGTACTTCGAATATTCCGCATGTGTGGCGCCGCCTTAATGCATATACTCTTCCGGGGGTCCGGGACCCCCTTTTTTATAGGTACAAGTTGTAGTGCTTACTTAAGGCGTAGTTTAATAAAAAAAAAAAAAAAAATATTCTACCCTTTAAAAGGTGATCAGTATGACCCTATGAAGAATGTGGTATCCACTTGACCCGTTATTTTTAATTATTTTTATAAAAAGGGGTAAAATTCCCATTTTGGGAATGCGATATATAATTTGATATAAGTATTGCACATAAGCACAAAGCATTTATATTTAAACAATTTTTTTTTTTTTTTCGATACATTGTTTCGTTTTAAAGCTAAGTTAGTAAGTATATGTCAAGGGTATGCTAACCCGCATCTCATTATAGGGGCGATTAGGCTCGTTTCACACCTACACGGTTCGATTCGGTTCGTATTCGGTCGCACCCGACAAGTGTGAACCGGTGTATACGGCGTGTTTTCAGTACCTAATAGACGCCTGATAGAACCGAAAGCCCCCTCGACACAAATCGGTTTCATCCGGTTTATATTCGGGTCCAGGGTTAGTTACAGTTTAGTTTCGGTTCGGTACGTTTTCGGCAAGTGAAAATATTATTTAATTTTAATTTGAAAAAAAATTAAAACTTTTTTTTTTGTTTGCAATGAGTGACTCACTCATTTTTGCCATTGATCGGCTGATTTCATCAGTCCAGATTATTTTTTAAATTTAAATTGAATTTGGTAACAATATATTGTATAATTATAATATTATAATTATATATATTTCATTTGTTAAACTCAAAATAAATTTCATTCTAAATAATTGTTCATTCTAATTGTTAATGTTATTGACTTACCTCAAAGTTACGGGCAACAACTGCACTGGTTGAAAACATTCCCGCATAAATGTATCTTGGTGTTAGAGACAGTCCTTCATGTAATTCATCAAATGATGTAATAGATATCCTGAAGTAATTTGAAAATTTGTCTTGGTGCTCCTTTGACTTAGGAAAAATGGTATAAAATGCACCAAACTCCATCAGTTTGGTGAGGATAGGGTGCACCCAGTGAAGGCGATTATTCTTATTCCTCTTTTTTGTTTTCATTTGTCTGAAGAGAAACAACATGGCAATAATTTGTCTTTTCTCCATAGTGAGTATTGTGGGCATAATAACTATAGTGGGCCACTACTAACTATTTTATAAAACCTGAAAAAAAAGGGACATTTTTGGAAACCGACGGGAGACCTTCAAAAGCTTAAAATAAAAAGACTGTCCCGGTCATAATGGACTTATAGCCACCCTATATTCCTGACAAGTAAAGTAATTAAAAAAGTTGATCCAGGTTAACATTTTTTACAAAAAAAATGATCCTACCAACTTTTCCATGGGTTCCGGTCCCTTTTTAAGACACGCTGTATATGAAAATAATATTAATAAAATAAAATATTAGCCGACATTTCTAATGAGCAAATAAATCCTCTTTCTGGGTTAAAGATGTCTTATTCTGGGTTATTATTTGATTTTGTCTGTTGCTAATTTCTCTCTCTCTCTCTCTCTCTCTCTCTCTCTCTCTCTCTCTCTCTCTCTCTCTCTCTCTCTCTCTCTCTCTCTCTCTCTCTCTCTCTCTCTCATCACAGATCACAGTATCACAGACCATATTTCTGTAGATCACTGTTGAGCCAAATATTCCATCAAATTAAAATCAACTCAATTTCATCTTGTATTTTAATTTATGTCAACAGAATTTTAAATATTTATTTTAATTTAAATCAAATTATAATTATTATTAACTACAGGAACCAGACAGTGAAAAATACACTCCAGCGCCGGGATTTGAACCCCCGTCTCCTGTATATACAGGAGACCCGTGGTTCAAATCCCTGGAGTGTATTTTTCACTGTCTGTTTCCCGTAGTTAATAATAATTATAATTTGATTTAAATTAAAATTTAAACTTTCCGTAGTATGAAAACTACCAAAAACTTAAAAATTGAATTTCGAATTGATTGTACAAGGTACAGGTACTAATTGAGTAATTTATAATTATAAGCGTTAATTCTCGGTTTAGTTCTAATGTCATAAATATTGACTGTCTAAATGTGTATGAATATTGAAAGCTTGGATTCGGGACTAGTTATCGATTACGGCAGTGAAAAATCATTCTCCTGCATAGATTAGTTGGCAAGAGCATCTGTACTGGAAATACAGGAGACCCGTGGTTCAAATCCCTGGAGTGTATTTTTCACTGTCTGTTTCCCGTAGTTAATAATAATTATAATTTGATTTAAATTAAAATTTAAACTTTCCGTAGTATGAAAACTACCAAAAACTTAAAAATTGAATATTTATTTTATAATAAAAAAATTATCTATTTTACTACTTTTATTTAAGGATACATTTTTTTTTCTTGAATACAACATATTATGTAATAATTATAACAAGAATTTTATTAGTATTTTTTTTTTTAAAAATATGTTCTTTCTTAAGCAGGCCGCACACGATCAATAGTATTGTCAATAAATAAAAGTATTGTCAATAAATAAAAGTATTTTCAATACTATTGACCGTTTGCGGGGTTAATATTGATATAAAAAAACAGTATTGATGAAAATTTGTTACTAAATTGACATATTGACAATAGTATTGTCAATACTATTATTGACAATACTATTGATCGTGTGCGGTCTGCTTTAAACTTTGTTTGTTTGTTTTTAATTATAATTAATATAATTTATATATTTCATTTTTTTTTTTTATAAAAAATTGTATTAAATTTTTAATTGGTAACAAATCAATTATAAAACAAAATAATAAATACAATACATAAATTTACATTTTTTAACACACTTATGAGATCACTTGAGGTGTTAAAACTCACCAATTGTTGGCTTTAACAGCGAAATCCACCTTACAATTGTTGTGCAATTTCATACAATTTGTTTTGTAAAATATCTCAAACTGTTTCTTTAGGACTTATTTTATCATTTATATAATCGAGTAGTGTCCCAACAAAGCCCCTCAAAATTATTTGTTATTACTAAGCTAAGGCAACCACATTTATTCCAATAAAAATAAATGTTTGTTTTGATTTGTTGGTCTTCAAATAGATATAATAACTTATCTAAATAGATTTCTAAATTATTTTACTTAATTTTATTTTTTTTTTCTAAAATAACATTGAGCCTGCTGATAGGGCCTACAGGCTTGACAAAATATATTTAAAATTGAAAGCAAAGTTTATTTGAAGAACAATAAGAAATTGTTGGGGGCCGGTGTAGCCGAGGGGTTAACACACTCGACTCTGAAACCAAGGTCTAAACCCCGGCTGTGAGTTCGAATCCCAGCGGGGTGAGACATGTTTCACACTGATGATCTCATCGATTAGATGAGTAAAGTGGCCGGATAACCCCCGTCCTGTAATGACCTAAAGCTGTTGAACGGGACTAAAACTACAAACCAAAAAAAAAAAAAAATAAAAAATAAGAAATTAACAAAAAGTTGGTACTCTTTAGTCAAGTTCAGAAGTGCAGTTTAAATTAAAAATATTAAATCACTGGGTGACTAATATTTTTAAACCACGTCTGAACAAACTTGAAATGTTGCTCGTAGATATAGAATAACAGATCCCACCATGGAGTTGCCTCAGGGAAAAGCCTAAGTTATTGGTCGTTGTTACGCCTTGCCCAGAAATTTCGGAGCAATTTATTATCCAAACTGTTTATTATACGTAAAAAAATTGCTTGCATACGAGTCTGCAAGACAGTAAGACATTTTTATGTAACACTTTTTGGTGTCGTTTTTCGAGTTTATGTGCGTAAGTAAAGTAAATGACCTATTTACAGCTGTTTCTACGATGTTGCAATATTAGCAGTAGTGTAACAACACTTCATCTAATGTAAATAGTATTTGTAAAAATAAAGGGTTGTTTTTAGAGGATACCCAGAGTTAATTACACAAAAAGGGGTACGTAGGTTGAGAACTGCTGCTCTAGACTAGACTTTACTAAGTGTAGTAGAGTAGAAGAGCGCTGGGCTACAGGCTATAGAGTGGGGGAGACCCGAAGGCAGGCGAACCTACCTGTCCCGTCCTCGGTTACATTCGAGTCCGCGGTAGGGGAAGGTCCTACAGCTGTAGAGTGGATTGCAAACCTCCTATAGGTTTCTGAATCCCTGTCACTCTTTTCTGAGTTTTTATTTGAGGTATGTTCCATAGCCAAAACATAAAAATGTCAATATATTTGTTAAATGTATTTAAGTAAGGTGGTATGAGGTTGTTAGAGCTATAATATTTGTTAAATAAATCCAAGTAAGGTGGTAGGAGGTAGTTAGAGTTTAGAGTTATAATATTTGTTAAATAAATCCCAGTAATGTGGTAGGAGGTAGTTAAAGCTATATTTGTTAAATGAATCCAAGTAAGGTGTTAGGAGGTAGTTAGAGCTATAATATTTGTTAAATGAATCCAAGTAAGGTGGTAGGAAGTAGTTAAGAGTCATAATTATAGCTACAATTGGTGAGCTTACCCTAGTTAGTTATAATAAACAATTAATTTGACACATAAGATTATATAATATTTTATCAATAACATTTTTATTTGCCTTTCAAGTATATTCTTTAATTTAATCAACTATACTTTGTTTAACAACGAATAATATCAATTTTGTTTTAAATATACAAACACCATTAAATTTCAAATTTAAAAAAATATAAAATCAATCTTAATGTTACATTAATAATATCAATGTCCTTATCTATAAACATTTTTTTTTTCTTTTTGTAATAAATATTGTTAATACATCTATATTTTGTAATGAATATATATTTATTTATTATACTATTATAACATGTTTTAAATTTATTTAATTTTTTTTTTGAGGAAATAATATCAATAGTCCACAGGCCACCATAAGAAGTGAGTCGCTGATTGATAAAGTTTTCTTACCTTATGGAATCGCTTATTTATGCCGTGTCCACCGATGAATTGGGTATATGGCAACTGGGGGCTGGGCCATTTCTTTTTTGTTGACATGCCAAACTTGCCCTTCTGCGGGAACATTGAAAAGAAATAGATAAAGTTTTGATTTTCACAGGATCGTTTAATTAAATTATTTCAAAAACAGTGGTAAAGGTGGCCACCGATACGAGTGGGCCGTTTTCTTTTCAAGGTCCTCGCAGAGCGATATGTTTGGGGCGGTGGCCACCCCAAACGGCCCACTCTTATCGGTGGCCACGTGTACCACTGTTTTTGAAATAATTTAATTAAACGATCCTGTGAAAATCAAAACTTTATCTATCTCTTTTCAATGTTCCCGCAGAAGGGCAAGTTTGGCATGTCAACAAAAAAGAAATGGCCCAGCCCCCAGTTGCCATATACCCAATTCATCGGTGGACAAGGCATAAATAAGCGATTCCATAAGGTAAGAAAACTTTATCAATCAGCGACTCACTTCTTATGGTGGCCTGTGGACTACAAGCTTTAAATAAAAATAAAAATTATTTAATTTAATAAGACAAGACAGTTTCACATTGCTTTCGATAAGCAGGGATACTAGATTTAAATGACAGTATAAGGAAAGGTTTTTTACACTTGAAAAATTTCAATATGCCAGTAACAAAATGATCAACAACCAATATGCTATTAACATAGTCTAGTTTGAAAAACAATTGCTAATATCATGTATGTTGAATTTGGAAACAAAAATTTACAAAAGTTATTTCTAGGGTGAATTGAAGTGTTACTGACCATGTTACAATAAAGTAATTCTAATGGTTCAAAACATGGGATTACAAAACCATAAGGCGTTGCTGCATTGTTCTTAGTGAATCATGTGCGATGAACCAGTTGTTATTGCAGCTGACTCTTGGTGGTCATACACAAAAAAGGAAGAAGATAATATGGGGTCTACTTTACTTGCTAGGAAAGGGTGAACGTAAATTGATTACTGATTTGAAAAAAAAAAAAAATGAGTCAGATGGTCACAGAAAGTTTTGAGGGTTTGCTAGAATATCTAGCCCAAAAAAGGGTCGCGAAATAATTTCTGACAACAATTTTATTAATATTAGCAATGTTAATAGCAAAAATGTCTATCTACGATTGTTACGAAATATAAACATTGTATCTCTGTTTACGTACTTGTATTCATTGCGCATGCGAGTCCCATAATTTGAAGAATTCCTCATTTTTACCTCCCTAGGGTGGTAATAAAGAAGAATTCTTCACCTTTACACACGATTAGTGAGTTTGTTTACATTCAACAAAACTAATTTGCTGTTTGTTTTATAAAAAGAAACTGTTTATATCGAGATTTTAGTGAAAATCAATGAGTGATTTAAATGATTATGACGAATATGAGGAGAATAATACGGAATAATACGCCTCCCGAAATAATTAATTCGGCACAAAATACAACTAATGAATTAATCCCATCAAAAGAGAAATACGATCAATCAAAAGATCTCATCTTTATCAAAAGAGAAATACGAACTTGCAAACTGGAAGTTTATTCTTTTTCTGTATTTATTATTTAAATCTAACAATCGTAGATAAAGTATGGTACGCAACTCGTGCGAAAATGGCATTTTGCATTGCTTGTGTGGTTTTACTACCCTCGCTGTTGCTCGGGTGCAAACTCCACACTCGCATGCAAAATGCTACTTTCCGCATTCGACTCGTAATGTGCTATTGCAACGTTTTGTAGAACATATTAATGGGGAGCAAGCATGGCTAAGGGAATCTAGGCACCCCCCCAGCTGTCAATGAGTCAAGGGGAATCAAGGTCTATGATGCTCTGATTTAAATAGCTTACTAATGACCACACTATACCCGCTTCGGCGGTACAATGTGCAATGTACAGGTATGATGTGGAGAAGTGACTGCAACTCTCCAGCATGGGGTTAGTCAAATGGGGCCTCATTACTAGGTTCGAATAAGTGGTTTGTCCTACCTGTTTAACCATTACCGTTTGAACATATTAAACCACAAAAATGTAATTTACAAATACAGTAGATGCTGCCTAATGTGATCACTTTGGCACCCATACAAAGTGATAACATTAACCAACTGATAACAATAAGCAAAAAGTACCACAGGAGGAAGTAAAACTCAAAACAAAATTATAAACAAGAGTGTGTTTATTGCGTACATTGAGTGATGTAATGAAATATTAGGAAATTAAAAAAATAATTTGAATTGAAATGTACATAATTTGTAATAAAATTTATTTGATTTTTTATGAACTATACGAAATAAATCTTTAAGGACAAAACTAAAACATACATACATGTATGTAATTAAATGTACATGATAACGACATGTTGAAGGGCTCATTTCTCGTTTAGATTAAACGATAGATCCTCGTTAAAAATTAAACTTAAAAACAAAAACAATTCATCTTCTAACTTATGTTAAATTAAATTTGTTGGCGAAAAAATACAATTCTTTGAGACTAACACACTCTGAGATCTAATTGCAATCCTTCTTAGAAATGGGGGGAGGTGAGGTGAGGTTCACTTTCTGAGAAAAATGTATGTTCACCTGAACACCCACCAGTGCCACCACAGCTTGAACTTTGATATCAACAAGCGGTTGATAACATTAACCATGATTACATTAAGCTACGTCCACTGTATTTGTACTGATTCCCTTTGTCAGAAAACATCGCTAATAACCTTTATAACAGCATTGTTACCTCCAGTGTGTCGGCACCTTTACACAATCCCAGTAGAAAATAATGAAGTTATTAAATAAACTAATTTCTAAATATCCCTGCTCTCATCAGCACAAGAAAGAACCTGGTTAATACATATTTAAGTGATGTGAATTACAGTAAATTTAAGCCTATAATACTAGCAATGTATAAACTTAACTCAACAAATGCTGCTCTCTCCACAGCCTTGCAGGGAGATATGTTTCCCCCATAATTTTTTTTCTTATAAAGCTTTTGATATATTATTACAAGAGACAAATCAGTTTTCCAGAAAAAAAATGTATATATTTATGTAGTGAATTAGAGAAAATTTAAGCATAGAATACTAGGAATACGTGAACTCACTCAAATTAGGGTAGATTAAAAATCGGTCTGAGATAAATCAGAAAAACATTTTCATATACATGTTCATAATTACTTGGCCCAGTGTTTTCCATTTCTTAGTTTTCGTAGGTACATTTAATTATTATAGAACATTTTATCAAAATGTATTATATAAACATAACTTTTCCTCGGCGGGGAATCAAACCTGGCCTCCCTCTGTCCGTGTTTAAAGCTATTCTCTCGGGAACTAGATTTTTCCCAGGAAAACGGCTTATATCGTTAGATTTGTATTTAAATGGACTACATTTTAGAATTTTTTAATCAAAATTCTCGGAACCGTTTTGAAGACATTTTTTTTTTCACGTTTCTCAGAGTTTTTGAAGGTTAGCGCCCCCAAATTTGGAGCTAAAATTCATTTCTCGATTTCACCTGAGCATATGATTTTCGGCCCAGTAATTTAGTCTCCAGGCACAGACAGACGACAGACATTTTTTTAAAACCTCTTTATATTTTGTATTTATGAAGCCTCTTCACCCGGCAGACGACCTCTAGGTCATTGCTGTAAAAGATTTGTTATGTAAACAATTTATTGTAAGTATTATTGACTAACTAAAGAAAATCTTAAAAAAACAAACACTTTTTTGGACGTCCCCTGAGTCCGTAAAAATGTGTAAATCCATTCAAATCGAATTTTTACGCCATCACAATTTTTATTCATGAGAAAATAAAAAATTTAAAGAGGTCTCAATTTTTTTTTGTTAGTTTCTTTTACGTCCCAATTAACACATCGTTAGGTTATTTCAGGACGGCAGATTTGGCCACTCCTCTCTGGGATTCTAACACACCAGATAGGTCGATTTAGACCTCTGTGTTGAGGCGTAGTAGCGAGAATGCTCACCACTCAGCTAAGCCGGTCTTTGCCTTCAGGATAGAACCGAAGGACTCAACAGAATGGTAAATACCAAACTTGGTGGCAACAACTGAGAAAGACTTAATAACTATTACCTACTGAAGGATTCAAATAAATTCCACAAATATCATGATGTGTTTAGAGAGTGAGATACATTCTCCGACTCCTTTAATTTAAAACACTTCCACTTCAATATTTATGTCAATTTTTTTTGTCTTTTTACTTAAAAAATACTTTTAAATTAAACTAGAAAAAAAAAAAATGTTAACCAGGTTCTTACAACGATATCAGAGGAAGCATAGTTTGTAAACAAAAGGTGAGAGGTTGCAAGAGTAAACAATTTATTTTTTTTATTTTTTACAAGTATAAAATGTTGTTCTTTGAACATTTTTTTTTAACTCTTTCAGTCTCTATTGAATCATTTCTATCTTAACAAAAATAAAGATAATATTGAATTCTATTTACAAAAGGGTATAACAATTTAGAGCAGCAATATATAAACAAAGAGATATTGTCAAAAAGAGTTGAACCAAAATCTTTCTTTACTATCAACGCCGTTCCGCCGTGTTCCGCCTCAAATTGAGTTCTGTATATGTATATTTAGAATATAAATGGATATAATTATTTAAAACATTTACTTCTCTAATATAAATAACTATTTAGACCGAGGAATGTTTAGTCCAATGAACTTTGGGACAAAGGAATATCACACTTCTGTTAATATAAGGGGAGTAACAGTCTAAAGAAGTAACAGATTGTACTGTCAACACACTAGGGGAATTTAATAAGGTATAACTAATATGGATTCTGGGGCATAGTGGTGGCATTGAAGGGAATGAAATTGCTGACCATTTAGCCAAAAAGGGTTAAAGCTCAACCTAAAATACATCAGATCCAGTTGTTGGCATGCCTCCTCAAATTTAATATTCCAAAACGACTTTCATGAATTTAGACCTACAAAGAATATGGAACAGTGCTTCACGTAAGTAAGTATGTATTTTACATATCTTCATGGGGTCACTTTTTTGCCACAACTCTCCATCCCGTTTATATAAGATCCTTGAATAATATATACGATAATATCTTTATATTATTATTTATTGATTATTCATAATAATATTCTTTAAATCTAAATCTATTTTCTTCTTTCTTAATCTATTTTTTTCTTCCTCTTTATTTCTGAGTTCGATTTGGATTTAGGACAGATGTGACTATAATTCGTACTGTATAAAAACAAACAAAACAGGAAACCTAACAGATTGGAAACCTTCCTGTTGTTATTCGTGAGATTCGACATAACTGGGCATGTCATACAAACTAGAAATGGGTATTGTCTTAGAACCCGACTGTACTGACTTCGGCAATACTCGGAAGTTCCGACTTTAAACGAAGCTAAGCTTTCAGTTTCTACCGTGTTCATGACTTCTTGGTCGACCTTTAGTGGTAATTTCTAGTAAGGTCCTCCTCGTAGGTTGTTCTTCTTTCCTGATATTCCTCATATGAAGAGGGTCCTGCCAATATCTCTAATAAGAAGAAAGACCTCGGTTCAAGTCCAGACAAAAGAAGATATTTTTGTTCAGATTCATCAAAGTATAAAATATTATGATGTGATAAAACTGAAAATAAAAGAGTTAAGAATATAATTTTTCAGCGGTATTCAACTTTAAAATTATCAAGAGTTAGAATCCAATAATCGGTCCTTTTTTTTAGAGTAAAATATTACATAAAACTAATTACTGCACTAATTTTGGCATATATTATGGAAGATATTCAATATAATGTTCTATATTTTATAATACTTATATCAAGAGAAGTTAAATTTAATTACCTTTTTTTTTTAATGAAACTTGATAAGTTTATTTGTTATCCACATTTACAGATTAAATTGAGCTTGGTTCGGTACAACGCCAACAGGAGTTTTGTAAAGGTCCTATAATAGAACGATCAAAACTTACTTTGTCAAAGTGTTAAAATCCACTTAATTGGTGTTGTTAAAACCCGAGTGTGCATAACCGTTTTTAATTGATGAATTCAGCACCCTCGGAGAAACAAATTTTAAATTAGAATTATAGAAGAGAGACAGAACAGAAAAAAATACATTCCACCACTGGATTTGAACCACAGACCTCTTCATTTCCGGTCCAACACTCTACTAATTAAGCTACACAGGAAAATGATGTTTCTCTGTCCAAAGGGGTAGTCTAGTCCCTGTTTAAAAAAAATACATATGTGTGGAGGCTCTCACGCATTAGAAGTGAAACTTAAGTTCTAGAATGCATTGCTCTCTTTCATTTTTAACGAATTTATTATTTCAGGATTAAGAAATGGTTATGAGAAATTTAATTAAAAAAAAAAAAATTGCTACCCTAAGGCAACCACATTTATTCCAATAAAAATAAATGTTTGTTTTGATTTGCTAGTCTTTAAATAGATATAATACAATTAATCTGTAAAAAATGTTACACTTGGACGAGTCTCGAATCGCAAACTTCGTTACCCGATTTCACTACCTGAAAAAATGCACTCTACCGCCGCCAAAGAAGTTTCACTTCAATTAAAAAAAAAAAAACAAATCAATCTCAGCGCCGAAAAGTATTTTTCTCTGTTCAGTCTCCCTAATATAATTATATTTTATTTCAATAGAATTGATAAATCTGCTCTATCAAAGCAATCTAACCTCACTTTAATAGAGCTGTTAAACTTATTCTATTTTTGTAGTCATTATTCACTCTATTTGATCATTGACAAGTTTAATAGTGGCTACGTCATAAACTTATAGCATTGTACTATTGAGTATTAATTTTTCAAAAATATTGTGTTTAAACAGTTAATTTTTTTTAAATCAATGATACTAAATTACATTTGAATTAAAATAGATTTTTATACATAATTTTGATTAATTTAATTAATTCATATGATGAACAATGTCCGATAAATTAAATTCCAATAATGAAAGTATCATGAAGGGAAGTTTATCTGAGAAGAAACACTAAATTGCTTAAAAAAAGTTGGGACAAAGAAGTTTGGTGGTTTTTCTAGAATAATTTTTAAGTCTATAATTAATTTAAAGTATCTGTTGGGTAACACTGTCAATTGACTATTACAATTTTATCTTTGTTTAGATTATGTCAATTATATTTTAAAAATGAGAAAATATGTGGTATTTGATCTAGTAAATGTCTAGTTATAATGTAATAGTACAGTATAATAAATATGTTTTGTTTAGTATAAAAAAATATGTGTGAGGCTCTCACGCATTAGAAGTGAAACTTAAGTTCTAGAATGCATTGCTCTCTTTCATTTTTTGACGAATTAATTATTTCAGGATTAAGAAATGGTTATGGGAAATTTAATTGAAAAATTTAAAATTTAATTGCTACGCTAAGGCAACCACATTTATTCCAATAAAAATAAATGTTTGTTTTGATTTGCTGGTCTTTAAATAGATATAATACAATTAATCTGTAAAAATGTTACACTTGGACGAGTCTCGAATCGCAAACTTCGTTACACGATTTCACTATATGAAAAACTTCACTCTACCGCCGCCAAAGAAGTTTCACTTCAAAAAATTGTAAATAGTTATTAAAAACACATAACTTACAACAAAACACAATAATAAATATTGTTATCGTGTTTTAACAAGGAACTAATAAACTTACACTTATATGAGTTAGGTTGATAGTTAAATTATGCTGTACAATTATTTTTTTTAATAATGATTTACAGTCTATAAGATTAGAGTTGGCACAATCAAAAGCGGGAAACAACAAACGTGGAGGTAGTTTTGGGGTTATAAAAAGGGAAAATCAGTGTTGCCATGTTATATTTTTTTTGTGGAACAGGATAGAGTAGGGCATTTTTTTTCTAAAGTTGCATTCAAGATGGCGGACCAATAGAATCGTTTCCCTCTCAAAATTTTCCCGCCTTCGATTGTGCCAACTCTAATCTTATAGACTGTAGTTCTGTACAATATTAAACACAACAAATTTAGTAAAAAATAAATTTCAAATGGATACTTTCATTTAACCAACTTTTTCTTGTGTTTTATCAAAATGTACTTCTGAAAAAGTTAGATACTTCCAGTAATGGGAGTTTAATTCAAAGGTTGTTTGCCAATGAAACGCAGTAAACGTACAATACAGTAAACATAAAAAAAAATCCATTCTGATAATTCCACCTGTAGAATATTATATGTTTGGATGGTGTACATAATTTTTTTTTTTTTAATTTATTTTAAGCTTATAGATGGTTTTTAGCTTGCTTTTTAGTTTTAAGTGTGACTCCACCTTTTGTTTATAAATAAACAATGCACCTAACACCCTCTCTTTTTGAACACTATGCTTGCACATTCAAATATTAATTATTTTTTGTGTGATTAAAGTGTGAATTGTAAAAATTAATATTATCGAGTGGCACGGTGCTGTAGGGTAGGGTGGGTCGAATTTAATTTTTTTTTAAAATTCTGAACTACGATGGGCTAAAAAGTTGACCGTTGGTATGAAAACACCAGGAAAAAAAATTGGGCTCATTTGAACAACCCCTAGGTGGAGCACAGTAGCCCTGAAATTTTGATATTTGGGGTAATCCTTGAAAATAGTGATTTTCATGTTTTTTAAGTGTTTTAATGCTACACTGTTGACTTAAAATTCATTTTAACAGGTTGTGCACATATATTACACTAAAAAAATCAACAAAATAAATTGTGGGGGGGGGGGGAGATTTCCATTATTTTTAATTTTCTTCAAATTTTTCAGCTCTTTTTAGTTTTTTGATAACTTAAAATGTATTAAATTAATATTCTAATATAAATATTATATTTGCAGCTCTAAAATAAATTGAGGAGGGGGGGGGGGTGCTTTCTATTTTTTTATTTTTACACCAAAATTTTAAGCTACTGTCTTAGATGACAGAATATAAGATTTAATATAAAAATATTTGTAGCTCTCAGCTATATAATATAAAAATTAAGGGGGGGGGGAGTTTTCTAATTCTGTATCAGTTTGCTGCAGATTATGAAATTAAGTTACTTACATGAAACAAGTCAGGTTGTAAATATCTGGTTTTAAATATGGTACCTTATACTTCCTTCCATGCTAATAATGTATATTACTGTTTTTAAAGTGTTTTATATTTCAGATTTTAAGACAAGTTTAACGGAAGATAACCGTGGGCAGATAAAAAAGATAAGGGATTAATTAGCCCTTGTGGTGCAAAATATAAGAAAGTGCCCTTAAACAAACAGGAGTTTTTATAGATCGGAGAACAGTTAGAAGAACGGTGATAGGCTCTATTGACAAAAAATATCTAGTGCATTGATCAATAAAGCCAAAAGGTTTGTTAATGTTTTGGCTCCATCTTTCACATAATAGTTTTCTTGAATATTAAACCAGGAAGGAGCATAAACTCGTTGAATAAATGTTACTATTGTTATAAGTTCTTTAGATGGTTCATCACAAGCGAAATAAAAACGAAGGACACTATTAGCAGTTGGTAGCCATCTTTTGTGTGCCATTTTTCCAGGATTTCTGTTGGCTAATTCTGGGGAACAGACACCATCGAATACATCCAGTCATATTTCTTATAAATATTTTTGGACCATGCTTAAATCACTGATATATAAATTCGGCGTAATTGTAGTAGGGATGACTTCAAATTTTACAATTGGTATAAACTTATAAACAATTCGCAGAAACGTGTAACGATTGCTAATGAAACACTTTCCGCCGTGCCTGATGAAGAGCTAACAAATCCTATGTATTTTTATGAGTACAAGAATAAAATGCTCTTCCCTTACTAGAGTTTTATTATGTCTGGCTCTCTTCTGTATAAGTTTAATATCGTCATCCTTCCTGCCATCAATATAAAGCCCTTCTAATATTATGGTTTCTTCTTCCGTTTTCTGAAGACTCAATTCTTTGCTCTGCGAAGATTTATCAATTACGTTGGTTTGACTACTTGGTATTAATCCTGAATCAAAAAGTGAGGCCGAAGCAATTATTGCTGCTGCTCTACTAGAAATGTGCGTTCGCTGAGCTATTTCGGCTACAGTAGGGATCGGTAACCTCATCTCAGATGAAACATGTTTCAGTGATTTATCTTTATAATCACTGCCCGATTCTTCAGTTGTGAGAGAGGATGAAGATGACGACTTGTCAGACAAAGAAGTTAAAACCTGAAATCTGTTTGCATTTGATGTTGAAGGTACAAGACTTCCAAGTATTATTTATGCTTGGCAAACCTTTCGGCTTTTTGGATCAATGCACTATGATGAGCCTATCACCGTTCTTCTAACTGTTCTTAGATCTATAAAAAACTCCTGTTCGTTTAAGGGCACTTTCTTATATTTTGCACCACAAGGGCTAATTAATCCCTTATCTTTTTTATCTGCCCACGGTTATTTTCCGTTAAACTTGTCTTAAAATCTGAATTATAAAACACTTTAAAAACAGTAATATAAATTATTAGCATGGAAGGAAGTATAAGGTACCATATTTAAAACCAGATATTTACAACCTGACTTGTTTCATGTAACTAACTTAATTTCATAATCTGCAGCAAAATGATACAGAATTAGAAAACTCCCCCCCCCCCTTAATTTTTTGCAGTTGCTTCAAATAGCTGAGAGCTACAAATATTTTTATATTAAATCTTATATTCTGTCATCTAAGACAGTAGCTTAAAATTTTGGTGTACAAATAAAAAAATAGAAAACACCCCCCCCCCCTCCTCAATTTATTTTAGAGCTGCAAATATAATATTTATATTAGAATATTAATTTAATACATTTTAAGTTATCAAAAAACTAAAAAGAGCTGAAAAATTTGAAGAAAATTAAAAAAAATGGAAATCTCCCCCCCCCCACAATTTATTTTGTTGATTTTTTTAGTGTAATATATGTGTACAACCTGTTAAAATGAATTTTAAGTCAACAGTGTAGCATTAAAACACTTAAAAAACATGAAAATCACAAAAATCACTATTTTCAAGGATTATCCTAAATATCAAAATTTCAGGGCTAGTGTGCTCCACCTAGGGGTTGTTCAAATGAGCCCAATTTTTTTTCCTGGTGTTTTCATACCAACGGTCAACTTTCTAGCCCATCGTAGTTCAGAATTTTTAAAAAAAGTTTAATTCGACCCACCCTACTGTAGGGGGGTATGGCTAAGTGCCTGGTGTGTGAGGACTAGTAACGTCCTAGGTGGTGCACACTGTTGGCTAAATCCTATGGGATGAAATGTTGCGGAGTGTCGGATGGAGTGCGCTGACGGATGGGGCAAGCTCCGGGCCAGGCTCGAACTGGGCTCGGAAGATCTAGCACACCTCGAGGCAAAGCTTCCACTGACAGACTGACACCGGCGTCGCTCAGTCCGTTAGCTTTTAATCTCCTTTGTGCTGCGATTGAAGCTCTAAGTGTCTTACGCTTCTGAAATAAAAAATGATTAGCATTTCATCTTTTTTTTGATAATATCCTTATTTTTACACTTTTTCGACTAAAAGTTTTAGATCTAAAAAGTGCAAAATAAAGGAAATTAGGTGAATGTAGCAAATGTGGGGGGCCCAGTATAGGAATTTCAATACTGGCTGCACCTCACCTCACAATGCGCTGTATTGTAGGGCTAAACAAACATTTCAAAATGAAGGATTTTATCATTTTTAATGGACAAGAGCAGCAATATTATTCTAATGACTATATCAATGAACATTACTTAATAAGTGTTTCAGTTGGCATATAATAAATTCCAATAAAAAACTTAATTTTGTAATATTGTTAAGAAGCTCCCCACAGCAGTATTGCTGTGCGGTTTAGCAAATCTCTATATTTACTTCATCGACTGGCAATAAGCTCACATATACATCATTAAGTCAGTGAATTAAAGGTGAGAACCTTGGGTAAGATACAAGTCACCAGAGTTATCAAATGCTTTAGGTACATGCTTACAAGTTTGTACGAATGCGTCTAAATTATTAGGGGACAACTTAAAATGAATTATTATTAAATAAGACTAATTCAATCTTGAAGATAACTGTTTATTTATTACGAGCCGTTAAGCCCATTGCAATGGGCTTGATTTTATATTTAGAAAAAAATTCGATTTTATAAATTATGTAACAATTTGTAATCAAAGTAGGTGCTCATGACAGTAACGTCTCATGTTCACAAATCTTTATAACCTGACTCGGAATAAAGGAAATCAAAATAAATCCCAGATGCCTGGAACCTACAACCTTACATAAATAAAACCTCTTATTTCTTAACTTGTTTTCTTTCTTTCTTGACTCTGGATTTTGTTGATACTCAACAAAATCAAGGTTATTTCAGGTACAAGGTTATTTCAAGAATTTGTGGTTGATAGTGTTACTTTTAACCTAGAATATTATATTAGTAGTAAAATTGATTTTATTTATTTATTTTGTTCAGTGAATACAAAAATATCCCCCCCCCCCCCTTTAGTCGGGTTCCAGGCAGTTGCCCAATTTGTCTGCAGCATAACACGCTAGAGTAATTTTTATAAAAGCAATTATTACAAGAATGAAAGGTGACAAGGACTGGACAGTTTTTAATAAATTACTAGACAAAAAACCTAACTACAAACAAGTATCTTTCTCTTATCTGCGTAATGAAATAATTATTAATAGTTTTGTTTACCTTTAGAAATTAATAATGATTTTCAAAATTAAATTAAAAAAAAACTTCAGGCCTCAGGCCAAAAAGTAGAGATGGGGTGGGGCCAGAGATAATGAATAAGAAGATAGTCAACTTCCCTCTAGTGCAAGCATTGCTGAGGTTAAGATTGGGAGAATACCTCCTTCTTACAGCTTAGAAAGGACAGTTGCGCCTCCAGGGAAAAGAGGAACTAATTTAAGTGTATACATTTAAAAAATATTCCAAATGAACCTGCTGCCTCCAGAGCTTAAGACAAGTACCTTAAGCCTGGTTTACATGGGTAGAGTATTCAGATGAGTAGAGTAAGGGGGGTGACACACTTCGCCACCCAGGTAATGAGAATAGACGGAACCTGTCATACGAGGTGACGCCACCTGCCGGGTGGCACTACACGGTTGACCGTCCCAGGGTCTAGCCGCCACCCGGTCAACCCATTGTTTTCAATTGAGCCTGTCACACGTCGCCACCCAAGTCACGCCACTCAGCCCCTACTCCTTCAATCAAGTATAGGGGAAATCAAATCTGAGGCTGACTGCATCCCTCATATAAGTGGGTGGCGCAAGTCAGGTGGCGGGAGCAAGTGGCATCAACCAGGTTCTACTCTACCCGTAGAAACCCGAAAAAACGCATATATTTACCCCCACTATAGCTCCCAGTCTACTAGCTTCCCCGCTCTACCAGTGTAAACGTCATCAATAGCAAGTAGCAAGTAGTGTTTAGTTGCAGTGTACACGTTGCTGTACAATCTTTTCTGCTTGTTTTATGAGAATGTCGATAAACTTCACGGATGCTTAGCCTAAAATAAAGTAAAATTGTTGATTTATTACTCGGTCAGGAGTGTCTGTGGAACTTAAATAGTGCAAAGTATAGAAACACAGACATGAAGCAAGCTGTGGAAAAAGAAATTGGGGAAAAAGTGGCTTTAGTTTGTCAGATTTAAAACAAAAGATTGAAAATTTGAGGTACACCTTACCAGGAATGTCTTAACAAATAGCATACTATAATAATTACTACTACACTTACAACTAGCTTAAATTTAAACACTCTAAAATAAAAATTGGTAGAGTAGCGAGTAGAGTGCACTCTACTCGCCTGATTACTCTACCTGTGTAAACCAGGCATTAGACGACGTGGCCATCAACTGTACTATGTGAACGTGAATTTGGTTACAGATCAGTAAAATAGTGGTAGGGTTAATAATTTCTCTTTTTGAATGGAGGAGTGAGTGCATTAATGGAACTGGAACACTCCCACCATCACTAGTTGGATAGGGCTGGGTGGGGCAAGGTTTTAAAAGGTTATACCTATGGGCAGGTTATAAAAGTTTGTGAAAAAAAAAGATGCTACTCTCACGGCATCCAAACACAATTAAGACAGATTAGCTTAAATAATATTAAACAAAATATTACTATATAAAGATCAATAAATCATAGCAATCAAAACATTACTAAATAAAGACCAATAAATAATATTGTAAAATATTTATATATTAAATTAGGTAAGACTATATTATAGTTAGGCTTTTTATTAAAGTATAATCAACAATTAAATAAAAGCAATATCACAGAACTCCCAAGTATTTTGTTTTACCAAACAATAAAATATAACACTATAAAGAACCAAATTGCAGTCTATAAGATTAGAGTTGGCACAATCGAAGGCGGGAAAATATTGACGTTGCAACCTTTAGTTTTAAACAAAAAAATCCCTCTTTATTAGAAACAAAAAAATATCCCTACACTATGGCAACCCTGGAGTCAGGTTACATTACTAATTGTACTTTGGAATTTGTGAAGTGTTGGCGCCAATGGATGCGATCTTATAAGGATATAAATAAAAGTCTATCCACCAATAACTTGTAAAGCATATAATAACTGCAAAACCGGCTTTCAACGTAAATAATAATCGATTTTGTAAATCAATGCTATTATTTTATTAATTATGTTACCGCTAAAATCTTCCCAATGTGCTAATATTTGTTTAAAATGTATAAGAACTTGGTTAAATAGTGTCTTACTATATTTATCAGTAGAGCAGTAAGAATATTCATGGAATTGATAAAAGCAAACAATTGCAGCCTATTGGAGAAATCATTATGCTATGGACTGACCAACTACTAACTTGGGGTCAGCTTGAAGTTTTAGGTTTGCTTATTCGACAGAGATTAATAACTAAGGGTTCATTTAAATGTTTCCTTGCATTAGGTTTTAAACAGATCTCTCTGCATTTGCTCACTATACTTGTACCCTCTGATATGGATGATGCATCTATCTTAAGTGAGGGAAGCAACCAATTTAGTGGCGGATTGACCAGTGATGGTAGCAACCCTCCTCGGGACCCCAAAAGACTTTGGGGTCATTTTACCGTTGGTTCAGGGGCCCTTTGATAATGGAACCCTCCCTGGTTGGCCCTGTCAGTCACTGAACCAATTAAATGTTAGGTTCTAAGTAAAGTAGGATGCATTGGAAATAGAGAATTTAAAGCATATTCCTACATTTTTGATAAAATTATTATCTGTTAGCTAACCGATAGACAGTATGCATGTCTTTGTTTAGCAGCTTGAGTACATAACATGGTTGCATATCCAAAATATGTCTATATGGCCTTGGTGATGCCACATTTCTTGAGGAAAGAAATGTTATTAGTCCAGAACTTCCTCCTCATGGTCTATGCTGAAAGAATATAGCATTGAGGAGGGTACATTACACATTAACTTGTTATTTACTTACTTAAGTATTTTTTTTAATAAAGAATAATATTTTTACACCTCACATGTCAGAGCTCCTAAACCAAGTCTATGATTACAGCTTTGATTGCCGTGTGCTATAGTGCCTGAATTCTTTTTATATTTAAATATAGAGGGAGGCAAGCATAAGTTGTAATCCCATTGTATTTCATCTTTCTATTTAAAAACTATTGGTTCATCAATAGTCATAAGATAACAGAAATGTCTCTGTCAATTGGTTTTTTACTAACCAACTTAAGCAAATAACCACTACTATTTACTTGACTTTTAATGATGCAGAGGAAAAAATAGATTTTAATACTTACAATACTCTCAATTATGCTTATGTGCGTACTTTTAACAAGATGGTCCTGAAAGGGTCAATTCTATTACAGAAGTTACTATGTAAGTGATTAATTGAATTCATATATAAGGTAAGAAAATTTGATGTAGAAAAATTCAAAAAAAAGTGTTACATCAAATTCTTTCTTAGTGAATTATTTGTAAGTGTATAAGCAAACAATGAAAGAAAATATAAGCAACAGAAAACTGAATTTTATTTTTATATATAGTATAGTAATAAATTTTATTTATAATAGTCCAGTGCAATTATAGACCAAAAAAAGCTTAACTTCGGAAAAATTAGGGGAAAAATGAATTTTGGCATGAACCTTGATATTGCGGTTCTAAACTAAATGTCAAAAGTCCCCATTGATCCGAGTGCCGCTAAAAGAACTACGCGTGGGTCAAAGGTGATCAAAATCGTTTTTTTGAGAATATCTCAGTAACGGCCACGTTTACAGAAACAATACATGTAAACAAATTTGTAGCTTAGAACATTTCCTACAAAAAAGATCTCATGACTTTTATTCTTAGGTGTAACGGTTTTGGAGATAACCTCAATTTACCTTCGTATTTATCATGCAAAGTGCACTCCATTCAACACCACCTTAGGCCCAATTCACATACGAGTGGCGCGGCGCGGCGTGGCGCTGGTTTGTGCCGCCTCTATATGCTAACTTATGACCCAATTTAAACTGTTACGGCGTGGTATAGAGGGTTTTAAGTGGCGCCTTCGCCACGCCACTCCGACGTCACTCATGACTTATCGAAGTGCCGTGCCACTTGCAAACCATTCATTTCTTTCTACGTTCTTCCTATGTCTTTCTGTCTTATTGTGTGTGAGGTCACAATTGGCGTCGGAGGGGCGTGGTGGAGGCGCCACTTGACACCCTCTACCACGCCATAAAAGTGTACATTGGGTCATAAGTTTGCTTATAGAGGCGGCACAAACCAGCGCCACGCCACTCGTGTGTGAATTGGGCCTAAGGTGGTGTTGAATGGAGTGCACTTTGCATGATAAATACGAAGGTAAATTGAGGTTATCTCCTAATAATCTTCTAATAAAAGTCATGAGATCTTTTTTGTATGAAATGTTCTAAGCTACAAATTTGTTTACTTGTATTTTTTCTGTAAACGTGGCCGTTACTGAGATCTGAGATATTTTCAAAAAACCGATTTTGATCAACTTTGACCCCGCGTAGTTCTTTTAGCGGCACTCGGATCAATGGGGACTTTTGACATTTTGTTTAAAACCGCAATATCATGGTTCATGCCGAAATTCAGCTTTCCCCTAATTTTTCCGAAGTGAAATGTCTAATTGCACTGGACTATAATGGAAACACTCCTTCTATATCTTCTGGTTTGTCAATTTCTGAACTGTCTTCTTCTTCAGTTGAAGCATCGGTCTCTCTGTCACCTCCTCCTAGACTTATAATAAACCTGTCAATGTCTTCATCAAGCCTGGCCTCTCTACTAGTGTCCTCATTAATGACGTTCCACACATGACGGACACATCGCGACCAGTTTTCACCCGTGACATTCTCAATACCTTCACGGGTCAATGCTTCCACTTCTCTAATGGTGAATTTTTTATTTTTATCTGCCACATAACCCTTCACTTGAGCCCAAATTAGTTCAATAGGGTTATAGTGGCAGTGATAAGGAGGCAGTCTTATGACTTTGTGCCCTCTTTCCTCGGCCTTAACATCCACAAAATATTTTTTTTTTTACAGGTTTATGTAAATTTATGAGCTCTAAAAGTTGGGCCCTTGTATAGTTCTCTTCAAAGTCTATATTATTTTCTCGTAGCCACTCTTGCATTTGTGCTTTTAAGGAGGGGATTTGTCCATAACTTTTGAATGATATGGTGCATTGTCCATAACAATGACACTCTCCTTGGGAATATTTGGCAACAGTTGCTTCTGGAACCACTCATAAAATCTTTCGTGATTCATTTCCTCATGGTAGTCCCCAGTTTTACTAGATTGAAATAAAAGGTAGGAGTTGGAGACCCAACCCGATGCCATGCCAGCATGCAGGAGGATAAGCCTTTTACCTGCAACAGAAGAAATATGTTTCAAATTATAATATGAATAATTACAGAGTGTAGAAGATAAGATGTGAGGATCTGCAAGCTTCTCAGATTCAAATCTTATAACCAGATTTCTTTTTTTACTTTTTCCAACATTAGAAAGTGGGTATGTTTAATCGAAAACTTTTATTGACAACAATGCCAGTCTCTATCAGCTATTAACGAGTTTCAACAACTACAACAATACCCGACAAAGTTTACTCACTACAGTTAATGCTTATTTTATAAGAAGTAGAATTCATATTTTCAGGAAATGTGTGGAGGCCCGTTTCTGAAAGTATCCTCACAAATTATTCCACTGTTGAATTAACTGATTCTTATGCCATGCAATATTTTTTAGCTCTATTTTTTTTAGAGATGATGTAGTAAAGAGATCATGTAGTAGTTATGAAATCTCATTTATAATTTTAAAATATCAACAACATTCTATCAAAGTCTATGATTTGAAATGGTATGTGCTTTGTTTGATTTTCCAAGTCACATACATGCAAATAATACTTTTCCATGAAATTGCTTACATTTAATTGTACTTAATTAAAAAATTACACACTGTAAACAACTGCATAAATCTGTTCTTGAAACAGATCTATACAGCTTTCTCTGCCTTCAGCTCCCCATTTAATTCTTGTAGTTGTTGTATCTTTCTTATTATTATTATTGTTAATAATAAACATATTACTTTACTTAACTAATTCACTTAGTAGTACTTTAAAAGAAAGTAAGAACATTAACTTTTCCAACTGGAACAAGTGATGTGCCAGCTTTAGTGTTGTCAGTCCAGCCTTTACTTTTGGCATGACCAGCATTGACCCAGGTCTCATCAAGCCAAACTATTTTGTTGCAATCCTCCCTTACAATCTCTTTCAAAAACCTGCTTCTAGCAGCAGCTATTTCGGGTTTTTCCATCAGGAGTTTCCGGCTATTGATTTTTTTATACTCAAACCCCAGTTTATGCATGAGCCTGAAAATTTTATAGAAAAATATAACTGTATACAAATATGTTAAATTTGTTGCATGTTTTATTCCCCACTCTTACTATTTAGGTTGAATGATACTACGCTTTTTTTTGTATGTTTGCGGTGAGACATATTGTGTTTATTATTTTAATACATCAAATTAATACTAACTTGTTAACTGTAAAAACAGATCCTTCGAATAAGCCTGTATCAGCTAATGAAACTTTCAGCTTATTCAGCGTGGGATATTCTTTCCTTGAAAAGTAGTCGTAAACATGCCTTCTGATGGCATCCTCTGCAAAGGAATCCATCCCTTTAAAACTTTCCCTGGGCCTCTTCTTTCCAGGGGTAACTACAGATTTGCCCTGCTCTTTAGCAACACTGATCTCTTTGTGCACTCTTAAGATGGACCTCACACTGATTCCAGTGGTCTCACTGGTTCTTTTAAGGACATTGTCAAAAGGAATTGCTTCTCTAATGTCCTCGACTCCTCGATTAATTAGTTTCTTCTCATTCTCAAAATATTGCCTGACTCGGTCAACTATTTCTCTAGTCTGGCTTCTCAGCACAACACCTCTACCCCCACAACTGCTTTTACTTCTTTCACAGCTTGTAGTACCTGCAGAGAGCAGAGAAACATATTCTTGAATAAAACATTAAAAAAAAAAAATAAATAAAATAAAATAAAAAATGAATGGCCGATAAGAAAAAGTTGGAACTTTCTAGATAAGAAATGTTTTACATAATCCTACTTCTTTATTATCATACTGTTTTTGCTTCGAGGCTTCATTTATAAAATGCATCTACTAGAAGCTTTGTCCTTTTTTTAAATTAAGACTTCCTTAATTTGTACAAACCTAAATAATAAACTCTGGTATAGGGATAAAATTCAGGATATTCACTTCAGGGGAAAATGTTTAAAAAGACCATGGGTTCAGATTTGACCTGATGAGATTAGAAGGGCACAGAGTTAATCCTACTACAAAAGATTACATACCTACTGTTAATGTTTAAATAATAATTGTTACCCCCCCCCCCCCCCCCCCAGCATACTTACACTAATAATAGTATTTTACTACCTTCAGTTTAGGTCCCTTAATACTTTTTTTTACTGCATTAACATAAGTACATAGCATTCATGGTGCAAGGAAAATATTACTAAGTAAAGAAATATTTTAATCTTTACAAATACAAACCTGAAGAAGAAGAAGTAGGTTCTAAGTAAGAGTCAAAAGATAATCTGATCCTTCTTCTAGCTCTCCTGCTTAAAGACACAGGCATTCCGCATCTACCAGGGCTAGGCATTTCCTCAGATGGAGCAGACATGACCTATACAATAAATAAGAAAAATAAATAAAGTTCTTAAGTTGTCTAAGTTTAATTGACAAAAAACATCAGGGTTAAACCTATGTTCAACCAAGCTTTCACTCAACTCTCCTTTTAGCCCCAAAATGATTATAGGACAACAGAAAAATGCAATCCCTATTAAAGATTGCTTACTGTTGATTTAGACCAACAGTGCGGAACTTAAGTACTATCTATACACTAAGACCAAAAATTAATAGAACAGCACCATAGTAGCTTGTACTCTTTAACCTATCTTATGAAAGTGGCTTCAATCGGCCTTTAATGCTTTAGTAATTCTAAGAAATTGCTGATCAAGAATATTCATAATCTTTATCAGTCATGAGCATGTTAATGGTTAAATTTCCACTGGCATTGCTATAGAATTGTTTTCTGTTGACTACAAATCCCACCATACTAGTTAAAATTTCACAATCTCTCAAAAAAATTTAAGCTTTAAAAGTAAAACCATCGCATACAGTAGATCTTTACTACTTTGGTTTAGAACGTAACTCGAACAACTAATAAATGAGTCCCAAAACCCACAAAAGAGGGCAAATCTTATTTTCTCAATGATATGCAAAGCAAAAACTAAAGTATACTAAAGTATATAACTAAAGTATTAGCAAAAAGAAAGAAATACTTGTAATGATCGAACATGAAATCAATTCGGTAAATATGTCGTGTCTGACCCACTTTGACTAAATAACTACATATTAAGAAAAAGGGATGTTAAGTCTAATGTACATTGGGACAAAGTAACATCACACTTTTGTATATAAAAGTGTGATATTCCTTTGTCCCAATGTACATTAGACTAAATATCCCTTTATCGTTGTAGTTATTTAGACAAAGTGGGTCAGATACGACATATTTACCATCAAATCTATTTTTTTTGTAGATGCAATCTCTCAACTTAATTATATAATATAAATACAAGACAATTTTTACACATTATTAAATTCTTTACTTGTAAATATCAGTACTTACCGGTTTGCTAGAGACGAAATCTGCGAAGCACAGGAAATAAAAAAGTCTTTAAAATTACACTATAAAACTTCCACAAACACAAAGCACTTATCTCTGTTAAATAAAACTTAACAAAACAAGAATAACTATGTAAAAATTGTACAAGATGAAATGAAAGAAGTTAACACGATCAGATCAAAATGAGCAATGGACGAAATGTAAACAAACAAACGTGGAGGTAGTTTTGGGGTTATAAAAAGGGAAAATAATTGTTTTCATGTTATATTTTTTTTGTGGAAAGAGGCCGAGAAGGGATTTTTTTTTTTCTGAAGTTGCAATTAAGATGGCGGACCAATAGAATCGTTTCCCTCTCCAAATTTTCCCGCCTTCGATTGTGCCAACTCTAATCTTATAGACTGTACAATAATCCAGGGAAATACACACTAGTAAAGTACAGGTAATACAAAGAACAATTAAAATAAACTTTTTATTTAAAAAATTAAAAATTTATAAACGGCAAATAAAACTCGACAGTGAATTAAACAGCTTGTAATTCAAATCACAATAATAAATATTTAAAATAGTCACCCTATCTAAATTATCTAAAATAGTTGGTGATGACCTGTTCACTGATTATATTAGATGAATATAGTTGAGGAGCTTAGTATCAAAGACGGACAAGAGCACATTTCAAAATTTTACAGGAGAGCCGAAAAACTGTAGCTCAAATTCTACAGGTGCTAGAGCAATGATTTTTTTTCTGTAGATTCTTAATAGACTCAAAACTAGTTAGAAGTACTGAAAACGTGAATTTCTTTGATATTTTAGCTGCTAAATGGAGTTAAAAAGTGGAGTTGTCCGCTTTTGAAACAAAAACAAGGTTTTGTCCGTTTTTGAAGCAAAATGACGTTGAAAATAATGGTTAGAATAATAATATTGGAGAAATAATTTTTTTTTTCACGTTTTTCAGAGTTCTTAGGAGGTAGTGCCCCCAAATTTAGAGCTAAAATTCATTTCTCGATTTCCCCTCTTTCTAAACATGTATGACAAAATGGGAGGAGTAGGTATTCAGAAGCTAAAGCCCGCAGTGCATCATAGGAACGAGTTAGTAAAATGCAGCCTCATGATTGGCTGTTTCGGTTATGTCCCGTTTTGAAGCAAAACGTGTGTTGACTTGTCCGTATTTGAAACAACACTACAAATATTATTGCATTTTTACCCCTTTTCTGGTCGTTTTTGATGCAAATGGATAGCAGAATCTGATGCAGCAGCCAAAAATTTATAGTAGTAGTAGTAGTTACCTAGTACTTCCTACTAGACGGGTAGGACGAACCACTTGTTCGAACCTCGCAATCAGGCCTACAGTGGGCCCATTTTACTTCCCCGTGGTGGAGAGTTCCAGCAACTTCACACATCATACATTTGTACATTGTACCGCCGAAGCGAGTATGGTGTGGTCATTAGTAAGCTATATGAGAGTGATTCAAAGTGTGGGGGAAGAGGACCCCTCAGGGGGTCCCCTCGCCCTACTCAGACCTCGAACCATAGATACAGATCACATTTCATGACACGGATCGAACCCACTAGACGACGTGGGGGAAGAGAACCCCTCAGGGGGTGTCCCTCGCCTGCTCCGTCCGTGATTCATAGATGCATTCAGTGTATCATGGGCCGGGATCGAACCCACGACCTCGAGTTGCCTCGACTCAGTGATAGCTGCCTGGTGTCCTTACCACCTCGGCCACCCTGGCTCCCTGCCAAAAATCTATAAGTAACAATCAATAACTGAAATTCAGAAAAAATGTCGAATGTCTGTCTTTGATACTAGGCTCCTCAGTTAGTTACAATACGAACTACATAATTGAATTCAACGATAATTTCATGTGGTAAATTAAAACTAGTTTAAAATTACAATCATTTTAGGAATAAAACTGATAACATACATATTTATGGTGTAATTCTATAAAAAACCATGCAACTCTGAAAAAATTAGACTTCTTCATGTTAAAACATAGTTTATAGAAAAATGTATTATAAAAATAGAGTTACCAAGATAAATCTTACGTCAGTCAAGTTTATTCCCCAATTTTTTATTGAGTAAAATGTAATAATATTAACTGTGGTACTGGAGACAGTGCCAATAGTAAGGATAGTGAAGCTGATGCACCAACATACTAACCACTGTTATCTATTACATATTATATACAGTGCCCAGCAGCATAAACTAATGGTTTTTGAAACAGGCTAACACAATGAATTTTGAACACGATGAAGAGGAATAGTGGAAATTTACAATACATACCAAATAATTTCAAAATTATCAAAATGATTAAAAAATATCATCACTTAAGTGAACTCCATTTTCCCTGCACTGCTTGAGTCTGTTGGTGTAGTTTGTCATCACCCTTTCCAAGGTTTGGTGAGAGATTGCATAAATTTCTCTCCGAATATTCTCTCGCAGTTTTGCCAAAGTTCGAGACTTTGACAAGATAAACTTTTCCCACAGGGACAAATGCTACTTCAATGCGAGATTAACTTACCAGGAAATGATCTTAGCTAAGCCATAGATGTGGACATGAAGAGTGGGCAATCAGTGGTGAAATAACTCAGGCAGGGGGAAGTCACGGATTATCATTCTGAAGTGCTCACTCTATCACAGCTGACTTACAGATAGCAGCCCAGTCAGTTACTCTTTTTTTGGTGCTGCTCCTGTGGGTTATTTGGGGCCAAATAACGTACATTTTGTTTATTAATACTCTTCGTTTTGCTCTCTCCTAGCTTTTTTCGTTCTTCAGTTACTTAAAGTTGATTGTTTCTTTCATTTCCCAGCCCCTGTGTTGAGCCAAGCAATTGTTTGTCAAACATCAACGTATTAAGTGATGTTATTATTATTATTTTTTTTTTTTATTTTTTTTTTTTTTTTAGTATGTACTGCAAATTTCCACTATTCGACTTTTAAATAAAAAAATAAAAAAATTCTTAAAAATTCATTGAGCCCGCTCCAAAAACTGTTAGGTTTGGCTGCCAGACCCTGTAGATGTATAAGCCCTTAGACAGTCCTAAGCCCTCTAGGGGCTGTTGCACCTCAGATCATTCCCCTGATTTTAAGCTTTTGTGAGCAAGAGCTTTAATATCAAGAAATTTGGGGACTACTAACAAATGAATTAGATTGGTTTTAATACATTCTCCACTCTTATGGCCGCTATGCTTTACCAGAATTATAATTCAAACAACCCCCAAGGAAATATTTAAAGGAAAAACAATTGCTTCTACACATCCCCTTTGCTAGAGAGGATTGGGAAATCATACGTATTGAATAGATTATTTTAGAGGACAAAATGCCCTTTAAATTATAATGGTTTTGCAGGATATGATACTTTTAATGTTGATTGATATAATATTTCTTGGAATGTTTACAAAATAAACCGATGTCCAAGTTGTAATATATTATACTGGTACCCATTAGTCTACCGGATTAATAACATTTAATAATAACTCACCAAAAACAATGATACATGGATAGATGAATACAAAAAGTGTATAATATACGTGGTCGAGTTCGAGGGCCACTTAGAATCAAGATAAACACCAACACAACTGGGTTTCAAATCACAGAACGGGGACATAATTATACTGCTTTCATGTAAGAGGTCATATAACTTGCCTTTAAGCGGCTATAATTTGTCAAATAGGGAATTAAGAAGAAAAAACAGTTAGAATTACAGTTTCTTTCCAAGGCTATGTGATAAGATTTATATACCCCACATAAAGGTAGAAGTTTATGGTATGAGAGGCTCCCAGAAGTTTAAGACCTCCCTGGATATAAAGTGAAGCAATATCCCGAGTTGACTTTGTAAAGGTTGGCGAAAATGCTGGATTGTCATTTTCTTTCTCTCTTAATTAGTATTAACTAACTTTTGGGAACAGGTTCTTTCCCTATCACCTGTTGTGGCAATTCCTATTCATGGTTTATTATGAGAATGATAGTTTAGGTTGGTTGGCCATTTATGATCAATTAATGCCTAAGTTTGCATTTTTTCTCCATTTTGCCTGGAATGGAACCCAAAAGATTTGATTTTACTACGTTTTTATTTTGCTTTCTTGTGTGTTTGTGTGTCCAGTACAAATCTTGCAATCAATTTTTAACTAATTTCCCGAGTAGCTAGACATTTGAAACTTTTAGAATAGCTCAGGGCACGATGGCCATGCATTATTTTAATAATTTTAGCCATCTTTCAGCAGAATTTAATTAGTTTTCAGCAAATTTTGCTATATGGAAAGTTAGTTCAGAAAAAAATCCGCAAGTTATTTTATTTGTTTTGACATGACCCATATTTACGATCTTCATTTTGACGGGTTTCAAATTTATGATGTATTATTTTAGTACCTGGTATGGCTGATAAAATTGTTAAAATGTTCAAGAATGATTATATCAGGCTTTTTTGATATGTAAAAACTAATTCTATTTTTAAGAGATAAACATTGAATGACAACGAAACAGGAAAAGTAAACAAGGAAACAAATTAATAGACGCGTGACAACCAGGTTTGTTTACACTTGAATGAATGAATGAATGAATAGATGCAGTAGTAATGCCACTTGGCATGTTACTTTGTCAAAATAATAGTACATTACGCGTCGAGTGCGGAAAGTAGCATTTTGCATGCGAGTGTGGAGTTTGCACCCGAGCAATAGCGAGGGTGTAAAACCACACGAGCAATGCAAAATGCCGTTTTCGCACGAGTTGCGTACCGTACTTTATCTACGATTGTTAGATTTAAATAATAAATACAGAAACAAATAAACTTGCTGTATGTAAGTTTGTATCTCTCTCTTGATAAAGATGGCATTATTCATTAGTTGTATTTTTTGCCGAATTAATTATTTCTGGAGGATTATTATTCTCCACATTTTCGTCAAAGTCACTTGATTCACTCATTGTTTTTCACTAAAAACTCGATATAAACAGTTACTTTAATAAAAGAACACCAAATTAGTTTTGTTAAATGTAAACAAACTCACTAATCGTGCGTAAAGCTGAAGAATTCCTATTCTTTACCGCACTAGTGCGGTAAAGAAGAGGAATTCTTCAGAAATATGAGACGCGCATGCGCAATGAATACAAGTACGTAAATTATCACTTTCTACGCATCTAAACAAAGATATAATGTTTATATTTCGTATCAATCGTAGATAAAAATAATTATTTCCAAGTAAAATTTAAAAATTCCTCAATTGAATAGGGAGCAATGTCAATTAAAATACTTTTTAAAGTCTTTTTAAGTGATTGATAGTCCAAGGAGCTGAGTTTTGCAGGAAGAGTATTAAAAAGTTTTACACCGATTACACTTGGATCCTTTTTAGTTTTTTCAAGTCGTCTATATGGAGTTGCAATGTTATCAGATGTTCTGGTAGCATAGTTGTGAATATCAGTGTTCTTAGTTTTATGAGATGAGTGGATAGCAAGAATATTATACAGAATAAATTGTCCTATCACTGTTAATATCTTAAGTTGTTGAAAGATAGGTTTGCAAGTTTTTAGAGGGTGAGTCCCGGTGATAATCCTTAGCGCACGTTTTTGCAGAATAAGTACCTTCTCCGAATGAGCTGAAGTACCCCAAATATCAATACAATAAGTTAGTTTAGAGTGGATATTTGCAAAATAAATCTGGATCAGCTGTTTTTGAGATAGATATTTCCGAAGTATTCTAAGTGGATAAAGCTTCCTTGAGATATCTCTACAGAGATTATCTTTTAGATTATCTATCAGAGATTATTACTTGTGTCTTAGATATCGGTTTAATTATTCTGCATCTGTACTTTTTTACTTGTACTCATTTTTCTTCTCTTACCGTCCCCTACACGGGGGCATATCGATGGCACGGTTTAGATTCAGTGTTAGCGAGTTCGATTGTACAAAGATTTGTCCTTTTATAAGTTTAAGATCAGCTGTCTAGTTGGTTGTCATAAATTTGGAACTATTTTTTTTCCCACTAACATTATAATAACAGTAACAATTATATTATCAACACTACATATGATTCAACTGAATATTTAAAAACGAAGTATATAAAAAGTTCTTTTTATCTTGTAATTATTTAGATACTAATTTAAAAATCAACGTATACACATGGATAGAAATAAATTAACTAATATAATAATGTTTATACTTTTCATTCCCTCTATTCTGAAGGATAGAAACTGTAATTCAACTTGAGAGTTAACAAATTATAAATAGTACTATGAGATTTACATATTATTATTATTTTTTTTAAAAAAAGAAAATGGAATTTGATATGAATAAGAGAAACCCATGCAGACTTACCCCCACCTAACCCTATGAGGTCGGCTCACACACTGACGTTTCCATGTCTTCACATTCAAGACTCAATTCCTCAATGTATTCATCCTAAAAAACAAATCTACTGCTGTCATATCTTTTTTATATCAGTAAATCTTATTTCTTATCACTCCAAAAGGTTCAGCGGGTAGAGATGTTTGAAGCAGGGTTGCTTCAGCAGTATTTAGTTGTTTTTCATTTAAATGAGTAACAATTTGTGTTACCAAACACAACAACGAGATAATGTTGGAATGTCATGGACAAGGCCAAGTCCACAACGGAGTGTAGAGCCGCAAAAAGAGTAAGTACATGATTATTTGTCACGTTTAGTTTATTATTTTATATAAAATTACTACTACCATATAAAACCTAGTTAACCCTTTTAATAATTTAGGGAAAAAGTTTTATTTATATTATGATGACACTGTGTGTGCACTCATCAGTTAAAAAGTGTCATGAGATCAATATCATGCAGATACAAGGGTGATTTTATGGAGGTAATTACTAGTCAAATGCAATCTTCAGTCCCATAAAAGCCTTTAAATTTGTATTAACATAAAAAATATCCGCATGGTACAAAATATAATAAAAAATCCAGTACGTCCTACAATGCACATTATCAAAATCTAAAAACTGTATTTGCACTGATATACTCATACATAAATATATTACATTATTCTAAATTTATTTTAGTGTGTAGGCTTCCGGTTGGGTTGACTCATAATAAATAGCTGTTTTCCAGTGAAATTTGCGTCATGAAGGGTTTGAAGTGGCCCTGAAGATGCTTCAATAGTGGAAACATCTTCAGGGGTGTGGTGCATTGTGATGTTAACTTGAAGCAACAACAAGATATACTTACGATTGAAGAGAATATTTCAGTATATCTTGTTGTTGCTTCAAGTTAACATCATGATGCACCACAACCCTGAAGATGTGTCCAGTAGTGGAAACATCTTCAGGGGTGTGGTGCATTGTGATGTTAACTTGAAGCAACAACAAGATATACTTATGATTGAAGAGAATATTTTAGTATATCTTGTTGTTGCTTCAAGTTAACATCATGATGCACCACAACCCTGAAGATGTGTCCAGTAGTGGAAACATCTTCAGGGGTGTGGTGCATTGTGATGTTAACTTGAAGCAACAACAAGATATACTTATGATTGAAGAGAATATTTTAGTATATCTTGTTGTTGCTTCAAGTTAACATCATGATGCACCACAACCCTGAAGATGTGTCCAGTAGTGGAAACATCTTCAAGGGTGTGGTGCATTGTGATGTTAACTTGAAGCAACAACAAGATATACTTACGACTGGAGAGAATATTTTAGTATATCTTGTTGTTGCTTCAAGTTAACATCATGATGCACCACAACCCTGAAGATGTGTCCAGTAGTGGAAACATCTTCAAGGGTGTGGTGCATTGTGATGTTAACTTGAAGCAACAACAAGATATACTTACGACTGGAGAGAATATTTTAGTATATCTTGTTGTTGCTTCAAGTTAATATCATGATGCACCACAACCCTGAAGATGTGTCCAGTAGTGGAAACATCTTCAAGGGTGTGGTGCATTGTAATGTTAACTTGAAGCAACAACAAGATATACTTACGATTGAAGAGAATATTTCAGTATATCTTGTTGTTGCTTCAAGTTAACATCATGATGCACCACACCCTTGAAGATGTTTCCACTACTGGAAGCATCTTCGTGGATGTGGTGCATCGTGATGTTAACTTGAAGCAACAACAAGATATACTTACGACTGGAGAGAATATTTTAGTATATCTTGTTGCTGCTTCAAGTTAACATCATGATGCACTACAACCCTGAAGATGTGTCCAGTAGTGGAAACATCTTCAAGGGTGTGGTGCATTGTGATGTTAACTTGAAGCAACAACAAGATATACTTATGATTGAAGAGAATATTTTAGTATATCTTGTTGTTGCTTCAAGTTAACATCATGATGCACCACAACCCTGAAGATGTGTCCAGTAGTGGAAACATCTTCAAGGGTGTGGTGCATTGTGATGTTAACTTGAAGCAACAACAAGATATACTTACGACTGGAGAGAATATTTTAGTATATCTTGTTGTTGCTTCAAGTTAATATCATGATGCACCACAACCCTGAAGATGTGTCCAGTAGTGGAAACATCTTCAAGGGTGTGGTGCATTGTAATGTTAACTTGAAGCAACAACAAGATATACTTACGATTGAAGAGAATATTTCAGTATATCTTGTTGTTGCTTCAAGTTAACATCATGATGCACCACACCCTTGAAGATGTTTCCACTACTGGAAGCATCTTCGTGGATGTGGTGCATCGTGATGTTAACTTGAAGCAACAACAAGATATACTTACGACTGGAGAGAATATTTTAGTATATCTTGTTGCTGCTTCAAGTTAACATCATGATGCACTACAACCCTGAAGATGTGTCCAGTAGTGGAAACATCTTCAAGGGTGTGGTGCATTGTGATGTTAACTTGAAGCAACAACAAGATATACTTACGACTGGAGAGAATATTTTAGTATATCTTGTTGTTGCTTCAAGTTAACATCATGATGCACCACAACCCTGAAGATGTGTCCAGTAGTGGAAACATCTTCAAGGGTGTGGTGCATTGTGATGTTAACTTGAAGCAACAACAAGATATACTTACGACTGGAGAGAATATTTTAGTATATCTTGTTGTTGCTTCAAGTTAACATCATGATGCACCACAACCCTGAAGATGTGTCCAGTAGTGGAAACATCTTCAAGGGTGTGGTGCATTGTAATGTTAACTTGAAGCAACAACAAGATATACTTACGATTGAAGAGAATATTTCAGTATATCTTGTTGTTGCTTCAAGTTAACATCATGATGCACCACACCCTTGAAGATGTTTCCACTACTGGAAGCATCTTCGTGGATGTGGTGCATCGTGATGTTAACTTGAAGCAACAACAAGATATACTTACGACTGGAGAGAATATTTTAGTATATCTTGTTGCTGCTTCAAGTTAACATCATGATGCACTACAACCCTGAAGATGTGTCCAGTAGTGGAAACATCTTCAAGGGTGTGGTGCATTGTGATGTTAACTTGAAGCAACAACAAGATATACTTACGACTGGAGAGAATATTTTAGTATATCTTGTTGTTGCTTCAAGTTAACATCATGATGCACCACAACCCTGAAGATGTGTCCAGTAGTGGAAGCAAAACATCAGACTTGAAACAATTTGTGATGCAGATTTCACTGGAAACCAAGATACTTATCTAAATTTATTTTTAAATATTAACAATTTAATCAAGATTCTTATTTGAAAGGTATTGTTTTTATTTTTTTTTTTACCGATTCAGCCATACTGTGACAAGCAGTCCAATACAGTTTCGATATTAGGCACGGTCACCGTGCCAACCACAGTAAGGTGTAAATCTGAAATGGCCCAAATTGGTACACAGGGGTACGGGGTACAAAAGTTTCCTCCTGAACGGAGTATCGATCCACACGAAATTTGGCACGGTCAATGAGACCAACCACAGGAAGGTATAAATCTTAAATGGTCAATATTGGTTTTCAGGGGTACGGGGTACAAAAGTTAAAATAGTATATGCCCTTCATGATACATGTCATTGGAATGCTCTTTGTTGTTATGTTCACTTTTGACATATTTTTATTTAAAAGGGGGGTAAAATAAAGAAACAGGAAAAAAAATGTTGTTTTAAAAATTAGAAATATTACTATTTTTGATCTGATTTCAGCTGTTTATTGGTTAAGATTAAAATGCACGCTCAGCTCAATATTGCAAGCAGACAACTGCATTGCACACCTAGTAATATAACTGTGACAAAAGATGACCCTAAAAGGATCGAAACGACTTATGCTACAAAGTTAATTTTGTTATTATTACACCCAATTCATCCATCAAATAAAAAATAAAAATATTGAAAATAGAAAGGAGTTAATCTCAACATTTTGCTTTAGTTAAATAGGCATGTCCGGTAAGTATTCTGAAGCATGCCACAGCCTGATTTCTTGGGAGATTCATTGGGATGAGGTTTTTCTTGTCCATGAGGGCTTGCCATTATCTGACTCCAGCAATTCTATTTTCCTCCAAAAGTGTGTGCTGTTTCACGGCTTGGACTATTGTTCTCTTGGCAGCAGCATAAGTCAGTTGCATTTGTCCATTGCAGGAAAGCTGGTCTGTCTCTTCATTTCCATGTAATTCACAGTGCCCTGGGATCCACAGGAGAATCACCTTGCATCCTTGATCAACACAGTCTTGGCTGGCTTCAGTGCTAGTAAGGGTGGTGATGGCTGCTTGAGAATCCACCAAGATGATGATCTGGTACAGATCTTGTAAAAGGCACTCGTCTATTGCCAATTTTATTGCCTGTACTTCTCCATAAAAGTTTGTGGCAGTTATCCCAACATGTGCTTCTATTTGAAACAGGGGAGATTAGACTCCAGCTCCTACCTTACTTAATGGAATTTTAGGCAGATCAATTTGGATATCCAAAAAGTTGGAGTGTTACATCTCTCTGGGTTCATGTCATGACATTTTGATGAGACGGGCCTTTGACAATTTTTTATTCTCACTGTTCCAATTTGTATCACAGTTTCTTTATCACCACAAGGTCCCAGCACATTCAAAGCTTCCATTCTTCCCCAACTCCTCTATTTGCCAGACCTGGCCCCCCCACTTCTTTTTTGCTCCCCAAGCTAAAGAACCTCTTAAAGGAAATAGATTTTAGGCGATCAATACCATTAAGAACTATAAAAATGTAGGATAGAGTGGATAGTTGGATTCTTCATCTGGTAAGGTGCTAGTTCTTAAACCATACAAAAAATAAAATAAAAACAACTTTGATCAAAATTGGATAACAATATATTTCTTGTCACAAGGTATAATATCACCTACTCATTTTGACGAAATGGGTGCATATTGCAATACTTGTGGAAGTATAGTTTAAAATCTAGCGAGAAAAAAGCTAATTACCTCAACAACACCTCTCCACTTATCAGCAGCATGGCGGGCCAGCTCCATTCTCTTCTGCTTCCTTATCTGGTGTTTCTTGTAGACCATCTCTATGATAATGAGTCCGATACCTCCTACTATGCCGGCACCAACCAATATGAACACGCCTGCCATGTTCTTCAGACCAAGTGTGTTAGGAGTCTTATCATTCTGTTCACACTGCTGCAGGTTACCTTGGAGTATCCACTTGTTATCCAGACTTTCCATAAAGCCACCTTAACAATCATCAAAAAGCAAATATTAGAAATAAATAAGTTCCGAGTATTCCAGTAGCGATTGTATCAGTTTAGAAGAAACCTTAGGGGAGTGCATGTTCCTCAAGGTTAACATGCTTGAAGTTGCTCTAACACTGGGTACGAAATGTCAGTACCTATAGCTGTTACCACGGCAACACCAAAAATAGCATATTAAAATTGAAACTCAGCTTAAGAAGTTGAGTAGGGGAGAGGTAAAGATGATGGACTAGAAACAGATTATGCAGGCAGGCAATGTTTTGTTGAAGCCCTATATTCCGACTATATAAATAGTCAATATATATAAGTATCATAAGTCAGTAATTCTAAGGCGGCTTTCACACCGAAGTAGCAAGTCCCAGGATGCATGCGTCCTGGTGGCAAGATGCATGCCACTTAAACACCGGACTGTATAGTATAACTGAACGAGAGCTTACACACCGAGGATGCACGTCGCACTTGCATCCTGGGTTTAAGTGGCATGCATCCTGCGACTAGCTACTTCGGTGTGAAAGCCACCTAAGAGGGCGCCCAAACATTAAAAGGAAATAAAACTACTTTATAATTTTGTCATAAATAATAACGAACTTTCATGGAAGTCAAGTATGGCTAAAGTGACAGCATCAGCCCATGGTGAACCTTTCTGCAAACCAATGCCATAACCACTTCTTCCAAATAGTTCACCGGCAGTGACTAATTCACAGTTCTGAGCGGCCTCAAAATCAAGTCGGCTGCTGTCCCATATAAATGCCATCAGCTTCCTGAAATAAACACAATATACTCAACCACCATGTCATACACTCTTTATATCATTTAAGTCAAAATAACAATTGGTACGGATTGTGTGCATAAAATGGACTGTATTAACTAAGTCTAGCGTATAAAGCTACAAAATTGTGTGTGTTGATATTTTCATCACTACACAATAAGTAAGGTTCGATTAAATTGGAAATAATATTGAAAAATATAATTTTCAGTTCAGCTTTTCGGGATTTATGTTGTTTCTATATTTTGGTAATGTGCATTGTAACCTGGCATTATTTTAATAATTTATTGGCTTTTACAACACCGGAGATTACATCTGGCTAATAATAACCTCCATAAAACCTCCCTTGCATCTCCACTGGCATAATTTAGATCTCTTGACACTTTTCAACAGAAAACAATTTGTTCAAAGAATCATTCAAGTGCACTTGTCTTATTTACAACTGGCCAATATTTCCAACTCCAAGGGAGATGGAAAATAAGACACTGTAGATACAGTTATAGTCTAAGATCCGGTATAAGAAATATATACCCTCATCTGTTATTTAATAATAATACAGAATATATGATAGAGAATTTATAGATTGATACATCGCAAATAGGTTGCCTAGCTAAATCTCATACCGATGATGTTAAATAATAAATTTTTTACTTAACTTCCCCTTACTTCAACTTCCCTGATGTGTTATTTATGAAAATCAAATATTACCTGAGAGAATTCACCCCAAGGAATTCAAAAAATATGGGTTGCCTACTTTCCCCTCTGGCCAACTATGGAGTTGCCAGGTATAAACAGGTGAGTAAACGTAATTAATATACCCTCATCAGTTATTATATCGAATTATATATCAAATGAAAGGTAATTTTATTCCAAATCCAACCGTATTGGGTTGCCTTAAATTCTAAATTTTAAATCTAAAATCTAGGCAACCATAGATTCAACCAACTTTTTGTTAAGGCAACCTAATACGGTTGGATTCGGAATAAAATTACCTTTCATTTGATATATAATTCGATATAAACTGATGATGGTATATTAATACGTTTACTCACCTGTCTATACCTGGCAACTCCATAGTTGGCCAGAGGGGAAAGTAGGCAACCCTTATTTTTTGAATTCCTTGGGGTGAATTCTCTCAGCTAATGTTTGATTTTCATAAATAACACATCGGGGAAGTTGAAGTAAGGGAAAGTTAATAAACAATCAATAAACATCATCGGTATGCGATTTAGCTAAGCAACCTATTTGCGATGTATCAATCTTTAAATTCTCAATTATATATTCTTTATTATCATTAAATAACAGATGAGGGTATATATTTCTTATCCGGATCTTAGACTATAACATTTATTTTTTGGCACAGATCTCCGGCTAATCTTGGACTTCATAGGCACATAGAAAACGTAATATAAATATATTCTTCTGAGAAGGACTTGCATCAGCAGTTGGAGCATGGAAATATGGACTCATTGGTATATGATCTTCAATTAACCTAATTGGACTTATACAATTTTGCTGACGTAGCAATCATATGTACTGATAGGAAAAATCCAAGGTGGTCCTGTAGAGCAGAATGCCAGTTAAACTCAAACTCAACATGTCAGTTGAAACAAAAAATGCAGGAAGAATTATTTGAACCTTAAGACAATATTGGCCATATTGAGAGATGCCCAAAAAACATTTCCATAGCTATCATGAAGCAATCACTTAACTGCCACTTACATATATCAATCTTTCCAGGTAATAGCAAATGTAAAGTGCTTTGATTGTAAATGCTCAATAAAAACTAAACTTACCCGTTAATAACATCTTTGATGGCTTCCTCGGCGGTATCGTAATTGTTAGACTCCATGGTCCTGTACATATTGGACAATTCAACCTGCCTCCTGAAATACATGTCTACGGCTGACCCCTTAACAGTAGCACATGTCAGGTTCTCCATGGTGTTTCTTAGCTGCAAAAAACAGAAAACTAATTAAAATAATAATAGAAAGCGAATGATTAGAGGCATTGGGATCGAAATGATCTCAATCTATTCCCAAACTTTAAATGGATGTGAACCCTGGCTTGCTTGATTAAGTGAAGCTGGAGCTCGGCTCTGGGTGCAAAGTGGGCCATTTTTGGTAAACAGAACTGGCCTCTAAATCAACACTCATTAGACACCTTGAAACGTGTTGGTTGCTTAAAATAGCAGGACATTGGCCATGAAAGTCAGAATCCGCTGAGGAGTGTGTAACAACACACCAGAAAAAACATCTAGCCCTGAAAATGTATGGGACAGTAGCATTGTACCTACACTTGGCCGCCAACTGCAAACCCAGCAAGGTCCCGTGAGGTGCCCGCCACCTTTACGCCTTAGTGAGTAGTAGGGCCACGGCGATATGGGCAGAAGGGTCAAGCATGCCTGAAGCCGTCGCCAGCACAGATCTAGGGGGCAGTAGCAAATACTCCAGCAAGGTCTTAGTGGACTGATGTGATGAAGGGTTTCTTGTGAACAGCTCCACAGGAATCAGTAAGTCTTAAGCCCTAGGAGAAATTATGGCAAAGACCCCCCCCCCCCCCCCACACACACACTGCAAGAGCCTCAGGGCTTGACAAGGAGGCAGGAGGACCCAGCAATTGGATTCCTAGGACGGCCAGAAGGGAATTCAGTTCCTATTCTAGAACTGTTAAAAGTTGGGCCTTTTTACGAGAGCTCGTAGGATAAACCAAAAGGACCTGCATACCTGTATTTGTAAAATAAATTGATTATTATTGTAACGTACCCTAGCATCGTTGATGCCTGAGAGTTTAGTTTTCGGTCTCTCCAACACGAGGAAAGCTGCCAAGTTGGCAGTATAAGAGGCTACAATAATCATAGCAAATCCAGCCCAAACCATTCCAAGCACTCTAGCGGAGAAACTTCTAGGTGTACCTGCAAACAATAGGATATAACCATTTTACAATTTATAACTGGATTATGCAAACTAAAAAAAGGGCAAATCTAACGATAAGAAATACAAACCTTCTCCAATGCCGGAATTGAGTAGGACACCCCAAGCAAACCAAATGGCCGATGAGAGGTTGAGAGCATCTTCTTCGGTACTGTCAGTGTTGGCAACCTTAAACCTTCCGAAGGGTGAAAATCTGTCCAGCAGATAAAGAACCAGGGCTACCACATGAACAGAGACCATCACAAGGATCCACAGTGTGTTAGAAAATGGCTGCAAGAATGACACTAGCGTGGATGACCTAACACAAACAAATATGTTAACTTTATTTAAAACTGGTTTGTTTAATGTCAAAAACTGTAGTAAAAATATTTTTATTTAATCTAGTTTAAACATATGACTCAAAGCTGTCTATTGCTCCTTTTTATTAATGCCTCTAAAATGGCCTCAAACAAAAAAAAATCCCCCCCCCCTCATATTGTAATATTTCTGTGAAATATTGTAATATTTCCCCTGCTTCAAGAAATCAAAAGTATCTTTTGAATATTATCAGATTTATTAAATAAGCTGATTGAACTAGACAAAACCTGCAGGTTACCTTCTTTTTGAGTTTGTAAAAGAAAAAAAACTAGATTTCAGATTGTTTAAAAACTGACTTTGTTAAGACGTAAGAATTAAGAATAAACTCTGCGAGTGTAAAAGCAAGAGTAGATCAAACAGTTAGGCATCGGTTCAAACTGGTGGGGGAACAACATTTACCAACACAGCGTAACCCTGTAGCAATTATTTAAAGGCTTGATTATAACATAAAACTAAACAAAGACCTTATAATACACCTAAAAGCAAACGGCTTCTAGCACCAATTGTCGATTCCAAAGTTTGAACCACTTTTTTATTCAACTTGCTCCCTCTACCGATTCTAAGCACTTTGCTGTAAACAGATAACAGAGAAGCAGAAGATTTACCTGGAAGGTTTCTTCTCCAGTATGGTGATGCCCTGGTACTTGAAAGGTTTACTGAACTCTATGAACTCTGCCCTCTCCGGGTTGATAGTTAGAGGAGCTACAATCATATCGGCCCTCTCGTTTACCAGCTCTCCTATCAATCCTGTCCACTCTTTCTTTGTACCTGTGTATTTAAAAACTCTAACATTACCAAATATTTAGAAATTCGAATTTTTTAAATTTTAGGTAGTATTCATACTATGGACAGATTAAATTTTTATTTAAATCAAATTATAATAATAATAATAATAATAATAATAAAGCCTTTTTTTATTTAGTTCAATAACAGATAAAGTAATAACAAATAATAAATTACTACCTTTTAAATAATAGTATTAAAGATATATATAAGTTTTTTGCTTTGAGATCAAAATATTTCTTCTTATTTCTATTAGTTTTAAATTTCAAATGATAAGCTAATTTGTCGTTATTTTTTATTTATTCAACAACAACAAAACAAATATTAAAAATATTAAGAAATTATACATTTCTACTTTTCAAATAATAACATAACTGATATCTATATTTATACGTACTCCAAAACAAAGATTAAAACAAAAAAATAATACATTCCTACCTTTTAAATAATAACATAAGTGATATATATATATAAATTCATGTAAATAAATATAAATTTATGTACATTTAAATATATTTTTTGTTTTGAAATCAAATTAATTTTAAATTCTTATTATTAGACTCATTTTTTTTTTTTTTTTTATTTTTAATAATTAATTTATTTTTTATTTATTTTACTCCATTTATTTATTTTATTTTATTTAGTTCTTATTTTTAGTTTAATTCATTGACTGTTATGAACTAGGCCCATTTCTGGGCATAGGCCTCCTTCTGGGAATTCCATAAGTCCCTGTCATTCGCCACTCGCGTCCATGTCTTTCCAAAAACCTCTTCCAGATCGCCTCTCCACCTTCTATGGTCAGAAGAGAATTCAAAGTTGTTGATAGCTTCTACATTACTAATTATTTGTGGTTCGGTAACAAGGATATAGTCAATTTTATTCTTTTGTTCTCCATTTGGATAGAGCCACGTCCATTTTTTGCCTTTTCTTTTTTTAAAAAGTGTGTTTGCAATTGTTAGATTGTTCTCCTGGCAAAAACGGACTAATCTCCAGCCTCTCTTATTTCTCTTCCCATAGCCATAATTGCCAACTGTTTTTTCTTCTTCGTTTCCTCTTTTCCCTACTCGTGAGTTAAAGTCACCCATGACTATCATTTTCTGTTTACTTTTCTTATTTTCGTTAAAAGTTTTTCTTAAATCTTCATAGAATAGGTCTGCTTCTTCTTCCGTTGATTCAGACGTAGGGGCATAAACTTGAATAAATGTTACAATTTTGTTGTTTTCTGTTCTAATTTTTAACACTGCTATTCGCTCAGACACTCCTATGAATTCATCGATGTTTCTCTTTAAACTTTCCTTTACAAGAAAACCAACTCCATATTTCCCAGGTGATTCTCCAATATACATAAAAATTGGACCACTTTTCCTTTCAATTATCCTTGTACCCTGCCGTCTCACTTCATAGAGCCCTAATACCTGAACAAAATCAAATTATAATTATCATTAAATTAAAATTTAATCCTTCCGTATTATGAATACTACCTAAAACTTACTAACTACTACTAAAAAAAATCGAATTTCTAATTGATTGTACTAGGTACAGGTACTAATTGAGTACTTAATAATTATAAGTGTTATTGTATATATATAGACCGAGAATTTTCGGTCTATTTCTATTGCTGTGAATATTGGTTTGATAGATTTGAAGAAAAGATTGAAAGCTTGGATTCGGGACTTGGTATCGGTAACGACAGAGAAATATCATTCTCAGTATAGCTCAGTTGGTAAGAGCGCCTGTAACGGATATATAGGAGGCCCATGGTTCAAGTCCTGGTGCTGGGGTCTATTTTTCTCTGTATGTCTCCCGTAGTTAATGATAATTATAATTTGATTTAAATTCAAATATTTAGTTATTTGTTGTTCCTTACGAGCTAGCAAACATAATAATTTTTTAAGGACAATAATGTACCTGACGAGCTGAGCAACAACCATTCCCGTCAATCTCAGTTCAATACGTCGCGTCAGAGAGGTTACGTAAAGTGATAAAGGTTGCTGTGACATCAGGCGCCCTCCACAATTTTTTGTCAGGTTATCTTTTACTGGCTCATAACAAACAATTGTTTACTAGTGTTCTGTGAGCATTCTACAGTTTTTTCCTCTTTTTATTCTATTAAAAGCTTTTTTAACTGTTTTTAACCTAATCACATATCATTCACATCATTAATAAGCCAATAAATGTATAAATTAATAGATGATAGAACAAAGAATTCTTACAAATAAGATATAAAAGACAACTTACCTACAGATGTTACGCCACAGAAAATTGATTTTTATTCTTGGGAAAGCGGTAAAAGTGACATTTATCTTTTAAGGCCCTATGCGTTGCACCCAAATGCAAAGCATTGAGACATTGTTCATTCTTAAATTGATAAAATTTATTAAAAAATAATAATAAAATAAAATAGCACTGATAAAACCCACTTGAATCTTGTTTGTTATGAGCCAGCGCAGATTAGCCAACCTAACAAAACACATTTTTTTTACGTAAGTGACGTCACACTTCCCCGATGTATAGGGGCTCAGACTCTGAACTGATAACTATATCTTAAGGCGGGGATACACTTGAGCATTCGTCCAGAATGAGCGAGCATGCGTTTCCATTCAGCTCGCCCTGTCCATATCTAAGCAAAACGGGGTGAACGCATGCTCATTCGGGGGTGAACACAAGCTCATTCGGGAGTGAACGCAGGCTCATTCAGGGTGAATGCTCCAGTGTATCCCCGCCTTTACACTGATTTCGATATAATGTCGTTATCTGATATTTTATTGTTTAATCAACCTCTGATTATGGGTAAATCAAATTCTCAATTAAGGAAATAATGTATCAAATAAATAGCAGAGAGGTGTGTAATGTTTGTAATTAACACAAGGTTGAAGACTTGGTTTATTTGCTCCTAATATGTGCTTATGTACGCCCTCAAAACAGACTATTTTTCTACAACTCATAGAAACAAACAGTAGTCACTTCAAATGTAGCTTTACTAGTAAATATAATTATATTTGAATCATTATAAAAATACATAAATGCACAATATAATAATTGCTTGTATGGTGCAGAGGTTGGGAATTAAAAGAGGAATTAAACTTAAAGTAAAAACGGACCTGATATATTCTTTATGATGTAGTTTCCAAACTGTCCGTCAGGAGATAAGTAGACATTGTAAGTGAAGTTAACAGTCCTCGCCAGTTCTCTAAGTAAATCCATACAGTAGCCCTTGCAGCAGTAACGGAATCCATCTGAAAACCAATCAAATTCTTAACTCATCAAGATAAAAAGGCAAATTTTAAATTTTTTATTACGAAGTTAACTTTGAAGAGGGTTTATGTGTTTTTTCAGATGTTTACGGTTAATGAAAATAAAATATGATTAATAATAAAAATAGACTGCCAATTAGTGTGGCACATAGCTTCCTCGCATCCTATCACGTATTTTATTGATTTTATACTTTTACAACCATTATAGTCTAATTTATATAATTGTTTCCCCCGTTTTTTTAATCTGTCAAAATTTGTTTTGATTTTTTAAATGAATTGAAGTATCAATTAAGCAAAAGTTAAAGAGTGCACATGGTTGAAATTAGTCTGGTGCTATCTGAGGTCTACTTTCGACAAAACATCCTAATTTCATAAAAATCATATGAGTACTTTTGACGATGTAGGTGTAAATAAATGTATTTTTGTGAGCATGTTGAAGAGAAACAAATGGGAGCAGGAGGTTAAAACTTATGCGGGACCAACAATGAGCTACTTATGACCTACAATACAAATTTAATTAAAATCGGACATGTAGTTTTTAAGATATGTTGGATCGCTAAAATTGAGCGACAGACAGAAAACCAAAAATGTTCCCTGATGTCTGAAACGGATTTCAATCTTGGAATGTTTAAAATCAGGGACATAAAGAATGTCACTCTTCAGAACGATCACATATCTTCCGTTACCTTCGGTAAGTTCTGAAGCAATAAAGATAATAAAAAATCTGATCAAAACACACTTTTTAAAGAAGAAATGTGTTAAACAAATAAGAATTTCCTTTAAACACATTTTTTCTTTAAAGATATGAATTTTAACCCTTGGGTGCGCGCGGTCTAATACAGACACGAGGAGGCGCGGACCCCTGATAGGACTTAATCTGTTTTATATGCCCACACAACAGGTAAAATAAATATAAACTTGAAATCATTTTAGCAATATATTATAAAACATATTTAAATTGGTTTTATTGTTTTATTATTTGTCTAATTTATAAAATACCGTTGTTTAGTCTCATAGTATATAAGCACAAAATTAGTCAGTCTCAATTATAATTTTCGAATTTTTAATTTTTTCTGTATATTTTTATTATTTTATTTTTAAATTCAGGTACCATATAAATTTATTTTGTATTTTATGTATAAATTTCACTAAAATTAACGCAATACTAAAATTTAAGTGAAAGTGGCGTGGATTCCCTGTCTGGACAATATGGGCCCAGAATTAAAGTATAATCATGTACGATGTCAAACAGTGACTGATTCTCTTGATAAAAGCAAGAAATGCAGCTAGAAAAATCCCTAGCTTCCAATCGCACCCACATCTATCTCAATTGCACAGTTACATCTCAAATTTAGGCCTCACAGGACCGCACGTTCCCGAGGGTTAATAAACATTTTCTGTCAATTAAAAGTTTTGTTGTTATTTTTTTTATAAGTTGTAAATCTTTGTCTTATATGAGTATTATTATGAGAGTATAGCAAGTGCACAGAATTTTAGTGGAGTAGAACCGGCTGGTTGAGTATTTAAGTACTTGATCCGTCTCTACACTCACATTTTACTCAAGTCAATATGAGGTTGATTGAACAGGTTTTGTCAGAGTTAAATCAACACTGTAAATCAAGATGTGTTTTATCTATCTCCACCACTTTGTAAATCAATGTTAACAAGCAGGTTAGGTTCCGCTACAATGGAAAAATGGAGCATAAATCAACTACAGCTGATAAAACTGATATGATATCTGGTGAAGGTGGGGAGGTAGCTAAAATAGCAGCCAGGCTTTACTCTCACAAGTAGTAGCTCAGAAAACATTTCCTCTCTTTATGGAATTGTGCTGGGAGGCAAGTGTCCAAGATAACACAACCTCCCTTAAGATTATAATTAAGATTGTAACTATAACTATAATAAATCAAAATAGATAATATAAAGTTATATGTTTCAATAGAGAGTTTGTAAACCTTAAGGATGATTCACACTACAATGAGCAGGGATCAGGCTCGTTAAGAAATAAATGATTTTAAATTAAGTAATTCAGAGTAAAAGCAGCACGAAATGAGGCAGAAACGTCTGAATTGAGTCAAAAAGCAGAAAAGTCTGATGAATTAGTCAAGCCCCCAAACGCTGGAGATATTATATTATTATTAGAAGGTCTTTAGGGATAAGTGAAAGATAAAAGACTACTAAGTATTTATAATTGAAAAGACGTTTTTGTTTATTATAATAAAAACAAAAAAAATAACTGACCTTTATAGTATCTCTATATAGTTATAGATATTTGAAATTTGTTATTGAAAGCTAACGCATAATCTATATAGATTATAAGATTATCTATCATATTAGTTAGTAACTCATTAACAATAGAATGGGGGAGTTGGTTGTTTAACGATTACTCCAAATCTGTGATTTGTTTTTGTTAATACTATAAATGATAATTACAGGATGGTTCAGATCAAGGTAAATATTTTTATTTAATGTCTGTTTTTAGATGTAATTCTTTTATTTAAAATTATGATATAGATAAAATATTTTAAGATCAATTAACAAATTCTATTTATGTAAGTTAAAAAAAAAAAAAGTTATAATATTGTTTATGTTATTTTGTTTTAGCCTGAAGATGCCCAGGAATTATCTTTTCTTCATCCCTAAACAACTTCTAATAAGAATATAGCGAAACATAAGAGATCAACTGGAGCCTGGCTCATCCCTATCTCGTCAGCTAGATGATGCAATATGCATAGTCGGTCACAACGTGCAACAATCAGCCTCACATCTAAAGTCTATAAGTGTGTGCTTTTTTAAAAGATGGAAGAAGAAATTTTCCCAAGCTGAATGAAAAGCTCCCACGTTCGTCTTGTTTTTTGCATAACTGCTCCCGAATCAATCTCATTAAGGGCTATTGCAAAAGCTGCTAGCCCAAACTCAAAAGAATGCAACATCTAAACTGATATTATACACGGATTTTAATCACAACATGGTTTGGAACTGTTTAAAACACGAACAGAAGGCAAGAAGCAGATATAAAATGAAGAAGGGTCGTACAGTGGGCCTTATCCCGGTTACGGTTCAGACGGGGTTCGATGATAAGGCTTGTCTCCTGCCAGGAACGTTCCTGGCTCGTTGTAGCTGAAATCATCCTTTACTGTTGGTAAATTAGGCTACATCATAAAAGAGTCATTAGTGGAGAGTACTAACCATCATCAGCGCTAGAATTGAAATGAGGACACTCAATCTCATCTGGCAGACAGATCTCCTCGTCCTTAATATGTCTTATGTAAGTGAAAGGTTTCTCCTCGATAGTAAGCACTTTGAGATGAGTTGGTAGAATCACTCCCTCCGGTTTAGTCCTTGTTCGACCCGGCCAGATTATAGAACTATCCTCCATCTTCAATCTCATTTTGTCCAATTCCTTCATAAGCAACAACAAATTATTTTTATCTACAATTGATACGAAATATAAACATTGTATCTCTGTTTAGATGCGTAGAAAGTGATTCTTTACGTACTTGTATTCATTGCGCATGCCCGTCTCATAGTTCTGAAGAATTCCTCTCCTTTACCACCCTAGGGTGGTAAAGAAGAGGAATTTTTCAGCTTTACGCACGATTAGCGAGTTTGTTTACATTTAACAAAACTAATTTGCTGTTCTTTTATTAAAGTATAACTGTTTATATCGAGTTTTTAGTGAAAAACAATGAGTGATTTAAGTGATTATGACGAAATTAGAATAATACGCCTCCTGAAATAATTAATTCGGCACAAAATACAACTAATGAATTAATGTAATCTTGATCACAAGAGAAATACGAACTTACATACAGGATTTTTTTTTTTTTTTTCTGTATTTATTATTAAATGCAACAATCGTAGATAAAGTACGGTACGCAACTCATGCGAAAACGGCATTTTGCATTGCTCGTGTGGTTTTACTACCCTTGCTGTCGCTCGGGTGCAAACTACACACTCGCATGCAAAATGCTACCTTCCGCACTCGACTAATGTACTATTATTTTAAAGAACTTAACCCAAAGGCTATTTTCAAGAATTTTTTTTCAGGAACATTACAAAACTCGTCCCCAATTTAACCAATTTCACTCTTACATGAGATGGAACATTACAACACACTCACAATATGTGCTCAGAGGATAACTCCTCTGTCCTGTCAAAAGACAGGACAGAGTTAAATGACAGGAGTCAGTTTCAGACGATGCTTGAAACTGAAAAAAAGAAAGAAGATAATAATAATTGATAATGGATAGAAAGCTTACACTGTTGTGGTAGTACTGTCCTACAGTTATGAAGCGATTGGTACCCTGAACGTTGACCACATCGTATCCTGCATTTATTCTGTCTCCGTTGTCATCAAAAGCAACCTTACCCGTAGCTCCTGACATCAGTACCTGCTTCCTTATGTACCTGCCAGAAACATATAATATAAATACAGTGTATATATTATTATCATTGTACCTAGTGAATCTGCAATAAAAGTCTTTATCTTTATCTAGATTATCTAACAAGCAATTCCTAATTTATATTCTCATAAATTTTAAGACACCACCTAATCTTGTTGGATTTAATTCATATTTTTGACAGAGTATTTACTTTTTTATACTTAATATATATGTTAGACTTAATACAATTTAAATAGCAATAAATAATAAATTTGAATTGTGAAAAACTTTTTATATGTTCCATATCTTGTACCCCACAAACTTAATTTTATTTTTATATAATGCTATTACATCGCTGTTCCACTGGAGGAGTCATAGTAATACTGGTCTTATATTTCTTTGCTATTTAAGTTTCATCACACACCTATTACCCCAATTTCAAACCACTTCCCGTATTTCAATCTCTCCCAAATTTTGCACATGGAAACAATTAAGGTGAAGAATACAGAAACCACAAAAAAAGTTGAAAATAAGACTAGTTTTCAAAAATTGTATTTTTATATTAATTATTTTAATTATAAAATTGTAAAACACTTACTCAAATAGAGTTTTGCCAGTTTCCCAAATAGAGCCGGAGTTATCACAGTCTTTAGGTGCTTCTGTTATATTTTTAGTTGTATTCATATCCCTCAGTGCCGAAGCCAAAACATAACTGAAATAGAGAAAATCAAAAGCAGCATTAGCATTAAAAATTAAAGACAAGTTAACAAATACAGTAGAACCTCGCTTACACGACCCTCAATAACACGACAACCTCTATAACACAGATTTTTTCCAATTCACAATGCAACTCAGAACCTTTATAACAAGTCGTTTTGAGAAGTCAACCTCTATAACGCGACTTTATACAGGAATAGGTCGACCTTGAACAAGTGTAGACTTAAAAACCTCACCCTTAACCTCGATAACACGACTGATAGCCAAAATGACCTTGATAACACGACTGATAGCCAAAATAACCTTGATAACACGACCCTCAACAAAAAGAGCACCTCGATAACAAGACTGTTTCCCTAATCCCCTTGAGACACTTCTTATCGAGGTTCTACTGTATTAGAAAACAAAAGCAAGCCAAAAATCCTAATCAAATTGTTTCAACACTAAATTTAAAACAATTGTTACCAATAACTCGGACAAAACTCTCATATACACAGTCACACTAAATTTAAATCCCATATCGTTTTCCTGGGAAAACCACTAATATGGTAAGATGCACATTGAAGTGGAGTACAAAATGGAAATGTTAAATAAAAATTGTTGAAACCCTGTTTTGAAAATTTGTTTCACAATTTTTTTGGAGTTATTGGAGGGGATGATTAGAGGTGGTCAGCATGCCCAAATTTAGAGCAAAAGTGTATTTATCCATTTTGCCATTTCAGAGGTATGCCACATGTCTGCACAGACTACATAGGAGTCTAGAGATGAAAAAAAAACTTTTTTTTTTAATTAATATTTTACTTTAAAAATACAATGTAAATATGTACTATAGATTTTTTTTAACATTTAACATTATTATAAAATATTTTTTCGCTCTGAGCATTGATTTGCCGTCTGGAGAGCACTGAACCTGCTAAAACTGACACTTTTAGTCCATTTTACAGCTAAACTAATGGATTAAGGAAAAAAAAAAAAAAAATTACAAAGGCTGGAATCCAAACCCAGCCTAAAATACATACCTAGATTGTAACGGTTTTTTGCCCAAAAAAGGTGTTCAGCAGGGCTCAAAACATGAAAATAATACCAATAATGCATGTTTTTAAGAATGGATTTGGATTTTACGGAAAAAAAAATAAGAACTTTTTGTGAGTTGAATTTTTTAGCTGTAAAATAGACTTAAAGTTTCAATTTTAGCAGGTTCAGTGCTCTCCAGACGGCAATGTTTTAATGAGATATCTATTTTATGCTACCTGTGGAATATTTTATTTAAATAAAATTTTAAAATGTTATTTTTTAATTATTTAAATTAATTAGCAGTCCCAGATAAACACCCTGTATTTAATTTTTATACCAGTCCATTATAATAAGGTTCTACTGTATTTAATTTTTATACCAGTCCATTATAATAAGGTTCTACTGTATTTAATTTTTATACCAGTCCATTATAATAAGGTTCTAATGTATTTAATTTTTATACCAGTCCATTATAATAAGGTTCTACTGTATTTAATTTTTATACCAGTCCATTATAATAAGGTTCTACTGTATTTAATTTTTATACCAGTCCACTATAATAAGGTTCTACTGTATTTAATTTTTATACCAGTCCATTATAATAAGGTTCTACTGTATTTAATTTTTATACCAGTCCATTATAATAAGGTTCTACTGTATTTAATTTTTATACCAGTCCATTATAATAAGGTTCTACTGTATTTAATTTTTATACCAGTCCATTATAATAAGGTTCTACTGTATTTAATTTTTATACCAGTCCATTATAATAAGGTTCTACTGTGTTTAATTTTTATACCAGTCCATTATAATAAGGTTCTACTGTATTTAATTTTTATACCAGTCCATTATAATAAGGTTCTACTGTATTTAATTTTTATACCAGTCCATTATAATAAGGTTCTACTGTATTTAATTTTTATACCAGTCCATTATAATAAGGTTCTACTGCATTTAATTTTTATACCAGTCCATTATAATATGGTTCTACTGCATTTAATTTTTATACCAGTCCATTATAATAAGGTTCTACTGCATTTAATTTTTATACCAGTCCATTATTATAAGGTTCTACTGCATTTAATTTTTATACCAGTCCATTATAATAAGGTTCTACTGCATTTAATTTTTATACCAGTCCATTATAATATGGTTCTACTGTATTTAATTTTTATACCAGTCCATTATAATAAGGTTCTACTGTATTTAATTTTTATACCAGTCCATTATAATAAGGTTCTACTGTATTTAATTTTTATACCAGTCCATTATAATAAGGTTCTACTGCATTTAATTTTTATACCAGTCCATTATAATAAGGTTCTACTGCATTTAATTTTTATACCAGTCCATTATAATAAGGTTCTACTGCATTTAATTTTTATACCAGTCCATTATAATAAGGTTCTACTGCATTTAATTTTTATACCAGTCCATTATAATAAGGTTCTACTGCATTTAATTTTTATACCAGTCCATTATAATAAGGTTCTACTGCATTTAATTTTTATACCAGTCCATTATAATAAGGTTCTACTGTATTTAATTTTTATACCAGTCCATTATAATAAGGTTCTACTGTATTTAATTTTTATACCAGTCCATTATAATAAGGTTCTACTGTATTTAATTTTTATACCAGTCCATTATAATAAGGTTCTACTGTATTTAATTTTTATACCAGTCCATTATAATAAGGTTCTACTGCATTTAATTTTTATACCAGTCCATTATAATAAGGTTCTACTGCATTTAATTTTTATACCAGTCCATTATAATAAGGTTCTACTGTATTTAATTTTTATACCAGTCCATTATAATAAGGTTCTACTGCATTTTTGAATTCAGCATTCAATGTATTAAATAAGAAGAAATTGAAATAAATACATAAACCATACGTACATACTGTCCTGAATGTGAGCTTTCTCATTGGTTGCGTTGACGAGTCTAAGACCAAGAGCACCAATAGGAACATTGGAAGCTTCCAGTGCTTGTTCGGAAACAATCCAAACGTAACCTCCCTCTGTCATATTCATAGCAGCGGCATCTCTGAAGATGATCTTAGCATCTCTTTTACTAAAAACCAAACCAAATAAGATTTATCATTTCTCTCAAATTCTAATTTAAATTTATTACACAAAAGATTTTGTCAGGAGAGAAATTATTAAAATAAAATACATATAAATTAAAATAAAACTATTTCAATTATAATTTATGTAATGAAAAATGTTTTGTTAAAACAAAACAAATGGATATTATTATCAAAAACAGTGAAAAATTAAACAAATGACAATAGATGATAAGGGTGATACCAGTTTAAAGTGCTATTTTGCAATCTAAAATTGGACTTATACTGAAAATTTTGACTTTTTAAAAATATTCAGGAAAAATTATGGAATGTTCTCGGACTAATTCCAGATATATTGCAGCATGCGGGACAGATGGGAAATAATTTTTTAAATTTTTAGGCAGGAATTAAGTTTATTTGGAACATGCTAATTAATGCACGTGAATTACACATTTTCATGCATGGTTGTTACATTTCACACGTTAAGAAAATATTTTGATCAGTAGTTTAAAATGAAAATCCAATTTTAATACACCCTTAAATAGCACTCTTAAAAGCCTAAACAATGAACTATAACTTAACCTAAACAGTTTTTGAAAATAGACTTTAATAACATGCACGGTAATTACGTTTAAAAGGGTACGTAACTGGAGGAACAATCGGAATTAGCGCTAGCTCCCAACTGAAGGGTTCAGCTCATCGGCTCATCCCCTATCAACTGTTGCTATAAAACAGTGTTGCAGCATTGCAAAAATCTCTCGCCACTTAAAATCTCCCTGCCACAACCAGAGTAGGGGTCACATATATATAATGCCACGGTAATTACATTTTTTAAAAGGACAAACTTTAACCTGAAGTTCCGTTTAGTAATAATTTATTATTTTTAATAACTAACACATTTTAATCCTGGTAGGACCCTACTTCAAAATTATCCAATAAGTTTTTGAATAAAATTATTAATGTATGAGCTAGAGTGAAGTGAATAAGAACAACTGACTTAAGGACAGCCACGGTTGTTAAAAAATCGCCTTTTGAAAATTTTTGTAGAGATTAAAATTAAGCGGCGCATTATTTTTTTGCTTGGTTGTAGTTCTGTTAGCTTAACTGAGTTACCATGAAGAAAAATCCTGTCAATTATGTGAAAAACGCTCCAGTTATTCATCTAGGACATGAAAATTGCACTTTAAATTGGAATCACCCATAAACATGTGGACTGTATAAAAATAATAAAAAGGATAACTATAAATTTAATATATTCTTAAGTAGAAAGATGAAAATGGAAGTAATAAAGATAAACGTACTAACACCAGACAAGTAGATGCAGATTCGGAAATTTATTTCATTCAACTTGTGTTTGATGGTTGTGTAACAGATATAAAATAACTAACTGTCCCCGCCGAACATTTTTTTTACAATTAAAGAAAAACAAAATACAAGTCAACAAAAAGCAAAGTCAAATAACTTTTGAATATGATTTGGTAGAAAAAGTGGGAAAATCTCATAATTTAGGTAAATTCTTCCTGTTTTATCAAATACCCCAAAAAAGCAGTGAAAAGTAAAGATGAAATTTAAAAAAAAAAATTCTGTGTAAAGAGAAAAAGAGTGTAGAGCTAGATTCTCTTTCTTTTTCCAACAAAAAAGGGAGGATATCTCTAACTCCTACTACTGCTTAGTTATGTCTACCCTTCTCTTTCTTGATCACTAGAATTGTTTGTTTACAACACATTTTTTAATAATTTAGAAAGATAACACTGATTATATTGTCAAATAAGTACAACAATAAACAGATTTAATATGATTTTATTTTACCTTGCATACAAAAGGTAGACTCGAGCTTGAGCGAATTTCATTTCCATCAGATCAGAAGTGAAATTCTCTAAACCAGCCTCGAATTCAACGACTGATTCGACCTGGAAAATACACAGGTGTTTATAATACAACCAGTTGATTGATCAAGGTAATCAAAGAACAGGTTTAAACCTATTAAGGTGGCTGTGTCAATGCAATGACTGAAGCGACTATGGCTACACGGCTACAGCCACATGGCTCAAGTCATTTTTTTTATCTTTCAATCCTGCGACTCAAGTCGTACGGCTCTAGCCAAGGGCTCGTATAACTTCGACTTTGAGCCGCTTTTATAACTTCAAATCTGATTTTCAGTGGCTTTGGTATCATCGTAGAGGAAACCTGATGTCATTATTGTCTCTTCTTCAAGAAGTAGAAGGAGAAGTGCAACTAATTGTACTGCTACAGCAGTTAAAAAGAAGTAATCCTCATCTGTTGGAAGTAATAAAGATAAACATACTAACACCAGACAAGTAGATGCAGATTCGGAAATTTATTTCATTCGACTTGTCTTTGATAGTTGTGTAACAACCAAGAACAGCGGAGGATTTCAAAACATCTTTATACAGAGACATTTATTAAAGGATAATTCTGTGCTTAAAAAATTTTTCCGTTTAAATATTGATCAGTTCAATTACGTTTTGCTACTCATTGAAAGTGAACATATAAGAGAGTGTTGTAGTAAAGTAAAGCAGCCTATAGCCCCACTGAAAAACTGGGAAATTCTCAGATAGAAAATTTCATCATAATAATAATTATCAATGTACCAACTTTCAAGAATAGCACAAAGCTTTTATTCTCTCTTAAATTTGTCATAGAAACATAAAATACATAGAACTAAGCAGAAAAGACATCGTGTAGAGGGTTAAGGAGACTTAGGTGCTCTCAACTAACTAGATTAATTTTGCATTATCCATTTTTTCTATCAGGAAAAAGATATAAATACTTCCGGCTGTTATGGCTAGACAACAACTGTTATGGCTAGACTGCTCGAGTAGGCAGTCGAATCATACAGCTCTGAGCCGCCTCACTAAAGCTGCTTCAGCCGTACAGCTACAGCCGTGTCATTGGAAAGGGTTCCAATCATTTACCTAAAAGGAGTTATATTTATGAGCAGTGCTGCTAGAGTAATTTCCGTCATTGGATTGACCCTCTACCTTTAACTTGAAATAACAAGCAAAATATGAAATAGTTAACTGCTTGTAGACTGCAGTCATCATGGTCTTCTCAGTGATTCGCAGTCTTCAGTGGTCACTTCCCACATTAAAGCTGAGTTAACTCAAATTTGGCATTTAAGGTACAAACAGCAAATATGATATTCTTATAGTTGGCTCTCCACACTGAATATGCTATTTTTTTTAAAGGACCAACCTGTACTTTGATTTCTACATCATCGTCGTGGCTCTGTGAGGTTGTTTGGAATCTGCCTAGAATGGCTCGACCATCAGTGTCCGAGCTGTGTATGAATATCACTTTCATATAGTTGAAATGCTTGAGTAGATCCACCCAGACATCCGCTTGATGTGAGTACGGTGGAACTGTACGAAGAAACGAAACGTGGATATTCTGCAACAAAATAAATCAGTTTTCATATTAGAATTTATACATCTAGTTTGCTGTATTGTTCTGACTACAGCTAGAACAAAATATGTGACTTAGATAGTCAGAGTCCCAATACCTCATGGCAGTTTGATTTCTAAAGCTGGTGCAACAGATGAAAACATTATCTGTGTATCGGGGGTAAAGGGCACTATACTATGAGCCAAATTGTAAATTTTTCGGGAGAGCTATTTTAATGATTTATGGACAAGGCCATACTGATAAGACTAATAGCTCTCTCACTCTACTAAGTGGAGTGGATATAGGGCACTATCTGGACATAATGCTAACTTATTCTTAATTCTCTGGAGGTAAACAGCTACATGTCCAAATAGTGCTCTTTACCTCCCCAGCATGTTGGTTCATAGTGCCTTTTCCAACTGGCTAAATCTGTGAGTTTTAGTTTTAGCACATAGTGCCTTGTACCTCTAAATCACATGTGGGCAACCCCCGGCCCGCGGGCCAGATCCGGCCCGTGGCATGTTTTGATCCGGCCCGCGGACATGCAAAAATTTAGTTTACTCCAACTGCTTATTTTTTTACTTTTGACCAAATTTTCGAAATTACAGTTAAATTCCCTATAAAACTAGAGCACTTTCATTTTTGGAAACCAATAACTAAACACTGAAATAACAGTTCAAACGTTCAAAAATTTATGGAATACTTAGAATGCCCACTCACTATTTTCCTAGAAATACTTTTGGAGGCTGTCAAATCTCACAAAAACTTCCTCATTCAATACCCTTTTGAACGGTATAATCAACATTGCGATTCCGCATCGATTTCATGGAGAAATTCAAGTTCAAATGAAAAAAAAAAACGTCACCTGCAATACTTTTTTTGTAGGTACGGTACCTACCAAAATGCTTGGGTGGAACGAGAAAAATCCACAACAATTTTTTTTCAAATGAGAATTTAATACATAAAACATTTCAATAGAAAACCACTTTTGGTTAAGAAAAATTAGATATATCTGTAATAATATCATGATAATGTATCAATGTATCACTTGTGCTTTTCTTTAAATTTATATAGTATTTCTTATAATGTGTATCACTTTTTTTATTACATTTTTTTAATTCATATACTTACTACTCGAAATACCAACTTTGTTTTATTTTAATAAATCCCAATCATAAAAATCATTAAAAACCATGGGAATGAACATTAACACAAAGGATCTTACAGGAGAATTTTCTACTATTTTGAAAAATACTAATTCATACTTTCAAGTTTCCTTTAAAAACCAGGCCATTTTAAAACTTCTTTTAAAAATTATGATATTACCATTCATGCTTATTCAATATCTGGGGCAAAGATCACAGTATTTTTTTACCACGGTGTTCTACAGACTACCCCCCCCCCCCCCCCCCCCCCGGATATTTGAATAAATATTTTGATCAGGCCCGCGACTCGGAGGAACCGCGACAATCCGGCTCCAGGCGAGAAAAGGTTGCCCATGCCTGCTCTAAATAATTATTATAAAATGCCATTTTTCAAAACTGGTCTTATTTCCAATTTTTTTTTTTTTTTTCTGTATTGTTCACCTTAGTTGTATCTATGTGCAAAATTTGGGGAAGATTAAATAAAGGTAAGTGGTTCAACATTGGAGTAATAGTGTGTGCGATGAAACTTAAATAGCAAAGAAATTTGATGCCATTTTTTTTTTTTTTTTTTTTTTTGGGGGGGGGGGGGGGGTTCTGTATTCTTCACCTTAGTTGTATCTATGTGCAAAATTTGGGGAAGATTGAATGACGGTAAGTGGTTCAAAATTGGGGTAATAGGTGTGCGATGAAACTTGAAAACCAAATAAATTTGACGCCATTTTTTTTTTAATTTTTTAATTTTTGGTTTCTGTATTCTTCACCTTAGTTGTATCTATGTGCAAAATTTGGGAAAGATTGAATGACGGTAAGTGGTTCAAAATTGGGGTAATAGGTGTGCGATGAAACTTGAAAAGCAAAGTAATATAAGACCAGTAAAAAGGGGGGAAAAATGAATAGGAAACTGTTAAACAGATATAGCAGAAGGAGTTTTTGCACGGATTAGGCCAATAGGGAAGTCTCAGTCCCTCAGAGGAAGTACCAAGCTAGGGATCTTTGAAAGCAATGTAAAAGCTGTGCTGCTATACGGATGTAAAACACGGAAAGTAACAAGAATATTCCCAAACAAGCTACAAGTATTCAACTGCCAGAGAAGAATCCACAATCTACACTGGCCAGAGAAGAGCGGAAAAAATCCAATAAGGGAGATTGTAAAATCAAGGACAGTAGATTCTAACAGGGAGTGCTGACAACTGTTTGTACACCCTCTACACCAATAATAAGTAAGTAAGTATTAGTAATTGATGAAATCAAGTTACCTTATCTGAGAAAGCAGAGTCCCTCGATGATATTCCGATGACAGGGATGTGGTAGAAGCCACTCGTATATGACACTGCAGCTGGTGACAGATCCCCGGTGAGAGGATGTGAAACTACAACCGCATACACCTGTGTATTTTAAATCAGTTATATAATAATCACAACAGCCAGTTAAAGGCTTAGGCCTGCCAAAGGGTTTATACAAGTATATATACAATGTTATATAGGGTGGTAAATATACAAGTATAATAGGGTTAGCGTGACCCTCCATCAGATTATATAAACGACATTTGTAACTGGTTAACGCCACTTCCCTTAAAAAGGTACCCATTTATTTTGTGATGCTGGGTCAATCCTCAAATACTATTTTATTTGCAGTTGATATGCACTTGGGGACAGCTAATTTTTATTGCTGGTTGTTGGTTGCATTACTCATTACTAGGGTTAGGAATTGACATAAAAAGCATATTTTTTCCTTAGTACGAATTACGTCCACAGAAATTACGTCCACGTAAAATTACGTCCACAGCTTTAGCTCTACATTCAGTCAACCACAGTCACAAGTTTAACTTCCAGGAGGTAAAGGTGTTAGCTCAGGAACCGGATGAGCATAAGCGACGTACCCTGGAAATGCTATTTATTAAAAAGGATCCATTATCATTAAACTTTCGAAGTGATATTGATAATTTGCATGGAGTTTATTCTGGACTGATTGTACAAGAAACATAAATATGGAGGGTCGAAAATTATGAGTTTTTGTAGTTTGGACAATTTTTGAATTCAATTTGAATGTAGTTTCAGTGTGTTGCCGCTAGATGGCGCCACTGGTTTAATTTTAGATTGTTACCTTTTCTTGGTTATCTTTTTTATATTTACCTAGTTAAACATTTTTCACATATATTTATTTATTTATTCTCATTCTCTAGTCATTTTTTCTTAAATTGTTTGAATATTCTAGTCTTTTTTTAAAAAAATCTCAAAACATTTTTATTCAATAGTATGTTACATTAGTTCTCATTCCATATGTTTCTCATTGTAAGTTTCTCTAGCTTTGTGTTTTTAAGTTTAGTTTTTCTAATTGTAAACTCTTTTAATCTTAATTGCATCCTGTGTAAACTTTTTGTATTTTCTTTTGTTTTAGATCCTATGAAGAAGGTTTAAAGAATAAACCGAAACGTCGGGTTTTTGAGTATGTTGTGAGTGAATAGTGTTTTTATGACCGAGCCCTGGGTTTTCTCTGTGCTTATATATATATATATATATATATATATATATATATATATATATATATATATATATATATATATATATAATATGAGTTGAGAGGCGCTGACATTGATATATATATTTGTATGTATATAAAAGCAATCAAAAGTTGAAATATTCTGCATTCATAAATCTAATGATAAATTATTACCCAAATTGATTGAATAGTTTGAAATAAAAAAAAAAATACAGAGTGAGAAAAAGAAAATAAAAATATATAGAAATTATAATCAATGTTGGTATTTTATTGTGAGTTTAGACCTCACAAAAACTTGGTTAATTTGTTGATCGGGTCTCGTTAATCACTGTTAGGTTTCAATTGTACACAGGATTTTCTTTTTTTTTAAATATTTTATTTCACCCCTTTTGAAAATATTAATTTAGTTTGTATCTGAATTGGAATTATGAAAACAAGCCTATTAGTTTGATTATGAATAATTTTAGACATTTTGAATCGACAGGGTTGTCAATAAACAAATAGTTTGTTTTATAAATAGACTGTCATTTGGTGTGGCACATAGCTTCCTCGGATCCTATCACGTACTTTATTCATTTTATGCTTTTACAAACCATTATTTTCTAATTTGTTTAATTGTTTCCCCCGTTTTTTAATCCGTCAAAATCGTTTCGATTTTGTACAAGAATTAAAGTATCAATTAAGAAAAATTTAAAGAGCACAGTGGGTTCAAATTTATCTGGGGCTATCTGCGGGTTACTTTAAGGTAAACTTCAAAAGTTTCATACAAATCAGATAAGTACTTTTGAAGCTGTAGGTGTGAATAAATGTATGTTTGTGCGCATGTGGAAGAGAAGCAAATGAGCGCAGAAGGTTGAAACTTATATGGAACCAGCAAAAAGCTAATTATGACTTACCATAGAAATTTCATTGAAATCCGATGTGTAGTTTTTAAGATATGATGGTTCGCAAAAATTGAGCGACAGACAGACAGACATGGAACCAAAAGTATTCCCTGATTTCTGTTTTGGAATTTTTTAAATCGGAGACTTAAACTATTTTCGTTTTTCAGAACGATCACATAGCTTCCGTTACCTTCGGTAATCTCGTAAGCAAAATTGTTTATACTAAGTATGAAAATATATACATTACATACAATTCAATATTTAATTTAATAATACAGAAAAACCTCGCCTTACGAAATAATTACAATGATACAAACACGAATAAGTTGATGATTTAAGTGATAATTTCGATAATGACAAACATTTAATAAAATATTAGATGAATTAAATTAATTAAAATATTTGGTACTATAAAATCAGAGATTTTTATGTCCCTCCCAATAAAATATATCATATCTCGATAAGGAATGGTTCTTGAAGTATTTTTATTCGATTAAGCTCAATAAAATACGTAATAAAGGACACCACACTCGACTTATTTCATAAAATGTCCAATTTTATAGACCCCTCCCCCCCCCCCCCCCACAAAAAAACACTCACTAAACTTTCCGGGAAACCTTCAGATCTTCTGCCAAAACAAACCCATAAACTCAGTTTTGTAAATGGATAAATTGTGTCACTTTTCAATCGCAATTTTACCCAAGGAATAGGAAAATGCCAGTTTTAGAAGAAAAGAGTTAACATATATGTAATGACAACGCAGTTTGATTCCCAGTCAGATAGTAATTATTTTTTCCTTCAGTTGACCGATAAAGTGGTTGTTATCTCACTCAAAATATTACGCAAAACAGCAGATTCCTGCACTTTTACTACTTGATCCCACTCATTTTACTTTACCGCACTCCAGTGTTCCAACTTTCGAACATAAAGAACTTAAATATAAACAAAGATTAAATAATACAAATTAAAATAATAACAATGACAAATAATGATTATATTTTAACTAACTACATGACTTAAACACTATGTATCAAATATTAAAATGTTAAAATATAAAAAAGTAAAGATAGAAAGTCTAAAAAAAAAAAAAAAATCAAATTTGATGATGAATTTGGTGTAAGTGTTATGATAAACAATAATAACAGCACTTGGTCAGGTTTGCTGAATCAGGCAAAATAAGGCAGTTTACAGCCTGTTTAGTTTATACTGTAAAACCTCTTACATGTTGATGAACACTCTATTATTTTATATTTTATTTACAGATTAAAAACTAACTGTAGGAAAAATTTAATGTGCAACTCGAGCTTAAAGTGTTTTTGCTGCACTCGAGAAACCTTTCCACCTTCTTCGGCTCGTGCGTAAATATTTCTCTCCAGTGCAGCAAAGTGCCAACTATTTTGTTTAATAATAATTATTCAATTTAGCCTTGAAAACCCGAAAAAACTATCAGATGGAAAACACTGAACGAAGTAATTATTTATAAGAAATATTAAGTAGCCGACTTCAGCAGCCAACTTTTCTAGTCATTAACTGATTTCTGTTGATTATTGTAAAGTTTCTTGTTAATTAATTATAATTTAATCATGGCTATTACAGTCCATATTATATTATATTCTAATTATTATTTATTTATTCAGTTCTAATTGTTGTCATGGTTAAAAGCACCTATACAAAAGCTATGTTAAGATAAATGTGTTTGTGTACATTTAGAGAAGAAACTAATGGCCATAGATGGTTGAAACTTATATAGGACCAACAATGGGCTAGTTATGACCTACCATACAAATTTCATTAAAATATGACGATTGGTTTTTAAGATATGTTGGTTTGGAAAAATCGACCAACAGACAGACACGAAACCAAAAATGTTCCCTGTGTGTGTTAGTTTTAATAACAATGAAATGCCTAATTTTAGTATTTTGGGGGCTCTGCCTCCCCCCTTTCAAAAGTTATAAGGACATAAAAAAAGCATATTTCTGGGTTTATAGAATATTTTCACATATTTTGCACGTTTGAGAATATTATGGAATATTTCAATGATAAAGAAATTCTAAGGAAAAAAAAAAACAAGTTTAAAGCCGTGTGTAGCAAATAATCTAGGTCAAGTCAGGTAGTGTTAAGTCAAGTTCAATGTCAATGACTCTTTTATAAGGACTAAGTAGCGTACTTAGAGGATAACCATTGGCACATTCGTAGTAACATTAAATGGTTTACGGATTAACTCCTCCTTTAGAAACATGGTAAAATATTTTGGGTTTTTGCTTACGGTGCCTTCCCCCTTCCAGTCTCAGGTGAACCTGAGCGTTGCATACATACTGAAAGCTGGTGTGAGTTTAAAAGTGTCTTTCCCTAAAATGGTCCATATAACCTGCTTGGCCCATGCTATAAATGACTTAATTTCAGTGGGTAAACAAATTTTTATTTAAGCTCGTGTGTCCATCTTCAAAGAAATGCTGCCAGGGACCCCTCTTCCTCCAGATAGAGAACTTGGATAAGAGCGGCCCTTTATTACGCCGAACATGGAGAAAAAGTGAAAGTTCTATCAGAATACATTCGACGAAGAGGATAACATGGCAATAAAAAAAGCGAAGCAAGCACTGGAAAAAGTTCAAAATTTGAACCAGCTAAATTTTATACCAGCTCATTTTTTTAAGTTTCCACAGATGATAGAAGAATGGGAGGTGCAAGGCACTTCGTTGACTTCAGCTGCTAAAGTTGTCTTGGAACTCCAAAAAGCTGCGATGGAATGGCCAAGCCAAAAAGGAGAGCAAGCCAGAAAAAACTGGATACTGCTTTAAATAGATATCCAGATTGGAACGAAATAGTTAATATATTTAAAATAATGCAAGGCGGAAGCGCAGTATCAAGTATTAAAGATGCTCTATATTGAAGCATATGCCAATTGTTTCTGCCAACGTGGAAAGTTCATTTTCGAAATTAAAAAATATACAAGCAAAAAATTGCTTGAAATTGACCACAGAAAATATTGAAAAGATAATTATATGACAGTATAATAAATTTAATCAAAGTATAGTAGTTTAATTAAAGTATAATAATTTTATATTTGTTAACAAAGCATATTGCTACATAAAAAGAGGTGTAAAAAACCTTCTTCATGTTATATACATATAAATATGTATATCCAGAAATTCTAATAAATTTTATTAAGTAGTAAATGTGTTTTTTTGAATTTATCAATAATGTTGATATCCAGTATTTTTTAATTATTATTTAAAATCTTATTAACAATTATTAATTTTTACAAATGTATTTCTCACTACCTACAAGGGAAAAGTTTTAGTTCAGGAAACCTTGATATACAGTGAAAACCGTTAAACACAAAACTGAAGACACCAAAATATTTTTTTTTTGTGTTAAAAGAAAATTGTGTTAAACAATGCATACAAAAAAACACCAATATTTTTTATGTCAAATTTTATTAATTTATACTTGTAGGTATTGCTCTGCATATGTCTTGTCCAACACATCTTATTAGATAAACTAACACTATTCACATTTCAAATTAATACATTTTTCATGTTGTGTTCGACTAATAAAGTTTTCACTGTATTATTATACAGACATATTGTTATAATGCCAAGGGTACACCATTAAGGTTGAAAAAAATATAGTTACAAATAGATGATACCCTTTGCGATATGAGAGACTTGCAGACGTTCAATGCAGTTCTAATTGGATTGGGGTCCATCTGAATAGCTGTTGCATAGTACGTAACTCCTCTAGGTACATACTGACTGTCAAAATTCAAATGCTGAAACAAAATAGAATAATTTTATTCATTAATAAATTATAAACAACAACAATAATATCATTTATTGAAGTAATTCAAATCGGTTCAATGGCCGAGGTACCTTGATGGGTTGTAAGGTTAAAATGTTTTTGTTTTTTTTCTCTCGTTATAATACAATAATAAGGATATGAAGAAGTAGATAATCTTTAAATTTTGTTAGAGAAAGTACAATATATATACAACATATTATTGCATTAGCATCTTGCTTAATAATAAATTAGTAAAATTATTAAGTAACAAATTAAAAAATAAGTTGTACAGTAGAGTCTCAATAATCTAACTCAGATACCTATATACTTGGATTATTGAAAATTTATGAAAAATGTGAATTTGTAATTCTACTTTTTAATTATTTATTGAAAAATAATAACATTCACATTTGATTTTCATTAAGCGGCCCACACACTAACAGTTTAACTGAAGATAACGATCTGTCCGTCCACGGAGCTTGGCCACACACTCGTCAGTTTTCCTTAAGATGACGGACTGCAGTCGGAGGTGGACTTTAGGTGTGTGGAGAGTAGAGGCAAGGATCGGATGGAAGGAGAGATGACAGTCCGTGGACTGTCCGGCCTGTGCCTCAAGATCAATGCCGCCCTACACTATCAGTCGGCCTACAGGCGTAGAGTGATTCGTCTTTATTTTGTTTATTTCCCTTCGTCGGACTGCAGTTAAAAATCGACAGATATCGGCCTGCAGGCATTCATCGCACAGTATATGGTGCATACAGGCACAGATCTGTAGTTTTTTACGATTGCCTGCAGGCGGTGGACGGGTAATGTGTGGTGGTCTGAGATTTTGGCCTTACGATAATCGTATACGATAACGGCCTGCAGTTAAACTGTAAGTGTGAGGGCCCCTTTAGGTTTTAAAAGAATTTCTTCACATTCTGTTTCCAATCACACACAGTTACACACCTAACTCCCATGCAATTGTTTTCAGGGATATACCTTCACCTATACCCAACAACGCATCTATTTTCACTGCAAATGGAAGTTCGGAATGTTTTTGTTCACCCATTATAAAAATGATACGCGATCCTTTTGGTTAAAGATCTTAGTTAAAGTATAGTGGCATATTCATGTTCCAAAGCTAATACCTCCTTGTGGTGTCAGCTGAGTTAGGGTAAATATAATGGCATATTCATGTTTCAAAGCTAATACCTACTAGTGGTGTCAGTTGAGTTAGGGTAAGCATATTAGTGGCATATTCATGTTTCAAACTAACAATGTACACAAGGAAAAAAAACCTTGGATGAATAAAAATGAACTTGTTGCCAATTGTTGGCATCCAAGTCCACTTTTCTTATAATAATAACACAAATAAAGTTATTGAAGTTCTACTGACGACATTGTACAATCATCCCCTTTAACTATCAACACATTTTGATTAATATTAAATATTTATTGCATTATGCTCGCTTCAATGATAAGAGCCACGTAAAGCCGTTATTAAAACCATTTTAAGAAGAAACTTGTTTTTAAGAGTACTAACTATTAGTGAGTTTGCCCTACTTGTTTAAGACAAAGGATGATTTTGTTGCAATGATAACAAACTTATAAAATCTCTTTAAGATAAGACGTATAATGTGTATTGTAGTTAAAATGATAGTTGACTTACAGCGATTGTTTCTTGAAACTGGTTTGCACTTTCATTGTTGGATAGAACTCCTCCGATATTGAAATAAGTCGGGTTACTCGCAGTAGCAAAATGAAACAAGGTAAAAAAAAATACGAACATCTTCACCTGCAACAAATAATACAAAAAATGTTAGTAAATTAGATGGTTTTTAAGGCAAAATTAGTTATTAAAGCAGAAAGTTTAAGAAACTTACTAGGATAACCGAGATAAGTGTTTGGCTATCCTCCTTTAAACTTTTCTTTTTGGTTCTGTTAATTTATCCTCATCCAGATGAGGTAGTAGTAGTAGTAGTCTAGTACTTTCTACTAGAATGGGTAGGACGAACCACTTGTTCGAACCTTGCAATTAGGCCATCACTTAGGCCCTTTTTACGCCCAACGGTAGAGAGTTCCAGCCACTTCACACATCATACCTCTGTACATAGTACTGCCGAAGCGAGTATGATGTGATCAATAGTGAGCCATATAAATCAGAGCGTCACGGCGAGGAATCGAACCCCGTCTCGTTCCATTCATGATTCAGTGATGGCCGAGCAGACGTGGTTTAACCCACGCGGCCACGCTGGCTCTCCCTCCAGATGAGGTAAATCTTTAGTCAACAACCTTCTTTGTAGAGGCAGTTGGAAAAAGGCATGGGCCTCTCTGATGTAATGTTTTGATAAAGGGATACATTCTCTCAAATGTATAAATCATGCCAAGGTATTATCGACCGCATCTATAGCGTCCCCTAGATTAGCTCCAGGTAGAAATTGACTTATTCTCAGTGTACACAAAGGTCGACAATCATATCACTAAAGTTTTCCGTCCAGAGTTTAGAACTGTTCCAAAGCAATGCATCGTTCTCTGCTGCATAGATGTTATTGGTCCAAACATTACTTTTCTTTCCTCCAGGAGAGCTCTGGGACCTGCCTAGCTGGTAAGGCTCTTCTAGTGAATATTTCTTTCATCATCCTCTGGATGTGTCCAAACCATATTAACTAAGATGTCTTTATCGTCTCTTCAATAGTCTTAAGTCTAAATTTTTCCAAATGAACGTGTTCTTCTTAATCTTACCCCTCCTAGTCTTTCCAGCCATTTCACTCAAATATATCGTTTCCATTTTTAGCAACTTACTCCCACATTTGTCAGTCCATGATTCACCCGAGTGTGGGAACAAAACCATTCTTATATACAGCATTCATAGTTCGGTTAATTCGGATTGTACGTGCCATCGAAATTTCTTCGAGTTGGACCTCTAACTGGTTTATATACAGGAGGGTTGTTTTTCTTCAGGAAATTAGCGAAGCACCGTGAAGCGGCTATTGAAAATTCAAAAGTACACAAAATTAAGGTCTTTAATTTAATATGTGGGATTTTATCACTTAACCTCAAAGTGGTGGCACGTACAATCCGAATTTACCCATAGTTCGAGAGGGACCTCTATTTTGCTCAGAAATTTCTTTTAATTCGATGACAAATGGAGTCAACAGGCGGCTGAAATGATTTCTTTACTCAATTCCTTCATTCTTCCGTCAACACTGAGCATAAACCAGTTACTTATCATAAAATACAAATTAAGTCCATGTAACACAATATTACACATATATCACATTCATCTATACATATTTCACACTCACAATAGTGAGAAATTACAAGCACTTCATGGCGCATAATAATTATTCACTAGTTTCTATTCTATCTAGCGCTATATTTCTTCATAATCAATTATTTCTGAGTTCTCAGGTGAGGTTGTTCCTATTCATATTTTTTCTTGATACTCTCCGTCATTTTTCGTTAACTTCATTTAAAGACTGATTTCTAGACATAAATATCAGACTGTATATAATATTATGGAGCAGCTTTAGAATACGGTTACCAAAATTAAAGCTGACATTAATAGAAACGTAATTTAAGGATAATTCAACTTTTCGTGTCTAGTATACCGAGTCTACCTGATATCTTAAATTACTATCAATCTATGCTCGAATGTAAACAAACAACAAAACACCTGTTTTAATTTAAATGTTTACTCTTTATCTTCTGAAAACCCAGATTAAACTCAGGTTATTATATTTTCGGCTTGGTATCCTGCCCGGAAAAGATCACTTACTTGAGTTTTGCTCATCATCATTAATTTTAACATTATTATTACATTGTTGTTTCGTATCGTAAATATTAGCTAAAATTTGAATCGTTCGTTATTATTTGTTTCATAAATATTGTATAACATATTCATATGTATTTGTTGATTGTTAAATTAAATCCGGGGGCACGGCGGCAGTGCCTCGGCCAAGCACAGCCGCACAGCTGTACCAACCTTTACTGGAATCAACTCAAGGCATTTTGATTTTGGACCCCCCCCCCCCCCCCTCCCCCCTCTATTATCTTATTAAAGATATTTAGATATGTAAAATTAATTTTAAGTTTGAGTTCATTACAAACTGAACCAGAAATAAAAATGTCACACCTCTACCCATATTAGTTCATAAGAAATAATAATACTCAAGTTTTGTTGTTACATCACTGATCTATTGACTCATCATAATTCTAAGGCACTTCTAGCAATCCTAGAAACTTAAAATTTTGTATATAAGTAGAGTTTATTGTACAAATAAAGAAAAAGAAATATGTGTGAAGCTCTCACGCATTAGAAGTGAAACTTAAGTTTTAGAATGCATTGCTTTCTTTCATTTTTTGACGAATTTATTACATATTTCAGGATTAAGAAATGGTTATGGGAAATTTGTTTGAAAAAAAATATATATTGCTTCGCTAAGGCAACCACATTTATTCCAATATAAATATATGTTTGTTTTGATTTCCTGGTCTTTAAATAGATACAATACAATTAATCTGTAAAATGTTACACTTGGACGAGTCTCGAATCGCAAACTTCGTTACACGATTCCACTATATGAAAAAATTCACTCTACCACCGCCCAAGAAATTTCACTTCAAAATCCGAAAAATGCTAGGTCTTTGTCCCTCTTAAGGCTAATAATAGAAAAACCGGCTGTGCAAATTTAATTAAAACAAATAATAATAATTTGCGCTACAAGCGCTTTCTAGTAGAGACTTTTGAAACTAGAGTATTATTTTACTCTCATTAATAGAATTTTATATTGGAATAAGTGTGAGTGATCTTTATTGAGTATTGAGCTCGAAGATTGCAAACATACACTGCTCGCTCTTCAGCGCTCGTACACCAGATAATTGTTTAGTTCAATTTAAACACCCCACTTACTTTGGCAGTTTAGTCTTTTCGTTTGAAACCCCTTCTTTTAAACTCTAAACAATGATAATCATAATTATTTCTATGCTGTGATAATTAAACACTTAGTTTTTTGAAATATTTCGCCTTCAATTTGGGACATTTTCAAGCCAGAAATTTGATTAGACCAAGATCTTTTATATATATATAATATTATATATATATATATATATATATATATATATATATATATATATATATATATATATATATATATATATAAAATATAGATAGATATTTATCATAAATACATTTATTTATCTAAAAATTAATAATTTATAAATTCAATATTAATTTGGTGTAGAAACTAATAAAGAAAAAAATATAATAAGGTTCATACCAACAATATACTTAATTCGGTCGATTCATTCATTTAATAAAATTAGTCTACTCATCAATAAAGAAGCATTTTTTTGAAGTGAAACTTCTTTGGCGGCGGTAGAGTTAATTTTTTCATTTAGTGAAATCGTGTAACGAAGTTTGCGATTCGAGACTAATTAATTTTCAATTTACTTTCTCGTCCATGTGTAACATTTTTACAGATTAATTGTATTATATCCATTTAAAGACCAGCAAATCAAAACAAACACTTGTTATTATTGGAATAAATGTGGTTGCCTTATCGTAGCAAATTTCCCATAAACATTTCTTAATCCTGAAATAATAAATTCGTCAAAAAATGAAAGAGAGCAATGCATTCTAGAAGAAGTTTCACTTCTAATGCGTGAGAGCCTCACACATATTTTTTTTTTTTTTAAATATCTTATAATTTCGTCAAACTTAAAAATTAAAATAATAAAATTAAAATAAATTGTCCAAATTGGGGACGAAATATTGCAAAAAAAAACTTGATATTTAAAAAAAAAAAAAAAAAAAAAAAAAAACACCCCTGAAGACACAATTATAAGAAAACATCACTGATAATTAAAGGGGACATCAACGAAATATGGATAAAAAATACGATTTATATTTTTATTTTATAAAAATATTTGATATCTTATAAATGTGTGCGTATACGTATATAATTTACAACACTGTTTTATTTATTTTTTTAATTAATAAATTTGAAATTATAATCATTTTAGCACTTCTTTTGATTGTTACTCTCCTTATAAAAAAAAAAAACAGAGGGGAGTAACAATCTAAAGGAGGTGTAAACGGAATGTTCTTCTTTAGACTGCTACTCCCCTTATAAATACAGAAGTGTGATATTCCTTTGTCCCAAAGTACATTGGACTAAACATCCCTTTGTCTTAATACTCGTATGTTATTTAGTCAAAGTCATTTATATTCTAAAAAAAACAACGGGAGTAACAATCTAAAGAAGTACCATAATTTTAGTATAAATAAATATGTATAGGTATTAACGTAGAACATAAATAATAAAAATAAAATTTTATTTACATACAAATAAGTTTAAACACATACACACATACAAAAATATATATAGATATAAGTTTTATTCGTTTATGATATAAAGCTAAACACTTACTTAGATTTAGTCAAGTAATATTTGGATTTATAAAATAAATTATTGAAAATATATCTATAATTTGATGATAGGTATATATACAATGAATATGACAAAAAAACACCGTCTTATTTTTACGAATAAAATGATAAATTATTGTTTAAGATTAAAAATGAATATTTAAAAAAAAAAAAATGTATACGAAGGAATAAAAACTTACCCCAGATAAATGATAGAAGTACTGAAAGGGAGAGGAGCGTTACCTTAGTAACAAGGGGAGGGGGTAGCTAGTGGTATTGATCAAATTTGGCCCCCCTTTATACCTCCTTCACTCTACTAACCTACATGCCTTCCCCACTACCTCAAACCAGTTTGATAAACATAACAACAACATAAAACCTTATACGCCCTTATCTTATAAAGTCTACATTTAAATAACTTTTTGTTTAAAAAAAATAATGTAAATAAATCTATAATTAAATTAAATCATTCTTCTAATTAATAAATGCAAAATAAACTTAATATACAAATAAAAATAAAATAAAAATTTATAAATGTAAAATTTGAGAATTTAATATATAGAAATCAGTGGCGTTGCCCTGCCCATTTACCCCTTTGTTCTGTTAAGAATTTTGACTTCCTTCAAGTGGTAATTTGACAGTGATTTATTTTTCAACATTTTTGAAACTTCATTCTGAGATCACAACAATATAAATAACAATGTAAATATAAAACTGTATTTAATTAAACAAATATCTTATAAAACTAACTTTAATTATTATAAATCAAATACTTATAAACATATAATTTATTATAAAACAACACGAAATAAAAAATATATTAAATTTTTAATATTTTAATCCAATTTAAGAAAGTTAAATACATTGCTTGTAGAACTGATTTTATAATTTGAATTAAATTTCATTTATTTTTTTTTTTTTTTTTACTACCTCCATTTTACCTATAAGTATTAAGTATTTTTATAGAGTTTAGTTAAAATTATAAATAACTAACTACAGAGATTTTAATCTTTAAATATGAATCATTAGTCATTTATTAATTAATATTTTAATAATGAATACGTTTTTAATTTAGTTTTAAAGTAGGTTGATTCCCATGCATCGTTACGGAATTTGTTATTTTGTTAATTTGATTGGTCATAAACTATCGTCTAAGGCAGTGGTTCTCAACCTGTGGTACGCGTACCCCTTGGGGGTACGCGAAAATGTGTAAGGGGTGCGTGATGAATTAAAAAAAGGTTTTTTGTTTACTTTTCTGTCTAATAAATAAAAACTTTTTAGTAAAATGTCAATTAAAAGATCTTTTTTCGAATTAAAATGACCTATTTACATCTGTTTCTACGATGTAGCAAAATTAGCAGTATAGTTAAACCACACTTCATCTAATATAAAAAGTATCTATAAAAATAAGGGGTGGTTTTTAGTGTGTACGCACAGTTAATTGTACATAAAAGGGGTACACGCTTTGAGAAAGGTTGAGAACCACTGGTCTAAGGAGATCTAGATCCCTCCCCCTTTTTATATATTATTTGACCATACCTTTACCCTCCCCCTTTTTATATATTATTTGACCATACCTTTACCCTCCCCCTTTTTATATATTATTTGACCATACCTTTACCCTCCCCCTTTTTATATATTATTTGACCAACCCTCTTCTTGGCAGACATTAATATTATTATTGAAATTTTCATACTGATTAAAATGATTTTATTTGAATGTTTTAAATAAAAGCAATGGCGATAATAATTATGTTAGTTAGGGGACTTGATACAAATACGTATATGACCACCATCTTGAATGAAAAAGGCTGATTGAAAAACTTTATTACAAAAGTTGTTTTTTTGTGATAAAAGGAAGTTCAGTTCAAAATTGCTAGTGCAGATGATTCCGGAGGTATCATCATGTCGAATTTTGCATATAAATAGCCGCCATCTTGAGTCATGTTTATGGATCGTAAAAATAATAAAAAGCGTAAAAATAAATCATAAAGTTTCTTAGCAAACTCCTAGTGGCTAAAGGTGGGTTCATAGCATGCGTTTTTATGCGCGTTTGGGCTATAGTAGAGATACAAATACATTCATAAAGCCGTAGACGTCACTGAGTGTTTTTCCCCACCCTTCCTTTCTTGTACACTCGCGCAGTGTTCCGTTCAGGTTTTAAATAAACCCGAATAAATTATTAAAATACCATACTTTTATGTATCAATTTTATTATTTCAAAAAGGCATTGAAAAAAAAAAAAAAAATTTTAAATAGATGGTTTGAGAATGAAAATTGGTTGAAAAAGTGTGTATTTAATATACTTTTTTGTGTATATAATATACTATTTAATAAATGGATGACTCGAAAAATGAAATCCGTCCCATAAGCCATTTGATTTTTCTTCTATCTAGGTCTGGTAGTAGCATTTTCGACTGCCAACAGCCCTCCGATCCAATCCGTGCCCTCTTTGCTACATCTCAGATCCATGCCTTGATGGCTATGATCTCACCTGTCCTCTTGACCAATCAATCGCGGGTTCCGGTCCACAGAATGACATGGAACCTCCTTTCTTCGCTACATATCAGCTTTCTCATTCCCAGGGGGTCTGCCCATTCATGAGGTGTTCATCAGGGGTGTGCCCTGGGACCCAAAGCAGTGTAACCTCTCTCCTCACTGCAAATATCTCTTGATAGTCCTTAACCAGAGCTGAGTATACACTTGGAGTGCAGAGAACGTAAAGTGCGCCATGACTATGGGAGCATATTGCTATCTCCTCTAGGATTGCATAGATTTCAGTCTGAAATACTGTGGTGACTGCCTCTAGTGGGAAGCTCTCTTGTGTGCCAGACCTGTCTAGGGTTAACCATCTTGTGTTTGCCACAAGATTTTCCAGGTCAAATTTAATTTTCCCTAATTCCCATCTGGCCCGTGATGAGCTTTAACTGGCGATATTCTACTTCCTTCATTCGAATACTTGTGAGTGGGATTTTGGATTGGGCCTACTCTTTCTATATTCAAATGTCCCGTCATAGACTCTCTCCCTTGCAATTGACCATTGCCTCATGTTTATCAAATCTCAAGTTTATCAAATGATGCAATAATAGTCTATCCTTTGATCCATATCTGGAATGATGGGATTCCTATCAAAGCCTCTAGAGCCGCCGCAGGTCCCGTCCTTATCACCTCTGTTATACTATGGTAGGTTAACCTCTGAACCTTACTTAGTCCCTTAGCCGAGCTGGCCACTAAGTCTCTAAGTCTGGCAGATTCGATTTCTAGGATTATTTTGGGTCGAAGGTTACTCCTAGGTATTTCACCTCTTTCGCCAATATATCCTCTTGACCAAATAGTTTTGGAGCTTTGAAATCCACAAGTTTCCTCTATTTGGTAAAGACAATCATCTCAGTCTTAGATGGGTTGACGGAGAGTCCTACCTATTTACACCAATTTTAGATAATTATGCAGGTCAGTTGCATCCTTTCAAAGCAGATGTTCAGAAATTTGCCTTTGACTAGGACTAGACCGTCGTCTGCATAAGCTTGAAAATAAAAATCCCCTTCTGATATTCTCCTCACAAGTCCGTCTATTACTAGGCACCATAGGTGTGGTGAGAGGCAACTGCTCTGGGAAGCAGCATCCCGTCACAATTTTAGTCGCGTTAGTGCCGGTTATTGATGTACTAAATTGTTTCCCTTTCCGGGAGGACACTATCCATTCGACGATGACCTGAGGAGTATTCCTTTGATTCCTTTGTGGTTTGTTTTTGTCTTATCAAGGGCTCCTTCTACATCAAAGATGAGAGCTAAGGTATAGTCTCCCTTGTACATGGAGGGCAGTCTCTGTTGATTTCCCTCTAATATATGCATGTTTATTTTCATACAGCGGTTTTCTAGGTAGATTTTCCTTTATTACGTATTTGTCTACTATCCTATCAAGAGTCCTCAGCATGAAAGATGTTAGGTTTATTGGTAGAAAGGATTTGGCTTGTTTGTAGTCCTTCTTCCCTGGTTTAGGGATGAAAACCACTTTTGCTGCCCTCCCTACCTCCGGAACCACGCACATAGTTAATCTACCCTTGAGAAAAGCCTCTGTACTAGGATTCCGCTCTGTAGAATGGTTGCAAAAATTCCATCTTGGGCCGGTGCCTTAAATGGGTTGAACTTGTTAACGGTGGACTCTCTAGTTACCAGGCGGGTCGCCAGGTCCTAGGTCGTTAGTACAACTGTCTGTTACTACCCTTTTGTCGTCATTATCAACCTGTATTCCTTTTCGAAAGTGGATGTGCAGGAGGTATTCTAGCGTTTCCTCTACGCTGAGAGTCCACGTGCCTGACCTTTTAATAATCGAGCTTAGAGCTCTACCGCTTCCCTCGCTCCTCAAGACCTTTGCCAGCCTAGTTGCTTCTGGTAGGGACTATTACCTTGGAATAGTCTCTCCAACTGGCTCTATGCGATTCCTAATTTATTTGTTTTAAATTCCTTTTGGCCTCCCTGAAACTGTCCCATAGTTAATTTTTCTTTTTTCCTCATTAAAGGGACACCGAGCTTTATTACGGAGTTTATACAACTCTCTGCTCCATCATGTGATATTTTTGTGGTCCTTAGATTTGGGGGAAACATACCTCTTAGAAGGCCTCAGTTATTTCTGAGCTCAGGTTTGCTGCTTCTCTCTCTGCGATACGATGCATGGATTGTGCCAGACAAGCCAAGTGCGCAGCATCAGGCAAAAACAGTAGAATTGCGCTGCAATAAAAGCCACCTGGCTTGAGAATATTCATTGACTCATTGAAAAAGCGATTGATTGTTGCATGTATACATTTTTCCATAATCTCACAGTTTAAAAGAAATTAATTTGAAAATGAATGAGCGCAAATTCTAACTTCGCTGGATTTCTCGTTCCTCAGCTTCTGAGGTCTCATCTTTAGATATCCGCATAGGTCCATCTTTTATGAAATCAGGAATTTTAGCCAATGTTTTTCAGTTACATCGACACTGACATCCAAATTTAACCCAACCCTAAATTTACGGCTCCTATCCTAAACTTAAGTTATTGAATATATGGCTTCAAAATGCCTCCTTCTCCTTTGAAAAACCAAAGAAAGTCACTATATATATAAATATATATATAAATATATATATATTATATAAACGTATATAAATATATATATATATATATATATATATATATATATATATATATATATATATATATATATATAAAATAAAACAAAAACAAATTTAAATAATAATAAAACAAAACATAACTAAATAAAGATTTAAAAAATCATTACAGACATTAGCATATCCTTATCAAAGGTTAATACATATATTTGTTTATCTAAACGTTAAAACTTCAATATCTAATTATAAACATACACCGACTGGTAACTGATTTAAATTAATTTGTTGCTTGTTTTTTTCCAGAAATATCGTCACTTGGTTCAACTGTGCTTTAAATAGAAATAAATATTAAAAAAGAAAATGGATCGCCGAAGTAATTTACAAATAGGAGTTCTCGAAGGAAAAACCAATTGGGAACCTTGGAAGAAAAGGTTACTATTACACCTAGAAAGATTTCCTGGAGCTCTCGAACTCGTCCAGGGTAGACTGGTTGAACCTGTTTTGTCACCGGAATCGGTTATCATGAACAGTGATGTCAAGAACAGACATGAAGAGGACTTAACGTTCTACAATGAAGTAAATAATTACGTTCTATCCACACTTTTGTTCAATATGAAGCCACATATTTATCAGAAAGTAAAGGATTTCAAATCCGGGCGTCAAATCTGGCTTGAGTTAGATCGCTTGTTTGATACTTCCCAAGATGAAGTGTACAAACTATGCAATGAATTTTTCGAATTTAAAAAACACGATAACGAGGACCTTATTCAACATATTGTTAAATTGAAAAACCATTGGAACAAGATACAATTTAAAATAAAACGGGATCTGATGGCACACTGTGTCCTGCCTGATTTCCTACTAATGGGAAAGTTGTTGGACTCGCTACCCCAAGAATACGCAGATTTGAAGTCTACTTGGCTCCAGTTGCCAAAAGGCGACAAGACATTTGAAAACTTCATAAGTTGTCTTTGCGCTTTCGAGAGGGCTCAATTGCATAAATCTTTGAAAGAGTCTCGAGAAGCAAGGACGGCGTCTGATATGAAACACGAAGATACCGAAGAATCCGATGAGGAGGCGATTGACAGTATACCTGATATTATATCCCAATCGAGAATAACTCTTCCGACTGAAACGGTCTTAGAAGAGGAACTCGATAACGACTCGTGGTTTGTAGATGTCGCAGCTACAAATCACATTACTTTCAAAAAAGAGTTTTTCACAACTTTCAAGTCATTTGCCAAGGGTTATCATGAAATCATCACGGCAAGTGGTGACACTTTGGATGTTGAAGGTATAGGAACGGTCCAAATCGAAATACCAAGGAAAGGTTGTAAGACTATAATGACTTTAGAAGATGTATTGTACGTCCCAAGTATTAGGAAGAATCTGTTTTCTGTTATCGTAGCTCAAGAGGCACTTCCTGATAGTCTCTTTGTATCTAAAACCCAAATTTGTATCCTGGCTGCAGGCAATGGTCTTAAAATAACTGGATTGAGAATCCGAAGTAATGGTCTCTTTCGTCTAGCCTTTAATATTGTCCAACCAGTTTCTCCTAAAGAAGAAAATATTTCAGCTGATAAACTGCTCCAGCTATATCATGAAAGATTGGGGCATCAGAGCAAGCATCATATCGCAGATGTCGTGCTCAGAGAATTGGGTTATAAAGTTATTGCAAACCGAGAATTTTGCGAAGGATGCTATAAAGAGGAAGGTCAGAGATCCTCTCTCAGGGTGAATAACTGTGCCACTAGGCCTGGAGAACTGATCCATGCCAATATATGCGGTCCATTTCGAGAATCCACATCTGGTTTTCGCTATTTTGTCATATTTAAAGATGCCTTCAGTGAATATCGTATCGTATATTTTATAAAACAAAAAACAGAAGTCATTGATTATATAAAGAAACTATTAGCAGAGTTGAAGAAATTAAACTACAGTATAGGAGAATTCCTCTACTCCAGTGAGGAGTTCAACGATGAAAGCATATGTGAAATTCTTTCCAAGCAAGGAATAAAACAGAGGTATGTCATGCCTCATGAACAAAATGGCTCAGACGAGTGTGAAAAATTGCTCGATACTGCACGAGCTTTGATGAGATTCCATTCCGTTTTGCCACAATCTTTGTGGGACGAAATGATCAATACGTCTTCTTACATTTTAAATCTAACTGCACCTACTAGTGTCCCTGGAAAAACTCCGATTGAACTTTGGCTAAAGATAAAGCCAAATATAGAACATCTTCGTGTAATCGGTTCGACGGGCTACTCCAATCGTTCGTCTCAAGTAAATAATAATGTTAAAAACTCAATCATCCTTGGAAAACTTGTCGGATACTCTCCATTCGGAGGCTATACTTTATGGAACGAAGAAGACAATCGTCTGATCCAAACAAACGATGTCATTTTCACAGAGGAAATATTGATTTTGAACTCTGATGATCATATCCGAACAAGGAACGACGAAGAAAGTACTTCAGGAGAAAACAAGAAGTGCCAAGATTTCCCAGCCTGTAATTCCGACTCAAAAGAAACCTCCGACGGAGAAATTGTCGATAACCAAATTCAGGGAGGTCCTTCCAGCCAACCAGCTAATAACAACGCCCCATCTAGGAACGAGTCTGTGGAAGAGAGTATTGAAGATTTAAACATTTCTATCAACCCTCAAGCGAATAGAATTGACGAACCTGGAAATTTCAGCGAAGCAGTGAAAAGCGAAATGTGGTGTGAAGCTATGGAAAAAGAAATAAACTTCCTCCAAGAAAGTAAGACTTGGGAATTAGTTGAACTGCCTCTTGGTCACAATGCAGTGCCGACTCAGTGGGTCTATAAAGTTATTACGAATCCAGTTGGAGCTGTAAACACGTGTAAGGCCAAGATTGTAGCTAAAGGTTTCTGGCAAAAATCACAATCTTTCAAACAGACCTGTAGCCCTGCGGCTCAACTTCGTGCATTGCTAAGTGTAGCATCGAGTAATCTGTTACTGACTCAATTAGACATCGCGTCTAACTTTAACGAGTGCGTAGGAGAACCACTCTTCCTCGAGCAACCTGAGGGCTATAATGACGGTTCCGGAAGAGTCTTGAAATTAAAAAAAAGTCAGCATGCTTTTATGGCAACTCCCAGTAAGAAAAAAACGTTTGTAAAATACTTACTAAGTATCGGGTTTTTCAAACATTCTTCGGATACCGAAGACTGCTTGTTTAAAAGGATAAGACAAGGAAAAGAACTTTTTATAAAGCTACAAGACGACGGCTTACTTATATGGCGCCCGACTCAGCCTCGAAAAGACTTACTTGATAAACTTCAAATGGAATTGAAATCTATACTCCAAGATTCACCCGATCACAGCAGATTCCAACTATTGGTAAATAGAAGTGAATATATAAAGAACCTGCTTCACCGGATGATGACGGGTAATTGAATTGTACCATCACACATCATCTAAAATATGAGGGATGATATGGTGAAAACATTGTTAAGTATCATTCAAATAAACGTTCAATGTTATTATTCTTATTAATTAAAAAAAAAGTTTTTCTTTATTATTAGTTGAATTAATTCCACTTTAGTATAGTACATTTTTATTTGTTTTATAATACCAAGTAGCACGACTTTGTCCCCAAGATATCCACAGGACCAGTCACTTGGTCCATTGGAACATCCTGTGGAGGGTAGAATTTTTGCTTGTGGATGTCTTATGGCTGACCCAATATCCGCCATTTTAACATCCATGGGACTTCCATAGCATATTCAGTAGGATATGCTATGGACAGTTTTAGGACTTATTCTGGATGCTTATTTTTTATTTATTTATTTTTTAATTTTTATTGGATAACACATCTACAAATTTATATTGCAATAAGAGATAATGATAATACATTGGTTATGTGGCGGGATGCTTAAAATGTCAATTTTTAAAATAATAAAAAGTTGTGACAATAGTCATAAAATCTGGACAAGAGGATATCCCAGGGATATCTTTTGGATCACTTGTCCTACTTGGGGTAGTGAAAGTTTGTTCAAATGAAAAATGAAGGACCTCAGAGAAGCTCTTTTGGTACAATTAAATCAACACGTCTTACAATCTATACCCTTTATTCAACTTTTAGTTTATTTTGACTTTTTCTTTGGCCCAGGGGACTGACAGACATATAATACTAAAATCAACAGACATCTCCCTGAGGGTTCAGATTACCCGTGGTCCTAAAAAAATTGGTTCTGCTCCACTAATGAGTGATTAATGACAAATAATCACTAAAACCTGGTTATTTAGGGTGGTAAAACTGAAGTTGAAACAGTTAATATTAGCTTCTCTTTCTCTTGTCTGTCAGCCACATAATTTTCAATTTCAAATTTCACATCTCTAGCGTAAACGGTTGGGGGGATATGAACAAAAGTACGACAGACAGACAGACACATCACCCTCGGCATAAGGGTTTCGAGGATGATCTACGAAACCCTGAATATACACTAATACACCTAATAGTAGCCATGCCTGCTAATCCTGATAAAATAAATATTAATAAATATAGTTTTAGCAATGTTTTATCTTACCTAACACTAAACCAGCAATAACAATTATGTCTGCCATCTTGAATTAAATTTAAGTTCTCCCAACTTTAATTGAAATATCCATTTGTAGCGGAGGTCTACGGTCTACTTTATAAAAATATAAGCTCCGTATCAAAAATTCGTGATTCCAGGTGTTTCGTTTTCCAGGTGTTGTGGCTTCCGAGTTGCATTAATTAGGAGGAATTTGGCCTTAAAAGTAGCACATAAAGGTGGCTAGCGCGCGTTTTTGAAGCGCTTCAGAATAATCTACTTTTCGAGTCATCTATTAGTAAATATGGGGTCACTTTAGACCACCCCCACTCTTGACCCCCCTAGGTCATGCCTAATCCCCTCCACCTGTACCCCCACCACCGCCTCTACTAGCCATGTGTACCGCCACCTGTTCTCTAATCTACGAAGCTGTTCAGATCTATGTTCTATAGCAGCGTTTCCCAAACTTTTTTCACCGCGGCCAGGTACGAGATTTTAACATTTTTCGTGACCCACCTTGAAAAAAAAATGTATTTACAATTTTTTATTATATTTTTTAATAAAAATTAAGTTATTTGTTTGTTTATTCATACTCAAAAATTGCAAAATAATTATTTAAGAAAAATACAAGTAATTAAAATAGACTGCCAATTAGTGTGGCACATAGCTTCCTCGCATCCTATCATGTACTTTATTGTTATATTAACATTCAAATTATTGTTATATTGTTCATTGTGTAAAAACTATTAATAGTTTTAGCGATCTCTAACACTTCATAGCGGTGTCGCTGTTGGTTTTACTAAAAAAAATGTATTTGAAAAAAAAATGTTTTTCTCATTGAATATGTTATATCAGAGAAATATGTCATGTGTCAAATATATCAATGTAATGTTTAGTTTTAGTTATTGTGAGTTAAAAATATAAAATATTAATCTTATTGTAAATGAATGATAATAAATATTTGGAAATACTCGTAACTGAGAATTATTATAGTGGCGCAGTCGTTTCAATACAATGGCTAGAAGGAAAAGAAGAGATGAAAATCTAATTGAAGAAATGGAAATCACGGAAGAATGCAGTAATAAAAGTAATGTAAATCTTCCATCAAATTTCAAAATTCCCAGTTTCGATCCTAATACATCTGTATGGAGAATATTTTATCAAAGATTAAAAAACAGTTTTGAACTCTATCAAATACCAAGAAAAAAGTGGTTATTAGTTTTGTTAACAAGTTTAGATGAAGAAACATACTCGAAGTTATGTGATATGTGCGAACCATACACACCAGAAAGTAAAACTTTTGAAATCATTTTAGATCTCTTACAAAATTTTTTTCATCCAGAACCAAATAAATTTGCCGAAAGACTTAAATTTCACAAAAGATCCCAATTAGAACACGAAAGTTTAAAACATTTTCAGGTAGAATTAAATAAATTATCTCGCTTATGTAAATTTCCAGAAAATTGGCTACCGGAAGCACTATGTACTCAATTCATTGCTGGAGTTAAAAATGATGAAATCAGATTACTACTATTGAACACTAAAGACTTAACATACCCCAGAGCTATAGAATTGGCGAATACTTATGAAGCAAACAAGTTAGCTTCAAAATCTTTAGCAAAAATGCAAATCACAAATGAAGTCATAGAAGTAAAGGCATTGTCAAGAAATATAAACAATAGCAGATCTGATAATAAAAAAACAACAGAAAATAAGTTTAAAACGTGTTTCCGATGTGGGCGGAAAAATCATGATGAAAGCAACTGCTTTTTCAAAAATACAACCTGTTTTCGGTGTAAGGCAAAAGGCCATACGGCCGCAACATGTAACACGAATACAGCTAGAGTAAAATGTGTAGAAGATTTGGAGAAGCAAACAAATGAAGAAGGAGTTTCAAGACGTGATTCCGTCCTTGTTACGGAATCTTCAGTATGGCAAGTAGGAACCAAAGCCGACAAGAGTAGGAAACTTTTTACACAAATTAAATTGAATGGGAGAACGGAAGCATTTATGTTAGACACAGGGTCTTGCATATCTTTAATGAGTAAGCAACGCTTTCAAGAACTTTTCCCGAAGACAGCGGTACAACCAACTCCTCTGAAGCTACGAACTTACACTGGCGAGAGTGTTCCACTTCACGGGGTGGTCAGCATGAACGTCTCATTGGGTAAACATAAAGATACCTTAAATTTGTATATTGTAGATGGAAATCATTGTAATATATTGGGATTAGATTGGATTAGGAACTTACAAATAAATCTCAATAACATGTTAGATACGAACAGTATAACCATAGATCAAAAAAGTAATGAGGAACCGCTTAACAAACTTTTAATTAAATTTCGGGATGTTTTTGAACCCGGAGTCGGAAAAATTAAAAACTACAATGCTAGAGTGTTTGTAAAAGAGGGATCTAAACCCGTTTTTAAAAAACCACGCCCAGTTCCGTTTGCTTTGCTTCCTAAATTACGTTTAGAATTGAATCGTTTAGAACAAGAAAAGGTTATAGAAAAAGTTGAAAGATCGGAATATGCCACACCAATTGTCATAGTTCCTAAGAAAGATGGTTCTATTAGAATGTGTGGTGATTTTAAAGTCACGTTAAATCCTCAACTTATAGTAGATGAGTATCCTATACCCCCGATTGAAGATTTGTTAGCTAAGTTAGGTAATAACTGCATTTTTTCTAAATTAGACGTAACCCAAGCATATACTCATGTTGAAATACATCCGAAGGATAGACATTTATTAACCTTAAACACTCCACAAGGGCTGTATCGCTATTGCAGGCTACCTTTTGGAATTTCTAGTGCCCCTGCTATATGGCAGCGCACAATTGAACAAGTACTATCTGGGATAGAAGGAATTGCCATATTTTTTGATGATATTTGTGTAGCTTCCAAAACATTAAATGAACATCGGACAAAATTAGAACAAATTTTGGAACGGTTGAAATTAAATAACATACGATTAAATAAAGACAAATGTTCTTTTATGGTTGACTCAGTCGAGTATTGTGGATATAAAATTGATAGTAAAGGTCTACACAAATGCTTAGATAAAGTGACAGCCATCCAAGGAATTAAAGAACCTACATGCGTATCGGAAGTAAAATCGTTTTTAGGGTTAGTAAATTTCTACGGTAGGTTTGTTAAAAATCTATCAAATATTGCTTTTCCTCTTTTTCAACTTTTAAAAAAGGGTCATAAATTTGACTTTAATGAAGAATGTCGCAAATCTTTTAATAATATTAAGAGATTAATAGGTAGTGATCAAGTATTGGTCCACTATGATTCCCAGAAGGAGGTGATTCTAGCAACAGATGCCAGCCCATACGGGGTTGGGGCAGTGCTCTCACATGTTATGGAAGATGGGTCTGAGAGACCAATATCCTTTGCTAGTAAATCACTCTCAGAAACAGTTAGGAAATATAGCCAAATTGATAAGGAAGCGTATGGAATTATTTTTGGAGTAAAAAAGTTTTTTAAATATTTATATGGTCGAAGATTTACCCTGGTTACGGATCATCGGCCATTAGTATCCATTTTTGGATCACACAAAGGATTACCCCCACTGTCAGCGGCAAGAATGCAACATTATGCTGTGTATTTACAGGGTTTTAACTACGACATTAGGTATCGGAAATCATGTGATCATGGGAACGCTGACGCGTTGTCCCGATTACCAGCTAAAAATGAAGAACTAGAGGAACTACAGGAATCCGATGTTTATTTGTTGCACCAAATACACACATTACCTGTAACGGCTGAGGAAATCAAATCAGAGTTAGTTAATGATGACTCAGTTAAGGAAATTATTAAAAGCCTCAGGGAAGGTTTGGAGTTGAATAAAAAAGTCAGTTTCAATCATGACCTGACTGAATTCTCTTTACAAAACGATTGTTTGTTTTTAGGATCTAGAGTCTATGTCCCACCAGTCTTAAGAGGAAGGGTTTTAGCAGAGTTACATGAAGGACACCAAGGGATATCTAAAACCAAGAGCCTCGCTAGGAGTTTTGTGTGGTGGCCTAAATTAAATCAGGATATCGACGATTTAATTTTAAACTGTGAACCGTGCCAAAGAATTAGGAACAATCCGGCTAAAGTACCATTGCATAAATGGGAGTATCCTTCAGGACCTATGGAAAGGTTGCACATCGATTATGCGGGTCCATTTAAGGGGCATTATTACTTAATTATTGTGGATGCATACAGTAAGTGGATGGAAGTTTTACAAGGAAGTTCAATGTCAGCAAACAAAACAATCGAAGGGTTGGAGGGATTTTTCGTAAGGTTTGGTCTTCCACATGTGTTAGTGAGTGACAATGCGGCCCAATTTAAGGGTGTAGAGTTTACGAGGTTTTGTGCCGAAAATGGAATAGTACAGAAATTCTCGGCACCTTTTCACCCCGCCACAAACGGTCAAGCAGAGCGAAATGTGCAAACGTTCAAAAATAGCCTGTTACGTATACTTAAGGGTCAGCAGGGAAATACAAGGGATGCCTTAAATCAATTTTTGTTCAATCATAGGAAAACTCCACATTCGGTTACAGGAATGTCCCCAGCTGAACTTTTTATTGGACGGAAGCTACGATCTAGGTTAGACCTCCTGATAAAAACGGGTGGGGAGGAAAGTCATGGCCGAAATGTAAACGAAAGAGGCAAGGAATTTCCAATAGGGGCAGCAGTAGCCATTAGGTGTTATGATGGGCAAAATAAATGGGAGTTTGGTAAAGTTAGTAAACGAGACGGTATACTGCACTATCTGGTGGAGGTGGGAGGTAAAGGTAAACTCCAGCGCAGACATGTCGACCAGTTAAGAAGAGTTGGGGAAAGACTAGTAAGCGATTAAGGGGGAAGGTGTTATATCAGAGAAATATGTCATGTGTCAAATATATCAATGTAATGTTTAGTTTTAGTTATTGTGAGTTAAAAATATAAAATATTAATCTTATTGTAAATGAATGATAATAAATATTTGGAAATACTCGTAACTGAGAATTATTATAGAATAGATGAAGTTAGATTTTTCCCCGACCTAAAATTCCAATTTTAAATTTGAAGTTCACGTTTACGCGCCTTGCTCGTGAACGCTTGGACGGATAACGTTGTCCAACGAACTCGTCCTGGGCATTGTCAAAATGAACATGTCTACCAAATTTCATCAAAACCGGTCGACATTTATTCAAGTTATCGTCACACGTTTCATAATTCGCGGACACACAGACCGACAGACAGACAGACAGACAGACAGACACGAGACCAAAAATGTTCCCTGATGTCTGAAACGGATTTCTGTCTTGGAATTTTTAAAATCGGAGGCATAAAAGTTTTTCGTTCTCAAAAGTGAAAGCAATGCTTCCGTTACCTTCGGTAAGCTCGGAAGCAAAATTAACAATTATATTGATTTAAAACTTTAGTAAATGAAGTACCTAAGCTCTGTTTTCACATATTTTGTCCTTAGTGCGAAGGATGATGTTGTTTGTCATCGTCATCACTTAACAATTTAAAATTAGGAGGTAATGATGTAAATTTTATTCTCAAATTAGGTTCGACATCCAATCTGTTTCGATACTCATTTTTTAAGAGCAAAAAGGGTGAGAACGCAGCATCACACATATAAGAGTGACAAAAGGCATTAAAAATTGTATCGCTTTTTCGCTTACGTTTGGATACTCCTTTTGACAGCGCAACCAAAAATTAATTAGTTGTACAGTTTCAAATACTTTTTTTTAGATCGGTGTCGCATGGCATTTCAATTAAATTAAAATTTCACTAAGATTTAACATTTCTTCCTTTTCAATTTTAACTTTATTTACAAAAAGTTTCATGCTACTGCAATCTCTAGTCAAGACATAACCAACAGGTAAACATCACGTGGGGTGTGTCACACCCCACCTTTTGTTGCTGGGTTTTATAATATGGCACAGGCCAGGCAAATTATGAAGAAACTCCTTTTTTACTTTCTCATATAAAGAGAAAGTATTGAGATGGCGCGAAAATTCGATTTTGAGATTTTAATGGATTTACACATTTTGAGGTCCCTTGAGCTAAAAAAAGTGGTTTTTAAAAATCTCTTTAAAAAGGTCTGATTGTATTTCTTCTATCTTCTGCCTGTGCAGACGCCTGGAGCCTAAACTACTGGGCCGATTTTAACGAAATTTTAACGAAATTTTTAAATCTAGTTTCTGAGAAACTAGATTTAAACGCGGAGGGAGAGAGGCCGGGTTCAATTTCCCACCGTGGAGAAGTTATTTTTATGATATATTTTGAAAAAAATGTTCAATTATATTTAAATGTACCAACGAAAACTAATAAATGGAAAACATTGAGCCATGTAATTATGAATTCGTATATAAATATGAGAAAGTTTGTCTGAGTTGTCACTGACCGATTTTTTCTAATCGGTATAAAAATATTTATTGATAATAATTTCATTTTAATTTTAACAATGAATTTTTAACCAAACATATTTTTTCTGTTTTTTACAATTTTTTTCGCGACCCACACTTTGGGAAACGCTTTTCTATAGGAACTTCTTTGTTCAGCGTCAAATTTTCCTTGAAAACCTGAAGTGGGTATGGGTTCGTTTGGGGAAACTAAGATCCGGTTCGAATAATTTCACGCCTGGTAATATTTAATCCACCACAAATCAAAAACTAGTCCGTTGATCTTAAACTTTAATTATACCATTTGAATGCTCATATCATGAAAAGCAAAAGTTATTCCTGAATTCCCTCAATTAAGAATAGAAAGCTCTGGAATTTCTTGGTCAAATTTAAAAAAAAATCTGCAGCTGATAATTTGAAAATAAATAAGTATTTTTGAAAGACACACTTCTAGCATCTCTCAATTAAGAGTAGAGTGCTCTGAAATTTTTTGGGTCGAATTTTAAAAAAATCAAAACTTTTAAATATAACACTGTGTAGGAAGGTAAAGGGCACTATCTCCATTTTTTACGAAATAGAGGTTTTAACAGTTTCCTATTCATTTTTTCCCCCTTTTTTAGAAGTACAAGCACTATGTGCTAAAACTAAAACTCACGGATTTAGTCAGTTGGAAAAGGCACTATGAACTAACATGCTGGGGATGTAAAGAGCACTATTTGGACATGTAGCTGTTTACCTCCATAGAATTAAGAATAAGTTAGCACTATGCAGAGACGGAACTAGGCCTGCTGAGGCCCGTGTGCAAGATTTTTTTGGAGGCCCCCCCCTCCAAGATGACCAAATATTTTTGTCGCCTCATTTTTCGGGATACACATAAGATTTGTAATAAATTGCAACAAAAAACATTATTTTATGATAAAAAAAAACAAAATAAATTAAATTCGTATTTAAATGGACTACATTTTAGAATATTTTAGTCAAAACCGTTTTCGAGAAATACTTTTTTCATAGTTTTTAAGGAGTAGCGCCCCCAAATTTGAAGGTAAAATTAATTTCTCCTCGGGGTATGATTTTTCTGAACATGTATGCTGAATTTCGTCTAAATCGGCCCAGTAGTTTAGGCTCCAGGTGTCTGCACAGACAGACGACAGACATTTTTTAAAAACTACTTTTTTGGACTCAGGGGACCTCAAACAATACAATTGCCGTACAATATCTCGCCATTACAATATTTTCTCTTTATATGGAAAGTAAAATGAGTAAAAAAGTTGCTTATAATGGTACTTTTTTACTTTAGCATCCCCTATATCCCTTTGTGTTAATAGTTATGTATTTTGCCAAAGGAACATTATATAGACTAGCATATATTCCTTAGTCTAAATTACTGTTAAGACGAAGGTATTCTAATGGATTTTGGGACAAAAGAATATCACACTTGTTATCATATCCCTTGGTCCAATCAAATATTAAGATAAAGGAATATGAAATATAGAACTTCCCCAGGAGTCTCAATGTCTTGGGGAGACAAACACACAAACCTTTTTGACTTTTGTAGGGCACACTATTGTTATTTTACATTTTTTTTTTTAGATCCATTATTTTAGCTGTTAGACTTGAGTTGAATAATCATATTTTGAAACTTTAATTCTTGGAGAAAAATGCCAAGAGTAAAAAGTTCTTATTTTAAGCCATAGAATCTAACTTTAGCCTTAAAAATATGTCATCTATTCTTTTTAAGTACTGCTGCAGAGCATTTTAGCGCTCAAAGTGCTTAGCATTTTAACTGTTAGCGCATTTTAAGTTAACATAGAACCCAGCAAACCGCATCTTTCTTCATGCAGAAGATTCCGGAGATATTGAGTGGATCGTGTTGGTGGCCCCTGTGCAGGCATATTTTACAAGTTAAAAATTTATAATTAATTAATTTAAAAACTTACTAAAGATGATACATATACAGGATAATACCTACAAAACATTAACAGTCTAAAATACCCAAATGTATAAAAATCACGTCATGTTGTAAGTCATTTTTTTATATTAATATTATTATCTTAATAAGCATTTACCATCAATTATCTCAAAAAATTATAATAATAATTATTATAATTATGTGGAAAAGAATATAGATACCTACCACACAAAAATATTATTATTGATAACAATGGTAATAAATAAAATATAAACTAACTTCACCTTTTTAGTAAAATTATTCTTTATTTTTTATTCATTTATTTTTATATTATTATTTTATTATTTTTATAACTGGCCGAGAGGAAGTGAGGCCCCCCTTACCCCGAGGCCCGTGTGCGGCTGACCCCATGCACACGGCTAGTTCCGGCACTGGCACTATGTCCAGATAGTGCCCTATATCCACTCCACTTAGTAGAGTGAGAGAGCTACTAGTCTTATCAGTATGGCCTTGCGCCATACATCATTAAAATACCTCTCCCGAAAAATTTACAATTTGGCTCATAGTGCCCTTTACCTCCGATACACAGAACAGTACTTAAAAGATGTCATTTTGAAAGTTATTTATATGCTTTTTAAAATTGTCCCTTGGCCCAATTTCTGTATCTCATGTCAGGCTATGGAAATTAACAGCCGAGGCGAAGCCAACGCAGGTAATTTATTCAATGACTGCCGAGGTGAAGCCGAGGCAGGCAGTATATCAATAAGGCAGAAATGTTTCCTTTGCTGCCTTATTGCATACAATATTTTTCTTACTGGTGCCAGAAAAATGTTTCTGTTGATAATATTTATTTTTATCTTTTTACTCCATTCTACTTTATAAATATAATCTATTATAAGTATGTATAAACCTTTTTGTTTTATAAATTTGTAGTATTATTAAGGTAAATTGTTCAAATTATTTAGGTTAAAGATTATATAAAACAAAAGGCTGTTTGTTTATTTATTTGTAGCGGGGAATGTGGGCGTGGCTTATTAGCATGGAAAAATCCTCAGCAAAATACAATTTTGCTACGTAGGTATTGTATTTTTTTCTTGAAACCTCAAAGAATAGTTATTTATGTAACTAGGCAGCAAAATGGAATTTTTCTATTGATTGGATTAGCCTCCGAGCCGAAAGTGAGGACAGGCTATGATAATTAACTGCCGAGGCCGGTAAGTTACCTATTTGACTGCCTCGGCAGATAATGAATAAACGAGGCAGAAATGTTTCCTTTGCTGCCTTGTTGCATACAATATTTTATCTACGGGCGGCAGAAAAATGAAACTGCTAAAATACCATCTTTATTAATATAACTTAGTTAATTACTATGTATATTTATAAAATAATAAAACATGTATTAACTAAAATTAATGTTCAAAAAGAAATCAAATAGGAAGCTATAGGGTAATAACAATAAGTGAATAGCAAACTGAATCTATAACAACAAAATACAAAACACACGTTTATAACACACAAAACTTCTGTATGAATAATGCACGCAATATAAAATATATTTGAGTAGCCGAATTCCAAAAGCAGCCATATAAAAAAAAATTGGTAAGGCGTGAAGTCTCACGTAAAAAGGGTTTCGTTGGTATTGTGAACACAAAATTAGAGGGGGGGGGGAGAAAAGTTTTTTTGACAAAATGGCGCCGAAAATTAAACGTTAACCACAAGTGTTATACATTTTTGTAATCTACTCTTCAATTCCTTTCATTTGATACCCCACTCAAAATTTTAAAAAAATATTTTTTTCCAGTGACGTGAATTATCCGCCATCTTGGATTTCCAGTAAATCAGATCAAATTGCTAATCTTATTTTTTCTATGGCCCAGCAGACCACACATTTTGCATATTTTTCTATATTTTTAGTAACAGCGGAAATACGATTTTAGGGGGGGGGGGACACGCAAAATTTCGATGTTTTTTGACAAAATGGCGCCGAAAATTAAACACTATCCCTAAGTGGTATATATATTTGTAATCTACTCTTCAATACCTTTCATATGAGACCCCACTCAAAATTTTAAAAAAATATTTTTTTTCCAGTGACGTGAATTATCCGCCATCTTGGATTTCCAGTAAATCAGATCAAATTGCTAATCTTATTTTTTCTATGGCCCAGCAGACCACACATTTTGCATATTTTTCTATATTTTTAGTAACAGCGGAAATACGATTTTAGGGGGGGGGGACACGCAAAATTTCGATGTTTTTTGACAAAATGGCGCCGAAAATTAAACACTATCCCTAAGTGGTATATATATTTGTAATCTACTCTTCAATACCTTTCATATGAGACCCCACTCAAAATTTTTAAAAAATCTTTTATTTACGCGACGTGAATTATCCACCATTTTGAATTGGAATAGCTGATTATTTTGAGTTCGCTATATTTTTCCTGTGTGCGCGTCAAAACGAGCTTTTATACTGGAAAGTATCACGTTTTTATCTCTTTTGGTTCAAAAGTTATTGGAACCGTACAGAGTGACAGACAGACACAGGAACGAAACTATAAGGGTTTCTTTTTTTTGGTTTTACCAACGAAACCCTAAAAATGAGATATTGGTACCCCTGGATTTGTTTTTTTAAAGCTCTACAAGGTCCTGCAGTCAAACAGTTATAAACCTATTAAAATCTAGATTGAAATATGAGTGCGCGGTTACAAAAGCAGCTATATCCCTACTGTACTCGGATTCAAAAGGAGCTATATCCATAACTGATCCAAAAACAGCTATATCCTATGTACACATTATAGAGTTACTCTGAGTAAGGTTGCAAAATCATCTATATTCTTCTTTACACATTTCTATCTTCTTTTAAACAAAAAAAATATGGTAGAAGAGAAAAAAATATTATAGTGGCTACACTGAAAAAATAATAGTTTAAATAGTGGACAGTTGAAATAATAGTTTATAACTGCTTAATTTATTGGATATAACTGCTTTTGCTGCAGCACACCAATCCAACATGGCGGTGGGTTTGGCTGCAAAAGTAGCTATAAACAAAAAACTGTGACAAAACCAGCTATGTGATTATTTCTTTTGTTTATTAAAAAGAAAATAATAGCCTGAGATTATAAGGCTTTTGTCCACTAAATGAATTATTAGTTATTGCTCTTTTTTTTAAAAAAAATTAACCTGACAACACAATTTAGTGAATTGCTAGACGTTTTTCGCGCTTTGCCAAAAAAAGTTTTAAGTGGATATAGCTGCTTTTGGAATTCAGCTACTCATTTTTAGGGTCCGTAGGAAAAACCAAGGACCCTTATATTTTCCTGCGGCGTGTGTCTGTCCGTCCGTCCTCTCGCGTGCTCTCACGGCTACACCTTTCGTCCGATCACTTCGAAATTTGGCATGTATGTGTCTTGTACCTGCCCACATATTTTAAAAATATAGCGACTTAAAAAAAATATTTTTCAAAAAAATTAGGGTAAAAAAACGTAAGGGTTAAAATTTTTTTATTTTTTTTGACACCGTGAGGGGTATGTCGAGCTGATTACAAAAATATATAATTCTTTGGATATAACTTTGATAGGGCGAGCGTAGGCAAGTTTGAAGTGGGTGTGAAACGTGCCCCCCCCCCCCTCTATCTCGCTTATGTGAAGTGCAAAAAATCTGAAAAAATTCCTGAACATTCTTCGACCAAAAGTAAAGATAAGGTAAAGTGCCCTAATATCGTCCCCCTAAGGAAAATTTTAAATTTCTGGATTCGAGTTAAAGCTAAAGAAGTACAAAAACCAGTTATGTGTTGCTGTACCCTTTGTCTAATAATCCTGATATCGGCATTAAATTGTATTGAGCTTAACTAAGCGAAATTTGGAATTTTAAAAAAAGCAAAATTTTGACATTTCAAAAATTGGGTACCAGTAATAAATTAGGTTAAGTAAAAAATAAATAATATTTTATTTAAGTATTTATATGTTTTTTTTTATTGGTTAGTACATATAATAGTAATGACTGATACAAAAAAGAACTTGTTTTTTATTTAACATTATTAACTTTCATCAGAAACACAAATCGCAGAGAAACGGTTTACTTTCTGGTGTTGATGTGCACATTTCATGGCCCCATTTAAAACATTTTGTGCACTTAATCCATTTCTCTCCTTCCTTGTTTTCAGAAAACTTTGTAGAGCAAAATGGACATTCGAATGGAACATGGAAATTTGGAAACCCTTGGGGGGACGGATATAGGAACATATTAGTTATAAACATGGCGGCTCATGGCATACAACTCAACCGAGAGCCAGGAAAATGGTTGCATAGCAAAACGAAAGCTTTTAACTAATTATATTCATAGAAATATATTTTGGTGACTCACTTTGAAATACCTGAACAAGACTTGAAGTTTCACCAATTTTACAGCCACGAAAGACTAGAAATATTTTGAAAACTTGTAAAAAAGTGAATAGCGTTATCAACCTTACAGTGATGCTGGCGTCCAACTATCACCAAATGAAGAGTTTCATCCATAAATTAGCAAAGTGTAGCACATTGTCTCCAAAGTGGGGGAGGGGGCGGATTTAGGTAAGGGGACGGTATTTGGGCACTTTACCTTACCACTTTTTGGAAATTTCGAAAAAATATTATTTTGTTTTTTATTGACAAAATACGTTTTTTTTTTATAATTATGGTCTTTTCGATGTATTTATATGGTTGTAGTCCAGTTCAGTGGCAAAAAATACTTTATCAGAGTGTGTTTTGAGAATATCAGACCCTTAGAATGGTTCAAAGTAAGCTTTTTAGCATTTTGAAAAAACACTGTTTACACACGTTACAGTTAAACACTATATAGTGTGGCCTACGGACCCTCGCTGTGTGCTGACTAGCACACACTTGACCTGTTTATTACTTACAAATTACTAAATGTATTAAAGATATCTTCTATTATTGCTAAGAAGAAAAAAGTAACTAATATAAATCAAGAAAAGTAGCTAGTCTAATGTCTAATCTAGAATAACTTCAATAATAAATAATAGTAATAATATAATATGTTGGATGTATACATGAAGCTGCAGTGTAGCCAAGCCAGTGGCTCCGCTATTTTTGGAACGAAGTTCCTAATGCCACGTTCTGGAGCCCGGGAGTGAATACGAAAAAAAAACGACCAAAATCACCGTCACAAAATAACCGTCACGAAATCTACAGATGACGATAACTTGAGTAAAATATCACTGAGTTAGATGAAATTTGGTACACATGTTCATTTTACCAATTCCCAGGCTGAGTTCGTCGGAAAATGTTATCCGCCCATGCGTTCACGCGCAACGCTCGCGTAAACGTAAGCTTCAAAAGACGGGAAAAAGTTTTATTAAGGAAGCCTGTTACTTGTTTGATTATTTTTGACTTGTTTTGATTATTTTTGTTATATATGTCAAAAATGTCACTTTGTTTTGTAAATAAATAAAATATAATCATGTAAAATTTCATCCTGATACAAGCAGAAGCTGTTGAGTAGGAAAAAGATATATTTTATAATATTTTAAATTAATTGGCCGGGTAGGTAGAAAACGAATCACGGAAAAAATGCCCACGGAAAAAATGCCCAAGGAAAAAAAACCCAGGAAAAAATGCCCACGGAAAAAATACCCACGGAAAAAATGCCCACGGAAAAAATGCCCACGAAAAATATTCCAACGGAAGAAATGTCCAAAATATAATTTTGATATGTCATAATTATGTCATAATTTATGTCATAATTATGTCATAATTTTGAAATTTCATTCAAAATATAATTTTGATTTTTTTAATTTATAAAATACCGATGTTTCGTCTCATCTTTTATAAGCACAAAATGAGTCAGTCTTAATTATCATTTTCAATTTTTTAATTTTTCAGTATATTTTTAAATTCAGGTACCATATTAATTTATTATGTATTATATTTATGTATTTCACTAAAATTTGCGTAATACCAAAATTTAAGTGAAAGTGGCGCGGGTCCTCTGTCTGGACAATATGGGCACAGAATTGTATAATCACGTACGATGTCAAACAGTGACTGATTCTCTTGAAAAGGAAACCCTGTTGCTAGAATTTTTTTTTTTAAAAAAAGACTTTTCCTCCGTGGGCATTTGTTTAATGAAATATGGAAGGTACCTAATTTGTCTATAAGTTTCAACCGTCTGTGCTCATTAATTTTTCTTCCAAAATCTGTACCATCCTAACTTTAGTTTCGACTTTTTTTGGATTTACAAATCTTGGTAGAGATTTTATTTCAAAAGAAATTAATTAGAAGGTGTAGTTAGTTTTGTGTTTAATATTTTAAAATATATGATAGCTTATTAGAATGATGATTGCCATACAAATCTCTATAAAGGCTATATATTATTATTGTCTCGTATATTTCTATTGAAATTTACCGAGAAAAGATCATATAATTTTACTCCTTAGTTAGTAAGATAATGAAAGTTAAAATTCATAATGCCTACGATTTTTTTCTTGAGAAATGTTTTTTAGTAAATGATGTTTTAAGTTTTTAGAATTATTTGTTCTAAAATAGGTTTTACTCTCTATTCACTGTTAAACTGAACACTAGATTAAACTAGCCTAATCCTGAATATTTATGGTTATCTAGACAGGAGTGGGCGAACAAATCGTAATCCTACTGTTGCACCTGAACTTTGTCGGTATACTGATGGACATATCCCTTTAGTACCTGTGGTAATCCACGGTTTATGACCCCTCTGGGGAAATGTCCTGATTGTCCTTGGTCTGTTATTATGTTTAAACTTATCTTTTGACTAACGCGGTTTCATTGATGCTTAATCTTTAGGAAAGTATGAATGCTTCAAGGAAATACTAAACCAATATAATTTTTATATTTAAATGTAAGCCTAAGTTTAACATAGCATTCTTTTGACTTTTGTATAAAATCATTTATCCATGTTAGAACTAGTACTGTTTTGAGTCTGCGTTTACATTTTATTAAACTCAAAAAAGTTGTTTACCGTAATGGAGGGCATCAGGGCAAGCACAGAATGGATCAAACCACTAATTGTGTTTATCAAAATTATTATTTAACAACTTATACCTATAATATGTATTAACATATTAGTATAAGGATCTTTCAAGCCAAAAATCATTTGAACCAACATTAGTGTATACGATCCTAGCTTCACAATCTAATGTAGTTATCCTTTGCAGTAGAATTAGATTTTAAGGAGCCTTTGCAGCTCCATGTCACAGTTTTTTCTTACTTACCGTACCTTACATCCAGTAAACTTGGAAGCATTATGATCGTTCTGAAGAGAGATATTTTTTATGTCTTCGAATTAAAAAAAAAATCGAGTACGGGGCACCTCGGAACTTTTTTAAATTAATAACTTTCTTTTTCAACTTACTTGTATATTATAATATAAGGTCAATAGTCTATAGGGTATATAATATTTATAGTAATCAACATTGCTATTTGAATCATATACAATAGCAAGGTTGATTACTTTATTATATACCCTATAGACCTTAAGGATCTACCGCTCTTTAAGGGTTAGGAAAAACAGTAAAATTAAAATGATTCTGGTTCTAAGCAAGATATCAAAAATCTAATCACAGGCTTCATTCCTAATTTCAATTCTGCACAATTTGAGCCCTATTGCAACTTCCTATGATAAATAGTACAGGCGCCATTTTAATACGAGTTTTATCTACCATTAAACATTAAAGTTTAATTATTTTGGACATTGGAATTTTTTTCATGGGCATTTTTTCCGTGGGCATTTTTTCCGTGGGTATTTTTTCCGTGGGCATTTTTTCCTGGGCTTTTTTTCCGTGGGCATTTTTTCCGTGGGCATTTTTTCCGTCTACCGTAGAAAACAGTCCTATTTCAATCCAAACTCCTTTAACAAACATACTCTTTCACTACAAACTCATCATGATCAACTTTTTTCTTATACTCAATACTCAATATATATTTATAGTAAGACGCTTGCTTTAATGATACAAATAATTATTTTCTTTTAATTTTGCCTTAACTCCGCTAGGTACAAACAGTTCGTTACTTTTAATTTTGTCTCTTTTCTAACTCCGCCATGTATAAGTAGTTAGCAATGTATACGTACTTAGCAGTGTGATTTTATTATTTATATTTAATGAAAAATGTAAGGAACTTCGTTCCTACCGGGTGTCCCGCGACACACGTATTTTTTTATTTAAAGATCTCCTATTCATTTAACTTTTAACAGAATTAACGAATATAAACAAATTATTTTATTATTAAAACGTTTATTTATTAAATATTACTCATTGAATTCAAATATATATTGTTATAAGATTAAGATAGAGATATTAAGTCTTTACAGGTAGACAATCAATGGAAAATTTAATTGTGAATTCAAACAAAAATGGAAAATTTTAAAACAGTTTTTTGCATTCTACTAGAAATTATAAAAAGTGGAGCTACATCGTTTTTGCAGCAAGACCCTCAATTTCTCTTAATTTAATTCCTAGACAGAAATCCTTTTCTGATTTAGGGAACATTATTGGTTACATGTCTGTCTGTAGCTTAAATTTTGTAAACCAACAAATCTTAAAATCTATTTGTCAGATTTTATTGAAATTTCAATGGTAGGTGTTAATTAGCCCATTGTTAGTCTCAGATAGGTTTCAATCTTCTACGTTCATTTGTTTCTCTTTCACATGCACACAAACATACATTTATTTACACCTATATCTTCTAAATCATCTGTTTTCTGTACAATTTGGATGATTTGTCGTAAGTAGCTTGCATATAACTTCAATTGCAGAAGAACCTCGATGATCCGAACTCGCTCTGGTGAGGTGGTTAGAAGTATTTGCCACCTTGTTCAGGATGAAACAGGCAAGAATTCATGATTTATTTCAAACTTACCTGAGAAAAATGATATATAATGTGATGTTTCACATATGTATGTATGTAATTTTTATTTTAAAAATATATCTACCTTTAATAGCCCAGTCAATAAAGGCCAAAAACAGGCTGTACCCGCAACTAATTAGGGGAAATCTGGATTTTTTCCTAATGATAGACCATGATAAGAGGTACATTCTCTCAAAAGTCCCCACTTCTCCCCCTTGTGCTTCCCCCCCTACCCCCTCTTAAAGTTCAAAATTTACTTATTTTTCACTTTTTACGCAAAACTGTTTATTTTTTGAAGAGAAGTGTTATTAACAAAAATATTTCTCACATAATTCTGCACAAAAAAGGTCCTATGCATGTTTGAAGTGAGACATACCGTTTTCGAGATATTGTTGATTAAAAATCCAATTTTTTATTTTTGCGAATAAATATGTTAAAAACAACACTTCTGATATTAATGAAATTTGGATGGTAGGCCATACTTAGCCTATTGTTGATCCTATATAAATTTCAACCTTCTGTGCCTATTATTTTATCTTTGTTTGTGCGCATGTGATGTGCAAGATAAAATAATAGGCACAGAAGGTTGAAATTTATATAGGATCAACAATAGGCTAAGTATGACCAACCATCCAAATTTTATTAAAATCAGAAGTGTTGTTTTTAACATATCTTGGTTCGAAAAAATGAAAAATTGGAATTTTTATCAATAATATCTCGAAAACAGTATGTCTCACTTCAAACATTAATAACACTTCTCTACAAAAAATAAACAGTTTTGCGTAAAAAGTGAAAAATAAGTAAATTTTGAACTTTAAGATGGGGTATGGGGGGAAGCACAAGGGGAAGAAGTGGGGACTTTTGAGACAATGTACCTCTTATCATGGTCTATCATCAGGAAAAAATCCAGATTTCCCCTAATTAGTTGCAGGTAAAAACCTTTATTAAATGGACTATAAAATAACATTGTATACTTAATTAAATGTTTTCTTCTTTTCTTAATGAACCTCGATTATCCGAACTTTTCGATTATCCGACCCACCTCTGATCCCAATTACTGTAATTTCAACCCTCTGCACTTTTCAAATTTCGCTAAATTGATACATTAATTCATTTAAAATATCAAAATAATTTTAACAGATTAAAAAACAAGTAAGGCACACTTCACGTAAGTACGTTAGGCGATAATCGCCGGTTTCTGTACGATTAAGTTAAAATTATAAGTGTAAAATTTTAATAGTAGCATATTCTTTTTATATACTTCAATACCTTTAAATTGATGTATAACATGTCATGGTGACTAAAAACTTATTTTTAGTCGCCCGCCATATTGAAAATATTAAGAGTGAAAACTCCAAAATGTGTCCAGTTGTCTTAAATGCCGAGATGCACCTGCATTCCGAATTTCATGTTCCTAGCTAAAGTAGTTTATGAATTGAAACAAGCAACTTATATAAGGTTTATTTTTTTACTTCGTACAGAAACCTAAAACGGGGGGATTAAATAAATTTGCCAATAATAGGTTGTAAAAGCATAAAATAGGGCACAAGGAAGCTATGTGCTACTCTAATTGTTAGACTGTTCACTTTAATATTTGTTTGTCAAGTGACGTATCTATGTAAGTTCTATTGCTTGAATCAAGCATGCCTCTTAACCAGACTTTAAGCCTTAAAGGTCAAAGTAATGAAATTAAGTAATAAAATTGAGATGTTAGATAAACTAAGAGGAGGCAAGTCAGCTATATCAATAGTGTGGGAATACATAATTTTACTTTTAAATTTTTCAGTATTATTTGCTTGAAATATTAAAATACTTGTTGAAACTAATGGTGTAATTATGCATAGCTAACTTTGCCTCGTACAAGTAACTCCTCATTTTCCATATATTATTTGAATTACATCATTTCACATAGTTTTTTTTGGTGGAAAAGTACTATAACAAAAGATATACGGGTTGAATGACTATGAAAGCACTAACTAATTCTGCGGTGCAGCAGCCAGTAGAAACCCTAGGCCTTATTTAGATCTCTACAACTATATATGGGTAATTCCAATTTAAAGTGCAATTTTCATGTCCTAGATGAATAACTGGAGCGTTTTTCACATAATTGACAGGATTTCTCTTCATGGTAAGTCAGTTAAGCTTACAGAACTACAACCAAGCAAAAAAATAATGCACCGCTTAATTTTAATCGATACAAAAAATTTCAAAAGGCAATTTTGTAACAACCGTGGCTGTCCTTAAGTCAGTTGTTCTTATTCACTTCACTCTAGCTCATACATTAATAATTTTGAAGTAGGGTCCTACCCAAGATGAGTAGAATATACAGGTGGTGACAAAAGGCTGTTTTTGCGTTCGGTTTTGTTCGGCTATCTTCGGGCTGTGACGTCACCTGACTTCCCGACTACCGTCTTCTTACCTACTACCTTACCATAATTATTCTCATTATAACATTTATTTGCTATAAAACACTCACTGCGTGAACACCTCCCAATCTCTATTTCTTACTATTGTCTACTTTAATTTCCTTTTATTGCTATAGTTTTTTATTGTTGGTTTTGTTGTTGTTTTTAGAGTTTTATAGATCACTTTCGTAACCCTTATGAAGAGCGTGATGTGTCTCTGTACACTGTACATGTGTACGCGTGTAGATGTGAAATTTAAAATACTGGCGTAACTTTTTGACCTACACATAAGAAAAATATAGGGAAGGTGAACATTTAATATGCGCATGCGTAATGCGCAAATATGTTAAATGCTCAAATTTGTATATTTTTTAAAAAAATTTCGAGATGGATATCAAATAAAAGCTACTGTATAGTAGATTACAAATCATATATGACTCTTTATGGCCTTATGGTGCGGCAATGATATTATCGGTCTGGTTTTTTGAATTTTTAAAAATTGCAAATTTTGTGTGCGCACATGCGCAGTGGGGAAATTTTTATTTTAATTTTTGAGATGGGTATAAAAAGAATACTACTGAAGAGTAGATTACAAATATATATTATGACATTTTATGACTACTGAGCTGTAAACCGCCGATAATGCGTTTTTAGCGCCTAACTTTCACCAAGAAAAGTCCCCCCCCCCCAACCACCCTATAACGGCTAGTGCTATAATTTATGCATATACCTTATGATAGGGTGATGAAAATTGCCAGAAAATAATTAATTTAACGTTTTGTTATTACCGGTAGAATACTTTGTGACCCTCCGAAGAATCGAACCTGGGACATCTAATCTACTCTCCTTACTCTAAACTATTATTTTCTTTTGGGGAGAACAATTTAAATTTGTTTATTTTTTTTTTACTTGCATACAGATGGTGAAATTCTCAAATGTTATTTTAGCAAAAAATAGCGTAATAATGCCGAATAATCTACGAAACCCTAAAATGTACTTACTTGAAGTAAGTATACTTCCCTGTGATTTATTTTGTTAGTAATAGATTTTTTTTGTTGATTGCCTTTACTTTCTCATATAATGAAAAAATATTGTGATGGCACGAAAATTCGATTTAGAGATTTTGATGGATTTACATGTTTTGAGGTCCACTGAGTCCAAAAAAGAATTCTGTCTGTTGTGTGTGCAGAAGCCTGGATCCTAAACTACTGGACTGATTTTGAAGAAATCTGGAATAGGTACTTGCTTAGAAAAATTATAACTCAAGGCGAGATCGAGAAATGAACTTTAGCCCCAAATTTGGGGGCGCTACCTCCAAAAACTCTGAAATAACGGGGATAAAAAATATTTTTTTGAAGAACGGTTCTGACGATTTTGAATGAAAAATTCTAAAATGTAGTACATTTAAATGTGAATCTAACGATATGAGCCGTTTTCCCGGAAAAATATAGTTCCTGAGAAAATAAATAAACGCGGACGGAGAGAGGCCGAGTTCGATTCCCCGCCTAGGGCAAGTTATTTTTATGATAAATATCTCAATAAACAGTTTATTTTTCTAAAAAAAAAATAAAATCATGCAAAAAATATAAACACGTTTCCGTAATTCTTATGACATAAGGTTGTATAAATTAGTCGATATAAATAAAATATTACAAATAATTTACTAGAACTAGTTTACTTTTTAACAGTGGTTTTAATCTTTTAAGTTGCTTTACTCTACGTGAAATTAGATTATTTATTAACATTAACCGATGAGCAATAGTAGTTATAATTATTATCTGTCTATATAAAATTTTAAAATTAGAGGAAGTGATTCAGCAATAATCTTTTATTTATGAATATTATAATAATATTAAAGTCAGAGGAAGAAGCTCTGATTTAAGTGATATCTAGGACAATCTTCATTTATTGTTTATTGAATAACATAACAATAAAATAATACTACAAATAAACTAGTTAATTAAATAAATAGAAGAGTTAAAATGTTCCGCTTGGAGTAACTTTATTTGATTAAATAAATGAGAAGTATGTTAAAAGTGCTATACTAGGTAGGGTAGAAGAGAGCTGTAGGGAAGTCGAGTGACGTCACACTAGTCTAGTCTATAGGGACGGGTCCGAGAGCCTTATGTCACCACCTGTATATTCTACTCATCTTGGGTCCTACCAGGATTAAAACATGTGTTAGTTATTAAAAATAATAAATTATTACTAAACGGAACTTCAAGTTAAAGTTTGTCCTTTAAAAAAATGTAATTACCGTGGCATTATATAAATGTGACCCTACTCTGGTTGTGGCAGGGAGATTTTAAGTGGCGAGAGATTTTTGCAATGCCGCAACACTGGTTTTCTAGCAACAGTTGATAGGGGGATGTGCTGAACCCTTCAGTTGGGAGCTAGCACTAATTCCGATTGTTTTTTTAAACGTAATTACCGTTCATGTTATTAAAGTCTATTTTCAAAAACTTTTTAGGTTAAGTTATAGTTCATTGTTTAGGCTTTTAAGAGTGCTATTTAATGGTGTATTAAAATTGGATTTTTATTTTAAACTGCTGGCCAAAATATTTTCTTAAAGTGTGAAATGTAATAACCGTGCACGAAAATGTGTAATTCACGTGCCTTAATTACCATGTTTCAAATACACTTAATTCCGGCCTAAAAATTTAAAAAAATTATTTCCCATCTGTCCCACATACTGCAATATATCTGAAATTAGTCTGAGGAAATTCCATAATTTTTCCTGCATTTTTTTAAAAAGTCAAAACTCAAAGCAGTCAAAGTCCAATTTTAGATTCTAAAATAGCACTTTAAATTCGAATCACCCATATGTCATGGATAGCATGAGGTTAGCGAAGTGCTGCATCAAGTGTACGCTGATGTATTAAGTTTACTATTGAAATTCGCAACTAGTTAGTCCCCACTTCACATAAAAAACTCTTGGAGTTGTCTCTGCGATAAAAAATTTGGAGGATAACAGGACAAACATCCTTATTAAGGAAATAGATGTGTGGTATACGGACGGAGAAACCTCCAGAACCTCTTGTGGGCATCTCACGCTGTATCATACGCAGCACCGAAGAACTCCCTGCTCAGAGAATTTCTAGAAAACCTGGGAGGAATCGCCCAGGATGAGACAATCCAAATTATTTTTAAATGGACCCTTTTTAAGACTCGCCAAACGCATATTGAGTCTAAACAAGAAATCATTATATATATTCTGACAGGCTTCTTAACAGGTCACTGCCGACTAAATAGGCACCTACAGCTACTTGGACTGGCCAACAAACCACTGTGCAGGGAGGATGAAGAAACTCCTTTACATGTAATTAGCCGCATCTGGGCTGACAAATGGCTGATCTTCGGAGGGAGCTGAGGAAAATAATCACCAACAAAGTGGTAGCATTTTGTCAAGGTATCAGTCTGTTGGAGTAGAAGGATTATTGATAGAGGGACATCTTCCTACAATCTGGGTTTGTTCAAAGGACTCTATGTTGGTCTATGTCTCTAGGATTTGTCCCCCCGGTTTAAAAAAAAACAAAATAAAAAAAAACCCTAGACAGAGTCGGTTATCAAACCCAGAACCTCCAGCGTGAAGCTACCGGGTCCCCCTCCCCCTTATATGAAAGCTCAACAATTCCAAATGTCAGGACTCTGGACAGATTTGCCACTGATGTCTCAGGTTTATAACAAATCATGGTATTTGTTACATTAATGTTGGGCGTAGTTAAAAAAAAAAAATCACCAAACAGTTATCAGCGTTGTAAATTGAATCTGAACTGTCACGGAATTATTGTAGGAACTTTTTTTTGTATTAATTAAAAAAAAAAAAAAAAAAAAAAAAAAAAAAATTATAGCTCAAATTTTAATAATAAATGCACGAGAATATCTTCCTGAGTTTTAGAAACCTCTGAACTCAACAAACATACATTAAGAGACAAAAAAAAGTTTTAATTTACAAATTCATTAAGAACAAAAGATAAAGAAAAATACATAATTTTGAGCAAAAATAATATAATATACATATATGACATTATATTATTATTATTTATTCATTTTTAAGATTGTTCAATACATAAATAAATAATTTCGAAGTATGAAAATCCATGACATTTAATAGTCACTGATATAAAATAGAAAATTTGAAACGATCTCCATAGCATAATTAGCTAATTAATAAAAAATTATTCAAACCTTTCAACTTAGAACAACTTCAGCGACATATAACAATATCGTTTTATACGTTTCCATCATTTTCTTTTTCTTAAAAAAAAAAAACAGTCCACCTTAAATATTTTTATTATTAAAAATTCTTCATTTAAAATTCAAAACTGTACAAACAATGCACTAACTTTACAATACTAGTATTACAATTAGTGTTAACTCTGACAACGAGGTAAAATACAAGGGAGAGCCAATAACAGCTTCAGATTTTGACATATAAAAGGTCATATGTCAAAATATTAAGCTCTTATTGGCTCTCCCTTCAATTGGCGTTTACTCCGGCAACGTGGTAAAATACAAGGAAGAGCCAATAACAGCTTCAGATTTCGACATATAAAAGGTTATATGTCAAAATATCAAGCTCTCATTGGCTCTCCCTTCAATTGGTGTTTACTCCGACAACATGGTAAAATAAAAGGGAGAGCCAATGAGAGCTTGTGATTTCGACATCTTAAACGTCATATGTCTAAATATCAAGCTCTTATTGGTTCTCCCTTCTATTTTCCTCTGCTATCAGATAAATACTAATTGTAATATTAGTATAAATTAGTTGCCCCTACTATGATGTGTGGAATATACTCATGTTAAACAATAACATTCAATAAGCAACATCAGTCTGTTTAATGTTAAGGTGACAACACACAGGGTAGAAAACTGGCGTATAGTTTTGCTATAGTGTGACCGATTCGTATAGTCTTAACTATTCATATAGTTGAGCTATATGCTAGTTTTTTTTAGCTATAGTATAGTAGAAAACTATCCCCTTGTGACCACCTTTATTATAGACTATACGAAAACTTGCAGCTATACCAACAACGGATAGCTTAAGTATAGTTGATGGCTCTAGCAGTTTTTCTACGTGTTTTGGTTCTTTAGCGGCAAGAAGGTGAACTAGTGGAGTTTATTCAGGCATTCATGTAAACAACAAAAGTGAAGGTTATAAAATTAGTTTTGATTGCTGCTCGTGGCCGCTCTGTATAGTGACCCTCTGAATAAAACTAGAGCTCATGTGAACATGTATGCTAGTTTACTATACCTATAGTAAAAACTAAACGCTAGTTTTCTATCCCGTGTGTTTTCACCTTTACAGTAAATAATAATAAATACATGGAATGAATGAGAGGGGCTTTTGTGTTATTCCGTTAGCTGATAAGCCATATCATTTATATTCATAACTGGATTAATTAAATAAAGGTAAATTATCTTTAATTTTCAAGCAGTTCAAGAGAAATAGTAACAAGCCTATCATTGGTATTTGGACTATATTTATAACAGCTGAGTAAATTCCACAAAATTATGGTAGGACCAATTAATATATAATAAATAATAATTAATAATACCTAAAAAAAGATCGTTGATAAGTTTGTCTAATACTAAAATACAACAGATACAATTTAAATTTTATTTCTGAAGAGAGATAAAAACAAAGCCTGTCTCTGGGAATGGAATAGCAGATCTCTTGGGTACGTCGGCAGATAGTGAGGAATAGTTGAGCTTATATCATGGGGTTGCTGGAAAAAACTACCCGTCATTTAGAATTAAGTTATTTATCGGTGATAAAGTCAGCCACACTCAGTCAGGTTGAACTTGTGTATTACTTTGACAGCTGATGTAAATAAGTTCACAACAGCAGTTTTCTTTTGAGCTTTAACTTACCCAAGTACATAAAATAAATAGAAGTAGATAAAAGAATGGACTTGGGGTAGTTTTACCCGGAACTCCGTAATATAAACTATTTGAAAATAGTTTAATGCTCGTATAGTGAGACATCTGTATTCGATTATATGTGGCTAAATACATTTTTATTTCCATTTCTCTCTTTATGTTAAAAAAAAAAATAAAGTATGGTCTGCAACTAATTTTTACTTTCTTAACAATAAAATGTTTAAATAATATATTAGAGCATCCTTTGAGAACCATTTCTAAATTAAATTAGATTTATATAAGGGAGACAGAACAAGCAAAATTTGCTACCGATTTGGAAAGAAAAGAATCATTCTCCGGTGTAGATTAATCGGTAGAGTATTGGACGGCAAATCCAAAGGTCTGTGGTTCTAATCCAGGGGCCGGAGTGTATTTTTCTCTGTTCTGCTACCTTCTATAATTCTAATTTAATTTTAAATTATAATCATCGATATTGAGTTTTGATAATTAACTGATTGATTTCGGTTCTTTAGATAGCAAAAGATTTATCTTAAATGTACAATTATAATGTTCAAAGATAGATAATAATTTTTTTTAAATAATTTCAATTTCTAGTAGTAAGAATACAATAAAATTATCTCAGAAACCCTGAATAGTTTGTATTAATTTTAGTTAACAAATGTGTTAAAAAAAAGTAGCTAAAGAAACCTTATTTTATTAGGTAGACTGTAATGACTTACATACGAAAAAGACAAAAATTAAATAAATAAAAAATCATAAAATGACTTGTAAAGTAATACAATGTTAATAAGTGGGCTGTTTCAATATGAACAACCCACACTAAGACTCAAATAAACACACGATAGTACAAACGTATAAATTATCAGATATAAATACGACAACGACAAATAAACTATATTAAAAACCTAAATTAACTACCGCCACATTTTGTACCAAAATTCGACAATGTAAGAAATCTATTCACACATAGGAAGGAATAGGAGAATGGAATCGTGTGCGCCATATCAAAACCTTGCCTTCACAAACCTACGCAATAGAAGTCTCTACTGTTCCCTAGGCAGAAAAATAAATCTGTCAGACTGCTTACTTCAATATTTTTGCGGTGCACAAATTATCCCTTGAAAAAAATAAAAATAAAAAATCGTGGATCGATTTGACCACGACAGGACTAGGAGTGGAGGCGGAGGAGCGGCGTCGCATATCAGTGGTACTTGACTTTCTTCTCCTGGGAAGGACTGAAGACGGAGTAGACGTAGTGGAAGTTAACTACGACACCGTAGAACACCACAAGGTAACTCAATATCAATATGCTGATGAAGAGATCGAACACAGCGGGCTTCACGTTGTACAGGTTCACCTGGCCAAGTGTAGAATCGTAGAATACGAACTCGGGGTCTCGCTTATCCGCATAGTTAAATGAGAATTTAGTGCCTTTGACGTACTTCTCCATGTAATCGTGAAGTACCCTGAGCAGGGGGTTGTTCTTCTCTCCCATAAGGAGGGCTGAGCGAGGCTGGGCTGTGAGATAGTCGAACCACGACTTGACTAGGTCGCAATCGACTCCTGTCGGAACGTCACCTGCCCCGTCGTAGATTACTCCGGCAAGGGCACGTGCCACAGTATCTAAATTACGACACAGCACACTTACGTTAACAGAAGAGCCGGTGTCGAATGTCGTCCTTCTTACAGGATCCTTGTAGCTGCCTAGAGAGGAGAGTGTGAAAGCAGGAAGTCTTCTCATGCTGTAGCGCTCGTGTTCCCACGCAAACACCTCGTCTGCAAGGTTTATCTTCTTGTGCAGCAAGGTTACTGAGTCGTTTCCAGCAGCCTTTAATTCCTTGTAGAACCTGTGTCCTACGCTACCTTCCTTGGGAGGCTTGGAAACGTGCAGGAACAGCTCCTGTCCGAACCCGACCGAGTCGAGGCAGAGTACGGTCACAGCGTCCTGGAGAAGAGAACCCTCCAGACCGTCTAATTGGTCCTCCAGCCACTTCTTACTTCCCTGGTAGTTGAACTTTCCTCCTCCAGATAGTAGGAACAGCAAGTTGTATTGGCCGTGTGATCTAGCGTCCGAATACAGTCTCGAAAATATTCTGATTAGTTCTAACAACGCCACTACACCTGAAGCATTCGAGTCCCCTCCCAAAGTCAACTCCGGGGCTATCCCGAAGGAATCGTAGTAAGTGACGATCGCCAAGGTAGGCAACTTATCTTCTACCCCGTACCCCGACAGTTTGCCTTGAACGGAGGTGACCGACGAGTCGGCCTTAGGAGAGGGTTTATGGGCGTTGACTACGACCTGGTAACCGTTGGCCGACACGGCGTTCACAAGCGCGTCCAAGGAACTGCCTTTGCCGTGGTCTCCCAGTTCCGAGGACTCGACATCCCGAAGGACGGTGTCGACTTGTGAGGACCAAGGCACGAAGTACACGGGTACGGACAGCTCGTCCTCCATCAAGTAAGCTTCTAGCTCACGGAGATGTCGCCTCTCTTCGGCGGAGAGAGAGTCCAGGTCCTTGGGCAGCACTAACAACAGCCCGCCGGCGCTGCGCTTGAGACGAGATAAGTCGTCTACGCCGAGGCGGGAGAAGGCCGAAACGACGCAGTGTCTCTGTGTCGAGGCGTGATGCAACGCCCGAGCCTCCAGGTTGATCTGAGAAGATCGGCACCCGTGTGCCGCTCCGTTTAGGTCGAACTGTGTCATCCTATAGGCGGGGAACTCGTGGCTCGCCGAGACCGGGCTCACCGGCGAGATAATTATAAATAGCGGTAACAAAACTACTATATAATACGGAAAGTAACATTTGAATAGTTCCGCTAACTCGTCCGTTTCCGTCAACATCGTAAAATTATTGAATACAAAACCCTAAACACGAAATAAAACCCGAACACGGGCAAAATCGTTGAAACCTCCAGATAATAGATTCTTCTTCTTCTTCTCTTTCTTCTATTAAAATGACGGATACTGCGAACAACACCAGTTTTCTCTTTCTCTTTTTAATCTTTACAAACTTCACTTCACTACAAAAGCTCTTTAATTAAACCTTTTAAGCAGAACAACGATCAAAATCGATTATAAACTATTCTTATATTCTACTATCATATTATTACTTAAAATTTGAATTGTGAGACACATTATTCAAAACAAAACCACATAGCATAGTATTATTTTAGTATACAGTGTTGACATTCAAACTTAAAAGTTTTACCCCGAAAGATCCATGATATACAATTATTATTTATTATTAGAATTCAATATAATATAATTGAATATACGGTTTAAAAGTATAGGTATCCATGAATTTTTTAAGCTTTTGCTTTTACTGAGTACCGAGATAAAATTTTTGAGCTACATTCTAAGTATTCTTATTTTACTGTTGGTCATCTTGACATTAATATTTTTGAAATAAGTATTTGTCGTTTTGTTTTAGATTTTAAGAAAACACTGATTGATGAGGAAGTAAAAAATATTAAATATGATCAGTCATGTTCTTTCTGTTTATTCAAAGTAAATTTCACTGTCCTTATATTTTTTACGTGCCTTTTATCTGAAAATTCCCGGAGTAACAGTCAATATCCATAATTCTATATTTACATTATTTTCTGGGACGGATCTAGTCTGAATTGTCGGATCTAAGGTGGGCTATTTGACAGTAAATTCTATTGTTTATTAGGATTGAATCATGACTGAATCAATGAAATTGAAACAAGTAAACACCAATTCATTCAAGTACAAATTGTACAGTAAGATTTACTAAAGTTTTGACTTTTGACAGCGCGGGAAAATCCGTCGGTAGTCGGAAAATCCGTGTAGTTGTAGTTCAACTTCTTATTCAATCTGATTGAATGGCTCAATTGACAAACCAAATTCTGTTCTATTTTTGATGTAGTATGTATATAATGGAAGGTTTCACCTGTGTAGGTAATGATAATGGTTTAGAGTGCTTTTTACTTTAGAAATTCAATTTGATTGCTTCATCTAAACAGTAGAGAGGCTTCAATTATATTCCAAAGTGTAAAGGGGGCTACACACCTTACGATTATCTGCGCAGTTTATCAAGTGTGACGTCATGTCTGAGCAATAAACTGAAGGTATCTGCGCAGTTTGATCCGGTTTTCACTCCGATAAAAAGTCTGTGCATTCGGACCCTCTTTTGCAACGATTTTGTAGATTTTATAGAAGACACTTAGAACCAAGTGAAGATAAAACTGAAGATAAATCGGGCTGTATCCTATACACCTTCAGTTCAGATAATCGTACCGATTTTCACACAGATATTTACGACAGATAACTGCGCAGATAATCGTAAGGTGTGTAGCCTGTTATCGTTCAATCATATTGACCTGTCCAACCTTCGATCTCGTTAGGGGCAAGAAAGGTCTTTTCATCCCCCCCCCCCCCCTAGATCTACACACTGCCTTCTCACAATATTTTGTAACAACATACTAGTTACAAAACGATAATAATGTGTAATATGATAAATTAAGGCACAAATATAGATAACATTAATTGAAGTGACCATCAGTTAGCTTTTTACATTCATCAAAATATGCATCCAGCATGTCTGTCAGTAACGTTTACGTGCCCGACGATAACTTGAGTAAAAGTTGACAGATTTAGTTGAAATGTGGTGTACATGTTCCTTTTTGTAAAGCTCAGGCTGAGTTCGTTGGACAACGTTATCCGTCTTAGAGTTTACGCTGAATGCTCGCATAAATGTGAGCTTCAAATGTAAAATTGGAATTTCAGGACGAGAAAAGATTTTTATATACGATTGATGCGAAATATAAACATAATATCTCTGTTTAGATGCGTGGAAAGTGGTTCTTTTCGTAGCTGTATTCATTGCGCATGCGCGTTTCATAATCACAATAAGGTGAGAAATTCCTCTTTTTTCCGCTCTGGGGCGGAAAAAAGAGGAATTCATGATCCTGAGTATGAACTTACTTAGTAGACTAATAATCAAGTCGATGGTTGTTTGACCCTTGACAGGGGAACACTTTGATTTGGAGTAATATTTGACTAACTAACCTATTAAGTGACAAACTACCATCAACTTAAAAATTGGTCTACTAACTAAGTTCGTACTCAGGATCATAAAAATCACATTGTCCACCATAAAGGAAGGGACATGGCCGCTCTCCACCGGTTTGTTTTTTTCAAATGCCTATTGCCGAGCTATGTCCCGCAGACGAACTTAGCCGACCATATACTCTTAATAGGCACCAAAACATTTACTTATACATAAAATTCTAGCTTGATTTTAGTCAGACACTTTTTTGCACGGTATCTCCTGGACTAATAGGGGAGTAACAATCTAAAGAAGTACCCATTTTTTAAATCATGACCAACTGCGATGACAAAGTGTTTTTTTCCTTATTAATTCGAGACTCTAGTTGTGTATTGGATCTATAAGGTACAATCTATTTATTAATTGTAAAGTCTTTAGGACAGCCCAGTGGTGTAGGGAATGTTTAATTTTTTTTTTCTCTCTAAAAAGTCTTTTAGTATCTACTTACATGGACGATAATAAAGAAGAAAAAGTTATCTTATTATTATTATATTATTATGTTATTATTATTATTATAAATAATAATAATAATAATAAATAAATAAATAATAAGGATATATAAATAAATAAAATCGAAAATAAATACTTATTTACAATAATAATGGGGGGGGGGGGGGGGGGGGGGGGGCATGTGTTGCACAGTGTGGCATAAACGCGAATAAAGGGCTTAATAAAAGAGATATATTAAATAAAAAAACGTAAAGGAAAATAGCAAAAATCGGATAATAGAAATTTAAGAAAGTGTAGGCGCCAATGGCCCAAGCTGTCGAGGCGCTCCTACCTTTTAGCCACAGGTGGAAGGTGGGTTTAAAAAAAAAAAAAAAGTTATCACTATTTTGGTGCTTGCACACCTTCCCCCCCCCCCCCCCCCCCCCCTCCACTCGGTCAGAATTGAATTCCTGCTGTAAAAAGTTTAATGCCGGTGCTGACAAAGATACATCATCCCTACTTTATATAGAAATGTTAATACACTTTTGTTTACACAGTAAAACAAGGTTGTTTTAAGCTCTTAAATAATTCATTAAGGTAAGGTAGTTTTATTTCCCAACAAAAACTCACAACAATAGTAATTTTTTAACTATGAATTATATATAGTGTTACTAGACTTACCAATGGGAAGTAGCATGTCTGTTAATCTTAGTAGCATCTATGTAAACTCACTAATAGTAACTGTTTTAACAATGAATTATATATAGTGTTACTAGACTTACCAATGGGAAGTAGCATGTCTGTTAATCTTAGTAGCATCTATGTAAACTCACTAATAGTAACTGTTTTAACAATGAATTATATATAGTGTTACTAGACTTACCAATGGGAAGTAGCATGTCTGTTAATCTTAGTAGCATCTATGTAAACTCACTAATAGTAACTGTTTTAACAATGAATTATAAATAGTGCTACTCAGTGCTCGATTTGAGGCGGAACGGCGTTCCGGGACCTCTCTCTCTGATAAATAAAAATAAAATTATCGGCACTAAGATTTTTTTAAATCCTTAGTTAAAATTTTGTTTCTCAGTGAGTGACTACAAATTTGATTAAGGACATCATGTATTAAATTGGCAAATATATATTTCCACACGAAACCCACCTGATTGCAGTGTGGGTTTATGTCTAAAACTGCTTAAAATGCTGTTTTTGAATGTTTATTTTTCAAAATTTTTCCGGGGGAGGACCCCCTTCTAGGGGGGGGGGGGGGGATAGAGAGGGGGAAGGTTATAGTTCCGGCACCTCGATTTCTAGAAATCGAGCACTGGTGCTACTAGACTTACTGATGGGATGGTAGCATGTCTGTTAATCTTAGGGTGCGTTCGGAAACACTAACCGGTCAACCTCTCGGTCGACCGGCGGTTTGTTGTGGTTAGTGTCATGGCGGCATGAAATCATTTTTGTTTCCGAACGGGCAGCGGTCGACCGAAAAGGATATAATCAAAGAGAGGTTACAAATATAAATTCGTTTTTCTTTGGTGTGAGATAGAAGTAAAGCTGTGACGATTCCTCAAGTGAATAAACTATTGCAGCGGCACCCCTTTAGGTTAAATCTGTATATAGCATTCATCCCTTTCCTTTTTCCTTCTACTAAATTCTCAGATTACACGACGTTCAGCAGCATCTTCCTCCTGAAACCTTGAACTTCACTGTTTACATCGATAATATCAACTCTTCTGTGTACAAATGATACATTTATAATCTCTTAAATGTATAAAATATGCAAACGGACAGTTTAACAAATGTATATAATCTCTCATGAATGAATCAAGCAAAATTGTGCCACCAAGCGATCCTCGACCGCACAGTCTCCTTCAACTCAGGCAGGGGTTCTATTTTAGATTGTCTAAATAACAACTATATCGGTACGGTATCCATAAAATGTTGAAAACTAGGATTGGTAACAAAGTAAATAATTATTAGGACAAAAGTAGGTCTATAATGATCTGTGGTACAAAGGAATATCACACTTTTCATCTTTCAGTTTTGATATATTGTTATTATTAGTCAAAAAAATTACCCACCAAATTCATTTTAATTTTAAAATAAAAAAGGTGAATAACAAAGTAAAAGAATGCCGAAAAAGGTCCATGTTTCACAAAAACTAAATATTAATAAAGAATTTTAAAAATTAGCAAAAAAAATACGACAATGTATTCAAATGTTTAATAAAAACGTTTACAAAATAACAATGACATTTCGCTAAAAAGGTAACATGATGGTTACTAACCGGACTCACCGTATTTTGATTTCGGTCGAAGCGGTCGACCGCTAAAACGACCGGAGCTTTACGAACGCGGTCGGTTGTTTAGGTTGGTGTTTCCGGACACACCGGTTACTCCTCGGTCGACCTGGTTAGTGTTTCCGAACGCACCCTTAGTAGCTTCTATGTAAACTCACTAATAGTAACTGTTTTAACAATGAATTATATATTGTGGTATCCTCCTCTCAAGTCCCTGAGGTAGCTCAAAATACTTGAAATTTAAATATAAGAAAGGAGAAGTCATAAAAAAAAACCTTTTTTTTTTTTTAAATTCTTTTAATTGTGTAGCAAAATCTTTAATAGTCAGACATTGACTTATATAGTAGTGCATTAATTTAAATTGGAGAGCATTAGTTTACATTGCAGAGCACTAGGCTTTTCATTAATAAAATCCTTCATAAAAAAAATATAAAAAAAGTGTTTTTTTTTTTTTTAAAAAAACAGTCTCAAGTCCAAGTAAAATTAAATAAAATGTTAAATGTTAAATTATTAAATGAATCCTTTTTCCCAATTACCTTGGATTTACAGCAGATACTTTCAAAAGAAATGAAATATCATAAAATTAATTAATTAATTTTAATTAAAAAATGAAATGGTCAAATTCACACGTAGTGGTACAAGTAAGTCCTACTATTTAATATATAAAAATTCTTAATAAATCTTTTTTAGCATCTATGTAAACTCACTAATAGTAACGGTTTTAACAATGAATTATATATAGTGCTACTAGACTTACCAATGGAAAGTAGCATGTCTGTTAATCTTAGTAGCATCTATGTAAACTCACTAATAGTAACTGTTTTAACAATGAATTATATATAGTGTTACTAGACTTACCGATGGGAGGTAGCATGTCTGTTAATCTTAGTAGCATCTATGTAAACTCACTAATAGTAACTGTTTTAACAATCAATTATAAATAGAGTTACTAAACTTGTTGTTAATAAGACTATTTTAATAAAACTACGACAACTTTTTTTTTTTCTTTTAATAAAATAAGACTGTTTATTAGTTAATTTTTAATAGTCCTCCAAGAATATGATGCTGAAAAAGTTTGTCTGTGGGAAATAGCTTGCCTATAATCTGGTAAAATAAAAGACTAGTGGAGAGCGGCCGTGTCTCACCTATCTTGGTGGACAAGGTGATACTGATGATCCTCAGTAAAAAATAGTTAGTGACTAAAAAAATATAGTTGATATTAGTTAATCACTTGATAGCTTAGATCAAGGGTTTCCAAACTACTCCCTATGAAACTTTTTCATCCGTCCCACTGTCACAAAAGAAGTTAACAAATGAACCTAAACACTGCAAAGTTATAAGTTCTCTATATATCAATGCCTTATCAAACACTATATTAAAAAACTCTGTATTCAAATGCCTTATCTAACATCAAATAAGATCAGCACAATTCTAATTGTAGTATTTTTGGCCGAAATGGATTATGCTTATCTGGAAATTGCGGTGAAAATTTGGAGGGTTGCTTACTTTATCTGGCCCGCTATAGATCATCCTATCTGGATCCGGTCTTTCAACCAAAAACAATTGGTGACCTCTGAATAAGACAAAGTGATCGCCTATAAAGTAAGAAACTGACATCAACTTGAATTATTGTCAACTAACAATACTAATCTTACAATTAGTGTTTACTCTGACAGCTAAGATTGGCCAACCTATGTTAGGGGAAAAATAAAGCCATTAGGCCTGTAGAAGGCACTCCACCAGTGACATTTTTGTTTTCCTAGTTGGCCTTACCTTCAAGGCATCAAAATCTCAATCTTTCATTTGGTCCCCACCTCAGTTTCGACCCAGGGCCGTTTCTAGGTGTTTTGCAGCCCTAGGCGAAAATTAAGTAACCCCCCCCCCCCTCCCTTTTACTATCATCACCTTCTCCCTTTGTCATTCAGGCTAGAAGAAATTAATATATTAGATATAAAAGAACTTGTATTTAACAGAAATACCATCAACAATTAAATAACTAAATAAGGACTGTTATATTTTATTTCATTTTAAATATCTTTTAAAACTTTAGTGGTATTTTAGGTTCTTTCTTTTAGCTGTTTAGTTATTTTATGAAGGTTCTTTTTTTAGGTTCTTTCTTTTAGCCCTTACCTTTATTTTATGAAAAGTTTTTTTAATAAAATCTCTAATGTCCAGCTGGTAAGTAATGTCTTTTTCTAATAAAATTGTGGCTAGTCCTTCGACCTACGAGTCTTTATTGGCTCATGGAACTGCGCAGGTAGGTTTCTATTAATTTGAGTTCCTCATCGAAAAAAAAAAAAAAAAAAAAAAAAAAAATCATCTAACTTTTTTGGCCCATTTTCAACCAAAATAGTTCTTAATTTGTCTCCACTTGATTATTTAGTCAAAGTAAACACAATTAAGTAATTTTTTGGTATATGCTTTTAAAGACAATTCAATTTTTCCTATATTTATTTTATTCTCTCCTAATTTACTCAATTTTTTGTTTATTGATAAATCATTCATTTTTCCACCTTCCTTTTGCCGCTCCAGGCGGCCGCCTAGTCTTGACTATTAGTAGAAACGGCCCTGATTCTACTATTGCTATTATTATAAGTTCCACTTATATCCCATTATTATTATTTTTGCAATCGTATGATTAAAATTAATTACCCACCAACTAAAAAAGGAATTACCAACAAGAAACAGTAAATAATTATAGACCACTGCAAAGTAATTTACTAAAATTATACTTTTTATTTTTATAAATATAATACATTAATATATTATTATCTTACTTTTAAAAAAAAGTCATACATACAATTCTAAGCAGTACAAATTTATTTTTCTATTTATACACAAGTTAGTTACACAAGTTATCAACACGTAAGAACTAAGCGAAGAAAAAAAAAAAAAAAAAAAAAAAAAAAAATGGCATATAAAACATATGTACAAAATATTTATTTTAAACATTGTTCTGTTTAATTTGTACATCAATTATAAATATTGATGTTTAACTTTCATGAACCATTAAAGACTGGTTCACACTATCCTGAGTCTGGGCTTGCTGTAATATGAAAAGCTACCATATTTGGTCCTTATGAGGCCCTGTGAAGTCTGGTCCTTTTAACAGGTTGAGTGCGGATGACGCAGTCTCTGCATCATCTTCAGATACAGTCCACCCTCAACCCTAGTAAAAAATTTTTTTTTTTTTTTTTTTTTTTACTAACGCAAAATTACTTTTTGTAAGGGATGTTATGTTATGTTTATATATGATTTGTGCCTTTGAAGCAACTCTCAAAATCGCCTCCGCACTCAATGTGTTAATAAAAATTTACTGGTTTCAAAATTAATTCCTTCAATGATATTCAAAAATAATTTAATTTCCATTGCACATACTCTTCTTGGAAAGTATAATTTAATTCTAGGAATTAAATTATCTTTAAATATTCTTGATTAGCAACGAAAATAGGAATTAATTTTGAATAAATACATTTCTTAATTTCCTAATGCTAATAATATTAATTGTATTTTCACAAACACAGTCATTAATAAAGTTTGTTCAAATAAGATAATTTCAGTATTGATTTAATTAAACAAACTTAATCAATATATTAAAATGACCATACTTAAACTAACTTCGTCAAAAATAATTTTTGGGGATAGAACAAGTATAGGTAATTTTAGAGATGAATTAAAAAAAAAAATCTGTTTGAAAAAATACCCAATGAGCTGATCCAAAAACCCGCTGATATTCTTTTGTCAAGATTTTATCCTGTCCATAATCGTCAGACCATAATAAAGGATATCCCGTTTTGGATGCCATATTGGCTCATGCTAAGGATGTCCTATGGATATCCTTTGGGACATCCAGTTGGGGGTATCCAATGGATTTCATTTTTTAAATTATTATTCGTTTTAACTTTGAAAGAGTCTTAAAAAAAATAAACTCTCCTCTTCTTTAAGTCTTCCTAAGTTATAATTCTGACAGAAAGTACAATTCTTATTTTACGTTATCTTTCATTTGCTAAAAGAAGCAAAAATATAAAACTTTTGTCAAAAATACTTCTAACAGCAATTATTTATTACAATATTAATAGGAATTAGTTTCAGTCTTGCAATTTTTTTAAAATTTATTTATTAAGAGATAATTTTAAATTAAATATAAAACACATCTGATTATTTTTGTTTTATACATCCATGTTTTTATAGCAGAGTGATTTAATATTTATATAAAGGAGTTTTTTTCGTTCTTCATTTTTGATAGAAGAACTATATAATATGTCGTTGCTTCGATCTTGGGTCAGACTCTATATTGACTTTTTAACATTATCGGAATCTGAATTTGATCAATCGTTATTGGCCTAATTCAACTGTTAAATAAGTCTCTGTTTCTCCTTAATTATTATCGTTTTATATACACCTTTAATAAAATAATACCCTATTGTTCAAATTGTACAATTGGGTACTCTTCAATTTAAAACGTCAGATTTAAAACGGATAATTCAACATCTCTACAGTCTAGATGTTAAATTTTGGTGACTTAACCTAATTCTGTTTGTTATTGAAAATAATCTTCCTTTTTTTTAAGGAAAAAGTTTAATTTTTTTTTTTCAAAAAATTATCAGTGGTCAAATTACACTGAAAATGTAAAGAGGTGTTAGGACTAGTTATGGAGGTTGTGATTTTGTACAGCATCAGTTTGGTGCCTTAACTGGTGGTGATCAGGCATATGGTGTTTCTTCTCTAAGGGCTGGTGGTGGTCTTGCGTGGCATGGCGTCTCCTTAATGAAGACTGGGCGTCATTTGGATGTTTCCACAGCTCTGACTGGTATTGCTCAGGCTCGGTTGAGGGATGCTTTTCCGCCGATACCTCTATGCATAGCACTGCCAGCCTGTTCAAACAACAAATAGGAATTAGAGCTTTGGTAGAGGTCCTTTGAGGAGGAATAAAAAAAAAAAAACACAGGGAAGTACTTGCGTCCAAGTACTTTTTAGGGTTTTGTAGATGAGTAAGCATACCCGTTATGTAATTATGATTTTTTTGTCTTCGATCTCAAGGGTTCCGGGTTCGATCCCCCGGGGGGTCACAATGTTATTTATCAGTAATAAAGACAAGATAAATTACATTTTTCAGGAAATTTGCATCGCCCCACCATAAGGTATAACCATGAATTATTTCGAAATTTTAGCACCAGCCGATCTATAGTGGTTGGGGGGGGGGGGGGGATTTTTTTTGGGTATATTTTGATTTTTTAACCAATAAGAAATGCAAAATTAAAAAAACGCATATATATATTTGTGTCCTACTCTTTAGCAGCTTTCATTTGATACCCAACTCAAAATTTTCAAAAAATGAAATTTTGGGCGCACTTCACTTTTTCGCGCCCAAAATTGGCAATTTTTGAGAATTTTGAATGAACTCCCGGAATTTTCATCGCGCCACAATAAGGTATTAGCATGAATTATTTCGAAATTTTAGCACCAGCCGAACTATAGTGGTTGGGGGGGGGGGATTTTTTTTTGGGTATATTTTGATTTTTTTAACCAATAAGGAATGAAAAATTTAAAAAAGCATATATATATTTGTGTCCTACTCTTCAGCAGCTTTCATTTGACACCCCACTCAAAAATTAAAAAAAAAATAAAAATTTTTGAGTTTATTACATTTTTTCGAATTGCGCATGCGCAAATCTAATTTTGAACTTCTGTATATTTTTCCTGTGGTTGGGTCAAAAAGTTGCACCAGTGTTTCAAATTTCAGCACTTTCCCTTAAACGGTTCGGGCCCTATGAACCAAAGAGACGGACACATCACCCTCGGCATAAGGGTTTTGAGAAGTATCTACAAAACTCTAAAAAGAAGTTGTCCAGCTTCCGTAGAGTATCAGACTTTATATATTTGGTAAATCTGCTCTATTTGGCCCACGAATTTCTAATTGTCCTATTTACTTACAATTTTTTTAAAACTGTTCCTTTGAACATTTTGAAAACGATTCTGGTTGAACCATCTTGATAGATTCAGTAATTTTTTTTTAAAGAAAACGTACGTTAAGTGTCACTTTTTTAGATGAAAAGTTATGCTTAGATTAGGTCGAAAAGTATGGGAGAGCGGGGTTGGTTGGGACAGTGGGATGAATTGGACACGGTTGTTTTTGGTTGAAAAGAGAAGAAGGTAAGATTAGCAACTCTGGTGGATCAGTCAGTAGCTCTTCAGTTGCTATTCAATTCCTCAAGTGGTCTCACGTGTTGTTGATTGCCATAAATTTTTAAAAAAAATAAATTCGGTTTGGAGGCAAGCTGATGTAAAATTTGAGACCCACGACGGAGGCTTTCCAGCCCCTCTACAATATTTGTCGGAGTCACTACTATTTTTGTCTGGTAATGGATTTATTTACGATTACAAATCAGTTTGGTTGCTTACTGTGGAACAATGGGTTCCAATGTTGTTTGTGTTTTTTTATTTTAAAAATGGCGTCGAGGGATGAGTTGGACAGTTGGTTCCATTCATCCCCAACTGTCCCACTCATCCCCCATATCACACACACATCGTACTTATTTCTTCTTTTGGTTGCCTACTTTCTTACTTATTTGTTATTCCTTCTATTTAAGTACTCAAATGAATTGTTTTCATGATTTCAGTTACAAAATCAGGAGTTTTGGTATGTGTCCCAAAGTGTCCCACCCCTGTGTCCAATGTATCCCACCCATTGGGATACATTGGACAAAATGAAGGTTTTGGAAAAACATAAAAAATTGTATGATAATGTTTTTACTTTCTCATATATAGAGAAAGTATTGTGATGGCGCAAAAATTCGATTTTGAGATTTTGATGGATTTACACGTTTTGAGGTCCCCTGAGTCCAAAAAAGTGGTTTTTAAAAAATGTCTGTCTGTCTGTCGTCTGTCGTCTGTGCAGACGCCTGGAGCCTAAACTACTGGGCCGATTTTGACGAAATTTGGCATACATGTTCAGAAAAATCATACCCCGAGGTGAAATCGAGAAATGAATTTTAGCTCTAAATTTGGGGGCACCACCCCCCAAAACCTCTGAAAAAAAAATGAAAAAAAAGTATTTCTCGAAAACGGTTCCGACGATTTTGATTAAAAAATTCTATAATGTAGTCCATTTGAATACAAATCCAACGATATAAGCCGTTTTCCCGGGAAAAATCTAGTTCCTGAGAAATTAGCTTAAAACGTGGAGGGAGAGAGCCCGGGTTCGATTCCCTGCCCAGGAGAAGTTATTTTTATGATAAATTTTGATGAAATGTTCAATAATATTTAAATGTACATTTGAAAACTAATAAATGGAAAATACTGGGTTAAGTAATTATAAACTCGTATATGAGAAAGTTTGTCTGAGTTGTCTCGGACCGATTTTTTTAAGTTGCTATAAGTCTGGAATATGTTAGTTAGGATCTCTATGTATGATAATCATACAAAAGCGAAATAGTTGATGCAAAACTGAGGCTCTCACGGCCTCTAAAAAAAAAGTGTCCCAACCAACCCCGCTCTCCCCTACTTATCTTAACATAAACTAACCATAACCTTCCCTTCTTTTTCTTAAGAAGTGATACTTTATGTATTTTAAAATAAAATTATTGTATTTACTGAGATGGTACCGGAATCATTCTTATAATGTAAAAAAGGAAAAGTTTAAAAAAATGCAAGTAAATTGGTCAATTATAAATTGTTGAGCCAAATAGTGCAGATTTACCCTCTTTATTTTAAATTATACAATAACAATATAAAAACATTTAAAAGAAGAGCAATTATGGTGTAACCTTCTACTTTCCTACTTTCAACTCTGTTACAAATACATATATATATTTCTTAATAAAGATTTACCAATCAAACTAAAATACATATCAATAGATTACTGCCAAAAAGCCCTAACCCACTCTACACTGTATGCTGGAGGTTGGAGCTAATTTTATTGACTTTAATTCAAACAGTTTGATGTTCAGGACCTCAATATGAATTTAGTTTGGTGTTTAATTTTATATAAATATTAGAAATCTACCCACAATTAGAAAACAATAACAAAAATCTTAACATTTTTGGGGAAATAATAAAGAAAATATCATGAAAATGTATATGTGGCCTACTTCTGGGCCTATTTTGACTCTATTCACAAATTCTTTACAAACATTTTGAATGTGCTCAGATAATATTGGCAATAACCAGTGTCTCTTTTATTCAGATAATAGTTAATTTAGATTCAATCGTATTTTATTATTATTGAAATTCAGCATGCATTATTTGTTAGTGTTAGTTTAATTGTTGTTATTGATGTATTGTTTAATTTTTTTTTAAAAATAAACTGAAGTTTATTAGATCAGAAAATAAACTTAAACTATATACAGTAGAACCTCGATAAGAAGTGTCTCAAGGGAATTAGGGAAACAGTCTTGTTATCGAGGTGCTCTTTTTGTTGAGGGTTGTGTTATCAAGGTTATTTTGGCTATCAGTCGTGTTATCGAGGTTTGAGGACGGGGTTTTCAAGTCTAGACTTGTTCAAGGTCGACCCATTCCTGTATAGAGTTGTGTCATGGAGGTTGACTTCTCAAAACGACTTGTTATAGAGGTTATGAGTTACGTTGGGAATTTGAAAAACAACTCAACTTGAAAAACAAATTGAACACCCTGTGTACAAAATAATCAAGAAAAATATATCATTTTCAGTGGTTTCAGAAAAAGTAGGAGTTTTACAAAAAATGACTTTTTCTTACCTGTGTGAGCAGGGAAGTGGTCGCTGAGCAAGGAGACGATGTCCAGGAACTAGACTGGTAGCAAGACCCACACGACTGTCGGCCTCACTCTTCCAGGAATCGCAGTTCTGGCGATGTGTTCTCTCTACACCAGGCATTCCTCCGTGCCATGCTAACTTCTCAGGCCTGCAATAGAAACTCATTATAGAAGCTTTCTGTGCCTTTCATCAAATACCCTCTAAAATTAAACAAACTATATAAGCAGATAAGTGAAGCAGTAGTTTTATAAGAATCAGTTTTGCTGATTTATTTGATTATAAACCTGGATGGTTAAGGTGGGGAAAAGGAAGAGGATAACATTACCAAGAGGGGTCTGTGAGAAGATGTCGGCCGGAGAAGCTGTAAATGCCGGCAGACACTGGCAGTCGTCCTCCAGCTCCGTTGAATATGGATTGCCAAGATTCGAATAGTACCTCACCCTGCAAAATATATATTAAACAAATATAAATTTACTTTCCTCCACTAAAATTCTACCATTTGATTCCATATAAATAAATCAATTTATTAAAAAATAAAATAATACAAAATATAATAGATTAAAGAGCCAGTGTACAACAATACATATATATTTTTGTAATATATTTATAATGAAATTAATTAATGTGTGTAATGTGTGGTTGAATAATGTAGAAAATAACAAATTAGGAAAGCAATTGTTTTTTGTGTCCATGAAAATGATAAATTGCCACATGCAAAACTGAAGAGGGTCTTAACAATTTCTTTAACATTAGTCAGTAAGGTTGAGAGACAAATTTTCTATCTACACCTTCCACTACTAGCTCCTTCTAGTGAAAACCTATTCTCGGTATGTGCTTATCATAGCTAACCCCCCATTTCACCTATTTTGTTTCTTTGTCATAAATTGCTGTGAAAACAACAATAACACTAAAAAGCCTCTCTAAGGCTGCGGCCACACCGAAGCTACCTCGCTTGGAGCCTAGCGGCTTGGCGAGTCGCCATGTAGAACAGAATGGACTGTTCGTCTAGCGACTCGCTAGGTAACTCGCCTAGTAACCAAGGGCGCGGTGTGGCCGGTCTCGTATTTTCTAGAAGGTTGGTTCACATGGATTACACGCCTGGCAACTCACCAAGCCACTAGGCTCCAAGCGAGGTAGCTCCGGTGTGGCCGCTATCAATCCAGGCGCCTAGAGGCCTGGCGACTCGCCAAGCCACTAGGCTCGAAGCGAGGTAGCTCCGGTGTGGCCGCAGCCTAAGAGTTGGGAAAAGCTATTGACATACGATATGATGGCAACAGACGGCAGGCATAAACAAAAGTCAAGATAATATAAATTATTTAAAAAAAAAAAAAAACACTAAAATGAACTATACTTTGAGTCACATTAGTCCTTCATCTCTGACCACACAACTCTAAACCAAACAGGTTTGAAAATGTCCCAAATGAGGAATGAATTGAAGAAGTATTTTATTTAATAAATAAACCCCTAAAGACACCATGGTACAAAAAGAATTAATAAATTACTCTTTACTTTGTGTGTAATAAAATTTTCTATTGCTCGCATGAAAATATAAAAAAAAAAATATGTTCTTGAATGTGTGTGATTATGTATTAATTTTTTTTTTTTTCTACTTTATTTACTTTTTACTATGTTTTTATTAGCTTTCTTTCTTGTTTGTTTGTCCGGTACAAATCTGGCAATCGATTTCTAACTAACTTCCCGAATAGCTAGACATTTGAAACTATTAGCATAGCTCAGAACACGATGACAATGCATTACTTTAATACTTTTAGCCATCTTTCAGCAGAATTTAATTGATATCAGCAAATTTTGCTGTATGGAAAGTTAGTTCGGAAAAAATTCGCAAGTTATTTTATTTGTTTTGACATGTCCCATATTTATATATCTTCATTTTGACGGGTTTCAAATTTTTGATATTTATAAATAAGAGATAAACATTGAATGACAGCAAAACAGGAAATATATCGATTATATTATTTATCGATTATATTATTTATATTATTTCAAAAATATCGATGGCACGGTTTAGATTTGGTGTTGGGGAGATCCGTTGAACAAAGATTTGTCCTTTTATAGGTTTAAGATCAGCTCTCTAGATGGTTGTCATTTATGTGAAGTAAATAAATTCGGAACTTTTTTTTTTTTCATTAACTATTATATTATCAACATTACATACGATTCAACAGAAAATTTAAAAACGTAGTATATAAAAAGTTCTTTTTATCTTGAAATTTCTACTTTATCATATTATACGTAGTTTATATATAAAGAGAAAGGATTGTGATGGCACAAAAATTCGATTTTGAGATTATGATGGATTCTTTATTATTCCATTTAGTAAAAAATAGGAAAAAATTAAACGATGTCAAATGTACTTATATGAGTATGGATTTATTTTATTCTCGGGTATTAATTGCAAATGTTGCCACAGCGTTCTGCTTATTTAATATATTGTTAAGCAATTAAGTGGTATAAGTTTATTATAAATTTAAGATCAATAAATGGCTCATTTATTACAAAAGATACCCTAGTTTATTTTTAAGTTTAGTAAACAATAACCACTTGGTCCCGAAAGGATTATAGAGGTGGTAGTCAGAAACTCACCTTGATGTTGACTACAGGTAGAGACCTATCCCTGGGCTGGACAAGAGAGTCTAGATTCTGTATGTTAGTCGCTAGGAAGGCTCTGAAGGTACCGCCGAGACCTGCTTGTTTAGCCTGTCTATAGCAAGCCTTGTCTGCTCCACTCTGACCACCCACTTTACCTGAATATACTTCATCCAGAGCAGCCAGTCTCACCTGTCCACAAATCAAATACCCACATTATCATCTCTACAATAACAGAGCTCGCTCCTTAACCCTTTCGGTACTGAGGTAGAAATCAAAAGTAGGCTTCCACAGACGGGGCCGTATTTTCAGACCGGCCTTCCCCAGCCTGAGTCGTTTCAACCCTCACACAAAACTATCCATTCTTCAACGCTTTCACACTATTTATTTTATATCTCCTACATTTTTTTATCATATTAGGATAATTCTTGTTTTATTACTTTTTTACATTCATCTATAATTATTTTTTTATTTTTAATTAATTTTAGATGTTAATTTAATAATTTTCAATTCTATATATACATAAAAAAAGTAAAAGTAATGTACATTTTATGAATAACTGGAATTTTTTTATATATATAAATAACTTTTTTCATTTCTTTATTATTTTTGACATATTTCATATTATACAATACATTGATAATTTTTCAAACATGACGAAAAAAAAAAAAATAATAATAATAATAATAAGTCCTAGCCTTCTTTCGTCTCCAGGCTTTGGACCGGCAACGGCGAAGTTAAACTTTTTTTAATTTTATTTAATTTAATTTTTTTTTGTTGAGTTTATTGAAACATAAACTTAATATCTAAACCATAGGGGACAAAAAGAAGAAAAAAGAAAAAATATGATTAAACTACTCTTTTTTACATAAATCGTATAAAAATTAAGTTAAGTTTTTAAGAGACATAAATATTATTTCGGAGAAAAAAAAAGCTTTATAAAAAGGGAAAACGCTCCAAGGATGAACGTAAGAAGGTACAATAGACTTTGACCTTCGCTGACCTCATTTGGCCTTAAAAAAATATTACGCGGGGCCGGCGCAAGTAATATGAGTCACCCGTATTGCTAGAGTTGCAACCCCTTTCATTTTATTCTATCAATGAGAAATATTAACCCCAGTGACACCTAGTGAGCCTATTATTTAACCATTGTACATCATTCTAGTTCCGATAGATGGCGTTAGGAGTCACGTGCGACGTTTAGTAAGGCTTCTATTTGAAAACATACATAAGAAAACCTCAAAACGTAAATAGACGTCTGTAGGCTGTGGAAGGCACTTTTTGATTACGTCCATAGACGTTTACAGTCTAATAAAGGCACTTACTAATTACGTCCATAGACGTCTACAGTGCCGAAAGGGTTAACTTATTTAGAAAACTATTTTCACTTTAAAGATAAAAGGTATTCTTCTTGATCCAGGATATATACAGATAAATCCTGTAAATAGAGTTAAATTGGAAACCCAAAAATATTCAAAATTTCTCTTAGCTGGTTTTATTAAGTAAAATGCCAGAAGAATGAATATTTGAATAAAAATAACTGCTTACTCCTCTGAACACAAGATTAGAAAAGTGGCATAATTATTAAGTGACAGTGTTACTTAAAACAAATTAAGAAAAGAAAAGTGGCATAGTTATTAAGTGACAGTTACTACGTTTCCATAGTTTTCAAAACTATTTTGGTTTCAAACCGTAAGTGTTTCTATTAGAAGTTTCCAAAACAGTTTTCACAACAATTTTGAAAACTATAAACTCCCAGACTGGTTATAGTTAGGTCAGGTTATCATATCTCTGCTCGTCATATCTACTGCGCATGTCTTAATTCAGTTTCAATACAAAACAAAAATTTGCTATTGTGACCTAGAACTCGAAATGTTTTGAAAAATCACTGTTTCTATGGGGTTTTGAATACCAAAACTGTTTTCAATACGGTTGTGAAAACTCATGAAAACAATAAACTAAGGATTACTTAAAACAAATGAAGAAACACTTATCTTCTGGAGGTGTTTAAGAACTTATTGTCCCTACAGTAAGTGCTAGAGTAACAAACAAAACTGAACATATGTTCTTTGCAAACAACCAGGAAAAAATACAATCATAAGTTGTCCTCTCAACTCTCAAGCTGGCTCCATTCAGACAAGTCTACAAACTTTAAAACAGGGAAATTTAAACTAAAAAAAAAAAGTAAAACTCGTGGGACAACCACGAGCCATTGAAAGTAGATAATTGTGGCTCCCAGAAACTTTTGCTTTTCTTTTTGCTAACAGAATTTTTTGTTAGTGTTTTTAATGGAACAATTAAAAAAGTTTTTATTTTACTTCACCAATATCAAAGTTTTTCTAAACATTTAATCTGCTCTTTGGGTTATCCAGGGGAATGAAAAAAAAATGACATATTTTTTTGGCACTGCCAGTTAGATTGATGCGATGATACTAATTTATAAAGGTAGTAGAAACTTGTTTTCCTGGGGAACTTAAAAAATAAAGTCTGAAGCAGTAAGACCTCACATGCGATACCAAGGTGCAAACCTGGTTTAGTTAACCTTCTAATAGTACTCTACTCACTAAGGAGGCTAACAGACCCACAGAAAGTGAGTACCTTACTCAGGGAAAGTAAATTGTCTCCAACTTGACCAAAATTAATACTGTTGGACCTTCATACAAGGAAATTTATGTTTTTTTTTTTTAATTAAATTTATTTTAAAGAGAAAAAATGAGTGGCGCTGAAAGAGGAAGATATTTATCCCGTTGCAGAACTGCTTCATCTATGTCTTCATACTTAAAACCTCTGGATATTATTTAAAATCTACACTTTTTTTGTTTATTGTATAGTTTAAATATTGAATTTCAAAATTTCAAAATTTTAGGCATTGAACTTGGGGAAATGTGAATTGTTTTCCTTTTATAGGAACACTTTCCTACATAGCGAATTTGTGAGGACATAAAATATATTTGTTATATAAATTTTTGATGTACAGAAGTTTACTATAAGGAAGTCTAACTGTAATTATAAATCAGGCCGATTACACAAAGATATTACATAGATTGTTATACCTAATACATAAAGTTTTAATTATAATACAATCAACAGAATGATGTATTTGTACAATGATATTAACCAAAATTTTGAGATTTTTTTTTTTAAAAATAATTTACACTCTTTTATTAAAGCAAGCAATAATCTGTGTTAATATAATATTCTCTACGTTTTTGTATTTATTTATTTATTTACTTTTTTTTTTATGCTAACCTTTTTTTATGTCATAATTTTAAACATTTAGTTAAGATATCTTAACTAAATGTTTAAAATTATGTAAAGTTAGTTTTAGATTTGTAGATAAAGTGGAATAAGTAAGATCAAATTGTGAAAATAAATTATATGTTACAGTAATTAAAGGACTGAGGATGACCTTAACAGGGTCGAAACGTCTCCTATGAAAACTTGAGTTTTATTCGTCATTACACCTTCTAGCCATCTTAAACCGCTTTGATTGAATTACAAGGGTGTATAGTTTAAATATTTTCTTTTTAAATTATTTAATAATTTAAAGAAATATATTAAATAAAAAAATATTTTTTAACAGTTTTAATCTAATCATAAGCCCCATACATAGTTAATTAGCTCATGATTAGATATCTTATTATTTGTTTTTTTGAGCAACAGCAGAAAAATAAGTAAGTAATGAAAAGAACGGAATACCGAAGGAGTATTAGGAGGTGTCAGTTCTACAGCACGGGGTGGTTCCATAGTAGCATTCTTCTCCTCCGGAACCAACTCCTCGTCGTCATCTTCTGTCACTACCGGACCGAGCTGAACAACCATAAAAGAAAATTAATTTTGCACATACAACATATTAAGCTAGAGTCAACATTAAAGTCTAAATGTCAACTGTGTCTTGAAGTATGTCAATGTTTTTATTTCCCCTACTATTACAAGAAGAATTATTTCACTCACAAATGCTTTTAGAAATGGAAGAGAAAAATCCAAATTTTAAGAGTACTTTGATATCCATTATTAATGATATTTTACCATTAAACTTAATTATTGATAATTTAACATTATTATAAGATAATGAAATACTTTTGAGGTTAAAATAAATAAACTATGTAACACTCTCTTAGTTTTCAAATTACATATTTCAACAAATTTGAAATAATTTGATATTTTCCAATTTCATTTGTACATGACCCAGGTGGGTATGGAAATTAGACATAGGAATGTAAACTCTCCTGCATATAGAAAATAATATGATTCTTTTTTGAGTTGATGGATGGTTAGTAGTAGTAGTTACCTAGTACTTCCTACTAGACGGGTAGGATGAACCACTTGTTCAAACCTCGCAATCAGGCCTACAGTGGACCCATTTTACTTCCCCGTGGTGGAGAGTTCCAGCTACTTCACACATCATACATTTGTACATTGTACCACCGAAGCGAGTATGATGTGGTCATTAGTAAGCTATATGAGCGTGCTTCAAAGTGTGGGGGAAGAGGACCCCTCAGGGGGTCCCCTCGCCCTACTCTGACCTCGAACCATAGATACAGATCACATCTCATGACACGGATCGAACCCACTAGACGACGTGGGGGAAGAGAACCCCTTAAGGGGTGTCCCTCGCCCTGCTCCGTCCGCGATTCATAGATGCATTCAGTGTATCACGGCCCGGGATCGAACCCACGACCTCGAGTTGCCTCGACTTAGTGATAGCTGCCTGGTGTCTTTGCCACCTCGGCCACCCTGGCTCCCTGATGGATGGTTAAGGTGTGGTAATGATAATGGTCATTTTAAATAATGTTAATTTTATTGTTCTAAAACTATCCATTTTTATTGTTAACCATGCATCAACTTAAGAAAGAGTGATCAAATAAAAAAGGTGTTAATTTCAACGTTGTAAATAGAAAATAATAAATCCCTTAGTCTAATTATCTATTTAGTCCAAAACTACTTTATGGAAAGTTTCACTCCAGAATGTGGCATGCAAACAACAGGGTCTGGTGTGTGCATTGACAATCTCATTGCCCTCAATGCTCCAATGTCCTGGAACCCGTACTAGTTATACCTTGTTCGCCCATTAAATGCATTTGGATCCACTGTAGTTCCATGCCGTGCTAAGGCTGCTAGTTTGGATCCCTAGTGGATTCAAGCACACCCCTCTGGCACTTGCCCACTCTTTTCTTTGTGTCTCGGGCAGGCCCATCTTACAAGGGTCCTCCAGACCTGCTGGTGTTTGTATCCACAGAGTATTACTAAAACATTTTTTTTAATTTGGTGATATTTAAACAGAGGTACGTTCCTGAATTGGAAGACGTGTTGAATGGCTTAAGTTGCCCAAGAGTGTTGAGCTATCTTTACACTCGGTGACCAGTTTAGGTGTACACCAAGGACAAAGGGACATCTAATTCCTGTGCATACACGTGATAATGTTCCATTGCCTTAAAAGTTAAATAGACTTTAGACTTATTTAGTTAAAAGAACTAAATTATTCTATTTTATTTATCTGTACCCCCTTCTACAGTATGCGTATCTAAAGTTTTGACTTTTGACACTCAGATTGGCCAACCTAAATCATGAAAAAAATAAAGCCACTATGCCTGTAGGAGGGGTGGGGCCGGTGATATTTTTGTTTGCCTATTTGGCCCGACCTTCTAGAATTCAAAATCCTGACTTCTCATTGGCTCCCCACCCCAATTTTTCGGATTTTCCTGCACTGTCAAATGTCAAAACTTTAGATAATCTTACTGTAGAGGTTGCTTAACTGAAAGAGCTTAACTATATCATGTTGTAAAACTGCTGGAGATAAAATAAATAAATTTATATTAAGTGGTTAATAATCTATATTATGAAGTTAAAATGGATTCCGATAGACGTAATTGCTTGACTACACACTGCAGAGGCTAAATAGTAAGTTTTGTAAATACTCACAGCAACGTACTGCCATCCAGGACCAGTTCGTACCAACACTGCTTGTTCATCAACCACATAGGCCATCGTACCAAGTCCTGTTGAGGAAGTCATCTGAAAAAAAAAAAAAAAAAAAAAAAAAAAAATCAAACTTAACTAACCAACTTTAAAGGTTTAATAAAGAAAAAACTATACATACAGTTTGCACCCAATATTTGTTAGTGTGTTGATGGTGCGGGAAAGTAAAAAAAAAAAAAAAAAAACATGGGGTGAGGAGCCAATGAGAGCTTAGGATTTAAAATCTCTCATTGCTTCCCCACCCGTTTCTTTTTTGACTCGTGCTGTCAACGCAGTAACAAACATTTGGCACATACTATGGATATTATAATAAAAAATCGGTCCAAGACAACTCAGACAAACTTTCTCATTTACGAGGTCATAATTATTTGGCCCAGTGTTTTCCATTTATTAGTTTTCGTATATACATTTAATTATTATTGAACATTTCATCAAAATTTATCATAAAAATAACATCTCCTAGGTGGGGAATCGAACCCGGGCTCTCTCCGCCCGCATTTTAAGCTTTTTTCTCAGGAACTAGATTTTTTTTCCACGTTTATTCAGAGTTTTTGGGGGCTAGCGTCCCAAAATTGGGAGCTAAAATTAGTTTCTCGAATTCGCCTCGGGGTATGATTTTTCTGAACATGTATGTCAAATTTCGTCAAAATCGGCCCAGTAGTTTAGGCTCCAGGCGTCTGCACAGACAGACTACAGCAGACAGACATTTTTTAAAAACCACTTTTTTGGACTCAGGGGACCTCAAAACGTGTAAATCCATCAAAAACTCAAAATCGAATTTTCGTTCCATCACAATACTTTCTCTTTATATGAGAAAGTAAAAAAAAATTCTCAAAAGGTGGTTGCTGTGGGGACGCTACCCAGCGAATTTACTGCTTGGGATGCTATGTCCCTCTCTCCAATAGTATAATAGGACAACCCTAAGTGAAGATCAAGGTGTGGCACATTACATTGTGCTTATGAATTAAAAGACAATATTTATTTATCATTGAATGAATCATTACTCGTTTAATTGGTTAAATACAAAAGTACGACAAACCTACAATAACTCTTAAGATTAATATTCTCCTAACTTCAAGAATTTCAGGATTATAAATATAACAACTATTAAAGACACAAACAAAAACAAAGAGAGAAAAAAAAAATTGTGCGAATAGGAATATAAATTCCAAAGTTAAAGGGTTTCTCTTTTGGATAAAAAGTACATAGTAGTCACTTTTTATTGAATTTGAGACCTTAAGGTCTGTAGTCAAACATTGTACCACTGAGCTAGGGAATTGATTTTCATATGGAAACATAATTAGACCATTAGTAATAAATTATAATATTTCTTTGTTTTAAAGAAAAACATTTTATGAATTCAATTCGTCTATAAATTTGAGAATTTCAATTTGATTTACATGAAATGTTTTCCATTCGACTCACCTTTGATAGTTGTTTAAACAGACTTAACATACTGTCCCCGCTGAAATTTGTTTACAATTAATGACAAACAAAAGAGAAAAATTGGGAAATTTTGAAGTCAAACAACTTTCAAATGTAATTCTGTAGAAAAACACAGTTAGTAACATCTTTTAGTCAAAATCTTTCTGTTTTCATATTTATAATATGTCAAGAAAATTGGAAGAACATAACACCAAAAGAACAATGAGAAGGAAACGTGACATGTTAAAAAAACAAACACAGGTGTAGTGTAAGATATTATCTCTTTCCTTTTATAACACATGCTATATTAGCACTCTCAAGATCTCTATTCACATCTTTAAATGGGGGATATATATCTATCTCTTTCTACAGATATAGTTTAGTCTAACCTTCTCTTTCTATCTCACATTCTCTATTCTTCCCTTTAACAGGGGGATATATTACTACGTTCACACATCGTTTTGGAAACGGTTTTGAAAACGATCCGCTAGTTCAAAACGCTGTACGAACGTAGATCGACGGATCGTATCGGGTTAGATCCGCTCCACCAAAAATACGTGATCGGAACGGGGGATCGAAATTCAAAACGCTCGTATGAACAGGTCGTGGAGGGGATCGAGATATCAGGTTATTTTACTCTTATCCACTTTTTAAGTTCTTGAAGCTTTTAAGTTTTTGTGAGCTTCCGTTTCTTTTTTTTAAACTGCAAAAACGTTTTTAAACAAAAGTTAATACTATAAAGAACCTGTAAAAACTTTTAATAACTTGTAAATAAAATGTAAAAATTCGCGGACATTTTAGGTAACAAGAAAGAAGGTTTTACTCGTGACGTCACCGTTACGAGATTTCGAAAACAAATATTTCGATCACCTGTATTTTTTGCTGTGTGAACGGGAATCGTTTTGAAAACGAATTGGATCCGAAACGCTTTCAAAACGATGTGTGAACGTAGTATATATTTACCTCCTCTTACGGATATAGTCTAGTCTACCCTTCTTTTTCTAACTCACTGGACTCTCGCCATGTTTACAAAATGTTTTTAATAATATAGAAAGATATGGATATGTATAAGTATGAGTGAGAGAGCTTGTAATCAATAAATCTGTTTATCATAACAGTGAAGTACCTTTGTCATGAGTTTGATGTTCTGGAAGGTAATGGCACCAGGTACTACAGTGACTCCAGGCTCAGTCTGGTAATAATTCTCGGTCTTAGCTAACCTTCCTATAAACAAGTCCTCAAATTAACATTCAATTAATTCTACCTTAGATATAAATAAAATACGATGAATGTTCAGAAAGTAAGTTACATTGTTCTCTGCTTTAAAAGAGCAGCAAAAGCTTTTCAAATTAACATTCAATTAATTCTACCTTAGATATAAATAAAATACGATGAATGTTCAGAAAGTAAGTTACATTGTTCTCTGCTTTAAAAGAGCAGCAAAAGCTTTTCAAATTAACATTCAATTAATTCTACCTTAGATATAAATAAAATACGATGAATGTTCAGAAAGTAAGTTACATTGTTCTCTGCTTTAAAAGAGCAGCAAAAGCTTTTCAAATTAACATTCAATTAATTCTACCTTAGATATAAATAAAATACGATGAATGTTCAGAAAGTAAGTTACATTGTTCTCTGCTTTAAAAGAGCAGCAAAAGCTTTTCAAATTAACATTCATTAATTCTACCTTAGATATAAATAAAATACGATGAATGATCAGAAAGTAAGTTACATTGTTCTCCGCTTTAAAAGAGCAGCAAAAGCTTTTCAAATTAACATTCAATTAATTCTACCTTAGATATAAATAAAATACGATGAATGTTTAGAAAGTAAGTTACGTTGTTTTCTGCTTTAAAAGAGCAGCAAAAGCTTTTCAAATTAACATTCAATTAATTCTACCTTAGATATAAATAAAATACAATGAATGTTCAGAAAGTAAGTTACATTGTTCTCTGCTTTAAAAGAGCAGCAAAAGCTTTTCAAATTAACATTCAATTAATTCTACCTTAGATATAAATAAAATACGATGAATGTTCAGATTTTAATTTAAATCAAATTATAATTATTATTAATTACGGGAAACAGACAGAGAAAAATAGACTCCAGCGCGGGGATTTGAACCACCGGCCTCTATATTTCCAGTATAGCGCTCTAACTGCTAAAGCTATACTGGAAATATAGAGGCCGGTGGTTCAAATCCCTGCGCTGGAGTCTATTTTTCTCTGTCTGTTTCCCGTAATTAATAATAATTATAATTTGATTTAAATTAAAATTTAATCGTTCCGTAGTATGAATACTACCAAAATCGTAAAATATGAATGTTCAGAAAGTAAGTTACATTGTTCTCTGCTTTAAAAGAGCATCAAAAGCTTTTCAAATTAACATTCAATTAATTATACCTTAGATATAAATAAAATAAGATGAATGTTCAGAAAGTATATTCTCTGCTTTAAAAGAGCAGCAAAGGCTTTTTTTTTAAAGTTTTCAAGAAAATGAAATTCTTTGTTTTTTATCCATTTGGTAACATCGTTTTTTGTTGTTTTTTTTTTCCTTTTAATTTTGGCACTCTAAGAGCATACAGTTTTTTTTTTAAAAAAAAAAACTCAGTTTAAAACAACAAATATATATGAAATGGTGTTTAAGGTACCTTGCCTGATCCTGTGCGAGGAGTGGGACTGGTGTCCACAGGATCCAGGCTCTCCTGGTTCTCCCTTCTCTCCAACAAAGCTCAGACCTGGTGATCCCTACAACAAATTAGCCATTATATTAACCTGATACATCACTTCACCATCTTAGATAGTAAGATGGTGCAATCTAGACAGTGATGATGGCACACAATATACACATAAGTAATTATTAAGGCATGAGCTTATTTAAGATATGAACTTTTATAAAAAATGATTATCTTCTAGAGGGTTTGAGACATAATTTTTAGTGCATTATAATCAAATATTTTGCATCATATCCCCATCATTTAGCTTGAAACACTAGGCCTTTGTGGTACTTTAATTTTATTTTGTAGCTTATTTTGGATTATTTCCTCGTTTACGTTGGCTGCAGAAGACACCACAAGTTCTAAAAATGTTGGATTCACTGGAGGCAAATTGGTGTAAAGTATTTCCGCAAAGTAAAAAAAAAAAAAAAAATCCTGTGCTAAGGGAGTAAACAGTATTTACTTTTAACAAAAAATGTACAGATAGGAATAATATACTGCGTAAATACCTGAACTTATATAGTCCATATTCAAAATAAGTCTGTGATTTTTTTCCTGTTTCAATGAGATACATTGCTTTCTAGATGATCCGGATAATCAGACATCCAAAAAAATCAGAGTTTTACTGTAATTAGGAAATATATAAATACTCACCGGAGGACCAGGGGGACCTGGTGGTCCAGCAGAGAATACCACCTTCGTCTCTCCTGCATCTCCTTTCTCACCCTTTATCTAGTATCAAAATTACACAGTGTTCATAATCATTAATAGATCATAATTGCTTACAACTTAATTACTGTACAGTTACAGGTCCTTCAACGAAAGAATTAAAGATAAAAAAAACATACTTTGAACATTTTCAAAACAATTGCAGTTGTTGATTTTCTACAAAAAAAACTAAAATTTTTTGCTTCCAAGCTTACTGAAGGTAACAGTAGCTATGTTATCATTCTGATGAACAAAAATTTTACAATTCAAATTTTTTAGTTTTAGGTAGTATTTATACTACGGAAAGATTAAATTTTACTTTAAATCAAATTATAATTATCATTGACTACGGGAGACATACAGAGAAAAATAGACCCCAGCACTGGGACTTGAACCATGGGCCTCCTATATATCCATTACAGGATATATAGGACCCTGTAACGGATATATAGGAGGCCCGTGGTTCAAGTCCCGGTGCTGGGGTCTATTTGTCTCTGTATGTCTTCCGTAGTTAATGATAATTATAATTTGATTTAAAGTAAAAAATATTTTGTTTCATTTCAAACATTTTTGTGAATCAACATATTATCCTAAAAATTACTCGATTGATTATAAAGACATTTGGAAGGTAGACCATAATTTGCCCATTCCTGGTCCCATATAAGTTTCAACATTCAGCACCTATTTGTTTCTCCTCCTCATCCTCACAAACATTAATTATTTACACCTATATCTTCAAAACTACTTTTTAAGAATTTATAAGAAATTTAGAATGTTTATACATGTACATAGTTATACAGTGGCTAATTAAAAATAATTTTCTAATTTGAAATTAATTTTTAAGTTTTTGGTAGTATTCATACTACGGAAAGTTTCAATTTTAATTTAAATCAAATTATAATTATTATTAACAATGGGAGATAGACAGAGAAAAATAGACTCCAGATAATTTGATTTAAATTAAAATTTATACTTTCCTTACTATGAATACTAACAAAACTTAAAAATTAATTTCTAATTGATTGTACAAGGTACAGGTAACAACTGGGTAATTTATAATTATAAGCGATAATTCTCGGTCTAGTTCTATTGTCGTAAATGTCAACTCCTAGACTTGTGGAAAATTGAAAGCTTAATTTGGGACTAGGTATCGTTATTGACAGAGCAAATTATTCTTCAGTGCAGCTTAGTTGGCAAGAGCACTATACTCGAAATATAGAGGCCCGTGGTTCAAGTCCCGGCACTGGAGTCTATTTTTCTCTGTCTATCTCCCGTTGTTAATAATAATTATAATTTGATTTAAATTAAAATTTTCTAATATGGTAACATTATTGTTTTATATTGCTAATAAGTTGGCATTTAACTCATGCAGTGCTATTGTGTTAGACTGATTTAAGCAGTAGCGTAGCTAGGGCATTGGGGGCCCCCCGCAAGAACTTGTTGTGGGCCCCTCGCCAAAGAAAATTTATAAGCAAAAAAAGGATTTGCGCTCAGAACTGAATGGGGCCCCCCTGAGAATGGTATAAAGTATGATTCTAAGGTAGTTAGATTTTATTATGCTCTAAAGGGGGTGCCCATCGACATAGGTACATTGGATTTGGGGGCCCGCCCGCAATGCGGGCCCATAGTTACGCCATTGGATTTAAGGCACTACTGTTGATTCTTGGATATAAAGATGATAACAATTTACTAAATCCTTTGACAGTGGTTATTTCATTTAAAGGTAAAGACACAAATGAGTAGCCGAATTCCAAAAGCAGCTATATAAAAAAAATGAGATATTGGTACCACTGGATTTGTTTTTTAAAGCTCTACAAGGTTCTGCAGTCAAACAGTTCCAACAAATTATAAACCTATTAAAATCTAGACTGAAATATGAGTGCAGTTACAAATGCAGCTATATCCCTACTGTACTTGGATTCAAAAGGAGCTATATCCATAACTGATCCAAAAACAGCTATATCCTATGTACACATTGTAGAGTTACTCTGAGTAAGGTTGCAAAATCATCTATATCCTTCTTTACACATTTCTATCTTCTTTTAAACAGAAAAAAAAATATGATAGAAGAGAAGAAAGTAAACAAAAAATATTATAGTGGCTGCACTGAATAAATAATAGTTTAAATAGTTAAAATAATAGTTTATAACTGCTTAATTTATTGGATATAACTGCTTTTGCTGCTGCACACCAATCCAACATGGAGGTGGGTTTGGTTGCAAAAGTAGCTATAAAGAAAAAACTGTGATAAAACCACCTATGCCATTATTTCTTTTGTTTATTAAAAAGAAAATAATAGCCTGAGATTATAGGGCTTTTGTCCACTACATGAATTATTAGTTATTGATTTTTTTAAAAAAAGAAATAACCTGATAACACAATTTAGTGAATTGCTAGACGTTTTTAGTGCTTTGCCAAAAAAAAAAAAATGTCAAGTGGATATAGCTGCTTTTGGAATTCAGCTGCTCAAATATTGGTGGTCATTGGATTCAGAATAATGAATCACAAAAGTGGACACCCCTCCACCATGGTGTCCAAACTTCATCACTGATAACTGATGACTGATGACATACGAGAGCTCTGATGAGTGAATCAAATATATCATCTCTACAAATACAACTTAGACTATCAATCTCAAACGTTTAAAATAATTTAAGGAGATGTTTGAATTACCGGAGGGTAGATGGGTGGGGATGGTCCAGGAGGGCCTGGGAGTCCACGAGGACCTCGTCTTCCTCGATCTCCCTTAACCCCTTGACTTCCAGTCTCTCCTTTAGGACCTTCAGGTCCCTGAAACAGAAACAGCCTCTATACATACCCACCTTGTCTCTTACCGTCAAACTTCACTGCAGTTTGTAAATGGAGGTCTTTTATAAACCAATTAAACTACAGTTTTCAAGACAATAGTTAAAATGAATGAAATATTGGTCCCATGAAAAACAACCATTTTTACTTTACTTGACCTTTTAGACTTCGATTCAAGTTCTTTTTTTACTATTATGTTTCGGAGATATGAACTTATCATCCTCGGCATAAGAACTTAAAGAAGGATCTACAAAACCCTAAAAACGAACATTTTTTTAAAAATGCAACGAGGAGAGAGGGATATAGGGAGTTGGGGGAGACTGTCTTCTTTTCTGATGAACCCTCAGAGCACTCTCTTTCAAGAACTCAGCTCTACCCTTTACAAGAGGATGTATCTCAATTTATGTAAATTCACTGTTTAGTATATTCTTCTATTTGTTAATCTTCTATTGTGTTTTTAAAAAAAACTTTTTTAATAACATAGGAAGAAAAATGTGGAATGTAACCTGCGGTCCAGGGAGTCCTGGGGGGCCTTGTTCACCTCTCTCACCTTTCTCCGCAGGCAGAACCTCTCCTTAAAAATAAATTAAACAAAGTTCTATATTACTAGAGGATCTCAAGATCGATCAAAAAGGACAACATGAAGTCATCACTAAAAGAGAGAGATGTGTCATGGAATAGGGCTCAGTGTCTGGCCTGGGATGATGTCTCTGTCAAACCTCTACACTCTACACCATAAGGTAGAAAAGGTCTTGAGTAAGTTAGTTGGTAAGAAAAGGAATTAATTTTTGTAATATAAAAATAAATTAAAAGAAAAACTATAATAAATATAATGTTACAAATGTAGAGGCTAATTTAATAATTTATAGCTGCAAGGAACAGTAAAAGATATAAAGTTAAAGGATATTACCTGGAGCTGGGTGAAATGTGGATTCACCAGGGGGTCCTGGCAGGCCACGTTCTCCTAAAACAACCACTCGATATAAGCTATAAGCAATCTTTTAAAATGTTTGCAAACATAAACCAAAATGAATTATTTACATTAGTGGTTCCAAAGCTGTAGTACATGTATCCCTAAAGTGTGTGGAGGGTAAACTAGCCAATTGGTTGGCAGTGAGCCAGTTGTTAGCATCCTTGAGCACCTGTCCTTTAATTTTAACAACACAAAAGAAGTTATTGAAGTTTTATCAATGTGACATTGTTGCTTGGTCCTTTGTGGAAATATAAGTTATACTAGTCTATGGATAGAGTGCACTGAAAGATAGGTACCAAGAGGGTGCCAATAATTTCTAGTTATTAACCCTCGGGAACGTGCGGTCCCATGAGGCCTAAATTTGAGATATAACTGTGACATTGAGATAGATGTGGGTGCGATTGGAAGCTAGGGATTTTTCTAGCTGCATTTCTTGCTTTTATCAAGAGAATCAATCACTGTTTGACATCGTACGTGATTATACTTAAATTCTGTGCCCTTATTGTCCAGACAGGGGACCCGCGCCACTTTCACTTAAATTTTAGTGAAATTTATGCATATAATACACAATAAATTAATATGGTACATGAATTTAAAAATAAAATAATAAAAATATACAGACAAAATTCAAAATTTGAAAATTATAATTGAGACTGACTAGTTTTGTGCTTATAAACTATGAGACTAAACAACGGTATTTTATAAATTAAAAAAATAATAAAACAATAAAACCAATTAAAATATGTTTTATAATATTTTAAGTTTATATTTATTTAACCTGTTGTGTGGACTTATAAAACAGATTAAGTCCTATCGGGGGTCCGCGCCTTCTCGTGTCTGTATTAGACTGCGCGCACCCGAGGGTTAACATGGGCGCATTGGCTAATTTCCGCTGTAATTATAGCTCTAATCTTACTTGGATGCAATTGACAAATTATTTTTAATTTAAACTCGACTAAAAAGCCCCAACAACTGGCAGTGTTTATTTATTTTTTGCAATTCTATAATCGGATAAATCCTAGAAGTGCAGTTGGCTTTCAATCATTGAAGTTAAGCAACAATGGGCATGGTCAATAGTTGGATAGGTGACCTCTGACCACACAGCTCTGTCTGGTCAGAGGCCAACTGGCACATGTTCGAAAGATCCAGCTTCCCATCCACACACACTGACTATATGCTAATTGGCCAATGCCAACCTGCGCCAGCACCTTCACAAGCACCAACTCAACATCCATACGTTGGCCAAATGTCATGTCATCTTGGAACGAGCTTTCAAAATTGTTTGAACGAATGGACTTTCCATCATTGGTCATAACTCATTTGGCTTGTTCAGTCTAGTCTTTTTATTGTATTCCTTTACACTTGCTCGATCTTTGGTCCAAAGAGTATTTATGTTTCATGTTAATTGTTTATTTGTTCTGTATTTTATATGTTTAGATTACAAAGTTGTATGGCCAGATAGAATGAACAGTTTTGTTAGTGACTAGTCGCTTGCGACTCCTGCGGTGAAATGATAGACTTTGCCCTTCTTTAAGAACTAATTTACCAGAACTATCTTTGTACGACACGCCCAGATTATTCTTGTTTAACTTGATTCTTGGATTTATGTACAATAGGGATGTGGTTTCACAGTCAAACATTAGAGTTTATAGATCTATATCAGGTAAAAGTTTTAGTGTAGAAGCCTACCAACCGTCTTCCCAAAAACAGAAACTTAGTAGCTCTAATTCTTTTACTTTGAAATGCTCAATATCCAAGCTCATCTGCAGTCACAGGCACAGACATGTTGATGTTGGCTTAAATTGAATGTGTTAATTACGTTTTCCATTTTAGATATTTACATTACTTACATGTAAGTTTGTAATGTTTTAACCTGCTTACCCTGGTCTCCTTTAGTTCCAGGCATGCCAGGAAGACCGTCAATTCCAGATTCTCCTTTCTCACCAGTCTTTCCCTAAAAAAACACAAATAAATGATGGCTGTTTAAAAGCAGTAAGCATAATCAACTCTCAACCCATTATGCCTTTAATATCTTATAAGCTTTTAATTAATGGGCAGTTGTGTACCTTAGACACTTGCCCGCACCACAATTCCATATAGAGAGGTAATTTTCTTCTGCGATACTGTTTGTCAGAGTTGCCAACTATACATTCTTATACAAGACTATATAAGAATATAAATTAAATAAATATTGGAGTATCATATACCAGTAAATAAATATTGAAAATATTTATTATATTCTAGCATTCATCCCGTGATCTACATGGGGTAAAGTCTAGGAATCAGTTTCCTGTGTGTTAATAAAACTGCATTATAATGTCTTCCAAGCCTTTAAATGAGCTGTCTAAATAGCTTTGATTTCAAAGCTGTCAAAAAAATTAATCAGGGGTACATGTTATATCATTCATTACATTATTAAAAATAAATACCCTGTAAATTACAGTAGATTAAGTGTAGTTCAGTAGGTTTCCACTATTGGAAACATCATAAAGTTCTAGTTCTTTCAGAATAGAGGTTTCATTCTACAGTGTGCGAGTTATGAGTTGTTTGTCAGTGTGGGAAAATCTGAAAAATTAGGATGAGGAGCCAATGAGAGGTCAGGATTTTGAATTCTACAATGTCGGGCCAACTAGGCAGAAAAAACTGTCACTAGTAGAGGGGTATGGTACTTAGGATAACCTTCTAGTGGCTTTATTTCTTCCCTTGCTTAGGTTGGCCAAATCTGAGGGTCAAAAATCACAACTCATACTCATATACTGTATGTTGGTCTCCCCTGTCTTGATGAGTGTAGGTTTCGATATTTCACTTCTAATACTAGAAGCTTCTTCTAGATTTGATAAGGCTGAATTGAAGTAGAAGTTGCTTCAGGGAAAAACTCCCCCTGAAGATGCTTCAAGAAATGAGAGTGAAATGTCAAGACTTGCACTTATCGATATATGGTTTCCAACAGGAACACTAAGAACATACTTTAAATCAAATTATAATTATCAAAAACTACGGGAGACATACAGAGAAAAATAGACCCCCACACCGGGACTTGAACCATGGGTCCTCCTATTAATCCATTACAGGTGCTCTTACCAACTGAGCTATACGGGAGAATGATTTTTCTCTGTCCTTACCGAGACAAAATCCCCGAATCCAAGCTTTCAATCTTTTCTACAAATCTAGCAAGCCAAATATTCACAGCAATAGAACTAGACCGAGAATTAACGCTTATAATTATAAAGTACTCAATTAGTACCTGCATCTAGTACAATCTATTAGAAATTCAAATTTTTAAGTTTTTCCGTGGTTCAAGTCCCGGTGCGGGGGTCTATTTTTCTCTGTATGTCTCCCGTAGTTATTGATAATTATAATTTGATTTAAAGTAAAATTTAATCTTTCCGTAGTATGAATACTACCAAAAAAATAAAAAAACTAAGAACATATTACATGGTTTAATCCTAGTCAACAATTTAAATGTATCATTACCTTTTCTCCTTGTGGGCCAGGAGGACCATGTGGACCAATGTGACCATGAGGACCTCCAGGTCCGGTCTCTCCTCTGGGTCCTTCATCACCTTGATCTCCTGTCAACAGGAAAGAAACCAAAATTTTCAGATGACCTGAACATCGACTGAACCAAGACTCTCCAACTGTTATCTCTTTAAGACTAAGAGCACATCAGAGATGATTACATGGGTGCCTAGATATTCTCCTAGGTGGCTAACCCATTAGCAGAGAGTGGCCACGCTGATGCCTGGTTACCTCTTGAGTCACCAAGTAAACTAATCCGTCTATTTTTCTAAAGTTATCACTAGGTGATTTTCACGTGGAATTTAATACTTGCCCAAATCCTCACCTTTTAATAAACTGCCATTTTAAACTTTTAGGTTTCTGTACAAAGTACAAAAAGAAACCTTATATAACGGCTCTGCCTGTCTGTCCTTTGCTTGTTTCAATTCATAAACTACTATAGCTAGGAACATGAAATTCGGCACACAGGTGCATCCCGGCATTTGAGACAACTGGACCCATTTTGGATTTTTCACACTTAATATTTTCAAGATGGCGGCCAATATGGCGGACGACTAAAAATAAAAGTTTTTAGTCACCATGACATGTGTGTTATATATCAATTTAAAGGTCTTGAAATGAAGAAAAAGAATATGTAATTATTAAAATTTTACACTAAAAAATTTCAAGATGGCGGCCAATATGGCGGGTGAACAAAAACAAGTTTTTAGTCACCATGACATGTTACATATCAATTTAAAGGTCTTGAAGTGTAGAAAAAGAATATTACTATTAAAATTAGAGTAATTATATTACACTTAATAATTTTAACTTTAATGTACAGAAACCGGCGAAGATCGCCCCACGTACTTACGTGAAGCGCGCCTTACTTGTTTTTATATATTAATATAGTTCTATTTATCTATCCCTGACCCATTTAATAATTGCATGCTACCATCATTAAACTTTTTAACTGAACTTTTCAATTCAACCAAAATAGAAGAAGAATAATGTTCCCTGATGTGTGAAACAGACGGTCTTGAAATTTTTCAAATCCAGGTATAAAATATTTTCGTTCATCAGAACGATCACATAGCTTCCATTACCAATGGTAAGCTCGTAAGCAAAAAAATAAAATAACAAATTTTACCTTTTAGAGAATCCTTGAGTGCTTCTACAGACTTTCGAACCATCTCATCAATAACTTCGTCCTGAAAGTTATAGAGTTAAAAAAATTAAAATCAGAAAAATATTCAATAATAGTGTAAAAATACATTAATTAACCACAAGGCTACTCATTATTTGACTGATTGTTTGAGAAATTTGACATTAAAAGTAAGGAATATCAGATAGAATGAAAAAGTTTATGCCATTTTGACATAAGTTATAAGTAAACTTTCTTGGGGGGAAAAAAATGTAAAATTAGTGCTGCTATATGGATGCCAAACATGGAAAGATTACCAACGTAGAACTTTGAAGGATGTTTGGACAAAATCCAATAGGGAAGACCATAAAATCAAGGGAGTATATCTGTATTGGACACACCCTTAAGGCGGAAATACACATGCTAGTAAAAAAGCATGCCAGTGGCGAGTTACTAGCACGTCAGTAGCTGGCATGCTGCAGACGCTGTGAACATTTGCCAGTGAAACAGCATGCTAGTATCATCTCCGGATGATCGGTCTTGTGCCAGCTACTAGCACAAGACAATACACATTCCAGTCACAGTTCTAGTTTTGAAACAGGCACATGTTTCTTGCCTTCTTTTAGCCGGAATAAATTATAAAATAATTGTATTTGATTTAATTAATTTTGATAGTTTTATTAATTGTTTCAATGTACCTTATGAATGTATCGGTGCGGAATGAAATTAACCAGATTGTTCTGTTACTTGCAAAGAACTCTGTTTTAAAACATTTGAAAAATAATAAAAAGGCACGAAGAGTGTGGGTAAAGATTGGATAGCTAAAGGGAATTAGGTACATGGAGCGAGTCAGTGCCTACTAAATGAAATGCTGTTCGGGGACGTTAATGGTTTTAGGAATCAATTGCGAATGCTTCCGGAGAAAGTTGATGAGTTGTTTTCAGATACCTGCGAAAGGAAGGAACGCAACTGAAGACTGAAGGGCTGAGGGAGACTCGTGCTAGCTACTGGCAACCTTGGGCTGGCAGGCCTGTTTACACGTGCCTTATCAGTTTCCCCTCCTCTCGACTCGTGCCACTGGCAAGACAAAAATCAAACCCCGTGCGATTTACTCGCATGCTATTTGATGTATACAAATGCCAGTAGCTCTCCTCTGCGAGCTACTCGTATGTTTTTGTGCGAGTAACTAGCATGCGTATTTCCGCCTTTAGAAGGATTGAAAGTGTTGGATTTAAAACATTGACTTGACATAATGTCAAATATGTACAAGTTCTACACAAGTAAACTTTGTTCTTTTTACAAGCTTTTATTTAACTTGCAATGTTTGTATGTATGTATGTATGTATGTATGTATGTATGTATGTTCGGGTCAAATCTTGCAACTGAATTTTAAAGGAATTATCCTAAACCGATTGAAATAAAAATTTTGCATACAAGTTTAGTTTGGATGACAACGCATGGTTTGCTAAGTGAAGTCATTCTAAATCCAATATGGCGGGCAGTTCAAGATGGCAGACTAGTTATTTTTTAAGCACGACCATGATATGGGTATCAAATGAAAGGGTTTGCTGAGAGGAATACGAATAAAAGCTTGATTTTTAAAATATATATATATATATTTTTTTTTATAATTAACTTATTATGGATTAACAAAAATAAAATCATTCCTTATTCAAACTCCAATCTTGTTATATTAAATTAAATAATATTAGAAATCTGCAACAGAAAGTAATGTCAGTTAACAGGTACTTGAATGGAACCCACAGGGGAAAAGGATACCTGGGAGACCCAGTAAAACCCGGAGGAGGAGGCTAGAGGTAGAAATAAAACAAGATGGCAAGGCCAGAGAACAAGTGAGAAGCCTCACCCAAAATTGAAAATCAATTCGGATCAAGTGTCCCTATGTTCCCCAAGGGGTTAAAGGAAATAAAAAGAAGATTACCTACCTAAAAGCCTTCAATACCTTATCACATATTTATGTATCAATGTTATGATATATTTTGAGTTTACGATGCTAGAGAGCACTTATAGTAACAGCGAATTATGAATATTTTAGTTATAGAGGAAAATAGCATACATTGTAGGTGGGGATAGATACACCGGGAATTCCTGGAGGTCCGATATCTCCTGTATCACCTGGAACAATAACCATTGACACAGATAAGTGTAAATAATAAAATGTACTATCTATGTCACTCTCATTTATCCATACATTTAACATAATGTCTAAAAGACAACAAAACCATTTATTTTCCTTTATTTAAATTGATATTACACTGAAACGAGTATTTAATCTAAGGGCTATTACTTTTTCTTACATATATTACTGATATTTATAAACTTTAGTTTCATCTCATTTTATGGAAATGATCAAGAGCGATAGTTATAAAAAGGATGTTATATAAAAAAGCAAAAAAGTGCATTTAAGAATAAAAAGAGATAGTCTAATTTGAAATCAATGTGACAGTAAAAGTGAATTGTACGGTGCTGTTTACAGAATCAAAGTAAAAAAATAATTTCATCTCCATTAGGGAGAAAAAGTTATGATTTTGAATTAGTTTAGAGGGACTAAAGTAAGTCTTTTCATCCCTGAACTCAAAAAGTAGGGTGAAAAAGTAAAGATTGCAACTTAATTATTTTATAAATAGTAGAAAATGAAGTTGTTGCAATCAGGTTGGCGACACTGCTTTTTCGACTATGTTTATCTTTGTTTATAACCTGCATCTAAATAACCTTGTATTTGAGTTTAATTCCTATTCTTATTTGTTTTGAATCTCTTATATCTGCTATTAAAAGTGCTAATAATTATTGATATTTATTAAAATAATAAATCCCTTATTATAGCATTATTCCCTCGGCTTCACCTCGGGATTTAGGGACCATGGTTCCATCGGCTTCGCCTCAAGAACCAACTTTTTCGCTCAGGGAATAATGGCTTACTTTACTCCCTAGGTGCATAAATAACTATTTTTGCCCTAGAATTTTCAACGGCCTCTCCACACCAATTTGTGGTGCTCTGCTCATTTTCTGAAGAAAAACAACCCTGCTGCATATAGACCAGGTAGAAGTCCAAATCGAAGTACAAAATTCGATGGCAACGTACAATTCACTTTAGCCCAATGTGACAAGTCTTTAGGTCTTTGACAATTTAACAATGGATCATGTTAAAAAATAAATGTATAAAAGAATTAAAAAAATAAGAATACCCTTTCTGAGTATATCATTATTATTATTATTACCAATACAAATAATTTAAAAATCAGCCTATTTGGCCCTTTTCACACTGGGAAATGTACAGATCTGTCTCCAGAAATGGAGAATTCTGAGTTGTCATGCTGAAGACCGAAATTTACAGAGCTTTCATAGTAAAATGTTTACTACCTTTAGGTCCAGGTGGTCCATCGGCACCCTGAGGCCCAGGAAAACCGTCACCTCCTCTAGGTCCAGGGGGACCATCCGCTCCTCTAGGTCCTGGTAGACCATCTTCTCCCTTGGGCCCTGGTTCTCCATCTTGACCCTGGACAGTAATCACTACTTGTTAGTCACAAGAAGTCACCAACAAAAATTATTATTAGGATGATCAAACTCATATTGTACCCAGTCAGTCCTAAAACCTATTCCTGGAAATCCTCCTCAACATCTAAAAAAAACTAATACATTAATAATTATCTATGTACAGTAGAGCATCGATTATCCGAACGTCAGTTATCCGAACTGGCTTCATGGAAAGCAAAAAAAAAAAAAAAAAAATTCAAAAGCCACCGGCTAATTAATTCCTAGAAAGAGTTAGCTGTATAAAGGGATATCAGATTTTGATGAATTCAGTTTGACAGGGCAGACATTAACATTTGTTTATTAAAGACTAACTTTTGTTAGTCTATGTAATTTGTGGAATCATTCGCAGCATTTTTCCACTTAATACCTTTCCATTCTGTTGGTCGGTTATGTCAATGCTCTCAGTGTCAAATCAAATCATTCATTGTGAGGTATGCATTCAATTAGTTAGTGATCAGATATTTTAAGTAAAACTTACATTATGTCGAAATAAGGAAAACGATTAGTGCTTTCATTAAAAGATAAAATGGGAATTATTACGCAGATGAAGAAAGGTGAAAGGGGTCAGGCATTAGCTATCAAGTTCAATGTTGGCAATTCAACGATTACGGGAATAAAAACTAATGCTGATTCAATCACAAGGTATGCACTTAATCTTGACATGAGGAGGGCAGTTTATATTGTGCTGCAGTCACTTATTTTTATACAACTTCCTTTATGCCAAATTAATCTTAGGTGATACAACTTTACTTTCTTTTCACTATGTTCTAGATAAATAAAACGAAGATGCTTTTTGTAAAAATGTGGTTGATGACTTTTACATCTTCCCTGTTAATTTTTTAGTGAATTTTGAGTATCCGAATTTTCAATTATCCGAACCACCCCAAAAATATTAGTTCGGATAATCGGCGCTCTACTGTATATGTTAGTGGTAGTAGTAGTAAGGTCCTAATACTAGTATTAGGCGGGAGGACAAACAATTGTTCGAACTTAGCAATTAGGCCATATTGAAATACAGATGAAAATTACAATTACTTGGAAATACAGATAAAAATTACACTCTTTTTTATCATATATATTACAATTTGTTTTGTCCGGTTTATGCGATGTCCGGTACAGAAGGGTCCAACATTGTGAAGTTCTACTATATGTATTATATAACCAGGGCCGCAGCTACATATTTTGCCAGGAGGGGCAAGCCCTAATTTTGCCGCCCCCTTCCACCACCCCCACCCCATTGCTATCCTAGCAATTCGCCAATAACTATTACTCCTACTCCTAAGTCAGCTTGTGAAAAATCTTGAAATATTTATTAATATTTGAGATAAAATATAAAATCATGTTTTAAGTTGATAACTAAGGTTTATTTGAAAATGAGAAACGAAACAATTCAAGTAAAATCTTTTTAATATACCAGAAAATATTATACATACACGCAGAAAATATTATACATCATACATAAAACAATTCTTCCAAAAACTAAAAGTGTATTTATGTAAATTTGACTTTTCGGCTGCAAATGTTTTGATTATTTTTTATCGATGCTCTTTGATATTTAATGGAAAAGAGACTTAAATCATCAGAGACATCGAAAAGAAACAACTAAACTCTAGTAAATTAAAATCTATTTATAAATAATAAACTCCTGTTCAGTTTAGTTAAAATAGGTGCCAGTCCTACTAATCTCTCTTCTGTCATACATGAACCTAACCCAAAGGGGGCCCGGGGGGCCTCCCCCGGAAAATTTTAGAAAATTAGGTTCAAAATGTTGAATTTTGGGCCTTTTTTAGAGCTTTTTCAGCTAAAAAAAAAGCATCACCTAAAAGTTTGTTTAAAATTATTTCTGCAGAATTCTTAAAACATTTATTAACTAAATCGGTTTTTAGACTAAAAAAAAAAAGTTTTACCTTTAACGCTATACTATGCTATTAATTCTTTCTGATTCATTATGAAATACCTTCACAACGTCCTATACAGCAACTGAACTAGGGGATACACACTCAACTGAGTATATAAACAAACAACCATTAAAGTATGCAAATAAACAAACACAAAATAGTTTAATGTTTGTATCCCACATAAACATGTAAAGTGGGAATCCCAGTTTTAAATGTTAATATTAACTTGACTCTTGATCCATAAACAATAATCATTTATTTGCAAAATAATTATATTATTAGTTTTAAATGAGGTCTCTCCTAATTTAAGTTATTCATCTATCTTTCTATGTAAAAACATTAACTTCTTGGGGGGCAAATATCTTGCGGCACCCCTCAGGCCCTAGCGGCCTAGGGTCGCGCCGGCCTGTGTCTAGTTCGTAGGGATAGGGCGCGCATCGTCGAGAAGGACTACGCGAAAACTACACTGTGACCCGAGCATGAAATAGGGAATTAAGAAGGCATCTACTCACTGACAGTACTGCGTTCATATCGCTCACTCTCATCTGCGTAACTCGCATGCCGCCCTCTACACCTGCATCACTGTGTCATATTACAGGTCTTAAATTAGTTAAATAAATTTAAAGTCTGTTAATCATTTTGCCGCCCCCTACATTTTGCCGCCCGGGGCAGAAGACCCCCCCTGCCCCCCCCTAGCTGCGGCCCTGTATATAACATACCATATGAATGTTACTAGATGGTTTTATGATTAACATATTTTTCTAAAAACTCACCATTTCTTAATGGTGTGTTTTAGAAAAAGTCACTTACAAAGTTATGAAAAGTTTTTTTATTTTTAAAAAAATGATAAAAAAAATTATTTTTTTACCGGAGCTCCTGTGACTTCTCTAAGTGTTTCAGCCAATTCCCTGCAGCAATTCTGCAGCACAAAGCCAAAAAATAGAATAATTAAAGTAAGTTGCTTCAAACAAGATTTAATTAAACTTACCAATAAAAAATGTACAAAGCCTTATTTGTATATCTATAGGAGAGATTATTTCTGTATCGATGAGCTAAATTTGACAAATAATATGAAACCCAGTGTGTAGGAGCTTGTTTTTTCAGTCAAATGATTGCATGAAACTTTAGTTTCACATTCATAAAACTGATTTAATATTTGTGAAACTGATTGCATATTTTATAAAAAAAGCATTGCTTATAAAAAAAAAGTGTGATCTCCTCAAAAGAGTTAAGCGCCAGAAGGTTTCCACCAGTAAAACCATGCTCGGACACTCTCATGCATATTGATAAATACACTAGGTGCTCTTTAATCCAGCATGACAAGACCAGGGCCTTGCCAACTTAGCGATTCTGCCGGATTATGGAGTGTCAATAGTTTTAGTAAAGGAGTAATACAAGGCCTAACCAGTTTTGTTTACCCTGGAATGCTAATGGTAATTGGATGGCTGGTATTACTATAATAAATTTTTTGGGTTGAAACTCAATTTTACAAAGAGAAAACTATTAAGAACTAATTACTAAATCTTTTAAGTGAGATATATACAAACATTTGATGACAAATAAGTTAGTAAGAACATCAGAATAATCTGAAATTAAGTGAACATTAATGCACCAGGTCCCATGCCCCAGGCCCTTTGTTAAATGCTCCAGGCCCCAGGTTACTGGCCACTGGTCTCTGGCCCAAGGCCAATTACCCTAGGCCTATTGCCCCTCCCTAGGCCCATTGTCCCAGGCTATAGGCTCATTCGACGACCAATTAATTACCTACGTTTATTACTAAACGTTAGTCCAATAGACAAAGTAGCTTTGACAGGAATGTACCAGAAAACGAGTGTATGCTCAAAAGGACTTCAACCGTCACACTTGCAGGTGTATTACCAACCAGTACAAGCACTGCAGAATGATGGGGTACTCATCACCATCGCATACGAGCGTAAAAGGTTAAGATTCAAACTGTGCTCGTCAATTTGACTACCATTAGCATTCCAGGGTTAAAGGACCCTCCCAAGTGAACTTTGTCTTAGGACCTAAGCTCCCTAGCTATAAAACAAAGTTCGGGAATTGGTGCAATTGTTGGTGACTGTAAATAATTCGAAATGATGGACATTCTGTTGGTGTGTTGCAGTGCACTCTATCCATAAACTGTAACACACTTTTCATAGGAAGATCAAGCAACTATGTCACATCAATAAAGTATTGATTTTTTTTTTTTTCTTATCTTCTTATTAAAAGAAAAATTCACTAAGGTACCAACAACTGGTTCACTGCCAAAAATAACCTAGTTTATGTATTAACTTTCAATTTCACTCAAACTTAAAATTCAAGATTAATATTGGGTAAACAGTTTTGATGACTTACCAAAGTTTTCTCACTTTCCTTATCAGATTCCTCCTTATTTTCGTCATCTGAAAAAAAAAATTAGTTATTTGCACAAAGTTTATTGATACTATAAAGAGAAACGAGCAGGAATTCATTTTTGATTGAAAACCAATTTCTAGTGGAGAAAAATAGTAGGTACATAATTAACAATACTCTTCTTACAATTAGAATTGTTTTTTGACACTCAGATTTCAGATTGACCAACCTATGTGGGGGAAGAAATACGCCGGGGAAGTGTGACGTCACTTTCGTAAAAAAGTGTGTGAAGTTAGGTTAGCTGGCTCATAACATTGGATATAGGTGGGGGTTTATCAGTGCTATTTTATTTTATTATTATTTTTTAATCAATTATTTGTTTTATCATCTATTATGTATACATTTATTGGCTTATTAATGATGTTACTGATACATGATAAGGTTAAAAACAGTTAAAAAAGCTTTTAATAGAGTAAAAAGAGCACATCTGTGAGTAAGTTATTTTACTTCTTCTTTGAGTTATTTGTGAGAATTATTTGTTTTATCATCTAAAATGTATACATTTATTGGCTTATTAATGATGTTACTGATATATGATAAGGTTAAAAACAGTTAAAAAAGCTTTTAATAGAGTAAAAAGAGCACATCTGTGAGTAAGTTATTTTACTTCTTCTTTGAGTTATTTGTGAGAATTATTTGTTTTATCATCTATAATGTATACATTTGTTGGCTTATTAATGATGTTACTAATATATGATAAGGTTAAAAAAGCTTTTAATACAATAAAAAGAGGAAAAAACTATAAAATGCTTACAGAACTCTAGTAAACAATGTTTTGTTATGAGCCAGAAAAGATAACCTGACGAAAAATTGTGGAGGGTGCATGACGTCACAGCAACCTTATTTGATGTTACGCGACGTATACGTCGCGTCAGAGAGGTTACGTAAAAGTGACAAAGGTTGCTGTGACGTCATGCGCCCTCCACGATTTTTCGTCAGGTTATCTTTTCTGGCTCATAACAAACCATTGTTTACTAGTGTTCTGTAAGCATTTTATAGTTTTTCCTCTTTTTATTCTATTAATAGTACATTACGCGTCGAGTGCGGATGCGGTAAAACCACACGAGCAATGCAAAATGCCGTTTTCGCACGAGTTGCGTACCGTACTTTATCTACGATTGTTAGATTTAAATTATAAATACAGAAACAAATAAACTTGCTGTATGTAAGTTCGTATCTCTCTCTTGATAAAGATGGCATTAATTCATTAGTTGTATTTTTTGCCGAATTAATTATTTCTGGAGGAGTATTATTCTCCACATTTTCGTCAAAGTCACTTGATTCACTCATTGTTTTTCACTAAAAACTCGATATAAACAGTTACTTTAATAAAAGAACACCAAATTAGTTTTGTTAAATGTAAACAAACTCACTAATCGTGCGTAAAGCTGAAGAATTCCTCTTCTTTGCCGCACTAGTGCGGTAAAGAAGAGGAATTATTTAGAACTATGAGACGCGCATGCGCAATGAATACAAGTACGTAAATAATCACTTTCTACGCATCAAAACAAAGATATAATGTTTATGTTTCGTATCAATCGTAGATAAAAGCTTTTTTAACCGTTTTTAACCTTATCATATATTAGTAATATCATTAATAAGCCAACAAATGTATACATTTATAGATGATAAAACAATAATTCTCACAAATAACTCAAATAAGATGTAAAATAACTTACTTACAGATGTGCTCTTTTTACTCTATTAAAAGCTTTATTAACTGTTTTTAACCTTATCATGTATCAGTAACATCATTAATAAATGTATACATTATAGATGATAAAACAAATAATTGATTAAAAAATAAAAATAAAATAAAATAGCACTGATAAACCCCACCTATATCCAATGTTATGAGCCAGCTAACCTAACAACACACACTTTTTTACGTAAGTGACGTCACACTTCCCCGGCGTATTGTAGGCCTGCAGGAGGGGTGGGACAGCATCAATTGTTTGTCAACAAATTAAGGTTATTTTACTACTTCAACTAATCGCGATCTTTTTACCTGATTTTGCCACTTCGATTTTCACTTCATATTTACGAATATGTTTTGAAATGTAATGTAAGAGTTAATTTCCTTGATAGAATCGTGAAATTTAATGTCGGTAATATAACTTTATTTTATGAAATGTGTAGGCTTAAAACTACTTAGATGTTAGATGAAGAATTAATTTACCTAACAGATGTTGAATAGTAATACGCTGGGGAAGTGTGACGTCACTTACGTAAAAAAAGTGTGTGTTGTTACGTTGGCTAAGCTGCGCTGGCTCATAACAAAGAATATACAAATGGGTTTTATCAGTGCCATACGCCGGGGAAGTGTGACGTCACTTACGTAAAAAAGTGTGTGAAGTTAGGTTAGCTGGCTCATAACATTGGATATAGGTGGGGGTTTATCAGTGCTATTTTATTTTATTATTATTTTTTAATCAATTATTTGTTTTATCATCTATAATGTATACATTTATTGGCTTATTAATGATGTTACTGATACATGATAAGGTTAAAAACAGTTAAAAAAGCTTTTAATAGAGTAAAAAGAGCACATCTGTGAGTAAGTTATTTTACTTCTTCTTTGAGTTATTTGTGAGAATTATTTGTTTTATCATCTAAAATGTATACATTTATTGGCTTATTAATGATGTTACTGATATATGATAAGGTTAAAAACAGTTAAAAAAGCTTTTAATAGAGTAAAAAGAGCACACCTGTAAGTAAGTTATTTTACATCTTATTTGAGTTATTTGTGAGAATTATTTGTTTTATCATCTATAATGTATACATTTGTTGGCTTATTAATGATGTTACTAATATATGTTAAGGTTAAAAACGGTTTAAAAAGCTTTTAATACAATAAAAAGCGGAAAAAACTATAAAATGCTTACAGAACTCTAGTAAACAATGAATGTTATGAGCCAGAAAAGATAACCTGACGAAAAATCGTGGAGGGCGCATGACGTCACAGCAACCTTTGTCACTTTTACGTAACCTCTCTGACGCGACGTATTTTATTTTATTATAATTTTTGAAGTGAAACTTCTTTGGCGGCGGTGGAGTGAATTTTTTCATATAGTGACATCGTGTAACGAAGTTTGCGATTCGAGACTCGTCCAAGTATAACATTTTTACAGATTAATTGTATTATATATATTTAAAGATATCAGCAAATCAAAACAAACATTTATTTTTATTGGAATAAATGTGGTTGCCTTAGCGTAGCAATATTTTTTTTCTCAATTAAATTTCCCATAACCATTTCTTAATCCTGAAATAATAAATTCGTCAAAAAATGAAAGAGAGCAATGCGTTCTAGAACTAAAGTTTCACTCCTAATGCGTGAGAGCCTCACACATATTTTTTTAATCAATTTTATTAATTTAAGAATGAAAAATGTCTGAATGCTTTGAATTTGGGTGCAACCATAGAGCCTTAAAAGATAAATGTCACTTTTACAGCAATACTAATCCATTTTCTGTGTGGCGTAACATCTGTAGGTAAGTTCTTTTACATCTAATTTGAGTTATTTGTAAGAACAAACTTGATACTAAAAAGGGACAAACTAACAATCTACGTAAAGAATTATTTGTTTTATCATCCATAATGTATAAATTTATTGGCTTATTAATGATGTTACTGATATATTATTAGGTTAAAAACAGTTAAAAAGCTTTTAATAGAATAGAAATAGGAAAAATCTATGAAATGCTTGCAGAACACTAGTAAACAATTGTTTGTTATGAGCCAGTAAAAGATAACCTGACAAAAAATCGTGGAGGGTGCATGACGTCACAGCAACCTTCGTCACATTACAATATGAAAAAGTTTTAGTTATTAATTTTCGAATTGTAAGATTAGAGAAGTGTAAAGGTTTAAGTGATGGAATTTATAAAGTCTCTTCGAACAGTTACCCTTCTTGGTTACCCTTAGGTCCCGCGCCCCTCCACTAGAGACATTTTGATTTGCTTGGTTGGCTCGACCTTCTAGAATTCAAAATCCAGCGCTCTCATTGGCTTCTTGTCTATTTTCCCGCGCTGTCAAAAAACAATTCTAATTGTAAGAAGAGTATAAAATTAATTTGTACGGGAGGCTGCCTTACCAAGGACACTTGCCCCCAGGAAATTCCGGGGAGAGAAGATATTTCTTCTGTACTATTTGTTAGAACAGAGCATTGCAACACTGTTTTAGCAACCTTCGTTTCTTCATCTCATCAGCTATCATGTCACATAGTCACATGTCAGTGTTTTGCTTCACATTTAATATCAGATTTTGTTGTTTTCGACAATATTAATATTCCTTTTGCTGTACATGTATTATAATTTAACATTTTAATATATTTATCTAATGCTTTATTTCAGTATCCAAGTAAAACATGTAGGATACTATATTAAATTTTTATATGTATAGTAACAAATATAGTCCGAACCTTCTAGAATTCAAAATCCTGACATCTCATTGGCCCCCCCAATTTTTCGGATTTTCCTACGTTGTCAAAAGTCACAACTCACAAGGCGCAAACTGTAGTTGTAGATACTCACAGTATAACATTATTATTATCTAAAAGGACTTCATAATTTTACATATTAAATACAGAATACTGACAGTAATATTATTAATAATAACCTGGCTTATGAGAGGACTTTCCGAATAGTTCTTCTTCGCTCGACTCAGGTTCCTGTTAAAAACATTAACATTATTATTATTATAAAATAAAAACTTTCTTGATTGAATGCCCCAATAGCAAGACTCAATAAGACATATTTAACTGCATACACTGCTGACAGGGATGCTTAATCCGCTTGAAAACTTAGATAATGTCATTCATAGCATGATAAAAATCGGTCTGAGACAACTCAAATTTTCTCATATATATGTGTTTTCCATTTATTATTTTTCGAGTTTTCGTAGGTACCTACATTAAATTATTATTGAACATTTTATCAAAAGTTTATCATAAAAATAACTTCTCCTCGGCAGGGAATCAAACCCGGCCTCTCTCCATTCACGTTTAAAGCTATTTCTCAGGAAATTGATTTTTCCCGGCAAAACGGCTTATATCGTTAGATTCGTATTTAAATGGGTTACATTGTAGAAATTATTAATCAAACTCTTCGGAACCGTTTTTGAAATAATAATTTTTGTTAATTTTTTTTTTCAGAATTTTTGACGGGTTGAGCCCTCAAATTTTGAGCTAAAAATGATACCTCGATTTTTGCTCGAGGTATGATTTATCAATTTATCGGGCCATTAGTTTAGGCTCCATCTTTTAAAACCCACTTTTTTGGACTCAGGGGACCTCAAAACGTGTAAATCCATAAAAACCTCAAAATTCCGGGTTCGATTCCCCGCAGAGGAGAATTATTATTAATTTATTTTTATGATAAATTTTGATATAATGCGGTCAATAAAAATTTACCTACGAAAACTCGAAAACTATTAAATGAAAAACACTGACTTACTGGCTCAGTAATTAAGAACTCGTATATGAGAATGTTTGGCTGAGTTGTTTTGGACCGATTTTTTTAAACAAAATTTTACGATTATAAAAACAAAAATTTACATTTGCATCAAATAATAAAATTGTGAGATCACAATGAAGTGAGTAAGAACAAGATGTGAGCAGCGAGCAGCTATCTAGTCTTACAACTTTTATTAAATTTAAAATTCTCGATTTTATAAATGTAAAATTCTCGATTTTATAAATTTAAAATTCTCGATTTTATAAATTTAAAATTCTCGATTTTATAAATTTAAAATTCTCGATTTTATAAATTTAAAATTCTCGATTTTATAAATTTAAAATTCTCGATTTTATAAATTTAAAATTCTCGATTTTATAAATTTAAAATTCTCGATTTTATAAATTTAAAATTCTCGATTTTATAAATTTAAAATTCTCGATTTTATAAATTTAAAATTCTCGATTTTATAAATTTAAAATTCTCGATTTTATAAATTTAAAATTCTCGATTTTATAAATTTAAAATTCTCGATTTTATAAATTTAAAATTCTCGATTTTATAAATTTAAAATTCTCGATTTTATAAATTTAAAATTCTCGATTTTATAAATTTAATATTAATCTTCATGAGAGAATTTAATAAAATTTAAATAAAAGTGAGCTATCAAGAAATATATAAATAATTGAAAACATGGAATGACAGTTGTAGTCAAGGATGTTAAATAAAGGGGATGGAGGGTTGTAGAAAAAAAGTGACCCCATGAAGATATGTAAAATAGAAGCTCCAATGGGACAAATTACCTTCCTCTTGGTTGTAGGTTACCAAGAATTTGTTTATAGTTTCAGGTTATAACCTGATAAAGAAGGTTATTTGTCCCAGTTCAAAGGTTGTGGAGCATGCGCAGCGCAGTATGATTTTTCTCTCCAATTTCTCTTACCTCCATGGGGTCACTTTTTTGCCTTAAACCCCTTCTTAACATTCCATCCCCTTTATATAACATCCTTGGTTGTAACCCAAGGATAGTGTATAGAGGACGCCTAAATGCGGGAAGCGAGACTAGTCCCTTGAGTGTGTGACGCAACTAGAGTCTAGAACTACCTCTCCACTAGAGCAACTCCCTATACCGTACAACCCGACTTCCACAAACAAAAATAATAAAAAATATTTAAAAGAGAAAGGTGTTAATCTCAACGTTTTGCTGACTTTCAATATTATGTACAAACTTAATACATGTATTTTTTGAGATGCAATGAGATAGACGTAAATCGTAAATTAGTAAGTTGTACAGTAGTTATTAGCTGGTTAGGCATTCCGGGACCCTCGTTACGTCATAGCACTCCCCCACTACTCTACCGCTACCCCCACCACACCCTATTTAGCCGTCCTCTATACACCGTCCTTGAGTTGTAACTGTAACTAGATAAAGACTTGTAACAGCAATAAGAAGGTAAATGAAGTGTTACTTGATTACTGTCAGAGGAGAGTAGTGACGATGATGCATCTCGACGCCCTTCTAGCAGCTCCCTCAGGTCCTATAAAATCATCAAATCATTATTAACTCACAATTTGAATGAATTTATATCAAACATTTATCACTTTGAAAATTTAAAAAAAAGAAATAAGTGTAGTGTCGCGGTACACCCGGTAGAAACGAAGTTCCTTATATTTTTCATTAAATATAAATTATAAAATCACACTGCTACTTAGCAGTGTGATTACTGATTACTGATTACGTATACGTTGCTAGCTACTTATACATGGTGGAGTTAGAAAAGAGACAAAATTAAAAGTAACCATCTATTTGATCTTAGCGGAGTTAAGGCAAAATGAAAAGAAAAGCTTTTTTTTATCATTGAAGCGAGCGTCTTACAATAAATATGTATTGAATATTAAGAAAATAGTTAATCACGATCAGTTGATTGTTAAACAGGATGATTGTAGTACAGTGCCGAGTAGTAACTAGTAACGCTCCGGACTACTCGAATTTGAAATTTTACATGTCTGTTTCAATTGTACTTTAGACGATGTGTATGAAGTTTTATTAAAATCGTTACGTTAGAACGTGAGATTTCCTTGTAAGACCCAATTACTCAAGAATTAAAAAAAACAAAAAACAACACAAGGAACACATTCTACTAATTTATCTAAAAACAATCTAGCCATAATAAAATAATAACGACTAAGAAACTAATTATAAAATAAATAAATTAATTAAAGACTTACGTCATCAACGTTAGAACGTGAGATATCAGATATCAGTAAAAACGTTGTTTTCTCTATTTTAAACGTTTAGGTCAGCTTTACTGTTTTTAGCGATCTTTAACACTTTGGTAAAATGAACATATTTGCCAAATTTCAAATAAATCGGATTTCGTGAGGGTCGTTTTTTTCGGATTCCCTCCCACCGAACTGAAGCCCTCAAGTTCCTTACTCAGTTTACTGCCACATTTTGAGCAATTCTCATCCAATCATGCTGTTCTATTTTTTTTATTTATGTCAAAATCACCTTTTTGTCTTTGAGACCCAAACCGTGCACTGCTGTGATTTTATTTTACCCGTGAACTGCAGGGTTAACCTTCTGCCAGAAATGTGATTTGCACCCCTCAAGTTTCGGAACATCGGAATTTTTTACCGACACCATATTTTTTCTACATTTTTACGTTATTATTTTATTAGACGTTCAGTATAAGACACAAGCTTTGTAGAAAACATAATTAAAAACCTTTATAACTATCCATTCATAAAAATCATTGAAATCCAGTAAAAATTATTTTTAGTGTGTCGGAATAACGGTAAAAATTATCATCAAAGTGCCGGAATAACGGTAAAAATTATCATTAGAGAGCCAGAATAACGGTAAAAAGGGATTTGTAATAGACCATTTAAATTTTTTTTACCAACATTTTAATACATAATATTGTAATGGTGATAATTATTGTTCATATCATAAATCACACAATAATAATAATTATGTACACAAGAGTGAATGTGCAAAGTATAAAATATTATAGTATATATAAGCGGAACAATATGCCATATGCATTGGCGTATGTGCTGCATATATATATAAGCGGCAAAGGTAGGTACTGCACTCCCTCATCCTGCCGACTGCTAATATACAAAAACTTTTTTTAAAGAAGGTACTCATTTTTACTAAAGGTACTAATCCCTCCTTGGATCATTCTCAAGCTGTCTGACTAGGCGATAGCTGACTGATTAAATCGTAACAATTTTTGTTTGGAAGGTTAAAAATGTGTTTGAAATTGGTGAATTCAACCATTTGAACCATTTGAAATGGTAAATGAGTTGAAGTTAGAATAGTAAATGAGTTGCAGTTAGAATGATAAATGAGTTGAAGTTAGAATGGTAAATGAGTTGAAGTTAGAATGGTAAATGAGTTGAAGTTAGAATGGTAAATGAGTTGAAGTTAGGATGGTTAATGAGTTGAAGTTAGAATGGTTAATGAGCTGAAGTTAGAATGGTAAATGAGTTGAACTTAGAATGATAAATGAGTTGAAGTTAGAATGGTAAATGAGTTGAAGTTAGAATGGTTAATGAGTTGAAGGTATAATGGTAAATGAGTTGAAGTTAGAATGGTTAATGAGTTGAAGTTAGAATGGTAAATGAGTTGAAGTTAGAATGGTAAATGAGTTGAAGTTAGAATGATAAATGAGTTGAAGTTAGAATGGTAAATGAGTTGAAGTTAGAATGGTAAATGAGTTTAAGTTAGAATTAGACATGCGGTCTTTTATTAATATATTTATTTAAAACTAATAGTGCAATAAACAATACCTTCATTTAGGTGAAATGACAAGAATCATAATCAGTCAAACAAATTTTTAACTTTTCAAACAAGATTTTTTTAAAAATAATCATCATGATGTAATCTTTAATCAGTCAGCATTAGAAAGGTCAAAAAAGGGATTGAAATATTACAAAAATAAGGCTTTCATTTCCTTATAAGACCCAATTACTCAAGAATTAAAAAAAAAACAAAAAAACACAAGGAACACATTCTACTAATTTATCTAAAAACAATCTAACCATAATAAAATAATAACAACTAAGAAACTAATTATAAAATAAATAAATTAATTAAAGACTTACGTCATCAATTGAAGCAGAGTCATCAGTTGAGTTATCTTCAGAGAAACCCTGTCATCATAACAAAAATAACTTCAGCACTACTATGTACAGCCAGTCACCACAACAAAACAAATTCTCTACCAATTTAATAAGGCACATAGCTTCCGGTTTCGTATACTTTAATGACATTTATGTCATTTTCCCCCAGAATTTTTTCAAACAGTTTGATTTTTTACATGAATAAAAGTATAAATTTAGCAATATTAAAGAGCACAGTCGGTTGAAATTAATGTGGGGCCATGTGCAGGCTACTTTTGACAAACTATCCAAATTTCATAAAAATTAAACGAGTACTTTTGAAGATATAGGTGTAAATAAATGTATGTTTGTGCGCATGTGGAAGAGAAAACAAATGGGCGCATAAGGTTGAAAGTTATATGGGACCAACAATGGGCTAATTATAACCTAACATCTAAATCTCATTTATATTGGACAAGTAGTTTTTAAGATATATGTTGGTTCGCAAAAAAATTGAGCGACAGACAGACGATGACCGAAAGACGACAGACAAACACGAAACCCCTGATGTCAGAAACGGAGTTCTGTTTGGAATTTTATAAATCGGAGACATAAAGAAATTTCGTTCTTAAGAGCGATCAAATAGCAGCTGGAAAACAGGTGTTGCCAGCATAGTATAAACAAAACTGTTTTAGACATCAGGGGACATTTTTGGTTCCGTGTCTGTCTGTCGGTCTGTCGGTCAATTTTTGCGAACTAACATAATATCTTAAAAACCAGTTAGTCCGGTTTTATAGGAATTTGTATGGCAGGTCATAATTAGCACATTGTTGATCCCATATAAGTTTCATCCTTATGCGCCCATTTGTTTATCATCCACATGCGCACAAACATACATTTATTTAAACCAATATCTTCAAAAATTCAAAAGTACTTGTCTCTTTTTTAGGGTCCGTAGGCAAAACCAAGGACCCTTATATTTTCCTGCGTGTGTCTGTCCGTCCGTCCGGTCGCCTGCTCTCACAGCTACACCTTTCGTCCGATCACTTTGAAATTTGGCATGTATGTGTCTTGTACCTACCCACATATTTTAAAAATATAGCGACTTAAAAAAAAAAAAATTTTCAAAAAAATTAGGGTAAAAAACTTAAGGGTTAAATTTTTAAAAAAATTGTTCGACACCGTGAGGGGTTTCATGAGAAAGGATACGTCGAGCTGATTACAAAAATATATAATTATTTGGTTATAACTTTGATAGGGCGAGCATAGGCAAGTTGGAAGTGGGTGTGAAAGGTGTCCCCCCGTCTATCTCGCTTATGTGAAGTGCAACAAATCTGAAAAAATTCCTGAACATTCTTCGACAAAAAGTAAAGATACCTCTTTTTGGAAATTTCGAAAAAAATATTATTTTATTTTTTATAGACAAAATACTTTTTTTTTTTTATAATTATGGTCTTTTCGATGTATTTATATGGCTGTAGTCCGGTTATCAGACCCTTAGGATAGTTCAAAGTAAGCTTTTTAGCATTTTAGAAAAAACACTTTTTATACACTTTACAGTGTGGCCGACCCTCGCCGTGTGCTGACTAGCACACACTTGACCTGTTTATTATGAAATTTGGACGGTTCGTCGAAAGGAGCCTGCAGAAAGCCCCAGATTAATTTAAACCGGCTGCGCTCTTTAAATTTTGCTAAATTGATACTTTAATACACGTAAAAAATCAAAACCAATTTTGACAGATTAAATAACGGGGGGAAAATGAAATAAATTGGATAATAATAGGTTTTAAAAACATAATCATTAAATTTTACGAAATAGGAAGCGAGGAAGCTATGTGCCACACTAATGGGTAGAGTATTTTTGAGTGAAACGTACCTAGGTACATATAGAAATTCGAGTGAAAATTTTTATTTTAGAGGGAAAACAATTTTCACCTCTCTAAAGTGAACACAATGCTTCCGCTACCTTGGTAGATTTGGAAGCAATATAAGTAGAAAAATATGGACTTGGAAAGTTTTACCAGGACTTAAAAATGATATTGTCGAGATGAATTTATTATTACCTAGAATATGTTGATAGGAGTCCTTCATATCGTAACCCAAGCCATCAAATTTCAGCCACTATTTCAGCTTAATACTCTAAGTGGAAAAGCCACTAATGTGCAATTACACAGGCAGGCGCAAACACCCCCCTACTATTAACATGCCAGACATGAATTGATAGTCTCTAATTCAATAGTCTAAATAAATCTACGGAGTATGTGAAAAAATAATAAAACATAACATTAAATAATAACAATTGTGTACTTATAAAATCTTGTGTCTAATTTTTTGGAAAAAATCGGAATCCGGTGAATTTGAATTTAGTCTTGTTCCGCAGTGTACTTACTTGATTAGGTATAAATACGAGTATGATGTCTTTCTACTTAAGCATGGGCATCCTTCTTACTTTTTCATAAGGGGGCTGGCTTTCCTTCACCGGGGGCTTTGATATTCTTTTGGAAAAGAAACGTCTCAACTTTGATTTCTAACGCTATTAGACACACTCTAGCCTTTTAACCCAGTACAAATTGTGCTCTGGGATTTTTCGTAAGTAGAATTTTGTCCGTAAGGAAATTATTTATATTATATTAATAATAATTAAATAAACAAATAAATAAGTATAATTAATCAAACGTGAATGACAAAAAAAACTTATAATCAAAATTATTTGAAAACATTTTAAATTACAATAATTGTAATTCAGAAGTTGTAGAGTGCAATAGTTCAACGTTAATACATTTTTGAATAACTTATTGTACTATACTTCAACTATTTCAAGGTTTTTATGGTATCTTATATGAGTATGCCTAAAACTTCTTTGAAAATGCAAGCAGCAAGTTTATTTATTTATTTTTATTTTTTAGGAAAGTATCTAAAACTCTTTACAGAATCAGTGCCTTTGGCCTTTATTTTTAGTGGACGTATTATAAATTCTAAACAGTAGATAAATCCTCGCCCACAGGATAATTAAAATTGATACACCGATACGCGTAAATGATTTAACTTTTATGTTTTTACTCCACATGCGGCAAATAATAGAGGGGACTCGAGCCTCCATTAGCCCGAATCGATGGACGCCCATGCACTTAAGTTAATTAATTGTAAAAAACTGTTTTTTAACAGCTACTGGTCATCTTCAGTGCCGGTGAGACGTGAGACGTGAAATGAGCAACAGAGGCTGGAATCACCTTTTTCTAAACGGTTTAGTTTTGAAAATTAAGATATCCTTGCGAGAAATATTAAGCCTCAAAAGTGTTTAAAGAGTATAAAATAAATTTGCCAAATTTGTGCTATGAGCACTCACAAAGAGTCCCTAGGAAATGTAACAAATAGGACGAGTTCGTTAACCAGCATAATTGTCCCAGCCATATCAAGATTGCAAACATTTAAAATTTTCAGTTATAAATTTTGAACCAAATAACGTGAAACAAACACCTTTTTCTTACAAAACGGTTGCTTTTCGTAAATATGGGAGCTTAATACTTTGTCTTAATACTTAATACTTTGTTCTTAATACTTAATACTTTGTTGGGAAAATCGAAAAAACGGGAGGGGAGCCAATGAGAGCTCGAGATTTTGGCGGGTAGTAGGTTGGGCCAACTAAAATAATCACCTAGTGGTTTTATTTTTTTCCTCACATAGGTTGGCCAATCTGAGCTGTCAGATTTACAAAGTATTATGGAATGATTATACTTCTTCTACATTCCGGCACTGATAATGGCCTTATGAAGGCTGAAAGCTTGTTGAATAAAATAAACAAATTAGTTACTATACGTGGAAAGACAATTTATATTATTAGTTTTTTTTTGACAAAAAATAACTATGACTTTTTTAACGCAATTTTTAAGGGCACAGTGTAAAGATGAATTGGTACAAAAAACAAAATCAAATATAAATTTGTCCTCATTTAAAACCTTTGTATATAAGAGATGATTCCTATAATTTTCTTATGTTTGAGTTACACACAAAAATAACTGCACACTTTCAAATTTTAGTTTTGGGTACTTCCAGAGATCTGGTGCGTTACAGTCAGACAAGCGAAGGAATGTGTATGGTACTCGTTTTTGCCTACGGACCCTAAAAAAACCCTATAAATAAAAGTGGCGATTTTGATAAATCAAATGAAAGTTCAGTAGAGTTTCGATAATCCGAGTTGGATGAGAGTAACTCGGATTACCAATAAACTCAGATTATTGGAAATTTACGCAACATGTGAATTTGGAATTCTACTTTTTAACTATTTATTGAAAGAACATTAATGTATTATTTTCATTAGGTTATCAAATAATTTCATCCTACTCTGTTTCCAATCACCCCCTGTTACCCAAGCAACTCCCATGCAATTGTTTTCAGTGACACACTACACACCTTTGCCTAAACGCAACCAACTGCGTATCAATTTTCACCTAAAAGAAGTTGGGTATTTGTTTTCGTTTACTCGTTATTAAAATGTTACGCGATGCTTTCGTTTTAAGATCTTAAAACGATGTATGTAAACACAGCTGCCCAGACAGGAAAGGAATTCCATGAAATCATACAGATTACAGATCCATCTTTACTAACACTGTCCAGTCCTAATTCAGGAAGGCCCCTCCCCCTCCTTCTTTCCATGAACTTTCTTTTGACTCGGATTATCAGAGCTCGGACTATCGAGACTACTGTAAATTTCTTAAAAAGTGTGCTAAGTAGCATTTTACAGTGCTTTACAACTCGGGAACATAAAACCTACATATTGATGTTTACATTTGTTGTTACACTCTACAAGCAACTAAAACAATGTTTACATTGCAGAGAAAACGTAGAAAAACTATATTCAACGTGCGCCTGCGCATCTCAGACCATTGCTCTGTTCGGTTCGGCAGTCTAAATAAAGCTCTAGAAGCTTGAAATCAAATTAAATAGTTTGCTAGTGTGAATTGTGTGTACCTTAAATCCTCGACTACAGCTAGCTGGGCCTAGATTCGGGTCTCCATACAACTTTAACCTCTCAATCACACCCTGCAATCCAAACAATACAAAATTTACAATAGAACAACAATACAAAATTTACAATAATCATCAATTTGTGTAATAATACTTTTTATTTGTTGTTATTAAGTGTTTGACTGACGATGTCGGTACGATCCTACCTGAGAATCAAGTGCCATAATTTATTCACTTATTTATGCAAAGAAATTACATATAATTATTTGGTTACATTAAACATTACATATAGACACTTTAGTACAATAGCTTAATGTGTATTAAATTTTTATTACTAGCCGCAAAGGGGAGCTTGAACACTGCTCAGTTATCTCAAGACTGGTTATATATTGGTATATTGACGATGTTAAGCCGAGGATGTTAAATAAAGGGGATGGAGGGTTGTGGAAAAAAGCTCCAATGGAACAAATTACCTTCCTCTTGGTTATAGGTTACCAAGAATTTGTTTATAATTTCAGTTTATAACCTGTTAAAGAAGGTAATTTGTCCCAGTTCAAAGGTCTTAGAGCATGCACAGTATGATTTTTCTCTCCAATTTCTCTTACCTCCATGGGGTCACTTTTTTGCCCTAAACCCCTTCTTAACATTCCATCCCCTTTATATAACATCCTTGTGTTAAGCCTATTCCATACTGCCGAACCGAATAGAGGAAACAAGCCGATCATTGGCCTCTGCACATGCCCAGTTTAAAGTGTGTCTACGCATCTCAGATCCAGATCGGGCATGCGCAGACACCAATGCTCGGCTGGTTTTCCCTGTTAAGTTCGGCAGGCAGGACGAGGCTTAAGGGAAACCCACAGTAAAATGTCATAACGAAATTGTTGAATTCTATGGGTCGCTTATTGGCCGTCATCTAGAAAATATTAAGAGTTAAATTTATATAAGCTACCAAGTTGACTCAAATACTGAGATTCACCTGTGTGTCATACAGTCATCAATACAATTATCAAGTTTCAGTCTATTTTCCGGCAGTTATCGTTAGACAAACATAAAAACCAACTTATCAAAGCCCAAGTCTCTGAAATGAAGAACTTACTTCGCCGGTGCAATTATAGATAGAACGATAGAAGTAAATGGAACAATTAAAGGGGCGATTAGACGACCCGTTCCCTGCTGTCTGGTCCTGAACCTAGTTTCCCTTGCTCCGGTCTCCCCACTACTTGACAGAGCGTTGTATTTACACGGCCCGTTCCAGTTCCATCTAGTCACTTTTCCTTGAGGAGACAGGTTCGCAGGGTAATTTAGTGGGGGCCTATAGTTCCCCCATTTATCTACCCTACGACAGATGGAATCTCCATCCGTCCGCCCTGTCCCAAAACGTGACCAGGAACGCGAGTTACACGACCGGATTTTCGGGTAGAGGGGGTGTGGCCCCGACTTAAGGAGACCAAATAAGCTCGTCTAATCACCCCTTTAATTGAATGCAGTTGATTCACTAACTGAATTGGTTTTTAAGTAAATTTAAATGTTATTTGTACACAAGGTTATACTGACATCGAAGTGTCGGCCGAAGGTTGGACCTGCCTGACCCAGGTACACCACAGATGCCGGATCTAGACGATACTTCCACAACGGAAGTGAAGCAGTTTCCTGCAGCTCACAGTCCAGATAGAGCGAGACTGTTTCTCTAAGCACCGAGATGCTGATCCTGGTCCAAGATCCTGCTTCCACGGGTATCTGGAATGAATGTACGAACTGGGCTGTTCCTTCTTGGACGCCGAGATGAAGGGACACATTGCTCTCCCGGCCTGGTCCTCCCTCAACATCCAGACCCACTTCGATCCTCTGAAACACAATCCAATCATATTGTTTATTTGTTTATTTAAAACGATACGCTCAAACTTCCTCTTATCAAATTTACAAAAAAAAATTGAATCACGGATATGTTTTGGGTATTGAATCCACGTATCGACATTACAATGTTTTTTCATTAGAAGATCAGTATACATATCTCTTACTGATATAGTAGGTGAATCTTGAGGTTCTGAAACAATAATCAATAAGGAAAAATGAAAAAGTCTCTCCACGTAAAATTAACTTTTTAATAGCCAAAGCAGCTTTCAGCCTTATAAGGCCATCATCAGTGCCGAAATAAAGAAGAAAAAGGAGTTACATATAAGAAAAAAGATGTGAATGGTGAGTCTACTTCATGTCGGAGATCGACATAAGACTCCGGGTGTGTTATTATGTTGTTTACAATAATCAATAAGTTCCTTTTTTACACTATAACATAACATGTATACTTTATTTTTATTTGTGCCATATCTGAATTGTATTAACCTGAATTGTTACCCAATATATCAATATAACTATTTTTCCTTTAGTTTATAGGTGGTTAGAGGCAATTAGAGGTGGTTGCCAAGTACTTTTTAGGGTTTCGAGGGTTAGATTAATATTAATAATAGTAACCTTAATAAATTATTAATTTGATACCCACTCAAAACTTGAAATTTATTATTTTGTACCAGGTTGACCAACGAAACCCCAAGAAAAAGTCCTCTATATTGACTCCAGTAATTTGTCTTTTCCAATGTAAAATGGTATACACTTACCTGATAAAAATCCCTGATAGACAAGTGAATTTAATTAAAAGCGCGTAAAAAACTAAAAACTTTAACTAAACCTAGGTATATCATTTAAAATTTGACACGGTTCACGAGAGCTGAAACTATAATAAGAATGGAGGAAGAATTTTGTGCACAGAAATAGTAGATGCTTTCTTATCTAGATTTTTATTTTCTCATGTACGTAGTTTACATATAGAGAGACTAGAGAGAGAGTATTGCGAACATTTATTTTGAGATTTTAATGGATTATACGCTTGGGCCTAAACCACAGGACCGATTTCAAAGAAATTTGGCATACATGGTCAGAAAAATCATACCCCAAGGTAGAATCAAGAAAGGAATTTTAGCTTGAGTCCAGTAGACCCTCAATCCCTGTGCCACTGATACTAGACAAAGATATTCACCTGTTCAAGAGGATCGACAATGGCGAAAAGGAAACCACCAGATGGCTGGTCCAGTTTGAAGTGCGCCTGTATGGAGAAGGCTTGGTAGAACTCATCTTTGAAGTACAACTTGTAAGGCCTCTCTACTCTGGAGTCTGGGCTCAGACGTATTGCTGGGAATCCATCGCTTCCGTCTGCAAGATGAACTCCTTCGTCTTCACCGTCTGGTTCTACTCCTACCAGTAGATCTACCTCGTTATCTAAACACAACCATAAACAAAATGTTATCAATACTACATCGTTATCTAAACAAAACCAACCACAACAGACCTAAAACACAACTCTGGCATATCTTTTACAGAGAAATCTACAGACGTAGAACTCATAGGTGGGTCCATTGAGCATAAACCTGGGTTAGATGAATAATTCGTTCCCTGATCCTTCAACAGTCTGAGCAGACTAATAAACTCACAAAATGTCAGCAGTCTGTTCAGAGGCGCAGCCCCTTAAAACTCTTCAAAGGGAGCTATTGAAACTACAAAGGTTTTCAATCGGCGGCAACCAAAGCCGCGTGCACACTATGCCAGTTGGCAAGGTCAAATGGTAAAGCCAAATAGCACCACAGAAAATTCATTCGTCCACAATTCTTGTAGAATACATTTAATTTAAAAAAAAAAATAAAAATAAAAAGTGAGCTTTGGAATCGAAATAAATAAATGGGAACACTGAATAACAACCGACTACTCTAGAAGAGGATCAAAGGACAACTGAAGAAATAGGAGTCAATAGAAGAAGGAGGAATAATATTTTTTAACAAATAAAAAAACAAAACAAAAAAAAAACATTGCCACGTGAACCAGTGTATGATGGCACGTCCACACATTGCCATAGACCTCCTTGCCATTTGCGGCTTACTTCGATCCGGACCGACAATAATCGGGTTCGGCATGGCATATCAAATGGCACGTGTATGCCAAGGTTGGAAAAATGGAAAATGTTAAGCAAGACGTCCACATTGCACTTGGCAGCGCTATTTAGCCTTGCAATTCCTTGCCATTGGGCATAGTGTGTGGACGCGACTTTCGACGAGCCAACGCTGGGGTAGCAACTTAGCAGGTTTAAACCACCTCTTAATCTAAACATAACACGAGGTTGTGTAATAACAACCTCGTTACCTAAACAAAAGTGCAAACACATCCATAATACATGATTACTATCAATTATGTTACACCAATATCCTCGGTTAAAACAATTAATAAAATTAGCCAACCTAGTTAATACCCAAGGTAAATTTAAGGAATTTTCCCTTATATTATAAATAGACTTGGCTAGAGCTTTTGAATTTTCCCTTTGATTTGTTTTGTATTCGTTGCATTTTCCTGTAAAATAAATTTCCAATTTCCTGTTTTATTTGGGGCTGGCTCAGTCACAAGGGCTTTCTCCGCTAGATAAATTAAAGTTTACGTGGGGTCTCTGGAGTTAGGTCCACTCCAGCAATCAATAAATATAATATGGGAAGGGGGGATCGTCTCTAAGGGGCAGAGTTATTCTGAATATTTCAAGGCGGTGTAATGCGCAGGAATGTAGGTCCCTTCTCTCTTAGTTTAGTATCATTTAGGAATTTTAAAGGGGTGGGGGAAGTACTGATAACCTGAAATATTTCCAGACTACCTTCAAGTCGGTAGCTCATTCCCTTGCCTTTCTCAGCCAGAATATAAATTAATATTTCCAAGGAAGACTTAAAGTACGTTTTCCCAGACGCGACTCCAGCGATTGTCGTTCAGCGACTGCCACGGAGGATTCCTCTTCTGAGATAGCATGTTACCGATTTCCTAGCCGAGCGACAATCGTTTGAGTCGCTCGTTGAGTGATTGCAGTCGCCTGCTCCAGGAGCAGTCATAATCACAGCAGACAGCGATCCTTCGTTAATTCCACACATGTGCCGGCGAAACGCACAGGCATCCCCATCCCCATGCCGATCATCTCAGAGGTAAAGTAACTAACAAATTAAAATTAAATTACTTGAATAAATTAGTATAAATATAATAATATAATTTATTTAATGTAATACAATTTAATGTAATATAAATATTCAATTAAATAAATATTTAAATAAATTGTTAAATTGAATAAAGGACAAAATACACAGGACTTTTCTGTAGCATTTGAAAATATATTATTTGCCTTTATTATTAGGAGTTTATTCGATATGAATACTAATCCAGCAGAATTATAAAAACTATGAAAACCATGAGAAGTGATAATTGTTTTATGCCATTTAGAACAATGCGTAATATCATAATTGAGAATTTTTTCCCCACCGGTTGCTTGTAGCGAGATTAATATTTGTAGGGAAAGAACAATAACTCGCACTAAAGAGCTCCCGATATCATTGGTTCCCGCTCTTTATTTCCCGCCGGTTTCTTCAAAGGGGAGAAATGCCCTTTCACCAGAAGGGAGGGAAGAGAGTCTGTAACTTGTAACTACCTACTCTATAAAATGAAAGTTTTTTCTTGAAACATTAATTCATGAAAACATCGAGCAGTTCACATCTACCTATGTTGCAAAAGTTGCTGGAGACGCATGCAGGAAACACCTTTATAATTTTGTGCCAGCTACTATCACTTAGTGGCTAACGCTGTGCGTCTATCACTGGTGTCGTCTAGGAGAACGTACTTTTAAGTCAAAGAGAAGTATATGGGATCGAACGTTACAGACTTTGCCTAGCGGTACTCTTACGTTTGTCTTAAAAGCTTAATCCTGCCAAAGGACTTATACAACTACTATATGTATTGTACATGGATGACACGGGGTTGACATGTCACTCCATCAGTATTGATATGGTGATGCCATGTAAGTACACCTGCAGGAGTTGGTTTTCGAACCCAAAACTCCTGCGTGTTGAGTGAATGCAATAGGAATGAGCTACCAGGAACGTTTATACGGAATCACTTGGTTTGGAAATTTATAAATTATTCCGACTTTGTGATTAATTTACGCAGAGGAAGTTGCAAGGTAATGTTCTTCGTGGAATGAGAAGAATTATTAAAATATAAATATGACTGGAGACGGACAGGCGAGGCGAGGCACTAACTATCTCAATATTGAACGGGCCAACTACCCAACTTCGCCATTACTAATTCATTCACGGATTCCCTTAACACCGGGGCACTGGTTCAATCCGGCTGTGTTCTCGTTCATATCTAACAAAGTGCTACCTGTCGTTGTCCAGATAACGCTTAGGGGATTTCTATTTTTCAAATCCTATATTGGTACATATATTATTAACTCACAATAGGCAGTCGTTTAATAAAATTGACAGCAAAAATAGATGTATAAAATTTCCTTTAGCACGGGCAGCATAGTTTTCTTCAGCCGCAGATATAATATACGAAACCGCACGAATTTAAACGCAGAGCAGGGTAGTAGGTACTACACCACACATGGTCTACCCGATACTAATAGATCTGGTGTCTCAATTAGGTCTCCTATATTTCTAAGGATAAAAAAAAAACTGTGCTGCCCTGCCGTGTCTCAATGAGCGCTTTAGGTGTGATTAAACGGTTCAATTTAATAGGCCCATGAGATTGAAACATGGAAACGCCAATTCAATGAAATGCTTAAGCAATCTGATTGAATGGATCTATGGAAAAATCAAATTGAACAGGCTAAACAGCTCTTTTTTTAGGAAGGTTTCAGCTCCATAGGTTATGATTATTTTTTGCTATAGTAGAGTTGCTTCCAGGGACAAGCTGGGAAATTCGTAGTGGGGGAGGTAAAATAGTGAAGTAACCAATAGAAGTGTTGCCTCTCCGAGAAGTTGCCTTCTTAATTTTATTATTAGGTTTGTTCCAACCTCCTCCCCCCCCCCCTTATTTGTACCATCCTTTATATCGCCCCACGGATCGTTCGGGAATCGTTTAGGACAGGTTTTATACGCATGCGCTAACATTGTACTGTAATAAAATCGTGTCAGGTTGGAACGGGTTTAGGACTATAATTCGCACCGTATTAAAAACATTCAAGGAAACCTAACAGTTAGGGAACCTTCCTGTTGATATTTGTGACTATTGACATAACTGTGCATGTCATACATACCAGTACATGGTATTGTCAGAGGATCGTTGGGACCGTACAGTGAACGGTTCGCAAACGATCCCTGCCCGGGTTTGAACAGTTTGGAGGACGTACGAAACACTGTAACAAGTCGGGTTAGGGGTTATAACGGCTTTTATCCATTGCGCATTCCCGTGACGATCCCGCGGACGCTACACAGCTTGGTTGGAACAAACCTATTTTTTATGTCAAAGCATGTTGTTATGGAAATATACGGAGTAACATATTTTATAATAACAAATAAATAAAGTTGTTATTTTCTATTGCATGGTTATAGCACCTTAATCTTATTTTGTTTTCTCTTAAAATTTAAATAATTTTGCTTCCGAGCTTACCGAAGGTAACGGAAGTTATGTGGTTGTCAGAAGACCGAAAAAATTATTTCAGAAATTCCAAGACAGAAATCTGTTTCAGACATCAGAATCGTCTCCAGTGGCGGCCTATGACCTATTTAATTGGGTCATACAGGGTAATCTTGCTACGACACTGAGTGTGATGCTACAGCAGGTCCTCCTATTACAAATATCTGCAAAGTTATGATGGTACGAGTATTCTTTAGATGTGGAAAACAGCTAATTGATGCAGCACTTGATTTCATGATTAATTTATCTACAGTATTCTGAGAATGTATAACAAAAGAAAATGTTTAAGTATATACCCAAAAAATTCGTAAAATGTTATCGAGAACTTACGTTACACAAACGTCAGTTAGACTGTTTTATCTTTTTATAATTTGCATTATTGTTTTAAAATTAGCATCAGAAGTGAATTGCTCAATATATTTTATAATAAAAAGATCATACATTTAATTTATAATAGCAAAAAAATTGAAAAAGTATAATAATATATTTTTTCCGTGGTAGGCTGTGAAATAGTAACTTTAGAGCCTAAAAAACATAGCTAAAATCCATTTTTTCATTACGTGGACTTAAAAAATCTTTTCATTACTCCTAGCTGTAAAGAAAAAATCTTTTACGTCCTAGGCACTAAAAGATTTTTTCTTTACGGCGGGTAGTTGTCAAAACTTCCGTTAGTAGTGCTGCAGTCTTTGTAGAAATGCTTCTAGTACGATAAAAATCCGCTAGATGTCAATGCGTTTTGTTTATCTTTTCTTATAGTGTAACCTCAATTTAAGGTTTCTTTTTTTAAGTCTTAAGTATGTACTAATATTTGTTATTATTATATATTGATTAGTGATTAATATTTAATGTTTTTTCATTGTCTGCTACCTCGGAAAAAATAGCATATGCTACGCGACTTTGAAGTGTTTTTTCTTTACCTTGGCAATATTTACTGTCTCGCTTCGCTCGACAGTAAATGTAATTGCCGCGGTAAAGAAAAAACTCACTTCACTGCCTTGTAACATAATATACTATTTTCCGTGGTAGGCTGTGAAATAGTAATTTTAGAGCCTAAAAAACATAGCTAAAATCCATTTTTTCATTACGTGGACTTAAAAAATCTTTCCATTACTACTAGCAGTAAAGAAATAGTTATTTATGTAACTAGGCAGCAAAATGGAATTTTTCTGACGAATGATTAAGTTAGCCTCCGAGCCGGAGGCGAGGTCAGGCTATGGAAATTAACTGCCGAGGCGAAGCCGAGGCAGGTAATTTATTTGATTGGCAATATATCAATATGAGGCAGAAATGTTTCCTTTGCTGCCTTGTTGCAAACAATATTTTTCCTACTGGCGGTAGAAAAATGTTTCCTATAAATAATATTCATTTCATAATACTTACTTACTTAACAAATACTATTATTGAACTATTCAAATTAAAAAAAAAACAAAAACAAAAAACTATATCAAATGTTACAATTTTAAAAAATGAATTGACAGAAATACAGTAAAAACAAAACAAAATGATGATAATAGAAGTGCCTGCAGTGTTGCCACTAATTTAATTATTTATGATTATTTTAAGACCTACCTACTATTTTTTTGTAATATTTTTATTTCTTTTTTTATCTTTTTACTCCATTTATATTTTATAAATATATAATCTATAATAAGTATTTATAAACCTTTTTTTATAAATTCGTAATATTTTTAAGGTAAATTGTTCAAATAATTTAGGTTAAAGATAATATAAAAGAAAAGGTTGATTGTTTATTTATTTGTAGCGGAGAATGTGGGCGTGGCTTAGCCTGGAAGAATCCTCAGCAAAATACGATTTTGCCGCCTAGGCTGCAAAATCGTATTTTGCTGCGTATTGTAAAGTTTTCTTGAAACCTCAGAGAAATTAAACTTTAATGCCTAAAAACAGTTCAATAATGCGTAATTTTGCTGCCGCTAGTAGGAAAAAATCTTTTACGTCCTAGGCACTAAAAGATTTTTTCTTTACGGCGGGTAGTTGTCAAAACTTACGTTAGTAGTGCTGCAGTCTTTGTAGAAATGCTTCTAGTACGATAAAAATCCGCTAGATGTCAATGCGTTTTATTTATCTTTTCTTATAGTGTAACCTCATTTGGTCGTGGAGCATGCGCAGTATGATTTTTTCTCCAATTTCTCTTACCTTCATGGGGTCACTTTTTTGCCTTAAACCCCTTCTTAACATTACATCCGCTTTATATAAGATCCTTGTCTTAAGTATGTACTAATATTTGTTATTATTATATATTGATTAGTGATTAATATTTAATGTTTTTTCATTGTCTGCTACCTCGGAAAAAATAGCATATGCTACGCGACTTTGAAGTGTTTTTTCTTTACCTTGCCAATATTTACTGTCTCGCTTCGCTCGACAGTAAATGTAATTGCCGCGGTAAAGAAAAAACTCACTTCACAGCCTTGTAACATAATATACTATTATCTATCCCACCACTGCTATCTAGTAGAGAGAATATAAACTAGTTTTCAAGCCCAGTAAAACCTCTCTATTCTACCATCTTGCTCGGCGCGAGGGTTCCGGCTTAGCCCAAGACCCCTTCATATTTCCGCGATTCTAGCCACGCGTATGGGATGTTCCGCGCTCAACATGCCTTACCCCTTGGCCCACCGCTCGGGCATAACCTAGGTATTAACGTTTTGCCCGGCTTGCCGCGCTAATAACCTCCTTCCTCCTACCCCCGCGAGATTTCTCGCTATAGAGATGATTAGTGTGACGTCACAAAAGCTTTCGAAAATTTAACTCAGTGTTTGTTATGTTCCTTTCTCTTATCACCTCTTATCAAACCCATGTAAAATGAATGGGAGAATTTTCTCAACTTTTTAAATAATTAATTATTAAATTATTATGGATTTATAAGAGTTTTCACCCTTTGAACGTTGTTGTACCAAGTCTTTTTTAACGAGTGTAACAAAGAAAACATTAAAAACTTTCGTTTCAGTTATTTAAAATGAGTATTTGTGTGAAGGGTCATATCATCGAAAAAGCTATTTGAGTTATTAATCTTTATACTTGATTTTTTGTATTTCCTGTTGCCATAAAAATTCACAGGGTGTGTTCGGGTTCATATTGTGTGTCCAAAAATAAATTTTCCTCAAGTTTTGAAACTCAATGAAGTATACTCAGGGTACAGGACTTGTAGAAAGATAGTGATACTTAATCTGCCAGGTAATAAAAGATTATTTGCTAATAATATTTTGTTCCTGGTTACTTACAATGTGCATTATATTTAACCGATGTTGGAACATAATTATATACTATACAATAGATTAATAGATCACTGACCATCATAGGAAAATGACGTTGATGACGAGACAAAGAGCAGACTGTTATTACTATTATTATTTGTGTATTTTTTGTTATCTATATTAACGAGTATAATAATATAAGATATGAGTGTCTCGCATGTATACTTGTTTAAAATTTTGATAAAAAAACTAATTTAATACATTAATTTAATATTACTTAAGTACTCTGACATACTTTTACGAAGAATAGCTTTGTCCTCCGAAAAAAATGAAGTATAGATGAAATTTTCATAACGCTCGAGAAGGTGGTAGACATAATATACAAACTAAAATAGAAAAACGATTTAAAAAATAAACAATAAATAAGAACGGACCCGGACGGTATCACCACAATAAAACACACTCACAATATTACTTTTTTAAACCACTAGAACGGAAATTTTTAATGTTTTCTTATCTTACATTGTTAAAATAGACTTAGTATAATAACGTTCAAAGGTTGAAAAGTCTTATAAATTAATAATAATTTAATAATTAATTATTTAAAAAGTTGAGAAAATTCTCCCATCCATTTTACATGGGATTGATAACAGGTGATAAGGAAAAGGAACATAACAAACCGAATCGAATAAATTATCGAAAGCTTACGCCATCTTGTGACGTCATTACTAATCATCTCTATATGCTATGCTTTTCTACTGCTTATTATAAACGATCTGGATCTACATACTACATACGATTGGATTCTATGAACACTAAAACTATATATATCTAATGCATTTATTTATTTGTGTTGACAACTATATAAATAGTTTTTCTTTTCTAAATAAATAAAATAAAATAAATATATTTTTTTTTTTCTCAATAAGTTGGTGGGGCTTAGCCCCACCTGCCCTTAAGGACGCGCCGGAACTGACCGTGTCTGTCTATCAATCTGTTTGTCGCTTATTTTTTTGCGAACCAACATATTATCTTAAATTCAACTCATCTAATTTGAATGAAATTTAGTTGGCAGGTCATAATTAGCCCATTGATGGTCCCATTTAATTTTCAACCGTCTGCTCACATTGTTTCTCTTCCACGTGCACACAAACATACATTTATTGACAACTGACACCTATATCCTCAAAAGAACTCATCTGATGTTAATAAAATTTGGCAAATAGCCCCTAGACTCCCAATTAGTGGGGCTCATTGCTTCCTCGCATCCTATCACGTACTTTATTGATTTTATGCTTTTATAATGTCGAAATTGCTTTGATTTTTTCATGAATTAAAGTATCAATTAAGCTGACGTTAAAGGACAAAAGTCAGACTTTTTTTTTTTTACATTTTCTCTCCCTTATCACTTTCTCCCTGTTCCGTGCCTCTCTTCTGTGATGGCGCCTTCTGTTGTTGGGTAGTTTGCAGGATTGAAAGTCCGGCCTAGCTGACACACGGTCTAGACTAAAATAAAAAAAAATACGTGTGGTGTCGCGGGACACCCGGTAGGAACGAAGTTCCTTACATTATTCATTAAATATAAATTATAAAATCACACTGCTAAGTACGTAAACATTGCTAACTACTTATACATGGCGGATTTAGAAAAGAGACAAAATTAAAAGTAACGAACTGTTAGACTCATAGGGTACAAACCTTATATGATTTTCTAAAATATTCTGGTTTTCAAAATTACCAAAAATAACCCAAGGACCACCTTTAAAAAAGGAAAAATAAAATACTACGAACAAGAATTGATAGCGTAACGAACAAGCATATAATTGCAATCAAAAATAAATTTACGTGTGGCACACGCCACGCGGTATAAGTTACCAGCAGTTGTTTTACAAATGAAATTTAAAAATGAAAAATGAAGTTAAACCAGATATATTGTCTGCATTCGTTCCGAAACCGAATACAGACAATAGATCGGAAAAAAGGAATTTAAGATAAGTGAAGCTTCTTTCACACACGCATTCACACCAGTTAAGTTAAAGTTAAATTTACACACAAAATTGTTTCACACCAAAACAATCATTCACACACACATTCACACTGAAGTTAAATTAAATACATGAAATGTTATACATATAAAATGGACTTAGCCGTGGTGACTTGTCCACGCTGACGCTGCGACCTAGGCTGCAAGCTGCTAGTCCCACGTCTTCTACTGTTCGACTCGAAGAGATGAGAAGATGTGAAGTAAAATTATGTGATGCTGAGGGCCCTGATGCTAAACCAATGAAGTTAAATTATTTAAACATTAATACTTGAGTGGTGACACGTGCACGTGTCGGTCGCTTTTACAAAGCGATGAGAACCGTCTTCTGCAGATTTCGGAGGGCGAATGCGTATATCGCAGGATACGGATTCCTTATCTACTACGTAATTACGTAAGGAAAATCTTGCGTAGGATCATATGTGTTCGAATTCCAGTGAAAGTGATGCCTTCTCCGAACACGTTCGAAGAAAAAAGGAGGAGGTTGCATCGTGGTTTCCTGCGAATCTTACGTTATTTACGTTAACGAAGAAGTGAGTTTAAAATGTAGAGGTGATATGTCCGTTTGTTGCTAAAATTGCCATTTTTTACAAAATAATAAAAAACATAAATAATAAAGTAAAATAAAGAACAACTGTTGGTCTCCAACATACCGCCTACCAAAATTTACAAAGAAAATTTTAAATTCTTTAGGAATTCAAAAAAAAAAAAAATTAGATTAAAATTAAATTTTAAGTTGCTCTAAACCAGATTTTCTAACCGGAGGAGAATCCTCATCTAGCATAAAAAGAGGAATGAGTTTATTGACTGGACGTTTCAGCGTGGAACTACAAGATTTAACTAACGCAACCCTTACAACACCATCATGCCCTGGGAAAACTTCTAAAATTCTGCCAATTGGCCAACGCAAACGAGGTGCAGTGCTCTCCTTGATCAAGACGAGATCTCCTTGTTTGTAATTATATGCAGGTTTGCGCCATTTTACCCTCTCTTGTAGAGACGTGAGATATTCAGTTCTCCAACGCTGCCAGAAATGTTCTGATTTTTGAAATACCAGTTTCCATCTGGTGAGACGATTTTCAGGTACCTTCAACAGAGACTTCTCGGGTACGGAAATCAATGGACAACCTATAAGAAAGTGTCCAGGGGACAAAAAGTCAAGATCAGAAATGTCATTGGACAGAGGACAAAGGGAACGAGAATTAAGGATGGCTTCGATGCGAATTAGCCAAGTCGCCAGCTCCTCAAAAGTCAAAGCATTGTCGCCATACACCGAACGAAGTAATCTCTTGACAGACTTGACACCGGCCTCCCAAACTCCGCCGAAAAACGGGGCGTACGGAGGAGAGAAGCTCCACTTTAACTCCTTTTGAGCACCATACAACCTTAAGGAATCTTGATTTTCTGGCGAAAAATACCAATGGTATAATTCTTTCAATTCGTTAGCTGCGCCGACAAAGTTGGTTCCATTATCGGAAAGAATCCGCTCTGGCAAGCCTCGCCTTCCAATGAATCTGTCCAATGAAGCGCAAAAGGCTTCTGTACTAAGTGCAGATACAAGTTCCAGATGAAGGGCTTTAGTACTTAAACACACAAAAATACACAAATATGCCTTATATGCATGAGCCTTTCTACGTAACGACTCCCTAACAAAGAAAGGACCAGCAAAATCAATACCAACATGAAGAAATGCCCTCCCTTCGCGGAACCTAACAGCAGGTAGATCACCCATAACCGGTTGAATAGAAGATGCGTCAAATTTTCGGCAGCTCACACACTGACGAGTGACTTGCCGTACCAAATTTCTGGCTCCAGTAATCCGAAATATTCCTCGAAGAGTAGCCAACAATAGTGAAGGTCCACAATGACATAAGGTGCGGTGATAGTGTTCTACTATTAAACGAGATAAGTGCGCCTTGCCCGGTAAAATATAAGGATGTTTAGATTCCCTTGACATGCTAGAAAATTTAAGGCGACCACCTACCGACAGAACACCCGCTTCATCAAGAAAAGGACTCAAACTAATCAACTCCTTAGGCATTGAAGTTTCAGAAGAAGGAATTTTGCCACCAAAATAGAAATGTCTCTGAACTAGCTTTACGGCTATTCGCTTTGAACTGACTACCTCTTCCTCACTCAATTCGGCAGAATCCGAACATAACTTCCGACATTTATTTACAAAACGTAAAACATAAGCTAAAGTACGGACGATTCTATTAATGGTAGAAAAACGATCAAACCAATTTACTAAAGAATATTCCGGAACAGAAGTAATTAATGTAGAGCAGGGAACATCCTTTAATTCGGGAACATCAACTTTAAAAGGTGAACTTATCACCGGCCATTCAGAAGGATCAAGGATTGCCCATTCAGGACCGTTAAACCAGAGTGTATTACCTAACATCAATTCTGGGGTGACGCCTCGGGAACCTAGATCACTAGGGTTATCACAAGAAGCCACATGTTGCCACTCACCTGCCGACGTTAATTCATTAATTTTTTCCACACGATTAGCAACAAAAGTTTTTAAACGATGAGTTGGTGTTTGCAACCATGAAAGGACAATCATACTGTCAGAGAAAAAGAAAACTTTGGGATTAGAAGGAAGTCTGTTACAAAAATTGCTTAGATTCTGCCATACGCGACCAGCAAGCAAAGCAGCACAGAGTTCCAGACGAGGAATAGTCAACCTTTTGACTGGCGCAAGTTTGGTTTTAGCAAACAAAAGATGTACCTGAACACACTTTTCAGATACGGATCTTAAGTAAGCCGCAGCACAGTAAGCAGTCTCCGAGGCATCGGCAAAAATTAAAATTTCAACAGAACCAACGTTCGGAACAATCCAACGGGGAATACGAAGTTTGCCTAACAAAGGCATAGTATTAACAAACTCTAACCAACGTTCCTTTAAGTGTTGGGGAAAGTCTTGATCCCAAGTCAATTGAAGTTTCCAGGATTCCTGGATTAAAATCTTGGCCAAGACCACCGAGGGACCGATGTAACCAAGGGGATCATATATCTTTGTCATAGCCGATAATACTGCACGTTTAGTACATGTTTCCAGTGGTAAATTTATTTTATACGAAAATGAATCTAAAGTGGGGTCCCACTGAAGACCTAAAATTTTAATAGAGGTGTCGTCACTAGCACTCAATGAAACAGGTTCCAAACCTGAGGTTTCCTGTGAGTTACATACTTCTAATAATTGAGGATGGTTGGCCGCCCACTTTCCTAAAGTAAATTCGCCTTTACCTAGTAAGGCAACGACTTGACGTTGAAGCTCTAAGGCTTCAGGCAATGAATTTGCACCTGTAACTAAATCATCAACATACATATCGCTAAGCACGGCAGCAGCAGCTAAAGGAAAGGCAGAACCTTCATCTTTCGCAACTTGTCTCAACGCACGAATAGCTAAGTAAGGGGCTGGGGCTGTTCCATAAGTTACAGTTTGCAGCTCATACTCCTCAACGGCCTCTTCGGGAGAAAAGCGCCATAGAATATGTAAATAAAGCCTATCCTGAACATCTATTAAAATCTGTCGGAACATCTTTACAACGTCCGTAGTAAAAACATATTTATGAAGACGAAAATTCAAAGAAATGTCAACCATGTTTGTTTGCAATTTGGGACCAACTAATAAGTGATCATTTAAGGAACCACTCGAAGTTCGAGCAGCTGCGTCAAACACTACTCTTATCTTAATATTGTCCTTATCTCCCTTAAACACACAATGATGAGGAATAAACACCTTGCCTGGTTGTTTGGCGAGTTGCATGTGCCCCAGATCTAAGTACTCGCGCATGAACGCATTATAAGATAAACGAAGTTCAGGTTTCCGTTGCAACTTGGACTCAAGATGTTCCAGCCGACGAAGGGCTAAGTTTCGAGTACCGAAAAGCTGAGGATTTTCACATTTAAATGGCATTCTCACAACATAACGACCTGTGGGTAAACGATAATGTGTAGTACGGAAAAGATCCTCACACCGCTCATCATCAGGATTAAGAGAGTTATTAACTGCGGGTTCTTCCAATTCCCAGAACCGACATAATTGATCATTTAATGAATCTGAAGATATTTCAGCATTAGCGATAAGAGCAGGATAAGAAAAAACTTCAGAAATGTCTCTGACACGCCCCAGAACAGTAAAACCAAAAATAGTACCAAGAAGTTTTGGCATATCAGGCAACACCGATATCAATTGACCTGTTAAAATATCAGGAAATAAATCACAACCAATTAAGAAGTCAATAGGTCGTGACTCCCAAAACTTGGGATCAGCCAACTCATACTCAAGATAAGGTTGCCAGAAACCTTCATCAGAATGAAATCCAGGTAATGCTGAAGTAATAGTGTCAACAACCAAAGCAGTGGTTGACAATTGAGGATAAATAGAATGACTAGGAGAAAGTGAACAACGAGTTCGACCTTTAAAGCCAGGTAGCGGAGTTTCTCCAATACCCCAAACACCTGCAGAATAAATATCGATATCCAAACCTAAACGGTCAGCGAAAGAACGAGTGATAAAAGAAAAGTGACTACCAGAGTCAACAGCAAGTCTGATAGAATGTAATTTACCCTTAGGATCCAATATGTTACACACGACCGTTCCCAACATAACTTCTAACTGACCCGAACCAACAGTGTTCAATGAAGCAGGTTTACGCGTGTCGGGAGGTGACACGTTTTGTTCGTGTGATGAAGTTACATTGTCTGACGGGGACGAAGAATTGGAAGATCCAACCTTTAAAGAATTTTGAGGAGTAGTAAAGCCGTGAAGTAAAGAGTGATGTTTGCGTTTACAAAACTTACAAAAGTATTTGGAGGTACATTGAGACGTATCATGACCAAAATGAAGACAATTCCTACAACCTTTCCATGATCGTAATAAGCGGTGGCGTTCTGCCACAGAGACAATACTGAATTTAACGCAATTCATCAAGAGATGAGGTCCTTTGCAGATGCAACAACAACTCTGCGTTCTTCGATAAGGGCTAGAAGAGGCTCGTGATGATGGAGAAGTTACCTTAACTGGAGATCTATTGCCAGAACTAGTCATTAAGGCTGACTTGCCAGATGACATAGATCTGGGTTGCCAAGGCTTACGCAACACTTTCTCCTCCCTGACATCCTTTACAAGAGTAACTGAAGACAATCCACTCGCCAACTCAGCGGCTGTACAACGGGACCTAAGATACTTGACAAATTGGTCAAGAGTAGGAAATGTTGCTGTGTTTTGCAACTCAAATTGTTCCCGGGTGTAGGGATCCAAACAACGACTGGCTAGATAGAAATACATGAAGTCTAACCTTTCCGGAATGTCCAATAATTTAAAAGCAGCAATATTTTCAGAGATGTCGGACACCAGCTTGGTGAGCACGACAGCATTAGGTTTAGATGTCAGTTTTTTAATGTCCAACAGTTGGTCAAGATAAGCTGTGGCAAGGAGACGCTTGTTGTCGAAAACTTCCTCCAACATGGACCAGGCCACAGAAAAGTTTGTTTCATTTACAGGAATTTGAGCGATCACTGTTAAAGCCGAGGCTTCAAGGGAACGAATTAAATAGTGAAACTTGTCAATGTCCCTTAATTGAGGATCATCCTTTACTAAGCTTGTAAAGGTGTCCTTGAAACGCGGCCAATGCTTCCTATCACCTTTAAACTTGGGCAACTCTAAAACAGGAAGTTTAGTTTTATGGTATGGAGCTGTTGTGTTGTTAAGGACACTAGTGAGATTACCTGCGGAGGATGTAGACGGCCGTGCCTTCGACTCATTTACATTAGCTAAATAGCCATTACTTTCATGGAAGTAACGTTTGGCGTTTGATCTCATCGCATGATCGGCAGCAGTCGCCGCGGACTCGCCAGACTCACTAACACTGTCACAGAGTTCCTGATACAATGTATCAAATTGCTGATATAAGCCCTGGATAGAGCTCATCATACCAATAAATAGCCAAACTTGTGTGGGGTCCATAAGACATTTTTTGCCTTGATCTCTGATCTCTCTTAAATCTTCTATTAAAAGAGTCAGCTTCCTACGAACCGACTCAGCGTCAAATTCCAGTTCACCTAACATGGTGATAGAGATCAGACAAAAAATATAAAATATAAGGAAGGAAAAAAAATTAAATAAAGTAATATTAAAGGGTAAACCAAATAGAGTTCAAACTAAGTACAACACTCAACGTACTGAAGAATGACACCAAGAAAGTTGAAAATTGATAAACTAAGATTTTCAAAAATAAAGAAAATAAAATAAATGTTGACTCAGGAATCACCAAGACCAAATAAATGGCCAAATCAGATTAAATGATAAATTGAGAAACAAAAAAAAATATCTTTGTACAATCAAATAAGTTTAATGCTTAAACTAGAAATGAGTACAAGTTGATTGTACGATAAATGAAAACCAAAGAAGCAAGTTGATGTTTATAATAAATCCAAAAAAATAATTTTAAATTAAATCATAAAGTAAAGTTGATGATACGATGAATAAACACCAAAGAAACAAGTTGACGCTTGTAAGAAATCCAAAAAATAAATTTAAATTAAATCATAAAGTAAAGTTGGTTATACGATGAATAAACACCAAAGAAACAAGTTGACGCTTGTAAGAAATCCAAAAAATAAATTTAAATTAAAATCATACAGTAAAGGTAACTACACTAATGTGAACACCCAAGACACAGGTCAAAGCTTGTGAGAGAACCAATAAAATTTAAATAATAAATACAAGTAATTGTAAAATTAATGTATACCAACACCAAAGCAAGTCAAGCTTGAATGAAATCCCAAACAAAAAATAATTAATTAAATTATAAGTACAAATGATAATTGTACAGTGAGTGTAAAACACTAGAAACAAGTCTAAGCTTGCAAGAGAACCAAAATAAATTTTAACTTAAGTATAAGTACAAGCAAGTGTACGAAAAGTGTAAAAACACTAAGGACAAGTTGTAGCTTGCCTAGAAAACCAAAAAATAAATTTAAATTTAATTAAACGTACAAACAATTGTACAAAGAGTGCGAGGCACCAAAGAAACAAGTCTAAGCTTGTAAGAGAACCAAAATAAATTTTAACCAAAAAAAAGTACAAAGAGGTGTACAAAAAAAGTGTAAGGACAAGTTGTAGCTTGCCTAGAAAACCAAAAAAATAAATTTAAATTTAATTAAACGTACAAACAATTGTACAAAGAGTGCGAGGCACCAAAGAAACAAGTCTAAGCTTGTAAGAGAACCAAAATAAATTTTAACCAAAAAAAAGTACAAAGAGGTGTACAAAAAAAGTGTAAGGACAAGTTGTAGCTTGCCTAGAAAACCAAACAAATAAATTTAAATTTAATTAAACGTACAAACAATTGTACAAAGAGTGCGAGGCACCAAAGAAACAAGTCTAAGCTTGTAAGAGAACCAAAATAAATTTTAACCAAAAAAGTACAAACAGGTGTACAAAAAAAGTGTAAGGACAAGTTGTAGCTTGCCTAGAAAACCAAAAAATAAATTTAAATTTAATTATAAGTACACCAAGTGTACAAAAGTGTGAAACACTAAAGGGACAAGTTGTAGCTTGTCAGAAATCCAAGAAATAAATTTAAATTTTATTACACGTACAAGTAAATGTACAAAGAGTGCGAGGCACTAAAGAAACAAGTCAATGCTTGCAGGAGAACCAGAAAATAAATTAATATTTTATAATTGAGGATATCCTAAAAATAACCTCAAGCCTAGGCAGATGATTAAAGATGAAAATCAGTATGCAGAAAACCAAAAGACACTTGATATATAAAAAAAACATTAATCAAATGTAGCTTAAATTGTAGCTTGAATAAGCTTAAAGGCCCCAACAAAAAAGGTAAAAATTAATCAAGTGCCTAAATGACCAGAATGAAAAAATAACTAATTGTTAATTAATTAAACGCACGTGTCCAACCAAAGTTCAATTATGAAATGGCAAAATTACAAACAAAATCTGATTCTAAACAATTTAACTGCTGGTAGAAATTTCGAAAAAAAGTAAATTAGATAAAGAAAGAATAACGAGTAAATTAAATGTCCAGGTGAATTTAATAAGAAAATAATTCCATTGAAATGAATTATAGAGAAATTAGGTAAAATAAATCCTAATAAATGAGATACAACTACAGGTCACCTTAACAAGGAACAAAGTTCAAAAACCGACCTATAGCATAGGATACTTAAATTCACTGGAAAAAATGCTACCAAAAGTTCGTAATGAAAGGAAATGAAATAACGAGAAAGAATAAATTGAATTTTAGATTGAAATTGACAGATGTGAAAAATAGCAAAGAAGGGTAATTAAATTGAGAGAGCTGAAATCCGACCCAAAGCTAGACCATTATGTTAGACTCATAGGGTACAAACCTTATATGATTTTCTAAAATATTCTGGTTTTCAAAATTACCAAAAATAACCCAAGGACCACCTTTAAAAAAGGAAAAATAAAATACTACGAACAAGAATTGATAGCGTAACGAACAAGCATATAATTGCAATCAAAAATAAATTTACGTGTGGCACACGCCACGCGGTATAAGTTACCAGCAGTTGTTTTACAAATGAAATTTAAAAATGAAAAATGAAGTTAAACCAGATATATTGTCTGCATTCGTTCCGAAACCGAATACAGACAATAGATCGGAAAAAAGGAATTTAAGATAAGTGAAGCTTCTTTCACACACGCATTCACACCAGTTAAGTTAAAGTTAAATTTACACACAAAATTGTTTCACACCAAAACAATCATTCACACACACATTCACACTGAAGTTAAATTAAATACATGAAATGTTATACATATAAAATGGACTTAGCCGTGGTGACTTGTCCACGCTGACGCTGCGACCTAGGCTGCAAGCTGCTAGTCCCACGTCTTCTACTGTTCGACTCGAAGAGATGAGAAGATGTGAAGTAAAATTATGTGATGCTGAGGGCCCTGATGCTAAACCAATGAAGTTAAATTATTTAAACATTAATACTTGAGTGGTGACACGTGCACGTGTCGGTCGCTTTTACAAAGCGATGAGAACCGTCTTCTGCAGATTTCGGAGGGCGAATGCGTATATCGCAGGATACGGATTCCTTATCTACTACGTAATTACGTAAGGAAAATCTTGCGTAGGATCATATGTGTTCGAATTCCAGTGAAAGTGATGCCTTCTCCGAACACGTTCGAAGAAAAAAGGAGGAGGTTGCATCGTGGTTTCCTGCGAATCTTACGTTATTTACGTTAACGAAGAAGTGAGTTTAAAATGTAGAGGTGATATGTCCGTTTGTTGCTAAAATTGCCATTTTTTACAAAATAATAAAAAACATAAATAATAAAGTAAAATAAAGAACAACTGTTGGTCTCCAACAACGAACTGTTTGTACCTAGCAGAGTTAAGGAAAAATTTAAAGAAAATCATTATTTGTATTATTAAAGCAAGCGTCTTACTATAAATATAAGGAAATAAATATAGTGAAAGAGTATGTTTGTTAAAGGATGTTGGATTGAAATAGGTCTGTTTTTCTACCAACCCGGCCAATTAATTTAAAATATCATAAAATATATATCTTCCCTACTCTACAGCTTCTGCTTGTATCAAGGTGAAATTTTATATGATTATATTTTATTTATTTACAAAACAAAGTGACATTTTTGACATATATAACAAAAATAATCAAAACATTTCAAGTAACAGGCTTCCTTAATCTTAATAACACTTTTTCCCGTCTTTTAAAGCTTACGTTTACGCAAGCGTTGCGCGTGAATGCTTGGGCGGATAACGTTTTCCGACGAACTCAGCCTGGGCATTGGTAAAATGAACATGTGTACCAAATTTCATCTAACTCGGTGAGCTTTTACTCAAGTTATCGTCATCTGTAGATTTCGAGACGGATTTTGCGTGACGCTGATTTTGGTCGTTTTTTTCGGATTCACTCCGGGGCTTCAGAACGTGCCATAAGAAACTTCGTTCCAATAATCAAACCGTGACCCATTAAAGAGAATGATATAATAGAATTTTATTGCAAACAAGAAAATAAAACACGTTCTAACTTTAAATCACAACAATCTATTAAAGAAATTATGCTCAAAATCGATATTTCTTACGGTGAAGCTAAACAAAAATAACTAATACAAATACTTATTCAACAACTCTACAATCTCAAGACGTAAATAATAAATATTTGTTTTTCAGAATGATCACATAACTTCCGATAACGGAAGCTTGGAAGCAAAAGGGGAAAAACTAAATAGATTAGACAATAATGGGTAGTAAAAGCATAACATTATTCATTAAAGTACGCGAGGAAGCTATGTGCCACACTAATGGCAGACTATTTCCAACTCTTTTGAGTTTTTCTTTGTGGTAGTTGTGATTTAATTAGGAATAACTAGTAGAATTATCAATTACTTTCGACGCTAAAAAAACAACTTGGCTATATCATATAGCACAGTCTTGGTTTAGGGTCCGTAGGCAAAAACAAGGACCCTTATATTTTCCTGCGTGTGTCTGTCCGTCCGTCCAGTCGCCTGCTCTCACCGCTACACCTTTCGTCCGATCACTTTGAAATTTGGCATGTATGTGTTATGTACCTACCCACATATTTTAAAAATATAGTGACTTTTTTAAAAAAAAAGTAGGGTAAAAAAACTTAAGGGTTAAAAATGTTTAATTTTTTTTCGACACCGTGAGGGGTATCATATGAAAGGGTACGTCGAGCTGATTACAAAAATATATAATTCTATGGTTATAACTTTGATAGGGCGAGCGTAGGCGAGTTTGAAGCGGGTGTGAAATTTGTCCCCCCCCTCTATCTCGCTCATGTGAAGTGCAAAAAATTAAAGATTTTTGGAAATGTCGAAAAAAATATTATTTTATTTTTTATTGATAAAATACGTTTTTTTTTTTATAATTATGGTCTTTTCGATGTATTTATATGTTTATAGTCCGGTTCTGTGGCAAAAAATACTTTATCAGAAGTTTGTTTATGTGTTTTGAGAATATCAGACCCATAGGATAGTTCAAAGTAAGCTTTTTAACATTTTAAAAAACACCATCAATATAGGGTACTACTTAAACTATACAGTGTGGTGGCCTACGGACCCTCGCTGTGTGCTCACTAGCACTCACTTGACCTGTTTATTTATAAATTATGACTTTTCCACAAATAGGTACCAAAAATAGATAAAAATGTTACTTTCATGACACTATCGTGGGATAGACGGTAGACGGTATACCTATATATTCTTGAAACAATGTCAAAAACTGTGGTCTAAAAAATAAATAAATAAATCTCTCTAGCACCTTAACCAGAAAAAAACCTTCATAACAGAAATATAGACTGGCTCTACAAAGCAGATTCCTACAAAAAAATTAAATTCACACACTCATTTTTATAACTGACATACTTATAAAGTGTATGTATTTATATATATAATAATATATGTATGTATTTATCTATTTTATACATATATATATATATTATATATATATATATATATATATATATATATATATATATATATATATATATATATATATATATATATATATATATATATATATATATATATATATATATATATATATGTATATACACGTATTTACCAAAATAAGTGAATTAGACATGAAGAGTCGTATATGTAGAAGAAAAATATATACAGTTCTATCAAATAAACAAGGTATTATATTGTATTTACGAGGTTGGTGGGGGTGAAGAGGGGGGGGGGGGGGGGGGAGGGGGGGAGGTACTTGAAATGTATTTTATAAGGCTGCATCCTCTCGCAGCTCCAAAATAAAAAAAATGTAATAATTTTAGTCCTTATCTCACCCCCACAAAAAAACCAACTTTGCCTTCAACTCCCCCTACCCCCCACCATGGTTATTTTTTCTAAACATATTTCGGTTAGCAGGTCGTTAAGGAAGCGCGGGGTCAGCCAGGGTTGGTTTTATCTGGTGTGATGCTAAGCCCCCCCCCCCCTTCCTCTTCCAACTCTAAAAGAATTTATTTACTTTTGCAATGTAGACATTGGGCGTATCTTCATATTTTTATAAGTGTGATTTTTTATTTTTCCTAAAGAAAAAATTACTTCCCGCTTTTTTTTATCTCTTAAAACGTTTAATATATATTATTTTATTTTAAAATATTAGTTTTATGGTCCGTTTTAAAAATATTTAAAGTTTATTAAATATGATGATAAAAGATTAATAAATTAAGGGCTCAAGTAAAAAAAGGAATTATCAAGTATAACATTCAACCACACAATATGATACTAAGCGTTCTATTATTTCTAATAGTATTTATTTAGATGTTTTGATTTATTAGTCTTCGTTAAGTCGTTTTGATTGCTGATATTTATTGGTCATCATTTAATTATACTTTCTTTGTTATTATCTTTTTTACTTTTCCTTAGCTAAAGGAAAGATAATATTTCCACCCGGACAATCCGAAACCAAATTTTCAACGGAAATTATCCATTTTGTGTGTTTTCAAGACGATTTTAAGTGGTTTTTAGCTGGATGCCTGCCTGCCTGTGTCAAGCATAACTAGAGTGCTAGAGAGTTAAAACTTAGTAAACAAACCAATCCTCACATTTAGTTGTGCTGCCCGGAAAATCATAAATTTGTGAAGTCATTGACCTTAGTTCGGAAGCTAACGTAGGTAATTACTCATCAGTAAAATTCCATTTTGCTGCCTAGTTACACAAATAACTAACTATATTCATGTTACTTTCGGAGTTATTCTTTGTAAAAAATGAAAAAAAGGGGGTTTGAAGGAACCAATAAAATAGTCTATTATCTTGAGAGCGGATTGGGCTCAACACTTCAGAGTGGTATCATTGCTTTTGGACAATAAAAACGAATATAAAGGCGATTGTTTTGCGCCATTATAATAAATGGTGCAAAAGTTATAGCTCAAAAATATTCAACTATGGCCGCCATCTTGATACGTCTGGGTCGATTATGCTGGTTAAAGAACTCGTCCTATTTGTTAAATTGCCTGCGGACCCACAGAAAGCACTCACTTGGGCCAATTTATTCTCTATTCTGATTCAGCAACTATTTCCATTTAATAACTCTAAATTAATTTATCCCCAGTAGGGAGAAAAAGTTATGGCTTTGGATTAGTATATAGGGACTAAAGTTAGTATTTTCTTCCCTGGACTCAAAAGAGGGGAGATAAAGTAAAAGTAGGGTGAAAAAGTAAAGTAGGGCAAAAAAGTAAGGATTGCCAACTTAATTATTTTATAAATTGTAGAAAATGAACGGCTTATGTAATTAAGTTGTTGAAATCAGGTTGGCGACACTGTTTTTTCGACCTTGTTTATAACCTGCATCTATAACCTTCTATTTGAGTTTAATTCCAATTCTTATTTGTTTTTAATATTGAATCTCTTATATCTGCTATTAAAAGTGCTAATAATTATTGTTGTTTATTAAAATAATAAATAAAAACTGTGAAATGGATGAAAATGTATATTTCTCCCTACTGGAGATAAAATATTGTAGGTACCTCGAGAGTAAAGTGCCATTATTCCCCTCGCGATAATTATCTCCCTCGGCTGCGCCTCGGGAGCTAATTAGCGTTATTCCCTCAGCGCGCCTCGGGAATTAAAAACTCTAATTCCCTCGGCTTCGCCTCGGGATTTAGGGACCATGGTTCCTTCGGCTTCGCCTTAAGAACCAACTTTTTCGCACAGGGAATAATGGCTTATTTTACTCCCTAGATGCAATAACTATTATAGTGATCGGTTAACCTTTCACGCCGTAAAATGGTTTACTTACAGTAGTATATATAGATATAGCAGGATTAATAAACAAGGGGGGGGGGGGGGAGTTTTAGAAGAAGGGTGCACCTAATATTTCTCTGGGTCACCCCAGGCTGTTTTTAACCACCTTGCTTTAAAAAATGCACGTTCCTTACGTGCTGTAAGCATAGAATGTACACACTAACGTTGGGCCCGAAGAGATACCGCGATGCAGACTAAGCCACATAAATAAACCCAAAACATTCCAAGCTTGGGCCGGCTAAAGCGAACCACAAACATTGTTCATCTCAAAGTGGCGAGGCTTCATCATGAATACGTTATTAGAGGGCACCGATAGCAACTTCTTTACAACCCGCGGCTCCCAGATAACCTCCCATCCATCCACTCCAGATGTAGTTGTACAAATATTATTTATAATAAATTTTTTTTTTTTTTTTTTTTTTTTTTTTTTTTTTTTTGGCATGGACTTTGTTAGTCATACAGCCATAAGATTATAAATTAGATGATTCTTGTCGTTTCATGAATATGTTTTGTCTAATTATATGTTAAATGTTTTTTAAAATAAGCTATATTTTCATTTAATTTTAACTCATATTTTATAAGTCAATTAGATTTTAATTTTGATTTCAGTAAAAAACTGAAAAATGGATTTATAAATATTGATTGATCTACTGGACAAAAGAGGTGTGTAGCTAAAGGGGAGGGTTATATGATTTTGTATGCGCTGGAATAAAACATGTCTCTGCTTAGCAAATTTCTTACAAGACATAACGATGTGCTCTAGATCTTCTCTTTCATTGCATGTAGTACAATTTGGGTTATCAACTTTTCTTATTTTATGCAGATATGATTTGCAAATTCCATGGTTTGATCGCAAACGAATCATAAGAACAATTAGGTAACGCTGTTCTGATATTCCTTTAAACCACGGTGTCCTTCCAATGTGATTATTAATAGTTTTATAAAAAGATCCTGAAGCACAGTTGTTATTCCATTCTGTCCATTGCTGAAGAGCTTTGTCGTTAATATGTCTGTAATAATCTCGGAAAGGTACCTTGTAGTGGATACCATATAAAATAGTAGATTCATCATCAAAACAACTCAACTTAGCCAGACTGTCGGCCTTTTCATTGGGAGCTATACCTGCGTGACCTTTCAACCATACAAATGTTAATGTTTTATCTTGTTTGTTCACATAGTTTGATAACAATAATATTTCTGAAAAGAGATGATTATTTATACAGTTATTGTTTTTATTTTTAATTGCCTCCACCACACTTTTACTGTCTGTAAAAATAACTATGTTTTCGTTCCTAATATTAGCAGCGTATTTTAGAGCTTCTATAATGGCGATTAACTCAGTAGAATAGCTCGAAAAATATTTGTATAATTTTATAGAGTGACACTTATTTCCGGTGTAATCAAAATAACCACATCCTGCGTTTTCCTTGCATTTTGAGCCGTCTGTGAAGATATACTGAGCATCAGGCCAGAGATGATGAACCCTTTCCCAGAAGACACTGTTTCTAATTGGGAAAGGGTACTGAGAAAAATCTTCATATATAATATGATAATATAATAAATCTTGCCTTGTGGCTGCAAGGAGTCTTCTAGATCAGCTGTTCCATTGTCTTGCGTGCTCTCGAGTACATTGCAATGAGCGGTACTTTACAACGAATAGAACCAACCACGAATCTCTTTTAACAAAAGAGATTAGACTGTGTAAAAAATCATGTAGTTTTACACCGCCGAGTTACAAATAGACAATATAGATAACCAAGTATGATACATGATATCATTTATATAATCAAATGGTGTCCCAACGCCGACGACTCATCTAAAAATTATTTGTTATTGCTAAAGGCTGATTTACACGGATTAAGTTGTTAAGTGATTAACTAAATTTTAAGTGACTTAATGCATGTAAACAGTAAATTTAGTAATAAGTTGCAAGTTAAAATTTAGCGTGCAACTTATCAAGTAGAATAGAACTTTTTCTATTTTTCTGTGTAGTTGGTGGGCGTGGCTAATCACTGGACATGCGCAATATAGTTAAATGCACGTTTTTTTATGCACGCAATATAGTTAAATTTAGTTTTTTTTGCACGAGTTTAGCGGACCCTCGCTTATAGATTAGTAGATCTTTGTTTATATATTATTTAAAAATGTATTATTGGACAACATTTTATATATTATCTACCAATACGTACTTTATTTCGTCCAAAATCTCATTTAAAAATAAATTTTAAGCCAGTATTTTTGACTTGAACACGTTGTTCGGCGTCCATCAATAGTGAACTAAACTGCTTAACTAAATTTTATAAGTGTTAATACGTGTTAACGCTTACTAAAAATTAAGTCACGTAAAATTTAGTTAATCACTTAACAACTTAATACGTGTAAATCAGCCTTAAGCTAAGGTAAATAAAAACTAAGGTAAGAGGTTTGTTCCAACCGAGCATTGTACCGTCCGCGGGATCGTCACCGGCATGCGCAGTAGATAAAAGCCGTTCCAAGCTGACTTGGGACAGTGTTTCGTACCGTACACGAAACTGTTCCAACCTGGACAGGGATCGTTTGCGAACCGTCCACTGTACGGTCCCAACGATCCTCTGACAATACCATGTACTGGTTTGTATGACATGCGCAGTTATGTCAATAATTACAAATATCAACAGGAAGGCTTCCTAACTGTTAGGTTTCCTTAATGTTTTTAATACAGTGCGAATAATAGTCCTAAACTCGTTCCAACCTGACATGATTATATTACAGTACAATGTTAGCGCATGCGTATAAAACCTGTCCTAAACGATTTCCGAACGATCCGCGGGACGATACAAAGGACAGTACAAATAGGGGGGTTGGAACAAACCTAAGGTAAATAAAAACGATATTATAATCTACTCTCGTGTTGTTGTTATTCAAGTATAACCTTCCGGCACAGAAATATTTAAAAAAATTAGCTGCGGAGACAACGTCGCTGGTTTACCCACGTACGCTCCCTTTAGTCAAGTTATAAACAAATCCGAATCATCTGTTGATCTGCTGTTCTGAAGAAATATATTCGATGTTAAAAGTTTTCTTGTGATTTTACATTAAGATCGTATGTCTGGATCGAGTTTTATGAAAACACTTGAACTTGATCCTGACATGCGCAGAGTGTTGGTGTGAGCGCCCCTCGCGTGTTTCTGTAGGGATTGTAATCAAATCAGTCAAAATACTGTCCTCCACTCAACCAAAAAAACATAACCTTTATTTGAAATTTTTAGTTTTTTAAAACAGTAAAGGTGGGTTCATTGCATGCGTTTTTACACGCGTTTGGGCTATATAAATGAAAATACATTCATAAACCGTGGAGACGTCACCGTGTGTTTTTCCCCTACCCTTCCTTCTTGTGCACTTGCGCAGTCTTCCGTTCAGGTTATAAACAAAGCCGAATAAATGATTAAAATACAAAACAAACTTTCTAAATGGATGGTTTGAAAATGAAAAACAAGAGTGTAATTTAATAATTACTATGTAAATGGATGACTCGACAAATGAAATCATAAATATAAACAAGAGGGAAGTTCCGAAAGTTGGTTCGGAACCAACATTTTTCGCGTCATGTTAAGACAGCCTATAGATTATTCTGAAGCGCTTAAAAAACGCAGCCTATGAAACTACCTTTAACAAACAAACATAATTTTTTACCTGATTGTAAAATGTGAAGGTTACAAAAATGTTTATAACCTTCATCAAAGAAACCTAGTAAAAGGTTTTTTGTCAGCTGATTGGAGTATTGAAAACGTATTCAATATGCGTGCAATACTGTGGAAATACCTAGCTTGTTTATCCCAAATCAGGACCCGTATTTAAACTTTATGGACAAATGGATAATTTGTAAATAGATAATTTATGGATAAATAGATTATTCCCGGGAAAACGGCTTATATCATTAGATTCCTATTTAAATGGACTACATTGTAGAACTTTTAATCAAAATCGTCGGAACCGTTTTTGGAGGGTTAGCCCCCAAATTCGGAGTTAAAATTCATTTCTCGATTTCGCCACGGGGTGTAATGTTTCTGAATATGTATGCGTATAATTTCGTCAAAATCGGTCCAGTATAGTTCAGCTCCAGGTGTCTGCACAGACAGACGACAAACAATAGACAGAATTCTTTAAAAAAAAACCTTTTTTGGATTCAGGAAGTCATAAATTAGCCATCATTTCGTTCTTCACCTTTGATTGAGAAAATTTAATTTGAAGACATTACGACACACTTTCTACGTTGAAGTTATACCGATATATTCTAAATAAAAGTCCACAATGTTGAAAGGATTGATCGACAGATCCTCTCTGAAGCGAACTGGAAGAAAACTGGATATAAATCTACAAATGCCAACCCAAATAAATAAAGTGAAAATAAGAAAAGAAGCTGTAGGCTTGAAGGAAGGGGGGGGGGGGGCGATATTTCACTGGAAAGGGCATGGTTTTCAATTTAGACTAGATGACAGCGGGTGGACGGGTGATCGCCCAATCCCACTGTAGAAGTGCCGTTTACCAATCTGCTAATTTAATCCAATAAAACAAGACTTTGCAGATCTACAGATTTTGCAGCATCTATAACTGTACAAAATCTGAAACAGTGGCGTAGGAATTGTATGACGGAGCAGTGAGGGCACTATTTTAACGAAAAGGAGATGGATGGATACATTATTTTATGATAACATTATCCTAATTTTAATAAAGAAAAAATATTACGCAATGAACAAGTCACACGTCCTTTCCACAACTTTTTTCTATTTTATCGTCCATGTTGTTTAGTTTAGACCTTTTTGGAGACAATATTTAACAAAGTATTGAGTATTTTGGTTCAGTTTGTAATGAAGTCAACTTAAAATTAATTTAATATCAAAGTGCCTTTAATAAGATAATAGAGGGGTCCAAAATGTCTTGAGATGGTTCCAGTAAAGAATGGAATGGCTGTGATCGCCTTGGCCGGGGCACTGCCGTGCCCCCAGATAAATTATAAATATTTATATAAAATATAAATAGTTGAGTTCTTGGGGGTGCCGGGGCCCAGGTAATATTACCCTCCTAGTCTTCTGAATGGATATCTGTATAATACAACTATACAATACATTTAATGCTAATGTTTGTCCTTCACCTGTGTAAACCTAAAAATTGACCCAGGCTACTCGATGGACATCACTTCAAATAAGTAGCCCGGTCTAGGACTCCTTACCGGAGTCGGGAATCGAACCCGGAACTCCTACGTGAGAAGCACATTTGATAGCAGTGACAGTGAGCTAACAGGGTTTCCTACTTGAATTTAAACAAATTCACTATATTAGGCACAATTGTTTGTAATTTGAAGTTATAAATTATTATGTTTAATATCAATTTTTATAAATAAAAACATTAAACAATATGTTTTAAAAAATCAACCATCAGTTATAAAACTAGGAATGATCCACATAGACGTTTAACCACTATATCTATACTGTTATAGTTCTTATTCTAGCATTTTCAGATTTTTTTTTTATTTCATCAGCAGGCAGAACTTCTTTAAAAGAAATCGGTATCAATTCCTGCTTTGCAAAAACAATTTACAATCGACAGAAGAAAGAAAACCAACTGGAAGTGTAAAAACGTGTGGTGGCATGCTGCTAATTGCCTTGTACTAGACTAGGTGGAGAAGCGGTCCAATGTCGCAACACACGGCACCCTCTGCTTCACACCCCCACCACCCTCGGCCCTCGGACGCAAAAACACCGCCTCGTCTGTTATCCCCTCCACACCCTACCCCCACCCCTTTCCAGTAAAACAAGATAAAATGTTTTCAAGTTTTTGCCTCGATGAAATTAAGGGTAAAAGCGTGATTATCAAGCAATTAATAAGCAGGTGTAACTAATGATACCCAATTAATAAAATAATAACAATATATCATATTATTTTTCTCACACTAAACTGAGTTATTGTATTATTTCACTAATAATTTATTTATTCATATAGATGTAAAATATAATTCATTTTGCGGTAAAATATAATTATATTACACGGGGGAGATCACCTTGGGGGAAATTCCTTAAATATTTCATACTATTCATAAAAGCAAAAAAATTTTAACACACAAGATTCATTTAACATGATTATTACATTTGTTGCTTTTTGGTCTTAAGGAAAAAATAAAACGCTCCCTTTTGCGATATTTCAACCCCTCCTCCTTGGGTCATTCTCAAACTGCCTGACTAGAAAATAACACTTGAATTGCATTTTTTTAAAGATCAATTAGAACAATTGTGAACTTATTGAATCGTCTGATTCTCGTCAAACTTTCTGCATTTAGATAAAGTTTGTTTCACTTTAAGATAGTATTACACGATTTTATTTCTTATTTATTCTATCAATTTCCTTACTTTTCCTTATTCTTTCACTGTCCACTACTCTATTCCTTTTGTCACACTATGATTATTATACTTTAGAAGTAGCATTATAGAAGGGAGAAATAAAATAACGGATAAGAATATAGTCCACCCTTTGGATTCGCACCCGGAATAACAGGGACTAGCTTATTTTTAAGGACTGCTTAATAAGTAGAGCATTGCACCGGCAAACCAAAGTTCAGTGGTTCAAATCTACGGAAGTGGAATGCATTTTTCTCTGTTTTGTCTCCTTTCTAACTTTCTATAATTCTAATTTAATTTAAATTATTGGTTCCCGCAATGAATGCTGCATTGACTTTAATTATTATTATTTGGTGTTATCGCATCTAGTTAATTTTTCCTCATACACCTCTTTTTCCCTATCCTAAGTATTTAATGATTTAATATTCACGGCGGTGTTTTAGGACCATACTATCGCTTATGTTAAAGGTTACCTGTAAACTAATATCATATATGTTTTAGTTATATATAATAATATGATGTACAGGTAGAGTTTGTACCTTGGTAGAGATGGGATGTGTGGTCAGGAGGATGTAATCCTGCAGCGGCAGCTAGAAGCAGACTCCACCACAGTAATCTGAAACAGACAACTACTCAGTTAGATCAACAATCTACGAAATACGTCATGAATCAAGTCATCAAAACTGCTTACATCTCATTTATGCAAATATAGATACTGTTAGGGAATATTAGTGTTTACCCGCAGGATTCGGAGTGTACTGTACCGGAATGTTTATGCAATTCTTGTTTCCGATTTTGATTGCATATCAGCACGAATAGACTGTAGTTGTTTACAACCTTTTTCTTATGTTGAATTTGTTGGGTCTGTGAGGGGTGAAAAAATAATAAAAGTGAAGAACTACTTCTTGAAAATGTGGCTATATTTCGTTCCTTTAGCAACATCTTCAGGCCTGTGAACAAAGCTACTTGTTTTATGTATATACAATTATTAAACTATCTTCCAATAATGTGAGTTGGGAGAAATACTAAATTCCCTCCCTAATGTATGAAATTTTTTTAACAATCTCTATGTTATCAAAAATAAAACGTAATTTAGCTGAACATTTTTTTGTAATTACCTTTTTAACATCAAGTGTAGTTAATACATAAAATAGGGTTTAAAGCATTTTTAAGAAAAGATTTGTCAACAGTTAATAAAATAAACAACTAAAACTACTCTTCCACACAGAGGAAGCAAAATTATTACTATAAAAAGTTTCTATTTAACAATTAAAACACATACAATAACGGGAATACAAAATTCAACATTAATTAAAAAGAGTGAGATTTGGTAACTGAACTATTAAAACAATTAATTAAATATATGTAGTCCAAATTCATTAAACAGAATTACCTAAATTGTATTGATGGTTTCAATCAGGTGAATCTGAAATGCTAGTTTATTTATAAATAAGTATCCTGCTTATAAAAACTATTTTAAGTTATACATTAATATAAGATTTTTTCTCTCACCAAACTAAATAGCATAAATCAAATCAAGTTAAAAATTTATTTACTAATAAGCTGTAATAATTTAAAAACTAAAAAGTTAAAATGAATTCAATTTAATTAAAAAGTAATGATAACAAATTCAACATAAGAACTTACAGGGGACCACTACCTAATAATCTTTAATACCTTTTTCTTGGTTACACCTATAAGGTTACAGCAGGTAACTACTACTTCTATAATCGTTTGGAAAAAGAAAAAAACACGGTAACACAATACATAACGTATTTGTATTAACAATTAACTGGTTTCGGCTACACAATAGCCATTTTAAGATTCTAAATAGTTGATTATATTGTAGGTACTGTCAGGGACGGATGGGGGCACCGGGAAGACGGGGTCATACACCATGACTTAATGAACGAATTTTCAAAGAAATCTACGTATTATTGGCTTATGATAATATAGGAAAATTTTGGTTTAGAATTTGGTTGAGTGAAAAACAAAATTGGTACACAGGGGTACGGGGTACAAAAGTCAAAATTGTATTTACCCTTCAAGATGCATGTTGTTGGAAAGCTCTTTAAGAGTGCCGTAATTGTTGCCATGTACACTTTTGTCATATTTTCATACAAGAGGGGGGTAAAATGGAAAAAACACGTTTTTATGCTATTTTTGACCCTAGATTGTCAAAATTTGACCCCCTAAATGAACTCCAAGAATTCTGGCCAATGAACTCATCCTTTCTTTTGATATTATTGAAATTTTAAAATTTGTTTAAGTGCATACTAGCGTGAGATATCGCCTGGAGTGACACGTACCTATATACATAAAAAAGTGTTAAATTTCAGGAATTGATTAAGAAAGGTCTAAAACGGATTTCTATGGAGAAAATTTTCAAAAATTCGCATTACAAAAATGTTTAAGCCATTGCAATAGCTTAATTTTCTTCGATAATTCGCTAAGAGAAAAATTGGTCCGACAAATAGGACAAAACTTTCTCATATCAATATGCTATTGCATTAGAAACAATAGCACAATTTTGACTTCTTAATAAATGTGTAAGAGACGTTTCAGTCTGCGATACATGGGTCATAAAGACCAAAAGTCCCAAGCGTCTTTATGCTGAAATTGGTACTCCTGTAGTTACTCCTTCTGCCGATCCTACTGTATCAGCAGGATGCTACGGTGGAGCACCTATAGCAATATGAAATAATAATATTGATTATAATCGAATCTTCGTTCCGTGTGAACAGTCCACGACCTACGACTGGTGGGTTCCTACGTCCCGTAGGAACCCGGCTTTATTTAGGTTTTGAGCCATTCATTTTCAGTCCTACTGTTTCCGCTTTAGCTGACATGTCCCTGCAGCATTTTGCCAAGATTAAGAGGTCGTCAGCGAAATCCAAGTCTTCTAGCCTCTGTCCAAATCAACAGTGTAGCCCCTTACCTTTACTTGTAGCCCTCTTCATGACCAAATCTAATACTATTTGGAAAATGATTGGAGAGAGCATGTACCCCTGCCATACTCCACAGCCGATACTAAAGGGCTCTGATAGATTGCCTCGGTGCACCATCTTGTTAGAAAGAGACAGTGTCGGGAAAGTCACAAAAAGACTAGTGATAAAGGAATGCGAAAGCAGCGTAGAGAAGACGATTGAAGGACGATTTTAGGGCGACCCTGGTGGAAGCAATCAAGTTGCGGGGACCGCTGCTAGATATTCATGACCTGATAGCCTTTGCTCCTCCTGGGCACCTTCATTTCACTCCATTACCTTCTATATACTTTATAGCAACCTAAATGAAGGGGTGTGAAATGATTTTCTTTTTCCCTCTCACTTAGGGTAGGTTTCTTATCGAAATGGAGGGTGTAATAAACAGCCCCCGTAGAACTCGCCCTTCTTCGGATCCACTTAGAGTTCCAGCCCAAAACAGAATGAGTTAGGGTGGACCCTTCTTTATTTACTTAAATGAGCCCCCTATAAAGTATTTTTTTCATCTGGTTGAAGAATAAAAATAAAATTTTGCGTGGACGTAATTTTATGGCAGGGAAGAAGACATCTTCCTACTTATTTTATTTATAAACCAATAGCGACACTGCTGTGTAGCAGTAAAAATCGCGTATTCCTAAATCAGATCTAACAAAAAATTAACAAAGAATATAATTTATTTAACAAATTATGAAATTTAAATGTATGGATAATATTAAAACTATCTAAAATTTGCATGTATAAAGTACAACTAAAACAGGTACAAATTCAAACTTGTATGTATGTAGTAGTTATAATAATATTTCAATAGGAGCTGCGGCCCAGTTGAGGAATATGAAGGTATTATTGTTACAGAGTAATATAGGGATATTAGCTAGGAACCCCTACTCGTATAACCTCTATTCCAAATTCATACCACTTTTGTACTTTCATTATATTCCACTAAGACACTCATCATGATAAATAATTTCCTAATATTAAATAAAGTAAGCTCGCTTCAATGTTAGATCCATGCGATGCCTAGTTTAGATATACCTATTATAAAGATCCCTTAACTCAGGGGTCTCCAAACTACGGCTCAAGGCGTGAGCCGTTAAAATTCGGCCAGCAGCGCCATAAATGAAGTTAGCCTCAGAGTAAGGAAGGGGTAGAGGGAACAATACTATAGAATCGGGGTCTCAAAAAGTGGTTCATTATGCGACACCCCTATGCTAAACCTCCCAAGCGGCAGCTTGGTGAAACAATATCGATATCCCGATAAAAACTCGAAATTTATCTGATGTCAGCTGATAAGGATAAGTATAATGTGATATTTTCTTACGACATTATATTTTAATACAGTTTTCTTTATAAATACATATGTACTTTAGAGTTTGTTGTTAACCGAATTAATTATCTAAAGGCAGTTACGTTGTTAATAACATGTGATAGTTCCAGTTCCTATATAACCAAAAGGAATCTAATATAAAACAAAATGGTCTTCTAAAGAAATCACATCAGATTTTTCTCTTTAATATTTGATATTTTGACATATTTGACATTTCGATAATAAAACAATCAAATAAAGCACATGACGTTAAAGGTTTTGTTGACAAGCGTCCGTGGGCACGGATAGGACAAGGAATAGACCAATAAGACAAGGACCAGTTGTCACTTTAGTTCGGATTGAGCTCGCTTGAGAGGTTGAGTATATGGGTGTCACATAATGAACCACTTTTCAAATCGCATTGCTCCCTCTACCCCTCTCTTTCTCTGAGAAGTTAACAAATGAACCTAAACAATGCAAAGTTATAAGTTCTCTATAACCAAATGCCATTTCAAACATCCAAAAAGATTAGCAGCAGTTTTATTCAAGGTTTTTTGGCCGAAATGGATAGTGCTAAACCGGATATTGCCTACCATTGTGAAATCAGATGTCTGAGCGTTACTTGCTTCATCCGGCCCGCTACAGACCGCCTTATCCAGATCCGTCCCTTTAACCAAAAATAGAAAACCCAATTCTTGGAGAACAATGATTGGAGACCCCGCATAGCTGAACTGATTACCTGAGGTTAAGTGGTGCCATACCCACCTTCAAATAATCCCATAAAGACGTGAGTTTTCAGGCGGCTGGATCATACACACGCTCAGGCGGCAGGCCTTTAGACCAACTGTTCTGTCTAAACTGTAATGTGGCATGCCACAACGAGTGCACTCGGCTGAACTTATTTTTACTACGTTTTTATAAGCTTGCTTTCTTTTTTGTTTGTGTGTCCGGTACAAATCTTGCAATCGATTTTTAACTAACTTCCTGACTAAATAGAAAGCTGAAACTTGCACAGATTATGTATTTCCGATGACAATACAATAATCAGTAATTAGATTTACCAAATTATTACTAGTAGTCGATAAATCACTAAATTTCTTAAATATTAAGGAGGTAAAATTCAAAATCAATTGTAAACAAACACGACAAGTGACAGCAAAGGAAATCCACAAGGAAAATTTAAAAACGTAGTATATAAAAAGTTCTTTTTATCTTGTATTATTGATTCTTCTCCAGCCACCTAAATTGTCCCAACTGTCATGCTTGCTTGACAGTTGTGATTTAATTTAGTTTTAAGAAAGTATTTTATTTAAAACTAAATGAATATAGTGTGAGGAGTTGGGACGGAAAAGACTGGGGCGGTATGATTATGAACCGCTGGGGGTCGAGGTCTTGTATAGTTGACAGGAGGCGGCGTATGATGGATGGCCCCCGGCAGAGAGCAACAAAACTACGGCAAAACTTTACTCGATGCTTTTCCCCATCAAACTGTACTTAGGCGGCAAGTTAAGTCCGCGTCTCTTGGGGTTCCAGTAAAACTTAGCCTCTGAGTAGAGGCCTTATGTCAACCACTTTCCTGTGTAACCTAGTGTTCTGGGTCCGAGCCAAGTCTCTGTACAAACAAGTTAAACCAACAAACCCGCAATACCAAATTTAAGGAAATATTTCTTATCTTTAACACACACACGTGTACGTATTTAACTTTATCTTCTACTTTGAAGGAAGAGGATAATGTATATTATAAATGTTTTTGAAAACCCGGTATCGACTCACGCCTAGAACCCGGTATCGAATCGAGTTTAGAACCCAGTATCGAGTATATATTACTCGAGTCTAGAACCGAGTATCGACTCAAGCATAGAACCCGGTATCGGCTCAAGCCTAGAACCCGGTATCGAATCGTGTTTAGAACCCAGTATCGACTCGAGTCTAGAACCCAGTATCGACTCAAGCCTAGAACCCGGTATCGACTCAAGCCTAGAATCCGGTATCGAATCGTGTTTAGAACCCAGTATCGACTCGAGTCTAGAACCCGGTATCGACTCAAGCCTAGAACCCGGTATCGAATCGTGTTTAGAACCCAGTATCGACTCGAGTCTAGAACCCAGTATCGACTCAAGCCTAGAACCCGGTATCGACTCAAGCCTAGAATCCGGTATCGACTCGAGTTTAGAACCCAGTATCGACTCGATTCTAGACCGGTATTTGCTGGAGTCTAGAACCCAGTATCTATACATCAAAGTATGTTTGTAGTAAGACCTCAGAGCAAGGAAGTGGTAGAAGGAACAATCCGATTTGAGAAGTGGTTCATTATACTCTCCCCCTATACTAAACCTCCCAAGCGAGATCAATCCGAAAGTGATCACTTGGTCACTGGTCCTTGTCTTATTTCCTTGTCCTTCCGTTCCCATAGACGCTTGTCAACAAATCCTTATCAGTAGCATTTATTTGATTGATACCCCACTCAAAAAAGAGTGCTACTGGTTATCTAGGAACGGTTACACGTTTATTAACGACTGCCTTTAGATAATTAACAAGGTTAACAACAAAGATTAAAGTGCATATTTATAAAGAAAACTGTATTAAACATAAAAATATTAAATGTCGTAAGAATATATCACTTATTCTTATCAACTGATATCAGATAAATTTAGAGTTTTTATAGAGATATCGATATTGTTTCAAAAAACTGCCGCTTGGGAGGATTAGTATAGGGGGAGAGCATAATGAACCACTTTTTGAGACCCAGATTCAATTGTATTGTTCCCTCTACCCCTTCCTTCCTCTGAGAAAAAGACAACCACTAGTGGGGAGACATAGTTTCGTCAATATTCTGAGTGGACATGGAGACAAACTAAAACCAGCCATTCACAGTCCAACTTGGTCGTACGATACTCACTTCATCTAGCCAATGTGATACGACTGTGAGTGGGGTGGTTGGCAACATGTCGTACGACAAGGTCGTCCTGTATGACCAAGTTGAACCATGAATGGCTGGTTTAAAACTAACACTTCACAAACAAAGAAATGCGAGTCAACAATTCCTCTTTCGGAACAGCAGATGTCTTAAGACGAACGTTAAGGGTGTTATTACCTAAAGAAGCATGTCTGGTTGACAATTTCAGCTCCAAAATTTCTTCCACTGCAAGTTATAAGTTTATAAATGTTTTAAAAATCTATATCATTAACCTGGACAGCGCAATTGATGAACATTTATACTTTTGACCATGATCAGTTCATGCGTGTGAGGGTTATATATAATGTCAAAAAACTTAGAAGGGGTTGAAGGAGGAAAGTGAATTAAATGCAGGCGCGATACAGCAGGTAGCGCTAGAACAGAGTAGTGAGAGAAAAATAAACTAATTTCACAGTTTCTCTATAGTAAACGATTCTAAAACAACAAGTCTAGAGCCTGCACAACCCAGCAAATTAATTAACTTCAAATTAATCCTTGTCAAAATACTCGTATGGGTTTTCCCTATATTACTCACACATTTTCAAGATGACGTCCCATTACGTCCTACTTTTAAGACCAATTTCCACTGAATCACAAAATTCTGGGAACCATTAAACCTGGAATCACCACAGAAATTGCTAAAATTATGTTTACCTTCAATTTGGCTACTGTCGTGAATTTTAACATGGATATATGTTTTTGCTCTGGGGTACAGAAGAAATTTCCGTCTCAAAAACTATATGAAAAATGTGACGCTTTTAAATATTGTGCCAGGAAGTTAGAATTTAACAGGAGGTCATTTGGTTTCACTTGTGTTCATTCTAGTACAATATTTCGCCGATAGAGTTCTTAATTTTATATAAAATGATATCAGAGCTCCTAGCGGACCAAATGGTAATCAAAATGGATTAATGTTTCATAATTTCTCACCTTAAGATCCATCTACTGTAATTAGACAAATGTTTCTCCAATTCATGGAAAAACATTGATATGTCGATTTGTAGATTCAATGCCCAAAAACATTTATATGATTCAATATTTTTCCAATAAATAGAGAACACGAGTATACATTTTTGAATTATTAGTAACCTTACCTATTTTGATTATTATTCTTAGTAGACTCAATCATTAACTTTTCATTTATGTATGTATATATAATGTAATAAATGTAACTCTTCTTCTTCCACATTCCGGCACTGATGATGGACTTATGAAGGCTGAAAGCTGCTTTGTAAGATAAAATAAACAAATCAGCCAGTTTACGTGAAGAGACAATTATTACTACGTTTTTATTAGCTTGGTTTCTTGTTTGCTTGTTTGTTTGTTTGTTTGTCCGGTACAAATCTGGCAATCGATTTCTAACTAACTTCCCGAATAGCTAGACATTTGAAACTTTTAGCATAGCTCAGAACACGATGACAATGCATTATTTTAATACTTTTATCCATCTTTCAGCAAATTTTGCTGTACGGAAAGTTAGTTCGGAAAAAATCCGCAAGTTATTATATTTGTTTTGCCATATCCCATATTTACGTTTTTTTTTTTTTTGTTTTTTTTTTTTAATTTTTATTCGAAAATTGCAACTACATAATATACACATGTTATAAGCAATTTTGATGCTTGTTGTTACAATGACATGATTGACATGAAGTGAGGGACTGTCCATTAACAGTACTCACAGATACTGGCTACATAAATAAATAAAACAAATGGTTAAGTATTGTTCAATAAATCGCGTGGCCACTGCCTCTTTAGATGTCTAGGAGGATTTCCAGGAATGAATGGTAATGATAGGTTGTGGATTAAAGGATTGGGATGTTGGGATATGGAGTCATGGAAGGATTTGTATCGGGATATGGCTAGGTCGTGGACGAAAGAGACTTTAAGGTCATTGTGAAGGGTGATGTTAGAAACATAAAAAGGAGCGTTGACTATTCTTCTTAGGATTTTGGACTGTAGGGATTGGATGCGATAGGAGTTGGAACGCTTGGTGCAACCCCAGAGTTCAATACCGTATGACCATATGGGCTTAATTATTGTGTTATATATGAGTAATTTGTTATGTGTGCTGAGTTTAGATGTATGGTGTAGAAGTCTATGTAAAAGTTTGTAGCGTCGGTTGCAGTCTTGTCGTTTAAGTTTCGTGTGGTGTGCCCAGGTCAAACGGCGGTCAAGGTGTAATCCAAGGTAGCGAACAGAACTGGAGTGAGGGATAGGAATTTGGTTAAGGAATATTGGTTCACAATGTGGTATGGTAAAATGGACTGTAGGGAAACTTAGAATAATAAAGTGGTGAAATGAAGAGGGTACCTGGTGATAATGTTGAGTGAAGGTGGTGAGGAGAGGGCCCTCTCAGCAGAGATGGTGGTGATGATTTTCTTGAGGTGCAGAGATGATCTGAGTGAGGTGAATGAGATGAGATGAGAGAGAGAGAGAGAGAGAGAGAGAGTGAGTGAGAGAGAGATTATGTGAAAGAGAGATCATGTGGACCGGTAGAGATCTCTTTCCCAACTGAACTAGAAAAAGGGGGGAGGGGGCAGGCTACACACTTCCTCCCACTCAAATGTAAACAACCTAGACTCACTCACTCTATTGACCTATGGTCAGGCAATACCACAAATTGAACATATGCCATGTCTTAAACTAAACGTCACATGGACACTTTTGTTTTCATTAATTTTTATTCTCCATTTCTTGAGCCAGGTTTCCAGGAGTAAAAGATGTTCCTGTACTTGATCAGATGCTATTCTAGGCGATACATTAGACGATAAAATACATTTATCATCAGCAAAGGATGCTAAAGTAGTGGCAGGATGTTCAGGGATGTCGGAAGTGAAAATGGTATACAGGATTGGACCTAGGATGCTACCTTGGGGTACACCTGCTTTTATAGGAAAAATTGAGGAAGTGGAAAGGTTGTAGGACACATGGTAGAAACGATTTTCAAGAAAGGATTTTAGGATTAGATAGTAGGTGAAAGGAAGGACGCCCTTAAGCTTCCAAAGCAAGCCCGAATGCCAAACCCTGTCAAAAGCTTGCGCTTCATCTAGGAAGACCGCCGAGCAGTACTTTTTCTGCTCAAGGGAGGAGGCTATTATATCTACAACTCTGTGACACTGTTGGATTGTGGAGTGAAGGGATCGAAATCCTAATTGTTGGTTTGGGAATATTCTTAAGGTTGTTATTATAGGATTAATTCGCCGGAGTAGGAGTTTTTCTAGGATTTTTCCCATCAAGGGAAGGAGACTGATAGGACGATATGAATTAGGTAAGTGGCAAGGTTTGGAAGGTTTGTGGATCATTATGATTTTGGCGAATTTCCATAAGGTAGGAAAGTAAGTTGTTCGAAGGACTGAGTTGTAGATAGAAGTAAGGTAAAGGATTCCTTTTTTGGGGAGGTTTTTAAGGATGTGGGAGGTGATAAGGTCATAACCAGGAGCTTTATTTTTGGGAAGGTGTTTTATGATGTATAGAATATCGGAAGGGTTAAAGGCCTTTGGGGGAGGATATTTACGCAATCTTCATTTTGACGGGTCTCAAATTTGTGATAGATAAACATTGAATGACAGCAAAACAGGAAATATCGATTATATTATTTATAGATTATATTAATTATATTATTTCAAATATATCGATGGCACGCTTTAGATTTGGTGTTGGGGAGATCCGTTGTACAAAGTTTGTCCTTTTATAGGTTTAAGATCAGCTTTATAGATGGTTGTCATTTACGTGAAGTAAATATATTAGGAACTTTTTTTTTTTTTTTTTCACTAACATTATATATTATATAACAATAACAATTATATTATCAAGATTACATACGATTCAACCGAAAATTTAAAAACGTAGTATATAAAAAGTTCTTTTTATCTTGAAATGATTTATATTTTATATTTATCTTAAATACCTTTTTAACTACGAGTATAATAAGCTGACTACAACGTAATTTTTAATCGTCCACCATATTGTTTGCCATCTTGAACATATTTAGCGTGAAAATATTTTAAAAAAATACGTGTGGTGTCGCGGGACACCAGGTAGGAACGAAGTTCCTTGCGCTTTTTATTAAATATAAATTATAAAATCACAGTTCCAAAATAAGTATACGATACTAACTACTTATACATGGTGGAGTTAGAAAAGAAACAAAATTAAAAGTAACTAACTATTTGTACACTAGCGGAGTTATGGCAAAATTAATAGAAAAGCTTTTTATTATCTTTCAAGCGAGTATATTGAGCAAAAAAATTAAGCGTGAATTTATAGTTAAAGCAGATGGTTGTAGAGACAAAAGAGAACTGACCCCTCAGACCCCGTCGGAATATTACTCCAAGTAAATATAATAATAAAAAATATAAATCTCTAACATACGAAAAATTCTGCTTGTATCAGGTTGAAATTTTACATGCATGTTTCATTTTTGTACAATAGGTGATGTATACGAAGTTCGATTTTAATCGTTGTTTTCTATGTTTTAAACGTTTAGGTCCGCATTAATAAATTTAGCGATCTTTATCACTTCACAGCAGTGTCGGTGTTCATTTACTAAAAAAACTTATTTATAAAAGTTGTTTGTCTCATTAAATAGATGAAGTAAGAATTTTTCCCGTCCTAAAATTCCAATTTTAAATTTGAAGCTTACGTTTACGCAAGCGTTGGGCGTGAACGCTTGGCCGGATAACGTTGTTAAACAAACTCAGCCTGGGCATTGGTAAAATGAACATGTGTACCTAATTTCATCTAACTCGGTAATCTTTTACTTAAGTTATCGTCATCGGTAGAGTGACGCTTGGTTGCGTGACGGTGATTTTGGTAGTTTTTTTTCGGATTCACTCCCGGGCTCCAGAACGTGCCATAAGGAACTTCGTTCCAAAAACTGTAGTTGTCACAAATTATTGCACCTATGCGCAGTTTCGTTCAAACGATAAATTTTTACGCCAGTTTTAGACAAACAAACACACAATCTTTTCTAAGCCTAAGTCTCGAAAATGAAGATCTCACTTACGCACGTTAAAACAATGTTTTATAATCAGATTTTTAAAAAACAAAATGGTCGACATAGACATCTCTAAAGGCAATCCCTCTAACTCATCTATTCGTTACTCATAGATAGCAGATAGAAGTGAATATTTCAAATAGGATGATTTGGATGTCTACTTAAAGATGGGTTCACAATAATAAAGCAGTAGAGATGTATTGAGGTTTCCCTCACGCCTTTGTCAGGTTATAAACACAAAAAGTACTAGTGTAGTTTTTAATATATGTTGGTTCACAAAAATTAAGTAACAGACACGAAACCTAAAATGTTCTCTGATGTCTGAAACCGATCTCTGTCTTGGATTTTTTTAAAATTGGAGACATAAAATATTTTAGTTTTCCATAATGATGACATAGCTTCCGTTACCTTCGATAAGCTCGGACACAAAATAGATAAGATAAGATATAAAAGTAAAATATTCTGATATCCAGTGTGGTAACGGTTTTGGAGAAATATTGTAGTTCTAACCACCTCTAACGGTTTTGGAGAAATATTGTAGTTCTAACCACCTCTAACGGATTTGGAGACATATTGTAGTTCTAACCACCTCTAACGGATTTGGAGAAATATTGTAGTTCTAACCACCTCTAACGGATTTGGAGAAATATTGTAGTTCTAACCACCTCTAACGGATTTGGAGAAATATTGTAGTTCTAACCACCTCTAACGGATTTGGAGAAATATTGTAGTTCTAACCACCTCTAACGAATTTGGAGAAATATTGTAGTTCTAACCACCTCTAACGGATTTGGAGAAATATTGTAGTTCTAACCACCTCTAACAAATTTGGAGAAATATTGTAGGTAAAATAATTGTTCAAATTTAAATATATTTGGTTGATATGTAATATATTCATACCTGTTCAACTTTGAGGTGGTATATCACGTGATCCTCAGATAATTTAAAAGTCGAATTTTAAATTGGTAGTTAATAATATCTGACCTCGTCCAATCAAGCTGAATTTAAAATCTCTGGCTTAAAGTTTTCCATCCGGGGAAACAGTTTATTTCTTTTTATTCTTGTATTTATTTTAACCGAAAACCAGGTCTGAATTAGACGAGATCAATAATAGCTAACTTGGAGCTGAATCTATAAATACCTTCCTTATCTATCCGAGAGCTTTTTTGATTAATGATTAAATTATGTATATAGATGGTTTGCAATTTTTTCCCCCTTCTTGTTTTTAATAATTTATTTATTATGATTTGAAAATCTGTTCGGGGAAAAGTTGATTAATTAACTAATCTGATAGTGGGTGAAGGTGAGGCGTAGCTAACCCATCACTTATCCAACAAGGGGGGGGGATAAATGATAAAAAATGCAAATTATTTCTAAAATAAAAGAAAAAATTAAATTGTTTTTTTTTTGGAAACTTCCATTTATTTGAAGACACTTCTGCCTGTGTGATATAATATCTCTATACACGAAATATCTCTTATATTTTAAATATTTTGCTGCTCATATAAACGGTTTTAGCTGACAATTTAATTGAACTGGTTTAGTTTATAAAATCTGTAAGAATATATTATAGAAGAGAGAATGTACCTTTTTTTCAATGTGGTATTGCAACCGAGAGAGAAATTATGAATTTTTTCGTATTCATATTATCTAGATATAGACCTATAATCACTTATCTAGATATAGACCTATAATCACTGACTTCGATGTTCAAATATAAATAAATAAATGTTTAAACATCTAAGTCAGTGATTATAGGTCTATATCTAGAAGTTTTTGACTTCGATGTTTACCTTTAGTTAAATTTATATCTGGATATAGACCTGTGATATCAATATAAACGTTTAAAATCGCAGTTACTTTACTTTACCTCATTTCTGAGACGTTTGTCGCCGTCGCGCCAGATGGCGACGTTTTGGTGAGTGAAAGCTGCCATTGTAAGCTATACATTTTCGGTCTTTGGAGTCATATAAACGTCTCCCAGAGTGAAAAGGGCCTTATGTTAAATATCAAAACAATTTGAACAAATTTAAAGAAAGGCAGAAAAACTTAAATAAATTAGACAGCAATGGGTTGTAAAACTATAACATCATTAAAGTACGAAAGGAAGCTATGTGCCACACTAATGGAAAGAAATTTTTCGATGAAATCAAACCTACAACATGCTCCACATGTAAGCGAACACCACTCCATATTTTTTTTTAGATTTAATTAGTAGTAATGACAGAAAGTCATGAAAAAAGTTATAGCCGGAGTTGGTTTCCGTAATTTATGAAATGAGGTAAAGTAAAGTACCTGTGATTTTAATACATTTGTATTGATATCACAGGTCTATATCCAGATATAAATTTAACTAAAGGTAAACATCGAAGTCAAAAACTTCTAGATATAGACCAATAATCACTGACTTTAGATATTTAAATATTTATATTTATTTATGTTTGAACATCGAAGTCAATGATTATAGGTCTATATCTAGAATCTAGATAATATGAATACGAAAAAAATCATAATTTCTCTCTCGCTTGCAATAACACATTGAAAAAAAGGTACATTCTCTCTTCTACCATATATTCTTACAGCTTGTTATAAACTAAACTAGTTTAATTAAATTGTCAGCTAAAAACGTTTATATGAGCTGCAAAAATATTTAAAATATAAGAAGATATATTTCGTGAGTAGAGATATTTTATCACACAGGCGGAAGTGGCTTCAAATTAATGGACGTTTCAAAAAAAAGTTTTAATTTTGTTATTTTTTTTTTAGAAATAATTTGCATTTTTTATCGTTTATCCCCCCCCCCCACCTTGTTGGATAAGTGATGGGTTAGCTACACCTCACCTTCACCCACTATCAGATTAGTTCATTAATCAACTTTTCCCTCCAACAGTTTTTCAAATCATAATAAATAAATTATTAAAAACAAGAAGGAAGAAAAAAAAAAAAAAAAAAAAAAAAAAAAATACAAACCATCTATATACATAATTTAATCATTAATCAAAAAAGCTCTCGGATAGATAAGGAAGGTATTTATAGATTCAGCGGAAAGTTAGCCATTATTGATCTCGACTCATTCAGACCTGGTTTTCGGTCAAAATAAATACAAAAATAGAAAGAAAAAAAGTTTTCCACGAGAGAAAACTTAAACCTAAATATTTTAAATTCGGCTTGATTGGAAGAGGTCAGATATTATTAACTACAGATTTAAAATTCTACTTCTAAATTATCTGAGGATCACGTGATATACCACCTCAATGTTGAACAGGTAGAATATAATATTTCATATCAACCAAATATACATTTAAATCTAAACAATTATTTTACCTACAATATTTCTCCAAATCCATTACCATACCGAATATCAGAAAATGTTTTACTTCTATATCTATTTTGCTTCCAAGCTAACCAAAGGTAACGAAAGCTGTGTGTTCGTTATGAAAAACGAAAATATTTTATGCCACCAATTTCAAATATTTTTTTAGACAGAAATCCGTTTCAGACATCAGGGAACATTTTTGGTTTCTTGTCTGTCTGCCGGTCTGTCTGTCTATCGCTTAATTTTTGCGAACCAACATATCTTAAAAACTACACTAGTATGTCAGGTCATTGTTGGTCCCATGTATATGTTTCAATCTTCTGCGCTCACTTGTTTCTCTTCAACATGCGCACAATAGTATATTATGTTACTAGTGAGTTTTTTCTTTACCGCGGAAATTACATTTACTGTCGACCGAAGCGAGACCTTATACCTAAAGAGACCTTTTTGCCTTGGCAAAATTTTTTAAATAAAATTTCCCCGGTTAAGAAAAAACACTTCACAGTCATGTAGCATATGCTATTTTTTCCGAGGTAGCAGACAATGAAATCTAACTTCTTTAAAAATAAAAACAGAGCGTAACATAGGAAAAAAAATTGATAGCAAACAAAAAACAAATTAAAAAAGAAACCTAAAAGAGGTTCCACTATAAAAAAAAATATATAAAACGCAATGATATCTAATGGATTTTAATCGTACTAAGAAGCAAGTCTAGTTGATTGCAGCGCTAAAAACGGCACTTTTGACAACTACCCCTAGGATATAAAAAAAATATTCTTCCGTGGTAGGCTGTAAAATAGTAACTTTAGAGCCTAAAAATATAGCTAAAATAAAATCAATTTTTTCATTACGTGGACTTAAAAAATCTTTGCATTACTCCTAGCTGTAAAGAAAAACTTTTTTACGTCCTAGGATGAAAAAAGTTTTTATTGTACTGCTGGCAGTTGTCAAAACTTCCGTTAGTAGCGCTGCAGTCTTTGTGAAATGCTTAGTACGATTTAATTCAGCTAGATGTCAATGCGTTTTATTTATCTTATTTTATAGTGCCTCTTTTTTTAAATCTTAACTATGTACTAATATTTGTTATTTTTATATTGATTATTTATTAATATTTAATGTTTTTTCATTGTCTGCTACCTCGGAAAAAATAGCATATGCTACGCGACTGTGAAGTGTTTTTCTTTACCTTGGCAATATTTACTGTCGAGCGAAGCGAGACAAGTAAATATAGACAAAATAACCATCACGAAATCACCGTCACGCAAAATCCGTCACGAAATCTACCGATGACATTCGCTCGACAGTAAATGTAATTGCCGCGGTAAAGAAAAAACTCACTTCAAAGCCTAGTAACATAATATACTATTAATACAGTTTAGGAGTAATGAAAATATATTTTAAGTCCACGTAATGAAAAAATGGATTTTAGCTAAGTTTTTTAGGCTCTAAAGTTACTATTTCACAGCCTACCAAGGGAAAACATGCATTTATTTAAACCTATATCTTCCAAAGTACTCATCTTATTTTTATGAAATTTGGATGGTTTGTTGAAAGTAGATTTCGGATGGTCCCAGATTAATTTTAACCGTCTGGGCTCTTTAACTTTTGCTAAATTGATACTATAATTCATGTAAGAAAATCAATACAAATATGACGTATTAAAAAAACAGGGGAAACAAATAAATTAGACAAAAAGCAAGACAAAGGCTTGTAAAAGCATAAAATCAACAAAGTACGTGATTGGATGCGTGGAAGCTATGTGCCACACAAATTGGCAAACAAATTGTACATGAATTAAAGTGTCAATTTACCAAATTTAAAGAGCGCAAAAAAAATTAAATAAATTTTACAAAAGTAGGTCGTAAAAGTATAAAATTATTAACGCTAATATATTAGTACACGAGGAAGCTATGTGCCACGCTTATTGGCATTAATTATTGTTTGATTTGTTTAAAAAATGATCAACAGGTGTTTGTTTTTAGATCATGTAATATCTGGGAAAATTAAATAATTTTGACAAGGAAAAACGATTTATACCAGTTGATTGGTATTTAAATGAATGTTTTAGAACGTTTAATCAAATTCGTCGGAATCGTTTGCGAGAAATAATTTGTTTTCAAGTTGTATCAGGGTTTTTGAGGGATAGCACTTCTAAATTTGGAATGTTATTTTTCCTCTAGGTATGTTTTTTTTTTTTTTTTTTTTTTTTTTTTTTTAATTAATTAATTTTTTTTGGAACGAAGTTCCTAATGGCACGTTCTGGAGCCCAGGAGTAAATCCGAAAAAACTACCAAAATCACCGTCACGAAATAACCGTCGCAAAATCACCGTCACGCAAAATCCGTCACGAAATCTACCGATGACAATAACTTTAGTAAAAGATCCCTGAGTTAGTTGAAATTTGGTACACATGTTCATTTTACAGGTTAAGTTCGTTGGACAACGTTATCCGCCCAAGCATGCACGCGCAACGCTCGCCTAAACGTAAACTTCAAATTTAAAATTGGATATTTTGGACGGGAAAAAATTCTAACTTCATCTATTTAATGAGACGAACAACTTGTATAAGTATTTTTTTTTTAGTAAAACGAACACCGACACTTCTATGAAGTGATAAAGATCGCTAAATTTATTAAAGCGGACCTAACCATTTTAAATAAAGAAAACAACGTTTTTACCGATATCTTACGTTCTAATGTTCATAAAAAACTTCATACACATCGTCCAAAGTCTAAAGTACAATTGATACAGGCAAGTAAAATTTCAACCTGATGCAAGCAGAAGTTTTTTAGTGTTGGTAATTTATATTTTTTAATAGGAGATTTGCCAACGGAGGTCTGATGGGACAGTTCTTTTCTTCTCTACAACCATCTGCTTTAACTATAAACTAATAAAAATTAACTTTTTTCTCAATTTACAATACATAATTTATTGTAAGACTTTCTTTTCAAAGTTAAAAGTTTTTCTTTTAATTTTGCCTTAACTCCGCTAGTACAAATAGTTACTTTTAATTTTGTCTCTTATTCTAACTCTGCCATGTATAAGTAGTTAGTATCATATACTTAGCACTGTAATTATATAATTTATATTTAATATAAAGCGTAAGTAACTTCGTTCCTACCTGGTGTCCCAAGACACCACACGCATTATATTACTCTGGGAATTATCTGATTTGTTTTTACCTTTATGCCTCAACGCGTCTGCACAAACGACAGAAGAAGGTAATTTTCATGACTCATGGGACCTCAAAACGTGTAAATCCATCAAAATCTCAAACTCGAATTTTTGCGCCATCACAATACTTCTCTCATTATATATACTATGTATATAAGAAAGTAAAAAGGTACTATAACTTAACAGAAACCATTGATATTGGTCATAACATAGATAAACTATCAGATGACAAAAAAACCGCAGTTAATAGCATGAATTGCCGCTTGGATGCACCACCTGTGGACTCTAAAGTTTTAGTATAATTTTGTAGTGAAGGTTTTAGCCTTGGGTTCCTTCTCCCCCTTGCATGTTATTATTGACGAAACAAAGCCATTGTACGCACTCTTTCTCTCTTTGTTATAACGTAATTCAATGAATAAAGTCAGAAGTAATATCTTTAAGATAAATTATCTCAATTAAAAGGTGGAGAACGAAATTATGGCTATTAGGACATTTTTGGTTTCTAATGAGGAGTAAAATCACCTCATTACATTTTTCATAGTCTATTTATTTAATAATCTTTATATTGTTTATTTATATTTGTCTATTTTTAACTCGGCGATGTAAGCCGAATTTTTTTTATACAAAATTACGAATAGAAGCATTCAAATGTTTTAAAGTCAAACTCAGTACGAAATATGTCAGCCAAATGGCTTCATGTTGGCGCTGAATAAAACACAATGAATACCGAACGATTATTCGAAAAATTGTGGTTTTTTTTTACAGCCACGTGAGCCCTGACATACCCCCCCCCCCCCCCCCCCATACACAAAAGAGTTTTAACAAAGAATGGCTGATTGTGAAATTGAAAGAGGGTCTGAACTCCTTGCTTGGCTCTGATTACATTTAGTTAAATAAATTGGGCGTAACACGCTGGCGCACAGTCCCGTCTCACAACAAAACACATTATTATTTCGAGAACAAGCGAAAATTGTTATTCGACTGCAGCTACACCTGACCTTTACCTGCCGTATGTACTATTAATTATATAAAATAACGCGGAACCGACACCGACCTCAAGCATTTGGTAAAGTTAAATTTAGTGAACTAATAATGAATTTATCTTAATAGAAATAGCAAATAGAAATTTAGTTATTTCTACCGAGCTTTTGTAGAACTTACCTACTGAAGCGAGCGCTCCGAGCGTCTTGCAGTTTGAACAGAAAATGCACTTTTATTTGTTTGTGTGTGGGTGTCGATCCGGTGTGTGACGAAAATATAAATAAAAATTTAATCTATTTCAACGAAATTTGACGCTCAGGTTCTTATAATAAAGATTCAGGTTGAATTGGTTTGGGCAGCATTATCGGTCCCAGCGCCAGCGTTCGCGATTAACCCTCTCAAGTGTGCTTAAAATTTAAAACTGCAATTTTAGGACGGGAAAATATTTCCCTTCACCTATTCGTATTCATTGAATTGAACCATTCTTAATTTTCACCACAAAAAGGAAATATTTATTTGTGAAACTAGTGTGCAAAGTGGCAATGTTTTGCTTAGTATTTTGAGTGCAAAAATAATCACTTTGTCCTATGTCGAGCAACTGTAGGAAAAGTATTGTTTTCACCCGAAAATTTGAAACCGAGATTTCAAGGGAAATATCCATTTTGGGAGTTTTAACGCCATTTGAGTGGTTTTGGGTGTGTGTGAGTGTGGTTTCAATGTATGTCTACACCACGCATAATAACTCCCCAGGGCCGGCCCGAGCGTAAATTTTCACCCGTGCGAGTTGCCATTTTGGCGCCCCCCCCCCCCTCCCTAACAACCATCCCGGACCAATCACCGTACTTAAACCCACATTGTAAAAGGGGGTTAGTTTTCTTTCCTGTACTATTACTAATCTCTACCTGGGATTAAATAGAATTCGTTTAGACAACATTTCATGGTTAACTATGTCTGTCGGTCTGTCTGTCACTCTGTACGGTTCCAATAACTTTTGAATCAAAAGAGATAAGAACATGAAACTTTCACCGTATTCAATTTTTTTTTGACGCGCATACAGGAAAAATATAGCGAACTCAAAATCTTAAGCCGTTCAAATCCAAAATGGCGGATAATTCAAGTCCCGTAAACATTTTTTTTTAAATTTTGAGTGGGATATCAAATGAAAGGTATTAAAGAGTAGATTTCAAAACTATATAGCACTTAGGAAAATTGTTTAATTTTTTACGCCATTTTGTCAAAAGACATCAAAATTTGTGTCCCCCCCCCCCCCAAAAAAAACACATTTCTGCAGTTACGTTTACTAAAAAAATATGCGGTCTGCTGGGCCAAAGAATAACTAAGTATATAGCAATTTGATCTGGTTAACTGGGAATCCAAAATGGCGGATAATTCATAATACATTTTGGTCACGATATAAAATAAAATGTATTAAAGAGTAGATTGCAAAAATGTATAAAATTTAAATTACCTTGTCGTTATAACCGATAAAAAACATTTTCACCCCCCTGGGGATTGAACCAGGGACCCTAATTTTATTTAAATTCTGCCGATTAATATAATTTCGTGTTCAGAATACTAACGAAACCCTTTCTATGTGAGACATCACGCACAACCATCTTATTTCGATATAACTCGGCTTGCACAAGGTTTTTTTGCATTGGTCCCAACAACATTTGAATATGTTGTTGGGACCACTGTAGATACCCGATTTTTTGAAAGGAAATTCATATTTTTTGTACTTATTGACTGGACTATAACTATAAGGAATGGAAAATTTAATTTAAATTATCACAAATGTATGTCAGGAGAGATTTCCATTTTAAGAACTAACGAGCACGAGGTAGCGTCATTCTATGATTCCGAGATTTTGGTTGAGGAATGAGGGGAAAAAGGTCCACTTTCTGCGTAATATGATATGATTTAATACGACACTAAAAAGCAGGGAGGTCTAGTTAAATAAAACTGAACAAAAATTAAAAAGATTTAAAAAGGGTTTGATTTAATCTTATCTGGCCTGATGCTTATCTTAAGTAGATAACAAATCCAGGTGTCCTTACTATCTTTAGACAAAGTATTCCTATCACTCTCTATTTAGTAGAAGTCCTACTGCACTCTTTCCTCCTCACTTATTTATTAACTTCTATTCTCTCACTCATGTATAGATCTGCATATTCATCCCTCTTATCTCCCTTACCGCACACCCCTCCGATTTATTTATTTATTTATTTTTTTTTTTATTCGTTTTATTTCAAACTCGAAAACAAGTAAAACAACAAAATGACTTAGTGGTTCCGTCTTAAACAGTTCTTACTAATCTAATATTTATATCGTATAGAGTTATTAAGTATAAATAATTCATTAAATTCATTTATTCTAATAAGACCTGTTGTGATTATTACTGACGAATTATTTTATTCAATAATGTTTGAGTTATGATGTGTTCTTTTTTTAGTTCTATTAAAAAACTAAGGGCTATTTTTTATATTTTTGCCACATTGGCGCCCCTGCCAATCCAGCGCCCTGTGCGGTTGCACGGCTTGCACGGCCCTCGGGCCGGCCCTGTAACTCCCACAGTTTTTATGCTTGTGAGTTGAAACTTATGCTACAAAAATCAGTTCTAACATGTAGTTGTGCTGCTCGGAAAATCATTCATTTGTGACGCCATTAATCCATTTTGCTGATTTATCAATAATATCAAAAATTCGAAACGAATTGGATATAAAATCAGATTGAGCTGAAGTGTGCGCACCCGCACCAATTATAACTTTTTATAAGATAAACAAACATTTTTACTGAATTTGGATTTAATATCTGCTACCATTCGGAAAATATCAAATTTTGAACATTGAAACCGTAACTCTAAATAATTTCGGAACAATTACTCTGATTGAGCTCAAATTTGAACCAATTATAATTTTCTATAAGAGAAAATAATTCCTCCATAATTAAAACTTTATATCTGATCTGGAAAAATACCAAGACGCATTCGATTTTTTACAGGTAGCTTTAGAGAATAGGCAGTCAAATTAACTGCGATTGAACTATTATCAAACGTGGGTGTTAGGTTGGAGGCGAGTTAAGCGTACGCTAAAAGATCTACTCGAAGTGATCATCAGCGTGAAACGTATCTTAACTCTCTGGGATTCAAACTATCACCAGATGTCGGTGTTTAGTAGGAAGCGAGTTACGAGTACGCTAAACAATCTAATCGATGTGCTTATCAGCGTGAAACATATCTCACCTCTCTGGGAGTCGAACTATCACCAGATATCGGCGTGTGGTTGGTAGCGAGTTACGAGTACACTAAACAATCTAATCGATATGATCATCAGCGTGAAACATATCTCACCTTTCTGGGATTCAAACTATCACCAGATGTCGGTGTTTGCTTGAAGCGAGTTACGAGTGCACTAAACAATCTAATCGATGTGCTTATCAGCGTGAAACATATCTCACCTCTCTGGGAGTCGAACTATCACCAGATATCGGCGTGTGGTTGGTAGCGAGTTACGAGTACACTAAACAATCTAATCGATATGATCATCAGCGTGAAACATATCTCACCTCTCTGGGAGTCGAACTATCACCAGATATCGGGTGTTTGGTTGGAAGCGAGTTACGACTACACTAAACAATCTAATCGATGTGATCATCAGCGTGAAACATATCTCACCTCTCTGGGATTCAAACTATCACCAGATGTCAGTGTTTAGTAGGAAGCGAGTTACGAGTAGGTACGCGAAACAATTTAATCGATGTGATGATCAGCGTGAAACAAATCTCACCTTTCTGGGATTCAAACTATCACCAGATTTCGGTGTTTAGTTGGAAGTTGGAATCGAATTACGAGTACCCTAACAATCGGTTATAATCTATCCCTAAATTAAATAACAACTTAAAGTTGCAAAACCCTATTGAAAAATATTATTATATCATAGTCATGCACACCACAAACATCTTTTTGCTGGAAACAAATATCCGTGTTTTGTGCAGGAGGGCTGGGGAATGTTTAAAATGCTTTCCTCAATAAGGGCGCCCCGGAAACATTCTCGTCTGACAAAGGGGAGTGGCCCCCACATCAGAAGTTCTTTTGAATTGTTATCCGAGGGAGCATCAAAGAAAACGTCCAAGGGTCGACCTCAAGCCTGCTGTGGTCAGACTGCTTTGGTAGGTGACTCAAAGCGACCACTACAAACACTTCCACAATGCCTTCCGGCTCAACCACAATTACCATATTTAAACAGTATCATGGTTAAAAAAATTAAATTGTTTGATAGAAAAAGGGGAAGTCAAAATTGAAATAACATGCTTACCATTGAAAAAAAAAAAAAATCATCTGTTTCAACTCGAGCTAAACATTCTCATATTAATTATCAAATTACTTGGTCCAATGTTTTGAGTTTTCGCATGGTTACAATATAATTATTATTGAATATTTCTTTATCAAAATATCCTCCTCAAATAACTCCACCAACTCCAAATCGAACCCGGTCTCTAACGTCCACAGTATTTTTTTTTTTCTGAAACTAGATTTTTCCCGAAAAAAATGCTTACCTATATATAATACCTATGTGGGATTACATTTTTTGACAATATACACTATATAAAGTTATAAATATGTTTTTATATTACATTCGTATTTAAATAGACTACATATTTGAAAAAATTATAATTGAAATCATCAGAACCGTTTCGAGTTTTTATTTTTTATTTTTTATTTTTTTGGAGGGGGGGGGGACATAATTTTAGAGCTAAAATTAATTTCTCCATTTCGTTCCTCGGGGTATAATTTTCCTGAACATTTATACCAAATCTCATCGTAATCAGCCCAGTAGTTTTGTCACATCTCTGCAGAGATGTGACAAAAACCTCTGCACCTAAAACCCACTTTTTGGATTCAGGGGACCTCAAAACGTGTAAATACTAAAAAAAAAATACGCTGTAATTTTTCTCCGTGGAAATAATGACCTCACTCAATGTGTAATCTATATACATACAGGGTGGGGCAAAAGATATGAATCCGTTTTAAAGGGATGTAGAACAAAAACCATTCAACTTACAGAAATTAAGTTTATATTGTTGGATACAGTAGACGATCTAGTTTTTTAAATTAAGTTTTAAAGATGAAATCATTAACATGGCGGCCGTCCTCTTACCCCCTTAGGGTTCTCTTACCCTCAAGGTGCTCGCTAAAAAAATATTTTTACAATCTGCCAATTTTGATTCAAGATGGCGGTAATTTTATATGCAGTAGTCAGTCCAGAACCTTGAAATTTGGAAGTTAGCTTAAGGTGGCGGTCATATATGGTTTTGAAACAATCCCCTCACCAACATAATAATTATCCCTATTTCTTTGGAACACTAAAATATTAATAATTTTATTTAAAACGATAATTTCTATAATGATATCGATGTCGAACAAAAAAATAATAATGTAGGTATAGGTACAATAGAGGAGTAGTAGAATAGAGAAGGGACAATAGAGGAGTAGTAGTGATATAGTAATAGAGGAGGTACAATAGAAGAGTAGAAGCAATAGAGAAGGGACAATAGAGGAGTAGTAGTGATATAGTAATAGAGGAGGTACAATAGAGGAGTAGTAGTGATATAGTAATAGAGGAGGTACAATAGAGGAGTAGTAGCGATAGAGAAGGGACAATAGAGGAGTAGTAGTGATATAGTAATAGAGGTGCAATAGAGGAGTAGTAGTAATATAGTAATAGAGGAGGTTCAAACAATTGCTTAAAGAATTATTTCTTATCGTATTCTTTATATTTTATCGTAACCAATCTCTTACGGATTTTTAAAAAATTAAATGAAAACTATTTCATTTTATTCAAATTTCATTTTATAAGTATTTTAGTAAAGAGAATAATTCCTACAAAAATATCTCTCAGCTTAAATATTTAATGCTTCTTGGTGGTAGAATATAAACTTATAAAATTAAACATAAAACATTCCGTAGCACGGAAATTCAGGAAGTATATTATTTTTGTAAAGAGAACGTATTGCAAGTTATGACCCGTTCCTTAAAATGAACGATTTCGCCCATCTCTAGTCAAAATAAATTCGCTGTTATCAATTACTATATCTGACACTTCTTTGGTTCCGGAGATATAATAACATCATATTGTTTAATAAAAAACTAAAACAATGACGAAATAATGTTATAAAAGGATTTCAAGTTGATTAATCTGGCCTATATAAGCATGACATCATATCCCTCCTTAGTCAATCCGTTCTCTTTCTTGCTACAGGACTCGAAAATTATTTGGCGTGGTTATCTCACTGGAAGAACGCAGGTCGTGGGAGTAAGTCGTTCTTCTGATGACGTCACCAAGTATCTCTTTCTCATACGTATTTATTATTTATATTTATTTTTTAAGAAATGTTTTACGCTTTATGATTATTATTAATATTTACTTAGCTATTTCAATTTTTATATTCTCTATCTCAATCAATCTTTATCTATTTATTATATTTGATATTTTCTTATATCATTTTTAATTTCACTTTATTTAGTTATTATCGTGAGTAAAAAAATTAACAACCACAGTTCCTTAAAAATCCCGTCAAGTACTTGCCAACAAGCTACTAAAAGAGTTTCTTCGGTAATATAAATTCAAATAACGTACATTATTATAATTTTTTTTCAATATGTTTTATTATCCTTTTTTAACTCAAAGATGTATAAAAATTTGCACTGTAGATAAGCAAGAAGTGAATGAATTATCCTTTAGGTATGCACTTATTATGTTCTTTTAGGATTAATAGCCACCATTTTGGAAACGCTTTTGTTTTCTATAATTTTTATTGATTAACATAACTACACATAATTTCATTGTAACAAGTGATAATGATGATATTGTTTAACATGGCGGGAGCAACATGTAGAAGAAGTAGTCCAGTGACTACACTTCCTGGCCATTTATTAAGTAAAATAATTATATTACAAAATATTTAAGTAAAGATAAAGTAAATTAATAATGTATATAAGATTTAAGAAATAGATAATAATAGATTGCAATAATAATTATAATTACTTAATGTAAAATGTATTCTATGAGAGTAGATCTCAAGGCCACTGCCTCTTCGGACGTCTTGGAGGGTTACCTGAAATATGTTGAGAGGACATGAGTTGTACAAGAGGATTACAGTCTATAAGATTTGAGTTGGCACAATCGAAGGCGGAAAACAACAAACGTGGAGGTAGTTTTGGGGTTATAAGAAGGGAAAATCAGTGTTGCCATGTTATATTTTTTTTTGTGGAACAGGGGTAGAGAAGGGCATTTTTTTTCTAAAGTTGCATTCAAGATGGCGGACCAATAGAATCGTTTCCCTCTCAAAATTTTCCCGCCTTCGATTGTGCCAACTCTAATCTTATAGACTGTAGGATGATGGGATAAGGATTCGTAAAACTTTCTATAACGGGATTGGGATAGATTTCGGACAAAAGGAACGTTCAGGTCTTCATGGAAAGTAAGGTTGGAAACATAGTAAGAAGCATCGGTAATTTTTCGAAGAATTTTTGACTGAAGGATTTGGAGACGACGGGAATTTGAAGGCTTGGTGCTGCCCCACACTTCAAGACCGTAGCCCGTAGGTCCAAGCTGGCTTTAAGACTACATTGTAGATACGAAGTTTTTTATATCAGTTGGAAACACAATATATATTTGTGATCTACATTTCAATACCTTTGAAATGATATCCTACTCAAAAATTACAAAATATATAAAACATTGTGATTTGTTCGAAATTGCTCGCTGATCGAAGAAATTTTAAGTGTTTAAGTTCGCAATATTTTTCCTTTCTTTGCGGGCAAAAAAGTTTAACTTGTATACCAAATATTAAATCTCTTACAACAGTAGGTCGGGAGATATACTTCAAAATGTGACGGACGGACGGACGAACTACTAAAAGCATAAGGGTTTCTAGGATGACCTCGAAACCCATAAAATGAAAAGGTTTCTAAGTCATAGTGTAGGTTATTATTTGTTCATATGAGTTTTCTAGAATCAAGACGGCGGTAAGATATTACTGTCATGTGACAATATTGTAGTAAGAGGAAGTATCATTAAGCTTGATAAATAATCAAGCTCATAACTAAATAAAATTATCAAAAAGAAAATTTGGGATTGACATTTTGTATGATTTTTATAATGTCAGCTGGTTTCACGAGGGGATGAAATGCGTGAACTTTAAGAGAAGGGTCCGCATAATGCGGGTAGATTGTCGCATGTACAGTCCGGTCTAAAGGTAACTCGTTCATCTGAATCGAATTTGTCTGCCAAGCTATACTCTAATCACTCTCAGAAGAAAAGTCAACTGAAAGGTCACACTGATAAAACCTTTCCCTTCTTCCTACTTTCTCTTATATGAAATATAAAGAGAAAGTATTGTGATAATAAAATAATTCCTACAGTATAAAAAAACAGCCAATTAGTGTGGCACATAGCTTCCTGGCGATCAATTTTGTATAGTTTAATAATTTTATACTTTGACAACGTACTATTGTCAAATTTATTTAATTTCCTCTCTGTTTTTTCAATCTGTATTTTTTTTTTTTTTTTTTTTTACATAAATTAAAGTATCAATTTAGCCAAATTTAAAGACGGTTGAAATTAATATGGAACTATCTGCCGGCTACTTTCAATAAGCCATCCAAATTTAATAAACATCAGACAGCGCCGGTGCTACACTTTTGGCCGCCACAGGCAAGACGGTTTTTGGCCGCCCCATTGAAATGGGATTTTTTTTTTTACCGGGGGGGGGGGGGGGGGAGAGAGAGTGGAAGAAGGGAAATTTTTTGGGGCCCTGAAATTTTCTATAGCCATCTTTTTAATATTACCCTTAGTGGACATTCTATTGTGAATCATAATGAAACACGAAACACGCCTCCTCTGATACTTTATTTTAGATTAGATTAAAAAGTAAATTTTTACTAATAAGCCAACGCTTGTTAAATTCGGACAGTCTCGCCTTTCTGGTTCTTGAGGTATATCTATTTAATATATCCTGACTGCTTTTTAAAATGTCTCTATTATTATCTATGATAGTTTTTGAGTAATAAAGTAAAGTAGGCTATTTTTAAAAACTCAATATTAGGGGAAGGGTACTTCTTTAGATAGTTACTCGCCTATGTTGCTTTAGAATAAAAATGACTTTAACTAAATAACTATTAAGAAAAAGAGATGTTTAGTCCAATATATTTTCGGACTTCGGACCATGGAATATCCCATTTTTTTTATAAGGGGAGTAACAATCTAAAGAAGTCCCAGAGGAAGAAACCTACAACAGAACCGAGCTTCACATTTTTACTTTCTCATATAAAAAAAAGTAAAAATATTTGTGATGGAGCAAAAATTCGATCTTGAGATTTTGATGAATTTACACGTTTTGAGGTCCCCTGAGTCCAAAAAAGCGGTTTTTAAAAAATGTCTGTCTGTCGTCTGTGCAGACGCCTGGAGCCTAAACTACTGGGCAAATTTTGACAAAATTTGGCATACATGTTCAGTGTTCAGCAAAATCATACCCCAAATTAATTTTAGCTCCAAATTTGGAGCCGCTACCCTCCAAAAACTCTGAAAAAACGTAAAAAAAATTATTTATCGAAAACGGTTCCGACGATTTTGATAAAAAAAAATTCTAAAATTATAGTCCATTGTCCATTTAAATACGAATCTAACGATATAAGCCGTTTAACCTGGAAAAGTCTAGTTCCTGAGAAAATAGCTTAAAACTCGGAGGGAGAGATCGATTCCCTGCCGAGCCAAGGAGAAGTTATTTTTAAATTTTGATGAAAATGTTGAATAATAATTAAATGTACTGGGCTAAGTTATTATGAACTCGTATATGAAAAATTTCGTCCGATTGGTCTGGGACCGATTATTATTTTATTAGGATTAGGAGAGAAACATATAACAATAACCAAATTAATGGAAGGGTGGAAAATATAACATCAATAAAGGGGTAAGAAAAGAGTTAAGTGAATAAATAAGAAAAAGATATGAGGTGTAATGGAAAAGACTTGAGGAGGGGTAAAGAGAGAAAGAAAAATACATACATAGATAAATATATATGTACTCATATAATATCAAAGATAGCCGATAGTTTTTTATGAATAATAAGAAATAACACCGGTGTAACCAAGAATCAACCCGAAATGCGATTAGCAGGGCTACTTAGCTAAAACAGCACCTGATAAGGTATTGTCTAGGGGTGTTATTACTAGGGTTCCATCTATAACTGCCTACTTAGTACCTCACGCACATTATTACCGTTTCGCTACTATAGACTTTGTTTTTTAATTTATTTAATAAAACAAACTGAGGGCGACATCGGCCGCCCCCTGAGTTTGGCCGCCACAGGCGGCCGCCTGCCCCGCCTGTGCGTAGCGCCGGCGCTGACATCAGATGAGTACTTTTGAAGATTGACTTGCCAATTAATGTGGCACATAGCTTCTTTCCATCCTAGCACGTACTTTATTGATTTTATGCTTTTACAAGCCATAATTGTCTATCTTATTTAATTTTTTTCCCTGCTTTACAACATAAAGATTACTTATTAAACTATAATATATACTGTTATAATTATAAGATACAGATAATAATATAAACAATTATTGCCTACATAATAACAATACAAATTTTGCTACCTAAACAAAATAAAAGTAGTTGCCAAGGCATCAAAATAGTCAATAAAAGTTTTCCTTAATTTACTGCTTAGGCAGTAAAATTAAATTTTGCAGCCCTAAATCAGTTCAATAATGCCTAATTTTGCTGTTGCAAGTAAATAAAAATACAAATTATATTTTTAAGTCCCTTACAGCCACTCCATAAGGGTCTGTCCTAAAATTAAGGAAAAATTCATGACATTATCTTTTTATAGGCTGATTAAAATTAATTTAGCTTACCATTATTACCACTAAAAAACATTGTGACCCCTCAGGGGATCGAGCCAGGTACCCAGTAAAATACTCCACTCTGGTTTTTTTGGGCTTTCTATCTAAATTTGTTCTATTTTTTTGCTTTGATATAGGGCAGGATGGGGAAATAAAAAAAAGTTATGATATAATATATTAACGTATAAGCTATGAAACCCTAAGAAGTACTTACATGATATTTTTTTATTTACAACCTCTAGATAGTAGAGAAGCAAATTACTTTGTTACACTTTAGCTAGTGCCTGATTAGACAACATTTCTTTATTACATGATGGAGGGATAAGGCGCTTTTTTAGGAATTTGAACTTACTTACTATTTTTTCATTTATGATTTTTATTTTTCCTTACATTAATAATTTCCTGAATTTCGTTTTGATATCTGCCGCCATTTTGGAAATATCGACTTTTGAACTTTAAACTTTATTGCTAAATAATTTCGCTGATTGAGCTGAAATTTGCACCAATGATACCTTTCTATAACATAAATAAGTCCTCCATATTTTATCTTAATATCTGCCGCCATTTTAAAATATGGAATTTTGATTTCTATGCAGAAAAGTATTAGTTTACTTTTTTAAATAAGTCACTATAATGGAAATAATAATAACGGACCTCATTATAGCGGACTTAAATTTTAACGGACAAACAAAATTATAATTCACAAAAAAAGCTTACATTTATTGAGCTGAGCGAAACGAAGCTCTTATACTACACTTAGCATTTATTTGGATGCATACTCCTCCTGAACCAATCCGCACAAAATTCGGCACGGTTGTAGTGACCAAACACAGGAAGGTAAAAATCTGAAATTGTCCAAATTGGTACACAGGGGTACGGGGTACAAAAGTGAAAATAGTATATATGCATCTCGTTGGGAAAGCTCTTTAAGAGTACAGTTATTGTTGTTATGTTCACCTTTGTCATATTTTCATTTTAGAGGGGGGTAAAATAGTAATGCAGGAAAAAATGCTTTTTAATTAAAAATTAGAAATATTACTATTTTTGATCCGATTTCAGCTGTTTATAAATAAAAATGTTTATTGTTTAAGATTAAAATGTATGCTCAGCTCAATGCAAACAACTGCATTGCACATTGCACACCTAGAGAGGTCGACCAAGAAGTCATGGAAATGTTAGGAGTGCGCTAGTGTCGTCATGTACAGTCAGTTTTTATTAAAATAGACCACTGTCCAAAAATACAGTGTTGTTCTTTTGTTATTAATAATTTTATTTTTGATAACTTCTATATTTTTTGCAACAGGCAACACTGTACCTGATAAGAAATCACAATAATATACGATAATATCTTTATATTATTATTTATTGATTATTCACAATAATATTCTTTAAATCTAAATAAATTTTCTTTTATCTTAATCGATTTTTTTCTTCCTCTTTATTTCTGTTTTATTTGTTACTTTCCTTATTTCTGGATTTTAGTTGTTACTTTTTTGTGAATTATTATTTGCTATTAGTTAATTACTATTACCTCTCTCGGATTGTTTTTGGCAATTTTCTCTTTGGTAAATTAAATTTCCTGGTATTATTAAAAACATGGATAATAACACGAATTCAAAATTAGGAAGAAATTATAAAAATAAAGAGATTCTAAGATAAGTTTTCCTTAAAATATAATGGAGAAAAGCAAACTAGAAATTCGCTAATATTATTTTGATTAATTGTCATGGAGAGCAATCATTTGTATAATAACAAATAAATATTAGGTTTGTTCCAACCCCGTTATTTGTAGCGTTCTTTGCATTTGCATCATCGCATGGTGAATGCTACAAAATCAAAATTGTTGTGTGACAGTTGTGACTATAATTCGTATTGTATAAAAACAAATAAAACAGGAAACCTAACAGATTGGAAACCTTCTTGTTGTTGTTATTCGTGAGATTTGACGTAACTGCGCATTTCATACAAACTAGAAATGGGTATTGTCTTAGCACCTGACTGTACTGACTTCGGCACTACTCGGAAGTTCCGATTTTAAACGAAGTTAAGCTTTCCGTTTCTCCCGTGTTCATGACTTCTTGGTCGACCTCTAGTAGGTTTATATTGGGTAAGTAAAAGTTCGAGACTCCATGCGCCCGATCTTTTCTATTATGATCTGTACATATACACACACACACACACACACACACACACACACATATATATATATATATATATATATATATATATATATATATATATATATATATATATATATATATATATATATATATATATATATATATATATATATATATATAAATTTTTTCTTTAACGTTATTTCACTATTTATACCTTGTTAACTCATGCTTGAGGTCTTTGCTACAAATTTAAAAGTTTTCTAAATTACAATGTCGTGATTCTTTGTTTCCTTTTCTAAAGATTTCTTATTTTTTTTATTCCGGGATGATTCTTACGCTTCGACTATTTATTTTCTGATTTGTTTCCTCAAAAATATTTTAGTCTTATATCTCTTGGGTTCCTCCGGCCGCGTCTCATTATTTGGGCCGTATTAAAATAAATAATCACCGTTTCTATAATGATTATAAAAAAACAGATGAAATATTATATAATTTTTGAAGATAATAATTATGTAATTCAAAAACCAATTTTTTTTTTAAATTTTTGATCTCATAAAAAAAAAAAAAAAAAAAAAAAAAAAAAAATGGTGTAAGCTTTTGTTCACTCCTTGATGGTTTTTACTGTGCAGCCTTTAGACAAAATACATCCGAAATTTCTTTAAAATTGAACGAGTTTTAAAGACAAGTTGAACGACAGATCGACAGACAGACACGAGACAAAAAATGCTCGTTAATGTATGCAAGAAATTTCTATATAAGAGATTTTGAATCACGTTTCGTTCTTCAGACTGATCACATTGCTTCTCCAACCTTCAATAAGCTTAGAAGCAAAACAACTGTTTTGGATCTGTTTTGGATTTGGAGGATCTTAAAACGTGTAAATTCATCAAAATTACGGATATTATTGACATGGAAATAATTGAAACGAGCGTAAACGAGCTTCTTACGTTTACGCGTCCGACGATAACTTGAGTAAAACCGATTTAGAACCGAAGTTGAAGTTTGATTTTGTTGAAATTTCAGATGCATGTTCCTTTTACTAATGCTTAGGCTTAAGTTCGTTGGACAACCTTATCTATCTAAGAGTTCGCGCGCAACACTCGTGTAAACGTGACCTTCTAATTTAAAATAGGAATTTCAGAGCAAGAAAAGTTTCTATCATCACCTATTCGATGAGGCAAGAATGTTTTTCAAATAATTGTTTTTAGTAACCAACAGCGACAACGCTAAGAAGTGAAATAAGATCGTTAAAATTATTAAAGCGGACCTAAACGTTTTTACCGATATGAAAAGTACAAACGTAACGATTTTAATAAAACTTCATATACCATAGTCTAAAGTCAGTACAATTAAAACAAGCATGTAAAACTTAATACAGGTAAAAGAACTTAATACAAGTAAAATAAATTTTAAGTAGTGATGTAATACATTTTATGATAGGTAGTTGAAATGAAGATGGTCGGAACATGTAAGTAAGGAATTTGTATAGAAACACGGCTCTTTATTGATACTCTTTAACTATCAACTCATCATAATTAACTATTTACTTAATATCTAAATTGTATTGCATTACATTCGCTTCAATGATAGAGCCACGCGATGCCTAGTATGCTTGTTATACGCTAGGTAGGAGAATTAATGAAAGGAGAATATAAGGTGGAAGATAATAAAACAGAGGTTAACAAGATGAAAAGGTAGGGAGTGTAGTCTAAGACCAGCACAGCTCGTATGTTGCTGGATATAGTATAGAATCTAGGTGGTGACACAACCCTCAGGGGAAATAAACCTACGCCTCCAGAGAGCCTCACCTCGCCTAACTGCCTAATTCTAACAGTGTACCGTGTACCGCCTCTACCCTACGTCCAGTTTCAGCTAAGTACCTCACTCTCCCTTCCTTCACAAGTAACTAACATAACAACTATGTCCAGCTAAGTACTTCTTTCTCTTTCTTCACAGTTACTAACATAACAATCACCTCTAGCTAAGTAACTCAATCTCTCTCGCTTCACAGTTACTAACATAACCACCACTTCCAGCTAAGTACCCCACTCTCTCTTCCTTCACAGTTACTAACATAACCACTACGTCCAGCTAAGTACTTCTTTCTCTTTCTTCACAGTTACCAACATAACAATCACCTCTTGCTGAGTAACTCTATCTCTCTCTTCCTTCACAGTTACTAAAATAACCACCACGTCCAGCTAAGTACCTCTCTCTCTCTCTCTTCTTTCACAGTTACTAACATAACCACCATTTCCAGCCAAATACCCCCTCCCTTCCTTCACAGTTACTAAGATAACTAACAGATCCAGCTAAGTAACTTTCTCTCTCTTCCTTCGCAGTTACTAATATAACCACTACGTCCAGCTAAGTACCTCTCTCTTCTGTCACAGTTACTAACATAACCACCACGCCCAGCTAAGTAACCCTCTCTCTCTTCCTTTACAGTTACTAACATAACCACCGCGTCCAGCTAAGTACCTTTCTCTCTCTTCCTTCGCAGTTACTAATATAACTACTACGCCCAGCTAAGTAACTCTCTCTCTTCCTTTACAGTTACTGACATAACCACTAAGTACCTTTCTCTCTTTTTTCTCAGTCTTACTAATATATCGACTACGACCTGCTAAGTACCTCTCTCTCTCTCTCTCTCTCTCTCTCTATCTCTTCCTTCACAGTTACTAACATAACCACCTCGTCCAGCAAAGTACCTTACTCCCTTCCTTCTTAGTTCGAACAACTACCATGTCCTCTCTCTCACTTCTTTCATAAACAATAACTTAAGTTACACATATGACTAAATATTTAAAAATAACTATCTACGCTTGCTTAACGTCCTCACATGTATCAATGTAACCAGTTAAATTACTATTTTAGAAACTAGATTTGTCCTGGAAAATACGACTTATTCTCGCATGGTTAGATTCGTTTTAAGTGGACTCCAATATAGATTTATTTGAAATCAAAATCATTGAAACCGTTGTAAAGAATTATTTTCTTTTTTTAAAGAAGGTTTTTATTTGTTATCCTTTGTGTCATCCATAACATACAACCACTTGGTTGTAACACTAGTGTGAGTGAGAGAGAGGAAAAGCAAAGAGAGTGGGGATGGGATTTGTATGACAGTGCAGTATAACAAACACACTTAAAATTTAAATGACAGCAGATTTCGTAATGGTCGTTTTTTGCAGATTCACTCCCGGCGTTTTAAAGTTTAATTAGAAACTTCGTTCCAAAAAGACAGGTGGAGACGGGTCATGCCCCATTCATTTTGTTGGACAATGTGATTTTCATGGTCCTTATGAGTACAAAATTAGTTTGTAGAACAGTCATTAAATTTGGCGACCTAAATCAAGTTAATTTTGGTATGTCACTTAATACGTTAGTTATTCAAATCAAAGTGGTCACATAGCAATTTAGCTGACACTTGTTTACTTTGTTACACGTCATTTTAAATAGACATGAATTTGGAGGTAACTAAAAGATAAAAACTATGATATTCCGCTCTTTGTTATATTATTTGTATTATTCGGTACTCTAGTAATTTGTTACTCACCTTTTTAATTTTGAAGTACATTGGACTAAATTTCCTTTTGTCTTAATAGTTATTAACCCTAGAACGACTTATTAGGGTCCCACAGACCCCATACAAACTATAATTAAGTTTTCTTTTTGTATTATTTGTATTTCTCTAAACCTAGACTCCCTTTTAATTTACCTTTGAACCTTTCTGTGTAAATACTGATAACAATACCTATATTATTAGTTTTAGTTTTCTTTCAGTATTCATTAGAATTAGTGATGGGGTCCCATAGACCCCTGAGTGCCATTAACGTAATTGTTACATATACCACTGTTAACTGTCTTATTTTATTATTGCATTAAAAACTTATTTTATATTTTTTTGGGGCTGCTGAAATGTTTAAGACTGTAAAAAGTTCCAAAATAAAACTTTTGTTACTATTAGTAGGCGTATATAACTTCATTCAAGTTTAAGGTTTAGTGGATCACAGTAAAGGTTTAAGGCCAAAAATGCTTAACTTTGACAGACTATGTAAGAAAATCTATAAATTTTTTTAATAATTTTTGTTTCTGTTTTCTGTAAAACAACTCTTAATATATATCAATAAAAAAAATTGACCCTATCTAACGAAAACCAAATTTTATATATTTTTATTTAAAAGTACAAATTTTTCTAAAACAAATTTGATGAAAATATATATATATGTATGGTTTTTAACTTTAAAAAAATCCTTATTTGTTTTGGTCAAAATTAAATGGTATTATTAGTATGACAAATTATATTTTTAAAAATATATAAATAATTAAAAAAGAAAATGTTTAATTAATTAATTTAACCCATTAATGAATTGAGGTCTCACTGACCAAAGGGTGAAGTTTACGTAAAAAAAAATGTGTGTCGTTCTAGGGTTAACTTTGTTACGCATGTCAATTTTCAACATTTTATGGATGTCAATTGTCAATATTAGTTGGATTTATGGATATCAATATAGTTTCACTTTGTTACATAAGTGTAAGGGCACTTCTTTAGATTGTTACTCCCTTTATAAAAAAATAGAGGGGAGTAACAATCTAAAGAAGGTATAGGGAATGTTCTTCTTTAGACTGTTACTCCCCTTATGAAACAGAAGTGTGATATTCCTTTGTCCAAAAGTACATTGGACTAAACATCCCTTTTTATTTATAGTTATTTAGTCAAAGTCATTTATATTCTAAAACAACATAGGGGAGTAACAATCTAAAGAAGTTCCAGTGAAAGAGGTATATGGGTGCCCCCATGCTACTTATCAACATTTTGATATGATTCAAAACAAGGGAGACGCATGGGTGCGCCTCTTTATATTCAAGAAATAAGACGATTTTCTGTTTCTGGTCCATAAATATAACCATGTTGATAAAAGTAAATTATTATTTTCAAATTATAGAACATAAGGTACATCGAAATTTTCTACCTCACCGGATTTCGATTAATAAAAATATATGCGGGAAGGATTCAAGACTACGATACGGAATTATTTAGTCCGGAGGAATCCAAGTAATTGGACAAATTGCAACTGTTGAAATATTTACAGGTAACTGTGGACCTTCGTCAATTATGCATAGCAAATCCCACAGGCCGGAATAACCCCGGAAAAATATAACAGATCCGGTCACCGACCTCTCCACAAACAAGCTCTATTCGGATAAAATAAAACTTCTTTTACACCCATCCTTCTCCTAACAATATTTTCAAATGTAACCACATATCAGCAAAGAATTTTCGCTTTCATAAAAGCATTAAGATTAATTAACATATATATACTAGGTGTGCAATGCAGTTGTCTGCTTGCAATATTGAGCTGAGCGTGCATTTTAATCTTAAACAATAAACATTTTTGGAACGAAGTTCCTTATAGCACGTTCTGGAGCCCGGGAGTGAATCCGAAAAAAACGACAAAAATCACCTTCACAAAATAACCGTCACAAAATCACCGTCATGCAAAATTCGTCACGAAATCTACAGATGACGATAACTTGAGTAAACGTTCACCGAGTTAGATGAAATTTGGTACACATGTTCATTTTACCAATGCCCAGGCTGAGTTCGTCGGAAAACGTTATCCGCCCAAGCGTTCACGCGAAACGCTCGCGTAAACGTAAGCTTCAAAAGACGAGAAAAAGTGTTATTAAGGAAGCCTGTTACTTGACTTGTTTTGATTATTTGTGTTATATATGTCAAAAATGTCACTTTGTTTTGTAAATAAATAAAATATAATCATGTAAAATATCACCCTGATATAAGCAGAAGCTGTAGAGTAGGAAGCAGTGGCGCACCCACGGGGGGGGCTGAAGGGGCTGAAGCCCCCCCCCCAGAGCACCCTAGATCAACTTATATTAGGGCTGCGGTAGAAAAGAAAGATAATAAGAAAATGACAATTAATCAATAAAAACAAAATTAAATGAAGTTTTTATTATTTTAAGTTTGAGTTAAAAAATTTTTTTTTTGCCTAGGTAGGAATAGAAAGAATGATAAGATTAAGGTATTATTGCGAGCGGTGTCATGCCTGTTGTCTAATCCAGGGAGAATAGAGCATGTGACACGGACACCCCCTGGCCCAACCTTATCTTTATCTATGATACCATTATGATACCTTATTAAGATTTTGGTTTGATATTGTTTTTTCTCCCCCTCTATATAAAGATATGAAAAAGATCCCTCGAAAAAAACCTTTATCAAAAAAGTTCATTTTAAATATAAAACAGATATGTAGTAGGTTCCTCGGATTTTTTTCTCTCTTTTGTGTTAAATTCTAGTCATAAAACAATAACTATTTGGTTTTTCTGTGGCGTTCACACGGGGGGGGGCTAAAGGGGTTAAAGCCCCCCCCCCCCCCAGAACCCACAAGAAAATACACATACTTAAGAAAATACTATTTACTTTTACGAAAATATACTCGTGAAGAAAACAAATTATGAGTTTTTTACTTCCTCATATTATAAAGAAGAGGTATTGTGATGGCGCGAAAATTCGATTTTGTAAATCCATCAAAATCGAATTTTCATCACGTTTTGTTGAGGTCCCCCTGAGTACAAAAAAAAGTTTTTTAAAAAATGTCTGTTTTGTGTGCAGACGCGTGGAGCCTAAACTACGGGGCCGATTTTGACGAGATTTAGTATACCTATACACATCATATCTCACCCCAAAGTAAAATAGAGAAATGATTTTTGCTCCAAATTTAGCCCCCAAAAACTCTGAAAAAACTTGAAAAAAATTATTTCTCGTAAACGATTTCGACGATTTTGATTAAAAAATTTTAAAATGTAGTCCATTAAAATACGAATCTATAACGATAATAAGCCGTTTACCTGGGAAAATTCTAGTTCCTAAGAAAATAGCATTAAACCCGGCCGGAGAGAGGCCGGGTCCGATTTTTTCTTGAGGAGAAGTTATTTTTATTATAAATTTTGATAAAATATTAAATTTTAATAATCATGTACCAACGAAAACTCGAACACTAGTAAATGGAAAACACTGAACTAAGTAATAATATATAAATTCGTATAAGAGAAATTTCGTCAGTTGCCTCGGACCGATTTTTTTAAAACTGGCTCATAAGAAATATTAAGAAAGTTACGATTTAAATTTTACTACTTAATTTTTTCTTTTTAATTTATATTATTGCTAGGTTCGAACAAGTGGTTCAACCTACCCGTTCGAGTAGAAAGTACTAGTGCCTACTACTACGTTTACCCCCCCCCCCCCCCCTCCCCCCGGTCACAACTTGTACATCTTTGAGTCTGGGTTAGCCCCCCCCCAGAAAAAAATCCTGGGTGCGCCACTGGTAGGAAGAGATATATTTTATAATATTTTAAATTAATTGCCGGGTAGGTAGAAAAGTCCTATTTTAATCCCAACTCCTTTAACAAACATACTCTTTCACTTATAAACTCATCATAATCAACTTTTTTCTTATATTCAATATATATTTATAGTAAGACGCTTGCTTTAATTATAGAAATAATGATTTTCTTTTAATTTTGCCTTAACTTTGCTAGGTACAAACAGTTCGTTACTTTTAATTTTGTCTCTTTTCTAACTCCGCCATGTATAAGTGGTTAGCAATGTATACATACTTAGCACTGTGATTTTTGAACGAGCGTAGTGAGTTCTTCATTTCAGAGACTTGGCATTTGAAAAGTTTGTGTGTTTGTGTGTTTGTTTGTCCAACGATAACTGGCGTAAAAATTGATCGATTTGAACGAAATTTGGCACACAGGTGCTTCTAACAATTTGTCATAACTGTATAGTTTTTGGAAATTCCACACTAAACATTTCCAAGATGGCGGCCAATATGGCGGACGACTAAAATAAAAATGTTTAGTCAGCATAATGTGTTATACATCATTTTAAAGGTCTTTAAGAGAAGGAAAAGAATATGTAACGCATTAAATTCCAAACTTCATATTTCCAAGATGGCGGCCAATATGGCGGACGACTAAAATAAAAATATTTAGTCAGCATAATGTGTTATACATCGTTTTAAAGGTCTTCAAAAGAAGGAAAAGGATATGTAACACACTTCATATTTTCAAGATGGCGGCCAATATGTTTGGACGAAAAAACAAAAAATGTTAGTCCTTATAACATGTAATACATCAATTTAAAGGTCTTGAAATGTAGAAGAGGACTATGCAACTATTAACATTTCACACTTGATATTTTGAAGATGGCGGCCAATATGGTAGACAACTAAAAAAAATATTATAATCAGCATGGCATGTTATACATCGTTTTAAAGGTCTTTAAAAGTAGGAAAAGCGTGAATAAGCTAGAAGGCTATCTGCGCTCGCCTGCTAGACAGCATTTACAAGGCTCGATAAGTTCGCCTGTTTATTCTACAAATTGATGTCTAGATGCATTAATTAAATAGGCTCGCTTTGATAGCCTGTAAAAACTTTAAAATAAAGATGTCTACAAATGCAAGGAAATATGATAAAGCCCAGCTGTCTACTGTCTAGGCAGCGAGCCTGCATATGTGTTGAATAAAGATCTTCAAAACAGCTGTATAAACAGGCAAACGTAGCGAGCCTGCAATAATTTTATTTAATAAATATTAACTAATAATGCAGTACCAACAGGCGAGCGTAGCGAGCCTGCAATAACATTTTATAAGAAATTAACCAATAATGCAGTTCAAACAGGCGAGCGTAGCGAGCTTGCAATGACTTTATTTAATAAATATTAACTGCCAATGCTGTACCAACAGGCAAGCGTAGCGAGCCTGCAATAATCTTATTAAATAATGTGTTTGTACAAAGGCTGTAAAACCTGGTGAGCGTAGCGAGCCTGCAATAACATTTTATAAGAAATTAACTAATAACGCAGACCAAACAGGTGAGCGTAGCGAGCCTGCAATAACTTTTTATAAGAAATTAACAAATAATGCAGTACAAACAGGCGAGCGTAGCGAGCCTGCAATGACCTTTTTTTTAAATAAATATTAACTAATAATGTAGTACAAACAGGCGAGCGTAGCGAGCCTGCAATTACTTTTTATAAGAAATTAATTAATAATGCAGTACAAACCTGCGAGCGTAGCGAGCCTGCAATAACTTTATTTAATTAATATTAACTACCAATGCAGTAACAACAGGCGAGCGTAGCGAGCCTGCAATAACCTTATTAAATAAAGATTTGGTACAAAGGCTGTAAAACAGGCGAGCGTAGCGAGCCTGCAATTATTTTATTTAATAAATATAGCTGCAAACAGGCGAGTGTAGCGAGCCTGGTAGTTATATGGTAGTTATATTATTGTAGAAATATATCCTGGTAGTTATATTGAAAACATAGTACGGCTGATATAAGGACACAATTCTACGCGAGTTCTTTATGCAGCGCATCACTAGTATAATTTATATTTAATGAAAAATGTAAGGAACTTCGTTCCTACCGGGTGTCCCGTGACATCACACGTATTTTTTTTATTTATAAACAGCTGAAATCGGATCAAAAATAGTAATATTTCTAATTTTTAATTAAAATAAGCATTTTTTCCTGTTTTTCTATTTTACCCCCCTTTTCAATGAAAAAATGACAAAAGAAAATATAACAACAATAATAACTGTAATCTTAAAGAGCTTTCCATAATGACATGCATCATGAAGGGCATATACCCCGTACCCCTGTGTACCAATTTGGGCCATTTCAGATTTATACCTTCCTCTGGTTGGTTACATTGACCGTGCCGAATTTTGTGTGGATTGGTTCAGCCGTTCAGGATGGAACTTTTGCACCCCGTACCCCTGTGTACCAATTTGGGCTAATTCAGATTTATACCTTCCTCTATGGTTGGTCACATTGACCGTGCCGAATTTTGTGCGGATTGGTTCAGCCGTTCAGGAGGAAACTTTTGTACCCAGTACCCCGTACTCCCGTGTATCAATTTGGACCATTTCAGATTTATACCTTACTGTGGTTGGTCACATTGACAGTGCCGAATTTTGTGCGGATCGGTTCAGCCGTTCAGGAGGAGTATGCGTCCAAACAAATGCAAAGTGTAGTATAAGAGCTTCGCTTCGCTCAGCTCAATAATAAATACAGGGTGTTTCAAAAGTCACAAAGGGGTTGAAAGTTGTAATTACTCTGTTCCTGTTGATTTTATAGTAAATTTCTTTTCATATTCTTATAAAGGACATTAATCATGGAAAAATTCACAATTGAACAAACAACACAAATTGTAAAATTTCATTATCAAAATCAAATGTTAATTATCTTGACACGACGATCCTATAGTCGTCATTATGGAATCAGGGATTGTCTAAGTGAATCGCTGATAAGACGGTTGATTGGTCATTAACGGTCCTGGACTGAACCCTGTTCTTCAAATTGTCAACGGCAGGTTGTTACAGTGTAACAACTTACCCCGTAACAACCAGCCCCATACTGCCATTTTGGACGCAATCGAGTAAAGCGTCTACCCACATAAGTTCTAAAAATCTAATAAATTGTGATAATTAAGCTCAATGAACATTGATTTCAATGTACTATTTACTAAAGCTACATTAAAACAAATGAAGACTGCAGAACATATATTTTATAGCACCTGATTATTTTTTACTTTTAGGGTTTTTAATCATAAATCAGTACATATCTGTATAATAAAGGGACATGTCCTCAAGCTGATAACGGAAGAACTAAGGTTTCTTGTCCTTGACAGACTGAGATATGCGCTGTAGACCTCTCCATCTCAGTTCAAATTAAATTCACCTTGTAACAACCTGCCCCCGTCCCCTACATTATATGTACGTAAATTATAAACCATACATGAATGGCTGACTTATTATGAATTTGAGAATAACCATAACATTGAAAAATATCCGTATCCCATGTCCTTAAAGGTTTCTTATGTCATATGAAAATGATAAAATAAAACTTTAAAATAAAAATTAAATATGATGAAATTGGCTTCTTAAAACATAAATTATGATTTCTTACAAATAGACCAAATTATGATCTATTTTTATTTTTGACCTCAAATTTACCTAGTAACCTAGCTTATAGTAACTCTATTAACCCCTTATCTACATATATATTTCAGCATACATAACGGGTTATCTAGAAGGGAAGATAATATTATGTTACCTGATGATGTAATGTATTGAAATGTACATTGTAAACAACTTATCTATTGTATAACTGAAGTAGTAATTCTTTATCTTTAATCCTGATAGGTATTGTTAGTTTGTAATATAATGTTTAGATGCTATGTTACCTGATGATGTAATACATTGAAATTGACAATGTAAACAACTTATCTATTGTACAACTAAAGTAGTAATTCTTATAATTTATTCTATTAGACATTGTTAGTTTGTAATATAGCGTTTAGATGCTATGTTAACTGATGATGTAATATATTGAAATTGACATTGTAAACAACTCGTCTATTGTACAACTAAAGCAGTAATTCTTTATCATTTATTCTTTTAGACATTGTTAGTTTGTAATATAGCGTTTAGATGCTATGTTACCTGATGATGTAATGTATTGAAATGTACATTGTAAACAACTTATCTATTGTACAACTAAAGTAGTAATTATTAATCTTTTATCCAGTTATTATGTTGTTAGTTTAGAATGTAGCGTTTAGATACTATGTTACCTGATGATGTAATGTATTGAAATGCACATTGTAAACAACTCATCTATTGTACAACTAAAGTACTAATTCTTTATCATTTATTCTTTTAGACATTGTTAGTTTGTAATATAGTGTTTAAATGCTATGTTACCTGATGATGTAATGTATTGAAATGTACATTGTAAACAACTCGTCTATTGTACAACTAAAATAGTAATTCTTTATCTTTTATCCAGTTAGATATTGTTAGTTTCTAATAATTAATTTCACTAGAACACAAACAAAAAAAGTAATATTTAAAATCGTTAATTTTAATAACAGTCATATAAAAAATAACAATAAACATTATAAATATAACGCGAAAACTAATGGGTCCATTCATTAAAAAATACGAAGAATTATTAAAGACACACACGTAAATATAAGGTCAACGGAAACATGTAATCAGAATCATTCTTATCAAACTATCTAAGATAAGAACAAGTAAGCCGACATGATAACCCCCGTAGGCTCGCTTACCATGATAACGATGGGCTCGCTTACCCTGATAACACCACATCACCACGATCGTAAACCTGACAGCTTCAAAATTTATGGCATTGAATTATCAAATCTATTTAAATTATCAAATCAACTCAATATTTGTTATTATTAATTATTTTTTATTATAGCTATAATTAATTTTTTTTTTCATTTTAGAAATTTTAGGGAGATTAATTATATTAAAAAATCGGTCCGAGACAACTCAGACAAACTTTCTCTTATAGACGTGATGTGATGATGTATTTAAATTCCATAATATCTCATTTAGTTATTGTGATTGATTAAAATTGATTTTTAAAATTGATTGAAAAAACGTTTACAAAGGAGGTAAAAAATCACAGCGAAGAACTAGCATTAGGGTTATGTATATTATTAAACATATGCGTTATTATATTATGAAATAACATTTTTTTAGGGTTTCGTAGATTACTAAGCATATACGTTATTATATTATAACACTTTTTAGGGTTTCGTAGATTACTAAGCATATACGTTGTTATATTATAAAATAACATTTTTTAGGGTTTCGTAGATTACTAAGCATATACGTTATTATATTATGAAATAACATTTTTTAGGGTTTCGTAGATTACTAAGCATATACGTTATTATATTATGAAATAACATTTTTTTTAGGGTTTCGTAGATTACTAAGCATATACGTTATTATATTATGAAATAACATTTTTTAGGGTTTCGTAGATTACTAAGCATATACGTTATTATATTATGAAATAACATTTTTTTAGGGTTTCGTAGATTACAAAGCATATACGTTATTATATTATGAAATAACATTCTTTAGGGTTTCGCCACGGTCTTGCCTTTTTAGAGTTTCGAGGTTATCCTAGAAACCCTTAAGGTGGAGATACACATGCCGACAAATTGGGGAAGTAGCTTGCATGCCAAAAGAGGGTATTTGCCATAACTGGAATACTAAGGATTTTTATTTATTCAGTATAAGTAAAATTGCATGCAACCCACATTGTGCAATGCCTAAATGGCAAACTGAAGATACATTTGCAAGTAAAATTGCATGCAACCCACATTGTGCAATGCCTAAATGGCAATCTGAAGATACATTTGCAAGTTAAATTGCATGCAACCCACATTGTGCAATGCCTAAATGGCAAACTGAAGATACATTTGCAAGTAAAATTGCATGCAACCCACATTGTGCAATGCCTAAATGGCAATCTGAAGATACATTTGCAAGTTAAATTGCATGCAACCCACATTGTGCAATGCCTAAATGGCAAACTGAAGATACATTTGCAAGTAGAATTGCATGCAACCCACATTGTGCAATGCCTAAATGGCAAACTGAAGATACATTTGCAAGTAAAATTGCATGCAAGCTGATTCGTGGCATGCCTGTAGAGGCAAGTGAGAATCGTAACCAGTATCAGACTTGACACGCTACCGACTCTGTCCAGCATTTTTTACAACACACAATTCAAAAAAAAAAATATATGACGCAATTTTCACGTCCACAATCTGTGACCTACTGGAATGGCCGCCCTTGTAGCTGTCACATGCGTTTACACGTTCCTTTTGGCATGCGGTTTGCAGTCCCCACCACCCCACATGCACGTTTCATGTTAAAAAATCAAATTTCGTGCAATCTGCTTGCTTGCCAGCTACAGGCATGACATCTAACATATACATAGCTGGTATGTTTCTGAAAAATACAGGCATGTGTATCTCCACCTTTATGCTTTTTGTAGTTCGTCCGTCACATCTTGAATCATATCTCCCGACCTATTGTGCCAGAGATTTGAAATTTCGTTTAACTTGAACGACTTTACTTCTTGACTTTTCGTTTAACTTAAAAATCAAGTTAAACGTTTTTGCCTAAAAACAGGAAAATATTGCGAACTTCACAACTCAGAATTCAGTGAGCAATTGCGAACTGATAGCAACATAATAATATTTTTTAATTTTTAAATGGGGTATCATTTTAAAGGTATTGAACCCTCATATAACCAAAACAAACCCTAAAAAAGTCCCCTCCCGCTAACCCATAAGGACTCGTCCTAAAAGAATGGCCACTGATATTTCCGGAAGTTATTATAAAAATGTCAAATTTTGGTGAACCAGATTTTTATTTTTTGAAATTTTCAAGTGGGATTCAATTTAAAAGGTATTGAAATGAAGAACACAAATATACATCACGGTAATTTTACACCCAAAATAACCAAATTGGTGCATATCTAAGAAACCAAAGGTTAATATGCTCACCTTACTCCTCAAAAGTGCAACTTTTTATATATATTTTATATTTTAGTAGTTAATGATAATTATAATTTGATTTAAAGTGAAATATATATTTTAGTAAAATAAACAAATAAATAGAAATGCAGTCTTTATAAAGGGAACATCGAACAAAAAAGTAAAGGGTCTCTAGTCCTAACCCTCAGGGAATGCAAAATTTCAGAATACTGCTACTCTTCAGGAACTTTAATTTGATACCCCATTCAAAATTTTTAAATAATTAAAATATTTGAGTTTACCACATTTTTTTGAATGGTTTATGTGCATATTAAAATTTCAAAACTCAATCGGTTTTGGAGATATGAACCAAAGAGCGACGGACGAGTGATTTAAAAAAAAGGGTTTTTCTGAACCTGTACTGCCAAATTTGATCTAAATCGGCCCAGTAGTTTAAGATCCACGCGTCTGCATAGACAACGAAGATAAACTCGTGTAAATCCATCAAAATCGAATTCTCGCGTCATCAAACAATACTTTCTTTTTATATATACTACGTATATATGAGAAAGTAAAAACTGAGAAGTTAAAAATAAAAAGTAATTAGAAAGGAAAATAGTTTATATTAGGCAGATGGTAGACAAACAGGGTTAATCGATATAATTGCAGCGCCGGAAATAAACCAAGTGAGACCAATTAGAGACGACGACTAAATAAACATGAGTGACGGCACGATGCGTCCAGAGTAAATTAACACGGCCTCACCTCTCAATACAGTCGTCATCTCAAGCAAATTGATAATAAGCCAGTTTTTTTTTCTCCGTCTAGCATTAAAACCGGTCACCAACTGCAAATAACATCAAGCGGTACTTCTTTACATTGTTACTCCCCTATAATTTTTTAAAATGTAAAAATGACTTTGACTAAATTACTATTAAGACAAAGAGATGTTTAGTCCAATGTACCTTGGGACAAAGGAATATCACACTTCTGTTTTGATAAGGGGAGTAACAGTCTAAAGAAGAACATCCGTACACCTTCTTTAGATTGTTGCTCCCCTCTGTTTTATTAATATGAGAAGTAACAGTATAAAAAAGAACATTCCGTACACCTTCTTTAGATTATTGTTGCTCCCCTCTGTTTTATTTATAAGGGGAGTAACAGTATAAAGAAGTGCCCATCGAGCGACTAGGAGACTACGCAGGTCTTTGAATCAGATGACTAAATGCGCAACTAGGGTCGTCCGTCGTGGACGACTTAAGATTGTTTCACACTATAGAGAAAGTCACGGGGTGACCTAGGGACGGTCAGACCACAGTCAACATTTTAATATAATGAATTTCTATGGGTGCCTTACTAGGCGACAGGGGTGACCAAGCGACACAGGTACATCTCAGCATTTGTGATAACTGTGTAGTTTTTTAGAAAGTGAATGCAACGTATCACTATAGTGATAAAAATAAATCTAATTGCAAAGGCAAGAGGTTGGGTTCGAGTCCCTACCAAGAAGGAATTAATTTTATTGTAAATTTTGATAATATTTTTAGTAACAAACTAATGCAATACCCGACACAACTAACAAATGGAAAACACTTGACGAAGAAATGATGTAGATGAGAAAGTTAGTGTTTGTGGTAGTGTGAGTTGTTTCCAACAGATTGTTTACATTATATTGAGGTCTATAACGGATAGTAACATCAAAATCTAGACTGCCAATTAGTGTGGCACTTCCTCGCACCTTATCACGTACTTAATTGATTTTATGCTTTTACAAGCCATTATTGACAATTTTGTTTCATTGCTTCCTGCTTCCCCCGTTTTTACTTTCTCATATATTACTTTCTCATATATTACTTTCTCATATAAAGAGAAAGTATTGTGATGGCGCGAAAATTCGATTTTGAGATTTTGATGGATTTACACGTTTTAAGGTCCCCTGAGTCCAAAAAAGTGGTTTTTAAAAAATGTCTGTCTGTCTGTCGTCTGTCTGTCGTCTGTCTGTCGTCTGTCGTCTGTCGTCTGTCGTCTGTGCAGACGCCTGGAGCCTAAACTACTGGGCCGATTTTGAAGAAATTTGGCATACATGTTCAGAAAAATCATACCCCGAGGCGAAATCGAGAAATGAATTTTAGCTCAAAATTTAGGGGCGCTACCCCCCAAAAACTCTGAAAAAACGTGAAAAAAAATTATTTCTCGAAAACGGTTCCGACGTTTTTGATTGAAAAATTCTAAAATGTAGTCCATTTGAATACGAATCCAACGATATAAGCCGTTTTCCCGGGAAAAATCTAGTTCCTGAGAAATTAGCTTAAAACGCGGATGGAGAGATCCCGGGTTCGATTCCCCGCCGAGGAGAAGTTATTTTTATGATAAATTTTGATGAAATGTTCAATTATATTTAAATGCACATTTTAAAACTAATAAATGGAAACACTGGGCTAAGTAATTATAAACTCGTATATGAGAAAGTTTGTCTGAGTTGTCTCGGACCGATTTTTTTAATCTGTAAAAATTGTTTTGATCTTTTACACGAATTAAAGCATCAATTTTGCAAAAGTTAAAGAGCACAGAGCACAGACGGTTCAAATTAATCTGGGGCTGTCTCCGGGTTACTTTCAATAAACTATAAAAGTTTCATACAAATCTGAAAAGTACTTTTGAAGATATAGGTGTAAATAAATGTATGTTTGTGTGCATGTATAAGTGAAACAAATTTGCACAGAAGGTTGAAACTTATATGGGACCAACAATGGTCTAATTATGACCTACCATCCAAATTTAAATAAAATTGAACGAGTAGATTTTAAGATATATTAGTTCACAAAAATTGAGCGACTGACTGGAACCAAAAATGTTCTCTGATGTCTGAAACGGATTTCTGTCTTGGTATTTTTGAAATCGGAGACCTAAAATATTTTCGTTCTTTAGAACGATCACATAGCTTCCGTTCCCTCGTTTAGGTTGGAAGCAAAAGGGAGTAACAAAGTAAAACAGTACCGTAGTATAAAGACAAAACCATGACTTGACCATGAGTGTAGGTGTGAACACCCTAGACCGGGGTTTGATCTTGGCCACCCCGTGACTGTGACTATATTGTGACCGATTGTGTGAAACAAACTTTTGTTCCACTCGGTTTTATTGCGTATGTGCTTAATAGTTCACTGTACTGTGTAGATTATTTTTGAGTTCTCCGATGTTTCTTTGAGATGGATGCTGAGGGCTTACTGTATTTTTTGGAGAGCACCAATAAGAAAGCGGAAAAGTTCCCTCATGAATGAAATGAATTTCTGTCTAGGGGTTCATGATTTGTGAAATAAAATGCCATTCTTCAGAATGATAACGATGCCTCGGCAATAATGATATGCCACTGATTCCAAGCATGAGTCAATATACATATTAGTGGTCTAACTTAAATCTCCAAAGGTACAAATACTGAAATTATCTGGACCATCCTTGTACAGCAGCTTTTACATTTGCTTTTACTGATTTTCGTTTAAATTATTATAAAGAATATTTAAACACGACTCAAAGAACTAAAATGTCCAAATTTATTTATAACAAATTGTTTTATTTATGCTTTGGAAAATTAAAATGTAATAGGACATGGAGAGGAAAATTAAAATGATAATCAAGCTCAACTGACCAATCAGAGGAAAACTGTCTGCTACTCTATTTGAGACACATGGGGAATACCAGTATCTATTAATTAATGGGGGAAAATTCCAATCCAATTTCACGTAACCAGTCTCTGTGTTTAGCCTCATTGTCATCCTCACCCGTTTTGAGCTTCACTGCGTCTATTTCAAATTTAATTAACACACCAATCACTATATTGCTTGATAAGTCTACCATGTACCTAATTAATTATTTTTTTCAAACAAATATATTTGTCTAGATTTTTCTGTTTTTTTAAATTATTTTGCATTGTTAAATGCAAATACTCAAAGGGAAATACATAATATTGTGTGAAAGTTTTACGTATTTAGGGAATGGAAAGTGGGTGACATATCGATTTCAAATGTTGAAGCTCATAATCAAATAAAGTTAAATGAAAACCTTTTAAATATTAATGATTCGTAGCTGCTCTAAACATTATAATAATTTAGTTCTTTCAGTCACCGCTTTTAAATTTAATGCACAGCGCTAGTATACTTTAAATATTCTTATTATTTTCATAATAGAAGAAGAATTTTATTGGAATAACATTTAGCCAATGCGTGCAATCCAACAATGTTTTAATAAACTGGCTCACTTGAACACAGGTTTGTTTGTCATGTCAGTTGGGAGACTGTCTGTCTGTAGGCAGGTTTTCTGTCTGTAGGCAGGTTGTCTGTCTGTAGACAGGTTGTCTGTAGACAGGTTGTCTGTAGACAGGTTGTCTGTAGACAGGTTGTCTGTAGACAGGTTGTCTGTCTGTAGGCAGGTTGTCTGTCTGTAGGCAGGTTGTCTGTCTGTAGACAGGTTGTCTGTAGACAGGTTGTCTGTAGACAGGTTGTCTGTAGACAGGTTGTCTGTAGACAGGTTGTCTGTAGGCAGGTTGTCTGTCTGTAGGCAGGTAGTCTGTAGGCATTGGTGGCTATCTGTGGTCAAGTTTCGACAAACCATCCAAATTACATTAAAATGAGATTTGTTTCTTTTTAACTTTTGAAGACAAAGGTGTAAATAAATGTATATTTGTGCGCAAGTGGAAGAAAAACAAATGGGCGCAGAAGATTGCAATTTATAATGAACCAACACTGAGGTAATTATGACTTAACCATCCAAATTTTATTAAAAAATGACGACTAGTTTTCAAGATATGTTGGTTCGCAAAAATTGATCCAGACACGGTTAAATTGACAGGCAGAAACGAACCCAAAAATGATCCCTGATGTCTAAAACAAATGTCTCAACATTTTTGAAATCGGAGACATAAAAAATGTTCGTTTTTCAAACCGATAACATAGTTTCCGTTACCTTTGGTAAGCTCGAAAGCAATGAGTTTTAATTGGAAAGGAGAAAAGATCGGGCTTGATTCCTCGTCAGAAAGGAAGTATTTTTTAGAGTAAATTTTGATAAAATGGTAATAAATAAATTTAACCGTGTAAACCCCGAAATAATTAACAAAAGGAAAGCAACGGACTAAGTAATTAAATATATTTTTGTATTAACTTCAACAAAACAAATAAAAGGCTCTATTATATTATAATATATATATAATTAATTATATAATATATATATTATGAGAAAGTTTTGACGCGTAGTATTGGGCAGGTTTTTGATGTTGGTCGAGATCTGTAGAGTTCTTTGTATACCCTTATTATGTTTGGCCATTGTGTGGAATCCAACAATTATTAAAATAAATAGGTCTACTTACTATTATATTATCTTATAGTTACTAACAATATAGTCGTCCAGCTTTGTACTCCGACTTCAAAACATGGTTTTAGACAATGTATATTTTGTTCGAGCTCTCGCTCCCATAGAGTCGTGGTTATTCAACTCAGGCTTAATTATGTTTTAATAATTAATAATGAATCGTTTACATCACTTGCTGAATGAATAGTCCAGGAGATAACGTGCAACAAGTGTCTGTCTTACATCACGCTAGAATTTTGTGTATAAGTAAATCTTTTGGTGCCTTTTAAGAATATGTCGTGGTCGGCTAAGTTCGTCTGCGGGACATAGCTTGGCAATAGGCATTTGAAAAAAAACAAATCCAATGAGAGCGGCCTTGACCCGCCCTTTTGTTATGGACAATGTGATTTTTATGATCCTGAGTACTAACTTAGTTAGTAGACCAATAATCAAGTTGATGGTGGTTTGTCACTTAATAGGTGACCTGTTTGATTTGTAGTAATATTTGACAAACTAACCTATTATGTGACAAACTACCATCAACTTGATTATTTGTCTACTGACTAAGTTCGTACTCAGGATCATGAAAATCACATTGTCCACCGAAAAAGGACGGGACATGACCGCTTTCCACGGGTTTGTTTTTTACAAATGCCTATTGCCAAGCTATGTCCCGCAGACGAACTTAGCCGACCACATATTAAAAGGCACTTTTAAAAGGACTTAAAAGGCACCAAAATATTTACTTATACACAAAATTCTAGCTTGATGTTTGGCAGACACTTTTTTGCATGCTATCTCCTAGACTAGAAATAAAACACTGTAATTATAAAATATAAGATTATTGGTCTACACCACAATTTTTAATTTATTATAAATCTGACCAATTTCAGCCTCTAAAATACTAAAATATAACAGTTTATAAAAGTATGGCGGCTATCTTCCGTGACTTATTATTTCTAGACTGACGAAAAGGTGAAGGTAGGTGGCTAGGGTTTAGTAAATAAGGTCGGGTGGAGAATTCCTGGGGGGTTTACAATGGGATTAAGAGCTAGGGCAAGCCAAGCTCTAGCTCTAGGTGTGTGTGTAAAGGAAGTATGTACTGAAAATTACAGGTATGAATAATGACTACAATTTAGTTATGCAAGTTTACAAGAATCTATGAAAAACAGAGACTCTAAACATATCACAAAATAACAAATAATAAAAAAATCGGGTACGGGGTACCTCGAAACTTTTCCTCACATCAGAGGCCACTAAAGTGGCCTCTCCTGCTGTAAAGCAGCAGGAGGAAGCAGCATTGGACGTGGTCAGTACTTGGATGGGCGACCGTTCTTAACTAACTGATTTATTATCATTCTTAAAAAAATCCTTATTTTTAATACCTATATTGTTTTTACTTTTCCTCACTACTAATAGTAGGAAAAGTATTGTTTCCACCAAACATTTTTTTTTCGAGATTTCAACGGAATTATCCGTTTTAGGGGTTTTTAAGACCTCCTGAGTGGTTTTCAGCATGACGTATGTATGTGTGTTATCATCGTAGCGCCCAAGGTATTTAACCTAGAGAGTTGAAACTTGGCAGAAAAATCAGTCCTAACCTGTAGTTGTGCCGCCCGGAAAATCAACTATTCCCGCCATCTTTAACCCAGTTTGCTGAGTCAGCAAATATTTTAAAAAATCGTAATAAATCGAAAATGGTCCTGATCGAGTTGAAATTTGGCTCGAATGTACCTCTCTGTATGACAAACAAGCCCACTAAATTTCATTTTGATTTTGGCCGCCATTTTGAAGTTAAACATTTTTTAATTTTTAAACTTTGACGGTTAATAATACCGAAAGTATAAATAGGTTTTTGGCGTATAGCATATCGTTGGAACCGGAAAAAATTAAGGAACAAATATAAAAATCCCCAATGAAATTCCGTTAATTAGTTTAAAAGTTATAAGCGAATATAACTATTTATTAGTGCGATAATTTTGATGACGTCAAAGTTTGTTTACATCAGTCAAAATACCGCCAAACTTTAAATAATTAAATAAAATATAGGTATTAAAAATAAAGTTTTGTGAAGAATGATACTAAATCAGTATGTTCAGAACAGTCACCCATCCAAGTACTGACCACGTCCAATGCTGCTTCCTCCTGCTGCTTCGCACTTTTGTGGCCTCTGAAGTAAGGAAAAGTTCCGAGGTACCCTGTACCCGATTTTTTATTATTTGAAGTTTGGCGGTATTTTGACAGATGTAAACAAACTTTGACGTCATCAAAATTATCGTACTAAAAATAGGAAGAAATGAATAAGTAGCAATAGTTATTATTAAACGTATTTGACATAATTGTACAGATAGGAAACTTTATAAGGGGTTAATATAATAAATAAGATCTATGAGTAAATGAAAATAGACAACTGTTAACTGTTATTAATAATAATTAAGGATGTGTGTGTACTTACTAAGAAAGGGAGGGAAGTGAGTGAAGAGCTTATTATAGGGGTTTGACTAGTATGGAATTGTTTATGTCAGTTCTTTCATTCAAGCAATCAATGTGGCGATTACCTATGGCTTTATAGATTTCGAGGTTTTCTAATAAATCCATTATTTGCCTTTTTCACAAATGTGAATCAGTTCGTAATTTTTTTGTTTTGTGAACGTGTGGTTAGTTTCCAATAAGTGGTTAGAAAAGCTGGATTTATCTGTTTTGTTGGCCCATGCTGAGTAATGTTCTTTTATCTACGATTGATACGAAGTATAAACATTGTATTCTGTTTAGATGCGTAGAAAGTGATTCTTTACGTACTTGTTCATCTACTAATTCATTGCGCATGCGCGTCTCGTAGGTCTGAAGAATTCCTCTTCTTTACCACCCTAGGCTTTTCCGCCCTAGGGCGGTAAAGAAGAGGAAGTCTTCAGCTTTACGCATGATTAGCGAGTTTGTTTACATTTGACAAAACTAATTTGCTGTTCTTTTATTAAAGTAACTGTTTATATCGAGTTTTAGTGAAAAACGATATGAGTGAAAGTCACTTGAGTGAATCAAGAGACTTTGACGAAAATGTGGAGAATAATACTCCTCCAGAAATAATTAATTCGGCAAAAAATACAACTCAAGAATTAATGCTATCTTTAACAAGAGAGAGATACGAACTTACAGACAGCAAGTTTATTTTCTGTATTTATTATTTAAATCTAACAATCTTAGATAAAGTACGGTACGCAACTCGTGCGAAAACGGCATTTTGCTTTGCTCGTGTGGTTTTACTACCCTCGCTGTCACTCGGGTGCAAACTCCATACTCGTATGCAAAATGCTACTTTCCGCACTCGACGCGTAATGTACTGTTACACGTTTTGAATCTTTCTTCCGGTTTGACTTAGGTTGACACCTTTGCATGTGTCACATGTAAGTTTGTAGATGCCGGATTTATCAGCTGTGTCTGTTTTTTGTTTTATTGAACCTAGACATTTTCCGAGTGTTATGTATTGTTTCTATTTTGCTTATCTTTGTTGAGAGTTTTCCTAGGTATGGTAAACTCACTCAGGCTGGAGATTTCTCTGTTGTGTTAATAAGTTTTGTTGCGATTTGAATGTATGGCTGATTTGTCTAATTTGTTGCGTAGTACTTTATTTAAAGTTATTAATGGATTTTCGTTGTTTTCTGCTATTGATTTTATAATTTTGATTTCCTTATTAAAGTCTTCTTCCTCCACTGGGATGTTTATTGCTCAATTTCAATTGATTCAGTGTCAGATCTAGATTTTCGTTTGATGACCCCCCCCCCCCCCCCCATTACATATTCATGTTGCATATTTGTTGGTTAATCTCGAATAGACGGTGCCGTTCTCATGGCACTGATACTATCGATATATCGGACGGTTGATAAGTAGACTAATGGATATAATGTGTATATTTAGTGTCTGAGATATGCAAGTATATAATTACTTGGTCTAGTGTATTTCATTTAGTTATTATTAAACATTTCATCTAAATCTACCATAACAATATTTCCTTCCCGGCGGGGAATCGAACCAGAACTCTCATCCTTTGCAATTTTAACTAATTTCTTACGAACTAGCGCATTTTCAAGAGTCCACAGGTCTTTGTTGTACAGGATATTTGTTTTGTTTATTCGTATTTGAATGGTCGCCATATTAGATTTTTATTAATTAGAAGAGTTGGTTAGTACATCCCAACAACTCTTTGATTTTTATTAATCAAGGAATATATTTTTTCCACTTTTTTAAAGCGTTTTTACAGATAGCGCTCTAAAAGTTACCATCTAATTGCAGAAAGCTCAAGGTTAGTCTTCTTTCGTGTTAGATCTCAGCATACCTCAATCAAATTTTGACAGCTTTTTATACAAAATAAGTTTCGATCATCCCTGTAGGAAGAAATTAATTGTATTCATAAAAACCGGTTACAATGAGTTGAAAATGGAAATAAAATTATAAAAATTCTGTAATTATTGCGGCGCCCATGCCCCTTTAATGACTTGCGGCTCCCCTGGGCGCCGCGATTAAATTTTGGCACCTTGGGAACCACTGATTACACTTTTTACTTTTTGAACATTCTGATTCAAATGAGAGAAAAAAAATTTAACAAATAAATAAATAATTAAAATACTAAAATGGCTTTTGGGGCCAATTTGGTCTATTGATCAAATTGCCCCCCCCCCCCCAGATCCGTCACTGCTTCGGCTTGCCTTGTTTTCATTTTAAATGAAAGTGGAATCATGAGAGGTCGTCAAGCAATTAGCTGTAGATGGTGCATGAAGGACATCTCGTTGCGTTGGACGGCTGCCAGGATCTCTACGTTAAACAGATCGAGTTGCACGGGGGCTGTAACGCGAGGCGACGCACCATAAAGTATAAATAATCATGGTGCAGGGTCAGACGACATCGTCACCGTTTATTCCCGGAGTATGACTGACTGGAGGCCACGTCACTTCAGGTCCACCCCAACTAACTTGGCAGACAACGACAAGCCGTCGTCTTTCATTTTAACAACTTCGCTCCAATTTTCTCTTCACATGCTCTTACAGCTGGGCGTTCACTCAACGCGTTTTCACGAATTCGCACGAACGGAAAGGCTATAACACGAGCACGAGGTTTGTATTGTGACGAGCGAACCCGGCACTCAAGAAAGTGAGCCGGACAAAGATGATCTACTTCGCCCTGATTAAAGCCGCCAGTCACGTTGCGATATACCTGAAAAGTAAGCCTGTACAGGTAACCTGTACAGGTAAAAGAGCGTGTGTGCTATCAAATTATGGCATAACTGCACAGTTATGGTAGAAGACACGCTCCGGATCACATGTACAGGTAAACCGGAGCGTGTTTGCTATCAAATTATGACATAACTGCACAGTTATGATAGAAGGCACGCTCGACATAACTGCACAGTTATGATAGAAGGCACGCTCCGGTTCACATGTACAGGTAAACCGGAGCGTGTTTGCAATCAAATTATGACATAACTGCATAGTTATGGTAGAAGACACGCTCCGGTTCACATGCACAGGTAACCTACACAGGTAAACCGGAGCATGTCTGCTTATGATAGCAGGCACGCTCCGGTTTACCTGTACAGGTGACTGCAACGTGTATGGCCAGCTTAATGCAGGGTGATCAGATCACAGTCCCTTGCCACATCCACTTGATATGATGTCAGTGTGACACACATCTTTCCTACCATCACCAGGTATGACATAGACCAGACTATGGAGTACGCTTATATTTCGGCTATATCAACCCTCCCACATTATGTTTGACTGCCACGATTATCACAAACTATTTTGGGTCGAGGTGGGATTGTTTTAATATTTTCCTTTTATATTAAATGAGTGATGGCATTACCTGGTGCGGGCCGCATCCTCCCCTACAGGTTTAAACTTTTAAACCCTTAGTGAACAAAAAAGAAAAGTGATCCGATATTAAAGGAAAACTTAAGAGTCAAGGAAAAGCAGCTAATGAAAGAGGTCGAGATAAACAGAAGCGGATACAGGTTGGGCTGCAAGCTGAAATCAATGCTATCAGTGTCTGATAAGGGCTAGGAATACCTGGTTAGGAGAGCTGATAACAATGTGAACCAACCCGCAGCTCCACCCCACGTTATCAACTCCCAGCACCACCCCCTCCCACTTCTTCATTATAAGAACCACTTATATAAACTGCACAACTCAGATCAAAAGGAGCTCTTATCGAATATCACTGTAAAATAAATCTACAATTTAGCCTCTAGACTGCTCAGTTCTTCTTCAACTTATTTCATTCACGAATCCATTTTTCATTACAGATATTTTATATGAAATAAGGCATACAGATAAATACATAATACACTCTCGCTTACAATTCTCAGGTTGAATTGAGGGCGGAAATTACAGGAAAATTAAAAATTAACACATAATACGCACCCGAAACTCGGGAATAATTTTTTTTAGTGCTCACAGTACAAAAGATTCTAATTTTATTGTATATAGATAGAAAACTATATTGAGATAACCCTTCAAAGACCTAAATTGAATATAATATCTTAATATACTCGTAATTTTCTATACAATGAAATGATCAAATCACTTAAAAAATGTTCTCAGGAAAAATCTAATTCCTACGAAAATAGCTATACTCGTGGACAGAGAGAGGCCGGGTTCGATTCCCCGCCAAGGAGAAGTTATTTTTATGATTAATTTTGTAAAATATTCAATAAAAAATACGTGTGGTGTCGCGGGACACCCGGTAGGAACGAAGTTCCTTACATTTTTCATTAAATATAAATTATAAACACACTGCTAAGTACGTATACATTGCTAACTACTTATACATGATAGAGTTAGAAATGAGACAAAATTAAAAGTAACTAACAACTGTTTGTACCTAGCAGAGTTAAGGAAAAATTCAAAGAAAATCGTTATTTGTATAACTAAAGCAAGCGTCTTACTATAAATATATATTGAATATAAGAAAAAAGTTGATCATGATGAGTTTATAGTTAAAGAGTATGTTTGTTAAAGGATGTTGGATTGAAATAGGACTGTTTTCTACCTACCCGGCCTATTAATTTATAATATTATAAACTATATCTCTTCCCTACTCTAAAGCTTCTGCTTGAATCCGGTTGAAATTTTACATGCCTGTTTCAATTGTACTTTAGGCAATGTGTAAGAAGTTTTATTAAAATGGTTATACGTTAGAACGGAAGGTATCGGTAAAAACGTTGTTTTCTATATTTTAAATGTTTGGGTCCACTTTAATAAATTTAGCGATCTTTATCACTTCATAACAGTGTCGGTGTTCGTTTCACTAAAAAAAAAAATATTTAAAAAAGTTGATTGTCTCATTAAATAGATGAAATTAGAATTTTTTCTTGGATTAAATACGCAGTATTATAATAATATACCTAATAATATATTGAAATAAGCGTCAGCACAGATCAATTTTACTTTTAACAAGACCGTGATTATGTTTTCGATATTTACAAAACTAAGTGACATTTTGACATATAACAAAAATAAACATGTCAAGTAACAGGCTTCCATAATAACATTTTTCCCCGTCTTTTTGAAGCTTACGTTTACGCGAGCGTTGCACGTGAACGCTTAGGCGGATACCGGATACCGTTTTCTAACGAACTCAGCCTGGGCATTGGTAAAATGAACATGTGTACCAAATTTCAACTAACTCGGTGATCTTTTACTCAAGTTATCGTCATTGGTAGATTTTGTGACTGTTATTTTGTGACGGTGATTTTGTGACTGTTATTTTGTGACTGTTATTTTGTGACGATGATTTTGTGACTGTTATTTTGTGACGGTGATTTTGTTCGTTTTTTTGGATTCACTCCCGGACTCCATAACGTGCCATAAGGCACTTCGTTCCAATAATTAATTGTATCGAAGAAAACAAATAAATGGAAAACACTTGGCTAACAAATTATGAACTCGTATATGAGAAAGTTTGTCTGAGTTGTCTCGCTTTAGGTTTCTGTACGAAGTACGAAAAAAAATCTAATGGAACGGCTCTGTCTGTCTGTCCGTTGGCTTGTTTCAATTCATAGACTACTATAGCTAGGAACATGAAATTCGGCACACAGGTGCATCTCGGCATTTGAGACAACTGTATACTTTTTGGAGTTAATAATAATAATAATAATAATAATAATTTATTTCCACCATACATAAATACGTGTTTCAAACAATTAATTTTTTTTTTTTCTTTCTTTTTTTTTTTTTTGGTAGTACATCAAATAATAATTGGTGAGGGCCCTAAGTAAGTGTTAGACACCTAGAGAGAGGGCCCCGTCTCTAATACTATGTTACATTTTTCTCTTTATTTAAATTTAGAATTTATTTCTTAAAAATAAAATTTCCTTCTTCTTTAAATCTACACTAACATTTTTATCAAATATAAAAATATTAATATTGGTAGTGTGATTATTTTTATATTTTACTTTGTGTTCCATTATAGTTATTTTAATTTTATTTTTTATTTCTTTATTTTAATTTATTACTTATCAAATTAATAAGTTAAATAGTTAAGTTAGTTAGTTAGTTGTTAATAAGTTTTATTAGTTTTCACACTTAATATTTTTAAGATGGCGGCCAATATGGCGGGTGACTAAAAAAAAGTTTTTAGTCACCATGACATGTTATACATCAATTTAAAGGTCTTGAAGTGTAAAAAAAGAATATGCAATATGCAACCATTAAAATTTTACACTCAATATTTTCAAGATGGCGGCCAATATGGCGGGTGACTAAAAAAAAGTTTTTAGTCACCATGACATGTTATACATCAATTTAAAGGTCTTGAAGTGTAAAAAAAGAATATGCAATATGCAACCATTAAAATTTTACACTCAATATTTTCAAGATGGTGGCCAATATGGCGGTGACTAAGATAAAAGATGTTAGTCCCCATGACATGTTATACACTAGGCATCGCGTGGCTCTATCATTGAAGCGAGCGTATTGCAATAAAATACTGACTATTGAAATTTGTTAATCATGATGCATGATGAATGTTATAGTTGAAAATAAGTGGAAGAGGGTAGTGTGAGGTAGAGGGGGGGGTACTCGGTACAAAGCTTTACTTCCTAAACAAACCTACACACAACACGACTCTAAAGAATCTTAATCACACGTAATAGCTTTTAAACAATTATTACAAATGTATCACTTCATTACTCAAATACTACTGCTTGTATCAAGTTGAAATTTTACATGCCTGTTTCAATTGTACTTTAGACCAGTGGTTCTTAACCGGGGGGCCGCAACCCACCAGGGGGCCTCGAAAGGTAGTTAGGTACTAGGCAGCGCCGGCCCTACGCACAGGCAGGGCAGGCGGCCGCCTGTGGCGGCCAAACTCAGGGGGCGGCCGATGGCGACCTCAGTTTGTTTTATTTTATAAATTGAAAAACAAAATCCATAGTAAATACCAAAATGATAATAATGTGCGTAACCCCCGTACTGAGTAGGTAGTTAGAGATGGAGCCCTAGTAGTAACACCCTAGACAATACCTTATCAGGTGCTGTTTTAGTAAAGTAGTCGAGCTAATCGCATTTCGGGATGATTCTTGGTTACACCGGTGTTATTTCTTTTTATTCCTAAAAAAAAACTATCGGCTGTCTTTGCTATTATATGAGTACATAATATTTATCTTTGTATGTATTTTTATTTCTCTCGTAACCCTCCTTTAAGTCTTTTCCATTATACCTCATATCTTTTTTTTTTTTATTTATTCACTTAACTCTTTCTTACCCCTTTATAGCTGTTACATTTTCTATCTTTCCCTAATTTATTAATTGTTATACCCCTCCTAATCCTAATAAAAAAAATACGTGTGGTGTCACGGGACCCCCGGTGGGAACGAAGTTCCTTGCATTTTTCATATGAATTATAAAATCACACTGCTAAGTACATATATATGTTGCTAACTACTTATACATGGCGGAGTTAGAAAAGAGACAAAATTAAAAGTAACTAACTAAACTGTTTGTACCTAGCGAAGTTAAAGTTATAAATTAAAAAAAAAATGTATGAAAGTTGTTTGTCTCATTAAATAGATAAAGTTAGAATTTTGTTCCGGCCTAAAATTTCAATTTTAAATTTTAAGCTTACGTTTACACGAGCGTGTCGCGTGAACGCTTAAGCGGATAATGTTGTCCAACGAACTCAACCTGGGCATTGATAGAATGAACATGTGTACCAAATTTCAACTAACTCGGTCATCTTTCACTCAAGTTATTATCATCGGTAGATTTCGTGACGCTTGGTTTTGTGACGGTGGTTTTGTAACGGTGATTTTGGTCGTTTTTTTCGGATTCACTCCCGGGTTCTAGAACGTGCCATAAGGGACTTCGTTCCAATAAAAATCGATCCGAGACAAATCCATGATTTTTCCAGGGAAAACGGCTTATATAGTTAGATTCATATTTAAATGGACTAAAGTCCAATTTCAATGGGGCGGCCAAAACCCGTCTTGCCTGTGGCGGCCAAAAGTGTAGCACCGGCGCTGAGTACTAGGTATATTATACATATTTGGAGATTTTAAGGGGGCCGTGGTTACCAAAAGGTTAAGAACCACTGCTTTAGACGATGTACATGAAGTTTTATTAAAATCGTTACGTTAGAACGTAAGATATCGGTAAAAAGATTGTTTCCTCTATTTTAAACTTATAGGTCCGCTTTAATAGTTTTAGCGATCTTTATTAATTCATATCAGTGTCGTTGTTGGTTTTACTAAACAATGTTCTTCTCATCGATTAGATGATGATAGAATTTTTTCCCGTCCTGAAATTTCAATTTTAAATTTGAAGCTCACGTTTACGCGAGCATTGCGCGAGAACTCTTGGACGGATCACGCTGTCGAACGAACTTAGCCTGAGTATTAGTAAAAGGAACATGTATACCAAATTTCAACTAAATCGGTCAACTTTTACTCAAGTTATCGTCGGACACGTAAACGTTACACACAGACAGACAGACAGACAGACAGACAGACAGACAGACAAGATGCATATTTCGTTGAATGTAAGAAGCTCGCTTACGCTCGCTTCAATTATATTATCAACATTACATTGAATCGTATGAAAATACGAACAGTAACTAATAAACAGAAAATTTAAAAACGTAGTATATAAAAAGTTCTTTTTATTTGAAATTATTGCATCTGAGCTTACCGAAGGTAACGGAAGCTATGTGTTCGTTTTTAAGAACAAAAAAATGTTACGTCTCTGATTTCAAAAATTCCTAAAACAGAAATCTGTTTCAGACATCAGAAACGTTTATAGAACGTGGCGGCCTGTCTGGCACTCAATTTTTGTGATCCAACAATAATAAATAATATGCCAATTAGTGTGGCATATAGCTTCCTCGCGTCCTATTTCGTAGTATTATAACCTACAATAGTCAAATTTATATCATTTTCCCGTGTTTTTTAAATCTGTCAAAATTGTTTTTTTTTTTCTACATTAATTAAAGTATCAATTAAGTATCATTGAAGCGAGCATAAGCGAGCTTCTTACATTTAACGAAATATGCAACTTGTCTGTCTGTCTGTCTGTCAGTGTCTAACGTTTTCGTGTCCGACGATAACTTGAGTAAAAGTTGACCGATTTAGTTGAAATTGGGTATACATCTTTCTTTTACTAATACTCAGGCTAAGTTCGTTGGACAGCGTGATCCGTCCAAGAGTGCGCGGCGCGCAATACTCGCGTAAACGAGAGCTTTAAATTTAAAATTGGAATTTCAGGACAGGAAAAAATTCTATCATCGCCTATTCGATGAGACGAGCATTTTTTTCAAATAATATTTTTTAGTAAAACCTACAACGACACTGCTATGGATAAATAAAGATCGCTAAAACTATCAAAGCGGACCTAAACGTTTAAAATAGAGAAATCAACCTTTTTACCGATATCTTACGTTCTAACGTAACGATTTTAATAAAACTTCATGTACATCGTCGAAAGTACAATTGAAACAAGTATGTAAAATTTCAACTTGATACATGCAGTAGTATTTGAGTAATGAAGTGATACATTTATAATATTAGTTTAAAAGCTATTACGGGTGGTTAAGATTCTTATAGTCGTAGGTTTGTTTAGGAAGTAAAGCTTTGTACCGAGTACCCCCACTCTACCCCTCACTACCCTCTTCCACTTATCTTCAACTATGATATTCATCATGATTAACAAATTTCAATATCCAGTATTTTATTGCAATACGCTCGCTTCAATGATAGAGCCACGCGATGCCTAGTTTAAAAAGGCCTTGAAGATGGTTGAAAATAATTCGGGGCTATCTGAGGTCTACTTTCGACAAACCATCCAAATTTCATAAAAATCAGATGATACTACTTTTCCAGTTATAGGTGTAAAAAAATGTATGTTTGTGCGCATGTGGAAGATAAACAAATAGGCACATAAGGTTGAAACTTACATGGGACCAACAATGGGCTAATTATGATCTACCATCTAATCGTATAATAAAAATCGGACGAATAGGTTTTAAAATACAATGGTCTTCGCAAAAATAGACCGACAAATAGATACGGAACGAAAAGACTTCCCTGATGTCGGAAACGGATTTCTGTCTTGGAATGTTTGAAATCGGAGAAAACAATATTTTGTTTCTCAGAACGATCACATAGCTTCCATTACCTTCGGTAAGCTCGGAAACAACAGGAGGAAATTAAATCAATTTGACAATAGCAGTTTAAAAAGCTTAAAATCATTAAGCTCCTATGGGGTCTGAGTCCCGTAGGATAGAGAGCTTGGCTTTTAATCAGTCAAGCAAAGCAGTATCGGGCTTGGTCAGTAGTTTTATTTAAGAAGTTGGAATATCGGGCTTTGCAATTACGTATCCCTCTTTTCATTACCATGTCCTCCATTTTGGATTTCATTATGTCTTGTCCTATGCCTTTGATGTGTCTTCTTCTTCTGTTGTTTTCCTCACTAATATATTTTTGTTAGCCTGTGGTATGTTAGTTGTGAGGATGTTATGTTCTATGTAACTATGTATGTATGCATGTAATGTATGTATGTATGTAATATAAGTATATATTTATACAATGTATGTATGTATGTATTTAGTACATCTTGCAAACAGATTAAACTTTCTTTTTTTTAATTTAATCTGATATTTCATTTGTGGTTCGTATTTAATTTTCTCTGTTACTTTTTTCCTTTCCTTTTGTTTTTCTTTTCTTCTTTCTTCTACACGTGTATATATATATATATATATATATATATATATATATATATATATATATATATATATATATATATATTCATATTTTCATTTTCTTTTCTTTGTCTTTTCACTATTAATACCTTGGTTTTTCATGCTTGAGGTCCTTGCTAAAAATTTGTAAAGTTTTCTAAGCCTCAATGTCGTGATTCTTTGTCTAAACATTTGTTGTTTTTTGTTTCTGGGCCCTGATTCTTACGGTTCAACCCTGTATTTCTGATTTGAGTCTTGTATATTTTTAGTCTTATTCATATTTCTGAGGTTACTATTTTTCCAGCCACGTTTCATTATAATTTGTGGCATACTAAAATAAATATTTAATTTTTCTACAGCTTTTAATAAAACAAAAATAAAATATATATATATATATTGTAACGAGGCAACTTTAAAGAACATCACTAACCTTATATGGATATCCATTATACCATTCTGCGGCAACTATGGGCAACACCAAACTATTATTCTGCGACACTTGGTTATTTTTATTAAGTGGAACTATGAATGAGAGGTGAACGATAGGCGACACAACACATCGGGATCTAGGGTCTGACTGCCGGTACTGCGCCCACATGTAAACAAACCCAACTCCTTATCTGCTTATTAAACTCCGATCCCTTCAACAATAAAACCTTTGCTTTTAATTTAATTTGGAATAAAATAGATTATGGTTATTAAACGATTTAGAAGAACATTGTTTACGAGGCAACGACCTATCAACAGGGTACCATGTTGATGTTCGTGTTTCTTCCCGTCGGCCAACGGTAAGATGACAGCTTCAAAACAGCTGATCTTCTGAATCGTCTTCATTCTCCGTCTTCGCAGGCCCGGTTTGTCGAGAGTCACAGCCTTCTGAGGGGATTTCCGAGGATAATCACCCCGTTCCAGAGACACCTCAATAAACCTTTTTTTTTTTATATAATTAATGTATTTAATTAGTAAACCTTTAAATAAATGTATTATTATTACTAGGGAATGTTAATTACTATTTTAATATATTTAGTTGGTGTTTATTTAGGGAACATTTGTTTATTTAGGGAAATTTAGTAATATAATTAATTTTATGTGGTTTTCAAGCCTGAAGTGGCTAGATATGGTGGTATGAGCTTGGAAAATGGCTGTAGCATGAAGCATGTTTTTCTTTAATTTTTTTGTTTTCTGTTGATTTTGTAGTAAAAGGAAAAATTTAGAGTATGTAGTGAATTGGGTAGAACCCCGAAGTGGAAATAACAGTATTAAGATTTATGTTATATGTAAGTTACATTTCCCTTATTCTATCATCATTACTAGCCACCAAACCACTCGTGTACCTCTATTCGTTTTGTGATATGTTAATTCTCATAGATATTTATTATATTATTATTAGATTATAGTTTAGATTTCTGGTATTATTTTATTATGTATGTGATTTGCTTATAATTAGGAAAGAATTTGTTGAGACCACGGATTTTGATTATTAAATGGATTCTGATATTTGTTCGTCCAAATAATATTATATGTCTCTGTAGATTGGTGAATTGATGAATTTACGACTGATTAATTTAGATTTTGAGTTAAGATTATTTGGGTCAGTTACTCAACTATTGTTATTATTATTAGGTGATCACCGTTTGTTATTACTTTGATTGAATATTTGTTTAAGTTATTGTTTAGGTAAATATTAAAATGGAATGTTGCAATAAAATTTAAATTTCGTTATGATAATTAGTTTAGTACCTATCAGTTATTTATCCTTAATTTATCTAAATGTTAGCTATTGTTTGTTCAAGTAATTTTTTTTGTTTATGGTTTGATTGAAGCATTATGAACCCCTCCCAACTCCGATCGAGGTAGCCGAGGTTTAGAAAATCTATGTGACCGAGAATATTTGTCTTGAGTACGAGTACGGGACAAATACCTTATTAATTAATAATTAATTAAAAGAAAGATCACAATATATATATATATATATATATATATATATATATATATATATATATATATATATATATATATATCAACACAGTGCATGATTTCTAGAAATTGAGGTGCTGGAACTAAAACGTACCCTCTCTCCCCCCCCCCTCTCTTTAGAAGGGGGAAACATTTGAAAAATAAACGTTCAAAAACAGTATTTTAAGCAGTTTTAGACATAAACCCACACTCTTAGTGCAAATCTTTGTGCCGATAATTTTCTTTTTTTATTTATTAGAGAGAGAGAGAGAGAGAGAGGTCGCGGAACGCCTTTCCGCCTCAACTCGAGCCCTACATATACATATAATTAAAGTTTTGTCTGTATATTAATCAGAATTGCAAAATTTGTGGATACTTATTCAATTGATACATTCTGAAAACCAAATAAAGCATTAACCATTTTTTTCATGTCTGTATGTATGTACTCATCGGTGGCGTATCTATAGGCCCGCGCGGGCCCGCATTGTGGGGGGGCCCCCAGTGCCAGGGGGCCCCCAAATCCGGAAATAACTAGAATTACTATCCTTGTACCAACGCCGAGGGGGGGGCCCCAATCCTGAACGCAAGAGGTTTTTTTTTTTTTGCATATCGATTTTCTTTGTTGAGGGGCCCCCAAAAATTTCTTGCGGGGGGCCCCCAATGGTCTAGCTACGCCACTGGTACTCATATTTATTTATGCGTATGTATGTAAGTTTGTCACCACCGGTCCAACTTCAGTGGCGCAAAACTGGCTTCACGAGATTGATTAAGCAGTGGTGTGCGCAATTATGTTATCAAGCCTATTACGCACGTAGTTAGGCTTGGTTTCATAAAATGATATTGTGTTGAACAAAAGTTATTAATAATTCTATAAACTTAAGTGTGGTTGAAGGATGTTGGAGTTGAAGAAGATGGGTTTGGTTGAGGTGTATGTGGAGGTTTGCTTGGCCCGGGGGCGGCTGTGAGGGGGCAGTTTGGGGGGCTGATGACCCAGTTAATCATTGTGATTTATTTATTGTTTCCCGCTCAACTCACATTATTACAGTCTAAGATCATATTATGTTCTCTTAGTGTAGCACCTGTTCATCTATTTATTTCAAACAAAAGCGCTCGACCTACACATTCACCTGACCCTTTCATTATAATTAATTAGTGACCTTTCAAAGGTCTAGATTTAACCTCTATTTTTAGTTTCTGCTTACCAACGAAGGCTTTGTGAATTTATCTTATTATTCCGAATTGAAATATTTTCTTGACAAATATCTGTTTCAATCACGGGCTTGTTTTTTTGACTCGTGTCTGTCTAATGTTGAACATTATTACCTTAAAAACTGTTTACCCGAGTATAATGAAATTTAGATGATTGTCATAATTAATCCATTGTTATCAAACTTCTGCACCCATTGCTTTCTCTTCCGCATGCGCAAACATTTGTTTATACTCGTATAATATTTATATCTTTAAAAGTACATGGGTCATTTTCAAATAAAATGTACCTTTAGGGAAATCAATTTGGCTACTTTATAGAAAATTAAAATAAGCCTTAGATATGATAATATTGATTATTCTGACACATCAGGGACTTAAGATGACATTTTCGTTCAAGAACAGTCAGTTTTCAAATTCATTTACATATATATGAACATATATACATAAAAAATCACATTTTTGTCGTAATGAGTGTTACTATCATAAAAACGGTATTTTTTTAAATTTTATTTCTCTGTTTTTATGAAACGTTACTAAATTGTATGTATGACGTAAATATTCTCTTTCATCCCACCAGAAATATTTTTTAGACCTAAAATATTTGCAATTTTTTAAAAAAAGTAATAAGTGTTACATTTATTATCTTTTAAGGTTTCCTCAAAGCTTCAAAAATGTGAAGGATACGTTTTCAGTGCATTGTAATAAAAGTTTTTATTATAAAGAAGAAGTAAAAATAATTTTTCTTTATTAAAAAAATAGTTGGGCACGGCTACCCATAAGAATTTGTTTTTATTCAATAGCACCCAACATTATGGTAATAATCATTACACATTTATATATTGGACCTAGAAAAAATTAAATTTTAACATAAACTTTAAACATTAAACTTTTATTTACAATTGTTTTTACATGCGGAAAATTTAATTTTTGTAAAAACATTAAACTCAATCATTTTTTTTAAGTTTTAAAATATAGAGTATTGTAGAACTAACAGTATAGTAACACTCATTACAGGTAACACTCATTACATTTTTAACTTTAAAAAATCTTTCCTCAGAAACTATGTTTCTTAATTAAACCAATTTAATGTGAACTAATTATATTAATTAATTACTACACAATCATATTAATAACATAAATAAATGTTGATTAAAACTACAAAAAATGATGGTAACACTCATTACAATGAATAAAAATACTCATCATTTTTTTTTAGTGAAATATTAATTGTAGAGAAGAATAAAGTGCTATCAATCCAAAAAGTCGATGATTACTGATTTAAATGTCTTCTTAACATAAACAAACCCTAATCCCTCCTTCTTTCTTTCATACTCACCCTCTAATTCTGCCAACTCTAATCGGTAACACTCATTACAAAACCCTTGGGACAGACATATAAATATATTTGTTTCATTTTGTACTAAAGTTTTATTTTTTCCTATACCATTTATATAAACTTGGATATTTTATTGGTTAAAAAAAAATTATAATGGAAAAAACACTCATGAAAAAAATGAATACAAATCACATTACATGTTATCAAAACTACTGTGGGACGTAACACTCATTACAATTTTTAATATCAATTTTTTTTTAAGCAAGAAATTTTCACCTTGTAAGCCATAAAATGAGGGTCAGGGTGATTAACACAATAATAGACAGACATCTGATCAATAATCCTAAAGGTTTTTTTATTTTTCATTTATATGAATTTTTTTAGTTACAATAAAATTGTAAAATCTTGGGACAGAAAAGGTACATTTTATTTGAAAATGACCCACATAATATATACACGGTGACTGGCTATATATGTGAAAAAATGAAGTAGGTTGTTCTACGCCTCAAGGGCTACAAAAAACACTATATAAACCACGGGTCAAATCTTAACCGTTCTCCCACAAAATCAAATTTCATGATTTTTTTTAAGATTACATACCTTTGCTCATAAAAATGCGTATTGCACCAAAAGTATAAAAGCTAAAATAAAATGTTTGGCACCGTTGTAAAGCTGACAAAATTTCCTATAGGACAAATGTAATTTTAATTTTCTTGCCTTCAAATTATATGACAAAAATGTTATACAAATTTTATTTTTAAGAAAAAAGTTTAAAAAGAAAAGTGTTTTTGAGGTCTCATATCTTGGTAAAGAACCGAGCTCAAAAACTTTTCGGACTTCAGGAAAAACTTCCTTATTGACTAACGTTTCGATCAATATTAATATTATTACCCATTTATATGGCGGAATGTTTAGCAAGCTTCGTTGAAAGTGAAAAAGAAACATGTTTATTGCTGCTATTGTTGACACAAAGATGAGTATACTAAACCAACCTTGCTTGTTTTTAATTATTTACTCACCTGTAAGTCAAGATTTGCAACAATAAACACGTTTCTTTTTTACTTTCAGCGAAGTTTAATAAACATTCCGCCCAATGAATGGGTAATAATATTAATATCGATCGAAACGTTACTAAATAAGGAAGTTTTTCCTGAAGTCCGAAAAGATTAAGCTCGGTTCTTTACCAAGTTATAGAACCTCAAAGCAATTTATTTTTTTCTTGAATATAAAATTTGTATACATTGTTTGTCATGCAATTTGAGGGCATGAAAATTAAAATTGCACTTTTCTCATTGGAAAAAATATTCAGCTTTACAACGATACCAAACATTTTGCTCTAGCTTTTACACTATTGGAGCAATAAGTGATTTTTTTTAAGAAAAGGTATGCGATCATAAAAAAATCATCATTTTACCTTGCGGGAATACGGTTAAGATTTGACCCATGGTTTATATACAGCGTTTTTTTGTGGCTCATAAGACGTAGACCAACCTACTTTATTTTTTCACATATAACGCCAGTCACCCTGTATACATACTTAAATAATTATTATGTAATATTAATTATAATTTAAATTTAATCATAATTTTTAAACTTTTAATTTAATTATTAATATTGTATATGGGTGATTCTAATTTAAAGTGCAATTTTCATGTCCTAGATGAATAACTGGAGCGTTTTTCACATAATTGACAGGATTTCTCTTCATGGTAACTCAGTTATGCTTACAGAACTACAACCAAGCAAAAAAATAATGCGCCGCTTAATTTAAACACTACAAAAATTTTCAAAAGGTGATTTTGTAACAACCGTGTGGCTATCCTAAAGTCAGTTTTTCTTATTCACTTCACTCTAGCTCGTACATTAATCATGTTATTGAAAAACTTATTGGATAATTTTGAAGTGGGAACCTACCAGTTAAAATATGTGTTAGTTATTAAAAATAATAAATTATTACTAAATGGAACTTCAAGTTAAAATTTGTCTTTTAAAAAAATGTAATTACCATGGCATTATATAAATGTGTCCCTACTCTAGTTGTGGCAGGGAAATTTTAAGTATGGTGACGGATTTTCGCAATGCCGCAACACTGGTTTTCTTGTAATGGTTGATAGGGGATGACCTGAATCCTTTAGTTGAGAGCTAGCGCTAATTCCGATTGTTCTTCTAGTTGCGAACTCTTTTAAACGTAATTACCGTGCATGTTATTTAAGTCTATATTCAAAGACTTTTTAGGTTAAGTTATAGTTCACTGTTTAGGCTTTTAAGAGTGCTATTTAATGGTGTATTAAAATTGGGTTTTTATTTTAAACTTCTGACCAAAATATTTTCTTAAAGTGTGAAATGTAACAACCGTGCACGAAAAAGTGTAATTCATGTGCCTTAATTACCATGCTTTAAACTAGGCATCACGTGGCTCTATCATTGAAGCAAGCGTATTGCAATGAAATACTGAATATTGAAATTTATTAATCATGATGAATGTCATAGTTGAAGATAAGTGGAAGAGGGTAGTGTAGGGAAGAGTGGGGGTACTCAGTACAAAGCTTTACTGCCTAAACAAACCTATAAACTATACGACTATAACAATCTTCACCACCCGCGGTAGCTTTTAAACAATTATTATAAATGTATCTCGTCACTACGCAAAGAATTTTGCTTGTATCAAGTTGAAATTTTGCATACCTGTTTCAATTGTGCATTAGATGGTGTATATGAAGTTTTATTAAAATCGTTTCGTTAGAACGTAAGATATCGGTAAAATAGTACATTACGCGTCGAGTGCGGAAAGTAGCATTTTGCATGCGAGTGTAGTAAAACAACACGAGCAATGCAAAATGCCTTTTTCGCTCGAGTTGCGTACCGTACTTTATCTACGATTGTTAGATTTAAATAATAAATACAGAAAAAAAATAAACTTGCTGTATGTAAGTTCGTATCTCTCTCTCTTGATAAAGATGGCATTAATTCTTGAGTTGTATTTATTGCCGAATTAATTATTTCTGGAGGAGTATTATTCTCCACATTTTCGTCAAAGTAACTTGATTTACTCATTGTTTTTCACTAAAAACTCGATATAAACCGTTACTTTCATAAAAAAAAAAAAAACAGCAAATTAGTTTTGTTAAATGTAAACAAACTTGCTAATCGTGCGTAAAGCTGAAGAATTCCTCTTCTTTACCGCACTAGTGTGGTAAAGAAGAGGAATTGTTCAGAACTATGAGACGCGCATGCGCAATGAATACAAGTACATAAATAATCACTTTCTACGCATCTAAACAAAGATATACTGTTTATATTTCGTATCAATCGTAGATAAAGGTTGCTTTCTCTGTTATAAACGTTTAGGTCCGCTTTAATAGTTTTAGCGATCTTTATTAAGTCATAGCGGTGTCGCTGTTGGTTTTAGTAAAAAATGTTATTTGAAAAAAATGTTCGTCTCATCGAATAGATGATGATAGAATCTTTTCCCGTCCTGAAATTCCAATTTAATTTTTGTACCTCTCGTTAACGCGAGCGTGGCGCTCGAACTCTTGGACGGATCACGCTGTCCAACGAACTTAGCCTGAGTATTAGTAAGAGGAACATGTATACCAAATTTCAACAAAATCGGTCAACTTTTACTCAAGTTATCGTCACACGCGTGAACGTTACTGACAGACAGACAGACAGACAGACAGACAGACAGACACGGAGCATATTTCGTTAAATGTAGGAAGCTCGCTACGCTCGCTTCAATAAACTTAATTACCGCCTAAAAATGTGTAAAGTTATTTCCCATCTGTCCCGCATGGTGCAATATATCTGAAATTAGTCCGAGAACATTCCATAATTTTTTTAAAAAGTCAACATTTTCAGTCTAAGTCCAATTTTAGCTTCCAAAATAGCACTTTAAATTAGAATCACCCATGTATTACTTAAATGTGCTTATACATACTATTTTGTAGACATTTAGACAGTTAATCAAAATTATCACAGAGATGGTCCCACATTAATTTTTACCATCTGTACACATTTTATCTTTTTATATGAAATACTTAAGGTGTTCACAGGAAGCAGATCCGGGGGGGGGGGGGTATCCAGCTGTATAGTTAACAATATATTCATGAAGACTTGGAGAGGTATTCCCAGGTTTCCCCCACGCCGTTCAGTCAGGTGTCAGGTTATAAACAAAAGCAAAGCCCATTCATTTATTTTACTGTTCTGAAGGGATAATTTCTGTTGTTGCACGTTTTCTTGTGATTTAACAATAAACTTTTCAAATAGTTCAATTTACGCTGTTGTTCATAGTTATTTCTTTATTGAATGCTATACATCAAACATAATTTCAATCCAAGTTAATCCATTGACAGTTTATTATTTATTAAATTTAAGTTTTGATCTTTCACTGATTTCTTTGATTCTTTTGATGGATATCTTTAAAAGACATCTTTAAAGCATTTTCGTTTTTCTTTGATTGCGAGGGGCAGAATAATATATACCATTCAAACCAACTTAAAAAAAAACTAACACAAAACTAGAATAAAAAAATAATTTTGCTCAAAATATCGCAACGATTCTCTCCCTTGGAGTCCTGAAGTAAAGTATATAATGAACAAACCACTTATCACAGTAGTAGAAATATATATTTAAAAAATAATAATTACTTTATAAATTAAAAGAATGAGTTTAAAATAAAAACAAAACATAAAAAAATCAGGTACGGGGTACCGAGAGGCCACTTTAGTGCTCTCTGGAAGCAGCATTGGACGTAGTCAGTAATTGGATGGGTGACAGTCCTGAAAAAATTGATTTATTATCATTCTTCAAAAATAACCTTATTTTTAATAGCTATATTTTATTTAATTATTTGAAGTTTGGCGGTAATTTGACAGAAGTAAACAAACTTTGACGTCATCAAAATTTTCGCACTAATAAATAATTATATTCTCTTATAACTTTTAAACTAATTAATGAAATTTTATCGTTTTTTTTACATTTTGGTGGGTCTTGGGCAAGTAGTATGACCCCTGAATACCCAACCGGGCGGTGGTTCGGCGGAAGTAGGTGCGAAGGTGGACTGTATATAAGTAAAATAGGTGTAGGAAATAACATATAAGAGATAGATACTAATAATTATTAATATAGCATGAAACCTAGGAGATACAATAATAAAATAGTTGGGCTCACCTGGGTTTCCTTGTTTGATGTGGCGGGGCCGATTCTGGAAGTGGTTCACTGTCTAACGGACTTAATTATGCGGTGAAATGATATAACTAAAAATAAATGATAAATTAAATTAAAAATAACTTTTATAATAAGCGGTGGCGATGATATGGCGGAAATATAAGAAGGCGGCGTATTCAAGCTCCAGACCAATCAACACTACGCGACGAACGAGACGGTGCCGCATCGAAGACGACACTAGCGCTGCGGACCTTTTGCGAGGTAAAGGTTAGGCTACCCTACCGCTAGATAGCAGGGCAGCCTCCAGTTGGAGTCAAATACCTATCCCAATATCTGCTGGGTTCCATAATAAATAAAAAATAGGATAATATGAGTAGATAGCATAATATAAATAGTAAATATTAAAATAAGAATCCACCACATTTGTTCCTTAATTTTTTTCAGGTTCCAACGATATGCTATACGTCAAAAACCTATTTATACTTTCGGTATTATTAACCGTCAAAGTTTAAAAATTCAAAACTTGATAACTTCAAAATGGCGGCCAATATCAAAATGAAATTTGGTGGGTCTGTTTGTCACACAGAGAGGTACATTCGTGCCAAATTTCAACTCGATCAGGACTATAATCGATTTATTACGATTTTTTTAATTGTTTGCTGACTCAGCAAACTGGGTTCAAGATGGCGGAAAAAGTTGATTTTCCGGGCGGCACCACTACAGGTAAGGACTGATTTTTCTGCCACGTTTTAACTCTCTAGGTTGAATACCTTGGGCGCTACGATAATAACACACATACATACACACATGCACACACACATACATACACACATACAAACATAAAGACGTCATGCTGAAAACCACAGAGGAGATCTTTAAAACACCTACAAAATCTCGAAAAAAAAAATATGTTTTTTTATGTATGTATATGTTGTTATGTTTGGTGACAACCATACTTTTTCTACTGTAGTGAGGAAAAGTAAAAATAGAAGAGGATTTTCTGTAAGTGGTTCCTTAAGATAGAGTCCAAGTTAAAGAAGGACACTAAGCCCGAACTGATATTCTGAAGTTAGTAAATTAATACTTGGGAAATGGCTTCTCTACAGCATATAACAACCAATTAATAAAATCTGTTTCCAATTTAACCCAGGGATGCAATATGACTCCGAGGGAGGAGATAATGAAGATATTTAAGCTACAGCAGAACCAAGTCTCGGCTTTTTCTGCAAAGTCAATGTTTAACAATGCTTCTCCAGTAGCCGCTATCAGTTTCTAATTGGGGAGCTTAGCAAATTATATTTGATACGGGGCAGAGGGGGGAGATCTAAATATTGTTCTTGGAAAAATTGATTTGCTTTACGTAAACGAGGAAAATTGGAGAACACTAGTAACTAGAGAGACACTGGAGAAACCTAGTCTCGATGGATCGTGACCCCAACATCGTTTAATTGATCAAGACAGATTCTTCTAAAATTCTAAGGAAGCTAATGTGTACACCCCGATTTTCGTGTCCCCCCCCCCCCTATTTTATTCTTTGTCAAAAAAACAAAAATGTGTGTTAAAAGAACTTTTTTATGCATCGCATATTCTTTTTTTTTTTTTTTTTTTTTTTTTTTTCACTTTATTGAGTAACACAACTACATATATCAATGTTATAAGTGTTAATGATGCAAGTTTTTTTTCGGGCATTGAATTACTTGAGAAAGGTAGTAGTCCATTGACTACTCCTTTAGGCATGAGGATTAAAATTATGATTACAATAATATGAATTAGGAATAATAATAAAAGTAATTTTCAATAATTAATCATTTTCAATAATTAATCACATTCTTAGTAAGTCTCTGGGCCACTGCCTCCTCAAGCGGCGAGGTGGGTCATCTGGGATGGATTGGGAGGAAAGGATTTCAACTAAAGGATTGGTGTGATTGGATAAGGATTGGTGAAATTTATGGTATCGGGATATGGATAGGTCTCTAACAAAAGGAATATTGAGGTCGATATGGAGAGTGAGGTTGGAGACGTAGTAAGGAGCATCTGTGATTTTTCTGAGGATCTTGGATTGGAGAGATTGAATTCGACGGGAGTTGGAAGGCTTGGTGCGGTACTCTTATAGAAAAGGGCCCCCTTTTTGTTTTTTATACATAAGAGTTAATATCCCTTGGTCTAACTACCTAATAAGACAAAGGGATATTCAGTCCAATATGCTTTGGGACAAAGGAATATCACACTTTTGCATAAAAAAAGTGTGTACTCGGTTGTCAGAAGGTATATTAGATTAAAAAAAAGTGGGGGGCCCTTTTCTATAAAAGTGCCGCTTGGGGCTACCCCATACTTCTAGACCGTAGGTCCAAGCTGGTTTTAAGACTACATTGTAAATGCGAAGTTTATTATTTAAAGTAAGTTTAGACCTACGATCCAGAAGACGTAGCAGCAACTTGTATTGTCTTGAGATGTCCCTTCGTTTAGTTTTTGTGTGATGTTGCCAGGTGAGTCGTCTATCGAGGTTAAGGCCAAGGTAACGGACAGTGTTGGATTGTGGAATGAGGACTTGATTAAGAATGACTGGGGGACAGGTGCTATGACGAAGAGTAAAAGTGACATGTACACTTTTCTCTTCGCATATTCTGTGAGAAAAAAATGTCCTCCTTTTTTCCTATTTTTCAAAATTGCCTACTGACACATTGTGTGAGCTGGAAACGAATTATTCACATAATTGGCCAATTTATTTTGTATGTAAATTCTTCAACAAAAATACATCTTGCGTTTATTACGCACAAATGTTGCCTCTGTTTTTCTTCAAAAATAGAAATGCGTATTATACGTGAATGACATAAATTACCTACTGATTTTACAAACTTGATTTCTTGCTTTCTTATCGGTGGATAATTGAAAAATAACCATTACTACTTGCTTTCGTAAAAGATTCCTTTGCTTTTTTCTAAAGATTTTAGTAATAGCAGTTACAGTAAAAGAACATTTATAAGTTTTTGACATTTAAAGTTTGACAGGAAAAAAGAAAATAAGAAATCGAAAAGAAAAAATTAAACCGAAAAGGGAATAGACAATAGCCTGACTAAGGTGGCGAAGCAGATCAAGAGATTGCTGTCAATTATCGATGACAAAAAATCGCAAATTTCGGAACTTGTGAGTGATATGAAAAATCCTGGATTATACGGTATCTTATCAGCGGCCCTGAGCGAGCTCGTATGACTTAAGAACGAGTTACAGGGACACGTTGACAAGTTACCCGAACGGATGGACCAGGAAGCTCCATATCTCGCCAAGACTCAGAACGAAATTGAAAAATTGCAGGTTTTCATTGAGAGACAAAGCGAGACCTTACGTCAGTGTGATTCGACTGGGGTTAAATCCCGTTCTCGTGCACGGTCCAGTATTTCCGCCGTGACATCAACGTCTTTAAAATCAGCTGCTTCCCTAAAGATCCAAGCTAAGCTTGCGCTTGCTTTGAATAAAGATCGACTCGAAAGTGAGAAAGCTAAAGTTAATGCGAAAGTGCTTGCCCTAGAAAAGCAACTCGAAGTGGAAAAGGCTAAGAAGGTAGAAATCAGAGAACAGACGGTCTGCAATACGGTGCTGTCGGAGAGCTTACAAGAGGCGAAAGCAGTAGAGGAAGTTGAAGCCTTGCTAGAAGCTTTGAACATAGTTCCGGGTTCCTCCCTTCCTGAAAACAAATCGAATTTTGCCAACCATCCGCCGATTTGCAAATCTATCACTCCAGTGAAAACCAGTCACCGGTCACCATTCTTGGCAGCCTCGAAACCTGATGATGAAACGCTTGTTGGAGAGTCTTCAAAATGCGATTCGACGGAGAGAAAGCAGGCTTCACAGAGTAATTTGGATCCATTATTACCCCTTCAATATGAAGGGGATAGTTTAAACTTTCCCTTATTTAGAGAAACAATAAGATCCCACCTGGAAGATGGGATTCTCCCTGAAAATGAGAAACGGGTTTTCCTTACAAAATTTCTGAAAGGGGAAGCTTTAGAACTCCTCCAAACTAATCTTGGCCTGTCATATAAGGATTCAGTCGCTTTATTAGAAAAGCGGTTTGGAAACCCTGTCCAAATTACACAAGCGTGGGTAAAAAGGCTTACGGATGGTCCAAATTTGAAACTCTCAGATCCTAAGTCCATTTTAAAATTTTCTGAAAGTCTACACACTGCTTGTCGTGTGTTGACTGGGGGAGCCTTAAATGAAATTAGTAGTAAAATTTGTTTAAAAAAAATTGTTTCTCGGCTACCACAAAATTATATTTTTAAATGGGTTTCAGAAATAGAACATTTAAACGGACAAGAGACAGTGTGTAATTTAGCATCATTTGTTGACAAAATGGCGCGTTCGGTATCCCATCCGGTATATTCACCTAAGCTCGAGGGGGGGGGGGGGGTATGTATGTGGAAATTAAACGCTCAACCCATGCTAAAGGCTTAAGAAATCAAACTAATACAGATGATCAGTCTAAGAAAAGAGGTAAGTATACAGAGATTGTGAACACTGATAAGAGTATAGGAACTAAACAAGGTCACTTATTATCAGGTTCTAGGAATGATTTTAAGACAAAAGGCCCGGAACCTGAAAGTTTAACTGAACCTTCTAATAGTATAAGACAAACTAGTTCTAGCTCTGAGTCATGCATGTTTTGTTCAGCATCCCACTTGATTGATGTGTGCAATGAGTTCACGATACTTTCTAGGGAAAGTAAAAGGGAGTTCATCCAGAAAAATGGGCTTTGTTGGGCCTGCTTGGGACGAGCTCATATTTCGAAATACTGTAAAAACAGACTCCTTTGTAGTATAAAAGGATGTGGAAAATTGCATCCCACAAGTTTGCACCCACATGAAGCCGACTGCAACAACTCGATCTGCCACCACAGATCATTTTGTCGGAACTACATCATTTATTGTACCTGTACATGTTCACCACAGGAGCCGGCCAGGACATAAACGGACGGTTTATGCGTTACTGGACGACGGAAGTGATTCTTGCTTCATATCTGAGAACCTTAGACAAGAGCTTGGCGTGCAGGGTATTGCTACCAGATTAGAACTCGCAACTGTTTTGAAGAAAACAACAGTCGCCAGCTTGCGGATACCAGACCTGATTGTCACCAGCTTTGACGGAAAAAGTGAAGTTTCTCTCCCTGCTGCCACATATACGAGAAATTATATTCCGGGATCAGCTGATGAAATACCAACTCCAGCTTTGGCAAACCACTTTTCCCATCTGAAAGGAATTGCCCAACATCTTCAACCAATTCGAGAAGACACTGATATAGACCTGTTGATAGGAAGTAACAAGTAACTGTCCTAAAGCGTTGTGTCCTTTCGAAGTGATTAGAGGTGGAGATGAAGAGCCCTATGGACTCCGAACGGTTCTTGGTTGGGGAATAATAGGTCCCAGACCTAACCATATGTTATGAGAGCAAAATTCCCGTCGCATATCGATGAAAGAGATAATAATCATATTTAACTTGGATGTGGCTCCAGAGGAGAAAAACTTTGGTTTGGGAAAATCCGTGAATGACAGACGATTTATTGAAAAAATATCATCTGGCCTAGTACAGCTTCCGGATAGGCATTATCAGATGTCGTTACCGATAAAGAATCAGGATATTAAGTTTCCTTGTGACAAAGTTTTGGCCTTAAGACGTCTAATTTCTGTCAAGAAAAAGTTTGAAAACGAGAAGTATCGCAGAGAGTATAATATAAAAATCATGAATGACCAATTAGATAACGGATATGCGGAGTTAGCAGAAGATATTCCTACAGAACCAGGGTGTGTGTGGTATCTTTCTCACCATGGGGTGTACCATCCGAGAAACCCGGAAAAGATTCGCGTAGTCTTTCACTGTTCGGCTGTCTACAAAGGTGTGTCACTTAACAGTGTGCTGTTATCAAGTCCCGATTTGACAAATTCAGTCGTAGATATACTTATGAGATTCCGACAAGAGAAAGTAGCCTGTGTACGAGAATTAGAAGAAATGTTCCTTCAAGCGAGGGTTCCAGAAGAAGATAGAAACCTGAGGAGGTTTTTGTGGTGGGAGGATGGGAATACTCAACTAAATCCTAAAGAGTATAGTATGAAGGTACATCTCTTCGAAGCGTCCTCCTCACCTAGATACGCCAGTTTTGCTCTGCGGAAGACGACGGAAAATCATGGTAACCAAGTTTCCTTACGGGAAGCTCAATTTATTAAACGCAACTTTTACATGGATGACGGGTGTGGATCGGTTCCAACTGTGGAGGAAGCCACGGAAATTATAAAAGAACTGCAGGATCTTTGCAAAATCGAAATTCTTTCATCGAGTTCAGTTGTTGTGAAAGCAATTATTCCGACAGAAGATAGGGCCTCTAGGCTGAAAGAATTTGATTTTTCAGGGATTCTGCCAATAGAAAGACCTCTTGGTGTGGCATGTGCCGTTGAGCATGACAGCTTTCAGTTCAGTATCACGGTTGAAGCAAAGCCGTTCACTCGTCGCGGAATTTTATCGACTATATGCAGTGCTCACGATCCGTTAGGATTTCTTGCACCCTTTATTTTCATTGGTAAAAAATCTTAAAAGACTTGTGGAGAGAACATCAAGGCTCAAATGACCGCTGGGATGAAGAAGTTTCCGACCCATTTAGAAATACACGGTGTAACGTTTGTAAAATCATAATCATTAAATATAAATAAAATAATTAAATAATACGAATAATTATAATAATTATAATAATAACACTAATAATAATGATAATTAATCATGATAGTAATAATAATAAGTATATAATAATAACAATATTAATAATAATAGTAAGAATTGTAATAATAAAAAAATAGTTAATGAGTACTCTAAATTAATTTTATAAATGCTATAATAACGAGTTTTATAAATAATTAATATAATAGAATGCATGCATTATAATTATAAACGAAATAAATAAACATTGATAAATAAACATAATACCTCTTACCTTTTACCTTTCCTGTGAGTGTTTTTGTTATTCTTAGAATATAGGTTTATCGTTTGTATAAGAACATAGTTTGTATTGTTTGTAAACAAGAGATTAATTCTTGAGGATTATCCGTGAGAGATAAGAGAGACTCGGGAGGGAGACGATTGGGATTGCGGGAGTGACAACGATGAGTCAGTGGAGGCCTAGCCAGCTAGCAAGCCAGGAGTCTGTCTGGATACGGAAGCTACGTCGCGCTTAGCGGATTAACGACGAGCCTACGTATTCTGGTAGCGCCGGCTCTCCGACTCAACGGCACTGCTCCGACCCTACAGTTCTGCAAGGCTGCTCTCGTTCACCCACGTTTGCAGACCAGCTAAGTTTTAGTATTGCATAATTTATTATTTAAAGATTTAGCATTTCCTCTGCGCCCGTTTGAGGATTGATGGTGCGAAGGCACTTCTCATGGTGAATTCTATTAAGTGCGGGGAATTTAAATTGAAGACTTCTGGGATTAGGAGAAGATTTATACTTCTAGTCGTCGGGAAATTTGAACTACGATATTCCGAGTCTCTCTTTTAGTTTAGAATGAACTATTGAATTTTCTTTATTTTATTTAGAACTTTATTATATTATTATTTAGATTTGGGTTCATAAGAACCGTTGGGTGAATTTATTATTTTAAAACCCTCATTTGGAGTTTAGTTTTTTTTACTGTCGGGCAATACCTTTTTTTTTTTTTATGTGAGTCTTGTATTTTTTTTTAATCTGATTCTTACTTATGCTTTAAATTGTTTATAGGAAACTTTTGTGTTGATTTTACTTACTTTTATTCACGTTGAATAATTGCAAGATTAATAGCGTAAATTATAAATATTTACAGTTCTTATGTATAAACTGCTTCATTATTTTATTTTATTTTTTTTTGTTCACGCTCACTGACCAACTCCTTTATTCCTTTTTCAACCCACTCCCAACTGAACCTAGTCGGCAACCCCATTTTTAGGTAACAATTTGACGCCCAACGTCTGGGCCTGTTAAAGGTCTTTAATTTTTTTTTTTTATATAATATGAAAAACTTTTTGGATTGTAAAAGTAGATTGATTTTTTTTTTAGATTGAATATTTTATTTAGATTGAAACCTTTATTTGATTGAATTATTTTTCTGATTAAAAATCTTTCTTAGATTGAAACCTTTATTTGATTGAATTATTTTTCTGATTAAAAATCTTTCTTAGATTGAAACCTTTATTTAGATTGATTTTTTTTTAAGATAGGAAATTTTATTTAGTCTGAAACCTTTATTTAGATTGATTTTTTTTTTTTAAAGATTGAAACTTTCATTTAAATTGAAACCTTTATTAAGATTGATTTTATTTTTTAAATTAAAACTTTTATTTAAATTGAAACCTTATTTAGATTGCATTTTTTTTTATATTGAAACTTTTATTTAGATTGGAACCTTTATTTAGGTTGAACTTTTGCGCCTGTCCTTTTTTTATTGTTTACTTGTACAGGTTTGTTTATTTTTTTTTTAACCATGGATATTATTAAGAAGAATATTAACAGACTCGATAGAGATGAAATCGAATATGAACTGCGTGTTCGAGCCGTTTCCTTTGACTCAGCAATGAGTATGGATACTCTGAGGAAATCTCTTAGGCAGGTTCTTCGTAGAGATAATGAAGATGCCACTTGGACTGTTGAGAACCCTGAGGAGGAGATGGAAATATGTAAAGATAAAGTAAATATTTTACAAAGGGCTATAAAAGATTATTCTGGTTTTGGGGGAAAAGATAGAGGAGAGTACCCTAAACTTGCTGTGAAAGGTGCTCATGTACTTGGTCGTTTGGAACGCATTACATTATTGCCTGAGGAAGATGAATTGATTTCTTTAAGGGATAATTTGATCCGTACTGTTAAGGACTTGTTAGAGGCACTTAATTCTACAGTGCAGGGTACATTGTATACAACGGAAGCTGAAACTAGTAATCTGGATACTGATAATCCGAGAAGTAATAAAACTAAATATTCCGAAGAATTAAATGCTATTGATAATGAGCGTCCGTGTGCGAGTAACGTAAAGACTTCTACTTCTAAAAAGCCAATTAATAGGGTAATAGTACCTCTCTCTCGTAAAACAACCGATTCCTCGACAGATTCAGACCGGAATAATTCACCAGATCCCTCACCTCGAATTCGTAGACAAAGTAGTCGTACTTATATGAAACAAAAGCCCGTTTCTTCCTGGAATTTAAAATTTTCGGGTGATGATCCTAATGCGAGCATAGGTTCTTTTCTTGCGAGTGTACGAGACAAGATGGAGTCTAACCACATGTCTGAAAAGGATTTATTTAGATCAGCAGGAGATTTATTTAACGGTTCGGCACAAGCTGTTTACAGGGCTGCTCGTTCAAAAATATCTACTTGGAAGGAACTGGAAATAAAATTACGCAGAGCATTTCAAGATCCGGATTACGATAAGAGATTGCTGCGTGAAATTATGAATCGTCGTCAGGGTATTGATGAACCTATTGTTGTGTATCTTTCTAAAATGAATAATTTATTTAGTAGATTGTCCGATCCACCTCCGGAAAGAACACAACTGGAGATAATAGAGGACAACTTGTTAGGAGAATATCAAGAACATCTAAGCCTGCAAAGATATTCAACTATAGATGAACTAGAAGGCATATTATTTAGACTTGAGAGAGGTAGATGCCGTGCACTTAGGTTGAAAGAAACTCCTAAACGTTCTTTAATGGAACCTGAACTAGCTTATAAAGGAAAGCGCTCTGAAACTAAACGGGATGATCTGAGAGTTACCGAGATTCATGATAAACCGTTGGATAAGAGTTTTTCGGAAAGAAAAGAGTATTCAAGATACGGTAAAGAAAAACCAATTGTTACTTGTTGGGACTGTAAAAAAGAGGGGCACTACCGTTCCGAATGCCCTAACAAACAATCCTATAAATATTATAATAGAGCACGCATACCTCAACCTTCTAGAGTATTTCAGGGATCCAACAGAGATACTTCACGACAGGGAAACGAGTATGCGAAACGCGAACAGACCGGCACTCGTTTCGCAGATACTCGGGATCAAACCAAAAACCGGTCAGATTAATTAATGCGATAAATTCTATTTTGTGTCGTGTTCCGGGAGATTCGAGGCCGTACTTAGAAGTTAATTTGATGGGTGCGAGAATGTTAGGACTCTTAGATTCAGGATCAACTAAGACGATTGTCGGACGAGATGGTCGTAAACAGTTGTTGGATTTGGGGTTAAGATGTCGCCGCTCAGAACACAAAGAAATATTTGTGGCAGATGGACGTCCACACGAGGTAGAAGGTGTAATTGACGTTCTGATGGAAGTTGACGGAAAATGCCGGCTTCTTGAGGTGTTAGTAGTTCCAGAGGTCAAAAATCAACTGATTTTAGGGTTGGATTTTTGGCAGAAGCTTGGTATTGTCCCGGACCTGTCTAAAGGGACTTGGTCGTTTTCTCAAAACAGTTCCATCGAATTAGCCACGTGCGAGCCCCATCATATTTTAGTAGGTCGTCATAATCTCACAGATGAAGAAAGGATGCGACTTGAACAACTTGTTACTCGATATTTTGCAGAGGCCGGAGATAGTTTGGGTTGTACCACTATGGTCGAGCATAAAATCGATACTGGTGACGCTGAACCTATACGTCAGAGGTATTATCCCGTTTCTCCTGTCATGCAGAAACATATTGATGAAGAGCTTCGTCAGATGTTAGACAACGGGATTATTGAACCGTCAGAGAGCCCCTGGAGCTCTCCTATACTTATGGTGACAAAGAAAGATGGAGGATATAGATTTTGCGTTGACTTTAGAAAAGTCAACAAAGTTACTAAACGGGACGCATATCCTCTTCCTTACATTACTCAGATACTAGATCGGTTGCGGGATGCGAGGTATTTAAGTTCAATCGATCTTAAATCAGCCTATTGGCAGGTACCTGTTGAGTCCAAAAGTAGGGAAAAGACAGCGTTTGTTGTACCTGGCCGTGGATTATTCCAATTTCGACGCATGCCGTTTGGTTTGCACAATGCTCCTGCCACGTGGCAGAGATTGGTTGATAGGGTTTTAGGGCCTGAATTAGAACCCTATGTTTTTGTCTACTTAGACGATATTGTTTTAGCTACATCGTCGTTTGAAGATCATTTACGGATTATCACTGATATTTTTAAGAGACTGAAGGCGGCAGGTCTTTCCGTAAATCAAGAAAAGTGTGAGTTTTGCCGTCCGTCCTTAAAATATCTTGGATATGTAGTGGATGAAAGAGGGTTGCGAGTTGATCCGGACAAAGTGAACGCGATTCTAAACATAGCTGCACCGACGAGTAAACGAGATGTTAGAAGGGTGATCGGCATGGCGTCCTGGTATCGCCGATTCATCCCAGACTTTTCATCAAGGGTCGCACCCTTAACGTCGTTAACCAGAAAATCGACTCATTTTAAATGGACTGATGAAGCAGAGGCAGCCTTTAATGACATTAAGAAGTGTCTGATTGAAGCTCCTGTCCTCAGTTGCCCGAACTTTGATTCACCATTCGAACTACATACTGATGCTTCAGCGTATGGTATCGGCGCGGTATTAAGCCAGAGAGACATTGAAGGCGAAAAAGTTATCGCGTATGCCTCTAAGATCCTCTCAAAGGCTGAAAGAAATTATTCAGTGGTTGAGAGAGAATGTCTAGCGGTACTCTGGGGAATCGAAAAATTTCGACCGTACCTGGAAGGTACTAAGTTCACTGTCTATACTGACCACTATAGTTTGATATGGCTCCAAAATCTCAAGGACCCTCAAGGGAGATTAGCTCGTTGGGCAGTGCGCCTTCAACAGTATAACTTTGAGCTTATTCATAGAAAGGGTAAGGATAATGTCGTAGCGGACTTTCTTTCAAGATCTCCTGTCGGTGAACCCAGTGAGACTATAGAAGTTAGTATGGTTGATGTTCCTACTATAGTAAGCGATAAATGGTACGAACAATTAAGAAACAATGTGAATGCTAAACCCCATGACTTTCCCTTATTCAAGAATAGTAATGGTAAACTATATCGTTTGGTGTCGGATAACAGCCATGGTTCAACTGAAGATAGTTGGAAGTTAGTGGTGCCGAAGGACATCAGGAGTGATGTACTTCAGGAGTGTCATGATGACGCCACGGCTGGACATCTGGGTGTTTTTAAAACCCAACATCGGGTTAAAAATAAGTATTACTGGCCTAAGTTAAATATGGATGTAGCTCGATACGTAGCGAAATGTCAGGTATGTCAACGGGTAAAGTCTGATCAAAACGCACCAGCAGGATTGATGGGGAAGAACCGGAATGTTGATCAACCTTGGGAGATGATTGCCGCCGATGTGATGGGACCTTTTCCTCGGACTGCTAAAGGTTATAAGTACCTGTTAGTTGTAGTGGACACCTTCACTAAATTCACCCTACTCTACCCAATGAGAGCAGTCACTGGGAAAAATGTTGCCCAACACCTGGAGGACACCTTTTTGATATATGGAGTGCCGAGTGTGATTATTTGTGACAATGGGCCCGAGTTTATCAGTAACAACGTGAAAGAGATGCTCAGGAAGTATGGTTGTCGTACCTTCTACAATTCAAAACGTCATCCTCAAGCAAATCCGACGGAAAGGTACAACCGAACCATACTCACTATGATAAGAGCCTATATTAAAGATTCCCATAAGAAGTGGGATGCCCATTTGCCAGAAATAGGTTACGCTTTGAGATCGGCCAAAAATGAAGTAACAGGATATACCCCTAGCTTTTTGATGTTTGGAAGAGAGCCACAGATATATCGAGGCCACCAACCACTTGACAATGTAACTAATTTTGACCAACCGAAACGCGTTAAAGAATTACAGGCTATTTTTAAAGATGTTAAACAGCGGCTGGACAAAGCATACGAATCAAGTGCTCGTCGCTATAATTTAAGGAGAAGAAGCGTGGAGTTTAATGTAGGAGATCATGTTTTAAAGCGGGATTTCACCCAATCCAAACAAGTGGATGACATAAGCGCCAAGTTAACTCCTAGATATCATGGACCTTTTATTGTGACAAGGAAGATTTCTCCTGTAACGTACCAGTTGAAGAACCCCAACGGAGTCAGTATCGGTACATGGCATGTGCAAGATTTAAAACCATATTTTGAGTAAACCAATACACCCAAAGAAAATTCCTACGTCATTTTCTTTTAGAGGAAAGGGTGGACTGTAACGTTTGTAAAATCATAATCATTAAATATAAATAAAATAATTAAATAATACGAATAATTATAATAATTATAATAATAACACTAATAATAATGATAATTAATCATGATAGTAATAATAATAAGTATATAATAATAACAATATTAATAATAATAGTAAGAATTGTAATAATAAAAAAATAGTTAATGAGTACTCTAAATTAATTTTATAAATGCTATAATAACGAGTTTTATAAATAATTAATATAATAGAATGCATGCATTATAATTATAAACGAAATAAATAAACATTGATAAATAAACATAATACCTCTTACCTTTTACCTTTCCTGTGAGTGTTTTTGTTATTCTTAGAATATAGGTTTATCGTTTGTATAAGAACATAGTTTGTATTGTTTGTAAACAAGAGATTAATTCTTGAGGATTATCCGTGAGAGATAAGAGAGACTCGGGAGGGAGACGATTGGGATTGCGGGAGTGACAACGATGAGTCAGTGGAGGCCTAGCCAGCTAGCAAGCCAGGAGTCTGTCTGGATACGGAAGCTACGTCGCGCTTAGCGGATTAACGACGAGCCTACGTATTCTGGTAGCGCCGGCTCTCCGACTCAACGGCACTGCTCCGACCCTACAGTTCTGCAAGGCTGCTCTCGTTCACCCACGTTTGCAGACCAGCTAAGTTTTAGTATTGCATAATTTATTATTTAAAGATTTAGCATTTCCTCTGCGCCCGTTTGAGGATTGATGGTGCGAAGGCACTTCTCATGGTGAATTCTATTAAGTGCGGGGAATTTAAATTGAAGACTTCTGGGATTAGGAGAAGATTTATACTTCTAGTCGTCGGGAAATTTGAACTACGATATTCCGAGTCTCTCTTTTAGTTTAGAATGAACTATTGAATTTTCTTTATTTTATTTAGAACTTTATTATATTATTATTTAGATTTGGGTTCATAAGAACCGTTGGGTGAATTTATTATTTTAAAACCCTCATTTGGAGTTTAGTTTTTTTTACTGTCGGGCAATACCTTTTTTTTTTTTTATGTGAGTCTTGTATTTTTTTTTAATCTGATTCTTACTTATGCTTTAAATTGTTTATAGGAAACTTTTGTGTTGATTTTACTTACTTTTATTCACGTTGAATAATTGCAAGATTAATAGCGTAAATTATAAATATTTACAGTTCTTATGTATAAACTGCTTCATTATTTTATTTTATTTTTTTTTGTTCACGCTCACTGACCAACTCCTTTATTCCTTTTTCAACCCACTCCCAACTGAACCTAGTCGGCAACCCCATTTTTAGGTAACAACGGGACAGGTGGCATAGTGCTTCAAGATGTTTTATACCACTGGATACTAAGCCCATTGAGAATATTAAATTGCTTCTATTGTGTGATGCATCCACTTCACCATATTGTTTTACATTATATTTAAGAATTGTTTATGATAGAGGAAAGGTTCATTGTAGCTTCGTCTTAGGTAAAGTCAGAGTATGAACCTCAGAAGATATAATGATGTGGAACTGCCTGCTGCTGTTTCGGAAACAAGAACCAGCGAAGCTAAGCAACGAGAACTAGATTACCCGGTAGCTAGGTACTTCTAGACAAACAGTAAAGTAGTTCTAGGAACCAAAATCATCACCATAGAACTCAGTCCGGCATGATCATCAAGCTAAAGAACCCGAAGTAAGATCAACTGTGACCAGAGAAATAATAACGACGCGTAAGACTCTTCGTGGTTATTGGTCTTGGTTTATCGTTTTAAGAAATCTATTGCACTAGACACAAGAATTCCAAAATCTACCCTCAGGCATCAGAAGAACTTCAAACAGCAAAATGAATGAAAAGTAAGAGTAATTTGCGCATTGAGGATATTGTGATCGTAGATGTTCAACCTTCGGATGATGGGGGTAGTTCGTTCGGTTACCATTTTCCGTGGGAGTTCTAAATTAAAAAGGCCCTAAACTAAAAGGTGGGCCTTATTTTATTTTCATTATAATTTTAATTTGGGGGATCTGGAGAAATCCTACTTACTTTTTATTTTTTTATTATTTTAGTTTTAAATTTCCGTGTAGGTCTTTTGTCTGAAACTTATAATAATATGACCAATCCGTTTTTTTTTTGTTTTGTGTGGTTTTGCTAAGGTACGCCATGCTGGTTCTGACCTAGGCAGAGGCTTTGGAACGGCGTGGAGGCCGGCGGCTTTGGCCGTGAGGCCGAACCTCAAAAAAGAAAATGTTTAATGTTCAGATATGGATTTTTAAATTAAGTTCAGTAGTGTTTTACGTTAAGTTTTGCTAGCAGTTCTCCTCAAATGGTTTTTTTCTCAAATTCAGAACTTCTCCAAAACCCTTCATGTGAAGGTAAGCTTTCTTTCTTTTTGGCCGCACATGGTGGCACCATTTCTTTCTTTCGTAATATTCAGTTTTTTTCCTTATAGTAATGTTTTCCTTTTTATTTAATTTTAGGGTGTTTAATCTGGGGCCGAAGTGGTCTAACTATATCAACCAGATTCTCGCTATCAACCATATAACTACGACTTTATATTTAGTTTTAGATACAGGTCATTCAGTCAATATAATTTTTGTATGTAATGGGTTGGTTCTTATCCCATACAGAAAAGAACCTGGCGCCTAAATAGCAATAGATTTTTTTTTCCTGTAATGTTTTTTTTTTAATTATTATTATTATTATTTTTTTTTTTTCACTATAAACCCACTCCCTACTGAGTTGGGCATAAAATAAATTAAAGTACTTGTTACAAACTCTAGTGCAAACGCAGTTTCGGGCGTCGGTTTGCATAGGGCCTTATCAATGGCATCAGAAAAGAAGTGTGGAAAGCTGCGGTGGTGTCTCGACAGTGGATGTACGTCGCACATGTGCTCGTCAGAAGAAATTATGGAACATCCAAGACCTATAAGAAATGAAAAGGTTTGTCTAGCCGATAAGTCACAAACACATGTTGTAGCAAAAGGGTCAGTGAGATTAAATTTTAAAGTTGGAAACATCGATCGAGCAATGACATTAAGTAATACGCTCTGTGTTCCAAGCTTAAAAACAAATCTTATTTCAGTTAGTAAAATAACCGACCTTGGGTATCACGTGATCTTTAAAAAGAAAAATGCCCTAGTATTAGATAAATTTAATAACGTGATAATGGAAGCTGTTCGTGAAAATGAACTTTATTTACTTGAAGAGAATAATAATAAAGTGTCGGCAGCGAGTAATAATGCTACAAAATCTTATTTACAAACCTGGCATGAAAGATTCGGTCATTTGAACGAAGCTGACCTAAAGAAACTCGGGAAAAAGAAGCTAGTGCTCGGATTAAAGAATCCTCAAGGTTCCTTGTTGCCATGTGAAACGTGCGCGAAAGGAAAAATGTCCCAACTGCCGTTTCCCAAGGGATCTAGTAACAGGGCGAGCCAACTTCTAGAGGTAGTACACTCGGACATATGTGGGCCGATGAAGAGCGAGTCTTTGGGCAGAGCAAAATATTTCTTAACTTTTACGGACGACTTCTCGAGGTGGACTCAAGTTAGATTTTTAAAGAAAAAGAGTGAAGCTCTTGAAGCTTTTAAGAAATTTAAACTTGAAGCTGAAAACCAAACTGGTTACAAAATCAAGTTCAGTCAGATAACGGAGGTGAGTACTTATCACGTGAGTTTACGGATTTTGTGGAGAAGTCTGGCATTAAAAGACGACTGACTGTGGCACACACCCCTGAACAGAATGGAGTTGCGGAACGTGTAAATAGGATATACCTCGACATGGCAAGATGTATGTTAATAGATTCAGGGCTTCCTGACAAATTTTGGGCGGAAGCAATCGCAACGGCGTGCCATATCAGAAACCGGTGTTCGGTGTCCGGCGACTGCAATAAAAGGTGGAGTTCCTTACACTAAATGGACTGGAAGAAGAGCTACGGTGGCGTACTTTAGAACCTTTGGTAGTCAGGCTTACTCTATCGACAAAAGGCCTAACAAAGGGAAGTTCCAGCCAAGGTCTCAACCCTGTACCTTAATTGGTTACTCGGAAGAGAGTAAAGCTTACAGGGTGTGGCTAACCGAAGAAAAAGGAGTTCGGGTGAGCCGTGCTGTAAGGTTCGTTAATGAGAGTCCATCTAAGATAATAAAGCGATGCAGTGAAGATCTTGAACAGAAGCCGGTACAACCACTTATACTTGAGTATATGCAACAAGAAAACGTGGTGAGCCGTCAAGGTAATGATACGACTACAGAACCTGAAATGAAGAGGGGAGAGGGAGACCAAAATTAATTCGGACTGGTCAAAAAGGTAGACCAAAGAAACAATATAATATGGTGCCCTTAGATGAAGATGACCTTAGTGAAGAAGGAAAAGATGAGTCAGATGAAGAAGAGGACGTCACTGATTTAGCTTCTAACCACCATCTAGATGAAGAGGGGGAAGATGAGTTTACCGAAGATGTGAACTCGGTAGAAGAACCAGATAATCCTCTCGATGATGGTATTGTTGATACGAATGCACCCGATTGGAAGGATGCGATCACTAATGAATTCATCTCTCTAATCAAAAACAAAACTTGGACAGTGTGCGATCGGCCGGCTGATAGAAAATATATCGGTAGTAGTTTGGTATTAAAGACTAAGTACAAGCCGGATGGTAGCATTGATCGCAGGAAAGCTAGACTGGTAGCTAAGGGATACTCACAACGTCCCGGAGTTGGCTTCAATGAGACCTTTGCTCCAGTGATTCGTCTTAGTACATTGAGAACGATGATGGCTCTAGCGGTGGAACTGGACATGGAAGTTCACCAGTTGGATGTTGAAACCGCGTATTTAAACTGTAATTTGGAGGAAGAAATTTATATGGAGGTCCCTGAAAAGTTGCCGGAGATTTTAGAAGATCTCGTTAAACATAAGGAAAAGGCCATCAGTGAAGACGCTAAGAAGATGCTTTTAAAATTAAAGAAGGGAAACCAAGTTTGTGAATTAAAGAAATCGCTTTATGGGTTGAAGCAGTCGGGCAGACAATGGTATAAAAAGCTTCATTTCGCTTTGCTCGATATAGGTCTAACTCCTACTGACGCCGATCCTTGTCTGTATTTTAAGCGCAGTGGAAGTGATGTTTTGCTAATTGGAGTGTATGTAGACGACCTGTTAATAGCTTCTCACAACCCATCAAAGATTAAAGACATGAAGAAACGTCTAAATAAAATGTTCAGGATGAAAGATATATAAGGAATCCTGAATTATTGTCTTGGCATAGAGTTTAAATGTGTTAAGAACACAATTTCTCTATCGCAGAAGAAATATGTCGATGATATTCTCGAGAAATATGAGATGAAAGACTGTAAGCCAGTGTCAACGCCTCTCGAAGCCGGGAATAAACTAGAGAAGCCGAATGTTCAGTCTCAAGAGATCATGAATAAGTACCCATTCCGGTCACTTATTGGTTCACTGATGTATCTCGCAGTGGCCATTCGTCCTGACATTGCTTACGCCGTTAGTTCGCTGAGTCAGTTCAATAGTTGTTACGACGAACGCCACTGGAAGGCAGCTAAAAGGATGCTGCGATATATTAAAGGGACTCAAGAAACAGGCTTAGAGTTTTCAATATGCGGAAAACCAATAGGTGGGTACGCGGATGCTGATTGGGGTAGCTGTAACGTAGACCGAAGATCATACTCCGGAGTAAACCCGGATATGGGTTTACCTTAGGTGGTGCCGCAATTGCCTGGGAGGCCCGGAAACAACGGACGGTTGCGCTTTCAAGCGTCAAAGCCGAATATATGGCGTTGACGGATGCAGCCAAAGAGGCTATATACCTCAGAAGACTGATGTATCAAATTGGAAAACCAATACCGTCATCATAGTGAAGAGTGACAGCCAAGGAGCGCAGAGATTGGCACGGAACCCCGTACATCACTCTAGAACAAAGCATATTGACATCAGGGAACACTTCATCCGTCAAGCTATGGAGAGTAAGGATGTCCAGCTGGAATACCTAACTACAAAGGAGATGCCCGCGGATATACTTACTAAACCACTTGTACGAGACAAACATCAATCGTGCTGCAAGAAGATAGGTCTTGCTACAATTGGCGAAGTCTGCGGTTGAGAGGGGGTGTTAAACCTGGAAAGTGATTCAACCTGGGTTTCGCCGGTGTTGTTGTTTTGTTGTTAAATGATTATTGAGTCTTGTTGTGACACTCGTTCAAAATATACGTTTTTTTAAATTCTTGTGAGTTAAAGCCCCTTGTTACTTCATTACTTATTGACTCTTATCCGTAAGATCCATAGGACTTTACAACAGAATTCACTAAAATCTTTAATTTTATCATGATAAAATACTGCGGCCTGATTACCGAGAATTATTTTTATTTTAATGTTGTCCTCAAAGGCAACCCCGTATTATTGTAATCAGATGTATTACTATATTTCTCTTAAAGACAAGAATATTATTAAGGAGAATTTTCTTTAAGTTTTTTTTTTAGAATATTAGATTAGTACGGACGCTAGTTACTAAATCATTTACTGCTACCGTTACCGTTTCCAGTTTTTACTCGAGTTATTCATTAATCAGTTCTGTGTTTTAGATAATAATTTTCATTATTACTTAGATTTTTTCTTTCTACCTTATTATTTAAATATTGCTCTCGTTGGCAAGACTGAAATGATTCCAAGAAGGTGATTTAGTGCTGCTGAAAAACTAATTAATACCTATACTAAATATATATAAAATTGTAATTTTTTTCTCTTAAAAATACCTAAATAACAATAAATTTAAACAAGTAAGGCACGCTTCACGTAAGTACGTGAACGCCGGTTTCTGTACGATCAAGTTAAAATTATTAAGTGTATAATAACGACAACTTGAGTAAAAGTTGACCGATTTAGTTGAAATTTGGTATACATGTTCCTTTTACTAATACTCAGGCTAAGTTCGTTGGACAGCGTGATCCGTCCAAGAGTTCGCGCGCAATGCTCGCGTAAACGTGAGCTTCAAATTTAAAATTGGAATTTCAGGACGGGAAAAAATTCTATCATCACCTATTCGATGACACGAACATTTTTTTCAAATAACATTTTTTAGTAAAACCAACAACGACACTGCTATGAATTAATAAACAACGCTAAAACTATTAAAGCGGACCTAAACGTTTAAAATAGAGAAAACAACGTTTTTACCGATATCTTACGTTCTAACGTAACGATTTTAATAAAACTTCATGTACATCGTCTAAAGTACAATTGAAACAAGTATGTAAAATTTCAACTTGATACAAGCAGTAGTATTTGAGTAATGAAGTGATACATTTATAATATTAGTTTAAAAGCTATTACGGGTGGTTAGTGTGTAGGTTTGTTTAGGAAGTAAAGCTTTGTACCGAGTACCCCCACTCTATCCCCTCACTTCCCTCTTCCTCTTATCTTCAACTATGACATTATTCATGATGATTAACAAATTTCAATATTCAGTATTTTATTGCAATACGCTCGCTTCAATGATAGAGCCACGCGATGCCTAGTTGTTATTGTTATATAATATATAATGTTAGTGAAAAAAAAAATAGTTCCGAATTTATTTAGTTCACATAAATGACAACCATCTAGAGAGCTGATCTTAAACCTATAAAAGGACAAATCTTTGTACAACGGATCTCCCCAACACCAAATCTAAAGGGTGCCATGGATATATTTGAAATAATATAATCGATAAATAATATAATCGATATTTCCTGTTTTGCTGTCATTCAATGTTTATCTATCACAAATTTGAGACCCGTCAAAATGAAGATTGCATAAATATGGGATATGGGCAAAACAAATAAAATAACTTGCGGATTTTTTCCGAACTAACTTTCTGTACAGCAAAATTTGCTGAAAACCAATTAAATTTTGCTGAAAGACGGCTAAAAGTATTGAAATAATGCATTGTCATCGTGTTCTAAGCTATGCTAAAAGTTTCAAATGTCTAGCTATTCGGGTAGTTAGTTAGAAATCGATTGCCAAATTTGTACCGGACAAACAAACAAACAAACAAGAAAACAAGCTAATAAAAACGTAGTAAAAAAAAAACTAAATAAATAAATAATAACAGGCTTTTACAGGTCATTCACTAAAAATGAGAAGATACTTGTTTAACAGCCGTAGTATACTATGAGCAACCACAGTGTGTGTAACTAAAGCGTGGGGAGCTATCAACAAGTGACAAAACTATTGATAGCGCCCCACGCTTTTTTAAATATAATATTATTTTCTACTTTTTAGTCTTTGTAACACTAAATCTTGTAATATATTCTAACTTCATATAGCTGTCTGTGATCGTCAATGTTGAATTTATGAAATTCAAATTCACTAATCTGAAATGAAAATAACCGTTCGTGTTTGTTTACAATTTTGTTTGAATTTTACCGCCTAAATTTGACTGATAATGATATTGCCATGGGAAATACATAATCTAAGCAAGTTTCAGCTTTTTAAGTAGTCAAATCTAAGTTATATGATCTGTTCCTGACAAACATAATATGTAAAAAAGACAGATCAATTGAAAGAGAAATGGACTGTATTTAGAAGTGAATTAGGGATTTAAGAAAGAAAAAGAGTAACAGATTTTCACAAATTATATAATTTAAAATATTATGTTCCCTTCTACATATTGATATTATGTCATATCTATAATTAAGAGTTTAAATCGTTGCTAGAAGAAGCCTGTAACTCAATGTTACTCGTAAATCAAATCAAATTGCTCCACTTATATACTATGTTCATTGAAATAAGGATTTGTAGGTTCCAAAATAAAGAAAACACTAGAATTGTTATTGTTATTACTTAGATTTAATTAATAATGGAATAGCAGAATAAACTTAATTTAAGTAATGGATGTTATATAAATCATTTATTAAATACACAACATACATATTTTTAAACAAGAGTTTTCAATGCCGCCACTCATTTCAATTAATAAAATATTTTCATAACTATTTAGCGGATAATGAAGAAAAAACATGAAAACATTTATATATATATATATATATATATATATATATATATATATATATATATATATATATATATATATATATATATATATATTATATTATTACAATGTATATAATATTACGCTTATATACCAATTATTCTGTGAAATGAAAATTCATCTTCCGAGGGGTTTAATGGATAGCGCGATTGCCTGCTATTCCAGAGGTTGGAAGATCGAGAATCGTCCACGTAATAGATATAGGTAAATTCTTATGTACATATAAGTAAAAATTGGTCTCTAAAGGATGTAAGATGCTTTAGTAAACAGAATAACTATAGTTAAAAAGTGAATTATTTATTCATATATTATTATTAAACACGTACAGATTACAGGTAAAATTTTCTTTACATACAATATATAAGCTTGATGTTACTCGTAATATTATATTACAAATTAGAAAAATAAGCCTCCCTACATTCAAAGCTTCCTTTATACATGTTAAGAAATAATTGCAATTATATTTTTTCTTCATTAATTTTTAGCTCTAACAAATTAATTAATTAATTATACATTCATTGTATACATTCGTTATATGTATACATTATACATACTCACTCTATAAAAATATAGATACAGTGCGCTCCATGATAGAAGTGGGAAAATGTGTTTTCTTATGGGTTCTCGAGGAAAAGTCATTCTGTATTAAAACTCCTGCCTCTTCCTTAACCAATAAAAATATTATTTATCTCCAGTAGGGAAAAAAAGTTATGCTTTTGAAATAGTTTAGAGAGACTAAAACAGGTCTTTTCATCCCTGAACTCAAAAAGTAGGGAGAAAAAGTAAAAGTAGGGCAAAAAAGTAAAGATTGCAACTTAATTATTTTATATATAGTAGAAAATTAATGGCAAATGTTATGAAGTTGTTGAAATCAGGTTGGCGGCACTGCGCTTTTTTGACCATGCTTATTATTGATTCATTGTTTATAACCTGCATCTAAATAACCTTCTATTTGAGTTTGATTCCAATTCTTATTTGTTTTTAATATTGAATCTCTTATATCTGCTATTTAAAGTGCTAATAATTATTTTTTTTATTAAAATAATAAATAAAAACTGTGCAATGGACGAAAATGTGTATTTTCTCCCTACTGGAGATAAAATATTGTATGTACCTCGGGATTAAAGTGCCATTATTCCCTCGGCTTCGCCTCGGGATTTAGGGACAGCATGGTTCCTTCGGCTTCGCCTCAAGAACCAACTTTTTCGCTCAGGGAATAATGGCTTACTTTACTCCCTAGGTGCATAAATAACTATTTCTTACTAGATTTTATAATACATATGGCACTTCTTTAGACTGTTGCTCCTCTTATCAAAATAGAAGTGGGATATTCCTTTGTCCTAAAGTGCATTGAACTAAACATTCCTTTGTCTTTATAGTTAAACAATTACCTAATTATAACCTACCATCCAAATGTCATTAAAATCGGACGAGTAGTTTTTAAGCTATGTTGGTTCGCCAAAAATTGAACGACAGACCGACTGACAGACAGACACGGATCCAAAAATGTTCCCTGTTGTCAAAAACGGATAAAAAAAAAAAAAAAAAATCCCCCCCCCCCCAAAAAAAAATTTTCCCTGTTGTCAAACGGTATTTTTCTTCAGAACGATCACATAGTTTCCGTTACCTTCGGTAAGCTCGGAAGCAATAAATAACATTTGTTGAAATTATTTATTAATTTTCCACGCCATTTGCAAATGGCATGGAACCCAAAACTATATTTCTGCTGTTACTAGAAATATGCAAAGTATGTGGTCTACCGGGTCATAGACAAAATAAGAATAGCAATTTGATTTTTGCTTCCGACCTTACCGAAGATAACGGAAGCTACGTGATCGTTCTGAAGAGTGAAAAATTTTAGGTCTCCGATTTCAAAAATTCTAAGACAAAAATCCGTTTCAGCCATCGGGCAACATTTTTGATTCCGTGTATGTCTGTCGCTCTATTTTTGCAAACCATCATATCTTAAAAACTACAAGTCCGATTTTAATGAAATTTAGATGGTAGGTACTAGGTATTTAGATGGTATATCATGATTAGCCCATTGTTGGTCCCATATAAGTTTCAACTTTCTGCGCTCATTTGTTTCTCTTCTACATGCACACAAACACACATTTATTTACACCTACAGCTTTATATGTGTACTTATCTGATTTGTATGAAACTTTTATAGTTTATCGAAAGTAACCCACAGATAGCCCCAGATTAATGTGAACCGTCTGTGCTCTTTAACTTTTGCTAAATTAATACTTTAATTCATGCAAAAAATCAAAACAATTTTGATAGATTTTAAAAACGGGAGAAACAAGCAAATTATACAATAATGGCTTGATGAAGCATAAAATCAATAAAGTACGTGATAGGATGCGAGGAAGCTATGTGCCACACCAATTGGCCTATTTGGGTCTATTTTATTTTCACGTTCATTGTGTATATTTACTTTCGAGCTTACCGAAGGTAACGAAATCTATGTCATTATTTAATTCCAATATTCCAAGACAGAAATCCGTTTCAGACATAGGTTGCACCAAAGGTTCATTTTTTAATACAAATCAACCATGTACCTGATGAGAACATTTTTTATGTAGCCAGCTCTCCGTCTATAAGGGAACATTTTTGGTCCCGTGTCTGTCTGTTGCTCAATATTTGCGAACTAACATATCTTAAAAACTACACATCTGATTTTATTGAAATTTGGATGGTAGGACATAATTAGCCCATTGTTGGTCCCATATAAGTTTAAGTCTAATTGGCAGAGTATTTTTTATCGGCAGTTGCTGTGCTGATTAATAAGTTCATCATCACTATACCAACGAAACCCTTTTTAAGTGTGACTTCACACACAACCATTTTATTTCCATTTAAGTAGGGGAAGGCGGGGCAAAGTGGCCAGGGGGGTAAAGTGGCCATCCTCAGTTTTATGGTTGTAAAGTGCTGCTGTTAATCGGAGATTACAGCAACCTTTCATAGACAACCATATCAGTCTCCAAACATCGTTTAAACTTTTAACCACGTGTTTTTTGTGAAGTTATTATCCGTTTTCTACTTTCACACCTCTCTGATGTATGCTATGTGTTTATTTATATATATATATTTTTTTTATTGTAATAAACTTTATGATTTTTAAAAAAGTGTTAAAATGTAGTGATAACTTGTCTACAAAACCATGTTTAAAAGGTCACATAGTTCCGTCTGGTTAATGAGTTATGACAACTTATGTATCATGGCGTCAAACGGGGCAAAGGGGCCAGGCATGGCAACTTTGCCCCATAGCTACTATTTTTTTTTTTTTTTTTTTTTTTTTTTTTTCTACACACCTAAACTATGCTAATTTATTATTTTTATAGATATTTACTGTGGATGAAGTTAAATAACTACATATTACGAACATATTGTTGTGGCCACTTTGCCCCCTTGTGTGGGGCAAAGTGGCCATTTGGATACTATTTGAAAATTAATCAATTTGGTTTCATTAAATTAAATGAAAAAAATACATGATATGAGAGGATGGTGGAAGTATAGAATCACAAAGTTTTAAAGCTCTATAGGCCGATTATAAGTTCGCTTAAAAAATCTGCAAACCTTAGCATGGCCACTTTGCCCCACCTTCCCCTACTTTATCGTGAGCTAAGCTATGTATAGTATATGTATATAATAGTATGCATTATGCATTAAAAAAACAATGCAGCAGTAGAAAAATAAATAGTAGAATAAAAACAAAAAAAAAACCCTTTGTAAAAAAGCTAAAAGCTTTATATAACAAATAAACTATATTATTATTATTATTATTATTAATAGTATGCATTATATATAAATAGATAATCAGATATAGGTATGAATGTACATTTATACTACCTATTAATGTATATTTATACACATATTTTGACAGTTAATTTAACTATTTTACTTATCGAGTTTTATTTTTGTTTTAAATAATAATATGCTGGAGACACATGAGATGAACGATGAATATATAAATACAAAGTATCGACTGAGATAGGAGCTAGAGTGTCATATTCCTGGCGTTGTAATTTAATTAAACCCGATTCGAAATGGATTTTAGCGGATAACGTTTAATTTATACAAGTATCGGAGGCCGAATACTCTCTAAAAATTAATTTATAATCTCGCATCTAGCGGTGACAACAGTGTGTTCGGCATGGCTTTTAGCGACGCTTGTAATTTTAATTGCATTTGTTTGGGTTGAGATAATCGGATCGCGTAGTTGTGTCGGTCGGAATCGCATGGTCGAGTTACAGACACGAAGAGTTACAGTTTGCTAATGTAGAATGACCTGTGATCCACGAGTCGGAGTCAGTTCGGGACTAATAGAGAAAGGATGTCGTCCACAGACCTAGACAAGCTCTGTCCATTAGTCGCCATATTGTTACTATTTTATGACCTCTAGAAGCTCCGACATTTTACTTTCTCCTTTCCCAAGAATAGAAAATATTCATTATTAATTCACTGTTAAGTTAAGTGACATTGACTAAAAGGGAGGTAAAAAATGATTCACAGATAAAAAAAAATATATTTTTTTATTGTTTGAGACATTAATGAATACAATAGTCAAATTTTGTGCATTAAAATAAAAATAACAATAAGAAATAAAAATAGACTGCCAATTAGTGTGGCACATAGCTTCCTCGCATCATCATGTACTTTATTGTTATGTTTATTGTGTAAAAACTATTAATAGTTTTAGCGATCATTAACACTTCATAGCGGTGTCGCTGTTGGTTTTACTGAAAAATTGTATTTGAAAAAAATGTTTGTCCCATTGAATAGATGAAGTTAGATTCTTTTCCCGACCTAAAATTCTAATTTTAAATTTGAACTTCACGTTTACGCGAGCGTTGCTCGTGAACGCTTGGACGGATAACGTTATCCAACGAACTCGTCCTGGGCATTGGTAAAATGAACATGTATACCAAATTTCAACTAAATCGGTCAACTTTTACTCAAGTTATATCGTCGGACACGTAAACGTTACTGACAGACAAGATGCATAGTTTGTTGAATGTAAGAAGCTCGCTTCAATTAGATTTGATTAATATGTTAAAGTAAAACAGTAAATTAAAATAAAATTCCCTTAAAATAAGAAAATATTTTTTTAAAAGCTTGATTTATAAAAATGTTAGATTGTAACCTTTCATTCAAAATAAACAATTGATAACAATCGGGAATAAATTCGTCCTAATAAAAAGTTATGAGCATGCGTAGTCGAAATTTGATGTAGATTATTTCCAAGTTCTTGGCGACACTTTTTTACCCAGAGGTAAGCTTAGTGTTCCATCCTATTTTATAAGATCAATGAAAGAATTCGATAGGTTATGTTATTTTTAAAACTAATTTTCTTCTACCCACGTTTCATATTTCCCTTGTTTGGTTATTTTGTTTTCCGATCCTGCATAAATAATGTTTTCATTATGCGAATCAATAACTTTAACCAAAGTTTTATAAAATGAACTCTGTATATATAAATTTGATTTTAACATTAATACTTCGCAATTTACATTTCAGATTCAAAACCAGCAGAAGGCTTATTTAAACGTAGTTCCTATCTAAATCAAATTTGCTTTACTATAAGATAAAGTATTACATATTTATAATTTTATAAATATGGATAATATTTACGTTAAACTTTTTAAAATTGTATGTATTAATTTTTTTTATATTCTCTAATATACGTTTTAAAAGCGAAACTGTGATAATTTTGTAGAATAAAATCTTATTCTGCAATAGAACCCGTTTCCAAGTTATTTAATATTAATTATTCGATCATTAAAAACTATTCTAATGATTAAATTATATTAATACATTAAAGTAAAACTGTCAATTAAAAAAATAAAAACCCCTTAAACAAGAAAATATTGCATTAAAAACTTGATTAAAGCCGGGTTTACATGATTCAAGTATACTTGGACCAAGTCACTTTGATCAATTCCACTTGGTCCAAGTGCTTGTGGAATTTTGAAACATAATGTTTACACGATCCAAGTATACTTAGACCAAGTCACTTTGATCAAATCCACTTGGTCCAAGTGCTTGTGGAATTTTGAAACATAATGTTTACACGATCCAAGTATACTTAGACCAAGTCACTTTGATCAAATCCACTTGGTCCAAGTGCTTGTGGAATTTTGAAACATAATGTTTACACGATCCAAGTATACTTAGACCAAGTCACTTTGATCAAATCCACTTGGTCCAAGTGCTTGTGGAATTTTGAAACATAATGTTTACACGATCCAAGTATACTTAGACCAAGTCACTTTGATCAAATCCACTTGGTCCAAGTGCTTGTGGAATTTTGAAACATAATGTTTACACGATCCAAGTATACTAGGTCCAAGTAGTGGAACTTTGATACACTATAAAGTAGAGGTTAAGATAGATTGTGTGAAATGTTTTTCCCTCTAGAACTTTTCAGTTAAATTGTACTTATTAGGTTTGTTCCAACAGCCAATTCGAGAACCGTTCTAGAACCAGTTCAGGATTTTTAATGCGCATGCGTCAATGAGGACTGGTTCAGAACTGATTCAAAAAGAGGAGCCTGTTGGAACGATTTTAGAACTCTTTCAGAGCTGCAACCTTCATGTTACCTCGCTTTATCTTGTTATTATTTTCCTCTTCGTACCTCTCCACTTGTTTTGTTTATGTTCACTCAGAAATGGAATAATTACGTGAACATATTCTATTGTTAAACTCAACAAAGTTTATAAGAATGCACATTAGGGCAAATCGTTTTTAAAGTTACAAATTTATCACAATGTCATTTCTGAATGATTATATTTCGCTCTCACATTTGGGATTCGTGTCAGGCTCGTAACAATCCTGTCTTTTAGTTTCAGTTGCCTATAAAAAATTTGTTTGTATAAATTGTAATTTTTTTTAAACATTAACTGTTAAATCATTTAAAAAGTACCGGTGTGGAAATCCCACACATGACTTCCATGTAATGTTGTGGAGTCAATACGCGATCAAGAGAGAACTCAGTATTTACACCCATTTTCATGGAAGTAAAAACATTAAAATGCCATAGGTACAAATCATTAAAAGTATAGGTACAATCTACCAAATAGGACAAATAATATATACCCCAAACGAAATAGAAATCAAATAATGTCTACTGAAGTTATCGTCGACAGACTGATTTCGTGCTTAAGTGACTACAGTTTCGAAAAGTCGTGAGCTACGATGTTCGGGTTTGTCGCCATCAGTTGTTCCGACAAAAGTTTTAAAAAATGCCGCAAACCACATCTCAATACGATATGTTATTAAAGGTTTAGTTACATAGGTATGCACAGACCTATATTAAACGGATTTTAATGATATCCCCGGGTTCGTAAGACCCCTCCTTCACAGAGATCTCGGAATCAAGTTTCGGATGATAAAATGTGAATTTTATCTTGGCTTATTAAAAATAAACCCTTATATAAGAAAAGGTCAACCACACATTAAGAAATATTTACAAATAAAGGGTTCAAAACTACAAAAAAAGAAAATTATAAGAACAATTTATCTGGGTTTTTTTTTTTTTTTCTTGTCTGTACTTAAATCATCGGCGGATGTACACACAAAAAGATCGGAGGTAATTCTTATAAAGGACTCAAAGTCGCTATGAGAAATCTTAATTATCAAGAGGAATAAATATATATAAATAATCATGATAAAAAATAATACGTAAAGAAGAAAGAAATAGTATAAATATTAACTGTGGAGAGAGAAACAAAACACACTAAAAAACAGAGACATCAAGAAAAGAAACGAAAACAAATGTTAGGTTATAGTTGAACAGAAGTAGTAGTGTAACCTACACGCCTCCGTATATTAGTATTAGTAGTTCTCGTCGAGTTCCTGCTTCAGTCCGGGAACTGTTTTCACGGTTCTAGGACTGTCCCAGAACCGTTCGTCTTTCTGTTGGAACACAGGACTAAAAGTTCCAGAACCGTCCGAGAAGCGTGTAGGAACGGTCTTTCGATAGTGCACATGCTCCCGGTAGTTCTAGAACCGTCCGAGGCTCTGTTGGAACAAACCTATTGAGTTTTAAAACAGTGGTGATCATGGGCGTAGCCAGGGGGGGGGCAGGGGGGGCCATGGCCCCCCCCTAGGCCGGCTCAACTCTCAAAAAAAATACGATTATTATACATATACAGGTTAAAATAAAAAATAAATAAATAAAAAGTAAAAATAATGCTGTATAATAATAATAATAATAATATATATATATATATTATTATTAATATACAAATTTATTTTATGGCTAGAGGGGGTCTTCAGGTAAAAAAATGTAAATCTCGTTTTAGTTGTCGTTGCTACAGCTGTGGCGTGGCTGCACTGGTTTGGTTAGCATTGCTTTGATAAAAAAGATGCCTATGATAAGAAAAGAAGCTGGACAATAATTATGTTTTCCTTCTCTCAGCCAGTGGCGTACCCAGAGGGGGGGGGGGGGGGGGGGCACAGGGGGCCCGGGGCCTCCCCCCACAGCTAAAGACCTGAAATTTAAGCAATTGCAGTTTCACAGCAGATTTGAAAGTAATAGCGTTGTGATAGTAAAAAAAAAAAAATATATATAATAAGTAATTATATACCTAGTTTTTCCCGACATTGTTTTGTTATTTGGCGTTAAAAACACGCCCCCCCCCCCCTCCAAAGCCAAAGACCTGAAATTTAAGTATGCAATCATGCAGCACATGTTCAAGTAATAGTGTTATATTAATAAATAAATATAATAAGTAATTATATACCTTGTTTTGCCCGACATATTTTTTTTGGCGTTTAAAAAGACCCCAAAGCCATAGTCCTAAAATTTAAGTATGCAAATAAGTAAGTATTACTTAATAAATAAGTAAATATTACTTTTTTTTTTTTTTTGTGCAAGCAAGTCAAACAAATAAATAAATAAGTAATTATAAACCTAGTTTTCCCGACATATATATATATATATTTTTTTTTTTTGGCGTTAAAAAAGAAGATGAAGAAGAAGAATTGAAGTAAGTAGTCCTTAATCAGTTTAGGTTAAGAATCTAAAATAGGGATGGAGCACTAAGTTACATATATCTCCTGGGTAAAAATATGTCTATATAGTCTAAAGTCAATAGAACTTGGAAAAAAAATCTACATAAAATTACGACTGTGCATGGTCAGAACTTTTTAGTGGGACGAATTTCTTCCCGACTATTATTATCCATTGTTTATTTTGAATGAAAGGTTACAATATAAAATTTTTAGATCAAGTTTTTAATTAAATATTTTCTTGTTTTAAGGGTTCTTATTTTAATCTACAGTTTTACTTTAATATATTAATTAAATTTAATTAAAATAGTTCGTAGCAGTCATTAGAATAGTTTTTAATTATCGAATAATTAATATTAATTAATTTGGAAACGGGTTCAATTGTAGAATAAGATTTTAAAAATTGCAGATACCCGACCTTTCGCAAGGAAGACTATTTTTTGTATTTATTGACTGCGGACTGTTAGATACCCTACTATTTTTATTTGGTTATGGTTTTGCATAAAACTCAGTATGAGTATGGTTCTGCATATTTGATTCTTAAAAAACGATTAATTACTATTAATTTAAAATTTAAAATTAGAGATGTAGTAGTTCAGACAATATCTCATTGGAAGCGCTAACGTCGCTTCAAATACTCTCTGTCCAATCTTAATGTGAACTATTTTACATTAAGAGTAGATTTATAAATTTAAACAGCAAGTTTTCCTTAAAAAAATCTATTTCAAATAAACAATTTTTTCCCCTATAATTAATTGTTCTATTGAGTTTTTTTTTTATTTTTAATTAAAATAAATAAATAAATCCTTTTGAAAATATTAATAATGGTACTGTCAGACTCTTGGCATTTTTAAGGAAAACACTTTTTTGGTTTTACATACACCACACCACACACACACACACATATATATGTGTGTGTGAATATGAGTATCAGGGCTCGATTTGAGGCGGAACGGCGTTCCGGGACCTTTCTCTCTCTCTGATAAAAAAAAAAAAATAATCGGCACTAAGATTTGCACTAAGAGTGTGGGTTTATGTCTAAAACTGTTAAAATTTCAAGATAAAAAGAACTTTTTATAAACTACGTTTTTAAATTTTCTATTGAATCGTATGTAATGTTAATATGTAATATAATTGTTATTGTTATAATGTATAATGTTAGTGAAAAAAAAAAAAAAAAAAATATTTCCGACTTTATTTACTTCACATAAATGACAACCATCTAGATAGCTGATCTTAAACCTATAAAAGGACAAATCTTTGTACAACCGTCTTCCCAGCACCAAATCTAAAGCGTGCCATCGATATATTTGAAATAATATAAATAACATAATCGATAAATAATATAAACGATATTTCCTGTTTTGCAGTCATTCAATGTTTATCTATCACAAATTTGAGACCCGTCAAAATGAAGATTGCTTAAATATGGGACATGGCAAAACAAATAAAATAACTTGCGGATTTTTTCCGACTTTCCGTACAGCAAAATTTGCTGAAAACCAATAAAATTCTGCTGAAAGATGGCTAAAAGTATTGGACAAGTATATAATGTATTGTCATCGTGTTCTGAGCTATGCTAAAAGTTTCAAATGTCTAGCTATTCGGGAAGTTAGTTAGAAATCGAAATAAAAACGTAGTAAAAATGCTGTTTTTGAACGTTTATTTTTCTAATTTTTCCCGGGGAGGACCCCCGGACCCCCCTTCTATAGGGGGGGGGGGGGGGGGGGGGGGGGGTAGGTTGTAGTTTAGGCACCTATATATATATATATATATATATATATATATATATATATATATATATATATATATATATATATATATATATATATATATATATAATATATATATATCCAAAAAAATTAGCCCCCCCCTAAAGGCAACCCTGGCTACGCCCATGGTGGTGATGTATCACCTTCTGGTTAACAAAACACGGCTCAACATCACCTTTGTCATATTTCGACAGCTCGTTCTCGTCATTTGTCAGGTGGGCGCCATTTTTGTTTTTATCAAAGTCTACTTAGATGGAACGCATCCAACTCAACTTGGATGTCCAAGTTGACTTTGATACACTGTTTGGACGATCAAAATAGCGTCAAAGTAGAGTCAAAACTGACTTGGTCCAAGTATACATAGATCGTGTATAAACCCGGCTTTAAGAATTGATATATTGTATGTAACCTTTCATTCAAAATAAACAATGGATAACAGTCAGGAAGATATTCGCCCCACTAAAAAATTTTGAGCATGCGTAGTGGTAATTTTATGTAGGTTGGTTTCCAAGTTCTTGGCGACTCATTTTTACGCAGGAGGTATACTTAGTGCTCCATTCCTATTTTATAAGATCCTTGAATTATACATATTCGGATTTTTTATTTTTTAATTATTATTTTTTGTGGAGCTGGTTTTGTGAAGTCTGGTTTATTCTACGTCAATCGATACGTAAGAAGAGCTACGAAATCTCATTGTAGAAGCTTCAGCAACTATCAAGGGTTGTCCTCGTCCTATAAGACTTATCACTCTTATCAGAGAAGCATGCAGATTCGTCATGCTGAATGCTGTATTAAACTAAATAAACAGGTCAAGTGTGTGCTAGTCAGCACACAGCGAGGGTCCGTAGGCCACACTATATAGTGTTTAACTGTAAAGTGTATAAACAGTGTTTTTTTAAATGCTAAAAAGCTTACTTTGATATTCTCAAAACTCACTCTGATAAAGTATTTTTTTGCCACTGAACCGGAATACAACCATATAAATACATCGAAAAGACCATAATTATAAAAAACGTATTTTGTCAATAAAAAATAAAATAATATTTTGTTCGAAATTTCTAAAAAGTGGTATCTTTACTTTTGGTCGAAGAATGTTCAGGAATTTTTTCAGATTTTTTGCACTTCACATAAGCGAGATAGAGGGGGGGGGGGGGCACGTTTCACACTCACTTCAAACTTTCCTACGCTCGCCCTATCAAAGTTATATCCAAAGAATTATATATTTTTGTAATCAGCTCGACCTACCCTTTCATATGATACCCCTCACGGTGTCGAAAAAAATTTAAACAAATGTAACCCTTAAGTTTTTTTACCCTAATTATTTAAAAAAATATTTTTTTAAGTCGCTATATTTTTAAAATATGTGGGTAGGTACAAGACACATACATGCCAAATTTCAAAGTGTTCGGACGAAAGGTGTAGCTGTGAGAGCACGCGACAGGACGGACGGACAGACATACGCAGGAAAATATAAGGGTCCTTGGTTTTGCCTACGGACCCTAACAAAGACCCCTTTGAACAATTAATCTGAGTTTTATTGTCAAATATATTGCTTCCGAGCTTACCGAAGGTAACGGAAGCTATATTTGATCGTTCAGAAGAGAGATTTTTTTTTTTAAGTCTTCTATTTCAAAAATTCAATTTCATAACAGATAGCCGTTTTAGACATCAGGGAACATTTTTGGTTTTAAAATTGATGTGTCGGTCTGTTGCACAATTTTTGGGAACCAACATATCGTTAGATAAACAGCTCTTCCGATTTTAATGAAATTAGGATGGTAGGCCATAACTAGTCCATTGTTGCGTCCCATATATAAGTTTCAACCGTCTACGCTCATTATATCTTTCTACATTGATGCTTTAATTAATGTAAAATAGTCTGTCAATTAGTGTGGCTCATAGCTTCCTCTATGTGCTTTTTAACCAGTTATTATCCAATTTATTTAATTTTTTCCTTTTTTTAAAATCTGAAATTTTTTACATGTATTAAAGTATCAATTTATCAGAATTTAAAGAGCTCAGACGGTTGAAATTAATAAGGGGCTTCTTTCGACGAACCACCAAAAAATGCATAAATATGAGATCAGTACTTTTGACTGATCACATAGCTTTCGTTACCTTCTGTAAGCTCGGAAGCAAAATCAAAACAATTTTGACAAATTTAAATAAATTGGTAGTGCGTAAAGTCACACGTAAAAAGGGTTTCGTTTGTGTTGTAAACATGAAATTAGTAAGGGGGGGGGGGCAAGATTTTGATGTTTTTTTGACAAAATGGCGTAGAAAAATTAAACGCTTTCCACAAGTGTTATATATTTTTGTAATCTACTCTTCAATACCTTTCATTTGATACCCTACTCAAAATTTAAAAAAAAAAAAAATTTTCGCGTGACGTGAATTATCCGCCATTTTGAATTTGAACAGGTGATAAGTTTGCAATTGCTTCCGAGCTTACCGAAGGTAACGGAAGCATTGTGTTCACTTTTGAGAACGAAAAACTTTTATGCCTCCGATTTTAAAAATTCCAAGACAGAAATCCGTTTCAGACATCAGGGAACATTTTTGGTCTCGTGTCTGTCTGTCTGTCTGTCGGTCTGTGTGTCCGCGAATTATGAAACGTGCGACGATAACTTGAGTAAATGTCAACCGATTTTGATGAAATTTGGTAGACATGTTCATTTTACCAATCCCCAGGACGAGTTCGTTGGACAACGTTATCCGTCCAAGCGTTCACGAGCAACGCTCGCGTAAACGTGAACTTCAAATTTAAAATTGGAATTTTAGGTTGGGAAAAAAATCTAACTTCATCTATTCAATGAGACAAACATTTTTTTCAAATACAATTTTTCAGTAAAACCAACAGCGACACCGCTATGAAGTGTTAAAGATCGCTAGAACTATTAATAGTTTTTACACAATAAACATTATAACAATAAAGTACATAATAGGATGCGAGGAAGCTATGTGCCACACTAATTGGCAGTCTATCTTTTTTCTGTGAGCGCGTCAAAACTTTCTTTAATACTGGAAAGTTTCATGTTTTTATCTCTTTTGATTCAAAAGTTATTGGAACCGTACAGAGTGACAGACGGACGGACAGACTGACAGACACAGGAACGAAACTATAAGGGTTTCTTTTTTTGGTTTTACCAACGAGCCCCTAAAAAAAAGGAGGAAAATTAAATAAATAAATGGTTGTAAAATCATTAAAGTAAAGGAAAATAGGATGCGATTAAGCTATGTGCCGCACTAATTAGCAAACTATGTTTTCAGCTTTAAATATAACTCTGAAATAAATTAATTTGTTTGAACTTTTTTGTTTATTTTGTGCTGGAGAAAGACATTCCAAAATCAAAATAGTGCCGTGCAATTCCGAAACACCCTGTATATATAAACACAGGCTGTCCACTTTTCGTTGTACCGAGCCTATATTGACTAATTACTAATTATGACGCTCTTTCACTTTTCTTATAGTATTTAATCAAGAATTTAATTAATTTAATAAATGAAGGCCTCTTTGCCAGAAATGCACGTAGAAGTCATATTTTTTTAAACTTATACATCGGTATATTCATATTACTGGATAGAGACATTAAGAGTCAGCTTGCAAATCCATTTGAACCTTAATAGTCCAGGAGATAGCGTGGAAAAAAGTGTCTGACTAACATCAAACTAGAATTTTGTATTCAAGTCAATCTTTTGGTGCCTTTTATTTTAAGAATATGAGGTCGGCTAAGTTCGTTTGCAGGACATAGTTTGGCAATAGGCGTTTGAAAAAAACAAAACCGGTGGAGAGCGGCCATGTCTCACCAATTATTTTTTAGTAATATTTGAATAACTAACTTATCAAGTGTGAAAATAATATTGACTTGATTTTTGGTCTACTAACTAATTCTGTACTCAGAATCATGAAAATTATATTGCCCACCATAATTGGTGAGACATGGCTGCTCTCCACCGGTTTGTTTTTTTCAAACGCCTATGTCCCGCAGACGAACTTAGCCGACCACATGTTCCTAAAAGGCGCTAAAAGAATAACTTGAATACAAAATTCTAGCTTGATGTTAGTGAAACACTTTTTTGCACGCTACCTCCTGGATCTTTATTAAAATACTTGTTTCGAGTTTGAATATTGAATTCCGGTTTTTTAATATTTTAGACACTTAACTCAGAGTGGTTTCATATTTACCGGATACTTCTTTGTTCTTCATTCCTTTATCTACATCTTGGAATATATTCATTTATTCTGAAAGTAATGATTTTCTTTTAGACTTTTGTACGGTGAGTAAATTCCTCTGAAAAAAGTCAAGAGCTTTATAAACATTCGAAATGAATTCAATTTAATACTGGTACTAAGAGATTTTTCTTTACTGTACAAAGATGATTCCAATTCCACTTAAATTAATGGAGGTAATATCATGGTTTTATTACTGAGTAAATAAATAAACACATATCTAAGGAATAATAGTTAACTATTAATAACTATTAAAGGAATAATAGTTATTAATAGTTATTAAAGGAATAATAGTTATTAATAGTTATTAATAGATATTAATAGTTATTAAAGGAATAATAGTTATTAATAGTTATTAATAGATATTAATAGTTATTAAAGGAATAATAGTTATTAATAGTTATTAAAGGAATAATAGTTATTAATAGTTTATTTTCTGACCCCACTGGCGCACCTACCATTATTGTCAGGGGGGGGGGGGGGGGGCAATCCAGACCCTAAAAAGTATAAGGGGGAGGGAGGGGGCTTTAAAAAATGTAACTTTCTTAATGTGTTTATGAGCAAGTAATTAAACTCAAACTTCACAACTCAACAAACTTTCTTATGTACGAGTTCATAATTACTTTTAGCCCAGTGTTTTCTACTTATTAGTTTTCGTAGGTAGATACGTGTAATTAACACTGAACTTCTCATCGGCGGGGAATCGGACCATGTCTCTCTCCGTCCAGGTTTAAAGCTATTTTCTAAGGAACTAGATTTTTCCTGGGTATACGGCTTATGCCGTTAATTTCGTATTTAAATGGACTACATTTCAGATTTTTTTAATTAAAATCGTCGGAATTGTTTTTGGAATGAGTTTTTTTTATGGGGTAGCACCCTTAAATTAGGAGCTAAAAATCATTTCTCGATTTCACCTCGGGGTATGATTGAACATGTAAGCCAAATTGGGCCAGTAGTTCAGACTCCACGCGTCTGTAATGTCCTAGAGCAAGAAACTCCTAAAAATGGTTCTTAGAAAATAAATAAATGAATGTAAAAACATTACCAATATTAATTAATGGAAGGCCTGTCCATTAATAGTTATTAAAGTTATTACAGCCTGTCTGTCGTATCTTTATCCTTATTATATCTATGAATTTTATTCGTTGTAAAGAAATTATTTTCGCTCTATAGAAACATTTTTATATGGACAATTCGAGGGGGACATAATAGTTATTTATGCAACTAGGCAACAAAATGGAATTTTGCTGACAAGTTTTTAAGTTTTAGTTCCGAGCCAAAGGCGAGGATAGGCTAAACAAATTTACTGCAGAGGTGAAGCCGATGCAGGAAATTTACCATGTTGACTAGGAAAATTACATGTTGACTGACGAGGCGAAGCCGAGGCAGGCAAATTGTTAATTACCTGCTTAGGTGTAACCGAAGCAGGTAATCTTTAAACGAGTCAGGAATGTTTGCTGCATAGTTACATACAATATTTTATCTATTAATGCAGAAAAATTACACAATTTATTATAATCCCTTTTTAATATATAAAAAATTTAAAGAAATTAAATTTGTAAAAAAACAAAAGTTTGAGTTATCAAGAAATCAAAACAATTCAGGGTTACCACTTTTTTTATTAACAACTGTTTTTTTTATCTCAATTTTTAGTGATTTTTTAAAAATAATCATTGTAAAATAGTAAAATTTGTTTGTCACTATAATTATTTAAGTTGTTTTCAAAAAAGATAAAACTATTTAGCAGAATATTACGCTTAAATATATAAAAACTAGCTGGATACCCGTGCTTCCCTACGGAGTGTTTTTAAATTTGATAAGTTTATAAACTACCAGGAAAGCATGCAAATTATTTTACTATGCAAGAATATCTAGATTCTATCCCTCCTAGTTATATCCCCCACCTCTTTGATAAGATCATTTGCAAATATCCTAAATTTACCCCCTCCTAAATGAAAATATGATAAAACTGTACACATAACAACAATTACTGTACTCTTAAAGAGCATTTTCACTATACACATCATAAAGATTTTTTCATATTTTCACATCATAAAGATAAAGGGTATTCATTACTTGTACCCCGTACACCTTTGAACCAAAAGTTATAGTTCAAAAATTCATTTAAACAGTTACCTTCCCCTTGCTTTGAAGGTCAAGTGTGCAAATTTTCATCGAGATCGGAATAAAACTGTAGATTTGTATAAAAGAACATGCATATGTACACACATATGTTGACTTTTATATACATATATAGATATAGATATAAATTTCCATTTTACCTCTCCCCCTTCTAAATGAAAATAAGACAAAACTGTACTTAAGAACAATTACTTTTCTCTTAAACAGCTTTTCAACGATTTGTATCATGAAGGGTATCCATTACTTTGTCATTTGTACCCCGTACACATAACAACAATTACTGTACTCTTAAAGAGCATTTCAACGATATGCATCATGAAGATGAAGGGTATTCATCACTTGTACCCCGTACCCCTGTGTACCAAAATTTTAATTTCGTAATTTCATGTAGGCAATATATATGTAGGCAAGAAAAAGTGTGTAAATATTCATCAAATTAGGATAAAAGACATACCCTCATACGGATACACTTCTTTTTATATAAGATATAGCTATATTTTTCAATTATACCCCCCTCCTAAGTGAAAATATGATAAAACTGTACATAACCACAATTACTGTCCTCTTAAAGAGCTTTTCAACGATATGCATCATGAAGGATGTTCATTACTTTATCATTTGTACCCCGTACCCCTGTGTACCAAAATTAAAATTTTGAATATTCATGTAGATAGTGATTTTCCCCTTGCTTTGAAGGTCAAGTGTGCAAATTTTCATCGAGATCGGACTAAAACTGTAGATTTGTATAAAGAACATGCACACATGCTGACTTTTATATATGTATGGCCGCCATCTTGAATCAATATGCCCGATTGGTAAACTATTTATCAAAAGTTACTAATTTCATAAAAGGAAGCCAACTTCTGAATTTCAAGGTTCTAGTACAATTGGTTCCCGAGATATCGTCTTGTCGAATTTTGTATATAAATGGCTGCCATCTTGAATCAAGAGGGCGGATTTTTAAAATATTTCTTAGCGAGCACCTAGGAGGTAAGAGGAACACACCTACAAAATTTCATGGTCGTAGGTCCAGTGGTTTCAGAGATATCGTGATGTGTCAGTCAGTCAGTGAGTGAGTGGTATTTGGATTTTATATATATAGATAAACAATGTGGTAGTGTTTATAACCTGCGATGAAGTAACCTTTTTTTAGTAAAATGTTCTTACAATGTGACAGCCTGTTTGTTATTTTGCTGACACTTTGAAATTTTGCTGACACTTTGAACTTTTGCTGACACTTTGAACTTTGGCTGACACTTTGATATTTTGCTGACACTTTGATATTTTGCTGACACTTTGATATTTTGCTGACACTTTATTCAAAAGAATCAAGAAAAATGACATTTTGCAGACTGAAAACAGTACAACAATGCTTAATTTTGCTGCCGTGAGTAGATAAAATATATTAGTTATACAGAGTTTTTCTTTGTATGTGTTATTAACTACAATAGTTAACGTAAGAGTTGTAACTAAAAATGTAAATAAAAAAAAATGGATTACTATTTTTTTTGTCTGTGACTAAAATAAATTAAGGGATTTAAAATAGATTTTTCATGTATATCCGATAAAATAAACTTTCCTCGCCTTCCCAATACTTTCTCTTTATACATGCTAACTTACAAAGCATGCGAGAAAGTAAAAAAAAATCTCGGGTAAAGCTAAATAGTGAATAAAAACAACAAGTCAGATAAATTTAAATTAAAATAAAGTTAAATTTAGTTTAGAACGGGATCAAAGAACCGAATCCGGAGGTAAACTTTACTTCTTTCAACTTCGCAAACCAACCGCTCGGAATAATCCGGCCGGTGCAATACACAGCTCTCCAGTCTAATTGGAACAGCCCCCCCCCCCTCCCTGTCCAGACCAATTAAAATTTAACAATCCAGATCACCCCGGAGGTCGAAGGGAGGGGGGTGAAAATCGGTTGAAAACTTAGAGCAGTGAAACTGGCTTTCCGGTACTTGACCTCCCAATCAATAGTTGCTACTTGAACAAATTCAACAACAAACTACGACAACCGGAACGAATTCATTTCAAGTTACCCAACACGTTGCTAATAACTAAGTTGGGTTTTCTTATCAAATCATCCAAAACTTATAAAAACAAATACAGCACGAATTTTGTTCGTGCTAACATTACGTTTGCTTCGTTGAGAGTTTATCAAGAGAAAACGCTAGATTTTAGTTTATTTAAAAACTGAATTTATAAAGTCACAAGTAAGAATTAAAAATAATGCAATGTAATAAGAAGGTAGCTCTGCGAGTGTCAAGAGACCAATACAAGTTAAGCGATGGTTCAAACAGGTGGGAGAAAAAACAGTTATCAAGACAGCGCTTCCAGCGCAAACTATTCAATTACACAGTTCTGCCAAATTTAAAAAAATATCGGGCACCAAGAAAATGTCTGAACTTTATATTTTTGAGGTTGCTGAATGGGCAAAATCACAATTTTATGTAGTATTTCCATCAAATGTTTCAGGTACCACCCCCAGAGAAAATGCTTGAGTTTAGTTTATTTAAAAACTGCATTTATTAAGGCACATGTAAGAATAAAGAATAACACAATGACACAATGTAATAAGAAGGCAGACATGTTAAGCATTAATTCAAACTGGTGGGAGAAAAAACAGTTACTAATACAGCCGCACAGCCCTTTCTGTGCAGACTACTATCGGGTACCAAGAAAATGTTGTCTGAACTTAAAGTTTTCGAGGTTGCTGATTGGGTAAAATCACAATTTGATGTAGTATTGTCACCAAATGTTTCAGGTACCTCCCCCCCTCGCATTACATAAATTATAATCCTAATAATGGCAGTCAAAATTAGAAATGCCATAAAACATTTGTATAGCTTAAAAATTAATAGAAATACAAAGAATTAATAAGTGGAATTTTTATTTTTAAATTTTCTTAGAAAAGTAATGTCAGGAGAATTTGTTAAATTTGTTAAATTCTGTTATGCATCATTCTTTGATTTCGTTTTTTTTTGGGGGGGGGGAATTTGGTCAAAACACATCAGACACAATTCTTCTTAACTTTAGGGGCATTTCCCAGGAAAACTGTACTTATAGGAGAAATTCGGACTCAAGATTTGGATTCAGCACACAAAAATACTCCAGAAAAAGAAACTTTTCTAAGGGAAAGTATTGTGATGGTGCAAAATGTGATTGTGAGAATTTAATGGATTTACACATTTCCAGGTCCCCTGAGCCCAAAAAAGTGTTTTTGTTCTTTTGAATGTCTATCTATCGTCTATCTTCTGTCGTCTGTCATCTGTCGTCTGTCTGTCATCTGTCGTCTGTCTGTCATCTGTGCAGACGCGTGGAGTTAACCGTCTAAAAGTTCCCGTGAGACGCTGGTGCAAACGTGAGCTGCCGCGTCAGGTCTGCCGGATATAATAAAAATTTTATTTTTCAACGGCCGCCTGAGTAGTCACAACAGGTAGGCCGGCAGGTTTAGGCAAAGCAGTCTTTCTGAAGGCCTCCTAAGCGAGTGTATGATCCGGCCACCTCAATAGTAACGAAGTCCAATCTAGTCAGGCCTGCCGGGTCGAGTGTATATGGCTTTAGGGAGAATAAAAAGCTTGAGAAAGTGTAAAATAAAAAAATAAAATATATCAGCGACTGATGTGTGGTCTGCTCGCCGGTTATTCTCGAACACGTTGTCTGTTACCCCGTCGTCTGTTATATTTCTGTCGAGAGTTTGGTGAATCAGGGTTGCCGGTATTGCAACGAAACCGGATGCAGGGCCGCCACCCTTGACAGAGAATCTCTGCTATCTCTGTTTAGTCTGAAACTACGTGTTGTACTGCGTAGTATAAAAATAGAGTCGTTTAGTCAAGTCTAAAGACAGACCTAATTCATTTATCAAGAATTAGTAAAGATAAAGGGAAATACATTGTCTAATTTGTTTTGGCAACAATGTTTTCCTAAAGAAAAATGTTGAACTTGTAAGTAAGCCGATATGTTTGGGTTGTGAGGCCTGGTGATGTCTAAAGCCAGACCACCGACTCGCAGTTAAATTAAAAACATAAACATCTCTTCTCTTAGATTTGACTAAAGGAACATTTTTTTCCTCTCTCGTATAAGTTATATTAAATACTGATCAGTAAAAATCTGTGCTGTTAAATTCGTACTAAAGATTCTTATCTGCGTAATTTTGTTGGTCCAGTTTCTTCCATTTGATATTTGTTCCGGTATTTTACAATGACATTCATTTATTGTAACACATTTGGACTAATCTAAGAATTTATTAATTAAACTCGTTTTCAAGAACTTTTTTTCACGATGTCTTTGAGATTTTGGGGGTAGCGCCCCAGTTCAATTCTCGATTTTTCCGTTCTTTTTTATGCCAAATTTCTACAATTCTACTTTCTACTTCTTTACAATTGTAATTATTCTTGTAAATTAGGTTGGATGTTATTAGACAAAATGGTAGAAAATTAAACAATTTCGTTTAGTTTTGTAATCTGATATTCAATATCATTCATTTGATACCCCACTCAAAATTTTTTTAAAAATATTATTTTTCACGTGACATATATTATCCACCATTTTTGATTTTAACAGCTAATAATTTTGAGATCACTATACTTTTCCTGTTTGCGCGTCAAAAAGATCTTTAATACTGCTAAGTTTTACGTTTGTATCTCTTTAGATACAAAAGTTATTGGAACTGTACAGAGTGACAGACGGACAGACAGACAGTCACAGGAACGAAACTATAAGGGTTTCTTTTTACTTTCTCATATAAAGAGAAAGTATTGTGATGGCGCAAAAATTCGATTTTGAGATTTTGATGGATTTACACGTTTTGAGGTCCCCTGAGTCCAAAAAAGTGGTTTTTAAAAAATGTCTGTCTGTCTGTCGTCTGTGCAGACGCCTGGAGCCTAAACTACTGGGCCGATTTTGACGAAATTTGGCATACATGTTCAGAAAAATCATACCCCGAGGCGAAATCGAGAAATGAATTTTAGCTCTAAATTTGGGGGCGCTACCCCCCAAAAACTCTGAAAAACACGAAAAAAAAATATTTCTCGAAAACGGTTCCGACGATTTTGATTAAAAAATTCTAAAATGTAGTCCATTTGAATACGAATCCAACGATATAAGTCGTTTTCCCGGGAAAAATCTAGTTCCTGAGAAATTAGCTTAAAACGCGGACGGAGAGAGCCCAGGTTCGATTCCCCGCCCAGGAGAAGCTATTTTTATGATAAATTTTGATGAAATATTCAATAATATTTAAATGTACATTTGAAAACTAATAAATGGAAAATACTGGGTTAAGTAATTATAAACTCGTATATGAGAAAGTTTGTCTGAGTTGTCTCGGACCGATTTTTTTAGTTTTACTAACGTAACCCTATTAACGTTTGATTACTAAACAAAAACAATATTGATAGTTGTGAAAAAAATGATAAGCTATCAGGTGACCAAATACAAATGATTGATAACAGTACAATATATTTGGCATATTTGGAATTTATTGAAGCAGCACCACCTTTTATCTCAAAAGTTTAATCATAATTTTAAAGTGAGGGTTTTATACAATACATATAATGCATATTAGATTGTGATAAACAATGGATATTACACAGTGAAATAGGTAAAGAAAACACAAGAGGATGAGTTACTCTGGATGTATATATAGGGCTTGTTGAATACCGTATTACTTGCATAAAAAGTAGCACAGGAAAAGTGCCCTTTATATTGAGTTACAACGCTATAGACCTAAACTTTGAATTGGGTTCTATGTAATTGAAGCGAACGTGATCGACCTCCTACATTCAACAAACTATGCAACCTGTCGGTTAGTAACGTTTACGTGTCCGACGATAACTTGAGTAATGTGAGGGTTTTTAAAATGATAATCATTAAACATAATATAATGCTCACATAACAAATTCAATTTATTGGAAAATAATCTAATTATTACATATTGATTAATACCCACAAATAATTATATATATAAAAGTATTCACACCCAACAATATATATTGGTACATACATGAGTGGACTGAGTATCGGAGAGTTGAGTGATCCGTCGGGCTTGGAGTCTCGTGGCCGACTGCCTCGACGAGGACTGCTCCCTTATCTTATCTTAGCACGTGACAGTAAAGGTTGACCGATTTAGTTGAAATTTGGTGTACATGTCCTTTTATTAATGCTCAGGCTAAGTTTGTTGGACAGCGTCATCCGTCCAAGAGTTTGCGCGCAACGCTCGCGTAAACGTGAGCTTCAAATTTAAAATTTGAATTTCAGGACAGGAAATGATTCTATCATCTGATAGAATATTTTCCTGTCCTCGAGACGAACCCTTTTCCTCGTCGATGAGACGAACATTTTTTAGTAAAACCAACAGCCACACCGCTATGAAAAAATTAAGATCGTTAAAACTATTAAAGCGGACCTGAACGTTTAAAATAGAGAAAACAACGTTTTTACCGATATCTTATACGTTCTAACGTAACGATTTAAATAAAACTTCAAGTACATCGTCTAAAGTAAAATTGAAACAGGCATGTAAAATTTCAACTTGATACAAGCAGATGTTTTTGCGTAGTGAAGTGATACATTTATAATAATGGTTTAAAAGCTACTGGGGGTGATTAAGATTCTTATAGTCGTGTAGTTATATACGTTTATCTCGGAAGATGAGCTTTGTAACAAGTACCCCCACTCAACCCTTTTCCACTTCACCGTCACAAAATCTCCGTCACAAAATCACCGTCACAAAATAATCGCCACAAATCACCGTCACAAAATCACCGTCGATCACGATAACTTGAGTTAAAGATGACCGAGTTAGTTGAAATTTGGTACACATGTTCATTTTACCAATGCCCATCAGGCTGAGTTCGTTGGACAATGATAACCGCCCAAGCGTTCACGCGCAACGCTCGCGTAAACGTACTCTTCAAATTTAAAATTGGAATTTTAGGACGGGAAAAAATTCTAACTTCATCTATGTAATAAGACAAACAACTTTTACTAATTTCATTTAGTAAAACGAACACCGACACTGCTATGAAGTGATAAAAATCGCTAAATTTATTAAAGCGGACCTAAACGTTAAATAAACAAAACAACGTTTTTACCGATATCTTAGATCTTAACATAACTATTTTAATAAAATTTCATACACATTGTCTAAAGTACAATTGAAATAGGTATGTAAAATTTAACCTTATACTCGTACAAGCAGACGTTTTTGAGAAGGGAAGAGATATATTTTATATTAGTAGGCCGGGTAGGTAGAAAACAGTTCTAGTTCCATCCAGCTACAAACGTACTCTTTAACTATGAAATCATCATAATTAACTTTTTTTCTCAATATCCAATACATATTTATTGTAAGACGCTTGCTTTAATGATAAAAATAATGATTTTCTTTTAATTTTGCCTTAACTCCGCTAGGCATAAACAGTTACTTTTAATTTTGTCTGTTTTTTAACTCCGCCATGTATAAGTAGTTAGCAATGAATACGTACTTAGCAGTGTGATTTTATAATTTATATTTAATGAAAAGTGTAAGGAAATTCGTTCCTACCAGGTGTCCTGCGACACCACACGTATTTTTTTTAACTATGACATTCATCATGATTAATAGATTCCTTAATTTGCATTCAGTATTTTATTGGAATACACTCGCTTCAATAATAGAGCCACGCGATGCCAAGTTATTACGATTGAGGACGATGATGCCATTTTGAATTTCAAGGTTGGGTTAAGTGCAGGCAGTTAGGTTGATAATGAGAGGCAAGATAGAGTGGTTGATGAGCTACGAACCAAGTGGGTTGATCACGTGACCCGGCTATTACCTGGATTTAATGATTACCCTGGTTTAGTATCAAGATTCAACTTGCTCTCTGACCTCTGGTCATTAACTCAACGACCTGAGTCCATGATTTATTATGACTGCCATCAACTCTATTAGTCGTCGACTTATCAACATTATCAATCTGATCCAACTAAGGATTTTCCTGAGTGCAATCTCATGGAACCATACATATGTCAGACTGACAGTCAAAATTAGTTTGACCATTGCTTTTCCATTGTCTATATAAAGAAAATCGGTCCGAGGCAACTCAGACTAACTTTCTTATACAGGGTGGTACAAAAGTCCCCCCCCCCCCTCTTAATTTTTAAACGATTTGAGATAAATTAATGAAACTTGGGGGATTTCTACCATGCAAAGGGAAGTTTGTTTTCATGCAATCGCCCACTAGTGGAATGTCAAAATTTCAAAGTGGAATGTATATTTTTGGATTCTACGGTGAAAAATAATAAACTTTTACTTGAAACTATTTTTTCTATTTCAAATATTTTGCCCCATACGGGGGGCAAAGATAGCAAATAACCCTTCCGAAATGGTAAAAAAATAACACTTAGATTGTTATAAAATCTAAACGGTTAAAAATAAAGTAATGAAACTTTGGGGATCTGTACCATGTAAAGGGAAGTGTGTAATCATCCACTCGCGTACCAGGGGCAACCACCATTTTGCCCCCAGGCGCTGAAATTTACCATTTTTACCACTTTGCCCCCCTATAGAGGGCAAAATATTGGAGATAGAAAAAAAAGTTTGAAGTAAAATATTTTTATTTTTTGCCGTAGAATCTAAATCTGCTATTAAAAATATACACTCTAGGTTAACAATTTTGAAGTTAGGTGGCCTGGGGGCAAAATGGGTGGTTGCCTCTACTGGGCGATTGCATGAAAACAAACTTCCCTTTACATGGTATGGATCTTCTAAGTTTCATTAATTTATCTCTAACTGTTTAGATTTTACTAGGGGCCAAATTATTGGAAATAGAAAAAAAGTTTTAAGTAAAAGTTTATTATTTTTCACCGTAGAATCCAAATATGGTATCAAAAATATACACTCCTATTTTAAATTTTGAAGTTGGGTGGCTTGGGGGCCTAGTTGGTGGTTTCCCCTAGAGGGCGATTGCATTAAAACAAACTTCCCTTTGCATTGTAGAGCTCCCCCAAGTTTCATTAATTTATCTCAAACCGTTCAAAAGTTAAAGGGGGGGGGGGGAGGGGGGGGGGGGAGACGTTTGGACCACCCTGTATAATGTCGGTCCCAGATCCCAGAAAATATTATACAGGGTGACTGGCGATATAAGTGAAAAAAAGGAAGTAGGTTGTTCTACGCCTCAAGGGCTACAAAAAACACTATATAAACCATGGGTCAAATCTTAACCGTTCTCCCACAAAATTAAAGTTCATGATTTTTTTAAGATTACATACCTTTGCTCATAAAAATGCTTATTGCACCAAAAGTATAAAAGCTAGAATAAAATATTTTGCATCATTAAGAAAAATGTAATTTTAATTTTCATGCCTTCAAATTATATGACAAAAATTTTATTTTTAAGAAACAATTTTTTTTTTTTATTATTTTTTTTTTTTAGGTCCTATATCTTAGTAAAGAACCGAGCTCAAACTTTTCGGACTTAAGGAAAAACTTCCTTATTGGCTACCCATTCATAAGGCGGAATTGTTAGTAAACTTCGTTGAAAGTGAAAAAGAAACGTGTTTATTGCTGCTATTGTTGACACAAAGATGAGTATACTAAACCAACCTTGCTTGTTTTTAATTATTAACTCACCTGTAAGTCAAGAATTGCAATAATAAATACGTTTCTTTTTTTTACTTTCAGCGAAGTTTAATAAAAAAAATCCGCCCAATGAATGGGTAATAATATAAATATCGATCAAAACGTTAGTAAATAAGAAAGTTTTTCCTGAAGTCCGAAAAGTTTAAGCTCAGTTTTTTACCAAGTTGTAGAACCGCAAAGCAATTGTTGTATGCATTGTTTATTGTTTGTCATGTAATTTGAGGGCATGCAAATTACAATTACACTTTTCTTATTGGAAAATTTGTCAGCTTTACAACGATATCAAACATTTGGTTCTACTTTTTGTACTTTTGGAGCAATAAGTGTTTTTATAAGGAAAGGTATGCGATATTAAAAAAATTGTAAAATTCGACCTTGAGGGAAAACGGTTAGGATTTGACCCATGGTTTATATAGCGTTTTTTGTAGTCCATAAGACGTAGAACAACCTACATCATTTAACGTCCACATATAACGCCAGCCACCCGTATATTGTTATCTATACAGACGGCAGACGGATACGCGTGTCTATTTGCTACATGTGACTGTGAACTAGTGTGAACCCTCCTTTATAACCTTTCAAGGGAAGTAAGAGTCTCACCCGATCATCCTAAAACTATAAACTCATCATGATGAACTATTAATTTGCTTAATATTACATATTTATTGCATTAAGCTCGCTCCAATAATAAAGCCACGCGATGTCTCGTTAATATATTATTTTTAACCTTTACTCACCTTTACTTTGGATCTTCATTTTCGATACGTAATTAAAACACTTCGGTTAGAGTCGCACAGATTGCCTAAAATACTAGCGTTAGAAACTGCTAAATGCAAGGCATTCTGGTTTGTCAAGTGGGGAGAAATGGTCAAGGAATACGGCATTAATTTACAAACAGACGATGTAGATATCTTGGAAAATCAAGTTAAGGATCTATTAGGAAAAATGAGAGTTAAAATAAAGGAAAACCTAATAGAAAAAGTAGTTCAGTCGAGGTTTCACCCTACTTATAAAACTTTGGATTTTATAAATCAACCTGTTACATCAGTTCCCTTGATCAACCTATGCCCAGTATGATATTTAAATTGAGGTCAGATATTATGTTCCCTCTAAATTCCAAGCCCTGGTTAAAAGTAAATAGCGATAGATGCATTCTTTGCAACTTAAATAGGACAGAGGACATTTTTCACTTTGTTGGCGAGTGTCCTATACTAGGGCAGTTCCGATTAGAATTTTTGGGGAAGAAAGAGCTATCCCGGGAAGAGGTTATCAGCATGTTAAACAGAAGTAACTGGGAAGGGCTTGTCAAAGTTGACAAGTTTGCAGGTAGATATCGAACCACTTTGATAAGAGAGTATAATGGGTAGGAAAACAAAAATACTTTTCTGGCTAACAAAATTAAAAGAAACTGCACAGATTGTGGATACAGATAAATAAAAGAGGTATTGGTCCATATGATAACTGTTTGGGCCAGTCTGATGCCTTCGCTCTTTGGTCTGTTTACCTTATTATTGTTCCTGATAAGGTCCGTGGGGTGCTAAGGTAGCGCCTTCACGTGTTAGTTGGTCTCGTCACATGGTAGAGGTCAGACTGTCACCCGTGGTAGCGAAGTGTTGCCCGCCGTTTCCAACTCGTAATCGGAAGTTTCCTTTTTTTTTCGTTTCATCGTTGAAGTTAACTTTCCTTTAATTTAGTTCCCGTTTCCGTTGAAGTGCGCTTATTTTATTTTGTGCGAACATAGACCCGTCACCACGCGATCGTGCTATCGTACTACGCGCGACTTCGTGTATACGCCCGGTTCGGATATACGACGTGACGGTAAGCCCTGGATACGCGGATAAAGAAGACGTCGGGGCCCCATCATCCGCCGAGTTCAGACCACGCGTCAACCTTACTGGATGAAGGTAAGCCCTAAAAGTTAGCTTCCCCATTTAAAGTTCGCGTGAAGTGGCGCGAACAAACCTTATGGTCCAATTGGGCCTAGATGATCTAGTTTTGGATTACAGTCCTAAAGTTCTAATTGAAAAGACGTTATTTCTGGTTTCTTTTTATTGTTTAGTAAAGGGGTTGTATCATTTTCGGCTTATGATAATGTCAAGAGGGAAATTTCTGCGGGTATTTGTCTGAAGGAGGTAAATTTCTGTGGGATATTTCGCGTTGTTGGCAACCCTGGTTCGAGAGAGGGAAATTTTGTTGTTGTTTGGCAGCACTGATTCCCTACGTATATCTTTGTTTATATTAGCGTGTTGAGCTGTCAGTGTCAGTGTCAAATCCAATGTTTACAATGTTTATTCAATTAAAATACTTTATCTTGAATTTATTATTTGATTTAATAATAACAAGCATTCTTGATAGTTATTTGCCGAGATTGTTTTGTTTACTTTGTTAATCTCTTATCTGAAAGACTTTTTTCCTTTAATTTATTTTTTATGATTTCGTTTAATCAATTAAATAATTTCTAATCGAAATAAATCGATTTCTTAATTCTCCAATTGTGGCTCTCCATGATATTTTAGTGTATTGTATGTGAGAACTATTTATGTTCATCTTTTCATTCTCTTTCTTTAGAGACCCCACTTGCCATATAAAAAATTTGATTTTCTTTTTTCATTGGTTTTCTTATATTTTCAAGAGATATAAATTTTTCTCGAGCTCGTTAGGGGATTTTTCTTTAATTTATTTTTCTTTGGTAAAGTTACGGTTCTTAATTTTTTTTTTAATTATGGCAATGTCGGATCCTGTAGTAAAGGAGCTTTCTATTAGGTCAGATAGGCGCAAAAAGTTGTTTGCGAAGCTCCAAAATAGCTACGATTACGCTAAAACATTAAATGAAAGTAATGTTAATTTATTTCGACCTCGATATGACAACCTGGAAGAAATTGAGAACCAGTTTGAGATTCTTCAGGATGAAATTATTGATTTAAATAATAGTTTAACGGATACATCGAATGCTCTGGAAGTTAATCAGGTCCAAGCAGCCTTTGATGAAATGGCTTATGAGTGTCGTGGTCGGTACCTTGCACTTATTAAGAGTACCCCGTCTCCTCCCGATGTAGTAGTAGACCCCGTGAAATTTTCTAACCACCTTCCAAGAATTAACATTCCTAAATATTCAGGGAAAATAGCCGAGTGGACATCGTTTTTCTCGTTGTTCAAATCGATGGTTCACGATAACCGCTCTCTTAGTGATGTTGAAAAATTTCAATACTTAAGATCTAATTTAGAAGAGCCTGCGTTATCTGTTATTTCTAATTTCGCCCTTACTGCCGCTAATTATGAGCTAGCGTTTGAAGCTTTAAAGAGGCGTTACCAGGATAAAAGACGCCTGGCCGCCTACTATGTCCAGGAAATAAGAAATTTTACTACCTTTTCAAACCCGACTTACGTAAATCTCCAAAAATATCTGAGCGCACATTCTAATGCAGTTAGTGCCCTGAAGGCACTTGATGTACCTGATCTACTAGATTTTCTGTTGTTTCAGTTATCATTATATAATCTTGACTCGACTTCAAGGCGTCGATTTGAGAATAAGCAAACAGAAAATCATATCCCAAAGTATCAAGAACTAATTGATTTTGTTACAAATCAAAGTCGTAGTTTCGAGTTGTCTGCTCATGAAACCAAGGGCACCTTAGTCCGGTCTGATAAGACAACCTTTTCTAAGCGTAGTACTTTGTTAACCAGTACTGCTCAGAATTTTTCTGACGCTTCTCAGGTGAACTTATCCTCCACTAAAGAGTGTCCTCTTTGTAAAAATAAAATGCACGGTTTTTCCAACTGTGCTGAATTTTCTAAATACGACCTGAATCGTCGTTATCAAGTTCTTCGTCAATATAGACGATGTTTTAACTGTTTTGGTTTACATAACCGTTCTGATTGCTCTTCTACAGGTGCTTATAGAATATGTAAGAGTAAAAAACACCACACCCTGCTTCATAGGGATACTTCGGCTGCTCCGGAGTCCACTCCTGCTAAGGTGGGTACTTTCGATACTCAGGGTTCTCAGGTGCCCTCAGATAATTCCCCTGATGGTTCTCCTCAATCATGTTGTATAGCATGTCATGTTCCACGTGCACCAAGTGTACAAACTGTTCTTTTAGCGACGGTCCAGCTACTGGTGAGTGATTCTTCGGGTACTCAGGTTCTTGTACGTGCGGTAGTTGACCCTGGATCTCAAGTGTCCGCTATTTCTGCTACTTTAGTTCAGCGTTTAGGCTTGAAGAAGGCGAGGTGCCCTATTCAAGTCTCAGGTATTTCTAATTATCGGACTAAGGTGCATGGTACAGTGAACTGTACTCTTAGGTCCCGTTATCAGAAAGATAAAAGTTTATGTTCTCAGGCAATTGTGCTAAGTCAGATAGCCGACAACCTGCCCTCTACTAATATTTCGGACGTGGTGTATCAGCGATTTCGTTCTCTTCCATTGGCCGATGAGGATTTTCATAAACGAGGAAAGGTTGAGTTTCTTATCGGTGCCGATGTTTATCCTCAGATACTCAAAAATGGAACTCGAACCATGATCAAGGGTTGTCCCACTGCAGTAGAAACCATTTTTGGTTGGATTATTTTGGGACCCGTCCAGACTGATGTGGTTAGTGATCAGCCCGCGGTATCATTATTTACTTCTGTTGTATCCCTAGAAGACATGGTTCAAAGATTTTGGGAGACAGAGGAGGTATTTAGGCCACCTCCCTCTGACCCTGAAGATATTTTGTGTGAGTCGCATTTTGTTCAAACTCATAGGAGAGATGCTCAAGGCAGATATGTTGTGTCCTTGCCCTTTAAACCTGGTTCACTTCCAATTGGCAATAATCGAGAGACAGTTATGAGACGTTATCTCAATCTGGAGAAAAGATTAGCGAAAAATCCTGATATTGAATCGGATTATCATGATTTCCTTAAAGAATATCTCGCTATGGGTCACATGTCTTTAGCTAAGACTTCGTCTTCGTATATTATACCTCACCATGCGGTTATTACATCAAAGATGAGAGTTGTTTTTCATGCGTCGTTCCCTGATAGTCTTCAAAGATCTCTGAATGATCGTTTAATGTCGGGACCCAAGTTGCAGAGTGATCTTCCTACCATTTTAATTTCTTTTCGTTTTCATAAAGTAGCTTTATGTGCTGATGTTAGAATGATGTTCCGGCAGTTCTGGATCTGTCAAGAGCACCGTGAATTTATTCACATCTTTTGGAGACCCACCCCCGATTCTCCTGTACTTGAGTATGAGTTAAATACCGTGACCTACGGGCTTAAGCCGTCTGCTTACCAATCCCAGCGTTGTCTTAGACAGTTGGTGTTAGATGAAGGATCCCTCTTTCCTTTAGCCTCCAAAACGTTGACTCATCAAATGTACGTTGACGACATAGTTTCTGGCGGGGATTCGCTTAAGGAAGCGAAGCAGCTTAAACTAGAGTTGGTCAACTTATTAAAGTTGGCTGGTTTAGAGTTGCGGAAATGGGCAAGTAACGACCCAAGGTTACTTGCTGACGTTCCTGAAGATCATCGGGAAAGTTTTCTTGCGTTTTCATCGGATGATAATATCATCAAAATTCTGGGTTTAATGTGGGACCCATCCTCTGATTGTTTTCGTTATAGAGTTAAGCCTTTTGAAGGCCAGGTAACTAAAAGAGCGGTCTTATCATACATAGCTCGTATATTTGATCCGTTAGGGTTACTGTCTCCTGTTGTATTTTGGGCAAAGTATTTTCTTCAGATGCTTTGGACACGCAACCTTGATTGGGATAGTGAGTTGCCAACTGGTTTACAAGACCTGTGGTATCAGTCAGTACAACGGTTTCCTGAACTGGAGAATCTTAAGATACCTCGACAGATTTCTTCTTGCTCTGATAGCACATACCTCATCGGTTTTTGTGATGCTTCGGAGAAAGGTTACGCTGCTGCAGTGTACCTTTATGCTGAGGATGGTAATGAAGTCCATTGTAACTTATTACAAGCAAAGTGTAGGGTAGCTCCTTTAAAAACTGTCAGTATTCCCCGTCTTGAGCTCTGTGGCGCCCTGCTCTTGGCTAATTTAATTAAATCTATTCTCAAGTCGTTTCCGAAAGAGTTTCGGAATATTTTCCTTTTCACAGATTCACAGATTGTTCTCTCGTGGATTCGTACCCCCCCCCCCCCCCCCTCATAAGTTGAAGACTTATGTTGCGAACAGGGTCTCTGATATTTCTCAGAACACTTCAGAGTTTTCCTGGTATCATGTTACTTCAGAAGAAAACCCCGCAGATATCGCGTCGAGAGGATGTGATCCTAACCAATTATTGGATTGTCGTTTGTGGTGGCGTGGACCAAGTTTTATCCACAAACCCATTTCAACATGGACTCTTCAACCATTTACGGATATTTGCATAGCCGAGCTTCCTGAGATAAAGGATCAAACGGTCACGACTCTGGTGACAATTAATACCTGTACAAATGATTGGTACGAGGTTATTAGGCGTTTCTCGACTTTTAGTAAAATGCAAAAGGTCTTTGCATATATAATTAGATTTGTAAACCACTGTCGCGGTAGAGAATCTGTTCACACGGTAGGAAAATTAACATCTAAAGACCTGTCGGATGCCGTTAGCCTTTGTGTTAGAGTTACTCAACAGATCTGCTTCCCTGATGTGTTGAAAGAGCTACGTTCTGGTAAAGCGTTGAAATCTAGCTTGAGTTTGTTGTCACCCTTTTTGGACGAGGAAGGTCTCCTCAGGGTGGGCGGCAGACTTAAGAACTCCGAGTTGAGTGCTTCGAGTAAGCATCCTTTACTTCTACCCAAAAAGTGTCATCTTTCTAATCTTGTCTGCGACCATTATCATGAGATGTCTTTACACTCAGGCCCTCGGGTTGTTCAAGCCTTAATTCAGAGGAAGTTTTGGGTAATTTCTCTTCGAGGTCTACTTCGAAAGCGAATTAAATCGTGCCTTCGATGTTTTAAGTTTACCAATCGTCCTTCCCAACCGTTAATGGCCGATTTACCAGCTAGTCGTGTGAGAGTTGGAAGGGCCTTTAATCAAGTGGGAACAGACTTCGCTGGCCCGTTCTCTATTAAGGAGAGTACGCGCCGATCGTCTTCCATCAGTAAATCATATTTATGCGTATTTGTTTGTATGGCCACCAAAGCGGTTCACCTGGAAGCAGTCTCAGGTCTATCAACCAAAGCCTTCCTTGATGCGTTCGACCGTTTTGTGTCTCGTAGAGGCCTTCCCAGTGATGTTTACTCCGACAATGGAAGAAATTATATTGGAGCTAATAGAGCTCTCAAAGAAGTTCATCTTCTTCTTCAAAGGGAGAATAGGAGCATTAACAATCATTTTGTGTCTAAGGAGGTTCGGTGGCACTACAATCCAGCTTTCGCTCCAAATTTTGGTGGATTATGGGAGTCAGTTGTAAAATCTTGTAAAGGTCTGTTGTATCGTCTGGTCGGAGACGCTCCTCTTACGTTCGAGGAACAGTCTACTTTGTTTGCCAACATTGAAGCGGTCCTGAACAGTCGACCTCTTTGTGCAGTTTCCAATGATCCTCATGACGGTCCTGACTATCTTTCACCTGGACATTTTCTCATCGGAACGGCTCTTATCGCCTCCCCCGAGACTCCAATAGCCGAAGAAGTTTCGCCAACTACTCGATGGACTCGTTTACGGCAGATTTATCAATCTTATTGGCGCCGTTGGTCTGGTGAATACCTGCATACGATCATGCAGCGTAACAAATGGACCCGAGCGACTCCTAATATCCAGCTTGATGATGTAGTCTTCATCCAAAGTGTTAGGACTTCGCCTCTTTCTTGGCCTGTTGGTCGAGTAACTGATGTGCATCCTGGAGCAGATGGACCATAGGGTGGTTACAGTCCGTACTACGGGAGGTTCGTACGTGCGGCCAGTCAACAAGCTCATCGTTCTTCCTTCACCCCAGTAATCTTGATTCAGCGATGCTTTTTGAAGATAGTTTTTCTTTTGGTTTTTTTCTTTGTTTGAAGTATAAATTTTCTTTTATAAATTTAGGTGGGCGGTATGTTTGGGCCAGTCTGATGCCTTCGCTCTTTGGTCTGTTTACCTTATTATTGTTCCTGATAAGGTCCGTGGGGTGCTAAGGTAGCGCCTTCACGTGTTAGTTGGTCTCGTCACATGGTAGAGGTCAGACTGTCACCCGTGGTAGCGAAGTGTTGCCCGCCGTTTCCAACTCGTAATCGGAAGTTTCCTTTTTTTTTCGTTTCATCGTTGAAGTTAACTTTCCTTTAGTTTAGTTCCCGTTTCCGTTGAAGTGCGCTTATTTTATTTTGTGCGAACATAGACCCGTCACCACGCGATCGTGCTATCGTACTACGCGCGACTTCGTGTATACGCCCGGTTCGGATATACGACGTGACGGTAAGCCCTGGATACGCGGATAAAGAAGACGTCGGGGGCCCCCTACACCATCGACGCATCATCCGCCGAGTTCAGACCACGCGTCAACCTTACTGGATGAAGGTAAGCCCTAAAAGTTAGCTTCCCCATTTAAATTTCGCGTGAAGTGGCGCGAACAATAACGTTAAATACAATGATAAGGCTTGTTTGTTTATTTATGATTAATTGACTGTGAATTATAATTTATATCATACGTTAATTTAGTAATTGTTATATATTATCAAAAAGTTGAATCCTGGCTGAAGAAATGGAGAATAAAGATAAACCAAAGTAAAAGTAACCACGTGACCTTTGCTCTGAGACATGGCATCTGCGAACCTGTAACCCTAAACCAAATCCCTATTCCTCATTCCAGTACAGTCCGCTACCTTGGGTTACACCTTGATCGACGTTTAACCTGGGCACACCACACAAAACTCAAAAGACAAGAAACTAACCGTCGATATAAACTCTTACACCGGCTCTTACATTACAAATCACAACTCAGCACACATAACAAACTTCTCATATATAACACCATAATAAAACCCATATGGACCTATGGCATCGAATTATGGGATTGTACCAAGCGCTCTAACTCCTACCGTATCCAATCCCTTCAGTCTAAGATCCTCAGGAAAATAACTAATGCTCCCTTTTTCGTTTCCAACCTCATCCTTCATAACGACCTAAAAGTGCCCTTTGTTTCTGACCTAGCCACCTCCAGGTATCAATCCTTTCACGATTCTGTATCCCATCACCCTAATCCTTTAGTCCAAACCCTCTCCTCTAATTCCATTCCCGGAAATCCTCCCCGACGACTGAAAAGGCAGTGGCCACGCGATTTATTAAATTAAAGGAAATTATAGCTAGCATATTGTACGCATGTCATTAATTGTGAGTACTGTCACTGGACAGTTTCTCACATCATGATTAACATGCCATTATAACGAAGATATCATTATTACTTATAACAATGAACTATTGTAGGTGTAATATGCAAATAAAACCAAAAAAAAAAAAAAAAAAAAAAAAAAACTAATAGTTTATTAGATTGTTAAATATTAAAAATTGCATTATATAAAATCACTGTTATTTTTGAGATTTTAAATTAGATTGTTTAATTATTTGTTGGTAATCTTGTTATTATATTATGTTATTTAACTGTCCTTATTAGGGCAATATGCTTGATATATTTATATACATGATATATTTAGTTAATTCATTAGATATTAGTTTAAATTATTTGTTAGATATATTATATATAGTAGTGTACAGTTGAAAAGAAGCGAGTGATTTGAGTGATTCGCAAGCTCTCTACTCCTGACAGACGGTTTATACCATGTCATCAACATGTTGAATCTTATTTTGCATTATATTCATTATTATTAGCGAATTTTCAAAGAAAATTACGCTATTGCAATGGCTTCAAAATTTTTGTAATGCGAATTTTTGAAAATTTTTTCCATGGAAATCCGTTTTAGACCATTTTGAATCGATTCATAAAATTTAACACTTTTTTTTATGTATGTATGTATATATGTATGTATATATGTATGTATATATGTATGTATATATGTATGTATATATGTATGTATATATGTATGTATATATGTATGTATATATGTATGTATATATGTATGTATATATGTATGTATATATGTATGTATATATGTGTCACTCCAGACGATATCTCCCCTTAGGATGCACTTAAAAATTTCAAACAAATTTTAAAATGTCAATAATATCAAAAGAAAGGATGAGTTCGTTGGCCAGAATTTTTGGAGTCCATTTAGGGGTCAAATTTTGACCATTTAGGGTCAAAAAACGTGTTTTTTCCATTTTACCCCCCTTTTATGTGAAAATATGATAAAAGTGTACATAACAACAATTACTGTGCTCTTAAAGAGCTTTCCAACGACATGCATCTTAAAGGGTAAATACGATTTTGACTTTTGTACCTCGTACCCCTGTGTACCAAATTTTTTTTTCACCCATGCAAATTCTAAACCAAAATTTTCCTATATTATCATATGCCAATAATCCGCAGATTTATTTGAAAATTCGCTCATTAAGTCATGGTGCATGACTGGACTTTTTTTTGTTAATTGTGCATGTATAAAAATAAAAAATAAAAAAATATTATTTAAAAAGTTTTCAACAAGAGGTTGTTTACTTTTTGTTTTTAACGAAATTTTAATTTTTAACAAAATTAGATTTATTTTCATCAATATTTCAGAAACTAGATTTTCCCACGGAAAACAGCTTATATCGTCAAATTCGTATTTAAATGGACTTTTAATCGTAGGAACCGTTTTTAAAAATGTAAAACCGGAATTCTAAAATATAGTCCATTTCAATACGAATCTAACAATATAAACCGTTTTACCTAAAAAAATCTAGTTTCTGAGAAAACAGTTAAGAACGGGGAGGGAGATAGGCCGGGTTCGATACCCGGCCGAAGAGAAGTTATTTTTATAATAAATTTTGGTGAAATGTTCAATAATAATTAAATTCACCTACGAAAACACGAAACTAATATATGAAAAACACTGAGCTAAGTAATTAAGAACTCGTTTATGAGAAAGTTTGTCAGAATTGTCTCGGACCGAGTTTTTAAACTAGTGGTATTAAATGCAGTTAAATATATCTGAGACACGAATCCCCTTTTTTCCATACATTTTTTTTTTTTATTTTACGTTAACATCTTTGAGACTGTACTACTGGGAAAGTTAATAGTTGAATGTTTATAGTTATAAACATGTATAATAAGATAACTTACGTTAATGCTGCGATATTTGATGGCATGATGCACTTACCTGGAAAAAAAACAAAAACAAAGTCAATATTAATTGATGCTACATTTTTAAAATAAAATATAATTTGTTCACAATAATTACAACCACAAAACACAAAAAACAAGATTATTTACTTTGCTAGGTACCTAACTTTGCGCATAGTTTTGACTTTGATAAATTGTAATTGAGTTGTACCCTTGTATCATTTATATAATCGCGCAGTGTTTATATATATATATATATATATATATATATATATATATATATATATATATATATATATATATATATATATATATAAATATTTCAATATTCATAATTTCAATACGTTCAAAAAAAAAAATTAAAGAATATTTATTAAATCAGATATAATTAATAAACATATTAAGTGAAGCGTATGTATGTGCATTTTGTATATACGTATTTGAGTATGGGTGTGTATTATTTATAGAAAGATATCAAATAAATATAAATTATTAATTTAATAAACAAATGAAATAAAAAAGAAATATTAATTAGAACCACTATAACTTAAACCAAAAAACTATAAAAGACCATAAAAATAAGTATAAAGAATGAATAATAATAAAAAAAAAAAAATAAATAAGGTGCAAATTAATTCTAATAACCACACTTATTTCTAATATTAGTAAATTAATATTTGAAAAGGTAAGCATTATAACAGTTTTATTTTTGTTTAATTATTGTTATTTGTTTTAAAATATGCATCTTTTACTGTCGTGTTTTATTATATATTAGTGTTAAGAAATACACAAGATAAAAGTATGAAGTAATATTAGAGACGGGGCCCTCTCTCTAGGTGTTTAACACTTACTTAGGGCCCTCATCAATAATTTTTATATTTATGTATTATTTCTGTTTGTTTGTTCTTGTTTGGTGGAAAAAATATATATTATTATATTATTATTATTATATATATATATATATATATATATATATATATATATATATATATATATATATATATATATATATATATATATATATATATATATATATATATATATAGACACACAATTTGATGTGCGAGTCTCTCACTACACAAATTATGTACCTTATTGCAGAGTGCAAAAACACGGTATTACATTGCTGATTTGTTTTGCTAGCCAAGCAAGAATGGCGGTGTGAGAGCACGCTCGTCTCTGATAAAGCCTATACCTGATCTTCTTGAGTTGGTATAGGTCCAGAGTTGGGTGGGCATCGTCGGGCCCCTGATGAGTCGGACGCGACGAAACGATGCAGGACATGGCGTAATGCCGAGCCAACATCTTTGTGACGTATAGTCTAATGTTGGATATATATATATATATATATATATATATATATATATATATATATATATATATATATATATATATATATATATATATATATATATAAGAAATAACCAAGTGACAATCTGACATTTCTTATGATACTATAAGTGCGTACTTTGAATATTAATTTTAAATGACTTATTTAACATAGTTTTGCCTATGTTTAAAATATTAACAATTGGCTGTCATTTATTTTAACTACGCAGATTATGTCTTATATTATTTTAATTGTATACATTACATCATGTTAATTGATATTGTTCTTTTATTAACATTTCAAGGTTTTCCCTTGGAGAATTTATTTTTAGAAGAGTTTTAATAAACATTAACATCATTAATAATGATTATGTTTGAATCTGAGTCAGCCGTCAAAATAAATAATTCTCCTTAAGCGACGAACACATTGTTTCAATAAGCGAGGGGGGGGGGGGGGGGCGACAGAGGAGAGGGGTGTTGTGTTCCGAGCTGGGTGGGCTTCACGCTATTTTTAAAGATAAATAAAACGGTCGGCGAACCGGCTAATTTAAAAAGAAAAGAGGAAGGATCTCAGGTTGTCTAGTTAGAATCAGTATGAGGGATGCAGGAAGGTACAGGAGGTAGTCTGTATCTAAACACGGTGTATCTTTCTAACTCACTTAGTACAGATAGAAGTAAGAGCGAGCTCTACCAGATTTCACCTCCTTCTTCTTCCTGCATTCCTGCTTATACAGACGCAAATTTGACCGTTCTCAAGCACACGTCACCCCTAAATAGTTGTTGTTTTAAACTCCCTCGAAGCTCTTCTATACCTTTAATATAATGTTCTATCTATAATAAGTGTATGATAAATTGGTAAATATACTTTTTCAATTAGTGTGGCACATAGCTTCCTCGCGTCTTATTTTGTATACTTTGATGGTTTTATGCTTTTACTATTTTTATTGTCAAATTTATTTAATTTTCCCTCCGTTTTTAAAATCTGTCAACACTCTTTTGATTTTGTACATCAATTAAAGTATCAATTTGGAAAAATGGAAAAAGTGCAGATGGTTTAAATTAATTTGGGGCTATCTGCGGGCTACTTTTAAGGCGGGGCTACACTAGAGCATTCGCCCTGAATGAGCATGCATTCGCCCCCGAATGAGCATGTGTTCGCCCCCGAATGAGCATACGTTCGCCCCGAATTGCTAGAAATGGACAGGGCGAGCCGAACGGAAAAGTATGCTCATTCGGGGCGAATGCTCAAGTGTGTCCTCGCCTTTAACAAACCATCTAAATTTCATAAAAATCAAATGAGTACTTTGAAATATGTATATTCGAATGGAAGAGAAACGCATGTGGAAATGGAAAGAGATACAAAATAGGTACAGAAGGTTGAAACTTATAAGAGACCAATGGAGTTAATTATTATGACTTAATAACCTTCCATCCAAAGTTCATTTAAATCGGGCGAGTGAGTTTTTAATATATTTTTTTTTTTTTTTATTAATACTTCCAAAATCATAAATACAATTATAATACATAATGTTAATATAAAGTACAAATAGGCATGGCTATAGCCGTCTGCCAGAGTCTGTTTAATATTTTTAAACAAAAATAAAATAAATAAATAAACACTTTACTTCTATCAACCTAATACAATTAGAATGAAATAAATATTTAAAAATTGTAAAGTTTAGAAAAGAAAAAAAAAAAAAATGAAGAAAAATAATAATTAGATCAATAAAAGATCAAATAAAATAATAAATCTAATGCAGGAACTTTATGGCGCTAACATTTCATTACGGTAAGACAGGGCTCTCTTACAGAAATTAAGTACTGTTGCATGTTCTCTTAATAAAATATCAGTAATGCGATGACCAGAGACAATGACGTCGCCTAACAACTCTCTACGAATTAACTCATACCTAGGACATTCAGAAATGAAGTGAAACATTGACTCCTTTACCCCTGGAGCACAGAATGGACAGTTCTCATCTTCCTCGTCCTTTTTAAGCCATGGAATCGCTTTAAGGGGAAGAAGTTCACATCTAATTTTAAACAGAAGACGAAGATCATTTAACCTTAAATTAAGACCAGAATTGCACCCGAATAGAGAACCTAAATTTTGGTCAACTTCTACCAGAGTTTTGTACAGTAAAAAGTTATTTGAAACACTTGCTTTTAACAAACAATCTTCTCTAAAGGCAATCTTCATTTGTTTCTTTAGATTTTCCAACTGAGCACGCCAAGTCACCTTATTATCGGATGTAAAGTTTATATCGAATTTATTGAACATTTCCAACCAAAAAGCGAACCAGGAAACTTGCGACCTAATTACTTCTTCGGCGACGATTCTGGGAAGACGATGAGCCGGCAGGTCCAGAGTTTTAAGACAGTAATTTACATGAAGCTTAAATGTATAAAAAAGGATGGGCTCTAATGAAGTTTCTAAATACAACAAATAACTAGGAGTTTGTTCGGGTAGAGAAAAAAGCTTCTTCAGAAAGTAACGTTGGAAGACTTCTAGAGTTTTTAATATATGTGTTCACAAAAAATTGATGTGTTTTTTTTATAGAAGATATGAGAATTTCTTTTCATTTATTTCGTATGTATTTTAAAAATTTATTTTTGCGATTTGTGTTTCAGTATCAGATGTTTTTCTGGGCGATTTCAATGTTTAATTAAGAATGTAAACAAAATGGCAAACCCAGATGTCTGTCTGTTATATCTCTCACAGTGCCTTTGTCCGCTTTATTATATACAAATAGTTTCCGTTGGGCAGTTTCCTGTCTTATTCGAGTCACCGCTAACTTCTGTCGTTTTGGTATAAACCAAATCACCGGTTATTTTCATCTTCTAACATAAGAGATGCGTCATGTTCTACTCGGAACTTCAGAGGAAGCTTCTTCTCTTGGAATCGCTTTCCAAATGATTCTCTTGTCGGAGTCGGATCCTATTAAACATTCCTTCGCATAAAATGAATGTTTGTCCGGACCCTGAATTAAATTGACGGAATACTTTTTCCTCAACAACCTGGAACATTCAACACCATGCATACCAAATATCTTGGGTCGAGCAACAAAACCATTTGTTATTCATTTATTTAATAAATTATACTACTTACTTCCTTTACATCCTGTTAAAGCCATGAAACTCTAACCACCTCTAACCACCTCTAACCACCTCTAACCACCTCTAACCACCTCTAAATAACTCTATCAACTAACAGTTGATTTTACTTTTCCTCACTACCTATTGTAGGAAAAGTACTGTTTTCACCAAAATTGTTTTTTTTTCGAGATTTCAACGGAATTATCCGTTTTGGGTGTTTTTAAGACCTCCTGAGTGGTTTTCAGCATGACGTGTGTATGTGTGATATCATCGTAGCGCCCAAGGTATTTAACCTAGAGAGTTGAAACTTAGCAGAAAAATCAGTCCTTACCTGTAGTGGTGCCGCCCAGGAAATCAACTTTTTCCGCCATCTTGAACCCAGTTTGTTGAGTCAGCAAAAATTAAAAAAAAACGTAATAAATCGACAATGGTCCTGATCGAGTTGAAATTTAACACGAATATACCTCTCTGTATGACAAACAAGCCCACCAAATTTTATTTTGATATTGGCCACCATTTTGAAGTTATCAATATTTGAATTTTTAAAATCTGACGGTTAATAATACCGAAAGTATAAATAGGTTTTTGACGTATAGCATATCGTTGGAACCGGAAAAAATTGAGGAACAAATATAAAAAAAAAAACGATGAAATTCCATTAATTAGTTTAAAAGTTATAAGCGAATATAATTATTTATTTAGTGCGATAATTTTGATGACGTCAAATTTTGTTTACATCTGTCGAAATACCACCAAACTTCAAATAATTAAATAAAATATAGGTATTAAAAATAAGTTTTTTTTGAAGAATGATAATAAATCACGTTTGTTCAGAACGGTCACCCATCCAAGTACTGACTACGTCCAATGCTGCTTCCTCTTGCTGCAAAGCAGCAGGAGAGGCCACTTTAGTGGCCTCTGATGTGAGGAAAAGTTCCGAGGTACCCTGTACCCGATTTATTTTATTTTTAATGTAAGAAACTATACAATATAAATATAACGATCATATCCGTCTTTTTTTGGGTTAATATAAATAAATTGGTTATTTCTCCTTTCTTTCTTAAAACAGCTATATTAGCCCTTACTTCACATAACTACGTACGTAAGAATGAACTATAATAATCATGATAAATTAATGGTTGGATAGCCGGTAGAATATAAACAATCTAATTTAAATTAAAAAAAAAAAAAAATCCAAAAGAATAATGTATAATTGATATTTGACAATGCGAGTACTTTGATTCACATTGAAAAAGTTTGAAATCTTGTCTAACAGCCTTATAGTCACATTTACTTATGTTTCTATTATTCTTATAAATATAAATATGTAATAAGGGAGATTATGATTAATAACAATTTTATTATTTTAATGTAAAATTCATTCTTCAATTAGTTGATTTTATATAGTTATACTATGTCTTTAAATATGTGTTGGTATAATATATAAGTATGAGTGTGCTTATATATTTATATATATATATATATATATATATATATATATATATATATATATATATATATATATATATATATATATATATATATATATATATATACATACATGTATTTGTATGTAAATATATTATAAAGATTTAAATATGTATACGTTATTTTCTTTTTAACTCATGAATTTTTAATTTATTTATTTTTTACCCATAAAAAAAACCTATATGTATTGTATACCAGAGCTAGACATCGCCTTTGCTTTAGCCTATATTTGCTATTGAAGACACTCGTTTTGTTTCGTTATATAAATTGTTATCATTATGTTAATGTTCCATAGTACCATGTATGTACAAAGAATGAAGAATAATAATAATATTAACCCTCTACCATCTTATCTACGACAGAGAAACGTAGCAAGTAATATGTTTTGTACAATACAAAAATATAAGGATAAATATCGGCCTGACAAACTCTAACAACCCTGCTCAATAAGTAGTGTTATGAAATTACTTTAGTCAAATGTATAAAAATAATAAGTTGAGCAGGTAATTGTTTTAAAGACTATGGACATATTTAAAACTCATTATTTTGGACTCAGGGGACCTTAAAACGTTTGAATCCATGAAATTTCTTAAAATGGAATTTTCGCGTTTTCATAGTAATTAATCCCACAGTAACACATAGTACGTTAACACATAGTACGTTTATGTGGAAAGTAATACTTTGTCCGACTTTACTCGAACTTACCTTGCTCGCATACAAGAGTATATAATTACTTCGTCCATTGTTTTCCATTTGCTATTTTCGGATTTTCGTAGTTTCATTTAGTCATAGTCCCCAGGCCACCATAAGAAGTAAGTCGCTGATTGATAAAGTTTTCTTACCTTATGGAATCGCTTATTTTTGCCGTGTCCACCGATGAATTGGGTATACGGCAACTGGGCGCTGGACCATTTCTTTTTTGTTGACATGCCAAACTTGCCCTTCTGCGGGAACATTGAAAAGAGATAGATAAAGTTTTGATTTTCACAGGATCGTTTAATTAAATTGTTTCAAAAACAGTGGTAAAGGTGGCCACCGATACGAGTGGGCCGTTTTCTTTTCAACGTTCCTGCAGAGCGATATGTTTGGGGCGGTGGACACCCCAAACGGCCCACTCTTATCGGTGGCCACGTGTACCACTGTTTTATAAATAATTTAATTAAACGATCCTGAGAAAATCAAAACTTTATCTATCTCTTTTCAATGTTCCCGCAGAAGGGCAAGTTTGGCATGTCAACAAAAAAGAAATGGCCCAGCGCCCAGTTGCCATATACCCAATTGATCGGTGGACAAGGCATAAATAAGCGATTCCATTAGGTAAGAAAACTTTATCAATCAGCGACTCACTTCTTATGGTGGCCTGTGGACTATCATGATTGACCTTTTTTTTTAAAAAATGTACAGTAAAAAATAATAAAAATATCTTCCCTGCGGGTAATCGAACCTCGTGGTAAAACCCAGCCTAGTGGTAAAAAAATGTATTGTTTTGTTAAGTACATTTTTTCATGGAGAAGATTTTACAATTAAAAACGAAATTCAATATTTACAGTATACAAAACAAGTGATTTTTTAATAAATTGGTTGTGCGTGAAGTCTCGCGTAAAAAGGGTTTCGATGGTATTATGAACATTAAATTAGTTAGTATTAAGGGAGGGGGCGGGGAGTCACGAAAAAATTTGATGTTTTTTGACAAAATGGCGTTAAAAATGAAACACATTCTTCAAGTGTTGTATATTGTTGTAACCTACTCTTCAATACCTTTCATTTGATACCCCACACAAAATTTAAAAAAAAATCGTTTTTTCCCCGTGACAGGTATTATCCGCCATTTTGGGTTTGCAGTTTATCAGATGAAATTCCCATTCTTATTTTTTCTATGGCCCAGTAGACCGCACATTTTGCTAATTTTTAGTAACTAGACATGCAGTAATTTTGCAGGGTTGTTATAGTTAAATTTTAATATTTATTAACCTTCATATTTGTAGTTTCACGAATGGCTAAATAACCTCTCTACTAGAAAACCTACTTGCCGGTAAGGAAAAAGAACGTAGAAAAACCGCCAGAGCTATCTACTATCTACTATATCAACTATAAACTATATATAGTTGGTAAAGCTGCAAGTTTTCGTATAGTCTATAAAGAGGGTGTTCACACGAGGATAGTTTTCTAATATATGTACTATAGTAATAGAACAATCATCAACCATTGGTACATTAATTTAATTACGAGTCTCTTCTCTCAATACGGCAGTTGCACCACTAAATATTTAATAAACTCTAGTTCTACTTCTGGTACAAATTAATAAATATACTAGATTTATAGAGTATTAGTGTGAGGCTTAATCACCCCAATCATAAATTAAATCGGTAAACAATTGCGGACGCCATAAGAGCTCTAAGTATATATACAGGGGTGACTGGCATTATATGTGAAAAAATGAAGTAGGTTGTTCTACGCCTCAAGGGCTACAAAAAACACTATATAAACCATGGGTCAAATATTAACCGTTCTCCCATAAGTTCAAATCTTATGATTTTTTTAAGATCGCATGCCTTTGCTCATAAAAACACTAATTGCTCCAAAAGTATAATAGCTAGAACAAAATATTTGGTTTTGTTGTAAAGCTGACAAAATTCCCTATAAGAAAAGTGTAATTTTCATTTTCATTCCCTCAAATTACAAGACAAAAAATGTATACAAATGTTATTTTTAAGAAAAAATAAAAGAATCTTTTTTTCTTTGTGGTTCCATAACTTAGAATAGAACCAAGCTTAAACTGTTCGGATTTCAGGAAAAACTTCCTTATTTCCTAAATTTTCGATCAATATTAATATTAATACCTATTCATTAGGCGGAATTTTTTAGTAAACTTCGCTGAAAGTAAAAAAGAAACATGTTTATTGTTGCTATTTTCGACTAACAGGTGAGCAAATAATTCAAAACATATTAAAAAAACAAGACTGGTTTAGTATACTCACCAATATTTCAACAAAAACAACAATAAACATGTTTCTTGTTTTACTTTCAGCGAAGTTTACTAAAAATTCCGCCCTATGAATAGGTATTAATATTAATATTGATCGAAAATTTTGGAAATAAGGAAGTTTTTCCTGAAATCAAAACAGTTTAATCTCGGTTCTATTCTAAGTTATGGAACCACAAAGAAAAAAAGATTCTTTTATTTTTCTTAAAAATAACATTTGTATACATTTTTTTGTCATGTAATTTGAGGGAATAAAAATGAAAATTACACTTTTCATATAGGAAATTTTGTCAGCTTTACAACGAAACCAAAAATTTTGTTCTAGCTTTTATACTTTTGGAGAAATTAGTGTTTTTATGAGCAAAGGCATGCGATCTTAAAAAAATCATAAAATTTGAACTTATGGGAGAACGGTTAATATTTGACCCATGGTTTATATAGTGTTTTTTGTAGCCCCTGAGGCGTAGAACAACGCACTTCATTTTTTCACATATAACGCCAGTCACCCTGTATATATAATTTATATATAATTAGCTATTTAATATAATTTAGTTCTATTTAAAGTAGAACTGATGGAGGTACTACAAAAAGTCATAGGACCAAAGTTGTGGACCTTTCTTAATTAGTTACCACTGGTACAATCTGCTTTTCGATACGACTTATCGTTTAGCCGCAATAAGCCTCTAAAAAGACTATAGTTGCGTCCGACATCATTAATTTTCAAAGGGAGGTAACTTTTCGGATTTTTCCAGTCGGTTTAGGCCCATTTGCGAACAAACTCAAAAAACCCTGAGTCTCTATGTGGTCTAGAAGTACCCTAACATTCTGATTACCGAATCATTGGATTTTCACTTTATATATTGTCAACCTAATTTTTTTAAAAATAAAATTGTTAATAACTTTGGTTCTACTCAATATTTCTCGATGAAACCAAGCCTACAACATGCGCAACATGTTTACGCTCACCTCTGAAAAATAATTGATCGATTTCGTTAAGACCAGTCTTTCACCTTTAAAGCCGGACTGAACGCGGCGTACACACATACATACACAAAAAAAGTCAAGGCTGGATTCGGTTTTCGGAATTTATGAAATGAAAAAGTATCCACATTTTTTTTCAATTCTGAGTAATGTAGAGACAAAACTTTAATTTTATATATATAGATATAAAGAGAGAGTTATTTATGTGATAGTGAGGAAGTTATTTATAGAAACCTTGAATGAAAATAATCGTTAATTGATTAAATGTATAAAAGGAATTGTCCATTTTTATTTTTATTCTTCGTATTAAGAAGAAGTAAGGACAGAAGATAGAGTGCGTGTTTAAATATGTATTAATAAACATTTTACCTGGAATAACGCTGCATTAAAGCAACAGACCTTCAGTCTTAAACCTTTGTCTTTCTCGTAACCACTCGTTTCACAAATAACAATTTTAATCTCGGAACAATATTTGAAAATAAATTATTTTACTGAGAATTAATTTAAACAGTTTATTTTTAACTTTGTATATATTATATATGTATATAATATAATGCTATGTAACATATTATAATGATCTGGAGAACAAAATTAGAACATGACATCATAGGATTAGGTTTTTATTCTATGATAAAAGCATAAACACAAATGATTAACTCATTTTAGATATGAAATGAGAGGTTATATTACATAGGTATGTAAACATTAAAAATGTATGCGAGGAGAGAAGAGTGAGTCATGCGCAGTGCATGTCTGATTAGTTACTGTTTCCCTCCAAGTCTTGATCTCCTTGACATTTGTTTTGCAAAATTCTTCACCGGCAAATTTACATACTTATTGTTATTGCTTCTTTTTTAATCTTTCTAAATCGTGTTCTCTCATTTAATTGGATTTTATACAAATTCCATTTAAGGCTTCGTGAAAAGAAGTGTAAAAAGATCGGACGCAGGGATTCTCGGAAGTTGTCCTTACCAAACAAATAATTTCAAGATAAAAAGAACTTTTTATATACAACGTTTTTAAATTTTCTGTTGAATCGTATGTAATGTTGATAATATAATTGTTATTGTTATATAATATGTAATGGTAGTGAACAAAAAAAATAGTTCCGAATTTATTTACTTCACAAAAATGACAACCATCTAGAGAGCTGATCTTAAACCTATTAAAGGACAAATCTTTGTACAACGGATCTCCCCAACACCAAATCTAAACCGTGCCATCGAATAAAATCGATATTTCCTGTTTTTGCTGTCATTCAATGTTTATCTATCACAAATTTGAGACCCGTCAAAATGAAGATTGCATAAATATGGGATATGGCAAAACAAATAAAATAAATTGCCGATTTTTTCCTAACTAACTTTCCGTACAGCAAAATTTGCTGAAAACCAATTAAATTCTGCTGAAAGATGGCTAAAAGTATTAAAATAATGCATTGTCATCGTGTTCTGAGCTATGCTAATAGTTTCAAATGTCTAGCTATTCGGGCAGTTAGTTAGAAATCGATTGCCAGATTTGTACCGGACAAACAAACAAACAAACAAACAAGAAAGCAAGCTAATAAAAACGTAGTAATAACAAATGATGTTTTATTTTTTGAATTATAATTGTGTTTGTCCGTTAAAAGTTAAGTCCGGTATTACGAGGTCCGTTATAGTGAGGTCCGTTATTATGAGAAATTTAATAATGTAAACAAACACTTTCCTATATCAAACTGGCACGTCTATAGATTGATACTCCCCTTATAAAAACAGAAGTAGGATATTCCTTTGTCCCAAAGTACATTGGACAAGACATCTCGTTTTCTTAATAGTTATTTAGTCAAAGTCATTTTCATTCTAAAACAACATAGGGGAGTAACAATCTAAAGAAGTTCTATCAAACTCATAAGTCGATATTTTCAAAGTGGCGGCAGATAACAAACAAATTATGTATGAATGTTTGTCTTATAATGAGGACTAATCGGGAAAAATTTCAGCGCAATCGGAAATTTTTTTGATTTTATATACGAATTCGTAAAAAAAATTTGATAAATTAGCAATATAAATTAATAACTTTTCCCGGAGCTACATACAATGAATTATTTTTGTATTAAGTGTCAACTGTCTAATTTAAAAACTGTGGGAGTTATACGTATGGCACAGACAGACAGCTATACACACACAGATAGACATCCAGCTAAAAACCAATCAAATCGTCTTAAAAACATCCAAAATAGATAATTCCGTTGAAATCTTGTCTTCGGATTTTTTGAGTGAAACAATTTTTTTTCCTGCAGTTGCTCAACAAAGTTATTTGTTCTTGCACGCAAAGTAGAATGCAAAACAACAGATTCCTGTATTTATTTTCACGAATAAAATATAATTTTCCATGAAAACAATGAATTTCCTTTAGATAAATAAAAACAGAAGTTACCGAAGGTAAAGGAAACTATGAGATCGTTCTGGAAAAAGAAAATATTTTATGTCACCGATTTCAACAATTTCAAGACTGAAATCCGTTTCAGACATTAGGGAACATTTTTGGTTCCGTGTCTGCCGCTCAATTTTTGTGAACCAAGCATATTATCTTAATATCCTAAAAACTACATTTCCAATTCTAATGAAATTCAGGTAGGTCATGATTATAGCTAATTGTTAGTCCCAAATAGGTTTCAATCTTCTGCGCCAAATTATTTCTCTTCCACATGCCCACAAACATTTATTTACACCTATATCTTCAAAAGTACACATCTGATTATTATGAAAGTTGTATGATTTGTCGAAAGTAGACCACAGATAGCAACATATTTTTCAACTGTCTATACGCTCTTTAAGTTTTCCTAAATTGATACTTGAATTCATGTAAACAATCAAATCAATTTCAAAAAATACGAAACGGGAGAAAAATTAAATAAATTAGACAATAATGACTTGTAAAAGCATAATATCAATAAAGTATGTGATTGGATTGCAGGAAGCTATGTGCCACACTAATTGACAGTCTATTTTAAATCGTTTCAAGATATAAAAAGTTTTGAACTCTTTTTAAACTCATATTTATTTTCTTTAAAAAAAATAGAAATAATAATTTTGCCATTAAGACTAATTAAAAATAAATTGGTAAGACGTGAAGTCTCACGTAAAAAGGGTTTCGTTAGTATTGTGAACACAAAATTAGAAGGGGGGGGGGGGAGAAAAGTTTTTTTGACAAAATGGCACGCAAAATTAAACGTTAACCACAAGTGTTATACATTTTTGTAATCTACTCTTCAATACCTTTCATTTGATACCCCACTCAAATTATAAAAAATATTTTTTTTTTTCGAGTGACGTGAATTATCCGCCATCTTGGATTTCCAGTAGATCAGATCAAATTGCTAATCTTATTTTTTCTATGGCCCAGCAGACCACACATTTTGCATATTTTTCTATATTTTTAGTAACAGCGTAAATACGATTTTAGGGGGGGGGGGACACGCAAAATTTCGATGTTTTTTGACAAAATGGCGCTGAAAATTTAACACTATCCCTAAGTAGTATATATATTTGTAATCTACTCTTCAATACCTTTCATATGATACCCCACTCAAAATTTTTAAAAAATCTTTTTTTCGCGCGTCGTGAATTATTTGCCATTTTGAATTTGAAGAGCTGATAATTTTGAGTTCGCTATATTTTTCCTATGTGCGCGTCAAAACGATCTTTTATACTGGAAAGTTTCACATTTTTATCTCTTTTTGTTTAATAGTTATTGGAACCGTACAGAGTGACAGACAGACACAGGAACGAAACTATAAGGGTTTCTTTTTTTTGGTTTTACCAACGAATCCCTAAAAACGACTCTTTCTAAACTTTCTCCGACTGTGTAACACAAGATATTTAGTTTATACATGGTGTTCAAACGTTCCAAGAAATTTAAAAACAATTATTTCTAGTCCACGAGCTAAAAAAAAAAAAAAAGTGTCTGACTAACATCAAGCTAGAATTTTGTGTATAAGTAAATGTTTTGGTGCCTTTTAAGAATATATGGTCGGCTAAGTTCGTCTGCTGGACATAGCTTGGCAATAGGCATTTGAAAAATACAAACAGGTGGAGAGCGGCCATGTCTCACCAATTATGGTGGACAACGTTGATTTTTGTGACAAACTACCATCAACTTGATTATTGGTCTACTAACTAAGTTCGTACTCAGGATCATGAAAATCACATTGTCCACCAAAAAGGGACATGGCCGCTCTCCATTGGTTTATATTTTTCAAATGCCTATTGCCAAGCTATGTCCCACAGACGAACTTAGCCGACCACATATTCTTAAAAGGCATCAAAACTGTGGCATCAAATCTGATGTTAGTCAGACACTTTTTTGTAAGCTATCTCCTCGACTATTTGTCAATAGTTCATTTTAGGGTTCTGACAAACATTCATTTTATGAGATATGTGAAGGAATGTTTAATTGGATCTGATTCCGACAAGAGAATCATTCGGAAAGCGATTCCAAGAGACGAAGCTTCCTCCATAGTTTCGAGTAGAAGTTGACGCATCTCTTATGTTAGAAGACAAAAATAACCAGTGAAACGACAGAAGTTAGCAGTGACTCGGGTAAGACAGGAAACTGCTAAACGGAAGCCATTTGTATATAATAAAGCGGACAAAGCACAGTGAGAGACAGACAGACAGACATCTATGTTTGCCATTTTGTTTACATTCTTATTTAAATTATTGAAATCGTCCAAGAAAAACATCTGATCCTAAAACATATAGCTTGTCAATACCACGAATCGTAAAGTTTTATGTTTCAAAATACAGACGAAAAAATAAAAGCAATAAATCTTTCTAAATATCTTCTATTGGAAAAAACTAAACTGACTGTTATTTAGAAATTGATTTCAGTTAGTCATCATTGTGTCTAACAAGGTTTAAAACGTCGTTTGTCAAGTTAAGTTAAAATAGTATCTCACAATCAATTTTCAATAATAAAATTGAAGTATTTTTGTACGTATAAAAGTAATTATTATAAGTCTAATCTTTAAAGAAAATTCTTTTAAAAAATACATAAGTATAATAATTGACAATGATGAGTGTCACACATCGCAGAAATTTCTTGTTTCCTAACAAAATATATAGGTTTCAAATATCAAATAGTAGCGATGTAATAAAACAATTGCGATGTATGTAATTCAGGAATTTAAAACACGCTTGAAAAACTCAAGGAGGGCTTGATATATCGCAAAATTGTATAATACAACGAAATGGATAGTTTTTTTTATATGATCAGACCATTGTTACAAATCAAAGAATAAAAAAAACAGTATTGGAATAATATAATAATGTAATAATTAAAATAAAACATGACGGTTAGTTGAAATTATTAAGTCAAAAATCTGTCCACAAAAACTTTCAGTACAGGTTTAATTTTTTAAAAAAAATACCATTTTTGAAAACTGGTCTCATTTTTAACTTTTTTTTTTTTTTTTTTTTTGGTTTCTGTATTCTTCACCTCAATAATTGTTTCCATATGCAAAATTTAGGGAAGATTGAAAGACGGGAAGTGGTTTAAAATTGGGGTAATAGGTGTGCGATGAAACTTAAAAAGCAAATAAATATTACGCCTTTTTTTCTGCATTCTTTACCTTAGTTGTTTCCATGTGCAAAATTTGGGGAATATTGAAAGACGGGAAGTGGTTCAAAATTGGGGTAACGGAAACGTGCGATGAAACTTACAAAGCAACGTAATATAAGACCAGTAAAAACATGTTATTTATTAACATAAGTAACAAATAATTTTTGTGTATACCGGAGTCATAATGTTATTTTGAGAGGGGATAGTTTGTGCCTTTCATAATTTTAAGATATTTTGTAAAGAATTGGAGCTTTTGAATTACATTTGTGGAAGAGGTTTAATTATGTAATACATTCTCATGAAAGTAATTTCTTGATTCCAATGTTTTCCATTTGTTAGGACTGTTTTGTTTTGTTATTTTTTAGTTTTCGTGTTTGTAGGTACATTTTTATTATTGAATATTTTATTAAAGTGTATCATAAAAATAACTTCTTCTCAGAGGGAATCGAACCCAGCCTCTCTCCGTCCACGATTAAAGCTATAATTTCTCAGGAACTAGATATTCCCTGGAAAACGGCTTATATTATTAGATTAGAATTTAAATGTACTAAATTTTAAATTATTTAAATTAAAATCATCGGAACTGAAAATAATTTTTGTTCATGTTTTTTTTTTTTTTTTTTTTTATGGGAAGTTCTACCAAATTTGAAGATATACTTTATTTCTCGATTTGGCCTTGGCATATGAGTTTTCTGAACATGTATGCCAAATTTCGTCAAAATCAGCCCAGTAGTTTAGGCTCCACGCTTCTGCAAAGGCATTTCGACAGACGACAGACTGACATTTCTCAAAAACCTCATTTTTGGACTCAGGAGACTTCAAAAACGTGAAAATCCATCAAAATCGACTTTTTGCGCCATGACAATACTTTCTCTTTATATGAAAAAGTACAAACAACTTATTCGTTATTAACTCAGGGAATCTTGCAAATCCATTATAATGGATTAAACCGGAATTTCGATTTTGAGAAACGTGTTTTATCCAGAAGTGTCGGATAAGAGAAGTTTTAACTGGGTAGATATATTTAAACAAATATTTTATCACTTAAATATGAAAATGGTTTTAGTCAGTTATTTAAAACAAGAATAAATGAGAGGTTAAAATGTAAATTTAATGGCGAGACAATGGCAAAGTAAAGAGGTAGGAGGGGGGGATGTAGAGGTAGGAGGGGAGGGGGATGTAGAGGTAGGAGGGGGGGATGTAGAGGTAGGAGGGGGGGATGTAGAGGTAGGATGGTGGGGGGGGGGGACGTAGAGGTAGGTGTGACGGGTCGGCTCCCAGAATTAAACTTATTCCATCTATTGTTTAATATTTACATATATGAATTAATGCAGACAACAGACAACTACAAATAACAACAACAAGTGTACATATTAATCATTGTTACATAGAAGTGTCCATATTAATCACTGTTACATCTTTTAATAGGTTCTAAGTGATGTGATGTATATTATAAACATTATCTTAACAACACTCACTGCGTCCATATTATGTACGTTATACTGTACGTTGGAATCGAACTTAAGTTTAATTATTAATAAAGTGTGATGGACCAATTTAGATTTATAGGTGTGAATGATACAAATTAATTAATTTGATTTGAGAAGTTTCGACTTTTCCTCCAAAAGTCATCCTCAGTCAATTTCTTAATTTCTTTATAATCATAATCTCAATTACAATTCAATACATTATACATGTATCTATCTATACTAAGGGATTCTTAGCGAACTTGTTACAATTACTAATTAATTTTTAACACAAATGGATTAATAGTTAATATGAATTAATTAGTTCAGTTAAGAAAATTGTGATTATGATATTTTATTTGTGATATTTTAATTATTGTTATATTTTGTTGTTACATATATATATAAATATTATATATTTAAGTTATATTAGAAATAAGTTTAAAATACGTGTTTTATTTAATTTTTTTATTTTCGTCTCTTAGAAAAATTACTTAATCTTATTTAGAAGAAAAGTGCTGGTCAAAATTAAATGCTCCTTTTGTAAGTTTGATAAATAATTATTAGTTATTGTATCAAGCTCCCTAAGAATCCCAAAGGAAAGATAGATATTAATGTATTGAATTGTAATTTTGATTATAGAAATTAAGAAAGTCCTTATAGTCCGTAAAAATAGGTCCTTAGCCCATTAATAGGACCTAAATCTCATATAACAACTTAATCTAAAAGGACCTTAGTCCATTAAAAGTTCCTTAATCTTATATAACAGCTTAATCTAAATGGACCTTAGTCCATTAAAAGTTCCTTAATCTTATATAACAGCTTAATCTAAAAGGACCTTGTCCATTAGAAAAGGACCTTAGTCCATTAAAAGGACCTTAATCTCATATAACAACTTAATCTAAAAGGACCTTAGTCTATTAGAAAAGGACCTTAATCTTATATAACAGCTTAATCTAAATGGACCTTAGTCCATTAAAAGTTCCTTAATCTTATATAACAGCTTAATCTAAAAGGACCTTGTCCATTAAAAAAGTACCTTAGTCCATTAAAAAGGACCTTAATCTCATATAACACCTTAATCTAAATGGACCTTAGTCCATTAAAAGTTCCATAATCTTATATAACAGCTTAATCTAAAAGGACCTTGTCCATTAAAAAAGTACCTTAGTCCATTAAAAGGACCTTAATCTCATAGAACACCATAATCTAAAAGGACCTTTGTCTATTCAAAAAAGACCTTAGTCCATTAAAATAGGGCCTTAGCCCATTAAAAGGACCTTAATCTCATAGAACATCTTAATATAAAAGGACCTTAGTCCATTTAAAGTACCTCAATCTCACAGAATACCTTAATCTAAAAAAAACCTTAGTCCATTAAAAATGGAACTTACTCAATTATAACAGGTTCTTAGTAAAAGGACCTTAATCTCATAAAACATCTTTGGAATCAGTTAAAGCGGCGTATTCACGACCGAACTCATTGTCCTTTAAGCATTGTCCTTTGTAATTCATATATTATATATAACTTACAACAGTAGTTTAAAAAGCTAGAAACGAATATTTTCTCTGAAAAAAGAAGAGGTGTGTTAATTTTGTCGACGGGTTTATATTTGCTTATGCGTGACTGCGTGTATAATATTAGTTTTTAGCAGAGAGTCGGAGACTCGGGGGATGAAGTCATATTGGTCCAGTATATAAATATGACAGGCTGGAAATAACCGCGGACTCGTGGGCCGAGACGCCCAGCTGTTCATCCACAGTCAAGATGCCACCGCAATGTCTCCAGTACCACACTTAAAATTAACATTCTTAATTAATACAGAATAAAATAATATCCAGACATAAACTTGATTAAAATAAAAACCCCTGTAAGGCAATTAGTGTGGCACATAGCTTCTTCACTACCATCATCGTTAAATTTATACTTTTTTGTGGATGGATGGATTAGGTGTAATAATAATAACAATTATTTTCTTTTTTTCACCAGACGTTTGAACTCTTTAGAAAAATTAGGTATCTAAATTAATTCAATTTCTATTTTATAATTCACTAATTCTCTTTTTTATTGTATTCTAATAAAATCATTATTGTTATGATGATATTATAATATTACTTTTGCTTCCGAGCTTGCCAAAGGTAAGCTATATTTTTTTTTATTAGTAGTAGGGATTTGGGCAGAAAGAGGAAATAATTTTTACTTCATCTAGCGACTATATTTCGCCTCCTTCTCAAGCTGTTATCGTTCTAATAAACGAAAATATTATATGTCTCCAATTTCAAAAAATCCAAGACAGAAATCTATTTCAGACATTAAGGAACATTCTGGGTTCCGTGTCTGTCTGTCAGTTTTTCACTCAAGTTTCATAAAAAGTTATTTTTATAATAAATTTTAATAAAATTGAGGAGAAGTTATTCTTATGATACATTTTGATGAAAAATTTAATAATAATTTAATTATTAACCTAAGAAAACTCAAAAACTAATAAACGGAAAACACTGGACCAAGTAATTATGAACTCTTATATAAGAAAGTTTGTCTGAGTTGTCTCGGGCCGATTTAATATGATAATATTGCCAGTACGCTCTGATACCATTTTCAGAAATTTTATTTTTTTAATGTTGTATGAATGTATTTAATTTTTATCTTGAAGAATATTTTAATTCTTTATATTTCCAAAATTTAACGAACAGTGAATCCACATTTCTTTATCTCCAGTAGGGAGAAAAAATTATGCTTTTGGATTAGTTTAGAGGGACTAAAGAAAGTCTTTTCTTTCCTGAACTTAAAACGTAGAGAGAATAAATAAAACCAGGGAGAAAAAGAAGGATTGCCAACATAATTATTTTATAAATAGTAGAGAATGAATGGCTAATGTAGTGAAGTTGTTGAAATCAGGTTGGTGACACTGCTTTTTCGACCTTGTTTATCATAGTTTAAACTTACATCTAAAATTCTGCATCTAAATTGCATCTACTTTCTATTTGAGTTTAATTGCAATTCTTATTTGTTTTTAATATTGAATCTCTTATATCTGCTATTAAAAGTGCTAACAATTATTGTAATTTATAAATAAAAACTGTCCAATGGATGAAAATGTGTATTTTCTCCTTATTGGAGATAATATACATATATATTGTATGTACCTCGAGAGTAAAGTGCATAGTGGGAGTGAGTGTATAAATCCCCTCGTGATTATTATTAACAGGTCTAATTCCCTCGGCTTCGCCTCGGGATTTAGGGACAGTGGTTTCATCGGCTTCGCCTCAAGAACCAACTTATTCGCTCTGGGAATAATGGCTTACTTTACTCCCTAGATGCATAAATAACTATTTTATATTTTATTTAATTTATGACACCGTCAGCAAGTTTCTTCAGGCATCTCAAAATATTTTACAAATACAAAAAATCACAGGGAAGTACTTGCATCCAAGCTTGCATCCAAACTTGCATCCAAACTTGCATCCAAACTTGCATCCAAGCTTGCATCCAAACTGGCATCCAAACTTGCATCCAAACTTGCATCCAAGCTTGCATCCAAGCTTACATCCAAGTACTTTTTAGGGTTCCTTAGATTATTAAGCATATATAACGTTATCACACCTAATCCATCCATCCACAAAATGAATGTATTACAAATAGAAAAGTCTTAAATTGTAAAACGGAACAAATAACAAAACGTTGGGTCGGACCCGGCAGATTCACTGAAAATAAATCGGCATCAATAAATTATTCATTAGGAGACTATAGCGTCTAATTAGGTTTTTACTTTACAATATTTTAAGAGACAGATCATCAAACTCTACATACTAATTCAAAATTACATTTATTTAAAATTAAATTTGTGTAATGTTGACGAGCCCACGCCTAGAATAACATAGAGATGAGTGAGTGAGCTGATTCGTGGACAATACAGGACTGAAAGACAATAGAACGGGAGTCAAGGTGGACGAGGATGATGTCATAGATGAATGGGAGCCTATGAACGATCTGCTTACTGAATACACAACTTCGTACTGTCACTATACCAGACAGATCTACTTCGACAAAATTAGTCAACAGGACGTGTAGTGACAAATGCTTTCAAATTAAGTTTTATCACTGTCGGTCGAGAGTGAGTCAGTATCGCTACTTGGCTTAATATGCATGCTTGAGACTTGACACTTAAGAACCACGTATGTTTTCGAAACCAAGTCTAAAAATAACACTCAACTCCTGCGAGAGGAAATTTCTATATATTTTTTGGCCACTCCTTCTACAAAACACAGATATAGGGGACCGATTTATTTTTTTGGGGGGCTGATGAGACAGAAGAAATTTCGTCACGCATGTAAATTGTGACGCTCTTAAACAATAACGAGCCCATAAGGCGGCTTTCACACTGCGGGCGAGACCGAGCGAGGCCGAGCCGAACGTTTTTGTATTCACACTCCGGGCGAGACCGAGCAAGACCGAGCGATGCCGGGCCAAGCGTTTTTGTATTCACATTGCGCGCGAGATCGAAGCCGATCGGCTGATTATCTACCAGTCATCATACGACCGTTCACAATCATATGCTATTCACATTAAACGCCGGGCGAGACCGGGCCAAGCGAGACCGGGCCAAGCGGCGACCGAAAACGCTTAGCTAACAAAAACGCTCGGTCTCGCTCGGCCCGGTCTCGCCCGGCGTTTAATGTGAATAGCCCCATGCTAATAAATGTGTTTTGTTTCTCAAGCGGAATCGGCCTCGCTTGGTCTCGCCCGCAGTGTGAAAACCGAGAAAAAAAGAGTAAAATTAAGTCAATTAATTTAGAAAAATTATAACATCTATTTAAAGACCTACAAATCACAACGAACATTTATTTTTTATTGGAATAACTGTGGTTGCATTAGCTTAGCAATAACAAATCATTTTCAGGTGAGTTGTCGTAACACTACTCGATTATATAAATGATATTAGGAAGCAAGAATATAACAGGACGTTGCATGGTTTGTACTTTTTAGTTCTATATTTTGCCAATAGGAGCGCACCATGAAGACCGTCTTCAGAGGAGACTAGAAGCTAAATACCACGAAAAAGTTTTGCGCCGGGAGGTTACAATTCTAGATAATGGGTTACAATTGAACCTCAACTACAAGAGAAGGTTATAACTTATAACTCGTGAACGCTGTATGTTGTATGGAGTTACTTTAGTTGATAGTTGTTATGCGTTACTTTTTTAGTATTTATCTGTATATGTATAATAGTAATTAATAAATAAATTGTAAAATGTAGTAAAACATTTCTAAGTATTAGGTAACATATAAGTATTTGTAGGAAGCAAGAAAAGGGAACTAATTTAAGAAAAATACTACTCATTATACCCCGTACCCGGAGTATAAAATTAACGTTGATATAATCACATTAATCTTTGAAATCAACAAAACAGCTCACTTAAATTTCATAAAAGCTGCATTATTCCCTTTATTGTTGTAAAAAATAAAAATAAATAAAGGAGAAATAGACTGCCAATTACGTATGGTTGTAAATTTATTTAATTTTCCACCGTTTCTTACATCAGTCAAAATTGTTTGGTTTTTTCATATAAATTACAGTACTCTTTTACATTAATGAAATTCTTTAGAAATATATATTCACGATTTATTACTGAATTCTGGCAAAAGAAAGTTTTTCTTTTTTTTCGAGGAGTCTGTGTTTACACTAACGTTTTTAGTGTTTTTGCAGAACTTAAAAATTGGTGAAGTACGAGCTCTCTTTCTCACTATTTTCTTGAAAGGGAGTGAAACAATTTTGATCAAAACAATATTTCTTTTTATTAATGAAAGAAAAAATGAAATATGGCACTATAATAGGCACATTAGTAAATTACTCCAATGAAAATTTGCTAAAGAAGAAGAAACATAACTTAAAACTGATACGGTAAATAAAAACTATTATTATAACCTGTTGTTGAGTTCAACTATAACATGACTATAACCTTCCGGCGCAAAATTTTTTCGTGGTTTTTAGCTTCTAGTCAGAGGGGTTGTAAAGGTTGGCTAAACTGTTGGCTACATTTAAACATATCCATGATTTAATTTTTTTCCACAAAGTGTATAGAAAATGTCAACACTGTCATGCCTCTGATTTGAATTATATGAAAGGTTATAAACATTGAATAATTGTTTTTAATTTGTTTTTTTGTAAATCATACTACGAAAACAAATTTACGGATTATTGAAATGCGTACAAGAGTTCTTGATGGACTGAACACGTATTACTAAACAATGACAAGTGGAGTTCTTACTAAACAATGACAAATGATTTATATTAAGTGAGTAGGGTAACTTGTGTTAATCTATTGAAAACATGCTAACTTTACATGCATTTTTTTCCAAACCCATGACTGATTTCAGTCATTCTTTTTTATTCTGCTTAAAAGGAGGATAATCTTGATGGTTTTGTTTTAAAATATGAAAACTCTGAAATTTTGGGTGACTGTATAAAATCATTACCAATTTTTTACTGCCTATTCCTTTACTGTACTCGTAATAATAATGGTTTTTAAATAAAAAACGATTAAACTTAGCAGTAAATATCTACAAACAAAACAATTAAACTCATTGTATTTGGCAACCTAGTTTTGGAGAAAAGTGTTCCTGAACGTCTAATAACGTGATTTTACAGGAGAGCGGTCTAAAGAAAAGGCACCACCAAAGACAGTGACTCACAAATTTCTGTCCTACATTCCGTCTCGTCATTCTGCTCCATTTAGAATCTAACAGATTTTTTTGAAGTGGTTTCTATACTGCTTTATTGGCGGAAATACACATGCTAGTAAAAAAGCATGCCAGTGGCAAGTTACTAGCACGTCAGTAGCTGGCATGCTGCAGACGCTGTGTACATTTGCCAGTGAAACAGCATGCTAGTATCATCCGGATGATCGGTCTTGTGCGAGCTACTAGCACATGACAATACACATTCCAGTCACAGTTCTAGTTTTGAAACAGGCAATCGTTTCTAGCCTTCTTTTAGCCGGAATAAATTATGAAATAATTGTATTTGATTTAATTAATTTTGATAGTTTTATTAATTGTTTCAATGTACCTTATGAATGTATCGGTGCGGAATGAAATTAACCAGATTGTTCTGTTACTTGCAAAGAACTGTGTTTTAAAACATTTGAAAAATAATAAAAAGACAAGAAGAGTGTGGGTAAAGATTGGATAGCTAGAAGGGAATTAGGTACATGGAGCGAGTCAGTGCCAACTAAATGAAATGCGGTTCGGGGACGTCAATGGTTTTAGGAATCAATTGCGAATGCTTCCGGAGAAAGTTGATGAGTTGTTGTCAGACACACGCGAAAGGAAGGAACGCAACTGAAGACTGAAGGGCTGAGGGAGACTCGTGCTAGCTGCTAGCAACCTTGCGCTGGCAGGCCTGTTTACACGTGCCTTATCAGTTCCCCCTCCCCTCGACTTGTGCCCCTGGCAAGACAAAAATCAAACCTCGTGCGATTTACACGCATGCTTTTCACTCGCATGCTATTTGATGTCTACACATGCCAGTAGCTCTCCTCTGCGAGCTACTCGTATGTTTTTGTGCGAGTAACTAGCATGTGTATTTCCGCCTTATTTCTAAACAGGTTGCTTTATGAATTAACAGTATTTCTTCTTGAGTTTTCTGATTTAGTGGCACCAGCCGGTTATTAGAGTACCATAATTTTATGTTATTTTTATGACTCCCTGACATTTTTTTAACTGTCGCATTAATAGAAAAATTTTCGTTACGTTATGTAGTTTGAAATTAAAAAAAAAAATATACTACCCTACCCTTTTAAATTTTTCACAATTTATATTTTATTTTCAATACAACGTAAGATTTTGTCTTAACTTAACCCTTAATAACCTAGCGTTGCCATATGGCAACAGCAAAACTCCCTCCCTTTATTATTGTCTGGAGAGGTCCAAGTTAATATTGAACTTTTTAAATGTTAATATTATGTCAAAAGAAGGACTAAATTGATTTTTCATCATTAGATTTATTTGTTTTGTGCAACACGTATGCGACAAGACAGGTTTAAAAATGGGTTACTCCAAATTTGTGACACGGAAAGAATTTTTATTTTTTTAATTAATTAATTAATTAAATAATTTTATTATTGGTAATGAAACTATTATAATGAAGAATGATTAAAAATATAAAATTATTGCAGTCTCACAAAATTTAATTTTTCTGCCCTAAATTGACCGTCAATTTGAAAGTTGCCATATGGCAACGCTAGGACATTAGCCTTACAGTTTTTTTTCTAAGTTGTAATTTTATTCAGTCATATTTATATACAAAGTTTTGATGTTTTTTTGCCTAATGTTCATTTTTTATTGATTATATTCTAAATATTTCTCAATTAGTCTCTACTCTAAATCTTCTAATTATTTTTGTTGCATAAATATAATTAGTAACAAATAGTATTGGGCTATTCTTTTAAAAATAATATGTATATAATAATATCTATATTTTTTTATTACAATTGAATAATGCATATATATTTTTAAAGGTAATAACAAAAACACATGCATAAAACAAAAAATAAAGAAATAATTACATAATTTTACAGATAAACAACATGATAAGATAAGATAAATAATAATGAAACTTTACTTTTTCATTCTTTTAAATAAATTTAGAATTTTATTACTATTATTTGTGCTTTTTTAACCTAAAATGTATTTTAAATACATTTTGTAAAATAAATTATTAAAACATTTACTGAGAAAAAAAACTGTAAGGCTAATGTCCTAGCGTTGCCATATGGCAACAAACCAAATTTGGGGTAAGGAATTTATTTCAATTTTTTTAAACATTTTTTCCATATTAAGGGACCTCTTAACAGACATAATCCCCAGGAAAAAACCAAACAATTCCCCAAAAAAATAATTCGGGCAGTTAAGGGTTAATAATATAAATTTAGAGACTTAAATGTAAAATTAAAATAATAATATGTTGTTTTAAATTTCTTTACAGAATAGGAAATTGTAGATAACCAGCTATAATTTCTATCTATAAATATTTCAAGATTTTAGTGCAATCGGTTCCGGTGAACATGGCAAAATTTGCAAATAAATGGACACCATCTTGATTCAAAATGGCGAATCATAAAATATTTTTTTATCGAGCACCTAGAGGTTAAGAGAAGCGTGCCTATAAGATTTCATTGTCATACATCCAGTGGTTCTAGAGATATAGTGGTTGCGTTTTAAAAAAAAGTTAAATACTAACAATTCACTAAATAATTTTAATTAATTTAAAATTGAATTATAGTTAGTCATAATTTGAAATTCAATTCTAAAATTAGATGGGAGAATCATCATGGTATCTGAGTCACATGTTGAACAGTAATCAACTGATGTTTATTATATATTCATACGGATTAGTTTATCTACATTTAGAAATTATGATGTCACCTTAACTATTTTGTTTGTTTTACTGATGAATCACCATGACAATCGTTGTGGAGGTTACAACATTATAGATTTAGTTATTAAACAAAAGTTAATAAATGAAATTGTGTATTTTACATCAACGTTAATGGTTGAGTTTTGTCCAGGGTAACACTGGAGGGAATCAAGAGAGTTGAAGATTCCCTTATTTTCCACTACAGCTACACCCTGTTCAACCTGACAGGGTGCAATGAGTAACTTCCCTCCCTAGCAACTATGGAGAACAGTTCCCAATTTCTCCCTCCTGAAGATAAACATTTGTTTCCTACAATTGACCGATAAAATGGTTGTTATTGCACTAAAAATAGTATAATTAACTCCCTCGGCTATGCCTCGGGATTAAACTTCATGGTTCCCTCGGCTGCGCCTCAGGCTCAGGAACCAACTAAATAACTTCCTCAGCTACGCCTCGGGATTTAGACAGTATCGTGGTTTCTGAGGCTACGCCTCAGGAACCAACAAAAACGCTCAGGGTGTAATGACTGATACGAAATATAAACATTGTATCTCTGTTTAGATGCGTAGAAAGTGATTCTTTACGTACTTGTATTCATTGCGCATGCGCGTCTCATAGTTCTGAAGAATTCCTCTTCTTTACCACCCTAGGGCGGTAAAGAAGAGGAATTCTTCAGCTTTACGCACGATTAGCGAGTTTGTTTACATTTAACAAAACTAATTTGCTGTTCTTTTATTAGGGTCCGTAGGCAAAACCAAGGACCCTTATATTTTCCTGCGTGTGTCTGTCCGTCCGTCCTGTAGCGTGCTCTCATGGCTATACCTTTCGTCCGATCACTTTGAAATTTGGCATGTGTCTTGTACCCACATATTTTATAATAATAGCTTAAGGGTTAAATTTGTTTTATTTTTTTTCGACACCGTGAGGGATATCATATGAAAGGGAACGTCGAGCTGATTACAAAAATATATAATTCTTTGGTTATAACTTTGATAGGGCGAGCGTAGATAAGTTTGAAGTGGGTGTGAAACGTGTCCAACCTTCTATCTCGCTTATGTGAAGTGCAAAAAATCTGAAAAAATTCCTGAACATTCTTCGACCAAAAGTAAAGATACCACTTTTTGGAAATTTCAAAAAAATATATTTTTTTATTTATTGACAAAATACGTTTTTTTTATAATTATGGCCTTCTCGATGAATTTATATGGTTGTAGTCCGGTTCAGTGGCAAAAAAATACTTTATCAGAGTGAGTTTTGAGAATATCAGACCCTTAGAATAGTTTAAAGTAAGCTTTTTAGCATTTTAAAATAACACTGTTTATACACTTTACAGTTAAACATTATATTATAGTGTGGCCTACGGACCCTCGCTGTGTGCTGACTAGCACACACCTGCCCTGTTTATTAAAGTAACTGCTTATATCGAGTTTTTAGTGAAAAACAATGAGTGAATCAAGTGACTTTGACGAAAATGTGGAGAATAATACTCCCCCAGAAATAATTACAACTCAAACGCAAAAAATACAACTCAAGAATTAATGCAATCTTTATCATTAGAGAGATACGAACTTACATACAGCAAGTTTATTTTTTCTCTATTTATTATTTAAATCTAGCAATCGTAGATAAAGTACGGTACGCAACTCGAGCGAAAACGGCATTTTGCATGCGAGTGTGGAGTTTGCACCCGAGCGACAGCGAGGGTAGTAAAACCACACGAGCAATGCAAAATGCTACTTTCCGCACTCGACGCGTAATGAACTATTACATGTTGTTGAACACTCTATTATTTTATATTTTATTTACAGATTAAAAACAAACTGTAGGAAAAATGTAATGTGTAACTCGAGCTTATATTAAAGTGTCTTTGCTGCACTCGAGAAACCTTTCCGCCCTCACCTGCGGCTCGTGCGTAAATATTTCTCTCGAGGGCAGCAAAGTGGCACTTTGCGCACTAGTTGCACAAATAACTATTATCTCCAGTAGGAACGAATAATAGCTTTTCAGGATATAATCTTGGTCTTTTCATGCCCGTTCTTAAAAACTGGAAAATAATATAAAAACGGGATTATAATCAACGTTCGCCAATCTAATAATATATAACCTACTCTTCAGCAGCTTTCATTTAATACCTCTAATCCCTAATATACATATATATATATATATATATATATATATATATATATATATATATATATATATATATATATATATATATATGTATATATATATATATATATATATATATATATATATATATATATATATATATGTTATCCCAGTGTTAATAATAATTATAATTTGATTTAAATTAAAATATATATTTTAGTTTACAATATTTGTGCGGATTGCGCATATTAAATTTTTAACTTCTTTATATTTTTCCTATATGTAGGTCAAATAGATGAGCCAGTAATTTGAATTTAATTTTTTTAGCAAACGGTTCGGGAGATATGAACCAAAGTACGACGGACAGACAGACACATCACCCTCTGCATGAGGGCTTCGAGTTCGAGAAGCATCTACAAAACTCAAACAATTGTGTAAAACACAAGTGACGTCAGAGTTTTCTTAAACACGCCCACTTGTCCAAATTGAGGTATCCTTACTAATTAGAGAAACATGTCGACAAAGCTATTGTTTTAATTTATTTGAATTTTCCCCTATTCTCGTTTAAGCCATGACAATTCCTTGGAATGAAACGCTGTCAACATGATAACTAAACAATAGAATAGTTTTGACAGTGACAGAAACACCTTTTTTATATAATTGTATTTAAATTAGCGCTGAAGTGTTTGTGAATGAAGCTGTCAGTTGTACAGAAGAGACAGGTCACGCATGTCTAGTTGTCTCATAGTAGAGTCTAGTCACGCACCAGTACAATTATGAACTTAATGTGTTTAAATCTTATTACTAATTTAAATTAACTTTATATTACGTGTTTCAACAACGCACTTAAGTCCAACTTACTCATGGTAGTATAGGTTTTACTTACAATATTACTGGTTATATATTTATATATTTATAACTTAGTACGTAGTTAGATATGGGAGCGTCTATGGAGGTCATATTAAAGGAATTACAAAATGTCTCACGACGTAAGTGCGTGAAGAGACATTTTGTGTTATTCCTCTTAGTGCGTAGTATTTTCCATCTCCTGGTTGTTTCAGCTTTTCACTATGTACTTTGAAATCGCTAAGAGAAATGTCCTTCGATGAATGGTCCAGATGTAAGTGGCAGGGTATCGGAGTGTGTCACTTCAAGGATACTCCCGAAAGTAATGAATACATCTGTGAAAGGAAAATTCTCTCTGGTTCCGAGTGTACCAACTCAATCAAGCTAGTAGTAGTAGTAGTAAGGGCGGGGAGGCCTAGCCTGGCAAACAGACCATCTTTGGGTCCTTTTTGCCAACCCCAGACGAACCCACACCCCTCAAACCACCTCCACCTCATCCTCAAACCTTTTAGTTTGGATCATAAAGGAGAGGATATCTTGCCACTTAAGAGTTTTAAGTTCCTCCTCCCTAATTCCTCCGTTCCCTAAGATATGAAAGTGTAATCTCCCATATCCTTCACACACTCCCAGAAAATGATAAGCTGTTTCCTCCTCCTCGCCACACACTGGACATGTGGGGTCCTCTTCTACTTTTAGTAGTGCCAGATGTCTTCTGAGCCTACAGTGTCCAGTTAGCACTCCAACCAGATTTCTCAGGTTGGTCCTGCTCAGTCCTAGCAGCCATCTGGTTTTCCTATTATTTATCTTTGGCAGTAACATTTTGGACTGCCTGCATCCCTCTGTGCTTAACCATTCCTTATCTGCATCCTCCCATACCCACCTCTAAATGGCTGCTTTGACTTGACCTCTCGACCAGTTTAGCTTGACTCAATCAAGCTAAATACTAATGATGTTCCTTTGCGGGGAGTGCCAGGTCACAATACAAGAGATGTTGGGAACCTCGGCCGTAAATGCGAAAGAGAGCCTGAAACTCCAAGACATGTGCTTGGACATTGTCCTAATAACATGCTCCTTGTAACGCGCCGACACCACAACGTAAAGCACAAACTTATCGAGCTACTCACGGAAAAGGATTTTTGCTAAGAGGAGGTTCACTGTATAGACGATGACGGCTCTTCGAGATTCTGTGAAAAATTCCAAAAAAGCCTTAATAATAGACCCTACTGTCAGATATAAAACCAATGACCCCACCCAAGGTGAGAAAGTCTATAAGGAAAAGGAATGCATCTATAAAAACAGAAAATATTTGACAATCCTGTCAGTCGATTATTTTAGACTCCCTGGGAATTATTAACTATCATATTTACCAAACATATTACTTAATTCTATCCTATTTTCATTTTAAATCAATTTGTTTTGACAGTGTGACCCTTTCTTTGTTTAATGGTAACTTAATTGCTAATATATTATAATTGTCTTGACCATGTTATTTAATTAATTGTACAGAATATTATTTAAGTAATGTCTCACGATAGATCAGTACGCTGTATGTTTAGCAACCCATTCTATTTGGGCAGCATCACTGTTATTTATGTAAATAAAGTGTTTCTCTCTTTATTAAAATTCATCATGGAAATGCCTCCACCCTGGTGAAGAATTGAACCCAACCCTTCACTATTTGCAACTAAATTTATTTGTTATCAATATCTCAAAAAATAGATTTTTCCATTTTTTAGGGTCCGTAGGCAAAACCAAGGACCCTTATATTTTCCTGCGTGTGTCTGTCTGTCCGTCCTCTCGCGTGCTCTCACGGCTACACCATTCGTCCGATCACTTTGAAATTTAGCATGTATATGTCTTGTACCTGCCCACATATTTTAAAAATATAGCGACATAAAAAAACATTTTTCAAAAAATTAGGGTAAAAAAAATTAAAGGTTAAATTTTTTTTTTTTTCGACACCGTGAGGGGTATCATATGAAAGGGTGCGTCGAGCTGATTACAAAAATATATAATTCTTTGGATATAACTTGGATAGGGCGAGCGTAGGCAAGTTTGAAGTGGGTGTGAAACGTGTCCCCCCCCCCTTCTATGAAGTGCAAAAAATCTGAAAAAATTCCTGAACATTCTTCGACCAAAAGTAAAGATACCACTTTTTGGAAATTTCGGAAAAAATATTATTTTATTTTTTATTGACAAAATACGTTTTTTTTATAATTATGGTCTTTTCGATGTATTTATATGGTTGTAGTCAGGTTCAGTGGCAAAAAAATACTTTATCAGAGTGTGTTTTAAGAATATCAGACCCTTAGAATGGTTCAAAGTAAGCTTTTTAGCATTTTAAAAAAAACTGTTTAAACACTTTACAGTTAAACCCTATATAGTGTGGCCAACGGACCCTCGCTGTGTGCTGACTAGCACACACTTGACCTGTTTATTTCAATTTAAGTTCGCATTTAATAGGACTTTAAGTAAAAATGACAAAGTTTGTTAATATAAGTGGTCGAAACTAGTTTTCGAGAAATAATTTGCTTTCACGTTTACCATAATTTCTTACTGTCGTATGGGCAGATGCGTGGCACTATACTTCAACCCAAGTTTAATGAAATTTTATTTTAAAAACCAAAGTTGTAAAATTATTAAGAAATTAAAAATGTATCTACATAAAAGTTTAGTTTATTTTATAAAGTCTAATTTCCTATTCAAAGATTAACTCTTTTATAACACCAAAAGGGTAAAACCACCGGCGAATTTATGATTAGATATGATAGAAACAAAAATATCAATGTCTATGTTTATTACTATAGTCATAATGGTAATTATTATTTGCCTATTAGTGTAATAAGGACAATTTAACATGGAAGCAAGATAGGAAGTGACTGGGCCGCTATCTTTAGCATGTAGTACATGCCTATATATATAACATCGTTATCTATAATACAATGTATATGTATGTATTGCAGCAGTAATGCAATATAGATAACAATTTAGATCACGTGCACAGACATTTAAACACACCACTTTCTCACTTGGAGAAAAAACAAAATATTATTTTGCTAAATTGCATCACACTAATTGAGTCAACGGCTTTCCAAATCGGAAATAATAATCATTTGTATAATTTAATAATATTTACTGGATTCTATTGCAATCCATTCACTATTTCTACGATTGTTATTTGTGCTGAAAATAATTGTTATTTTTATCTCGTGACAACAGTAATCACAGTGATAGCAATAATACGATTAGAAAACAATCACAATAATAGCAATGCGATTTGATAAAAAAATATATAGACTGTCAATTAATGTGGCACATAGCTTCCTCACATCCTATCACGTACTTTATTAATTTTTATGCTTTTACAAGCAATTATTGTCTAATTTGTTTAATTGTTTCACCCCTTTTTTTTTTAATGTCAAAATAGTTTTAATTTTTTACATGAATTTAAGTGTCAATTAAGCAAAAGTTAAAGAGCGCAGACGGTTGAAATTAATCTGATGCTATCTGAGGTCTACTTTCGACAAACCATCTAAATATCATAAAAATCAGATGAGTATTTTTGATGATATAGGTGTAAATAAATGTAATGTTTGTGCGCATGTTGAAGAGAAAAAAATAGGCGCAGTGGGTTGAAACTTATATGGGGCCAACATTGAACTAATCATGACCTATACTATACAAATTTCATTAAAATCGGACTTGGACTTGCAGTTTTTAAGATAATATTATGTTGATCCGCAAAAAATTGAGAGACAAACCGACAGACTGACAGGCAGACACAGAACCAAAAACGATCCCTGATGTCTAAACGGATTTCTGTCTTGGAATTGTTTAAATTGGAAACCTAAAAATGTTTCTTTCTTTAGCACTATCACAAGCGTTACCAAGCAAAAACAGTTGTATTGAAAAAAGGTTTTAAAAGTACAAAATAAATAAATACGAGATAAGATGCGAGGAAGCTATGTGCTACACTAATAGGCAGTCTATTTTTTTCCGTTCTGCATTTTGAAATTTAATTTTACGATTGTGAGACTTTCTTGATTCGTGGAACTTTAAAAGAGCAATGTTTTATTATCAGATGTTTTTCTGGGCGATTTCAATGATTAATTAAGAATGTAAACAAAATAGCGAACGCAGATGTCTGTCTGTTATATCTCTCACAGTGCCTTTGTCCGCTTTATTATATACAAATAGTTTCCGTTGGGCAGTTTCCTGTCTTATTCGAGTCACCGCTAACTTCTGTCGTTTTGGTATAAACCAAATCACCGGTTATTTTCATCTTCTAACATAAGAGATGCGTCATGTTCTACTCGGAACTTCAGAGGAAGCTTTTTCTCTTGGAATCGCTTTCCAAATGATTCTCTTGTTGGAATCGGATCCTAATAAACATTTCTTCACATAAAATGAATATTTGTTCGAACCCTAAATTGTTTATCCAACTTCAGTTTATTACCTGACCGCACAACAATATACACAATTATATAAGACCGGTTTCTACTTTAGTAATAACTAAAACTAAGTAACGTCATTATGAGTTAGCTGAATATTTTACACTGATATAATTAATTATTATGATTTAATTAATTAATTACGTTACTATAATAAATGAAGAATATAATGCAGTGTAAAATAATGTGAAGGAGTGTTAAATAAGATCACATTCCTAAAACTCGTTTATCCTTTGGATGTTTGTTTATTTATTCAATCAGTAATAAAACCATAATGTTATCTAAATACCACAAAATCTCTGTCAAAACTACGAAGGACGAATACTGACTTGTTCCTTGACAACCTGGAACATTCAACACCATGCATACCAAATATCTTGGGTCGACCAACTAAACCATTTGTTATTCATTTATTTAATAAATTATTCTACTTACTTCCTTTACATCCTGTGAAAGTTCTACTCGGAACTACAGAGGAAGCTTCTTCTCTTGGAGTAGCATTCAAAATAATTCTCTAGTTGGAATCGGATCCTAAAAAAGCCTAAAATATAGTCAATTTAAATACGATTTAGTTGTAGTATTAAGTTCCTATTACTAGAACTAAACGGGTAGGACGAACCACTTGTTGGAACCTAGCAATTAGGCCATCTTTTAGACCCATTTTACTAGCCTCGTGGTAGAGAGTTGCAGCCACTTCACACATCATACCTTTGAAAATTGCACCTCCGAAGCAAGTATGAAAATCAGAGCATCACAGCGAGGGATCGAACCCGCGATCTCGTACCACCCTCGATTCATTGACGGGCAATCAGACGTGGTAAGTAATTTAATCCAAACGGCCACGCCGGCTCTCTAAATACGATTTAACCCAGTAATATAAGTAGTTTTCCCCGGAAAAATCTAGTTTCCGAAATATGGGTAATAATAAATCCAATTACAAAGAGCTTGAGGTCGAGTTCGATTCCCCGCCAACAAGGAATATTCTTTTAGAGTAAACTTGGATAAAATGTTGAATAATAAACAAAAGCAATCGTGGAAACACGAAACAACTAAAAAATGGTGTTGCCTAGCTGAATAAAACTTAAATACATTCTTTAGACCATTAGAGAATATATCAAAAAATCCCGTCAAGAACTTGCTAGCAAGCTACTAAAAACCTTATTTTTAGGACCAGACCTTAAGGGGTAGCTTAAGGGTAGGTGGATTTTTTGGGGGTTTTGTTTTGGAAATTTCGGAGGTAAAATTACCACCATTATGGAAACGTGATATATATTTGTGATCTTCTCTTCAATACCTCTAAAATGATACCCCACACAAAAATTGCAAACAAACGCGGACCTAAAATTTTTAAAATTTAGAAATTTTATGAATACTCCCGGAAATATTATTGGCTCACTAAGATAAATATTTATGTATTTTTACCATATTTTTAGGACCTACCCTTATGGGGTAGCGGAGGGACATTTTTTTGGGAGGTTTTGTATTAGAAATTTTGGCGGTAAAATGACCTCCGTTTTGGAAACGTGATATATATTCGTGATCTACTCTTCAATACCATTAAAATGATACCCCACTCAAAAATAAAAACATTTTGCAAATGAGCAATTGCTCGCTGATCGAAGAAAATTCGAGATTTGGAGTTCAAAATATATTTCCTGTTTTTGAGCTAACAAATTTAACTTATATACCAAATTTAAAGTATCTGGCTACAATAGGTCGGGAGATATGATCCAAGATGCGACGGGCGGATGGACGAACCATCAAAAGCATAAAGGCGGAGATACATATGCCGTAAAATTGGGCAAGTAGCTTGCATGCCAAAAGAGGGTATTTGCCAGTTACTGGTCCATCCATACTAAGGATTTGTATTAAGTTTTTATCTGCTTGCTTGCCAGCTACAGGCATGCCATTTAACATATCCACGTGCTAGTAGCTTGCATGTTTTTGTTCAAGCTATACAGGCATGTTTATCTCCGCCAATCCTAGAAACCCCTAAAAACAATATTTAACCACGTATTATTTTCACATTAACTCTAAACTACTTTTGACAACAAAAACATGTACATATAAACATTTTCTTAAATATATCTTAAACTCAGATTCGGTCACTTGTCTCACAACAAATGAAAAACAAAGGACCAAGATATTTTTTTACAAGCAAACGAAGAAGTTTAGAATGAGTTGCATCAGATAGGTTTTTGTTTTGTGAAGCAGTCTGTTTGTTATCGGTGTTGATAACGATGAATTAAAAATGAAGATTGGTAATCTAGACTAGAGTAAAGATGTTAAAATATCAATATCTAATTATCATACTGTCACAGTATTTTTCTCTCTATTACCTACTATGTAATGTGAACGTATAAAATAAAAGAGGAATGAGCATGTGAGATGGTTATAGAAAAAAATGTTCACCATCCAGTGAGCAGAGGTGGTCTAACGTGGCCGTGTCTAAATCCCCCGCTTAATTAACAGCTGGACATTGGTTTCTTGACAGGTCACAGTTTGTTAGCTCACATTAATCTAATACTCACCTCACACACAACTTCATAACCTGGTGACGTTCTGTCCAGCAAAGAAATACGAGCACGTCCGCTTTCGTCTCTTTTTCTTAAAAAAAAAAAAAATGTTTTCTCGCCACATTCAAGAAACTGCACTAACCCCCTTTAGGCCAGTCAAAACATAATATGTGCATAAAAAACAGCTAAATGCCTTTTTTTATATGTTGTTCGGATCAGTTAGAGTAGTGTGATCCGAAGTTCGCAGCTTCTAAAAACCAGTGCTACCTGCGTAATTGGTGAAAAACTGAAAAATGTTTGGGCTTTTTTAGTTTTTGCCATATAACTCGTAAACAATGTGTTTTTCGATGTTACTTGTTATTACTATTTTTTAAGTAAAGTAAATTTCCAGTAGCATAAGCCCAACTGCATCTCTATGTACGTCTAATTGTTTTTTCGAGATATGACACTTCAAAAACTGGAAGAGTTTTTCATAAAATTAAAATTTTAAGTATTGCTTTTGTTTCGGACCAAGTATCTGCATAAAATTGCTCACCTACGAAAAAGTCATAAGAAATGAAGTTGTAGTAAATTTAATTGGTTTCCTTTTAAGAACAAAACTAAGTCTGTAGGCCCAATATTTCTGTTGTATGCTGATAACAAGTTGTGGGTATTCGACGAATGAAAATTTCATAGCTTTGGGCACTACGTGCTGTGGAAAAACTTGCAACAACGCAACGCCCCTATAGTTTTAATAGAAGAGGATGAAGACGACCTCGACGATCCTTCCTTTTCAGACGACCAAGCCGAGACCCACAAAATACCACAGAAACTTCCTTCAGTCCCACCCGGAATACGACCATCATCTACCAGGACCCTCGAAAAAACGAAGAATACAGCGTCCATGATTGATCTCTAAGAATTTTTATATTAAATGTACATAAATATAATTATTCTTTAGTATATATAGTAACGCACGGTACTAATGGGCATAATTATACTAGAAAATATGAACTAGGTCTCTTATACGGGGGGGGGGGGGAGCTTTTACACAAGAAGATACGGTCCATTTAAAAAGGTCCATTGGACACACCCGGGTTGGAACACCATACTCTTCCCATTTATGTCAAGGTAAACCATGTATAACATCTAGATTTTTGTAGAAACGAGTCTCGATGATGGTTTTCCAGGCTGATATCTGATGATGACAACTCTTTCGAACAGCTTCCTACTTGTTTAAACTATGCTGAGTGAACATTGAGTGGGGGCTCGATCCAGGAATTGAACCCTGTATATTTCATGGACACCTATTCAACTTCTGACCTTGGCCGATGCTGCTTCGTCTGATTCAAATATTTATTTATTTGAAACTTTATAACTTGTAAAAATACTCTTTCAATTAGTGTGGCACATAGCTTCCTCGCGTCCTATTTCCTATACTTTAATGATTTCATGCTTTTAAAACCAATTAATATCCAATTTATTTCATTTTTCCCCCGTTTTATTAATCTGTCAAAATTGTTTTGATTTTGCTTCCGAGCTTACCAAAGGTAACGGAAGCTATGTGATCGTTCTGAAGAACGAAACATTTTTAGGTCTCCAATTTAAAAAATTCCAAGAAAGAAATCCGTTTCTGACATCAGGGAACATTTTTGGTTCCTTGTCTGTCAGTCGGTCTGTCGCTCAATTTTTGCGAACCAACAAATCCGATTTTAATGATATTTGTATGGTAGGTCATTATTAGCTTTTGAGATATACATACATGGAACAACAAAAATTTGCTTCCTTATTGTGCTATGTAGGGGGATGTAGCTCAGTGGTAGAGCGTTCGCTTTGCATGTGAAAGGCCCCGGGTTCGATCCCCGGCATCTCCACATAACTTTTCATGTAAAATTATAAATAACATATTTACGCAAATGACAGCTTGCGGCACTTTGTAAAACATAATTTTGCAGTCAGCTTTCCTTTTCAGTAGAAATGAACACATTGAACCTCTGTATCCATATCAAATTTAATTTCGAAATTCATAATATCTGATAAATATAGACAGTCAATTGGTGTGGCACATAGCGTCCTCGCATCCTATCACGTACATTATTGATTTTATGCTTCTACAAGCCATTATTGTCTAATTTGTTCAATTGTTTTTTTAATCTGTCAAAATTGTTTTGATTTTCTACATAAATTAAAGTATCCTAGCAAAAGTTAAAGAGTGCAGACAGTTCATATTAATCTGGGGCTATCTGCAGGCTGCTTTCGATAAACTATAATAGTTTCATACAAATCAGATAACTTTTTAAATCAGGTACTTTTGAAGTTGTAGGTGTAAATACATAAATGTATGTCTGTGCGCATGAAGAAGAGGAACAGACTGACGCAGAAGGGTGAAACTTATATGGAACCAACAATGAGCTAATTATGACCTACCATAAAAATTTCATTAAAATTGGACGTGCAGTTTTTTAGAAATATGTTGGTTCACAAAAATTAAGCTACAGACCGACAGAGGGACCATGTTCCCTGATGTCTGAAACGGATTTCTGTCTTGGAATTTTTGAAATCGGAGACATCGCAAATATTTCCGTTCTTCAGGCCATATAGCTTCCTTTACCTTCGGCAAGCTCGGAAGCAAAATCAAAACAATTTTGACAGATTTAAAAAACGGAGGAAAAATCAAATAAATTGGATAATAATATGCTTTAAAAGTATAAAACCATTAAATTTTAAGAAATAGGGCGCGAGGAAGCTATGTGCTTCACACACAATTGACAGATATTAAAGTTTTAATTTAGCAAAATTTGAAGAGCGCAGACGGATGAAATTAATCTGGTGCTATCTGTGGTCCACTTTCGACAAACCATCTAAATTTCATAAAAATCAGATGAGTACTTTTGAAGATATTGGTGTATATAAATATGAATGTTTGTGCGCATGTGGAAGAGAAAGAAAAAGGCGCATAAGGTTGAATCTTATGTGGGACCAACTATGGGCTAATTATGACCTACCATCCAAATTTCAATAAAATCGGAGGAGTAGTTTTTAACATATGTTGGTGCACAAAAATTGAGCGACAGACCGACTGACAGACACGGAATGAAAAAGTTCCCTGATGTCTGAAAGGATGTCTGCTGACTTGTAATTTTTGAAATCGGAGACCTAAAAATTTTCGTTTTTCGCGAACACATAGCTTCCGTTACCTTCGGTAAGCTCGGAAGTAAATATAAAAGTTATGTAAGTGAAAGAACCTTTCAAATGCGTTAAGCCCTCAACTGTTTTTCTATCTCTTTAGTATTATAAATTATAGCACCTTATAAAGTTGGGGTCAATTAAAAATTCATGATGACGTCATACTTGCCAATATTACTTTCGACAGAGTTAGTAGGGCTACGAGAGTACGACACTTGTTTATTTCATAAATGTTGCTTAATGCTCGGCGATTCGATTGAAACTGGCTAAGCTCAGAGTATAGAGTAAAGCTTCGTAAGGAGCTTAGCGGCCAGAGTCTACAATGTAACACAGATTTGCTGGTGAAGTTGGGAACTAAGTCGGCTCATCGCGAGACATACTTCCTATCTCATGTAGTGCTGGTTTCTATACTCTTTATCAATCGCCATTTTGATGAAATATCACATTCCTTTCGCCATTTGTCCAACGTTCTATTTCTGTCTGTCTCTTTTATGTCCCGAGTAATCTCCTATATCTTCACTTTTATGAGGTTCAGCTCAAAATCATGTTAAGAAAAAACACTTGAGGATGATTCCAATAATAGAAGCGTAATCAAGGATTTTACATCCCTCAACACACAGCATTCATCTGAAAAAGTGTCCACGATAACTGTATCCGCGAACAAGTAAAAGATTCTGTACCGAATTGAACCCTGAGGGCCTCAAAGAAGAACTAATCTCGCCGTATTATTCTATTGAGAGAGAGGGGGGTGGGGAGACTAAAAAGAGCCAACGAACGCTTATAATTTATTGTGAATGTGTGCAAGTAAAAAAGGTAAAAATAATCTACCAATCAGTCTGGTACATATAACTTCTTCGCGTCCTACAACGTACTTAAAAAATAATGATATCCATTTTTACTTTCATATTCATATAAAGAGAAAGTATTGTGATGGCGCGAAAATTTTTCGATTTTGAGATTTCGATGGATTTACACGTTTTGAGGTCCCCTGAGTTCAAAAAAGTGTTTTTTAAAAAATGTCCGTCTGTCTGTGCAGACGCCTGGAGCCTAAACTACTGGAACGATATTGACGAAATTTGGCATACATATTCAGAAAAATTATACTCAGAAATCGAGAAACGAATTTTAGCTCCAAATTTGGAGGCGCTACCCCCCAAAAACTCTGAAAAAGGTGAAAATAAATTATTTCTCGGAAACGGTTCCGACTAAACTTGTCACACGACTAAAATGTAGCCCATTTAAATACGAATCTAACGATATATACTGTTTTCCCGGGAAAAATCTAGTTCCTGAGAAAAAAGCTTAAAAAGCGCTCGGAGAGAGCCCGGGTTCGATTCCCCGCCCAGGAGATGTTATTTTTATGATAAATTTTGATAAAATGTTCAATAATAATTAAATTTATATTTTACGATTTTGGTAGTATTCATACTTCGGAAAGATCAAATCTCAATCTAAATCAAATTATAATTATTATTAACTACGGGAAACAGACAGAGAAAAATACACTCCAGCGCCGGGACCCGAACCACAGGCCTCTACAAAGTATAGAGGCCTGTGGTTCGGGTCCCGGCGCTGGAGTGTATTTTTCTCTGTCTGTTTCCAGTAGTTAATAATAATTATAATTTTATTTAGATTGAGATAATAATTATATGTACATACGAAAACTAATAAATGGAAAACACTGGGCTAAATAATTATGAACTCGTATGTGAGAAAGTTTTTCTGAGTTGTCTCGGACCGATTGTCCGAAATGTCCCCTTTATATTTATTAGTATATATTGTTTTTGTTTTTTTGAATCTTCAGGGGTTGTTAATAAAAACTCTTTAAAAAAGATGATATTTCATCCCTTAATTGGGATATCTTCAAACCTCGTTATGAAGTCATGATGTTTCTTATTTAATCTAGACAATACACCAACTTATATGATATTGTCCAGGCAAATTAGTAGAAAAAACAGTAACTGGAGGAAATAATTTATAATGTTTTGAAACTTTGTGAAAACACTACTCTTAAGGGGTGTAGTCATAAGAAACAGTAAAGTTACCCCCTCATGGGGAGCGCGTCCCCCCCCCCCCCCCTCTTCTTAAAGTCCAAAATTTACTTTTTTTCACTTCTTACGCAAAACGGTTCATTATACGAAGAGAAGTGTTATTACCAAAAATATTTTTCACATAATTCTGCACACAAAAAGTCCTATGCATGTTTGAAGTGAGACAAACCGTTTTCGTAATATTGTAGTTGGAAAAAGATTAAAAAAAAAAAACCATTACCGTATTTTTGCGAACCAACATATTTTAAAAACAACTCTTCCGATTTTAATGAAATTTAGATGTTAGGTCATAATTTCCCCATTGTTGGTAAGTTTCAACCTTCTGCACCTATTTGATTATGATTATCTTGCACATGCGCACAAACATACATTTATTAACACCTACATCTTCAAAAGTACTCAACGGATTATCATGAAATTTGAAGGGTTTGTCGAAAGTAGCCCGTAGACACCCCAAATTAATTTCAACTGTCTGCGCTCTTTACATTTGCTACCATCCAAATTTCATTAAAATCGGACGTGTGGTTTTTAGAATATCTTGGTTCGCAAAAAACGGTGTAATGGCTTGTTTTCCTTTTTCCAACTACAATACCTCGAAAATGGTTTGTCTCACTTAAAACATGCATAGGACCTTTTTTTGTGCAGAATTATGTGAAAAATATGTTTGGTAATAACACTTCTCTTTTTAAAAAAACTGTTTTTCGTAAAATTTTTCAAACTTTAAGGAGGGGGGGCGCCCCCCCCCCTTCCCAAGAGTGGAGAACTTTACTGTTTCTTACTACTACACCCCATAAGAGTGTTTTCACAAAGTTTCAAAACTTTATAAATTATTTCCCCTATTATTCCTTATTTTCCTTGACTAATAAATATGATTTCAAATAAGAAACCTCATGTCTTCATAATGAGGTTTGAAGATATCCCAATTAAGGGATGAAATATCACCTTTAAAAAAAAAAAAAAAAAAAAAAAAAAAAATATTTATAATCCCAGAAGACTATATAAAAATATACTAATCATTTTATATATAAATAAAAAAAGTCGGGTACAGGGTACCTCGGAACTTTTCCCCACTTCAGAGGCCACTAAAATTGCCTCTCCTGCTGCTTCGCAGCAGGAGGCAGCAGCATTGGACGTGGTCAGTACTTGGATGGGTGACCGTTCTGAACAAACTGATTTATTATCATTCTTCAAAAAAATCTTATTTTTAATACCTATATTTTATTTAATTATTTGAAGTTTGGCGGTATTTTGACAGATGTAAACAAACATTGATGTCATCAAAACTATCTCACTAATAAATAATTATATTCGCTTATAACTTTTGAACTAATTAATTGAATTTCATCAGGGTTTTTTATATTTCTTCCTTAATTTTTTCCGGTTCCAACGATATGCTATACGTCAAAAACCTATTTATACTTTCGGTATTATTAACCGTCAAAGTAAAAAAAAATAAAAAATTGATCTTCAAAATGGCGGCCAAACTCAAAATGAAATTTAGTGGGCTTGTTTGTCATACAGAGAGAGAGGTACATTCGAGCCAAATTTCAACTCAATCAGGACCATTTTAGATTTATTACGTTTTTTTTTTAATTTTTGCTGACTCAGCAAACTGGGTTCAAGATGGCGGAAAAAGTTGATTTTCCGGGCGGCACCACTACAGGTAAGGACTGATTTTTCTGCCAAGTTTCAACTCTCTAGGTTAAATACCTTAGGCGCTACGATGATAACACACATACACACATACATACGTCATGCTGAAAACCACTCAGGAGGTCTTAAAAACACCGTTGAAATCTCGAAAAAAAATATTTTGGTGAAAACAATACTTTTCCTATTATTAATTGTGAGGAAAAGTAAAAATTAAAAAAAAAAAAAGATTTAATATTTAAAGATTATTTATCATCCGTACCGGAGATGCCGGAAAGGATTATGATTAGGAAGCCATATTTTGCTGCACTTTGTTCAATTTAAGTTGAGTTTGACCCAAAAATGTTTGTCACATATTATAGGGTTATAACCTATATAAATCATTAATTATAAAAAAAAAATAGCAAAAGGTATAACGTCTATTCTAGATTCTACGAGTAGATAATCCAACTTAGTATAAGAATTTTAATGGTAGTTTATAACCCAATCCTATTAAAAGAAAATAAATATATATAACACGTTCTATAGTAAAGTACGGGACTCCAACTGCATTAATAAATAAACAGGTCAAGTGTGTGCTGGTCACACAGCGAGGGTCCGTAGGCAACCCTGTATAGTTTAAGTAGTACCCAATTGGTGGTGTTTTTTAAAATGCTAAAAAGCTTACTTTGAACTATCCTATGGGTCTGATATTCTCAAAACACATAATCAAACTTTCGATAAAGTATTTTTTTGCCACTGAACCGGACTACAACCATATAAATACATCGAAAAGACCATAATTATAAAAAAAAAAGTATTTTGTCAATAAAAAATAAAATAATATTTTTTTCGAAATTTCCAAAATGTGGTATCTTTACTTTTGGTCGAAGAATGTCAGGATTTTTTTCAGATTTTTTGCACTTCACATAAGCGAGATAGAGGGGGGGGGGGGGACGTTTCACACCCACTTCAAACTTGCCTACGCTCGCCCTATCAAAGTTATAACCAAATAATTATATATTTTTGTAATCAGCTCGACGTACCCTTTCATATATGATACCCCTCACGGTGTCGAAAAAAAAGTTAAATATTTAACCCTTAAGTAACGTTAGTGTCGGGCAGTGTGTAGGGGTATACAACGCATTATTTAAACAAAACGTGGGAGTCTTGGCAAATTTGTAGAACTTAGAGTAGCGTACAAATATGTTTCAGACTAAATCAAGATTGAATTTCTTATATAAGGTTTTTTTTGGTGCTCATTAAAAATGTGTGGTTGGCTAAGTTCGACTCGCGGGACAGGCGTTTGAAAAAAGAAAAAGAAAAAAAATAAAGCGGTGGAGAGCGGCCATGTTCCTCCCATTTTGGTGGATAATGAGATTTTCATGAGACCAAAATTCAAGTGGATGTTAGTTTGTCTCATGATAGGTAACCACTGTGATCTAGAGTAATAGTTGAATAACAAAAATAATCCCATCAAGTACTTGCTAGCAAGCTAGTAACTAGTACTAGTAACAGGGTTTCTTTGGTCATAATATTCATATTTCCACAAAGTTTTTTCTTACTAAAAAAATTAGGAGCAAAGTGCACATATTTTTCTTTAGTATTTTTTTCTTGGTTATTTTAAGGGTAAAATGGCCGCCATTTTGTTAGCTCGATATATATATATATATATATATATATATATATATATATATATATATATATATATATATATATGTGATTTACTTTACAATACCTTTAAAATGATACCCCACTCAAAAAGTTTAAAAAATAAAAATTTTGGTTCACAATGGTTACTTGCACCCATTATTTTCTATGACTCGTCATTTTTAAATGAATCCCGGAAATATCATTGGAGTACAGAGATAGTATATTTATGAATTTTTAGGACTAGTACTTTGGAGATAGTGGAGGGAGAACTTTTGTTGGTAATATTAGGAGGTTAATGGGCACCATTTGGAAAACCCGTTATATTTTTGAGATCTACTTTTTAATACCTTTAAAATTATATAAAAAAGGTTTTGCGATCAATTCGCCGTTGCTCGTCAATCACACAAATCGCCACATTTTTCCTGTTTTTAGGCAAAAATTATGTACTTGTATACCAAATTTAAAATCTCTAGCTACAATAGGTCAGGAAATATGAACCAAGTTGCGGCGGACGGACAAACTACCTAGAGCATAAAGTAAAGGGTTTCAACATCACCTCGATCTAGAATAATAATGACTGTTAGAGTACTGTTAAACGTATAGATACTAGGTGTCCCTATAAAAGCGAGGCCTATTAGAAAACGCCTCTGGCGGTTCTAGTTTGATTGGTGTACGAATCAGCTGGATATGATTATTTAGCAGGATGAGAGAAGAAGTTTTAACTGCCTTGTTGTTTATCACCGTATCACCGAATAATTGATTATATTCCCTTTAACTCGTTATTGAGATTCATATTGCCCGGAGGCTCGGACCCAGCTCTTGTTGCAGTCCATAAACTATAAGAGTTACGGCCTGTTAATTCCTCATCCGTGCCGTTTTACTAAACCCACTCCTTCAATAGCCCTCAATGTAAATAACCGTTTCGACCGATGACGTAGAACGAAACCACGGATTACCCAGACTGTGTGGGATAGAATTAAGTTTATTTATGTTAACTGAGTGCCAGACACAAAGACAGGGAGTTAACTCGAATGTAATGTTTCATCCGTCTGAAAGAGATAGGAAACAATATATGCAAGACAAGGCAGGATAGCGCAATGAATATTCAATAACTAAATATTTCTTTGAAGTACATATTTCAAATGAAGCATTAATTATTGAAATTTTAAGTCACTTAGAATGACATTAGAGAATGACGCCATATGGATGACATGACGAAACTAAGAGCTGTAAGAACTAAACAACGGGCAAGTGAAAGTACGTTTCATTAGGTAGCAAAAGCTGAGGTGGTTTGAATGGTTCTCATAGATTGCAATAGAGTACAGTACCTAGATGGATGTGGGAAAGGAGACTCTACATATTTAACCACAGTAGAAATGTAGCCCCATGCTGATCCATGTATTAGTTTCTGAAGTGGAATCGGACACACTCGGTCTCACATGGACTCACGCGTAGTGGGGAAGCCGCCAAAGAGAGTAATAAATGGAGAACAGTTGTTTTGGCCAAAGGCAACACGAGGCGTCAGCGCCAAGTTAGTAAGTGTAAAGGCTCGTTCAAACAGAAAGCGGACTGACTGCCGCGTTCTGTGGACGTCAAACAACTCGCTGGCAGTCAAAGGCGCACCAATATAGAAGGAGTTGTGTAATCAGTAATCAAGCACCTTCTATACTGTTGATTTACGTATTAGGCTGCACCTACATTGGATCCGTATTTCGTATGTCTCCCGATACGACGTCGGGAGAAAAACAAACACTAAGGTTTTAATCTAAGTGCCTACATTGGTGGGGGAGGCCTGATCCGACGATAACCGAGGACTCCCGATATCGGACAGACGGAACAGACAACAGCCGACCTAACATGTTTGTTTTCAATCCGACGACTCCTGACCCACGCAATGATAACCACATTTAAGCATACACTGAAGGTAGATTGGCTAGTTAGTTCGTCTTTGATGCCTTCAAGGATATAATTAAACGTTTCAATTGTCATGTGGTTGGAGTCCTTGAATTGATCGGGGTAAATTCTCATAGTTAGGCAAGTTTTAAAAAACACCCCTGATCTTTCTTCATTAAACTGGTGCACCCATTTTTTTTCTTTTTCGTCTCTTATTACGAAAAACGTTGTTCTCCAACTGAAGCAAAAACAAAAAGTCGTCCTCAGAGTCACTCATATTCACTTAACCTTCACAACACAACTGCTTACACTGCGTGATCGGGAGTAACTGAATCCAGTGTAGTTCAGCGCGGTTGGATGACATCGGATCCATTGTAGGAAATCTCGTCGGGAGTCGTCGGATCAGATTATCGGCCGACATCGGGTCGGGAGAAATACGGATCCAATGTAGGTGTAGACTCGGAAAATTGCACCGTGTTTGCATCGATTTGAATTAATAAGAAGACTGTTTTGAGCCAACTAACTGGATGAGGTTCATTAGGACAGAGGAAGGGTTTGCAATTTTTAATATTTCTTGTTCGTCTGCTATATTTTTAGACCTGAACGTCGTGGACTCTTAAGAAAGAAATAACAACAGAGAATCCTAACCCACCGATCTACACATGTTGTATTCCAGCGGTCTATTTAACCTAGATGATTCAACGGAATACAGCGCTCGCGGTGGGAACCCACTTTCCGTTTGCTTTAACCTTTATCAAAAACATTTATGATGAGGAGGAGAAAAGGTAAAGAGTTCTGTGGGCTGATTTTTAAATCTAATCCAAATTCCACGAAATCTTTTCTTTATAATTATTATTTATTTAATGGACTAGTAAAGAAATGAATGTGCATCAGATAAAGGCGAAAGAGAAAGGATTTTGTTATTTAACTAAAGGATAATATATAGAGGTGGGTTTACCATTATTTTCGAGGCCGCTGGAAAGTCCAATAGCAAACCATAATGAATAAAGGATACCGAGCTCAATACACAATACAAGCTGTAATCCTACCCTCATATTCCAAACAAACAGATAAAACCCGGCTTGCTTCACTCCGAATATTGCCCAGGTATAGAGAGGGGGGGGGGGGGGGTAATAAAGGTGCCGTGCTAAAAATGTCCTGAATATTGGGGTCGTGGAGGCTCAGTCCTGACTTGGCACCGCGTTCACTTAATACACATATTGAACTCTGCCTGTTCCAATATTCTATGATTTCTTATTCGGTTTGGTCCCTTTTATTAGTGGTCACGGTTAAAAATTACCAAAATAGTTTTAACATTTATCAATTTACAAAAATCGGCATTTACAAGCATTCAAAGCGAATTTACAGGTATCTGCAGCGCGTAATCGAGCCTTCACAACTCGCTAGGAAGCTAGACTAAAACACCGGACATACTATGGGCATTAGAGGTGACACATCGAGGTCGATAATTAAAAAACATTGTTTTAGCACTATAACTATATAATTGACACTAAAATGATAACTATATAAAAGATTTAAGACTTATTAAGGTCTCAAAGATAAAAAAAAAAAATCCTTCTAGACTAATCAAACATTACATATACTGTGTTTTAATTACACATTAGATCTTGTTATTTTTTCAATTATTAGATATTATGATTAAATCAAACATTAGATATTAATAATATCACACATTAGATATTGTGAATAAATCAAACATTAGATATTGATGATATCACACATTTAATATTGTAATTAAATCAAACATTAGATTTTGATGATATCACACATTAGATATTGTGATTAAATCAAACATTAGATTTTGATGATATCACACATTAGATATTGTGATTAAATCAAACATTAGATATTGATGATATCACACATTAGATATTGTGATTAAATCAAACATTAGATATTGATGATATCACACATTAGATATTGTGATTAAATCAAACATTAGATATTGATGATATCACACATTAAATATTCAATTTTTAAGTTTTTGGTAGTTTTCATACTACGGAAAGTTAAATTTTAATTAAAATCAAATTATAATTATTATTAACTACGGGAAACAGACAGTGAAAAATACAGTCCAGCGCCGGGATTTGAACCACGGGCCTCTATATATATAAAGAGGCCCGTGGTTCAAATCCCGGCGCTGGAGTGTATTTTTCACTGTCTGTTTCCCGTAGTTAATAATAATTATAATTTGATTTAAATTAAACATTAAATATTGTGATTAAATCAAACATTAGATTTTGATGATATCACACATTAGATATAGTGAATAAATCAAACATTAGATATTGATGATATCACACATTAGATATAGTGAATAAATCAAACATTAGATATTGATGATATCACACATTAGATATAGTGAAAAAATCAAACATTAGATTTTGATGATATCACACATTAGATATAGTGAATAAATCAAACATTAGATATTGATGATATCACACATTAGATATTGTGATTAAATCAAACATTAGATTTTGATGATATCACACATTAAATATTGTGATTAAATCAAACATTAGATATTGAAATCAAATTATAATTATTATTAACTACGGGAAACAGACAGTGAAAAATACACTCCTGTGCCGGGATTTGAACCACGGGCCTCTATATTTCCAGTATAGCGCTCTTCCATCTAAGCTACGCAGGAGAATGATTTTTCACTACCGTAATCGATAACTAGTCCCGAATCCAAGCTTTTAATATTCATATACATTTAGACAGTCAATATTTATGACATTAGAACTAAACCAAGAATTAATGCTTATAATTATAAAGTACTCAATTAGTACCTGTACCATGTACAATCAATTCGAAATTCAATTTTTAAGTTTTTGGTAGTTTTCATACTACGGAAAGTTAAATTTTAATTTAAATCAAATTATAATTATTATTAACTACGGGAAACAGACAGTGAAAAATACACTCCTGTGCCGGGATTTGAACCACGGGCCTCTATATTTCCAGTATAGCGCTCTTCCATCTAAGCTACGCAGGAGAATGATTTTTCACTACCGTAATCAATAACTAGTCCCGAATCCAAGCTTTCAATATTCATATACATTTAGACAGTCAATATTTATGACATTAGAACTAAACCAAGAATTAATGCTTATAATTATAAAGTACTCAATTAGTACCTGTACCATGTACAATCAATTCGAAATTCAATTTTTAAGTTTTTGGTAGTTTTCATACTACGGAAAGTTAAATTTTAATTTAAATCAAATTATAATTATTATTAACTACGGGAAACAGACAGTGAAAAATACACTCCTTTGCCGGGATTTGAACCACGGGCCTCTATATTTTTAGTATAGCGCTCTTCCATCTAAGCTACGCAGGAGAATGATTTTTCACTACCGTAATCGATAACTAGTCCCGAATCCAAGCTTTCAATATTCATATACATTTAGACAGTCAATATTTATGACATTAGAACTAAACCAAGAATTAATGCTTATAATTATAAAGTACTCAATTAGTACCTGTACCATGTACAATCAATTCGAAATTCAATTTTTAAGTTTTTGGTAGTTTTCATACTACGGAAAGTTAAATTTTAATTTAAATCAAATTATAATTATTATTAATTACGGGAAACAGACAGTGAAAAATACACTCCTGTGCCGGGATTTGAACCACGGGCCTCTATATTTCCAGTATAGCGCTTTTCCATCTAAGCTACGCAGGAGAATGATTTTTCACTACCGTAATCGATAACTAGTCCCGAATCCAAGCTTTCAATATTCATATACATTTAGACAGTCAATATTTATGACATTAGAACTAAACCAAGAATTAATGCTTATAATTATAAAGTACTCAATTAGTACCTGTACCATGTACAATCAATTCGAAATTCAATTTTTAAGTTTTTGGTAGTTCTCATACTACGGAAAGTTAAATTTTAATTTAAATCAAATTATAATTATTATTAACTACGGGAAACAGACAGTGAAAAATACACTCCTGTGCCGGGATTTGAACCACGGGCCTCTATATTTTCAGTATAGCGCTCTTCCATCTAAGCTACGCAGGAGAATGATTTTTCACTACCGTAATCGATAACTAGTCCCGAATCCAAGCTTTCAATATTCATATACATTTAGACAGTCAATATTTATGACATTAGAACTAAACCAAGAATTAATGCTTATAATTATAAAGTACTCAATTAGTACCTGTACCATGTACAATCAATTCGAAATTCAATTTTTAAGTTTTTGGTAGTTTTCATACTACGGAAAGTTAAATTTTAATTTAAATCAAATTATAATTATTATTAATTACGGGAAACAGACAGTGAAAAATACACTCCTGTGCCGGGATTTGAACCACGGGCCTCTATATTTCCAGTATAGCGCTCTTCCATCTAAGCTACGCAGGAGAATGATTTTTCACTACCGTAATCGATAACTAGTCCCGAATCCAAGCTTTCAATATTCATATACATTTAGACAGTCAATATTTATGACATTAGAACTAAACCAAGAATTAATGCTTATAATTATAAAGTACTTAATTAGTACCTGTACCATGTACAATCAATTCGAAATTCAATATTTAAGTTTTTGGTAGTTTTCATACTACGGAAAGTTAAATATTAATTTAAATCAAATTATAATTATTATTAACTACGGGAAACAGACAGTGAAAAATACACTCCTTTGCCGGGATTTGAACCACGGGCCTCTATATTTCTAGTATAGCGCTCTCCCATCTAAGCTACGCAGGAGAATGATTTTTCACTACCGTAATCGATAACTAGTCCCGAATCCAAGCTTTCAATATTCATATACATTTAGACAGTCAATATTTATGACATTAGAACTAAACCAAGAATTAATGCTTATAATTATAAAGTACTCAATTAGTACCTGTACCATGTACAATCAATTCGAAATTCAATTTTTAAGTTTTTGGTAGTTTTCATACTACGGAAAGTTAAATTTTAATTTAAATCAAATTATAATTATTATTAACTACGGGAAACAGACAGTGAAAAATACACTCCTTTGCCGGGATTTGAACCACGGGCCTCTATATTTTCAGTATAGCGCTCTTCCATCTAAGCTACGCAGGAGAATGATTTTTCACTACCGTAATCGATAACTAGTCCCGAATCCAAGCTTTCAATATTCATATACATTTAGACAGTCAATATTTATGACATTAGAACTAAACCAAGAATTAATGCTTATAATTATAAAGTACTCAATTAGTACCTGTACCATGTACAATCAATTCGAAATTCAATTTGATTGATTCAAATTGATTGTACATGGTACAGGTACTAATTGAGTACTTTATAATTATAAGCATTAATTCTTGGTTTAGTTCTAATGTCATAAATATTGACTGTCTAAGTCTAAATGTATATGAATATTGAAAGCTTGGATTCGGGACTAGTTATCGATTACGGTAGTGAAAAATCATTCTCCTGCGTAGCTTAGATGGAAGAGCGCTATACTGGAAATATAGAGGCCCGTGGTTCAAATCCCGGCACAAGAGTGTATTTTTCACTGTCTGTTTCCCGTAGTTAATAATAATTATAATTTGATTTAAATTAAAATTTAACTTTCCGTAGTATGAAAACTACCAAAAACTTAAAAATTTAATTAGATATTGATGATATTACACATTAGATATTGTGATTAAATCAAACATTAGATATTGATGATATCACACATTAGATATTGTGATTTAATCAAACATTAGATATTGATGATATCACACATTAAATATTCAATTTTTAAGTTTTTGGTAGTTTTCATACTACGGAAAGTTAAATTTTAATTTAAATCAAATTATAATTATTATTAACTACGGGAAACAGACAGTGAAAAATATACTCCAGCGCCGGGATTTGAACCACGGGCCTCTATATATATATATATAGAGGCCCGTGGTTCAAATCCCGGCGCTGGAGTGTATTTTTCACTGTCTGTTTCCCGTAGTTAATAATAATTATAATTTGATTTAAATTAAACATTAAATATTGTGATTAAATCAAACATTAGATTTTGATGATATCACACATTAGATATAGTGAATAAATCAAACATTAGATTTTGATGATATCACACATTAGATATAGCGAATAAATCAAACATTAGATATTCGTGATAACACACATTGGATATTGTGATTAAATCAAACATTACATTTCGATGACATCACACATTAGACATTGTGATGCATTCAAAATTATGCATTGTGATTTTATTAAACATCAGATATTGTAATTTTATTAAGCATTAGATATTGTGATAGTAAAACATTAAATACTGTGATACTATTAAACATTAGTTATTATAAGTGTATTTAAGATTAGATATTTTTTTTTTTTTTTTTTTTTTTCTTTATTTTTTAAGTCACAACTACAATTTTTCCTTACAACTTGTAACAAGCGACTGAGAGCAATAATGCTATTAATTATAATAACAGTAATAGTAATATAATAGTAATAACACTAATAGTAATTGAAGCGAGCGTAGCGAGCTTCCTACATTCAACGAAATATGCTTCGTGTCTGTCTGTCTGTCTGTCTGTCTGTCTGTCTGTCTGTCTGTCTGTCTGTCTGTCTGTCAGTAACGTTCACGCGTGTGACGATAACTTGAGTAAAAGTTGACCGATTTAGTTGAAATTTGGTATACTTGTTCCTCTTACTAATACTCAGGCTAAGTTCGTTGGACAGCGTGATCCGTCCATGAGTTCGCGCGCAACGCTCGCGTAAACGAGAGGTACAAAAATTAAATTGGAATTTCAGGACGGGAAATGATTCTATCATCATCTATTCGATGAGACGAACATTTTTTTCAAATAACATTTTTTACTAAAACCAACAGCGACACCGCTATGACTTAATAAAGATCGCTAAAACTATTAAAGCGGACCTAAACGTTTATAATCGAGAAAACAACCTTTTACCGATATCTTACGTTCTAACGAAACGATTTTAATAAAACTTCATATACACCATCTAATGCACAATTGAAACAGGTATGCAAAATTTCAACTTGATACAAGCAAAATTCTTTGCGTAGTGACGAGATACATTTATAATAATTGTTTAAAAGCTACCGCGGGTGGTGAAGATTATTATAGTCGTATAGTCTATAGGTTTGTTTAGGAAGTAAAGCTTTGTACCGAGTACCCCCACTCTTCCCTACACTACCCTCTTCCACTTATCTTCATCTATGACATTCATCATGATTAATAAATTTCAATATTCAGTATTTCATTGCAATACGCTCGCTTCAATGATAGAGCCACGCGATGCCTAGTATAATAACAAATAATAATAATATACAATAATAATAGTAAGAATAATAATAATAATGTTAATAATAATAATAATAATAATAATAATAATAATAATAATAATAATAATAATAAATAAAGAGAACATGGCTCACATGATGTGAGATAATTCACTCAGTAGTGACACTCAGCTAAATGACAGTTTTTATTTTATTTGTTTTTTATTATTAATTTTTTAATAATAAAAGTTAGAAGGGTAATAGAGTTACAAAAGGTCACGTGGCCACTTACGCTTAAGGCGCCTGTGTGGGTTATCTGGCAGAGTGATTGAGGCTAGGTTTCGAACTAAAGGATTAGGATGAACGGAAAACTTGGAGTGAAAGGATTTATAGCGAGAGGATGCGAGGTCTTGGACAAAAGGAACATTCAGGTCATTATGGATTGTGAGGTTTGATACATAAAATGGGGCGTTGGTGATTTTGCGGAGGATTATTGATTGGAGGGATTGGATTTTGTAGGAGTTAGACGGCTTGGTAGTTCCCCACAGTTCAAGTCCGTAGGTCCAGATAGGTTTTATAATAGTGTTATAGATAGTTAGTTTGTTCTGTAATGTAAGTTTTGATCTAGAGTCAAGAAGTGGTAAGAGTAATTTATAGCGTCGTTTCATGTCAGTTCGTTTGTGTCGTGTGTGTGAGTTCCAGGTGAGTCTTCTGTCTAGGTAGAGTCCTAAGTATCGCACTTCATTAGAAACAGGAAGAAGGGAACCGTTCAAGAAAACGGGAGGACAGGTTGCTCTTCTTAGGGTAAACGTAACATGTACACTTTTTTCGGCGTTAAATTTGATTTTCAATTTTTGAGCCCACTTTTCAACTATTAAAAGGTGGGTTTGAAGGTATTGGGATGCTAATTGGTGGTCGGAATTGGTTGAGAGGATGGCCTTATCATCGGCGAAGGAAGCTAGGAAGGTATTGGGGTGAAGCGGGATATCAGCTGTGTAAAGGGAATATAGGAAAGGAGCTAGAATGCTACCTTGAGGCACGCCTGCAAGGATGGGAAAGGAATGGGAGGCAGAGGATCCTTGAGAGACTTTAAAGGATCTGTCTTTCAAATAAGAGGATAAGATTAGATAATAGGTTGGGGGAAGGATTCTCTTGAGTTTCCACAGCAGCCCCCGGTGCCAGACTCGATCGAAGGCTTGTACTTCGTCAAGAAAGGCAGCAGAAGCATACTGCTTTTTCTCAAGAGCGGAAGCGATAGTGTCTGCAACGCGATGGCACTGGTGAATAGTTGAGTGTGCTGCTCGAAAACCGAATTGGTGATCTGGAAGTACATTGTGGGATTCTAGGATAGGAAATATACGACGAAGTAAGAGTTTCTCGAGAATTTTACTCATTACAGGGAGGAGACTAATAGGACGGTAGGACGAAGAAAGGTGAGTGGGCTTATTAGGTTTGGGAATCATGATAATCAGGGATTGTTTCCATTGGGACGGGAAGTAGGTGGTACGAAGGACTGAGTTAAAAATATAGGTTAGAAACAGGAGGGCTTTCTTAGGTAGATTTTTAAGAACTTTAGCAGTTATTAAATCGGACCCAGGTGCTTTATTAATTGGGAGATCTTTTATGATATGGGTCACATCGGAGGGATGGTAAGCTGGAGGAGGAAGAGATAACTGAAGAGGAGAGGCGAGTTCACTTTCTATTAAGCTATCATGGTTAGGATCAGATACGTCAAGGTGAGGAGTAAAGACTGAGGAGAGGTGTTGAGCAAAAGAGGAAGCTTTGTCCTCGTCAGACAGGGCCCATGATCCATTGTCAAGACGAAGAGGAGGGGATATTGGTTTATAGGAAAGGATTCTTTTTGTCGCGGTCCATAGTGATTTATTTTCAGTAGTCAGTGATTCCGTATATGCGTCAAATTTATCTGCTCTGTATTGTTTTAATAAGGATGTCAGTTGTCTGTTGAGTCTATTGTAAGTAAGTTTGTCTGCCATAGTTCTTGTAATTTGCCATCTAGCTCTAGCACGTCTTTTATCTGTTATTAGTGTCTTAATTTTTGGGGGTAAATTTGATTTTCTGTCCGTACGTAGTTCAGGGCCGGTCGAGTCTTTAACTGATTGCTGTATACTAACTGTCAGAAATTCAACTGCTTTGTCAATCTGTTGTGGCGTTTTTAAAGGAATTTTTAAGTCGATTTTACTGTCCAGTAAGTATTTGAATTTGTCCCAGTCTAAAGGTCCAGTTATAAGGGAAGGTTTAGTATTTTTAGGAACGGGTTGTACGTCAAGTGTAAGGATAATAGGAAGGTGATCGGAGGAAAGGTCATTCAGAACAGTAGTTTGATAATTGAAGTGAGAGAGACGGGAGGAAACAAAGAAATCTAGGAGATCTGGAAGTTTAGTGTTATCGTATGGCCAGTAGGTATATTGATTAGGTGTGATTACTGTGAGGTTAGAGGTTGAGACGGTATCGAGCAGCACCGGTCCACGCTGATTTCCCGCTCTACAGCCCCACTGCTGATGCTTCGCGTTCCAGTCACCACCGGCAAGGAATATGGGTCCAAGAGAGGAAAAATAGGTTTTAAGTTGGAGTTGGGAAACTACTTTGTTGGGAGGGCAGTATACGGCGGCTACGGAAAAATTAAAATGTGTAGTGTTTATTTTAACTACTGTGGACATAAGGGAATCAGTTGGTTGGGTGGGGATTTGGTAATGAGAAATTTTGTTTCTAATGAAGATTGCGGTACCTCCATGTGCTGTGTTGTCTGGATGATCTGTCCTATAAACAGTGTAGTCAGTAATGTGTGCATGTGAACGTGTTGTATAATGAGTTTCTGTGATGAGTGCTATGTCTATGCGTTTGTCGTGTAAGAGAATGTCTAATTCGTCCCTGTGAGAGAACTGATTCAAGCCGTCGGCATTCCACAAAAGGACAGACAGGAAATTATTCTGGGTCATTGTGCAGGGATGAACGCAGGAAGAAAGGTAGATAGCAGGGTTTTAAGTATCGGTATTAACGGGGTTATGATTTTTTTTACTTCAATAAATAAGTTACTTAGAGAAGCGAAGAGTGAGGTGAGGTCATCTGAGGAAGTAGGAGGAGGAATATTGTTTCTAGTATTATGGCCACGGACTGCGCCGGCGTAGTTTCTGGGAGTCTGAGGAGGTTGAGCTGTTTGGGGTTCATCATGTTGTTCAGTAGATTCTCTGTTGTCATTTGCTGCGTTGAGCGAGGGGAAATCATTATTAGTAAACGTATTTCCATGATTAGATATTGTGATTGTATTTAACATTTGGTATTGTGATTGTATTAAACATTAGATATTGTGATAGTACTGAACATTAGAATTAAACATTAAATATTATTATGATTGTATTAAATATTAGATACTGTGATAGCAGCAAACATTAAATATTATGGTTTTATTAAAAATTATACTGTATATTGTAATTGTGTTGATAATAAACAAATGCATTTTGCTGTTTGTCTTATTTAGAAAGAAATAAGAAACATGTGGATGGAATTTGACTGTGAGAGGATAGAAACGGTTTGCTTGAATGACCGAGATGGGTTTGTGTGGTAATGTCGCGCCTCGCTAGCTTCACCTACTCACACATATTGTATTCAAATTAGTTTGAATGCATGGCCGAGGGCGGGTCCAGTCTATTTTACCTTTCTTGTTGACTATTATCAAGTCTAGCCAGTGTTTGTGTTCAGTGACTGGGTAAAGCATGTCACTATTACAACTATCGCCTCTTGTTTAAACAGAACAATACTTATAGTAATGTACAGTCAATTCTTACTTTTCGTGATAGTACGGTCATAAAAAACGCCACAAATTATGTCATTAAATTTATGGAAAATGGGGAGTTACACAGTGGTGGTGATTAGGAGGGGCGAGGGGGGGGCGGTCGCCCCCCCCCCCCCCCCCCCCCCCACTTTCTGGGAAAAGGTAACTTAATAATTTTGCTTTGAACACTGTTTTTGTTTAATTTACCTTTTGTTGATACAATTGTTGCATTTACTATTTTGCGTACAACAAAAATTATAGTTAATGTAAATATATCTATTTACTTACTTTCTATTTACATTAAACAACTTATGGAAAGTCTCAGTTGTATTTCACTGTTCCCTTCTATATTTCGTAATCTAGGCCTATTGGTGCGTTAAACAGAAATATAGTGTGAATATTGGTTTATTTGGTTCAAAATATTTTTTTGCAAATTTATAAAATTAAATTAGCCATGTTTTGTTGCAAAACACAATATATTCCTGCAGGTTATTAAAATAATATTGTACTTTTATTATTAGACTAATGGGCCTGCCTTTTTCAGTTCTTACCCATGACGTTATTATGTTATTTTAAGAAGTTATAAGCAATAATTTACTTTTAGTCATGGCCTAGGCCTATTATGATGCTGTTAAAAATTCTAAACGTTTTAAAAACATGACATAAATTTCAAATAAAAATCCTAAGAATAAACCATATAGAAATTTAGCCTCAAATACTCTTAAAACTCACCATTTTGCTCCTAGGTTGTAAAAATTTTCCGGGGAATGACCCCCGGACCACCCCCCCCCCCCCTTTTAGTGGGGGAATTTCATACCCCCAAACCTCCCGGTGTTACAGGCTCGCCCCCTCACTTTTAAAGTCCGATCGCCGCCACCGAGTGTTACATGTATGAGGTAAAAGTAAAGATTACCTTTACCTTTATACAATAACAACATTATTCTCAAAAAATATTTTACTTTTTTAAACAGTAATACAGGGTGATCCTTAAGTACGTTTCGAAAATTAGGGATATGATTGCTAGGATTATTTTATGAAGAAAAGTTCATATTAACTTATGTCCTAAACGGCTTGGTTTCCGAGACACAGGGAATTCAAGTTTCTCATTTTTTTTAAAATTTTTGTTTTAATTGCGATAACGCTGTAAGGTATTTTATTGAAATTTGGCACACGTTTGTAATACTTGAAGGAGTAATTTTTGCCTTTAATTAAAAGTTTTTAGTAGCACCAGGGGCGTACGTGGGGTTATCACGGTCGGGTTGTTAGAGGAAAAAAAATAATACGCCACTGGTTTTTTGATATTTTGAAAACAGTTTATTAATTGCCAGCCAACATTGCATAAATTTTGTCTCTATAGATTTTGCTCTGCGAATAGCCGTTTTCGCACAAAATACAAAAACATTTGAACGCCGTACAAAAAAATGCAAAAATCAAGTTACAGAAAAAATTGAAAAATTGAAAGAGTGAAGTTATGGAATTAAAAAATCAAAGTAGTTGCTGAAAATGACCACCGGTCATAATATATGCTTCTGCTCTTCTTCTCATATAGTGGCGTACAAGTTCAAAAATACCAGGGGTATTGCGGATTGTCTCACATGAAGCTACTATACGATTCCTTAGAAAAAATGAGAAACTTGAACACCCTGTATCTCAGAAACTAAGCCGTTTAGGACATAAGTTCATAATGTACTTTTCTTTATAAAATAATCCGAGCAAATCATATCCCTAATTTTCGGAACGTACTTAAGGACCACCCTGTATAAAGACTTACGTATAAATAAGAAATAGGTATATAATAAAAATCATGTAGGAACAGATATAATTACAACAATAAAAAGCACAGTTATAATACACAGATAAAGATAAAACAGATATAATTAAAATAATGTAGGAACCGATACAAATATATTATAATTTATAATAAAACAATTTATATAAACACAGTATATATTATTAAATATATATTATATTATTTTAATTTAAAATAATTAATTAAAATTATTTATTTATTTATAATAATTTAATTGTTTTTGAAAATATATAGAATATTAAATATAAATGATATATTATAAATATATTAACATATTATATATATATTATAAACACAGAAGGCAAACAAACAGAGGACGAAGTGAAGGTTTCATACAGGTTTTAAAGAGGCGCCGCAAATGCTTTACTACAGATGAATCCTTTCGGGTCTCCGCAATTACGTATCCGCTAGCTGTGAACCCACCTTTAGCCGACCACATATTCTTAAAAGGCACCAAAAGATTTACTTATACACAAAATTCTAGCTTGATGTTAGTCAGACACTTTTTTGCATGCTATCTCCTGGCCAATAAGAAACAAACATTATAGTTTTATAAATAATTACTTCGTTTCTTTAAAGAACCACAAACAAAAACACATATTCCATCAACTGTGCCGCTGCAGATAAAAGGCAAAGCTTGTCTTAGGGGCTTGGTACTTGAAGGGACAATGTTGATGATGCATACTAAGTGCGGGGGAAGTCAACTAACAATCACCGGGGGTTGAAGACGCCATTACAACAAGTGCTGCTCCCTCAGGTTACCGAAATTATTCTTAATTAAAAGAATCAAGAAGTACAGTTCAAGTCCCCTCGCGGGACTTAGTTTGTTGTACTAGTGGATGCTTGACAGCATCAAAACAACTTGACATGTTTTAATGAGAAACATCAAATTATACCAACCACTCGACTCTCCCATAAGCATAAGATAATTGAGAAGGTGAGGGGTTCAAACCCCCGCCCCGACACACTCGCTTATCGATTCCTTCCATAATCACCCCCTTCAGATTTTGTTAAAAACAACATTTACATTTGGACGTAACTTCTATGTAAAGGCATAAAAAAGATTTTCAACTTTTATCCAACAAAAGATTATTTTAATGTTCTTTTAAATCTATTTTCAAGCTATTATATGCATCATCCATTTATCTTGATTGTTTTTGAAAAATAGAAACAAAGTCATTTTTCAGAACATTTATACCTAATTTAAAATCGGTTTACTAGTTAAGACTCCAAGAGTTTGTACAGACACACAGACTGTTGCTTCCGAGCTTACCGAAGGTAACGGAAGCCATGTGATCGTTCTGAAGAACGAAAAAATTGTAGGTCTCCGATTTCAAAAATTCCAAGACAGAAATTCGTTTCAGAGATCAGGGAACATTTTTGGTTCCGTGTCTGTCTGTTTTTAAAAATAAACTTTTTTAGACTAGCCCTTAATATCTGTCCAAAACATGAAAATCGAATTCTTAGTTTCTCTTTATATTGTACAGGGTGACCCGCGATTTTATAACGAAACAGGTTGATTCTATGGGTCAAATGCAACAAAAAATGCCCACTAAGCATATGCCTATTCTTTAAGAGTTCTCGAGATAACGATTTATTTCTGTTTTCAGAGTTTTTTTCACGGAACTTTCCAAAAATAAAAATAAATAAATGCATAATATCTTATAAACTATATTAGATAAAGTAACTGGGCTGAGTTACATCTTTAAAGAGTTTAAAAACTTATGTATCTTAAAGTGATTTTAATCTGAAAATATTAGTTGACCTCTTCTTTCTCATTAGTCCTTTGTCTCTATTCATAGTGAAAGGTGCTATAATGGCTTTATCAAAACCACGTAGTTCAATAACTTTAAAAGAAACGATAGAAATGATAAATTATCGTGAAGCAAACAAGAATTGTTTAGCTCGTGCTTTGACGGAGAAATTTAAAATCGGAAAGTCACATCAAGTATCGATAATTTTGAAACGAAAAAATGAATATTTACAGTCATACCGCAAAAATTCGAGTAGCACACAAATTTGCCGTTTTCAAACAAGGATCTGGTGAGATAATTAATAAAAAAAATAAAATAATGTATACACCTATTTTATGAATATTAATAATAAAACGATCTTATTGTTTAGTATTTTTATTTCTTCTTAATACAAACATTAACATTTTATGATTTAATTTGTCTAATTAACCCGTAATAACGTTCATAAATATAGTAGTGATGCTAGCTGTACCCTGAATAACAATTTAGTATAGTAACGTGGATCCTAGGGGGAAGGAAGAAGAATCCAAGGGTAGAAGGAAGAAGACGATGACTAAACTACTTCATATCGGCAACGTTTCGGCTTAGCCAGCCATTTTCCAGCCTAAACATAATAATTTAATAATAGCATGACATCGGAAACTATACAGCATTATTACAATGTTGTTTCACATAAAGATACATTATTAATTACCTCTGTCATCCGATTTTAGGTTTTTTTTTGACGTGGTGAACTACCAGTTCCCCAAAATATTCATTCATTCTCACAGTTCATAAATATGTTTTTAGCACATAAATTTATTTTTATCCCAAATTTAAACGAATCCCTCCACAACGGACATCCCTCTATAGCGGACAAATATTGCTGCACCGCCACTGTCCACTATTGTATAGGGATTTCACTGTAATAACTTTTTGTTAGACTTGGTAGTCTTTAAAATATGTAAACCCTTGAAAATCGAATTATCACAATAATATCTCTTTATTATATACTACAGTTATAAAAAAGTTAAAAAAATCGGGTACAGGGTACCTCGGAACTTTTCCTCACTTCAGAGGCCACTAAAGTGGCCTCTCCTACTGCTTCGCAGCAGGAGGAAGCAGCATTGGACGTGGTCAGTACTTGGATGGGTGACCGTTCTGAACATACTGATTTAGTATCATTCTTCACAAAAACTTTATTTTTAATACCTATATTTTATTTAATTATTTGAAGTTTGGCGGTATTTTGACAGATGTAAAGAAACTTTGACGGCATCAAAATTATTGCACTAATAAATAGTTATATTCGCTTATAACTTTTAAACTAATAAATGGAATTTCATCGGGTTTTTTTATATTTTTTCCGGTTTCAACGATATGCTATACGTCAAAAACCTATATATAGTTTCAGTATTATTAACCGTCAAAGTTTAAAAATTAAAAAATTTATAACTTCAAAATGGCGGCCAAAATCAAAATGAAATTTAGTAGGCTTGTTTGTCATACAGAGAGGTACATTCGAGCCAAATTTCAACTCGATCAGGACCATTTTCGATTTATTACGATTTTTTTTTTTAATTTGTGCTGACTCAGCAAACTGGGTTTAAGATGGCGGAAAAAGTTGATTTTCCGGGCGGCACAACTACAGGTTAGGACTGATTTTTCTGTCAAGTTTCAACTCTCTAGGTTAAATACCTTGGGCGCTACGATGATAACACACATACACAATACACATACATACGTCATGCTGAAAACCACTCAGGAGGTCTTAAAAAAACCTAAAACGGATAGTTCCGTTGAAATCTCGAAAAAAAATTGTTTGGTGAAAACAATATTTCCTACTATTAGTAGTGAGGGAAAGTAATAAACCATTAAACAATATGAATAAATGATTTAATTAATCTTTAAATAAATTTATGAATAAAGCAATAGATTACTGAACTGTATGGATAGAGTGATGAGGTTGACAGGTATAGTTGATTTATTGTATTATCTACCAGAGAGAATCTTTTGTTCAACATTTTTTTCAATTAATTTTGTTTTGCTTGATTTTATTTTCAATTTAAACATAATTAGAGAGTGTTTAGCCCAAGGTCATACCTAAAACAGCTTTCGGGGACGGGGAGAGTTATCATTGTAACATAGTAGACATCTACGACCAGATAAGAACTGTGTAGAGATTCTTCTATAAGGAGACCCAGTCTTGGAAACGGAGGATTTATGACGAAGATACTAAACGGCCTCGCTGTATATCAAGACGCGCACTACTGATGCAACATCCCCATCTTACCAAACTACCTCATCTATCGTTAGAACATCTTACACAGAATACCTATTTATGAAATTTTGATAGAATCGTTATGACACACGGCGGATAGTTAAATGTTTTTAAACATTTAAAACTAACTTTTTTTTAAAACTAAAAGCTATGAAACACGACACACAAATCAAATCGGAATTCCAGCGAAACTAAAAGCTTCTCTTTCAATTTTAAAACGGATGACCAACCAGAGACGTGGATATTTATTTTTTATTGAGAGAGCTAAGAATCTCGGCACCATATCAATGACCGAGGAGGAGTTATACTAATTTTTAAATATAGTAGGTATTTAGATTAGTATTTTATACTATTTTTTTTAAAAAAAGGCACTATTAACACAGTATCTACCGAACGTTCTCTATAAGATTGTTCTAAAAGCAGTGTACCGTCCGCGGGATTGTCACGGGCATGCGCAATGGATAAAAGCCGTTCCAACCTTACTAGTGACAGTGTTTTGTACGTCCTCCAAACTGTTCCAACCTGCGCAGGGATCGTTTGCGAACCGATCACTATACGGTCCCAACGATCCTCTGACAATACCATGTACTGGTTTGTATGACATGCGCAGTTATATCAATAGTTACAAATATCAACAGGAAGGTTCCCTAACTGTTTGGTTTCCTTGAATGTTTTTAATACAGTGCGAATTATAGTCCTAAACCCGTTCCAACCTGACATGATTTTATTACAGTACGATGTTAGCGCATGCGTATAAAACCTGACCTGAACGATTCCCGAACGATCTACAGGACAATACAAAAGGACGGTACAAATAGGGGGGTTGGAGCAAGCCTAATACCAAGTCAAGTACTGATTTGTATGACATGCGCAGTTATGTCAATCTTCTCTCATGTCAAGAAGAAGGTCCCCTAGCAGTTATGTTTCCTTGTATGTTTTTAATACGGTGCGAATTATAGTCCTAATTCAAACCTGGCAAGATTTTATTACAGTACGATGTTAGGGCATGAGTATAAAACTTGTCCTAAACGATTCCCGAACGATCCGCGGGACGAAACAAAGGACGGTACAAAGAGGGGGTTTGAACAAATCTTATATATTAGGCATTCAAATGTTTGATGCATAGAATTTAATAAAGGAATAACCACCGAGTATAGAGACTAAATAGAGTAGCTAAAGAAGGAAGGCAGATGGCACCATTTTTCCCCACCACTAGAATACTAAGATTGAAACCTTCGTCCTGGTTGTCAAGTTGTCAGTTTTCAAATGATAATATAAACACCTTTTAAATACTTGCCTCCTGTCATATCACTACCTTTTTATACTGAGAAAAGTCTTGTATTTTATAGCTTGTTGGTATTCTAGGGGAGGGGGAAGCTGGTGCCACTACCCTCACCCTCCGGCCTATATTATGACACCTCTATTTAGTCTCTATACTCGGTTGGAATAACTATAAACTACAGTGTAAATTGAACTGTTTAAAAAGTTTATTGTTAACATAAACAAAAAGTCACAAGAAAACGTTCAACAGCAGAAATTATCCCTTCAGAAAAGTAGATAAACAAATTAATCGGTTTTGTTTGCTTTATAACCTGACTGAACGGCGAGAGGGGAACCAGCGAATTCGTCTCCAGGGGGTCATGAATATAATATTGTTATCTATATTCCTGACACGCGCCGAGATCCGCTAGCTATGACCCCACCTTAAGGTAGGTTCAAGCCTGCGTTTTTTACGCGTTTCAGAAGACTGTCATAACATGACTGGAAAAGAATTGTTTCCAAACCAACTCTTCTCGTGTCAAAGCTAACCTGAATGAAACCTTCCCGTCGTCTTCCCTCTTGTTTATATTTATGATTTCATTTTTCAAGTCATCCATTTACATAGTAAATATTAAATACACACTTGTTTTTCATTTTAAAGCCATCCTATAAGAAAGTTTAGTATTGTATTTTAATAATTTATTCGGCTTCGTTTATAACCTGAACAGTACACTGTGCAAGTGCACAAGAAAGGACTGGAGGGGGAAAACACTCAGTGACGTCTCCACAGCTTTATGAATGTATGTTTATCTCTAAAGTCCAAACGCGTGTAAAAAACGCATATTATCCCATCTTTACTCGAGCACAACAACTAACATATGAAATGTTTATACCTTATAAAGAAAAACTTTAACTAAGTATTTTGTTTGTTGCTGATGGTGCCACAAATGTAAAAATGTATGTACTTGTATAAGAAATAGAGGTAACGTAAATCAAAGAAACGTGAGCTAAACACGACTAACAGTTAAACACGATTCGTGAGAACAGAATTAGATAAGAATAGAAGAAGGAAGCCCCGAGATAAGAGGAGTCTCCTTATCTAGCATGTCTCAATATTTTATTGTGTCTGTTAGGGAGGTACAAACATAAAAACCACTGTGTGTTTTATTTTGATTTAGCAGGTTTCTGCCCATCCAAACTATTCACGATTTCCTCCACATCATCAAATCGGAGCTAACCATTTCGGCTCCTATATTTAAAATTTAAGGCTCATGGCAAGAGACTCTGATATCGGTTTAACTCTGAAACATAAATATTTTTGTTCGCAAAAATATTGAAAGACTGACCGACCGACAGACAGACGTGAGACCGAAAATGTGTCCTGGTGTTTGAAACGGATTTCTGTCTAGGACTTTTTCAATTTACAGACATAAAAACCGTGCGTCACCTTTGGTAACTTCGGAAGCAATATTATAAGTTACCGGATGAAGAACGAGTAGACGTTAAGTGCAATAACAATAATTACAAGATACATAAGAAGAACTTTTTATACACTACGTTTTTAAATTTTCTGTCATAAATCATAAATTTGAAACTTATCAAAATGAAGATCGTAAATATGGGTCATGTCAAAACAAATAAAATAAGTTACAGATTTTTTTCCGAACTAACTTTCCATACAGCAAAATTTGCTGAAAACCAATTAAATTCTGCTGAAAGATGGCTAAAAGTGTTAAAAAAAAATGCATTGTTATCGTGTTTTGAGCTATTCTAAAAGTGTCAAATGTGTAGCTACTTGGGAAGTTAGTTAAAAATCTATTGCAAGATTTGTACTGGACCAACAAACAAACAAGAAAGCTAATAAAAACGTAGTAAAAATACAATGTATTAATATTATTTCCACTGCACTCAGAATGGATTTTTTTTGTTTTGATCAAATATTCCCAACATTCAGTCTGGGGGCACATTGAGACACAGGCGACGCAGGGCAGAGCAGCACAGATTTCTGATTGAGCAAACCGGGGGGGTATGCGGCCACTTCACATATCATGTGATACGATTATCAGTGTGAAATGTGTTACCCCCCTGGGATTGGAACCAACGCCAGGAATATTGGATAATGACCTTGGTTTCAGACCAGAGTTAGCGAGTATGCTAACCACACGTCTACGCCGATCACAAATAAATTTTCGAAGAGTTAACTTAGTAATCAGGAAGTCACGAAATTTATTAGTAATCAATAACAGATTAAAGATTGATATTGCAGGAGATAGCGAGCAAAAAAGTCTCTGACTAACATCAAGCTAGAATTTTGTATACAAGTAAATGTATTGGTGCCTTTTAAGAATATATGGTCGATTAAGTTCGTCTGCGGAACATAGCTTGGCAATAGGCATTTGAAAAAAAAAAAAACAATCCGGTGGAGGCCATGTCGAACCCTTTTTGGTGGACAATGTGATTTTTATGATCCTAAGTACGAACTTAGTTAGTAGACCAAAAATCATGTTGATGGTAGTTTGTCCCTTGATAGGGGAACACTTTGATTTCGAGTAATATTTGACTAACTAACCTATCAAGTGACAAAGTACCATCAACTTGATTTTTAGTCTACTAACTAAGTTCGTCCTCGGGATCATGAAAATCACATTGTCCACCAAAAAGGGCGGGACATGGCCACTCTCCACCGGTTTGTTTTTTTTCAAATGCCTATTGCCAAGCTATGTCCCGCAGACGAACTTAGCCGAACAAATATTCTTAAGAAGGCACCAAAAGATTTACTTATACACAAAATTCTAGCTTGATGTTAGTCAGACACTTTTTTGCACGCTATCTCCTGGACTATGAGAGTTTTATAAAAGAAAGTTTTTCGAACAAAATGGGTTTGTTCATAGCTAATGACGATTTACCTCGTTCACAAATTTATGATGTATCAAAGAGCGGATAAAGCGCTTGGAATTTAAGTAGGAGAAGGAATATAGGAAATTGAGAAGCCTAGTATATAGATTGCTATCTATATCTACTGGAGAGGACTGTTTGGACACCTTGACACGGATAGGAGGTCGGGGAGTAGTTCACCTCGTGTAGGCTGTCAATCTGTCATGGCTTCCAAAAACAATGCAATGTGCAGGTTATGCAGGTGACACGTGCAAGGACTCAGGGTGTGACCTGACAAGAAGTGATCTCACTCGGAGGGCTCATGAATAAATCAAGCTGACGACACCATTCTTCTAGGTTCTAGGCTCTTCGACTAGACATTGTAATATCCCACACAATTATAGTCATACGAGCCACTTTACATCACATTCAGTAAATTTTAGATACTTTTAGACATGAGGTTGAAGTACCTTTGAAATAAAATGGCCGCAATGTCCATTTTTTAAAATTTGATAATATGGCCACTATTGATCTAACCTCTACCAAATTTATCACCAAACAAAATCCAATCCCTCTCCCCCCCCCCCCCCCCCCCCCAATCCAACTATGATGTGGTGTATATACAGGGTTTCCCAGCTAATATGGAACAGCGAAATATCTCCGGAACCATGATAGATAGAAAGATGCGGTTTTCAGGGTTAGATAATGGCTATAAATGCGCTTCTAGAACATATATGCTGAACATTTTCTGTGAGTGCAATTTACATAAATAAAAAAAGTTAATAGGGCCAAATGTTTAAGACTGGATTTTGATTCTATGGCTAAAAATAAGACTTTTTTACTCATGGAAATTATTTGCTCAGAGCATTAGTTTGCCGTCTGAAGAGCCCTGAACGTGCTAAAATTGAAACTTAAAGTCTATTTTACAGCTGAACTAATGGTTTTAGGATAATAATTCAGAAGACAAAAATTCTTATTTTTTGGTGTAAAATCCAAATCTATTCTTTAAAACATGCATTATTGGTATTTTTTCACTTTTTGAGCCCTGCTGAACACCTATTTTTTTTGGGCAAAAAACAGTTACATATAAGGTATGAATTTTATAATCACCTTTGGATTTATATATATAAAAAAAAGTCGTATTTTTAGGCATAGAATCAAAATCCAGTCAAAAAAATTTGGCTTCCTATTCACTTTTTTTATTTATGTAAATTGCACACACTTTTGCTGAACACAGAAAATGTTCCATATAGCTGGGACACCATGTATATAATATATTCCAGGTGAATATACCTGTCGGACCTCCATACAACAAAATTAATGTTTCCAGTAAAAAAATATCGCTATATAGATATTTCGCTGTGTGTAGAATTGCTTTTTTTTAAGGGGAAAAATGAGTGTTCCTGAAAGCTAAAGATTTTTATCCCGAACCATTTCCACCCCATTGCAGAGCTGCTTCATCAACGTCTTTGTACACGTCCTTTAGATCTTTTTTAAAATATCCACTTGTTTCGAATAGAAACTTGTTTAATATTGAATCTCGGTTTTTCAAAATTGTTGACACCGAACTCGGAGTGATTTCATATTTACCGGATACTTCTTTGTTCTTCATTCCTTTATCCATGTCGTTGGTAGATTTTTCTCTGAACGAAATGATTTTTTTTTAGACATTTGTATGGTGAGTAAATTACGCTGTATACAAAAGTCAAGAGCTTTACAAACATCAAAAACGAATTCTAAACTAAGACTAAGAGATTTCTCTATACTGCAGTAAGATTATTCCGATTCAAGTTAAATTGTTGGACTAGAGCTAGAGCAAGAAACTCCTAAAAATTATTTTATGAAATTAAGGGAACGAAAATCCATCACCAGTAGTAATTCACAGAGAGTTTGTCAGTCCGATCATTATCCTTATTTCTATGAACATTGTTCATTGTAAATAAATTATTTTCGATCTATAGAAACAATTTTATATGGAGAATTCGTGGGGACATAAAAAAAAATTCGTTATATAGAGATTTTTCGTTAACAAAAGTTCGTTATAAGGAGGTTCGACTTTAATAATAAATACTCGTACTACCATTATAAGCCGTAAACATTCTAATTGCCAGCTTAAGATCAAAACGCTGACAGACTGACAGGTTCCCTGATGTCTTAAACGGAAAAGTTTTTAATTCGCAGACATTAAAAATGTTCGTTCTTCACAAATATGACATGGATTTGATATAAACCTTCGGTAAGCAATGATACTACTAGCAATGAGCTTGGAAGCATAATAGGTTAAGCCGGTTTTGAGAACCTGGCTTACGAAATTAAAAATATTGCCGTTATTTTTTAAAGAGAACGGAGCAGAGGAAAAATGAATTTCACCAAGATTTTAAGGATTTCGGGACGTGAGATTAAATAACTTAAACAATAGTTATTTATGTTATATATTAATTAAATTTATTTAATTAATTAATTTGCTAGAATGTTTTTGTATTGGTAGAAAGTCTATGTGCTAAGTTTCAGCTCGATTGGATGACTGGAAGTGGGTTAACTGCCTTCCAAAGATTTTGACAACAGGCAGGTAGGCACCTACAAAAGTGAAATTTGTAAATAGTAATTATAATTTGATTTAAATTAAAATTTAAACGTTCCGTAGTATGAATACTACCAAAAACTTAATAATTGAAATTTACAAAAGTGAAGTTAATTTAAAGAATTTAAAAATGAACAATGTGGGTGAGTTCATAACTTGCGATGTAGTAACCTTTTCTTAAAATTTTGCTGCCTTTTTGTTAATTTGCTAACGCTTTGAACTTTATTATCTTGCTGCATGTTTTTTTTTTTTACATGTTACAAAAGAATCAAGAAAAATGACATTTTTCAAATTGAAAACAGTACAACAATGCTTAATTTTGCTGCCATGAGTAGATAAAATATTTTCTCTTTTGATTTCCTTATATTTCAGAGTACTACATGATATTTATAACTATTTAGGCCGTCTTTACAATAAGAAATGCATTTTTGTATCCGTACGTAACATTATCACGAAGAATGTTTTAGAAGCAAAGATAATACAGTAATTGCACTTGGATATAATTAAATATAACATTGTAACGGGAGATAAAACAAATAAAATTAAAAAAAATATCTTGGATTTGGCAGAGGTTTTAGTCTGACTTTGGCAGAGGTCTAACTTTCATTAGAGTGTTTCTATAAAAGCCAAGTTATGTTCATTTATTTTTCCCCTTTTAATTTATTCATTTGTTTAATCGAAATAGACAATTGCGGGTTATATATTCTGTTTGAAACCTAGCTTTTGACTCAGAGCAAGGAAGGGGTATAGGAACAATTCGATTTGAAAAGGGGTTCATTATACTCTCCCACTATACTAAACCTCCCAAGCGAGCTCAATCCGAACTAAAGTGATCACGTGGTCACTGGTCCTTGTCTTATTGGTCTATTCCTTGTCCTTCCGTTCCCACAGACGGTTGTCAGCAAATACTTAACAGTAGCATTTATTTGATACCCCACTCAAAGAAGATTGTTATTGGTTATCGAGGAACTGTTACACGTTTATTAAAGATGTTACTGCTTTTAGATAATTGACAATGTTAACAACAAACATTAAAGTACATATTTATAAAGAAAACTGTATTAAAAATAATAATATTAAATGTCGTAAGAAAATATCACTTATTCTTATCAGCTGCTGTCAGATAAATTTCGAATTTTTATCGAGATACCGATATTGTTTCACAAAACTGCCGCTTGGGAGGATTAGTATAGGGGGAGAGCATAATGAACCACTTTTTGAGACCCAGATTTTATAGTATTGTTCTCTCTACTCCTTCCTTGCTCTGAGGCTTAAGCAGCTGGGTTTAATTTGGTGACATTGAATGTCAAACATACACGTTCTTTCCCTAGAAAATGAATCCAAACTACATAAAAACAGAACTTGTGAAGATATAGGTGTAAATAAATGTATGTTTGTGTGCATGTGAAAGAGAAACAAATGGGCACAGAAAGTAGAAGCTTAAATGGGACTACAGTGGGCTAATTCTGGCCTACAATTACATTTCATTATATCTGTCGAGTAGTTTTTATTAAAAACTTTTTAAAATATTATCTTAGTTCCCATAAATTCGTTTTTTAGAACGATTACATAGATAGCGTTCCCTCCGGTAAGCTTGCAAGCAAAAAGGGGGAAACATTCAAGTAAATATTAATAGGAATTAGAAGCATATCATCACTAAAGCCTTGTTTGCATGGGTCGAGTATTTTAGTATAGTAGTTTAGTAATTTAGTACTCGACTCGTTTAGGCACTTTGTTACTTACTAAATTTATATTACTCGACACTGACTGAATTACTCGACCCGTGCAAACTAGGCTTAAGATACGTGAATAGATGCAAGGCATGTAAGTAGATGCTACACTAATTGGCTGACTCTTTTTTTTTATAATCTAAGAATTGAGTTTGTTTGTGTCAATAAGCTGTTTGGTAGAGCGTAGTTAGGTCTATGATTATAGTGAGGAAGAAAGCCTTGGCACATCATGCTGACATGATGTCAACAAGGAACACTTTTTACTTTGCAAAAGTATTTACTTTTAGACCGAATTTGATAAAAACAAAAAATAACCGGAGTAAAGTAATATAAAGTTTTGGCAGAGGCGATGGCCTGTGCATCTAATTTATCTCATCAGGAAAACACACCAGGGATTTTTTCGGCTTTCTGCCAAATTGAAAATATATCTAAAAAAAAATATAAAAAAATCCACCGCTACTGTCAAATGTCACCGTTTGATCGGATTTTTGAATCGATCGGATCTAAAATGTTTTCTAACTTCATTCGATATCCTACTAGCTCGTATCTCATCCTTGTATATTACGATAAAAATCTTATCTATCTTTATCATTCTTGCCCCATAGATCACAAAATAAGTGTCTTTAGTGGGACCACCTTTTTTGGAATGAGAGAAAGTATGGTTTTAAAATTTTAATGAAGTTGGACATATTGGATTTCAAATCACGAATTTATGTAGTTAGTGCAGGTGGCTGAAGCCTGAAACACTGAACCCACTTCAATTCCTACTGAATATATCAGTTGGGGTAAGAAGAGCGCTTATCTGTTGAGCTGCTTTGAAATCTCGCGTAATTCGCTCGCCTAGGAAAACGGTAACATGCAAACTCTGAAGAGCGTCCTACGCGATAGACGCTGAGTGAAAATCGCCGGAGTCGCTTCTAGGAAAAATTACCTTGAGGTTTCTCCAATCGAAAGGTTCATAGCACGCGTTTTTTTACGCATTTAGGCTTTTCGATACAAATAAATTCATATAGCAGTAGAGACGTTACTGAAGGTTTTTTTCCCATCCTTCCTTCCTTGTGCACTTGTGCAGTGTTTCGATCAGGTTATAAACAAAGCTGAATTTATTTTATTAGTATAGCCGGCATTACACCTTGCGATTTGTCGCTGCAATCTGAAGGAACGATAAATCGCACGATATATCTTTGCAACCTGGGAGCGTTTACACCACACCGATTTCTAACCCCGATCTCTGACCCAATCTTCCTTTTTAATTCACTTCATTCTCTACCAGCCATGAAAAACTCTCAGCTGTCGCTATTAACTTTATTTTTTTGTCTTTAAAATTTAAGCGTGTTTCAATCTCACGTAAACCTAAGTCGCGATGGTGCAGACATTGGCTTTCAAAGCGAAATAAGTTTTCTCACGTAAAATTACTGCGAGATATTCGATATCGTTATTCGTTCTATTTAAAAAATAAGTTTAAACCAATGAGTAAAATTAAAACAAACAGTTTAAACAAATTAGTAAAATAAAAACAAACAGTTTAAATAAATTAAGCAAAAAAACTAAAAAGAATTGTAAATGAATAAATAATATTATTCAACTAAATGAGAGATACAGTGTGTCCCAAGATAGAGTATCCGAGAGAAAAATTTTTCTTATTTTTGGGTTTTCGAAAAAAAGTCATTCTTTATAAAAACTCCTGCTTGTTCTTAAACCTCTAAAAATTATAAAATTTTCTTGATTTTGTGTACAGGGTGTTCTGTTTTTTGAAAACTTCAAAATATGACTAAGAGTAAACTACCCTTAGTTTTGATGGTATCGAAAAAAATATTTAGAAAAGTGGTTCAAAATTGCAAAAACTTTATAAATATTAAATATTAATTTATTTTCTGAAATATTAAATTTTAGTTTGTTTTCTAAAAATAAGTAATAACCTAACAACAATAAATACTTCTCTTTGGATTTTTATAATAAACAAGTGTGATAAGAAACAAGTGGGCAATAGCTAATTGATCAGCTTTAAGAAATGATTATTCTAATGTATTTCCACCTACTTCTGCGCATTGTTCCATTATATTTTTATGAATTCTTTATAAGTCTTCTGAACTTGCTTAAGGGGAATATTGGCAGTGGCCTGTTTAATTCTTTCCTTTAACTCTTCCAAGCTATTATCCACTTGTTTCTTATCACACATGTTTATTATAAAAATCCAAAGAGAAGTATTTGATGTTGTTAGCTTATTGCTTATTTTTAGAAAACAAACTAAAATTTAATATTTCAGAAAATTACTTAATATTTAATAATTCATAAAATAAATTAATATTAAACATTTATTAGCTTTTTGCTATTTTGAACCACTTTTCTAAATATTTTTTTTCGATACCATCAAAACTAAAGGTAGTTTACTCTTGGTCATATTTTAAAGTTTTCAAAAAACAGAACACCCTGTACAAAAAATCAAGATTTATCATGTATAGAGGTTTAAGAACAAGCAGGAGTTTTAGAAAGACTGACTTTTTTTCGAAAACCCAAAAATAAGAAAATTTTTATCTTGGGACACACTGTATGCAGTGGAAGGAAGGTAGAGATGGGAATCGACCCGCAGGTTGTACAACCTCCCTTTTTTACACGCACCGACTTGTCGCACTGATCTCACAGATTGAATACGTTTTGCTTCGATCATACAACCTAACCCCAACCCCGACATCGTTATACAATTTCCATTTACACCTTACGATATATCGGTGTGATTTATCGTTCCTTCCAGATTGCACCGACAAATCGCAAGGTGTATTGCCGGCAAGGTTATTAGTAAGGTTGTTAGTTCCAACCAAGCATTGTACCGTCCGCGGAATCGTTGCGGGTATGCGCAATGGATAAAAGCCGTGCCAAACCGAAGTAACGTCCACGAAACTGTTCCAACTCGGGCAGGTATCATTTGCGAACCGTTCACTGTACGGTCCCAACGATCCTCTGACAATACCATGTTTGTAAGGCATGCGCAGTTATGTCAATATTCACAAATATCAACAGGAAGGTTCCCTAACTGTTAGGTTTCCCTGAATGTTTTTAATGCAGTGCGAATTATAGTCCTAAACCCGTTCCAACCTGACATGATTTGATTACAGTATAATGTTAGCTCATGCGTATAAAACCTGTCCTAAACGATTCCCGAACGATCCGCGGGACGATACAAAGGACGGCACAAATAGGGGGGGGGGGGGGGGGGGTTGAAACGTCAACAAACCTATTGTATTTGAATAATAAATTAAAATACAATACTAATATTCTTGAAAGATGGTTGTAAAATGAAAAACAAGAGGGTATTTAATACTTAAAATGTAAATAGATGTCTAAAAAAATAAAATGAAATATATAAATAAGAAGGAAGAGGACGGGAAGGTTTAATTCAGGTTATCTTTGGCGTGAGAAAGTTGATTTGAAAGCAACTTTTCTCGCGTCATGTTATGACAGCCTATAGGTTATTCTGCCACGCGTAAGAACGCAGGCTATGAACCACCTTAAGACATAGAAAAACTTGGTTCTTCAAATACAATGCTTCCTTTACCTCTGTTGACTCGAAAGCAAAATAATACATTAAAGTGTTCAACTATGATTAGATATTATTATCCTTGTATAAGTAATTTGTTTTTGATGGATTTAAGTAAGTTTAACAACGATTTAAAAAAAAAATCGGTCCGAGACAACTCAGACAAACTTCCTCAAATACAAGTTCAAATTATTTAGCCCAATGTTTTCCATTTCTTAGTTTTTGTGTTTTCGTAGGTACATTTATTTATTATTGAACATTTCATTAAAATTAATGATATACAAATAACATCTCGTCGGCGGAGAATCGAATCCAACCTCTCTCCGTCCGCGTTTAAAGATATTTTCTCAGGAACTAGATTTTTCCTAGGAAAACGGCTTATATCGTTTGATTCGTATTTAAATGAACTGCATTTATTTATTTTATTTTTTTTAATCAAAATCATTGATGCATATATATAGAGAGCAAATATTGTGTTGGGACAAAATCTCTGTCAAAACACACATACTTACTTAGTACATTATCATCTTATATAACTTTTAGGATGTATTGTTGTCAGAGATAATTTGTTCTAACTTTATACTATTTCAAAATTGTTATTTCTATAAAATCTTTCTAGTCAGAGGTCCTACAGATACATAATATTTATTCCAATCAGGTCAAAGAGGGAACAGACAAAATGTAAATAAGTTATTAATTATGTTAATATAATATTGTATTGTTTTCCTTGTATCGCTTGTTGACTCGCTATGTTTACTGACAAGTTAACAAGCATCAAAACCTATCTTCTATTTCCATTGCTCTGGGCATGTTGCCACATTAATTATAACTTTCTTTTAATATGCATATTTGCATAATATATTATACTTTTTATTTGAATATGCATCAACACATACGGGAGGGAGCTCAAAAGACAAGTATTTTGCAGTGAAAACGCAAAGCAAATTTATGTTATGGGTTATAACAATATAGTTTATATATATATATATATATATATATATATATATATATATATATATATATATATATATTATATAAATTATACTTTAACATTTAATACATTCCGAAAACTGAATCTGGCCTTAACATTTTTCGTGTATGAGTGTATGTATGTATGTATGTATGTGTGTCTGTCGCCACCAGTCCGACTTGATAGGCGCAAAACTGGAGAAAAATTATTTTTTCCGTGGTAGGCTGTGAAATTGTAACTTTAGAGCCTAAACAACATAGCTAAAATCCATTTTATCATTACGTGGACTTAAAAAATCTTTTCATTACTCCTAGCTGTAAAGAAAAAATCTTTTACGTCCTAGGAACTAAAAGATTTTTATTTTCCGGCGGGTAGTTTTCAAAACTTCCGTTGGTAGTGCTGCAGTATTTGTAGAAATGCTTCTAGTACGATAAAAATCCGCTAGATGTCAATGCGTTTTATTTTTATTTTTCTTATAATGTAACCTCTTTTTAAGGTTTCTTTTTTTAGGTCTTAAGTATGTACTAATATTTGTTATTATTATATATTGATTAGTGATTAATATTTAATGTTTTTTCATTGTCTGCTACCTCGGAAAAAATAGCATATGCTACGCGACTGTGAAGTGTTTTTTCTTTACCTTGGCAATATTTACTGTCTCGCTTCGCTCGACAGTAAATGTAATTGCCGCGGTAAAGAAAAAACTCACTTCACAGCCTAGTAACATAATATACTATTATTAAAAGTGAAGTTGATTAATTTTTTTATCAGAGGTAAGCGCAAACATGTTGCGCATGTTGTAGGCTTGGTTTCATCGAAAAATATTTAGTAGAACATATTAACAAGTTAAGAAAAAAAAAAAAAAAAAAAAAAAATGATACTTCTTTAGATAGTTACTTCCCTATGATTTTTTTTTTGGACATAATCGACTTTGAAAAATAACTATTAAGACAAAGGGATGCTTAGTCTAATGTACTTTGGGACAAAGGAATATCACACTTCTGTTTTTATTAGGGGAGTAACAGTCTAAAGAAGAACATTCCACACCTTCTTTATATTATTACTCCCCTCTGATTTATTATGTCGGGGTAACAATCTAAAGAAGTGCCAAAAAAAAACCTAAAATAATTAGGTTGACTAAGGTATAAGTAACAAAACTTAGTGAAACCTTAACAAATGTTTGGGTAGTTCTAGACCACCTAGAGACTCAAGCTTTTTGCGTTTGGTCGGAAATTTGCCCCAACGGACTGAAAAAATCCAAACCGTTTAAAAAAAAATTATTTTTAACCCCCCCCCTTAAAAATATTAAAGATGGTAGATGCCAATTTAAAGTATTTTTTGGAGGCTTACTTCGGCTAAACAAAAAGTCGTATCGAAAAATAGATTGCATAAGCGGTAACTGATTTTAAATTATCTACAACTTTGGACCAACGAGTATGACTTTTTTTCGTACCTCCACCGGTTCTACCTTAAATAGAGCTAATATACTTGTTTTAAAATGTTTGAATTAGAGCTCTTATGGCGTCCGTAATTGTCGACTGATTTAATTTCTGATACGGCTGCTTAAACATCACATTAATGCTCTTTAAATTGAGTATTTATTATTTTATTAATTTGTCCCAGAACTAGAGTTATTAAATAGTTACTGGTGCAACTACCGTATTGAGAGAAGAGACTGGTCATTAAATTAATGCACCAATGGTTGATGATTGTTCAATGACTTCCCAGTCTAATTGGTTTTAACTACGTTTATTTTCTTATTTATTATACGTTTTTATTAGCTTTGTTATTTATTACTATATTACTTAGTTTCGATAGACTATTTTTTATTTATATAAATAGACTTTAAACTACACTTTAGAGAGTATTATATTCTTAGTAATGGAATGACATAATATGTATATTATAGTCCTGATTCTATTCCTATAAGGCTTTGGAAACAAAACTATGTAGGCATTTCATTTAATTGCTTGGCCTACATAATAATAGGCGACATAGCCACTAATACCCAATATGAGCCCCGTTTCCAGAAGTACATTAAGTTGTGTTATGATTTCAATGTCATTGCATTATTATTATTATTATTTTATTTTATTTTTATTTTTTTTATTATTATTATTTTTTATTATTATTATTTTTTTTTTTATTTTGGAAGACCTTACGGTGAATCATGTTCAAGTCTATTTTTACTGTCTGCCACGCTTAAACACATCAGTCCGTTTATTTATTTGGACAATATATGATATGTGTGAAGTGCTAAGCTTTAGTCTTTATTATCGAAATTGAGAGGGATGAAAGTACTAATTGAGCGGGGACTTAAAGAGGATCGAGTGGGTGCTCTAGGGCTTAGAATTGAGATGGATTGTACAAAGCTGGCAGCGCAACAACTCAGAATCACCAATATAGAGCGGAAAATAACTCAACAATTATTAGTATGGTTTGTCCGTCGGATAATGAGAAGTGATGAGGCAACAGAAGCACCGTTCTCAGACTAAGTTACAGAGGAAGAGAAAAACATACTTCTGGACTTGATCTAAACCCTAGTGGCTAATCCAATACAATAATACTCCGGACTAACGTAATAGGTGGGACCGCGAAGTATATTGAGTCTTCTTTCATAGCTGGGTACTTGTTACCAATGAAAAAAAAATTGTGTAAGTAATTAATTATATTGGGAAACCATTTATAAATAAAATGAATACATAATACGCATACAATAATAGCGTTACTCTGTATCCAGTGCCGGATTTCCCACTAGGCACTATAGGCACGTGCCTAGGGGCGGCAGCACCAGGGGGCGGCAGCAGCCACGAGCCTTATCGCTAAGATGTCTGTTGACAACATTATAGACGAGTTTTCAGCAATAAAAGCAAGAAGAAAACCAATGTAAAGTAAATTTTCTCTAACAATCTTCTTTTCCGATATCACGAAACAATTTTCAAAGCCAAGTAGCAATGAAACCAGAGTCCACCAGTTTTTTTTGTTTTTTTTTCACAAGATTTGAATATTATACAAGGTACCTACCGTAAAATTAATAAACTGTAACCAAACTGTTTGTACTTTCGTTAACGTAACCAACAATACAAATAATTTTATAGGCTAAAAGTATTATTAAGAAAACATTTTCAAATTTTGGTCTGAGTAACTTAGTAACTTAGTAACTTCCAAAGACATACACGCATATATTTCTACTTGTATAAAGCAAACCTGGCAGACTAATTGGACAGAGAGTAATGCAAAATTAAAGCACATTAAACCCATTATAGAAGACTGGACAACAAGCTACAGATCTGACAGACATGAGGAGACTATACTTTGTAGACTTAGAATAGGCCACACCAGACTAACGCACAGTTATTTGTTTACTAGAGAAAGAGTCCTCCCTATATGTGAATATTGTAACGACATATTGACTGTTCCACACCTACTTATAGAGACTGCCCACAGCTAGAACTTTTTTCGAAAACACCACAATTTACCAGAGACTATGATACAGTTATTAGGAAATGAAAGCAACACAGTATTAAAAGTTTTACTATACCTTAAAAACACGGATTATTACAACGAAATATAAATTTTTAAGTAAGACGGGCTATTAGGACGTCATAATGTTATCAACATTTCTATAGGGAACAATTAGTTCCCTAACATGATCAGGGTGTTAATAACCTTAGCCGTCAAACACCCATTAATAAAACAATACCAATAACAATAAATAGAAATAGTTTGTAGGTGATTTTTTAAAGGGGGAGGGGGCGGCTAGAGAGTGCCTAGGGGCGGCAAATTGTTAAATCCGGCCCTGGTCTGTATCAGAATAATGAATAATGGGTATTAAAATAATAGAATAATGAAAGAAGAACAAAAATTGGTCTGAGGCAACTCAGACAAACTTTCTCAAAATATACGAGTTAATAATTACTTAGCCCAATGTTATCCATTTATTAGTTTTCGTATGCACATTTAATTATTATTGACAAATTTATCAAAATGTATAAAAAAAAACATCTCCTCGGCTGGGAATCGAACCCGGCTTCTCTCCGTCTGCTTTAAAGCTATTTTCTCAAGAACTATATTTTTTCCCGGGAAAACGACTTATATCGTTTGATTTGTATTTAAATGGACTTCATTAAAAAAAAAAAACAATCAACATCGTCATAACCGTTTAAAGTTGCGTCCACAATATTTAAAGGGGGGTTAAATTTTTTTTTTTTTAATAAACTTTTCGGAATTTTCCAGTCGGTTACGGCCCATTTCTGAGGAAACGCTAAAAACCGCGAGTCTCTAGGTGATCTAGAAGTACCTGAATATTTTGATTAGCGAGTCAGTGGGTTTTGTCACTTGATATAATATACTTATTCGACCTAATTTTTTAGGTTATTTTCTTTATTAAATTGTTAATAACATTGGTTCTACTCAATATTTTTCAATGAAACCAAGTCAACAACATGCGCAATATGTTTGCGGTCACCTTTAAAAAAAAATCGATTTAGTTAAGTTAGTTTTGCGCCTATAAAGTCAGACTGGTGGCGACAGACACATATACACATACGCGAAAATAGTAAAGACTCGATTCGGTTTCTGGAATGTATGAAATGGAAAAGTATTCTACAATTTTGAAATTTTGTCCAATATTCAGCTTTAATTTTGTAAATCTATACGAATCAGTGAATGTTAAAAGGAATCTAAGTTAGTTTATATGCAAGTGTTGAGAAAACCCCAAAACAAACTTTCTAACTAATAAGAGGACCTTTTGTACACTCGACCAATAAACTTTATGGTCTCGGCATGACAGTGCTGCAGAATCGGCTCGCTTTTAAGACTCAAAATGCAGCTTCCCTATGTAAGAACGAAAATCCATTAGTCTCAAAACGGCAGACAATTTGATCCAGGAAACTTTTGACCACTCATTAAGTATACATGTATAAAACGAAAGAGGATTCAAATTTTATATTCTACATGTTACAGAATTTTATATTTCTATTATAAATTAATGATATTGGGAAAGTTAGTGTAGGGCTGTGAAAGGTTCACAGAAAATGGTTGTTGCTGGCTACTTCTTTGTAGCGCACCGAATTGTTAGTATTAGTAACAAGAGGCAACTTTCTGGCAATTATTAGTGGTAAGCTGTTGCCAAGAGTCGGTTTTAAGTATTAAAGCGCTTAATTTCTTGCCGTGTATAAATTTAAGTTTAATGAAGTGGAAGCTCTCCTGTGGAGCCCACCTGTATTAATATGATTTAATACCGTCGGCCGCATTGTTCTGTTAATTACAGGAGAGACTTTAACCCCGAGGTGGGAGGTTGTGACGTCACTTGATACTTTGCCCACCACCGAGACCCCCACTTCGGCGGTACTTGGGAAGCCTCGCACGCCTCCCTACTCAATCCTACAAACACGTCTTTACATAAATAAAAAATACTTTGGGACTTACTAGAGTTTCAAAGAGAATTAAACGGACTTTATAACTTCAAAGTAAAGTCTTTTTGTTTTCGAAACTTTTTCGCTCAGTGCAAACTCATTTAATTTTTTTCTCTACCCTAAAGACCCAAGAATCTCTTTTTGTGAAAAAAAGCTCCATAAGTTTAGAGCTTTGCCTAAGCCTTTTTTACCGAGTTAAAAAAAAAGAAGATAAAAGTTAAGTGAGACAGGGGCTCGTTATGCTTCATCTGGTCTCGAAGAGGACGAGGCTGCGGCTCGGCCCCCACCAAATAATGAACCAAATTAAAATAAAGTTTAAAAAAAACAAAAAAAAAACTAGACAATGCATTTTTATTCTTTCCCTTTGTTCTTCTCCGATGAGGCTTCCATTAGAATTGTAACAAAGATTTCCACCAACCCTTCACATAGTAAATTTAATAATTTTCCATAAAAAAAAAAAAATGCAGGTCCATTTACAGCAAAATGTTAATATTTTCCATAAGGTTACAATCTAACATTTTTTAAATAATTTTTAATTAAATATATTCTTATTTTAAAGGGGTTTTTTATATTAATTTATAGTTTTACTTAATAATTCTTAATATTATAATTGAAGCGAGCGCAAGCGAGCTATTTACATTCAACGAAATATGCATCTTGTCTGTCTGTCTGTGTGTAACGTTTACGTGTCCGACGATAACTTGAGTAAAAGTTGACCGATTTAGTTGAAATTTGGTATTCATCTTTCTTTTACTAATACTCAGGCTAAGTTCGTTGGACAGCGTGATCCGTCCAAGAATTCGCGCGCAACGCTCGCGTAAACGAGAGGTTCAAAAATTAAATTGGAATTTCAGGACGGAAAAAGATTCTGTCATTACCTATTCGATGAGATGAACATTTTTTTCAAATAACATTTTTTAGTAAAACCAACAACGACACTGCTATGATAATAATAAAGATGCTATGATATTAATAAAGATCGCTAAAACTATTAAAGCGGACCTAAACGTTTAAAATAAGTTCTAACGTAACAATTTTAATAAAACTTCATGTACATCGTCTAAAGTACAATTGAAACAAGTATGTAAAATTTCAACTTGATACAAGCAGTAGTATTTGAGTAATGAAGTGATACATTTATAATATTAGTTTAAAAGCTATTACGGGTGGTTAAGATTAATATAGTAGAGTAGTGTATAGGTTTGTTTAAGAAGTAAAGCTTTGTACAGAGTACCCCCACTCTACCCCTCACTACCCTCTTCCACTTATCTTCAACTATGACATTCATCATGATTAACAAATTTCAATATTCTGTCTTTTATTGCAAAACGCTCGCTTCAATGATAGAGCCACGCGATGCCTAGTATTATTAATTATAATAATAATAATAATATTAATTTCCACCAATGAAAACAATTCACAAAACTAATTCATACAAAATATTTCAACATTGATGTTTAACATTTAATTTGTTTACATTATTTTTAATTTAAAACAAATAATTGTTTGCTTGAGAATACTCTTATTACTGAATATATTTTGGAGAGAGACCTCAGTAAGTGCAGATTGGCACCTAGAGCGAGGTCTCCGTCTCGATTTAATTATCCTTTATTTTCATTTTTACTGGTCTTATATTACTTTTCTTTGTAAGTTTCATCGCACATTTCCGTTTCCCCAATTTTGAACCACATTCCGTGATTCAATCTTCCCCAAATTTTGCACATAGATACAACTAAAGTAAAGAATACAGAAACCAAAAACAAAAAAACAAAAAACAAAATGGCGTCAAATTTATTTGCATTTTAAGTTTCATCGCACACCTATTACCCCAATTTTGAACCACTTACCGTCATTCAATCTTACCCAAATTTTGCACATAGATACAACTAAGGTGAAGAATACAGAAATCAAAAACAAAAGAAACAAAAAAAAAATGGCGTCAAATTTATTTGCTTTTTAAGTTTCATCGCACACCTATTACCCCAATTTTGAACCACTTACCATCATTCAATCTTCCCCAAATTTCGCACATAGATACAACTAAGGTGAAGAATACAGAAATCAAAAACAAAAGAAACAAAAAAAAAATGGCGTCAAATTGATTTGCTTTTTAAGTTTCATCGCACACGTATTACCCCAATTTTAAACCACTTACCGTCATTTAATCTTCCCCAAATTTTGCATATAGATACAATTAAGGTGAAGAATACAGAAAAAAAAAAAAAAAAAAAAAAGGTTAAAAATAAGACCAGTTTTGAAAAATGGCATTTTTACTGGTCTTATATTACTTTGCTTTGTAAGTTTCATCGCACATTTCCGTTTCCCCAATTTTGAACCACTTCCCGTGATTCAATCTTCCCCAAATTTTGCACATAGAAACAACTACGGTGAAGAATACAGAAACCAAAAACAAAAAAACAAAAAACAAAATGGCGTCAAATTTATTTGTTTTTTAAGTTTCATCGCACACCTATTACCCCAATTTTGAACCACTTACCGTCATTCAATCTTCCCCAAATTTTGCGCAAAAATACAACTAAGGTAAAGAATTCAGAAACCCCAAAAAAATAAAAACAAAAACAAAATGGCGTCAAATTTATTTGTTTTTTAAGTTTCATCGCACACCTATTACCCCAATTTTGAACCACTTCCCGTCATTCAATATTCCCCAAATTTTGCACATAGATACAACTAAGGTAAAGAATACAGGAACCAAAAAAAAAAAAAAAAAAAAAAAAATGGTGTCAAATTTATTTGCTTTTTAAGTTTCATCGTACACCTATTACCCCAATTTTGTACCACTTACCGTCATTAAAGCTTCCCTAAATTTTGCACATAGATACAACTAAGGTGAAGAATACAGGAACCAAAAATAAAAAAAAATAAAAAATAAAGTTGAAAATATGACCAGTTTTGAAAAATGGCATTTTTATATTAATTATTATATTAATTATTTATTATTAGTGGTCTTATATTACTTTGCTTTGTAAGTTTCATCGCACATTTCGGTTTTCCCAATTTTGAACCACTTCCCGTGATTCAATCTTCCCCAAATTTTGCACATAGATACAACTAAGGTGAAGAATACAGAAACCAAAAACAAAAAAACAAAAAACAAAATGGCGTCAAATTTATTTGTTTTTTAAGTTTCATCGCACACCTATTACCCCAATTTTGAACCACTTACCGTCATTCAATCTTCCCCAAATTTTGCGCAAAAATACAACTAAGGTAAAGAATTCAGAAACCCCCAAAAAATAAAAACAAAAACAAAATGGCGTCAAATTTATTTGTTTTTTAAGTTTCATCGCACACCTATTACCCCAATTTTGAACCACTTCCCGTCATTCAATATTCCCCAAATTTTGCACATAGATACAACTAAGGTAAAGAATACAGGAACCAAAAAAAAAAAAAAAAAAAAAAAAAAATGGTGTCAAATTTATTTGCTTTTTAAGTTTCATCGTACACCTATTACCCCAATTTTGTACCACTTACCGTCATTAAAGCTTCCCTAAATTTTGCACATAGATACAACTAAGGTGAAGAATACAGGAACCAAAAATAAAAAAAAATAAAAAATAAAGTTGAAAATATGACCAGTTTTGAAAAATGGCATTTTTATATTAATTATTATATTAATTATTTATTATTAGTGGTCTTATATTACTTTGCTTTGTAAGTTTCATCGCACATTTCGGTTTCCCCAATTTTGAACCACTTCCCGTGATTCAATCTTCCCCAAATTTTGCACATAGATACAACTAAGGTGAAGAATACAGAAACCAAAAACAAAAAAACAAAAAACTAAATGGCGTCAAATTTATTTGCTTTTTAAGTTTCATCGCACACCTATTACCCCAATTTTAAACCACTTACCGTCATTCAATCTTACCCAAATTTTGCACATAGATACTACTAAGGTGAAGAATACAGAAACCAAAAAAAATTAACAAAAACAAAATGGCGTCAAATTTATTTGTTTTTTAAGTTTCATCGCACACCTATTACCCCAATTTTGAACCACTTCCCGTCATTCAATATTCCCCAAATTTTGCACATAGATACAACTAAGGTAAAGAATACAGGAACCAAAAAAAAAAAAAAAAAAAAAAAAAAATGGTGTCAAATTTATTTGCTTTTTAAGTTTCATCGCACACCTATTACCCCAATTTTGAACCACTTCCCGTGATTCGATCTTCCCCAAATTTTGCACATAGATACTACTAAGGTGAAGAATACAGAAACCAAAAAAAATTAAAACAAAAACAAAATGGCGTCAAATTTATTTGCTTTTTAAGTTTCATCGCACACCTATTACCCCAATTTTGAACCACTTACCGTCATTCAATCTTCCCCAAATTTTGCACATAGATACAACTAAGGTGAAGAATACAGAAACCAAAAAAAAAAAAAAAAAAAAAAAAAAAGTTGAAAATAAGACTAGTTTGGAAAAATGGCATTTTTATATGAATTATTAAATTTGTTATTCATTTAGTACATTTTTTCATTTATTACATTTAATTAAATTGAACAATTAGAATAGTATTTAATAATCGAATAATTAATTTGGAAATGGGTTATTTCTATTGCAGACTAAGATTTTTTTCTACAAAATTGTCACAGTTTAGCTTTTCAAAAAAATTATAGTGAATATAAAAAAATGTAATACGTACATACAATTTAAAAAAAAAAATTAACGTAAATATTATTCATATTTATATAATTATAAATTATATTAATATGAAGCGAGTAGAAGAAAATTAGTTTTAAAAATAACTCAACCTGATCGAATTATTCACATTCTTCTTCGTCTTCTATAGTTATAACCATAATGGAAGGTAATGTATCCCACTACATTTTCCAAGTTCTTGGCGACACTTATTTCACTTAGTGCTCCATCCCTATTTTATAAGATCCTTGAAAAAACCACGTAAGATATAATGAGGATCAAGTGTTTCCAGTGACAACATCAGTTGTTAATTTCAACTTTTTAAGAAAACAAAGTAGGTGGGAAAGTTTGAAAGCTTTATTTTAATTTTCCAGTTCCAATATTATTATTTTTCAAAGGCAATTTTAAGTGAAGCGTAACCGGATTTGTAGATTAGAAAGTGATAAGAGAAAATTTTTATCAGTCGAAAGAATAATAGGCTTTGAATAGAGGGCAGAGAAAGATGCAGAGGAATAGTAAACTGAAAGTGGCTCCTTGGAATTCTTACTTCGCTAACGAGTCTTCTATATCAGCACCTTTTCAAAGGAGATCTCGCCTTAAAGTCTCAACTATTCCCCTAAAGTATTTTTAAAGGGGGGGAAATTTGGAGAAAAGTTGGAAACGAGAAGTTAGTAAGGGGACGCCCAAAACTCGGTCCAAGTCGGTGACTGAACGCCGAGTTGAAATATCGAATAGTTGGTAAGACTGAGCTCAAAGACAGTTGTGTAGAAACCTCCCCTCCCTTGACAGTATTTCATGCCGAGGTAACCCGAGAACTCGGGACTTATCAAGTCCGATAAAGTCCACCCCTACTTCACTATGTTTTTAACTTTTAAATTAATGGCTCCCTCCCTTCTCCAGGAACACAATACTTCCTCTTGAGTTCCACACTTTCTCCTTGTCACACAGACTTGAGAATTAAACTTGTTATCGTACTTTTTTTTTGTTCTCCATCGCTCAGTTTTTCTTGGAATAAATGTAGCGGTAATTTCCAGTATTTATATCTTTAGTTTGGAGTCGACACCCGGGAGCGGGAGGGAAGACTTGCGAGTCTCTCTCGCTTCCACAGTTGGAATTAGTTGTTGGCCGCCTTCTTATCTTCACCTGTTCTCTTTCGAATAAATTTTAAATAATATTGGCTCGCAATATTATCGCGGTATAACTATAAAAGATTCTTAGATATAAACTGTAACTGAATAGTATATTTAGTCCAGATAATTTTAAATAGGATAAAAGAACTCAAAGCACAATATATGTTTAGTTTTGGCAAAGTTGCCTGTCTTTGTTTAGATAAGTTATTACTTTTATTTGAAGACCTACAAATCAAAACAAACTTATAATTTTATTGGAATAAATGTGGTTGCCTTAGCAATGATTTATAAACAAACTATACTGTCATACTTGAGAATCCTATTTGAATCTTTGATATGGTTGTTCTACTTTTGATTGTTTGATTTCAAAGAGTTAAGTTAAGTTTATCTATCTAATAACCTAACCATCTGCCAAAACTCAGCTCAGGTATTTTAGCTAAAGTTGTCTTTCTTTTTTCTCAAATTTAAGTAAGCTTTATCAACCTTGATTTTCTTTTAACTTGATATTTCTTGGGCCCAACCTTTCTTTGTAAAATTTCACCATTTAATTAATCTATTAAGATCATTTATCATTTAATTATTTACTCTAAGAAAGTTTATATCTTAAGAAACTATTTGTAATTATATTAACTATTTGTTTTCTAATGTCTCATCCTCCCACCATAGAACACGATGAACATATTGATCTTCGGTCATGGACACCTTCCCGGGGCCCGCTCTTAGACGTCCGTTTTAGAGGCTTTTTCGGGGGCATGTATATTTTTTCCTATTCACTTTAAAAATAAAAAAAAAACTATTTTTTCCCTTTACACAAGGCCTACAAAAAAGGTCCTTTGTGTCGGACCGCTGCGGTCAACCGTATTCGAGTTATGCGGAAAAAAACGGTTTTTCGGGGGAAAAGAAACAGTTTTTTCCGCATAACTCGAATACGGTCGACCGCAGCGGTCCGACGCAAAGGACCTTTTTTGTAGGCCTTGCGTAAAGGGAAAAAAAAAATATATATTTTTTTTTTTTTTAAAGTGAATAGGAAAAAAGATACACGCCCCCGAAAAAGCCTCTAAAACGGACGTCTAAGAGCGGGCCCCGGGAAGGTGTCCATGACCTGATCTTCTTGGAGATGTTTATGTTCATCGTTTAAGATGGGTTCACAGTTCACAGCTAGCGGGGCTCATCTATGGCTTTCTTACAGCGGATACGCAAAAAGTTGGTTCCAAACAAACTTTTTTATGGAGAGGCTTTAAAACCTGAAAGAAACCTTCACTTTTAGTCCTCTTCTAATTTTTATGTTTTTCTTTTTTTAATTTTAACCCATTTCTTTAATTCAAAAAGTAATTATTGAATTTTAATAATGACAATGTATAATGAAATAGTTATTTATGTAACTAGGCAGCAAATCGAATTTTTCTGACGAATGATTAAATTAGCCTCCGAGCCGGAGGCGAGGTCAGGCTATGGAAATTAACTGCCTCGGCTTCGCCTCGGCGCGGCAGGTAATTTATTCGATTGACTGCCGTGGCGAAGCCGAGACAGGTAATTTATCAATACGAGGCAGAAATGTTTCCTTTGCTGCCTTGTTGCATACATTATTTTTCCTACTGGCGGCAGAAAAATGTTTCCTGTAAATAATATTCATTTCATAATACTTACTTACTTATCAAATACTATTATTGAACAATTCAAATTAAAAAAAAAATAAATAAATAAACAAGCAACAATATCAAATGTTACAATTAAAAAAAATGAATTGACAGATATACAGTAAAAACAAAACCAAATGATGATAATAGACGAGCTGCAGTGTTGCCACTAATTTAATTATTGATGATTATTTTAAGACCTACTATTTTTTTGTATAATATTTTTATTTCTTTTTTATCTTTTTACTCCATTCTATTTTACAAAAACATAATCTATAATATGTATTTATAAACCTTTTGTTATAAATTCGTAATATTTTTAAGGTAAATTGTTCAAATAATTTAGGTTACAGATAATATAAAAGAAAAGGATGTTTGTTTATTTATTTGTAGCGAGGAATGTGGGCGTGGCTTAGCCTGGAAAAATCCTCAGCAAAATACGATTTTGCCACCTAGGCAGCAAAATACGATTTTGCCGCCTAGGCAGCAAAATCGTATTTTGCTGCGTATTGTAAAGTTTTCTTGAAACCTCAGAGAAATTAAACTTTCATACCTAAAAACAGTTCAATAATGCGTAATTTTGCTGCCGCTAGTAGGAAAAAATATTATTTTTTATATATGTATTTCTACTACATTTGTACTATGATAAATGTTTTGTTCCTTTTCTACTTTACTCCAAGGGAGAGAATTGTTGTGATATTTTTGTGTAAAATTATTTTTGTTATTCTAGTTTTGTGTTTTTCTTTAATTTGGTTTGAATGGTATATTATTCTACCCCTCGTGTGAAAAACGAAAGTGCTTTAAAGGTGTCATCTAAAGATATCAATCAAAGAAATCAGAGAAAGATCACAACTTAAACTTAATACTGTCAACGCATTTATTTTAATTAAAATGATGTTCGATGCATTAATAAAGGAATAACTATGATCAGCGTTAATTGAACTGTTTAATAAGATTATTGTTAAATCACAAGAAAACGTTCAACAGAGGAAAATATCCCTTCAGATCAGTAAAACAGTTTTGTTTATAACCTGACACCTGACTGAACGGTGTGGGAGAAACCAGCGAATACGTCCCCACGGCTTCATGAATATAATATTGTTAACTATATAGCCGGATACACCGGGATCCGCTAGCTGGTGAACCCACCTTTACATCTATTATTAGAAAAGCCTTACGAATATCTGAGATGTATATGTCACAGTTTTTTCTATAAAATCAAGTGACGATATTGGTTGAATATAATTAGAGCCCTTCTCTAACAATCCATTTAACTGATTTTATGAACTCTATCTTCTACTAAATATATGGCGCCACAACAATGGCGCCTGGGATTAGTAGTTCAGAAGTTGTCATGATAAATAAATCAAATATTTTTCGTTTTATCTTATAATAAATACTAATCAAAATATGACATAAAATAAAATATTTAAAATTAAAGATATTGCTTAGCAACAAATTAAATAAATTTCGCGCTCTTCGCGACATTCCAGGGGGAGAAACCTCAAAATGAATTCACAGTAGAGTAGGTGCGAACCGTAGCAGCCCAATTCGCAATTCTTTGTCTTCCTTCTACAGCAGCTTGCCGAGTTGGCCTTCCAGTTGATGCAGTGGATGGTTCAGCCGAGTCTGTTGAATCTACTCTATGACTGAGTATTTTCACTATTTCTTGCTTCGGTCACTTCTAACTCAAGGGGTACAAATGTGATATTGATCGATGGACGGTGGTTCTGTCGGCGAGCCGCACTCGAACTGATCGACAGATTCCATGATGATCGTAGAAAAGCTCTTCCACTATTGAATTAAGGACATTGATTAGCAACAAATTAAATAAATTTTCCCCTTAGCCCACAAACCAACTTTCTGCAAGCCAATGTTTTAAGCACAGATTGATAAGGAAAATTATCAGGAGTCGAAAGCAAGTTAGTCAAGTGCTTAACAGCCGATAAGGAAAGTTTATCAGCTGTTACAAGCAATTTTGGGGATTCCCTTTGATAATATAGTAGTAATAATCTGAAATAGTTGCTCAGAGCTGGTGCTAGTGTGAGTACCCAGACTATATCGAAGAGCTAGTGTTGGGCTTTCCATGCAGTTTAGTTTGAAATAACCCTTAGATAAATCGGATTCCATGTTGCAAGGAGGTTGCCTCGTTAAACTGGAAACTGCTTACTCAGCTAGGTATGATTTATAGCTGATGTCTCAGTTCCTGGACGTGACTGAGTTAGCTCCACAATCTATTTCTCTAACTTCTACACTAACCAAGGATCTACTTATACTTTTCAAGTTAAAATAAAGTTATCAGAAATAGTAAATGAAAGTAAAGTATTTTAATTTTTTTTTTTTTTTTTTTTATTTTACGTTATAATTGACCCATTTTTTTTTTTTTTTTTTTCAAAAACGGTTTTAAACATTAAAAAAGTAAGGCGCGCTTCACATAAGTACGGGAGGCGATAATCGCCATTTTCTGTAAGATTAAGTTTAAATTATTATTAAGTAAAATTGTAATAGTTGCATTTTCTTTTTCTACATTTCAAGACCTTTAAATTGATGTATAACATGTCATGGTGGCAAAAAACATTTTTTTGGCCGCCATCTTAGAAGTATTAAGTATGAAAATTCCAAAAAGTGATCAGTTGTCACAAATGCCACGATGCACCTGTGTGCAGAACTTCATGTTCCTAGCTATTGTAGTTTATGAATTGAAACAAGCAACGGACAGACAGACAGACAGACAGAGCCGTTATATAAGGTTTATTTTCGTACTTAGTACAGAAACCTAAAATCATCTTTTTAGGGTTTCGTTGATCCTTCTCGAACCCCTTATGCCGAGGGTGATGTGTCTGTCTGTCTGTCGCTCTTTGGTTGACATCTCCCGAACCGTTTTAGCTAAAAAGTTGAAATTTGAAATACTGACGTAACTTTTTGACCCACACATAGGAAACAAATAGATAAGATAAACATTTAATATGCGCATGCACAATTCGCTCCTATAACCTTCACCTTGAGATTCCAAAACAATGATGATGACAACGAGCTACTATAACCTCACTATTTAGAATGTATTGGATACGACGGGGAAGATGCTGTGAAGAAGTCTAAAGGTTAAACTGGTAAAACAAGGTTCAAGTTTACGGTAGTTTTATGATGCTGTTGCATGTTTTATTACACTCTTAATGTGTAAAAATGCTTAAATATTCAGTTTCAGCTAAAACCACAAAGTTGGGGTTTAGACTCGGCCTTTATCAATTTTTTTTTTTTTTTTTTTTCAAGTTAAAAACCTTTTGGAACGAAGTTTCTTATGGCATGTTCTGGAGCCCGGGAGTGAATTCGAAAAAAACGACCAAAATCACCGTCACAAAAACACCGTCACAAAATCACCGTCACAAAAACACCGTCACAAAATCACCGTCACGAAATCTACAGATGAAGTAACTTGAGTAAAAGCTCACCGAGTTAGATGAAAATTGGTACAAATATTCATTTTACCAATGCCCAGGCTGAGTTCGTCGGAAAACGTTATCCGCCCAAGCGCTCACGCACAACGCTCGCGTAAACGTAAGCTTCAAAAGACGGGAAAAAGTGTTATTAAGGAAGCCTGTTACTTGACTTGTTTTGATTATTTTTGTTATATATGTCAAAAATGTCACTTTGTTTTGTAAATAAATAAAATATAATCATGTAAAATTTCACCCTGATACAAGCAGAAGCTGTAGAGCAGGGAAGAGATATATTTTATAATATTTTAAATTAATTGGCCGGGTAGGTAGAAAACAGTCCTATTAATCCAAACTCCAAGGTCTCCAAGGTTAACAGTCCTGTTAATCTCAAACTAGGAGGTAGAAACAATCCTATTAATCCAAACTCCTTTAACAAACATACTCTTTCACTATAAACTCATCATGATCAACTTTTTTCTTATATTTAATATATATTTATAGTAAGACGCTTGCTTTAATTATATACAAATAATAATTTTCTTTTAATTTTGCCTTAACTCTGCCAGGTACAAACAGTTTGTTACTTTTAATTTTGTCTCTTTTCTAACTCCGCCATGTATAAGTAGTTAGCAATGTATACGTACTTAGCAGTGTGATTTTATAATTTATATTTAATGAAAAATGTAAGGAACTTCGTTCCTACCGGGTGTCCCGCGACACCACACGTATTTTATTTAAATACTGAATATTCCTACGTTGGCTTCTTGAGAGTCCTGGCTGAGAGTTGGGTAATTCAGTGAATTAAAGTCTTTTATTCAAATCGGTATTGTTTAATTAAATTAATATATTGTCTTAAAAGACGAAAAACTAAAAGAGTGAGATATTACTATATATATAAGAGCTAAATAACATTCTTAGATAAGAAACCTACAATTATATATTATTTCTATGTATATACGATGCATCTGTAGTATTTAGCGTTGATTATTAACTATTATAATAAGACCTTCTTACAATCATCTTCACTACTATGTAGAAATGTTTGCTTATGAAATAATTAATTAGCTGCCACAATACTTAGACCGCCGTTATTATAATAGCCATTTAACGCTGGGTTCACACCAATAAAATTTTGTGTTGTGTGGGGCTGTATGTGCCAGTGTAGATGCAACAACACACTGACTGTTTAGGGTATTTTTTTTTTTTTTTTGTCGTAAATATTTTCGCCGCACAATCAATTAAAAAAACAACGAACATTTTTATTGGTGGTTCCCCCAGCTTTACAAGCAATAAAGTCGATTATTAATGATAACTATAAACGTAATATAAGTCATATTATGCTACATTCACAAAAATATCACCATGTAGTCGCAATATTAAACTATTTCAAGAAAAATAACAAGTAAGAAAAATTTCATAATCCCTACGACGAGAAATGAAATATCAATTTGTTTATAAAATAGTCCGTACAGGAATAATAATTAGTATTGAAATGGCAGGAACCACAGGACGAGGGGAATTTGAGGATACAATATATTTGAACTTTATAATCACATCTGACGACGCGATGCTGAGTGCAAATTAGACAGAGAGGCTAGAAATGCATTGGAAAACTAAAGGAGAAGAGCGGTATTGTATATTAGAAGGAAATATTGGTCCAAATCGCAACATACAGGTTGGTCCAAAAGTCTCCCCCCCCCCCCCCCCCCCTCTTAACTTTTGAACGGTTTGAGATAAATTAATGAAACTTGGGGGATCTCTACCATGCAAAGGGAAGTTTGTTTTTATGCAATCACCCACTAGGGGCAACCACCCACTTTGCCCCCAGGCCACCCTACTTCAAAATTTCAAATTGGAGTGTAAATTTTTGATAGCATATTTGGATTCTACAGTGAAGAATAATAAACTTTTACTTGAAACTTTTATTTCTATTCCCAATATTTTGCCCCCTATAGGTGGGCAAAGATAGCAAAATTACCCTACCGATAATACGTTGTAAAATCTAAACGGTTAGAGATAAATTAATGAAACTTAGGGGATCCGTACCATGTAAAGGGAAGTTTGTTTTCATGCAACCGTGCTGTAGGGGCAACCTCCCATTTTGCCCCGAGACCACCTAATTTCAAAATTTTGTCCTAGAATGTATATTTTTGATAGCAGATTTAGATTCTACGGCAAAAAATAAAAATATTTTACTTCAAATTTTTTTTTTCTACCTCTAATATTTTGCCCCCTATAGGGGGGCAAAGGTATAAAAATCGTAGATTTCAGCGCCTGGGGGCAAATTGGAGGTTGCCCCTAGTACGCGAGTTGATGATTAAACACTTCCCTTTACATGGTACAGATTCCCCCAGTTCCATGACTTTATTTCAAACCGTTTAGATTTTATAACGATCTAAGTGTTATTTATTTTACTATTTCGGAAGGGTTATTTTGCTATCTTTGCCCCCCTGTAGGGGGCAAAATATTGGAGATAGAAAAAATAGTTTCAAGTAAAAGTTCATTATTTTTCACCGCAGAATCCAAAATGGCTATCAAAAATATATGCTCCAATTTAAATTTTTGAAGTTGGGTGGCCTGGGGGCAAAGTGGGTGGTTGCCCCTAGTGGGTGATTGCATGAAAACAAACTTCCCTTTGCATGGTAGAGATCCCCCAAGTTTCATTAATTTATCTCAAACCGTTCAAAAGTTAAGAGGGGGGGGGGGAGACTTTTGGACCACCCTGTATAAATCACAGTAACAAATACAGAGTCGGGGATTTGACTTGGCCAATCAATCGCTTGAGAAGTAAGAATGGCATCTATATACTTACACGTGATTAAAAAGAGCTGTCAAATCTAAATCAGTTTCTAACACACAACAAGCTTGGATACCTTGAATACAAAATTATAAAATGCCTAAAAAAAGTTCAATAAAATAGAAATTTACAGTTCGCTAACATTTCAAAAAGCATAAAGAGATCTCTGAATTGTAAATCTCTCTTAACAACCAAAAATATTACCGTATATCAATGATTGCATAAGTTTTTGAAGCAATTAAAACGTTATAATAATAAAATAGTCCACATCAGGTTTCAACCAAGGAGGGAACCATCCGCGGTTTTGTCAAGGACATGCGCAATAGATAAAAGCCGTGTTAACCCGACTTGGCACTGTGTTTTTGTAAACTGTTCCTCGAAACTTTCCAACTTAAGTATTAAACGTTCGCGAATCGTCTATCGTACGGTACAAAAAAAGTACTACATGCGCAGTATTGTCAATCATCACTCATGTCAACTGGAAGGTTCCCCATCTGTTTTAGGTTATCTTCATTATTTTTTTACCATGCGATAATTAGACACAAACCCCTGCAATGCAGCTAAATATTTGATACCAGTAAAAGGTAAGGCATAAGCATATAACCTGTCCTAAATTCTAAACAATTCCCGAACGATCCCTGGAACAATGTAAAGGACGATACAACCGTGTAGTGTGCGCAAGGAACTATGGAGAATGAGTGGGAAGGTTACAAAGTGTATAAAAATGGCTTGTAGTTACTTCTACCTCTCTCCAACTCTTACAGTTACTTAAAATAGTCATTTGACAGAATAAAGGCGGAGATACACATGCCCTCAAATTGGAGAATTAGCTTGCATGCCAAGCTGCATTCCAAGAGGGTATTTGTCAGTTACTGGCATACCAAGGATTTTTATTAAGTTTTTATCTGCTTGCTTGCCAGCTACAGGCATGCCATTTAACATTTCCACGTGCAAGTTGCTGGCATGTTTTTGTTTAAGCTACAGGCATGTGTATCTCCGCCTTAACAAATTAACATCCACATGAGGAGCTTCTTCGGGAAAATAAGGCATTTGGTTTTTGTTAGAGAAAACAGCTTCAACAAAAACTAGACTTATAATTTGGACAAGTGGTTTTAGAAATATTGCCCGGATGTTTATACTAAGTAAACAAACAATAACAATAATATTATAAGAAATGTAAAATCAGTGGCGCTCTACGCATGCCAAACATGGAACGCTACCAGAACCATCAGGAACAAACTTTAAGTTCCTCAACAACTGTCTGAGAAGGATTTTTAAGGTACATGAACAGCACTGGAAGAAGTCCGAACAAAATCCAACAGGAGACCGTAAAATCAAGGAAGTATGGCTGGATCGGACGCACTCAGGACTGAAAATAGCATCAGTTGACATTAGTCGACAGCCGCTGGAATAGAAGCCATAGGGGAAAAGAAAATCTGGTAGACCCCGAACAATCTGGAGGAGCCATTAACAAGGGGTGAAATAAATTAAAGACAAAGGTAAGACCTGAGGAGAAATATAAAGCAAGACTCAAAATCTGCTCAGGCTGCAGCCCTCCGTATCCCTGAGATTAAAGGAAATAACTAACAATAGGTTTATTAAGTCAATACCTTCCGCGGGATCGTCACTGGCATGCGCAATGGATAAAAGCCTTTTCACCCCGACTAATGACAGTGTTTAACACCGTCCTCCAAACTGTTCCAACTCACACAGGGATCGTTTGCGAACCGTTCACTGTACCATCCAAACAGTCCTCTTATGATACTAAGTACTGGTTTGGGTGACATGCGCATGCGCAGTACGCATTTGTGCGTCAATCGTCACACCTATAACCAGAAAGGTTTCTGTTCTGCTAGGTTTCCTTTAATAATTTTAATGGTACGAGTCAAGAGAAACAAACTCGTTCCAACAGTACATTAGCGCATATGCGCATTATTTTAAATTATTTATTAAATATATTATAAATTCATATTTTACGATTTTGTTAGTATTCATACTACGGAAAGATTAAATTTTAATTTAAATCAAATTATAATTGTTATTAACTACACGAAACAGACAGAGAAAAATAGACTCCAGCGCCGGGATTTGAACCACGGGCCTCTATATTTCCAGCAGAGCGCTATACTGGAAATATAGAGGCCCGTGGTTCAAATCTCGGCGCTGGAGTCTATTTTTCTCTATCTGTTTCCTGTAGTTAATAATAATTATAATTTGATTTAAATTTAAATATGTTATACAAATAATGTATTATATCCATAAATTATTATTTTAAATTTTATACAAACAAGCCGAAATAATAATATATATTATTGTAAGTATGTATATCACATTTTAAAATTTATTAAATGACAAACCTTCTGAAGAATCACAACTCGGATTATTTGGAAATCGGTGGCTTATTCTAGAAAAGATTTACAGTATCTCATTATTATCATACCCATAATGCTATTTTTTCCGTGGTAGGCTGTGAAATAGTAACTTTAGAGCCTAAAAAACATAGCTAAAATCCATTTTTTCATTACGTGGACTTAAAAAATCTTTTCATTACTCCTAGCTGTAAAGAAAAAATCTTTTACGTCCTAGGAACTAAAAGATTTTTTCTTTACAGCGGGTAGTTGTTAAAACTTCCGTTAGTATCGCTGCAGTCTTTGTAGAAATGCTTCTAGTACGATTAAAATCCGCTAGATGTCAATGCGTTTTATTTATCTTTTCTTATAGTGTAACCTCTTTTTAAGGTTTCTTTTTTTAAGTCTTAAGTATGTACTAATATTTGTTATTATTATATATTGATTATTGATTAATATTTAATGTTTTTTCATTGTCTGCTACCTCGGAAAAAATAGCATATGCTACGCGACTGTGAAGTGTTTTTTCTTTACCTTGGCAATATTTACTGTCTCGCTTCGCTCGACAGTAAATGTAATTGCCGCGGTAAAGAAAAAACTCACTTCACAGCCTTGTAACATAATATACTATTTGTCCAATTTGTTTTTTATCAAACTCCCGATTTCTCCCAAAAATTACCGATAAAAATGGCACACCTATTTATCCTTTAGATTAATTTCAATATTATTTTTATCTTTTATACGTTTCCTACTAGATACAGCATTTATATCTGAATGAATTACTTTCATTCTGCTCCTTTGCTTGTAGTTTGAATGTAGTTCATATTGGTTTTACTTTTTATCCTGTTTTTATTTTTTATGATTAACTTTATTAGACATAGAAAAATATACTCCAGCGCCGGGATTTGAACCACGGGCCTCTATATTTCTAGTATAGCGCTCTACCAACTAAGCTACGCAGGAGAATGAGTTTCTCTGACGTTAATGATACCTTGTCCCGAATTTAAGCTTTCAATTTTCCACATAAGTCTTAAGGTGGGTTCATAGCTAGCGGATCCGTATTTACGGAGGCCCGGAGGGATTCATCTATGGCAACTCTTTTGCGGTGCCGCAGAAAGTTGGTTCCAAACCATCTTTTTTGCGATGCCGCTTTAAAACCTGTATGAAACCTTCACTTCGTCCTCTTCTTATTTCCTTTTTGTTTTTATATAACAATTGTTTATTATATTATATTGTTTATCTGAATTTGTTCCTACATTATTTTTATTATAATCTCTATTGCATCTGTGTTTAATATAAGTTTTTTATAAGTGTTTTATCTTCATCTGTGTATTATGTCCGTGTTTTTTTTTTAACTGTGCTTATTATATCTGTTCCTTCATTATTTTGATTATATACCTATTTCTTATTCATATAATAATAAAAGTCCTAATCTATAATCTTATTATATAAGTTTTTTTTAAGCAAGAGAACTAAATTCAAGTGGAAAAAACGATGTTATAATTGGCCTTGTTTATAACCTGACCGACCGAAACTCGAGGGGAGGGAAACAACGACTCCGTCCTCTGTCTCGGCGGTTCTCCGAAGAATATATTGTTATCTATATAGCCCTCCGCAAATAAGTATCCGCTAGCTGTGAACCCACCTTTAGAAGTCAACATTAATGACATACAACTAGACCGAGAATATAGAGGCCTGTGGTTCAAATCCCGGCGCTGGAGTGTATTTTTCTCTGTCTGTTTCCCGTAGTAAATAATAATTATAACTTGATTTAAATTAAAAGTTAATCTTTCTGTAGTATCAGGGGCGGATCCAGGGGGGGGCGAGGGGGGCGGCCGCCCAGGGCCCCGCGCCTTGGAGGGCCCCGCGCCATAGACAATTGAAATAATATACTTATACTTTACAGGCAAATTTTTAGTTCAAAGTGAAGATTGTCCGCGGGGCCCCGTGCCATGTACAAAACATGAAATATTAGAATTATAAAATTCAGTCTAATTTAGTTTACATGGTAGAGCCTAATACCTAACTACCTTTTCGCGGGGCCCCTCGCTATAAAAAAGTCAAATAAATAAGTTATAATATATAAATTAATTTTTTTTATGTTTAAGATAGCCCGCGGGGCCCCGCTCCATATAAAATTAAGTGAGTTAAGGTCCTAGTGTTTTCTTACCCTCCCGCTTTTCAAAATGATGACGATTTTGTTATTTATTCTGTGGGGTAAATCTTCATTATGTGCCCCACCTATATCTAAACGTCCAATTTAATTCTGTTTTTTTTTTTCAAACTGTTCCTTTTTACATTACAAAAACGATTTCGGTTGTAGCATCTCGATATATTCAATTTTTTTAATTTTAGGGAAAAGTATGGAAGGTTATGGTAAGTTTAGGTTGAGTTTAGTACTTTTTGACCTGACCTAACTATAACCTTCTATCATTACCCTATAAAACGTGACATTTGGTGTATTTTTTTTAAAACAAATAAATAAAACTCTGAATTTATACAGATACTACGTAACCTTAATCGTTTGACAATGTACAGAGATATATAAAAAAAAGTAAGTAAAAAAAAAAAATATGTGTGAGGCTCTCACGCATTAGAAGTGAAACTTAAGTTCTAGAATGCATTGCTCTCTTTCATTTTTTGACGAATTTATTATTTCAGGATTAAGAAATGGTTATGGGAAATTTAATTGAAAAAAAAATATTGCTACGCTAAGGCAACCACATTTATTCCAATAAAAATAAATGTTTGTTTAGATTTGTTGTTCTTTAAATAGATATAATACAATTAATCTGTAAAAATGTTACACTTGGACGAGTCTCGAATCGCAAACTTCGTTACACGATTTCACTATATGAAAAAATTCACTCTACCGCCCAGTGGCGGATTTACGGGGGGGCTTCCGGGCTGAAGCCCCCCCCCCAAAATACTGGAAATTGAAAAGTTTATCTGGCTGAATCCTAGTAAATAAGCATCTACATATCGGGCTAAGATTATGACTCTGTGATTAAATTTAAATTTTAAGTATATTTTCTTACTATCTTAACGCCAACAGCGAAGATAAAAGGGACACGGGAGTGCTGTGCAAATAAATATTAAAACGATTGGCCTAGGCTGGAGGGACAGGGAAGTGTGTGATATTGGATAAAGTCGTATTAGGGAAATTAGTGCTAACTCCTTTAACTAAATACAAACATTCTTTAGAAGTATTTAAAGATCATGTTTCTAAAGGAAACCACCAGTTATCTTGTATGAAAGCTACAGAGTGACGGAAACTTGGACTACATGACATACAACGAAATGAAAGAAAATTCAGAGCCCTGCTAAGATTTCGTGTAGACGCAGGTGATAAGATATTACCACCACCTTAAATCAGCTCCTACAAATGAAACTTTTATAAGCAAGACAACCCAAAACGCCATAGTTGCGGTTCGTTAATTATGGATGAAATCGTCAAAGAAGTTAGACATTCAAACTATTATTCCTTAATTGCTGAAGAAACAAGAGACACCAGTTCTGTTGAACAACTCACAATATGCAAGATTTCTTGACTTGGAGTCTTGCAAAAAATAAAAGAGGTATTTGTTGGCATTGTAGAGGCCACAGAAAGAACTTGAAGAACTAATTCTTTAAAAATATTGAAAAACTAGGCATAGATTTAAATTTTTTGAGATGCCAGGCTTGTGAAGGAGGTTCTAATATGGCAGGAAAATTTAAAAGAGTTCAAGCTCGCATTCTAGAATTAAACCTTTTTAGCCATATATATATAAATATATATATGTTCATTGTTCTTCACATCAATTAAATCTTGCTCTTACACATGCAAGTAATGAGCCTATGATCAGAAATGATTGCTAAAGATTCTTCAAAAAGAGTAGGTACTTCTTTTGAAAAACATCATTAAAGAGCATGACCCGGATGTGATGAGACAAAAACTGATAACCCTTTGTGAAATTCGCTTCATTGAAAGGCATGATGCTTTAACATTTTTTTATATATGTTTGGGACTGCTGTAGTTTTCTTCGAAACTATCGAAGAAGTTCCTCTAACCATCCACAAAATCTGCGGGCATTTTATTTGCTATGCTTCAGTTTGAATTTGTTTTAACTTTTCACATCTTAGGAACAGTCCTTGATTTGCCTGCTGCTTTATCAAGAGACGTCCAGAGCCCTTAGTGTTGATCTTAATCTCTGCTACAATATGGCAAACAATTTATGAGAATGCTCTTAAAGTAGCCTCAGAACATAGATTGAAGTTATATGTCCCCGCATAGCAGGTGAACAAGTTCATCTATCAAACATTGGCGATTCAAACCCAAAAGAATACTACAGAAAGAGTGTTTTCATATTATTTATTGACAGACAAATTAGTGAACTATCAGACTAATTAGTGAATGTGATGCACTCCAGCTCATGGCGATTTAATGCTTTTGGCTGGAATCAAACTGAACATAATTCCAGCCAAATCTCTCAATCATAACGGTGATCTGGAAAGCATTGTCATTGCCGCTGAGAAGTACGCTGGAGACTGGAGAATAACTCAGATATGAGATTGAATTGTGGATTTTGGCGAGAACACTACGGAGAGAGCAAAAGGATCGACCTTTTTCAGCAGTTGAGCGTTCAGCGGCCCAATCAGAAGGTGTTATCCTAACATCAAAAACTTCTTCATTTCATCTCAATTGTATCCTGCCATTGACAGCATGTACTGTACTGGAGGAAGAAGCTTTTTAACATTGGAATTAATCATGTCATACCTGAGGTCACAATGGTAGAAGACCCGTCTGAATGGATTAGCCCTTATGAACATTCACAAAAATAGCAACGTGTTGAACCCGTCAAATGTTATTGACAAGTTTGCAAGTGTTCTGCCCAGACGAATGAGATTAAATTAATATGTTTTGTTGGTATTTTAGAGTAACTAGGCTAATAAATCTTGACATATCATGACTTTTAATAAAACTTAAAATATTTGTGTTTAGTTTTTTCAGCAATTAGACTAATAAATCTAATTTATTTTATATCATGTACATAGATTGATATTGGTAAAATAAATTTATTTCTTAATTAAGTGAGAACATAATTTAATTCCTTTTAAACATCAAGTGAAAGGGATCAACACTATAAATATTTTGTAATATCATTATGGTCAATACAATCTAAAAACTAGTTCTTTTTATCTTAACCATGTTTGTTTCTGACTTAAGAGTTAGTTATTAAAAATGCTAAAAATTCATAGATTTGCAATTAAAAAACCAAAAATTTTCCGGGGGAGGGCCCCCGGACCCCCCTCCCTACGGGGAAAATCCTTACCCCCAGAAGCCCCCCCCAAAATATTATCCTAGATCCGCCACTGCTACCGCCGCCAAAGAAGTTTCACTTCAAAAACTAAGTAGGTATATCAGACAGTACGAAATAATTGGGCCAATTAGTGCAGTTTTACCAATTGATGTCAAAGAGAAACTTCACCTCAGAGATGCATAAAAACGCTGTTTAGAGAGGTCATATTTACAAAATTTTCCGGGGGGGGGACCCCCGGACCCCCCTTAAAATGAGTCTTTTAAAGTTAAACTAAAAACTCGGCACTAAAATGGAAAGTTATAAGCTGAGAATATGAATTCTGGGAGTAAATTTAAAGTGCTCGAGTGTAGATTTAAAATTATAGGACTGATCACAAATAACACAGCTTAACTTTTTATTTACAGTGATAATTAAACCATAAAACCCATAATATCATGAAGAAGAATAAATAGTTAAATATAACAGAGCTTAATTATTACAATAAAAATGTTTCTTTTCGATTATTTTTGCAAAGAAAATGATGAATAGTTGAAAACTATATAATTTGAGGGGTTTATGTTCAAATAATATGTTAGATTAAAATCATGAGCAGAACTGTAATTATTTTAAAAGTTTTTAATTATTTTGAGAGCAAAAACGTTTGACTGGCCCTAAGTGAAGGAAATTAGCCGCAAAATAGGATCAAGTTATATAAGTGGTTTATTATTAAGTTACTTTATTGTTTTTTTATCAGCAATCCCCGCTCTATCCTAGGGGGCCCCGCCATTTTGTCTCGCCCAGGGCCCCGCAAGATCTAGATCCGCCACTGTGTAGTATGAATACTACCAAAATCGTAAAATATGAATTTATTAGACATTTTAACCCTGTAGATCAGGTGGAATAAAATCACATTTTATAGCTAAAGTGGGTTTAGAGGTGCAATTTTAATGTCACGTATATTTTTCCTAATTATTACTTTCAAGCTTATCCGAGGTAGCGGAAGCTATGTGAATATTCCGAAGAACGAATAATATTTATGTCTCCGATTTCAATAATTCCAAGACAGAAATCAGTTTTAGACATCAGGGACATTACCTCTACATCTGCTCAAACATACATATTTATTTACACCTACATATTTTCAAAAGTGCTCATCTGATTTATATGAAATTTCGATGGTTTTGAATTTGTATTGAATTGTGGTATTGAATGTATTCAATACATTTTCAATACTTCAAACTTTTACTACGTTATTTTGATAAAGGCTATAAATAATTTTATAACCTTCAATTTTTATAACCAGGGGGGCGATTCTGTAACTTTGAAACCTTCCTTTTCATGTTGTAAGGAGCCCATACACTGTCCAACTTGTTGTACAACCGACCCAAGTTGTACAACAAGTTGGACCGTGTATGGGCCCCTTTATATATCAAACTGTTATGAACAAGTGCGCGCAACCTGTCAACGTGAATCTATAACTTTGACTGTTGTTATATAAGGAGAAATTGATATATAAGATTTGATCTATATCCACTCAAAATTGTTGTTGATATAATTCGTCAGGTTATGTTGTTATATATCAAATGCTAAAAACCAATAAAAAGTGACGACATTATTGATGTCATTCACGTATCTTGTTTTCTGAATGAAATAACTACAAAATAACCATCTAAAAAGGACGCTGTCAATCCGTAGTTTGGTATTCGGCCACATACAGCTCTGGCATCACTTTACAGATTCACTACATTATATAACAACACTTTGATAATATAGTGGTGTTTGATAAATAATGTCACTGTGGATATATATATATATATATATATATAAAAGTTACAGAATTGGCCTCCTGACGTATTATATCCACAACAATTTTGAATGGATATATATCAAACCTCCTTATATATCAATTTCTCCTTGTATAACAACAGACAAAGGTATAGATTCATAACAACGCGCGAGCATGTTCATAACAACAATTTGATATATAACATGAAAAGGTAGGTTTTAAAGTTACAGAATCGGCTTCCAGGTTTGTTATGTTTAAATTTAAAAACAAAACTAAAAATTACTAATAATGGTTAAGTGTTTTGGTTGATTGGAGAGGTGTTTTGACAAATTTGATTTGTTTCACCAGAGAAACCGCTATAGGGGCGCTCACACTCACACTCTGCGCATGTCAGGATCGAGTTTAGGAGTTTCCATGAGACTCGATCCAGATACGATCCCAGAATTTAGTGTATCGTATCTAGATCTAAATCTTATTCAATCAGTATTGAATCCAGGTTTCCATGGACAATTTTGATCCAAAAACTGTATTCAATCCTTATTGAAACATCGTGAAAATGTAGTAAATGTGAGATAATATCTCTGTGGGGTCCACCCAGACCCCACCTTGTTACTTATTCCTTAAAATGTTGCTTGTACTCGAAGGGTTAAGAGATGACCTCTGCTTCTAGACAGAGACAGAGTGGTACGGGTTGAGGTCTAACTTGGAAGTGACAAAATCTCGGGATGAAAGGAGAAATGGTCGACCTCTGTGAAGCCGCTAGCGCGGGGATTACCAACTATTATTATAACTGTGCAAAGTTTGTCGGTGGCTCTTAGTACCGGTTATAAATATGGCTGAGGATTTAGGGAGGAGACTTCAGTGTAATTCCTCGACTCTTGGCTAAACTAATCCCTATTGCTCTTTTCAAAGAGCGGTGCCGCCTCTAGCGGGGGCGGGTTTCACCTCACCTTAGATCTGGCCCTAATATTCCTCCTTCACACCTCGCTATAACTTATCCCCAGTCGGACCAAGGAAAATAAATGCAGTAGGAAAATAGAAATAAGTTTTTTATGTTACGACGTTTTTCTAAATAAATTTTATATTTTTCTTGGCTTGAAAATTGCTGGTCAGGCCGAAACGTTGCCACATAAATGAGAGTTAATTTATTACCCTGAAAGAATCCAAACACTACACTCAGTTGTTATTGTATTCTTGTGTTAAAAAAAGGTGTCAGAATATAATTACTTAAACTATAAAAGGATTACTTATTCCTAATAAATTATAAGTTAAAACATAAAATAGTATTCTTCGTTTTAAAGAAGCTTAAACTGCAATTTTGATACAAACCGAAATTTAACCAGAAACTGCAGTCAAGGCGAAAAAGCGCAGTTTAATCAGAAACTGCAGTCTAGACAGAAAACCGCAGTTAAATTAGAACTGCTATTCTTTAACAAATAGCTGTTAAGCAAATATATGTATTAGTATATTTAAATCGACTTTGCATTTTTATCTTCTCTCAATATACGAAGCGAAGAGAGATAGCAATACGCTAGCGCGACAATTTGAGCTATCAATGAATAGTTCGTTTCGAAGAGTAGTTTCGTGAAACAAATTTCATGAAACGAACAAAAATACAGGTGTCTGCTTTAGTTTCATATATAGGTAAGAAACTAGGTTTTATAAAATCCATAAAAAGGGTTGCATGAAATTCTCTTAAGGGGCTCACGAGATATTTTTAAACCGATAATTATATGATTAGATCCACAGTCATATAATACATAACGTTATGTTGATCACATCGAGTACAACAACCTTCCTGTAATAACATAATGTTGTGTTGATCACATTGAGTAGATCCACCTTCCTATAATAACATGTTATTATTGGGTGTTATTTTTTATGTGTATTTTTCACATTGAGTAATTTGAGTAGATCCACTGTCCTGTAATAACATAATGTGTTGATCACATTGAGTAGATTAACATTCCTGTAATATCCTAATGTTGTGTTGATGTCATCGAGTAGATTCACCTAGGATGTAAACTAAAACGGGAAGAAGATCAACTTATTATAAATAAATAAAATAAAAGTTAGACTCACAGTAATGGCATGTTGGCTGAGAGGTGAGAGACGCAGAACAAGTTGATTTTTATTCCCATTCAGGTGAATTTCTCGATGATTTGTTTGGATTCGGTTGCAGATGAGATTTTCATACCCTCTCCATCATCACTCGGCTTTTACATTCCCCTCGTCCCAAATTATCAACTAACATACAATATGTAACAATTTAATAACTAAAATTATAATTATAACTGTTTTGTACAATCCGGTACTGTAAACCTCATCAGATCAATGATGCAAAAACTTAATTAAACTATTAATTTTTTTAACAGAAAAATTAATTAAGTCATTGTTAAAGTAATTGATTGAAATAGTTTTTTGATCAGATGAAGAAGAAAGAATAAAGCCTATCCAAGTTCCCAATTACGCTGTGTTTCCTTATAATATACACGCGTATAGTGTGCACTATGGGGGCTAGTGGGGTATAGTCAGACCTCGGTCAAAATTTATTAACTAGATTTGACACTAGAAGACACAGTGAAGTCAATATAGTGTGCACTATGGGGGCTAGTGGGGTATTGTCAGACCTCGGTCAAAATTTATTAACTAGATTTGACACTAGAAGACACAGTGAAGTCAATTCAGGGTCAGTCTATAGCTCAATTTTAATTTATTTAAACATTACTTTTATTGATTCAAAACATTATTAAACGTTTAGTCTGGCACATAGCTTCCTCGCAACCCTATTCTGTATCATTTTATGCTTTTAAAACCTATTATTATCCAATTTATTGCTTCCAAACTTACCGAAGGTAACGGAAGCATTGTGTTCACTTTTGAGAAAGAAAAACTTTTATGTCTCCGATTTTAAAAATTCCAAGACAGAAATCCGTTTTAGACATCAGGGAACATTTTTGGTCTCGTGTTTGTCTGACTGTGTGTCCGCGAATTATGAAACGAGTGACGATAACTTGAGTAAATGTCGACTGATTTTGATGAAATTCGATAGAAATGTTCATTTTACCAATGCTCAGGACGAGTTCGTTGGACAACATTATCCGTTTAAGCGTTCACGCGCAACGCTCGCGTAAACGTGAACTTCAAATTTAAATTTGGAATTTTAGGTCGGGAAAAAAATCAAACTTCATCTATTGCATGAGACAAACATTTTTTTTCAAAAAACAAAATTGTAGTAAAACCAACAGCGACACTGATGTGAAGTGTTAAAGATCACATAAACTATTAATAGTTTTCACAAAATAAACAATATAACAATGAAGTTATATAACAATAATGTTAATATAACAATAAAGTACATGATAGGATGCGATGAAGCTATGTGCCACACTAATTGGCAGTCTATTTAATTTTTCCCCCGTTTTTTTATGTTAAAATTATTTTGATTTTTTTCTGCGGATTACTTTAAAAATTTCATTAAAATCAGATAAGAACTTTTGAAGTTATAGGTGTATACAAATGTATGTTTGTGCGCATGTGGAAGAGAAACAAATGGGCACATAAGGTTGAAACTTATATGGGACCAATAAAGGGCTAAGTTTCAATGGATTTACGTTTTGAGGTCCCCTGAATCCAAAAAAGTGTTTTCTTAAGTGTCTGTCTGTCGTCTGTGCAGACGCTTGGAGCATAAACTACTGGACCGATTTTAACGAAATTTGGCATACACTTTCAAGAAAATCAAACACTTGGGTGAAATCAATGTGAAAGAAATTAATTTTAGCTCCATATAAGAGGGCGCTATCCCCCAAAAACCCTGAAACAATTATTTCTCAAAAACTGTTTCGATGATTCTGATTTAAAAAAAAATCTAAAATATAGTCCATTTAAATACGAATCTAATATAACGATGTAAGCTGTTTTCTCGGGAAAATCTATTTTTTGAGAAAATAGCTTAAACGTGGACGGAGAGAGGCCAGGTTCGATTCCCCACCGATGAGAAGTTGCTTTTATGATACATTTTCGATAAAATATTCAATAATAATTAAATGTACCCACGAAAACTCAAAAACTAATAAATGGAAAACACTGAACTAAGTACCTAATTATGAACTCTTTAATGAGAAAGTTTGTCTGAGTTGTCTCGGACCGATCTTTACTACCACTAATTATTATTGTATTATACCTTAATTAAATAAATATATATTTTTGAATCTTTTAGATAAATCTAAAACTTTGTTTTTTTCTGTTTAATCGCTTCTAGTTGTCCTCTAATTCTATTATAACTACAGTCGACATTCACTTAGCTATGACTCAATTTGAATATTAACAATGACAGATAAATGTATTAATAAATAAAATACAATTAAAAAATATTACATTTTAAATCATCTGATCAAGTTTACTTTAAAATACCGAAAAATGTTAACAAAATATAATTTTACTAAAAATGGATAGATTTCGTTGGACTCGACAACTTTATGAATAAGGTGATATGTTTGATGGAATTTGTCGGTGTGAAGAATACAATTTAAATTTTTTAACCATTTGAAGGAGAGACATTTGACACTTATTTAGATTGTTACTCCCCTTATAAAGAAAACAGAGTGGAGTAACAATCTAAAGAAGGTGAACTGAATGTTCTTCTTTAGATTGTTACTCCCCTTATACAGAAAACATAGGGGAGTAACAATCTAAAGAAGGTGAACGGAATGTTCTTTTTAGGGTCCGTAGGCAAAACCAAGGACCCTTATATTTTCCTGCGTGTGTCTGTCCGTCCGTCCTCTCGCGTGCTCTCACGGCTACACCTTTCGTCCGATCACTTTGAAATTTGGCATGTATGTGTCTTGTACCTACCCACATATTATTTTAAAAAAAATATAGCAACTTATAAAAATTGTTTTTCAAAAAAATTAGGGTAAAAAAACTTAAGGGCTAATTTTTTTTTATTTTTTTTCGACACCGTGAGGGGTATCATATGAAAGGGTACGTCGAGCTGATTACAAAAATAGGTATATAATTCTTTGGATATAACTTTGATAGGGCGAGCGTAGGCAAGTTTGAAGTGGGTGTGAAACGTGTCCCCCCCCCTTCTATCTCGCTTATGTGAAGTGCAAAAAATCTGAAAAAATTCCTGAACATTCTTCGACCAAGAGTAAAGATACCACTTTTTGGAAATTTCGAAAAAAGTATTTTTTTTTTTTTTTTTTTTTTTTTTTTGGAGTAGTTGGGTCTTTTAGGGTATAATAAGTACAAATTTACTTTTCAATTATTTGGCTATATTCGTATTTTTTTTTATATTGACAAAATACGTTTTTTTTTATAATTATGGTATTTTCGATTTATTTATATGGTTGTAGTCCGGTTCAGTGGCAAAAAAATACTTTATCAGAGTGTGTTTTGAGAATATCATAGTTCAAAGTAAGCTTTTTAGCATTAAAAAAAAAACACTGTTTACACACTTTACAGTCAAACACTATAATAGTGTGGCCTATGGACCCTCGCTGTGTGCTGACTAGCACACACTTGACCTGTTTATTTAGATTGTTACTCCCCTTATAAAAACAGAAGTTTGATATTCCTTTGTCCCAAAGTACATTGGACTAAACATTACTTTGTCTTAATAGTTATTTAGTTAAAGTGATTTACATTTGAAAACATATATATAGGGGAGTAACAATCTAAAGAAGAACCAGACGTTTCGACCCTTCATTTTAAGGTCATCTTAAGACAGTATTTATTTCAGTTATAACAACCAAAATACATCAACATTACTACATCTTCGTCAAGAATGTCATGAAACACGAAAATTATTTAATTAAAAAACCAATAACAATTCTAAATTAAAATTTACTTTCAGAGTGTTGTATACAATGCGGAATTTTCTTCTTCATTACTTAAATAAATTTCGTGTTTATTGATAAAGATATAAGCAATGTTGATGTATTGTGGTAAAAATACTGACTGAGAATGACATTTAAATAAAGGGTCGAAACGTCTTTCCTTCAAATGGTTCAAATTGTATTATTCACACCTAAAGGGTACATCTAACAATCTAAAAATTGATATAAAATAAGGTACATTAGTACATTGGACTAAATATCCCTTTGTCTCAATAGGGATTTAGACTAAGGAATATATTTACTATACTCCGTGTATGTTCCTTTTTCTAAATAACTATAAGACAATGGGATATTGGGGGGGGGGGGGGGGGGGGTGCTTAAGTAAAAAAGTACCAAAAATAAGCATATGTATATAATAGGTCAAATACAATACTAATGAACTAAATATAAACAAAAAAAACATTATTTACTCACAGTTATGAATATTTATTTTTTTTAAAATAGGGTATATTTATATTATGTCCTAGTTGGAATTTAGTATTTTAAAAGCTGATAATTTTGTTAGGTTAAAAAAATGAATTTATTCCCGATATATTTAAAGAGCGAAGAAACGCGTGTTTTATTACGCGGAGTTAAAGCCGAGATGCAAGCGATACTCCCCACTTGATAACCGGTGAACTACTGACTCGCTGGCCCTGGTTCGTATGAGATTATAGGAAGAAGAGGGTTTAGTTAGTAAGGATGCCGCTGCAGCGCTGTATCTCTTCTTCCTACAATCTCTAACCTGCATGGTCCCTAGACCCTAGATGCACTTAAACATGTTGTAATGCTATAATATACTTAACCATCTAAGTCTCGCCTTAAAAAAAAAAAGATGCTTTTCCCTAATATCATGATAGTGACTATAATTACTATCAAGCAATATTATTGTGTTAACCCTAAAGACTTGGTTGTATAGTAGAGTAGCACTAATCCGGATTTGATGGGACCGGGCACTATCCGGATTATCGAAAGTCCGGATTAAACGGAATCAGCTTTAAAATGTACATATTTAAAACTAGTTTTAGCTGGGTATAACTGTTAAAATCGAAGTTTTTATCACAAAAATGACAGATTAGTCTCAACGTAAGCCCACTTAATAAACCTATTTTTTGCTTTAGGATAAAAACTTACTACTCTTATTGATAAATAGAATTATGTATTAGAATTAGAATTGTTTAATGCTTTTTAAGTACATAACTCTTAGCATGGAGCCCGGCCTTAATATTTGTTTAATAATATAATGCAGTTTCTTACAAATAATAATATTTTCTTCTGACAAAAATAGCCTCAAATCCTCAATATTAACATTTATCAACTTTTTAACTCAACATGTTTCCTTTTACTTATTCATTCTAAATACATGACAAACAATATAAACTGTAAAACAAAAACACAAATATGTAAATAGATTAGTATATAGTAAACTTTACCAATACACATAAGAAAAAAATGTTTTTGCATATTGAAAGTCCATCATAATTTTTGTAATATATATAGTTTTAGTAATAATTATTAATATTTTGAACTAAGATTTAAAGACATAAATATATTGTAGAAAAAAAAACAACAACTATTATAATCATAAATAAACATTCTATAGTGATAAATTTAAATTAAATAGCATGCCCCTAGTTTATTGAATTTATTTTTATGTGTGTACAATGTTCGATACCAGATTAGAAGTACATATCTACATTTATAATAATACATATCACAGATTTCCAAGTTAACCATACCAACTAGAAAAAAAGAAAAGTTATTTAATTTTGTTATTAGCAAGTGTTCTTCAATTCAATTATTAAAATAAATAAACAAGAGGATCTTCAAATGAGAATGATTTACACAGCTTAAAATTTCAGTGAAACAAATAACTTCAGTTTACTTATCTGCTGAGTATCTAATTTGCAAAGACTAGCCTTACCTGATATTTATGTTCCAATATAATATTTTATCTTTATCGAATGAAGAGTTTTTATATTCTGTTACTCGTCGCGGTTATTAGCTGGGCAAGGTGTGTTAGTAATTGCTATTGCCGTGCTTCCTTGATACTGCTCAGGGCCGTCCCTAGGGGTTTAGGCGCCCGGGTCAAAGGCATCATTGGCGCCCCCTCCCCTTATTGCCAAATTCACCTAGTAGTTAAGAAGGGTGCTAGGCGGCGCCCCCTAGACGTGGCGCCCGGTTCAGCTTGACCCGGTTGACCCCCCCTAGGGACGGCCCTGATACTGCTGTCCCCAGTTTGAAGTGACTTAATATAGTCTTGGAGTTGGAGACCGGATAGGTGGTTGAATTTTCCGATGCCATCTTCTTTATTACCGGTTACTAGGCCTCGGTCCTCATGCCACAAAAACCTCTCCTTTCCTAAGTACATCACTTCTCCCTTTACAGTAATGTTTAATGTTGAGTTTTTGCTTCGAGCTTCCTTTTTAATGGCCAGTAACTTACCCATCCTTCTTCTTGTTCTCGGACAGTAGTCACGCTGAATGCGATAGGGAGTTCCTTTTAGTTTAAAAGCGTTTTTTAAAATGACACTAATGAAACTCTGGTTTTCAAAAATAACTTGTATTGGATTTGACGTGTTTTTCAAGGAATCGTCTCCTAAACGTTTTACACTGGATACTTTAAGCTTTTCCAAACTTACTCCTAACACATGCTCAAAAAAATACAGAACTAGTTCTAAAATTTGCATATCAGGCAGAATGGTCAGTCCTTTTATAATAAGATTTCGGCTTTTAATAGTATTCTCGAGGTTGTCGATTCTAATTTCTCTGTAGTATTTCCTTTCTTTTAGCTCTTTCAAATCAGTTTGTAAATTGTCTGTTTGAGTCTTAATGGACGCCATACTTATCTCTAGACTTCTTAAATCCTCTTTTGTCCAGTATCCCTTGGAGTCGAGGAGGGAGCTCATTTTTGACATTATGGACATAGATAGTTGCTCAATGTCAAGACTTTTCCTGCCTGTTTTATCCATATTTATATTAGGTTCCTTAGATTTTCCATCCGATGTAGTTGGCGAAATATGTTCGATTAATCTTTTAGATTCCGGCGTGGATTCTGGTGAACTTCCTTTTCTTTTATTTCTTATTAAATATTGATCAAGAGACATGGAATAATATTGCATCTCACGCCAAAATTGTATTAGAAGTAGGTATATACACACAAATCAGATCAAAACAAATTAATCTGTGGTAGTGATAGCATTATATTTACGGTCAAATTATCAGCAGAGATAAGACAACAATTGTCATAATATCGGAATAAATAACAATAAAGCTATATCTGTAGCCTAGTCTAACGTATGATGCGTGCGCAGTGTTGACAAGACAACGCTCCCCACTATAAGATGATTTACCCCTTCCTCTTGCGAACTCACCTTACCTTCTAACTATACCGACAATTTAATAATAAAAACTAAAATTTTCTTTGCTTATTACTAAAAAGCGGTTGTATGCTATTGCACGAAACTTCACTTATGGATACAAACCATCCTAACACAACTATCAGCCGAATTTCTTGATATAAAACTCACTAAAACTGACTTAAAAAAAGAAATATGTAGGACCCGATGTTAACGATACCGCAACTACGGCCGGACTTCTTATTGATAAATAGACTGCCAATTATTGTGGCACATAGTTTCCTCGCATACTAGTACGTACTTTATTAGTGTTAGTTCTTACTTTTTATAAATGTTTGCACGTACTTTATACTTTGTCTATGCGCTTTTACATGCCAATATAGTGATGATTAGTAATGACGTCACAAGATGGCGTAAGCTTTCGATAATTTATTCGATTCGGTTTGTTAGGTTCCTTTTCCTTATCACCTGTTATCAATCCCATGTAAAATGAATGGGAGAATTTTCTCAACTTTTTAAAAAATTAATTATTAAATTATTATTAATTTATAAGACTTTTCAACCTTTGAACGTTATTATACGAAATAAGTCTATTTTAACAATGTAAGATAAGAAAACATTAAAAATTGCCGTTCTAGTGATTTACAAAAGTGTTATTGTGAGTGTGTTTTATTGTGGTGATACCGTCCGGGTCCGTTCTTATTTATTGTTTATTTTTTAAATCGTTTTTCTATTTTAGTTTGTATATTATGTCTTCCACCTTTTTGAGCGTTATGAAAATTTCATCTATACTTCATTTTTTTCGGAGGACAAAGCTATTCTTCGTAAAAGTATGTCAGAGTACTTAAGTAATATTAAATTAATGTATTAAATTAGTTTTTTAATCAAAATTTTAAACAAGTATACATGCGAGGCACTCATATCTTATATTATTATAATCGTTAATATAGATAACAAAAAATACACAAATAATAATAGTAATAACAGTCTGCTCTTTGTCTCGTCATCAACGTCTTTTTCCTAGGCTGATCAGTGATCTATTGTATAGTATATAATTATGTTCCAACATCGGTTAAATATAATGCACATTGTAAGTAACCAGGAACAAAATATTATTAGCAAATAATCTTTTATTACCTGGCAGATTAAGTATCACTATCTTTCTACAAGTCCTGTACCCTGAGTATACTTCATTGAGTTTCAAAACTTAAGGAAAATTTGTTTTCGGACACACAATATGAACACGAACACACCCTGTTAATTTTTATGGCACCAGGAAATACAAAAAATCAATTATAAAGATTAATAACTCAAATAGCTTTTTCGATGATTTGACCCTTCACACAAATACTCATTTTAAATAACTGAAACGAAAGTTTTTAATGTTTTCTTTGTTACACTCGTTAAAAAAGACTTGGTACAACAATGTTCAAAGGGTGAAAACTCTTATAAATCAATAATAATTTAATAATTAATTATTTAAAAAGTTGAGAAAATTCTCCCATTCATTTTACATGGGTTTGATAAGAGGTGATAAGAAAAAGGAACATAACAAACACTGAGTTAAATTTTCGAAAGCTTTTGTGACGTCACACTAATCATCTCAATTGTCTAATTTATTTAATTATTTCGCCCGTTTTTTTAATGTAAAAATTGTTTTGATTTTTTACAATAATTAAAATGTTAATTTAGGAAACGTTAAAGAGCGCAGACTGTTTAAATTTATCTGATGCTAACCCGCAGATACTTTCGACAAACCATCAAAATTTCATAAAAATCAGATGAGTACATTTGAAAATTTAGGTGTAAATAAATGTATGTTTGAGCGCATGTGGAACAGAAATAATTGGGCACAGAAAGCTGGAACTTATAAGGGACCAACAATGAGCTAATCATGACCTACCATACAAATTTCATTAAAATCGGACGAGTAGTTTTTAAGATATGTTGGTTCTCAAAATTGAGCAACAGAACGACAGACAGACATAGAACCAAAAATGTTCCCTGATTACTGAAACGGATTTCTGTCTTGGAATTTTTGAAATCGGAGACATAAAATATTTTCGTTCTTCAGAACGATCGCATAGCTTCCGTTACCTTCGGTAAGCTCGGAAGCAAAATTCAAAGTTTATTGATTGTACATTATTAAAAAAATTAGCGAGTTCCGTTTGGATTAACCGGATGCCCAGACTAGCAGGTTCTGGATTATCGAGACTACTGTAAATATTCGCACAACTTTAATTTAGTGTGTAACATAATAATAACGAGCATACTTTTTTGGAGGAGCTTTTTTGACTTTTTCTGGAGATTGTCCACACTCATTTATCCAATTTGACAGTTAATTGTTTAAAGAATTTCAGGGTGGCAGTTATACTACCACAAAGCCTTAAAAGGGAACAGGATTTCATAAATGTATGATCACTTCCTTATCTATCAGTTCCAAAGATAAAAATTCAAAGTTGACTGATTGTAAATTGTTATGAATTTACTGAGATCCGACTAGATTATCATATTTCCCTAAACCTCGATGTAGAGTGTTACAAATTAATAATAATAAGTATACTTTTTAGGGGGACGTTTTGCTTCCGAGCTTACTGAAGGTAACGGAAGCTATATGTTCGTTCTGAAAAACGAAAATATTAAATGTCTCCGATTTCAAAAATTCCAAGACAGAAATCCGTTTCAGACATCAGGGAACATTTTTTGGTTTCGTGTCTGTTTGACGGTCTGTCTCTCTATTTTTGCGAACCAACGTATCTTAAAAACTACACGTTTGATTTTAATGAAATTTTGATGGTGATGGTGGGCCATGATTAGCCTATTGTTGTTCCCATAATATAATAAGTTTCAATGTCCTTCGCTGCGCCCATTTGTTTCTCTTACACATGCGCACAGAAATACATTACGCCTATAGCTTCAAAAGTACTTGTCAGATTTGTATGAAACTTTTATACTTTATCGAAAGTAACCCAAAGTAGGAATTTTTTGGTAGTTATGTCTGCCACAGAGCCTCATGGAAACAGGATATCATAAATGTATAATCACTTCCTTATCTATATCAACTGCAAATCATAAGTTTTGCTATAATAATAATAATAATAATAATAATAATAATAATAATAGCCTTTATTGAATATATATATATACATAACGAGAAATTATACATAATTTGATTTATTTATTTTTTTCACTTCTTAAAAACATTATTTCAAAAAAATCTTAAATTAAAAAGTATTTGTACCTCATTTTTATTTATTTATTTTTCCTCAGATAATGTATACCCTTTAAATTAAAATTAAATAATAATAAATTTCTTCTTTTCTCTTTTTATATTTTTCTATAAAAAATAAATATTTTTCTAAGCAGCCCATCTACGGGCATAGGCCTCTCCCAATTTTGCCCACGCTTCTCTATCTCTTGCTGAACGATGCCATAACATACCGCAAAAGTTGGTGATGTCGTCTCTCCATCTTCTCGCCGGCCTGCCTCTTTTCCTGACTCCATCCCTGGGGTACCAGTCAGTGATGCGTTGAGCCCATCTCTGCTCCTCCATTCTAGCAACATGTCCTGCCCACTGCCACTTTAATTTAAGTGTTGCCTCTCTTACATCTCTCACCCCTGACTTCTTCCTTAGCTCGGTAGATCTTATTCGGTCTGAGAGTCTGACTTTTAGTAGACTCCTTTCCATAGCCCTTTGAGTAACCTCCAAGTGGTGCAAAACTTTCCCTGTTAGAGCCCAGGTTTGACTGCCATATGATAAGCATGGAATTATGCAGCTATTAAAAACTTTGGCCTTCAATGCAGGATTCATATTGCTCTTAAATATATATTTTAAAGACCAAAATTTTCTCCATGCCAAGTCAGTTCTTCTTTTAACTTCTTTCATATTGCCATCCTGGTCCAGAGATATGAGTTGGCCTAAGTATATGGTTTCTTTTACCCAAGTAAGTTCTTTGCCGCTTATTTTTAATACCCCTTCATCACCATTCGTGATTAGGCAGGTTTTTTCAAAGTTAACACTCAAACCAGCAGGCTCACTAGCTTCATTTAATTCTTGCAGCATAATTTTGATTTCTTCTAATGACTCAGCAAATACCACTAAATCGTCTGCAAATCTAAGGTTGCTCAGCCTAGCTCCGTTTATATTGACCCCTCTGCTCTCCCAGTTCAGCTTCTTAAAGACTTTCTCCAGTGCGGCGGAAAATAAATCTGGTGATAATGGGTCTCCTTGCCTTACGCCCTTCTGTATATTGAAGAAAATACCATTTCTCTCCAGTTTAACTCTGGCTCGACTGTTGTAATACCAATTTTTTAAAATGTCGATTATACAATTGTTAACCCCTTGCTCTGCTAGAGCGGCGAACAAGAAACTGTGATTCAGGGAATCGAATGCTTTAGAATAGTCTATAAAGGCCATGTAAATGACTTTCTGGTACTCTTTGCTTCTCTCTATAAGCTGCTGAATCACTTGCAAGTTATCGACTGTGCTGAAGCCTTTTCTAAATCCTGCTTGTTCCCATGATAAGCTCTCACAAATGTTACTCTTCATTCTTGCTTGCAATACTTTAGCAAACACTTTGCCTACCGATGACATCAAGCTTACAGGCCTATAATTTATAATTTCCTCTTTACTTCCTTTCTTATGAATTAAAATGATATCCGAGTCACACCACTGCCTGGGGACTTTTCTTTCGCTGCTGATTTTATTAAAGAGAGTTGTCAATTCCTCGATTAGAACTTCCCCACCTTCTTGTATCATTTCAGATGTAATACCATCAGCTCCAGGGCTTCTTTTTTTTTTTAAGCTATTAACGGCTTCCCTTACTTCCTCTTTTAATATCAATGGAAAAATATCATGATAAAGTGGTAGGCTAATCGGTGTGAGCCTCTCTGACTCCTTGTTTGTTTCATTGTAGAGATTAGAATAGAAATCTGTGGCTATTTGAAGAACATCAGTTCTGGATCTTTCCATGACTCCATTAGATGACTTAAGAGCAGGTATCCAATCTTTTCCCACACTTGTAATTTTCCTTGCTTTCTTTATTGCCACGTTATTTTTTAAGCAGTTCTCTACTATTTTATTGTGGTATTCTTCGACATCCTTTCTAATAGCTGCTTTAGTTATCTTGCAAACTTCGCTAAGCTCTATTCTTTCTGCTACACTTTTCCCACTTCTACTTCTAAGTTCTTCTCTTATTTTAATAAGTTTGTAGGTATTTTCAGTCATCTTCTGGGTTTTAAGTTTTTCTAAGACTGTACTTTCTTCTGACGATGTCAACAATATATTTTCAAGTTCATTGTACCTGACCTGTACATCTTGAAAGTATATCCTTTGCATTTGACTGATTTTACACTTGATTTTTTCCATGTAAAGCATGGAGTCAACGAGTTTCTTCGTATAACTAAATTTACGTGGTTTGTGTACTCTAGGAAAACTTAGGGAAGCTTTAACAACACGGTGGTCTGATAAGAAAGGAAATTTTCTCATTACTTCGACGTCTAGAAAAATGTCTCTTCTCTCACTTAACATAAAATCAATCTCATTTCTACAACTCGCATTAGGAGACAACCATGTCCACTTGTTTCCTCTTCTTTTCTTAAAAAATGAGTTCATGACTCTTAAGTTATTTTCTTTACTGAATGTTAGAAGTCTCGTTCCCCTGTCGTTCCTTGAGCCGAATCCGTAGGGTCCTAACACATCCTCTTCCTCACACTGCTTCGTTCCTACTTGACTGTTTATATCCCCTATTACGATGACAAAATTTTGTTTCATTTTCTTAGCTGCCAGCAAACAATCATCAAGGTCCTTGTAAAAAGTTTCTACAGCTTCTTCGTCATATTGTATTGTTGGTGCATATACCTGAATCAAAGTCAAGTATTTCTCTTTTCCAATTTTGACTCGAAGACTAGCAACTCTGTCTGAAACTGGTTTAAACTCAACTATATTCTGTGCCTCTTCATCTTTAACTAGGAAGCCCACTCCCCGCTGATCGTTCCTTTCACCGTAGTACATAAAAGTAGAGCCAGACTTCAGTTTTATTATTCTCTCTCCTTTTCTTCTGACTTCCGCTAATCCCAGGATCTGAATGCACGAATTCTTGAGTGCCTCGTCTAATTCCTCAAGTCTCCAAGAAGATGACAGGGTTCTTACATTTAGAGTACCAATATTTAATGCTTCTTTTTTCCGCTTGGGTTTTCTATTTTCCCTACTTGTTTTTGGGAGGTTTAGGTCATAATCTCCTTCGCCGACCACGCTTTCTAGGAGATTTGAGTTCTTATTAGTGATAATGTTATTCCTTATTTCAAACTTGTGACTTATCCACTCTCGCTTACTGTTTCCACGATTCACATCGGGGACGAAAAAACGCATCTAATCCTTTTCGACTTGAGTGATCCTCTGGCTTACTTTTCTTAATATCTTTTTCTTTGGTGCCCTTACTGTTCGGTGATTCACTTATGTCTCTTTTTGGTCGTCTAGATTTCTTATCGTTGATGTTACGGTCAAATTCCTTAATAATTAGTTTATCATATCGAATGATAGCGAATTTTCCGCTCTCCCTTGCTTCTACCATTTCCTTATACAAAGATTTCCTTTTTTCTCTGATATGTATAGGGTAGTCCTCATTAACGAAAATGTCAGAATTTTTCAGTTTTTTCTTATTTTTTAAAACATCTATTTTCCTTAATTGAGTAGTAAAAGTGACGAGAACTGGCCTTGCTTTATTTCCATCTGGTTTCCCCAATCTTCTCACCATATCTATCTCATTCGGTAAAATGTTTAGGTCCAGAGCTTGTGTCATAAAACCCTGTACATTATCTACAAGTTTTTCAGATTGACCGCTCTCCTTTAGCCCGTGGATGATTATATTTTTCCTTCTCACCTCCCTCTCTAAGACGCTCAATCTCTCACTATTTTCTTTTGCCAGCTTATTAGTTTCGCATAACGTCTCATTAAAACCTGTAAAGGTAAGTGTCCATCTGAGACTTTTTAGTATCAAGACTCGCTCTCGAGACAAAAGTCACTAGTGGACAGTGGACATGGGGCTGAGACTAGTCTCGGAGAGTTAGCGCTAAAGTCTCGGAGACTCGCCGTATCACAACATCACAAGTCGACAAGACTAGACGTTAGGGAGAGGAAAAAAACGGACTCGAAGGTAACCGAACCCGTGACATGTAGTTCGGCTTCTTTCGGATCTCCCCCACTCTAGCCCTATAGCCCAACGCACTTCCACTACACTTATAAACCTTAAATCTAACTACCTACTACCTAACACTAACAATTTACATAAACAATCAAACTAGTTTTGATCTCCGAGTAGAGCACGTCTCAAAGCCTTCCTTATCTCTGTCATACTCTGTTTTTTCTCCCTCGTTCTTTATTCTCCGTTGGCTTCCTCATTATAATTGTTACCCGGAATACTTTTTTAAACTCTCTGCTTGATTCTTGGTGTCGATTGATTTAAACTATACATTTTTGTATGGTATTGCTTCCGAGCTTACCGAAGGTAACGGAAGCTATGTGATCTTTCTGAAGAGCGAAAAAATTTTGTCTCCGACTTTTGCTAAATTGATACTTTAATTTATGTAAAAAAATCAGAACAATTTTGACAGATTAAAAAACGACAAACAAATTAAACAATTAAACAAATTAGACAATTAAACAAATTAGACAATAATGGCTTGTAAAAGTATAAAATCAATAAAGTGCGTAAGGATGAGAGGAAGCTATGTGCCACACCAATTGGCAGTCTATTTTTGTTTGTGCTGGGTTCTTTTTCTTACTTTTCGTTTCATTTATAGTTTTGAACCCTCTTTAAATTTTTGTTTTATTTAGTTTAACTTACTAATCTAAAAATATATATAATATTATACATATATATATATATATATATATATATATATATATATATATATACATCTACTCGAATACATATGTAAATTCATAATTAAAAAAAGATAAGTTTTTCTACAATTATAAATCTATTATACGTATAATTTATTTTTTTGGTTCTAGTTCATTTTGGTTTTTGATCATTATTTTTGACACTCAAGCAAAATTACTATTCTTTGTAAACGTTGTTAGAAAATTTCATCAGAAATGGCATATTTACAAAAACACATAAGACGTGTTCGTGTTCATGCGATTCAACAAAATAAATTCACATGTCATCATTGCAATAAAAAAAAATTATTGATAAACGAAGTCTAAACAAACACATCAAGTGTCATATAAAACAAAAAACATTGTTTCGCTTGTTCCCAATCATCCAATGGCTTTTTACTTCCGACACATCTGAACGATGATCACAATCTTAGTATTAAAAGTTTTAATAAAGCATTTAATAACTTGAGTTTTCTTATTTGGAAAAATCAGTATAAAACTGAAAATAATGTCAAGTATGTTATGAGATCTGAAAAAAATAGGAAATACTGGAAAAAAATTGTTTCTAAGTGAGGTCCATAATTCTCTCAAAGTCCTTTTAATAATCATAATTATAATAAAGAGACAATTTACAATTAAAAAGAAACAAAAAAAATCAGGTGTTGTCAAAAGCTCTTCATACCCAAATTCAATTTGATAAAATATTATATTCGCACTCATAATCATTTACTTTTTCGTATTATTTTTTTAAAGTTATTATATCACAATCAAGTCCAGGCATCTTCTTCTAATTTCAGTTATATATTGCATTTATTTAATTCAGATGTGACAATTCTTAGGTTAAAAAATGAATTTATTCCAAGGTTTTTATAATTTACAATTTGTGGGGTTCAAACGCATAATATAACATACAAATTAAATTACATAAATATAAATTAATCAATTAAAAGAAAATAATATTGTAATTTCATAATTATTACAATAATATGAAGTCATTTTTATAAATAACAATTAACACAGTAGTAGGTGGGGTAGAGTAAAAAAAATTATATATGTTAGAGGTCGACCAAGAAGTCATGAACACGGGAGAAACGGAAAGCTTAACTTCGTTTAAAATCGGAATTTCCGAGTAGTGCCGAAGTCAGTACAGTCGGGTGCTAAGACAATAACCATTCCTAGTTTGTATGACATGCCCAGTTATGTCAAATCTCACGAATAACAACAGGAAGGTTTCCAATCTGTTAGGTTTCCTGTTTTGTTTGTTTTTATACAGCACGAACAGTCACAACTGTTCTAAATCCAAATCAAACTCAGAAATAAAGAGGAAGAAAAAAAATAGATTAAGGAAAAAAGAATATCGATTTAGATTTAAAGAATATTATTATGAATAATCAATAAATAATAATATAAAGATATTATCGTATATTATTAGTGATTTCTTATCAGGTACAGTGTTGCCTGTTGCAAAAAATATAGAACTTACCAAAAATAAAATTATTAATAACAGAAGAACAACACTGTGTTTTTTGACCGTGGTCTATTATATCAAAAACTGACTGTACATGGCGACACTAGCGCACTCCTCTCATTTCCATGACTTCTTGGTCGTCCTCTAGTAGATAGATGTATAGAGCAAGTGACAGGACAGAATGATGCGATGATAGGACTCGGGTCCGAAGGTAGCCGATTAAGCTACCGCCTTACCCGATGGTAGCCGAAGAGGCGCGCCTCTTCGGCTACCATCGAGTCCGTCCATTTCCTCTCCCTAACGTCTAGTGTCGACAAGCTCTTCCCCTTTGTCTCGAGACTCAGTCTCAGAGTTCGAATCAGTTTCGAATAGCTGAGACTAGTCTCCGAGACAAACCTCACTACATCCCATCCTTTAACTACATCCCTTCCACTAAATATTATATTTATTTATTTTCTTTTTTTCCCCTCTTAATTTTAATATTGTAAAATGTCGAAAAACGTGTGGACTGATGAGACTTTTCTCCCCATTGAATTATACTAAGGAAATTAAATCCTTTGGAATATTAAGAAACGTAATTATCGAAACAGAGATAGAAAATTAAAGAATTTGTGGCAGGGGGGCAAATAGCTATAGCTATATGCAAATAGCTATATGAATCACCTAGAAATAAAATAATAATTAAGCAGGTAGAATAATATGTAATATTTGTACCTATTATTTATTTCCTGATAACGGAATTAATTCAGTGAATGATATATTTATAAATATTATTCATTTATTTTTGCTTAAATAGGTTTTATTATTTCTTTTTATAAAGGCTTTGTTAGATAATTGAAACATTTATTACTAATATATTTTTTATTATATTTTACCATACTACCATATTATTAATAGTTTAAATAACTCCTAATCATATTGTAATTGCATTTTATAATTTTAGTATCAGTATCAAAATCGTCGGAACCGTTTTCGAGACATGATTTTGTTCACGTCTTTCCAGAGTTTTCGGGAGGTAGCGCCCCCAAGTTTGGAGCTACAATTAATTTCTTGATTTCACCTCGGGGTTTGATTTTTCTAAACATGTATCCCAATTTTTGTCGAAATCGGCCCAGCAGTTTAGGGACCAGGCGTCTGCACAGACAAACGACAAAAGACAGATAGATATGTTTTAAAAACCACTTTTTTGGACTCAGGGGACCTCAAAACGTGTAAATCAATCAAAATCTCAATATCTAATTTTCGCGCCATCACAATACTTTCTCTTTATATAGAATATATCTTAATATAGAATATATCTTTATTCTCTTTATATAGAAAGTAAAAACGGGAGAAAATGTAATAAATTGGATAACAATAGGTTTTAAACACATAAAGTCATCAAATTGTTCGAAATAGGACGCGCGGAAAGTATGTGCCACACTAATTGGCAGAGCATTTTTTTATCACTTTTTTTTAACAATTTGGTAGGCTGATTATTGCCAGTATATGGCGTGCGGCGGGGATCCTCCATTGGGCGAGTCTCAGACGAATCTGCGGGATGATCTCAGGTGGACACAAACCTGAGAGTAGTCTCGGAGACTCGACTCTCCGAGACTCGACCAGGGCTGATGTTGCTCTCAAGTGGACATGGTTAGGAGAATAATCTCGAGACTAGCTCTCGAGATTTAGTCTCAGGTGGACACCTAGCTTAAGAATATCTTCTGTTTGTTTACTTAACTGTTTAAATAGATCTTCTTTAAATTTATTTAGCATATCAGTTAAAGTATTTACGTCCACAATTTTCCCTCTTCGATTATGTAGAATTATAAATATTGTATTATTCAGTTATGGCAGAAGATCAACGGGCTATTTAATTGAAATGAAAGCAAAGAAAATAAATGTCCAAGCAATGGGGACTGAACCCGGGATGTGTTGAAGTATACAGATAAGTTTTGCTATTAGTACTGTAGCGGCCCCCCCGTAAATTTAAGTTTCTTATTTCATCTTATTCGCGTTCAAAAAGTTACACTTGTTAAAGCGTTCAGACTTATCAGTGTGCTTCTTGATTTAAAAACACGAGCCACGTTTTTTGTATTCTGTTCTGTTCTCTCTCTTGTGTCGCGTCTCTTTCAATTAAAGAATTGTTCCAAAACAGTTTACATTGTTTTTTTATGCGTCTTACGCTAAAGTGGTGACCCCGACGTGATATATTAGTCGATATATTATATATTAGTCGCAGTAAGTACTGTTTTTATTTTAAATTTATTTTTTTATCGGATTATTCGAACTCGTGTTGAGTAACTTTGGGCACGATGGTGAACGAAGACGATAAGCCCGCCCAAACTCCTTTTGGCCTCGGCGGCAACGGCGAAGGTCAAGCGTCGTCGATAGCGACTCTCCGAATCCCCCAGTTCTGGAAGGCTGACCCGGAACTCTGGTTTTGCCAAGCTGCCGCAGTTTTCGGCACCAGTAAGATAACATCCAGTGAGCTCAAGTTCCAGGCAATAGTGGCTAACCTGGAATTTGACGTACTCACTCAAATCAGCGATCTGGTCAAGTCTCCTCCAGCTGACCCCTATCAGGCTATTAAGACAAGACTCATATCTATTTATGGAGAGTCGGAGACTAGGCGAATCCGTCGATTGTTAGAAGAAAGAAAGATAGGTGATGAAAAACCATCTCAATACCTACGTGAGATGCGGCGCCTTGCTGGCACAACTATATCAGAGGATATCCTTCGATCGCTGTGGCTCCGAGGACTCTCAGAGCGTCTTCAAGCTGCGTTAGCCATTACCGAACACACGGACCTAGACAAACTTTCATCAATGGCTGACCGGCTCTCGGAGATTTACGAACCAGCCATAGGTTCTGTCGACCAGCCGCGACCATCGACACCATCTGCTGTGACCTCTTCAGGAGACTCTATACTGCAAGCCATTGAACTTCTCACCGCCGAGCTTGCTTCTGTGAAGTTGCAATTAAAGTCATCCCACGACCAGTCCAGAAGCCGCTCCAGGAGCCGAGGTAAGAATTTTTCCAACAACCCTAATTTGTGCTATTACCATCAGCGATTCGGCAAGGAGGCAAAAAAGTGCAGGGCCCCTTGCTCGTGGAAAAATCGATCTGCCACTGGTAGCAAGACTCCTTCGGAAAACTAGGTCCGGCAGCTGAAGAGGCGGACTCAGCTGCCGACCTGGTTAACCGCCGGCTTCATATTATTGACCCTAAGTCTAATATTCGTTACCTTATTGATACTGGGGCAACAATATCAGCCTTGCCGGCTAAAAGATTTTACAAACAGGGTCCATCATCATTCCTTCTTTATGCTGCCAATGGTACGGTTATACCTACTTACGGAGAGGCTACCAAACACTTGGACCTCGGACTTCGCCGACCAATTATCTGGAGTTTTATACTTGCTGATGTTAACCAACCGATCATAGGTGCTGACCTCCTGTACCGTTATGGTATTATAGTCGATCTAAAGGGACAGCAATTAGTGGATCGAACCACGGGACTTACATCTAAGGGCAAGCTTGCTTCTCTACCTGCTCAATCAATATCAGCTGTACCCTTAGGGGAGTGGTGTACTGATATACTAAGCAAATTTCCATCTATACTACGACCATCATCAGCGTCTCTACGAGATCCAGTGCATGACGTGAGGCATTACATTGAAACCACCGGTCCACCAGTAACATCACACGCTCGTCGTATTGCGCCCGACAAGTATAATGCGGCTCGTGAAGAGTTCCGGCAGATGATGGCCGACGGAATCTGCCGACCTTCTAACAGTCAGTGGTCTAGCCCTCTACACATAGTTATGAAGAAAGGCGGAGGCATAAGACCATGTGGTGATTACCGTCAACTTAATGCTAGAACGCGACCCGACCGGTATGCGGTACCAAACCTCATGGACTTCAATAATAACTTACATGGTAAAAACATCTTTAGTACTATTGATTTAACTAGGGCTTACTATCAAATACCCGTAGCCCAAGAAGACATACCAAAGACGGCAGTCATAACGCCCTTTGGTTTGTTCGAGTTCACTCGAATGTGCTTTGGGTTAAGAAATGCGGCTCAAACCTTCCAAAGATTTATGGATGGCATTTTTCGTGATCTACCATATATATTCGTGTACCTCGATGACATCCTGGTTGCATCGGAGGATGATCAGCAACATCGAGACCACTTGGAGGAAGTGTTCAGACGCTTAGCTCTGCACGGGGTGACGATAAACCCGTCAAAGTGTAAGTTTGCCCAATCCTCTGTCGAGTTTCTCGGATATGCTGTAAGCGCTGAAGGTATTACGGCACTTCCTTCCAAGGTACAAGGCATCGCTTCATTCCCTCGACCTACCACCAGAGGACAACTCCGACGCTTCCTAGGTATGATCAATTTTTATCGACGGTGTTTACCAAGAGCCGCTGAGGCGCAGCAAATACTTCACTCTATTGTAGGCAATGCCAAGAAAAATGACCATACCACCATCGACTGGTCTGACGAGGCTATTAGAGCATTTGAGCAATGCAAGGGTGATGTATCGCAAGTTGCACTCTTGGCTCACCCTAATTTTGATACAGAGCTCTCTATAGCATGTGACGCTTCTGCCACTGCTATAGGAGCCGTTCTACAGCAAAAAGATGGAAATAGTTGGAGGCCCCTCGGATTTTTCTCTAAAGCACTAACACCAGCACAGCGTAACTATTCAACATATGACCGTGAGCTACTTGCTATACATCGGGCTGTCCGTCATTTCCGATCTCATGTAGAAGGCCGACACTTCATCATATTTACCGATCATAAACCGCTCATGCACGCGTTTACGCAGAAACCGGAAACCGCCACCCCTATGCGAATTCGCCTCGTTAATTTTATTAGTCAGTTTACAACTGAGATAAAGTACGTTGCCGGACTCGACAATTCAGTTGCTGATGCGCTTTCACGTGTTGAAGCAATAACTTTACCTGACATCGCAGAACGACTTGCCGAAGCTCAAGCTGATGAAAACGCTCCAATCGCTGACCTTATGTCGAACCCTCGACTTCAACTGAAGTTTATTACTCTTCCAGGCACCGACACTGAACTTTTATGTGAAGTTTCAACTAATAAGGCTAGGCCGTACGTACCGGCTGGGCTTAGACGTGAAGTTTTCGACTTACTGCATAACCTGAGTCATCCTGGTGTTCGAGGCTCTCGTCGCCTTGTCTCTAATAGATACTTCTGGCCAGGAATGAATACTGATGTTGCTCAGTGGGCTCGTAGTTGTATTTCTTGTCAACAGGCAAAGATACACAGACACACCATTTCACCATCTTCAACTTTTGCCCCCACCGGTCGATTCGAACACATCCATCTCGACATTGTCGGACCCTTACCCCCATCACATGGTAAGAGATATCTTTTAACTATGATAGATAGGTATACCAGATGGCCAGAGGTCTACCCGCTAGAAGACATAACAGCCGAAGCTGTAGCATCTGGTTTTTATAATACATGGGTTAGCAGGTTTGGTGTACCCTGTACTGTAACCACTGACCAGGGCCGACAGTTTGAAAGCCATCTGTTTAGACAGCTAGAACAGCATCTTGGCATACGACATGCTCGAACGACTGCTTACCACCCACAGTCTAACGGCTGTGTGGAGCGGTGGCATCGCTCACTGAAGGCAGCGCTAATGGCTCATTTATCATCCTCCTCCTGGACCGAGCAACTGCCGACTGTTATTCTTGGTTTAAGATCTGCCCTGAGAGATGATAATGCTACCAGTGCAGCAGAGATGGTTTATGGTCAACCACTCCGTCTGCCTGGTGAACTGCTCGAACCATCTAGTCGCTCCCTTGATCCCGAACCGTTTCTTCAATCTCTTAGGAGCAAAATTCAAAGTCTCAGACCAGCTGAGCACCGATCTAGCAACTCTACACCATTTGTGCCAACAGCTATGAGGACTTGCTCTCATGTGTTTCTCAGAGATGATACCGCTAGTAAGCCGCTCACTCCACCATACACAGGACCTCACCAAGTCATCGAGCGGGGAAACAAAACATTTACAATCCAGCTTCCATCAGGCAGTAAGACTGTCTCCATTGATCGACTCAAACCGGCTTTTATCTTGGTCGACTCATCTGGTGGCTCATCAACGTCCTCCAGATCAACTCAGATCCAGCCAACAAGTAGTGATAAGGTCCCTTCTACCTCTAATGACTCTGACGCAGACTTGCACCCAGCGACTCCTGTCGCTACACCAGTTCCTCTAACTGGTCAGTTAACTCGACATGGCCGTAAGGTCAGATTGCCGGTGCGATTCTGCGACAGCGTCATTGGGGGGAGTGATGTAGCGGCCCCCCCGTAAATTTAAGTTTCTTATTTCATCTTATTCGCGTTCAAAAAGTTACACTTGTTAAAGCGTTCAGACTTATCAGTGTGCTTCTTGATTTAAAAACACGAGCCACGTTTTTTGTATTCTGTTCTGTTCTCTCTCTTGTGTCGCGTCTCTTTCAATTAAAGAATTGTTCCAAAACAGTTTACATTGTTTTTTTATGCGTCTTACGCTAAAGTACGATAAAAAAAACTTCCGGACAATACATACAAAATTAAGTCCCGTTTTACTCGTTGCCTGGTGTCGTTCCACCAGTCGTAGTTTTCCTGCATGGAGGAATAGCGTCGCAAAATATAGTGTCTTTCTACGAGATTTGCCAACATTTAAAAATGTCTGAACTGCTGTGCGTCTTCGATTTCTAGATCATTTACTAGAGTGTGCAAATCCCAGCCCAACTTCTCCTTTTTTTTAAAATAAAAAGTCGTTAGGCAAGCATCAATACGTAAAATCAATACTGACGGGGATCCTCCATTGGGCGAGTCTCAGACGAATCTGTGGGACCTAGCTGGACACCTAGCTTAAGAATATCTTCTGTTTGTTTACTTAACTGTTTAAATAGATCTTCTTTAAATCCTTTGGAATATTACACACCTAGCTGGACACCTAGCTTAAGAATATCTTCTGTTTGTTTACTTAACTGTTTAAATAGATCTTCTTTAAATCCTTTGGAATATTAAGAAACGTAATTATCGAAACAGAGATAGAAAATTAAAGAATTTGTGGCAGGGGGGATATGTATTGCAAATAGCTATATGAATCACCTAGAAATAAAATAATAATTAAGCAGGTAGAATAATATATAATATTTTTACCTATTATTTATTTCCTGATAACGGAATTAATTCAGCGAATGATATATTTATAAATATTATTCATTTATTTTTGCTTAAATAGGTTTTATTATTTCTTTTTATAGGCTTTGTTAGATAATTGAAACATTTATTACTAATATATTTTTTTATTATATTTTACCATACTACCACATTTTTACCATATTATTAATAGTTTAAATAACTCCTAATAATATTGTAATTGCATTTTAGAATTTTATTATCAAAATAGTCGGAACTGTTTTCGAGAAATGATTTTGTTACAGGGCTGCCGACAGGGGGGACATTTGCCCAGGGGCCCGGGAGAAGCCCTGGTTTTTTTTGCAACCAAAACGGCAAGAAGGATATTGTGATCAGTGGCGTAACTATGGGCCCGAATTACGGGCGCCCGCCCGTAATTCGGTGCCCCCGGTGCCCACAAACCCAAAAAATACATGAAACACTGTCTTTGTACGAATGTCGCTGGGGGACCCTTTAGAGCATAATAAAATCTAATTTGGAATTATACTTTTATACCATTGTCAGGGGCCCCAATCAGTTCTGAACGCAAATGTTTTTTCTCATCAAATTTTTTTTGGCGGAGAGCCACCTATCCCTATGCTCTAGCTACGTCACTGATTGTGATAAACTTAAAATTATTCCTAATTTTTCATGAGAGCGGAAGTTTGAATTCTTGTGTTTCATTTAGTTACTTGGATTTTTGTGATGTTTTCATCATATATCAATATGATGAAAATATATGGATTTTTGTGATATATTCAATATGGTCTATGTTAATTTACAGACAAATCATATTAACAAACTGATATTAATAATTCTTACATTTTCACTTATAATGCAATTTTTGTAAAAAAAGGTGTTACTTAACTATTTTGATTTGTTTACTCTTAATCTCACTATTTTAGCTAACAATTTATATTTTGTTTATATTATGTATTTTAAGTGTAAAAGAAGGTATTTTTATGAAACTTACCAGCTACAAAACAACTCAATTATTTGGTTTTTTTTTAGCCCATCTTAGTTAAACTTTTTACTCTTAAATTTTAAAAATTCTCCGAGGGAGGACCTGGACCCCCCCCCCCCCCCTGTTATTTGTTCAAAGGGGCCCAGAAGCAAACTTGCCCTGGGGCCCATAATTCCACTCAGCGGCCCTGCATACCTACGTAGGTGTGTAGGTACTTACCATATTTTCTCCGCCCTGACCTAAAGCCAAGATCAGGCATAAAACAGCTGAGACGGGCTTAAGGACGGACCTAGCCTGAAGAAATGTGACAAACGTTCTAGACTGGGCCCAAGAAGAAAAGGTGGGGGGATAATAAAAAAAATTAGCAAAACAACAACTTGTATGTATTTTTTTCAAGGGAAATTTTTTTTATAAGGAAAAATCGATTTTTTTGTTTCTTATTTTTCAATTTTCTTAAAAAAGTAAGGTCAGCAGAGTTTTTTTTTTACTTTAGATTCGTGTGTTGTCCATGGTTTCAAGATAATTAAACGCTCAATATATATATATTTTTTTTTAAGACATTTTTTTGGGTGAAAAATTGGGTCAAAAAACCCCAAAAATATAATTTTTCTGAACTTTAGGCGCATTTTCCGGGAAAACTGTACGTACAGGAGAAATTTTGACTTCAGATTCGGATTCAGCACTCAAAAATATTTTGGAAGAGGACATTTTCAATGCGTTTACACCACACCGATTTCTTACCCCAATCTCTGACCCAATCTTCCTTTTTAATTCACTTTTCTCTACCAGCCATGAAAGACTCTCAGCAATTGCTATTAACTTTATTGTTTTGCTCTAAAATTCAAGCGTGCTTCAATCTCACGATGGTGAAGACATTGGCTTTTAATGCGAAATAAGTTTTCTCACGTAAAATTACTGTGGGAACTAAGGAATGAACCTCAGGACTGGCAAAATTACTTACAAAAGGATATGGAAACGTATAATAAATTTTATCTACGATTGATACGAAATATAAACATTATATCTCTGTTTAGATGCGTAGAAAGTGATTATTTACGTACTTGTATTCATTGCGCATGCGCGTCTCATAGTTCTGAAGAATTCCTCTTCTTTACCACGCTAGCGTGGTGTAGAAGAGGAATTCTTCAGCTTTACGCAAGATTAGCGAGTTTGTTTACATTAAACAAAACTAATTTGCTGTTCTTTTATTAAAGTAACTGTTTATATCGAGTTTTTAGTGAAAAACAATGAGTGAATCAAGTGACTTTGACGAAAAATGTGGAGAATAATACTCCTCCAGAAATAATTAATTCGGCAAAAAATACAACTCAAAAATTAATGCCATCTTTATCAAGAGAGAGATACGAACTTACATACAGCCAGTTTATTTTTTCTATATTTATTATTTAAATCTAACAATCGTAGATAAAGTACAGTACGCAACTCTTGCGAAAACGGCATTTTGCAAGGCTCGTGTGGTTTTACTACCCTCGCTGTCGCTCGGGTGCAAACTCCACACTCGCATGCAAAATGCTACTTTCCGCACTCAACGCGTAATGTACTATAAAACGTATAATAGTTTAAACAAAAAAGAATTGTAAATAAATAAATAATATTATTCAACTGAATGAGATATACGTAGTGGAAGGAAGGTAGAGATCGGGGTTGGCCCGAGGGTAGTACAACCTGCCTTTACACGCACCTACTTGTCGCACCGATCTCACAGATTGAATAAGTTTTGCTTCGATCATACAACCCAACCCCAACCCTGACATCGTTATACAATTTCCATTCACACCTTACCATATATCGGTTCAATTTATCGTTCCTTCCAGATTGCACCAACAAATCGCAAGGTGTAATGCCGGCTTTAATAACAAGAGACTCAACTGGGTCACAAGCGTAAAAACAATCTTTAACCCTAGAAAGCTAACCTGGAGTCAGAATGACTCCCATTTTTTTTTCAACTACGAATGCACGGTGTCTGTAAAACACAGAACTTCACATCTCAGCTATGCTATCTCCCACCCTTGAATGACCCTTCTACACTTCTATCAGTTTCACATTCAGATTCTAATGAGGACATATCGTTTGTTTTTCTGCAGTCACGGAGTCATTTTGACTCCTGTTTAGTCTTACACGTAAATATTTTGTACGTAATTTTGACGCAGAATAGTATTTTTTAGAATAGTATGACGTGTTATTGTTTATTTTGGTATTTTAAATCTTATAAATTAAATATTATATAACTTTTAATTCAATAATTATTTCAAATTAAAGGTAATATAATTGTAATTTATTCATTTATAAGTATAAATTGTTATATTTTTTTTGTCGTTATATGTCTAAATTATATAAAGTTAATAGAATATGAATATAGTCAAATAATGGAGAACAAATGCAATGATCTAAACGACATTTATCTCTTGATGAAGGAAATGACCGATTCAGATACCGATAATGAAAAAGAGCATATTCGACAATAATGGTGACGGTTGTGATTTAGACCCTGATTTGAAAATAGAAAATGCCTTTTTTGGTCCCATCAGCGATGATGAGGAAAATGATAAATTAATTGAAACAATTTACGAAATAGAAAAACCAAAGGAAAGGAAAGAAAAAAGTTACATAAAGAAAGTAAATAAAACCACTCCGGTATAGATAACAATACCGGATATGTAATAGTAGTCCAGATTGAAAAACCAGAATTAAAAGGAAAAAAAAAAAATTTTTTATGGGAAACAAAGCACCCAAGTGTCCCTTCAACTAGCATTAAAACGTGTTAAAAAAATATTGTACATATTAGGCCTTTATATTTTAATAAAACTGGGTATAATAGATTTGGGAGTCAATATGACTCAAGGTTAGTCTTAAGAGGTTAAAAAATATGGTTAGCGTTCTAGGGTTAACAGTGTAGGCCTTTCTGAAGTTTGTGAGTCGCAAGATCTACACTTAACATCAAGAATGTGCAACAACATAATCAAAAGTTATGAAGTAGAGTTAAGAGACAGTGGCAGAGAACTTGCAAAAAACAGAAAACTCAATCTGTATTTCACACACCTACAAATAACCGAAGGCTCTCAACATTATTTAACTTCTGAATCGCCTATCAATTATATATATGTATTTTCAATGTATTATAATTTACATCTATTATATGAATTTTCAAGTGTACAATAGCTCAACTCCGCACATATGGGCAAGTGTACACCAGATTTATTTTTAACAGATTCCTTTACAAAATAGATCCATCCGCACTCTGCAACATTTGTAACTTAAAAATTAAAGAGGATCTACACCATATAATATTTGTCTGCCCCATATACCAGCACTACAGGAAATTGCATCTTGAATTCTTACCTTTATTAAATCTACCCAGGAACAATATATCACTAGGTGTGCAATGCAGTTGTCTGCTTGCAATATTGAGCTGAGCGTGCATTTTAATCTTAACCAATAAACAAACCAACAACTAAAATTGGATCAAAATAGTAAAATCACTATTTTTAATTAAAAAGCATTTTTTCCTGTTTTTCTATTTTACCCCCTCTTAAATGAAAATATCACAAAAGTGAACATAACAACAATAACTGTAGGTACTTGTAAAGAGCTTTCCAACGACAAGCATCATAAAGGGCATATACTATTTCCACTTTTGTATCCCGTACCCCTGTGTACAAATTTGGACCATTTCAGATATTTACCTTCCTGTGGTTGGTCACTATGACCGTGCCGAATTTCGTGCGAATCGGTTCAGCCGTTCAGGAGGAAACTTTTGAACCCCGTACCCCTGTGTACCAAAATGGACCATTTCAGATATATACCTTCCTGTGGTTGGTCACCATCACCATGACCGTACCGAATTTTGTACAGATCGCCTCAGCTGTTCAGGAGGAGTATGCGTCAGAAAAAATGCAAAGTGTAGTATAAGAGCTTCGCTTCGCTCAGCTCAATAAAATGTAAGATACAGTTTGCAGGCAAGCTACTCTAGCTAAAAAGTCTCACCTAGTTGAAACTGGCCTAGACCGATTGCTAGAGCAAGCTGATAAGTGTCTGTCTACATGAATAAATCAGACACTGCAAGCGGAATTAGGTAGAGCAAAGTGGGGATAATCTAGCACCCACTCTAGGTGGTGTATCCACTATTTAGACACCTTCTACAGCAACAAAAGTTTCCCCGTGTGTGTGAGTTGTATCAAAACAACTTAAGTAATTATAAAATATTAAAAAATAGTCAGTTTAAATGTAGTAATTAAATTAAAAAGATAAAAAATTTAAATTCAGTAAGTAAATTAAAAAGATAGTAGATATAAACTAAACTTCATTTAATTGAGCCAGTATCTGGCTTTTCATGACTTACCCCGCACTATGAACTCTTTTAGTTGAGTTACGTTTCCACCTCTTTCAGCACTGAAGATGGCCTTATAGAGGCCGAAATTTCCTTTCATTTTTAATTAAATATTTTACATGGAGAGACTTTTGATTTCTACTTTTAATGATGACCTCCACTCACGCTCCATATCCTATCTTAAACTTTATTTGTTTATAAGCTGTGTTACGAACCTTGATTCTGTTATATTAATCGGAGACTTTTTTCTTCATAAAAGTAGTCAATGGTGTTTTATTTTGTCTAAAAATGTGAAATAAGAGGAAATAAAAGATAATAAAAATCCATACTCTATAGAATTGTATTAAAATGAATAACATAAAACAATTATAAATATATATTTTAAAAACTTAATCACAATTAAAGAGGATATGTGATCACACTATGACTCACTAATAACAAATCAAAACAACTTATTTCAGCTGACAACTAGAGTTGCTTGCTCAACTATTTTGTCTAGTTAGAGTAACTTCTTGATTCTTGATAGCTAAGAAAAAAAAATTATGATAATGTTTGGACATTTGAATGATTAATTCAGCTAATCTAGGAGGGAGTAACTATTAAACACCTAATAATTAAATGGTTTAGATATGGTTTTTTTTTCCGGGGGGACTTTAAACACAAAGTTCGAAGCAGTAAGACCTCACATACCAGGTTTAGTAATCCTTCCTAGGATAGTTCCTTATAGTACTCTTCCCACTAAGCAGGCTGACAGACCCACAGAAAGTTAGTACCTTGCTTAGAGAAAGCAACCTAAGGGTACGAACACAGTGGAGCCTAGCTGGTCGCTTACAAGCCGGAAAAATTGAGCCATGCTTCTTTATGGGGACCAACACAGTGGAGCCTGGCAGGTTACCTTGTTGGGTGCAGCAAGCTAAAAGAATTCCTACCTCGATTGTTACATAGCTCTATGATAGTAGATTGGTCTCGAGTGTGGGCGCAGAACCTAAAAACAAGCTGCAATGTGTGTATGGCCCGCTACATGCTAGGTAACCAGCTAGGTAACATGCGACCTGCCCTGCTACCAACCAGGTTCCACTGTGTACGGATGTGTAGAAAAAGTGTTAAAGCGCCCACATTCGAGGCCAATCTACTTCCCATAGAGCTATGTAACAATCGAGGTAGGAATTCTTCAAGCTTGCTGCTATGCTTACTGCACCCAACCAGGTAACCTGCCAGGCTCCACTGTGTTCATGCCCGTAAAGAAGCACGGGTCAATTTTTCCAGCCTGTAAGCGAGTAAGAGACAAGTATGCGAGTAGGCTCCACTGTGAATCTACCAAGTAACCAGCTAGGTAACATGCAACCTGCCCTGCTATCAACCAGGCTCCACTGAATTCGTACCCTTAGTTCTTAAGTATAGAAAAGCTAAGCCAAAGATTTCCCACATCAGATGAGTTAATAAGGTACAGCTGCTGAAAAGGGCTGAAAGCCCATTGTGCAGGCAGCATGAGGAAGAGATTGAAACCCCTTCTCACCTTATTAGCAGCTGCCCTGCATAACCTCATCTGAGGTGGCAAATCTTTGCCTTAGCCATTCTATACTTAAGAACTAAGGTTGCATTCTCTAGAAAAGTACTCACTTTCAGTAATGATAATTCAGATAACAGTGTTTAGTATGACTGCCTGTCAAAGGAAGGGAGGTATTTTTTTGAGGGAAAGCAGTGATCTGGTGTGATATTGATACTGACCCTTGATAATCATTTTAGATTGTCGCACACCTAATGCACTATTCCAAATTCTATTCCAAGATCTAAATCTATGGAATTTTTCACTCCACATTGTGACACGCTAACAACAGGATCTGGGTGTAATTGGGGTCTAATTGGAACCCTCTTCCTGTACAGCAATCTCATAATACCACAATGGCCATACTATTAGTTACCTTGTTAACACATTCATGGCGGACAAACAATTGCTTGGCACAGCACAGTTTCTAGGGAATACCACAAAAAATTTAAATAAGAAAAAAAAGTTAGGAGAGAGTGGAACAAATGTATAGAATCAGAGAGATGCGTCTGAACCGTGTGAATGGGTATTAAAAAAATAGATAGAAAAGTAGTAGGGAGAGTTCCAGGACCAAATAATCTGATCAGCACGAAGTCATGGTACATGGTCAGCCATGAATGTGTTAGTTGTCCAATTTTGTTGGAGATATCTATTGAACTTGCCAACTAGCTTAGGTGTAGAGGAGGAGATTCCCTAACCTTGGACATGGCTGATAAAAATGATATGATTACTAGTGAAGGTGGGAAGGCTGCTAAGGTAGTGTAGCCAGGCTCCCTTCTGATAAGTAGCATCTAATAAAAAAAATGCTCCTCTTCCTAGAATTGTGCTGAGGGCAATGGTCTAAGCTAAGGGAGTCTCTCTAATACCTTGGTGCAACCAGCGCTTTAATAGCTCCCTATGACTATCAGAGTAGGTACTAATTTGTCAGGATAATTTGAAAACAGACAAGAATTAAGTTTGAATCTACCTGAAGTACAGTGGCAATATTCTAGGTTTACACTTAGCTCATAGTGTGGTTTGCCACTGAAAACCTCAGCCCCAAGTAATTCGGAATCTATCGGTGAAGCACATATATTATACATATTCGATGGTGTTGCGCCAAAAGGGCCAATCTGCATTTTGAATTTGAATTCTAAAACTTGAAAAGCTATAATGACAAATTATTAATATTTGAATGCCTTATTTATATTTTTATTAATTTAAAATATATTTGGCTACCTAATTAATAAGTCAAAATAACCAAATTTATTTTATTAATTTTAAATAAAAAATTGATATTAGTTGCAGATTGGCCCTTGTGGATTTATTCAGATTGGCCCTTTTGGCGCAACACCTCGAATATCTTTACTTTCTGTAAAGATTCTTTGCCTGAAGTACAGTGGTATTGACATTCTTATAACTAGACTAAACAGTTGAGCTAACAATTAGAGAGTAGTACAATAGAATAGATAGCAAAATTCTCAACAAAATAGAAATCTTAAGCTATCACACATTGGAGAAAAACACAGTAGAGAATCTTAACTTGACAGAATAGATGAACTAGCAACTAGAACAAGTACGCACACAACTGATGTTTCTGTCAGCTTTACAATAAAACAAAACAACATAACATACAAATAAAATAAACATTTTAATATATTTTTATAAAAAAAATGTCTAAAATAGGAACATGGTTTTTTTCTAATTAAATCAAATTACTTATTAGATAAATCAACGGCAATTAAGTACTCAAAGCATCGAAAAGGGGAAACAAATCAAGAGTAAAAGTGCTGAATATATATAATTTTTTTTTTTTTTTTTTTTTTTCAGCAAAAATAGCTAATATTAGTTAAGAAGCAATAATAAGAAAGAGTGGTGTTCATAATAATACTGAAACAGTCACTTTATAAAAATATTTATTTAAGATTTAAAATCATCAGAATTTTAATAATTTGAATTTATTAGTTTCTATAAGACCGAAATTGTAGGGAAATTTAAAAAAAAAATATATATTAGTAATAAAGAGAGATATCTCCAATAAAGAAACTAAATTGTAAAAAGCCGGCATTTAACCACTAGTAGGTAATTTAAAAAAAAATAAATAAATTAATACATTTTTTAAATTCACAATTCCAAATTTCACCTTAAAACGGATTTAATGATTAAATTTAGTTTCGTAGAAAAACTCAAACTGTTCCTAAAGCACTTACATTCCAAAATGTTTTTATCATATAAAAGATTAATTTTATTTAATTTGTAGAAAAATGAAGAATTGCCAAAAAAAGAGGCTTATACCCACTTATGAATACCCTTCAGTCCGGTTAAATTTAAATTCAAAAATATCTTTGTTAAATGCATCCCAAGTAAGGTGGGCGAACGTGGTTTGGTAAGTGTTAATAATTAGCTAATTGCCGGCACATGTTTATAACTAGGACTGACATTTAATTTTAACACTAATTTTTGAATGTGAATGAATATTTGCTATGTTTATGAAGGGGGAAAAATATCCCTACAATTTCAAAACAGAAAAATGTAATTAAAAGAAATTTGCAGTGTAAAAAACAAAGTTAATAATAAATAAAATTAGTTATTGGCTTGTAGTTAACACTTTCTACTCAAGTGGCCGTTTCAACAGAGATTTTTTTTTTATGGAACTTAAGGTCATCATACGATAAGTAAAAACTTTGGTGGTTGCTAGCACATGAGTCTTCAGGGGCTGTTGAGGTCATGATAATTCAGAGCAATAATAAACTAATCAACTGATTTTGCTTCCAAAAGTAGAATTATTATGTTGCAACATGTCACATAATGAATACAAAGAAACTTATCTCTATACGTAAATGTTTAGACAGAGAGAGATAGCTTCTTCGTATTCATTAACATGACCTCCAGCAACACCCTAATTCCTGAAGAATGTCACATTATGTTGCAACAAGTCACATTGTCTCAGATCCTATTAACACTTGAATATCCTCAGTCACAGTTGATAATCGACGCCAATAATTCAATCATTTCTATAATAAGATAAATAATTTCAACAATTTTAAAATTAATTTTAACAAATTTCAAACATCTTAACAAAATACATTTTTATTTAGCAAAAACAATTAAAAAATGTTTTAGGATAAATATTTAAGAATTTAATATATATTATATTATATGTACCTATTGATTTAATGAATGGTTTAAATATGATATAATTTGATGAATGAAAGTCAAAGACTCAAAAATTAAATAATCAAATGAATATAATAGACCAATGAAATATATAACAAGACAAATTAATGGTTCCAATAATCATATGAAGCCTGAATTAATTATCGTTAAATAACTTTTACAAGATTACATAATAAGAGTTTTAAACTTTGTACAGGAGTTGTACTTAAAAAAAAGAAAATTTAAATGTTAAATGATCAAGTAACAATTTTGGGGCGTAAAAAAATCTCAGTCACCACAATGCCCACAATAAGTAAATATTATTCGTTTTTATGTGGGTCGATCAAGGGTAGTAAATAAGTATTTCAACTAAGGTGAAATAGTTCTTAAAATTGGCTATATTTCGCCCCACTCCGGGGCATATTCATGCCTAAAAATATGCCCCGGAGTGGGGCGAAATATAGCCAATTTTAAGAACTATTTCACCTTAGTTGAAATACTTATTTACTACCCTTGATCGACCCACATAAAAACGAAGATTAGAAGAAGGGACAAACCTAATTACTATAGTAAATATTATTATTTTTATTATAATTTTGTAAGTGGTCTTTGCGCCTATGTCTTGGCTTATGTGAGTTTTTACCAATATTTTAATGGGGAGACAAGACAGTGTCTTTATTCCATCAACTTGATTTTCAAACTATAATGTAAAAACTGTTGAAGAAATACTTAAATAGTGGGTACTTCTTTAGATTGTTACTCCCCTGTTTTTTTTTTTTTTTTTTTTTGTTTTTTTTTTTAAATATAAATGACTTTGTTTAGTCCAATGTACTTTGGGACAAAGGAATATCACACTTCTGTATTTATAAGGGGAGTAACAGTTTAAAGAAGAACATTCCGTACACCTTCTTTAGATTGTTACTCCCCTCTGCTTCATTTTTATAAGGGGAGTAACAATCTAAAGAAGTGCCGAACTATTAAGAAAAAGGGTTGTTTACTCCAATGTACTTTGGGACAAAGGAATATCACACTTCTGTATTTATAAGGGGAGTAACAGTTTAAAGAAGAACATTCCGTACACCTTCTTTAGATTGTTACTCCCCTCTGCTTTATTTTTATAAGGGGAGTAACAATTTAAAGAAGTTCCGAATAGTGTACGTAATCAAGAATTAAAAGACTGATGCACGAGTTAGAGGAAAGGCTGTGACATTTCTGCCTATGTGTCATTGTTACCTCTATCTCGGACATAGCTCCTATTACCAAAAACAAAATAATAAAAATTTTCTTCACCGGCAACACTGTTTACTCCCGCTAGGCTTCAAATTATTAAAAATAAAATGTAAAAAATGCACAAACCAGTTTTTTTTTTTTAGACGAATTGACGATATATATTCATAAGAGAAAATATCCTAACAATATTCTTATAAATATATAAATACGTAAGCCTGAAATCACACACAGAGATTAAAAATATTTGAATTATTTTTTAAAAACTTTTGATATAAATATATAATGTTTAGGCCCCTGGAATGAAATTCATAAAATGGCAGGAATAAGGAATCTACAAAACAGTAAACAAGAAATTAAAAAAAAAAAAAAAAAAATTTAGAAGTGTATATAGAATGCCTTACTGAGCATACGAAAGCCAGAATAATGTCAAACTATATTCTTCTAAATTTTAAAATAATAAGAAAAATAACTTTATAGTTAACTACATAGTTAACTGTTTATAGTGTTCACAATAAAAAATAAAATAAAACTTCACAATAAAAACAAATAAAATTTTATAAATTAAAAAAACCTTGATTTTGATTGAAAATCAAGAGATTTTATCAAATTAAATTTGGTGTACTTTTAACGAAAGAATAATCTTGTATTGGAAGAAAAAGTTATTATGTCAACTTCTATCTTTCGAGGAATTATTAATTAATTAATTTTTTAAATGCTCTGACTCAACTCAAATAATATTTCATTTTAATAGAATTCATTGAGTATTAAGTAGGAATTGACTAATTAAGTAACATTTTACTTAAATTACACTTAAGTGACTTTTCAGTCCTTGACGTCGTATATTATTTTTAAGTTAATCTTAAAGTTTATTAAGTACATGAGGGCAAGTTCCCAAATTTATTCTCATAATGCAGATCTTGCAGTGGAAACCAAATTTCAAAGGTCCCAACGCTGCAACCAAAGAATTCACATAATTGAAAAAGGATTCTGAAATTTTGAGGATACTGAAATGTCCAATTTATATGAGAATGACCCACATAATTCTTCATATAATTGTTTCTAAAAAAACCAACATTCTTTTAAATCCTAAGTGGATTGAATTTTGCGGAATCCCTTTCTAGTAGATGCTAACACCCTGAGGAAAAGGACACCCTATTATTTTTATTTCTTGAAGTTGTTTTGGAGTAAGGCAAGGAGACATTCTTTCAACAAACCATTTATTATAATTCTGATACAATTTATAGCTTAAAGGTAGAAGGAAAAGTCTTTCCATAGAGTGGGTGTATAGATCGAGAGTCACAAGGATACACCACCTAGAGCGGGTGCTAGATGGGCCTCTATAAGGCCCACTCATAAGTGACAAAAAATATGAAAACATAAATTAAACAAAAGAGGTCATATGGGTGGGGCAAGTCATATAAAGCTATACGCTGGCACATGTGTATTGTGCCAGCATCTAGCTTTACATGACTTACCCCAACCATATGACCTTTTTTGTTTAATTCATCTTTTTCAGCACTGATGATGGCCTTATAGAGACCAAAAGCTGCTTTGATTAATAAACACATCATTTTACGTGGAGAGACTTTTTCCTTCTACCTTTAATGATGACCTCCACTAATACTTCATATCCTAATAAATATTTTCTTCTTGAACAAGTACAGATTCAGGGACACAATTCCATTCTTTCGTTAAAAGCACTGATGTCAGTAGACCAAATTAAAGAACACGGATGGACAATATAAAGTGTATCTAATAACTAGGGTAATAAATCACAATCCACAAATACCAACTAGAATTAGACTATGATAAAACACACAAATATAATAATATATAGCTCTTCATTCAATTTTTTTATTTTTTTAATAAAATTTAATTACTAGATAAATATTAATAACTAGTACGACTACATTAGACTACACCCATTAATAATGAATTTAATTAATATGGGGAATCTTTGAGCTGGGAAAATTAAATAATAAAATTAAGCACCCAAGAGACAACACACAACTTTATGAGTACAAAAAAAATGCTTTTTTTAAATCAAATATTCAAGCCCTACACATTCCAAAAAAAAAAAAATAAAAATAAAAATAAATAAATTAAATGCAATTTTTTTAAAGTTAATTAACTGTGTTAAAAGTAAAAGTTTTATTAATTTTCAACCTGTTTTGTGATTGACAAGTTAACTAATCATAATGACTGTATAATTTGTTATGCAAAATTGTGCCCTCAGTGTGGATGACTACATATCTTGTCATGTTATTTATTGTGAGTGTCAGGGACATTTCTATATACTAGTAGCAATCGCTGGAAATTATTTATGGAATTACTGAGTTCATCATGTAACCACTAGATGAGACATCTATGATTTGATGTATACTAGATGGATTTCTAGTAAAACTGATGATGAAGAAGTTAGTAATACCATAAGGAATCACCAGAGATTGCTTGCCTGAAACTCTCAATAAATAACAGTACAAGATATATGTAGTCATCCACACTGAAGACACTTCTTTTTGAACTTTTTAGAACGAAGTTTCTTATGGCACGTTCTGGAGCCCGGGAGTGAATAAAAAAAAAACGATAAAAATCACCATAACGTAAAAACCGTTACGAAATCTACCGATGACGATAACTTGAGTAAAAGATCACCGAGTTAGTTGAAATTTGGTACACATGTTCATTTTACCAATGCCCAGGCTGAGTTCGTTGGAAAACGTTATTCGCCCAAGCGTTCACTCACAATGCTCGCGTAAATGTAAGCTTCAAAAAGACGGGAAAAAATGTTATTATGGAAGCCTGTTACTTGACTTGTTTATTTTTCTTATATGTCAAAATGTCACTTGGTTTTGTAAATATCGAAAATATAATCACGGTCTTGTTAAAAGTAAAATTGATCTGTGCTGACGCTTATTTCAATATATTAGGTATATTATTATAATACTGTGTATTTAATCCAAGAAAAAATGTAACTTCATCTATTTAATGATACAAACAACTTTTTTTTATATTTTTTTTTAGTAAAACGAACACCGACACTGTTATGAAGTGATAAAGATCGCTAAATTTATTAAAGTGGACCCAAACGTTTAAAATAAAGAAAACAATGTTTTTACCGATACCTTCCGTTCTAATGAATAACAATTTTAATAAAACTTCTTACACATTGCCTAAAGTACAATTGAAACAGGTATGTACAATTTCAACCGGATTCAAGCAGAAGCTTTAGAGTAGGGAAGATATATATTTTATAATATTTTAAATTAATAGGCCGGGTAGGTAGAAAACAGACCTATTTCAATCCAACATTCTTTAACTAACATGCTCTTTAACTATAAACTCATCATGATCAACTTTTTTCTGATACTCAATATATATTTATAGTAAGACACTTGCTTTAATGATACAAATAATGATTTTTCTTTTAATTTTTCCTTAACTTTTGCTAGGTACAAACAGTTTGTTACTTTTAATTTTGTCTCTTTTCTAACTCCGCCATGTATAAGTAGTTAGCAATGTATACGTACTTAGAAGTGTGATTTAATAATTTATATTTAATGAAAAATGTAAGGAACTTCGTTCTTACCGGGTGTCCCGCGACGCCACACGTATTTTTAATTATCTGGTCATTCAGGCCAAATTAGAGAAGGAGTGGAGCAGGTGTAATACAGTGCCACAACTGGGGATATTTAGGTATGGCAAAGTTTCTGCACCCAGCAGAATTCTCACTCACCCGCAGCCAATAGTACTGTTCCACTCTCACTTACCCAAAGTTAGTAGGTAATACTGTTGCACTTACATTTACCCCAACTAGCCAGCAGTAGTGCTCTTCCCTCACTCATCCACAGCTAGTAGAACTGTTCCACTCTCATTCACCCGCAGCCAATAGTACTGTTCCACTCACATTCACCCGCAGCCAATAGTACTGTTCCACTCACATTCACCCGCAGCCAATAGTACTGTTCCACTCTCACTTACCCAAAGTTAGTAGGTAATACTGTTGCACTTACATTTACCCTAACTAGCCAGCAGTAGTGCTCTTCCCTCACTCATCCACAGCTAGTAGAACTGTTCCACTCTCATTCACCCGCAGCCAATAGTACTGTTCCACTCACATTCACCCGCAGCCAATAGTACTGTTCCACTCTCATTCACCCGCAGCCAATAGTACTGTTCCACTCACATTCACCCGCAGCCAATAGTACTGTTCCACTCACATTCACCCGCAGCCAATAGTACTGTTCCACTCTCATTCACCCGCAGCCAATAGTACTGTTCCACTCAAATTTACCCCTAGCCAGCAGTACTGTTCCACACTCACTCGCCTGCAGCAAAAGGGTTAATAGTTTCTTCATGTAGACTCGGGAATCAATCCCTAGACTCCATATTGAAAATCAAAGATGCTACTAAGGACTAATCTCACTAATCTTGTGAAATATAATATAATTTAAATTTTTATAGATATTAATTTTAATTGAACTTTCTATAACCCTAGTCATAGCCAAGGCAAGCTCAGCACTCCTTCGGTGCGTACAATTTTTGATAATTCAAAATTGGCCTTGAATCCGCTGCAGTTTAACTGGGTTTAATTAATCAACTTAATTGAAAGTTAAAATGAAAAAAAGAGTGAAATTAATGAGTATGTAAAGCTATAATTGAAAAGGCTTTGATAAGGGCAAGCAACTGGCAGGGTCAATTTGAATTGAGCGTTTTTTAAACATTAATTTACTGCAGCTTATTGAGTCCCCAACCTTGTACAACACTGTTATATCTCTAATTGTATTATTTATATCTCTTACAATGACACTGAGTCAGTTACACCGCAGGCCTAACTCTTTGAAATAAAAACCAACAATACAGCATCGATAAGCAATAATTCATAATAATAAATTACAAAATAAATAAGGAGGATCTTTTATAGAGGCCTCGAATCAAAATCTATTCTCTTTTAAGATCAGATATTTCATCATAAAAGCTTTTAAAGCAGGAGTTTTTATAAACCCACAAATAACCAATATTTCACAAAAGAGCACACACTGTAAAAAGGTGTCACAAGAATTTGGAACATTTTCTATAATGGTAAAAAGTCTATTGTAATTTAAAGGGAGTATAATGATTTATTTCTTCTAAGTCTATATAGATTATGTTTAGTTTTTAAAGGGCTGAATATTTTCCTTCAAATTTTCCCTTCTATTTTTACTTTCTCATAAGGGTAAGAAAACTTTCCGTCCCAAAATAGCATATGTAATTGTGCGGAGGTCATATTATTCCAATTATTATTATTATTGTATTTTATTTTTTGGAATGTAGAGTTTAAATATTTGATTTCAAAAAAAGTAATTTCGTTTCACAAAAATACCTGATTCCCAAAGAGGCGAGACATATTTCACACTAATCGACTCGGGAATAGCAAAATAATGTTTTGAGAGGTTTTTATCATTTATCGTTTCAAAAATATCACAGGGTAAATCTCTTACATTTAAAACCAAGGAAAACAAAACACCCCCTCCACCACCCCCAAAATACCAGCTCAAAGATTACAAAATTTTCTAGCAAGACTAAACGATTCCCTATACTAAATTGTTTTTTTATTCTAATACGTCATATTTTTATATATATATGAATATATTTATATAAATAATTTTTATAAAAATAATTGTTAAATCAAAATCGAGAAAAAAATAAACAATTGCAAGACAGCAATTGTTCATTACTGGAAATATCAAAGCAAACATTTTTTAAACATTGCAACATTTTTCATGAAATTGTATTCTAATAATTGTTTAAAGGAAGCCAAAGTGCGTTATATTATTTTCCGCTTGCTTCCAACAAATTCAGCTTATTAACTAATCAATATTTTTTTTATTAATTGCAATTCCATCCCTCTGCCTTTAATAACTATCATTGAAAACACACTTTTACATTAAATAACAGAACAATAAGTATGTCAAAAAAAAAAACAAAAAAAAACACTTTATTGTGATTTAGAAAGAGTATTATTTTGACAGTGTGGAACAATTTGTATATTTTATGACTAAACACATAATAGTACATTACGCGTCGAGTGCGGAAAGTAGCATTTTGCATGCAAGTGTGGAGTTTGCATCCGAGCGACAGCAAGGGTAGTAAAACCACACGAGCAAAGCAAAATGCAGTTTTCGCACAAGTTGCGTACAATACTTTATCTAAGATTGTTGGATTTTAATAATAAATACAGAAAAAACAGATTTAATTAAACAAATTAAATTATAAATGATTTTTTTAACAAATTTAATTACTTTAATTAAACAAACAGCAAATAAGCTATGGTAAATGTAAACACGCTAATCGTGCTAAGGTTAAATATTATAAACAGGATAAATATTAGGAATAGAAAGTGTAGGCTAGTGGCCCAAGCTGTCGAGGTGCTTCCAGCAGAAACTGTCAGGACAGCAAGAAGAATGATGAGTACCATGGTTCCTAGGGTCCTACTAATTCCATAGACACGAAATCCTGACAAAAGATTATCTATATCTTATCATATATAGTTGTAAAGCTTCCAAAGAGCTAAATCCCTTTAAGACTAGCATCTCGAAGGGTTATGTCCCAAAGACGGGACGTATACTATGCCCTTCAAGACATGGTCTCCACCGGAAGACCTAGGACTAAAGATAGACGTACACCCTTTGAGACATTGTCACCACCGGAAGACCTAGGACTAAAGATAGATGTACACCCTTCAAGACATGGTCACCACCAGAAGACCTAGGACTAAAGATAGACGTACACCCTTTGAGACATTGTCACCACCGGAAGACCTAGGACTAAAGATAGACGTACACCCTTTGAGACATTGTCACCACCGGAAGACCTAGGACTAAAGATAGACGTACACCCTTTGAGACATTGTCACCACCGGAAGACCTAGGACTAAAGATAGACGTACACCCTTTGAGACATTGTCACCACCGGAAGACCTAGGACTAAAGATAGATGTACACCCTTCAAGACATGGTCACCACCAGAAGACCTAGGACTAAAGAAGGACGTACACCCTTTGAGACATGGTCACCACCGGAAGACCTAGGACTAAAGACGGATGTACACCCTTGGAGACATGGTCACCACCGGAAGATCTAGGACTAAAGACGGACGTACACCCTTTGAGACATGGTCACCTCCAGATGACCTAGAACTAAAGACAGACGTAAACCCTTTGAGACATGGTCACCACCGGAAGACCTAGGACAAAAGACGGACGTACACCCTTTGAGACATGGTCACCACTGGAAGACCTAGGACTAAAGAAGGACGTACAACCTTTGAGACATGGTCACCACTGGAAGACCCAGAACTTCATTATAATTGTAACCGGGGAAGCCTACGAACATTAATAAGATATTGTTTTACTCTCCTAACAATACTCTTTCAAAATCATAATAAATTTCAGTATTTATTTTTCTTTATCGTTGACGACACTTTGTAATTAGTTTTTTAATAAATATCACAATCACATAAGTGGTTATAAAAATATATACAATTAAAAGCGTGGGTAGAGTTGAAACTGATGCAGTCCGAGTCACCATTTAACAATGCTCTTAGCAATCGCATTATTTAAAATAAACTTCACATAGCAAAATACAAAACAAACTTGGCTCACACAAAATCTATAAGATTTTTTTTTTTCCTATACATCACTTGAAAACAGAAATGTTCAATTAACAAGTTGAAATTTAAGGCAAATTCAGCTTGAGAAATTTAAATTATTAAATAATAATTCAAGAAGAAAGGGTAGGAAGTCAAATAAAAAAAAACTCCTCTAGAGCTAGGAATTAAAAGCCAGTTCACAAAACCACCTTCTATCAAGAATTTGAGAACTTTGTAAGATTTAAAGATCAAAATGTATCAGTTTACTGTAAAAAAACTCAAAATCTGTAGTTTAATAATGTTTAGGTCTGTATTGAACATTAAGATGCAGTGCACACCAGGAAACTAATTTGTAATGTATGGAACCATTGGAACCTGTTTCATAAATCTAGTATCATACATGCACGCACATTGATAAAACTCATTTCCTCGGTGTGTACCTTGCTTAAGAGTGTTTTTTATTGTATTGTCTTGCAAAAGACTGAAAAAATTAGTATATCTAAAGGCGGAGATACACTTGCCATCAAATTGGGGAAGTAGCTTGCATGCCAAAAGAGGGTATTTGCCAGTAACTGGGATACCAAGTATTTTTATTAAGGTTTTATCTGCTTGCTTGCCAGCTACAGGCATGCCATTTAATGTATTTACATGCAAGTAGCTGGCATGTTTTTGTTCAAGCTACAGGCATGTGTATCTCCGCCTTAATATATATGTACTATAAATTCACTATACAATTGCATTTACCCAAACTCAGACAATATTTTTCAGTAGTGACATTTAGATTAATCATATATGCCAATCAAAGGATTGACAATTCTTTTTAATTTTCTCTTCTTTTTATTCTTCTTCATTCAACTAATTTTTTTTTCTTTTTTTAATTCATAGAAAATAGTGAGATTCTACTAGATTTAAAACATAAGTAAAAAAAAAAAAATATATATAAATTTTCATAAAATTAAAATATTTTATACAATAAATAAAAATAAGAATTATAATATGAGGGAAAGTATGAAAAAAAAGAGTAAATGTGATGATATCTTGTTAATAAAAGCAATATGGTTGGTAATTAAGGAGTTGTTACGATGATGTGCTGATGATGGTGTAGACAGCTCCGTTGTCATCAGCAGAAAACTCTGTTACGCGTGATGAATTGCAATGGAAAGCAAGAGTCTTACACACACCTGTAAACCACATTAGGCACAATTATTTTTGACATGATAGTAATACTAATTTATTATTTTCCGCAAACCAAGAGCACCTAACTCAAAGAATCTAACTCATTTTCATGAAATATAGACGTTGGTTGTTTAGTTCCAAGGTAGAATTGCAAAGAGAAAATATTTTGTAGGCACAAAAATTTAAATTACATATTTTAATGGACTTCCACATTTATAAGGTGCCTAGATTCCAAAAAATGGTTTTTAAAAAAGTCTTTGTCTGTGCACCATTTTTTTTTTTTTTTTAAAAAAGAAAAAAGTTTTACTAACATTTAAAAAAAAATCTGCCAATTAGTGTGGCACATAGCTTCCACGCGTCTTATTTCATATATTTTAATGATTATATGCTTTTACAACCTATTACTGCAGAATTTATTTAATTTTCCTCCGTTTTTTACTTTCTCATATAAAGAGAAAGTATTGTGATGGCACGAAAATTCGATTTTGATGGATTTACACGTTTTGAGGTCACCTGAGTCCAAAAAAGTGGTTTTTAAAAAATGTCTGCCAGTGGTCTGTCTGTGCAGAAGCCTGGAGCCTAAACTACTGGGCCGATTTTGACGAAATTTGGCATACATGTTCAGAAAAATCATATACCCCGAGGCGAAATCGAGAAATGAAGGTTAGCTTTAAATTTGGGGGCGCTACCCTCCAAAAACTCTGAAAAAACGTGGAAAAAAAAAAAAATTCTCGAAAACGGTTGCGACGATTTTGATTAAAAAATTCTAAAATGTAGTCCATTTAAATACGAATCTAACGATATATGCGGTTTTCCCGGGAAAAATCTAGTTCCTGAGAAAATAGCTAGGGTTCGATTCCCCGCCCAGGAGAAGTTATTTTTATGATAAATTTTGATGAAATGTTCAATAATAATTAAATGGCTGTTACCCCCAACTGAGATTGACCACTCTCTTCTCCATTATAATAAAGCTAGGACGGATCCGGAAATTTTCCGTAAACTCTTCCATGAGAGGAAAGAGCGGTACAGTGGATGGAATTTTATATACTCTGATGGATCCAAAACTGAACAGGGGGTAGGATGTGCTTTGACTGCAGATGACACCATTCTCCAATTTAAACTCCCGGAGTACGTCAGCATCTTTACTGCAGAATTATGGGCTCTGGAAAGGGCTGTCTCCTTTATCCTGTCCAGGCAGGAGGGCTCTTGGGTAATCTGTTCTGACTCGGCCAGCGGAATTGCAGCGTTACAGGACACTTTTTCCTCGGACCCACTGGTAATTTCAACTTTGGACTCCCTGAGACAAGCCCGTTCACAGGGAAAAAGAAACAGAATACTTTGGGTCCCTAGCCATATAGGAATTGAAGGCAACGAGGCAGCAGATATAGCTGCTAGGAATGCTATTTCCTCAGATGCCATTTTTCTCGCTGTTAGGCTGGAGGATTATCTATGCTTGATTAGCAAGACTCTAGGATTATCATGGGAAGTGAGATGGCGGGAGGTCCAGACTCCTCTAGCTGAAGTCCTGCCTCACATTGAGCCAATCACCTGGCCTGAAGATTTCACCAGGAAAGATACCAGTAAACTACAGCGAATTGCATCCGGGCACACGCGCCTCACCCATACCCATATTCTGCTAGGGGACCCGAGGCCTAGGTGTCTTAAATGCGGTGAAGCAGATGTCACGATTCGACACTTAATTACAGAATGTCCTGCGCTCCTGTCGGCAAGACGGAGGTTTAGCATAAATGGGCCGCTTCCAGTTCTCCTCTCATCGACTGAAGGTCTGAGATCGATCCTAGAATATGCCAAATATGTTGGGATATATTTCTTAATTTGAAGGCATATGAGAGAGAGTTAAAGAATTACACTCTAAATGTGGAAACAAAATATTGGGAAAGTAACATAGCATGAAGGTATAATTAATTGTTTGTACCGCTAATGACCCACGTGCAGTCGAAGCGGTTAAAAAAAAAAAAAATAATAAAAAAATAATAATAATAATTAAATGTACATGAACGAAAACGAATGAATGGAAAACACTGGGCTATTTAATTATGAACTCGTATATGAGATAGTTTGTCTGAGTTGTCTCGGACCGATTTTTTAAATTTGTTGAAATTGTTTTTACTTTTTACACAAATTAAAATACCAATTTAGCAACATGTAAAGAGCTACTGTAAAGAGATTTTTTTTTTTGAAAACTAACTGATAAAATATACAATCTTTATAATCCTTAAAAAATTCAAGCAATAATTCTAAGTAAGAGAAAAAATTCCGTAACAAGAAGATAGGTGTAAGTCACAGAGTTAACAGAGACCGGTGTCACGGAAGTGGGTTGTTTTGATATACATTATCGTCTCGTCTCACCATGTCTCCCTTCGGTGCAGGTTTTAAGCATTTTAAGCCGAGTTAAAGGGTCTCGATCTGAGTGTCCATTTTTATTTCAGACTTCAGACCTCTACATTCTTGCCGGCTTAAATATGGTATATTTGTTTGTTCTGAAAAGTGAAATCTTTTTGTGTAAGCGATTTTTATTTCGTGTAACACGTTTCTCAGCATGCTCTACGTCTTTGTCTGGAAAAGCTACAACCCTCAGTGTGGCACTGGCTCTCTGTCTATACACTCGGAATCGGACACTGATAAGGTCCTTAAAGCATTTCTTTTTTACATATTTTATTCCCCCCACACCTTTTTAAGTGTGGTAACAGGTAGGATAAGGATAGTAGCATTATTTGATTTAATTTTGTCCTAGAGGACAGAGGTATTGTTTTTAATCACGAATAATTATTGTGGAAACTTCAAAAAATCTGTCGAACGAAATAGTTTTGAATTTAATTTAAAGTTTCAAAGTGTGAAATAATGGTAGGAACTAAAACAAAATCATAGAGTTTAACAGATTAAGAGAGAAATATGGCTCTGGAAATGATCAGAGAAATGTATAAACAAAGTGGACTGCCACCTTTAACAATAAAGTTTAATACCCAGTCAGAATTATTTTTTTTTTTAAAAATTATTAATCAGGAAACATCCGGCATTGATAGGGGAAAAGCACAGAAAGATGTACCTGAAATTGAAAAGCAATTTCAAACAATAAAACAGTTTTAGGGGGATTGCTTCTTCAGCTTCAGTTGAACATGTTTTAAGCAGATTTGGTCTGGTACAATCAAAATTAAGGAACCAGCTAGGAATAGAAAGGGCGTCCAAATTAATATTTTTATATTAGTACTTCAATGAAAATTTGATTTTAATCATGATTAATATCTTTAAAAAATTAGTTGATTAAAATCATGATTTTAATCAACTGATTTAAATCTGCCCAACCCTGCCTGTATTTATTTAAATAATGTTTTCAGCACATGTAGCATTAACCCTTTGACTGCGGCATAGAAGAGAGAAAAAATCCTTCCTGGGAACAGATTTTTTTTTTTTCATTTATTTATGTTAGTCCGGACTCAGATATGCATGAAATTGCATCAGAATCGTTTTTCTAATATTTATTGTTTATAAACATAACAAAAACATTATGACGCACCATGTGCGTCATGCAGTCACAGAAAGGACAATTTATCACTGAAACGGGCATGACGCACCATATGCGTCACAATGACGCATCGAGTGATTCATGGTATTATTATTCTATTTTTACTTATTTTATTATTCAATACATAAAAAAATAACAAGTTTGTAAAATTTATCGTGTAATTGAAACATGTAAACACTTGGACCTTACTAATTATTTATAATTATTGATATATGTATAAAAATATATATTTTTTTAAAGGTTTCTTTTCACCTCAGCCATCTAAAGTATTTATTTTAGAAATTAATATGTATCAGAAGAAAGAAAGAAAAAAAAAGAAAAAAATGGGAACAGCAAAATGTTACGAAAACAGTGGGACGCAACATGTCGTTTTGAAGAAAGCAATGTTTAGTGCCCCAGTTAAAAAAAATCTAAACTTGTCAAATAGTATCCCTAAAAATTAGTAAATACACAAGTAATGCTAGCTAATGACTTACTTTTATCAATAAAAAAATGCTGTATAATTTACTTTATGCGAGTAGCGTACTGAGGGGCCAAAAAAAGAGAAAGCAAAAACACGCGTTACTAAGCACATAAACAAAGGAAATGAGAACGACTCACTCCATACATCCCTTGGACTAGTACTAACATGACCACCCCTCTTCCAAACCGATATCATATGGCAGAGGCTCCCCCACTCCTTTTTTGGAGAGAGGTTTTTTTTCTGTCCATGACGCACAGCAGGCGTCATGCAGTTTCTCTAAAGAGACAATATATGACGCACATGGTGCGTCCTACCGCAGTCAAAGGGTTAAAACACTTAGATCAAGGGGACTCCTTATTAACATAGATCAAGTGGGGTAGCTCATAGCTCATTACTATCATCTGTGCTTTGGAAACTGGTGGTTTCAGGATTGATTCTTGACCAATTTTTTTTGCTGATATCAACACAATATAAATGGGGAGATGGTTCAGTGAAGTGCCATCTATCCGGTTGTAGAACACATTGTAACACATTGGGGTTGTAGTCCCATTATTCGGTGGAACCGAATAATGGGACACATCAACCAACCCTATGTTATTCTTTACATATAAAGATGTATAAGCCCTTTGGCAGGCCTAGGCCCTCCAAGAGCTGTTGCTCCACGAATAATTTATTATATTAGATAAAGTTAGTTAATATTTACCTGTGCGGGGAGGCTGTGCTGCTAAATGTTGAGGATGTCCAGGCTATGTGAGATTGCCAGCAGAGCTAAGACTTAGACATGATAAGACCAGCCATCATGTCAAAAGTGTTGCCATCAGGCTGCAGTGTTACCTTCCCTCCTATCTCGTCCTGACTATCGGCAAGTAGGAACCCATATTCATCTATACCTCTGATTATAGCGCACTTCTCCTCTCCGTCGGCATTTCTCACACGAACCTCTGCATCCCTGTGTCAACAAACGTATCTATTATTAGGGAGGATACCCATATAAAATAAAATGTAGTAATTACAACCATAAGCTCTAAATTATCTCAATTGGCACTTAATTGCTCACAATTTATGAGTTCACCAGTACTCTTTTAGAGCGCCATGTAAAATAGGCGCCATGTAGCAGCACTTTAGTTTGGTACCCCCCCGTTTATTTTTATTTAAATACATGTTGAAATCGTATTTTATAAAAAAAAAAAAAAAAAAAATGAACAATCTTAATAGGGGAATGTTCAAAAGCAGTGGGGCTTTTATGTGGGGCTGAGAAAGGGGAAAGAAAGAGAAGAAAAAAGATAAGGGTACAAAACTAAAAGAGGCGTATAGGGACACCCCTTTTAGTTTGGTACTCCCCTAAGAAAAAGGAATAATCTAGTAGAGTTATTTAATTAAATTAATATACATTAGGGCAGGAATTAAAATAGAAAAGTGAGAAACAACACTCTAATGTCATAGACAATGTAATATTGAGTAATATGTATCATATACTCCCTATTATGAATCATTTCTTGGGGATTTTTTTTTTTTTTTTTTTTTTTAATTGAATGACCTGTTATAAGTCAAAATAGGCATTGTCAATTAAATTAAATTTTGTTGATAGAAAAAATATTAGATTTGTCTAAAGCGAAATTAAAATAAGTTGAGTTTTAGGAATAGAAAGGTCTAAATTTCTGAAGTGTAATTCTGTTTAATGGACAATTAGATGAGAGGGAGTTTTTCCAATGGATGCAAGGTAAGGTACTTAAAATGTAAATTGTAATTTTTGTGAAAGTTTGTTTGAGGTATTTTATTTCTTAAAATTTGAACATATTAAAATTAATGAAAATAACCTAGTATCACTAATTCATATTTTCCGGTAAATATAACGTAACTGACCCACTTTGACTAAATAACTATTAAGAAAAAGAAATGTTTAGTCTAATGTACATTGGGAAAAAGGAATATCACACTTTTTTATATAAATGTGTGACATTCCTTTGTCCCAATGTACTGTAACGGGGAAGCCAAGTCCAGAATATTCTAGGAAAGCAGTGTAGACCTTAGGCTAGCAAAGGCTCGAATTTCTGTCTAGTGGTGCTTTCCCCCACCAAGAATCTATCAGACTAAGCCCTAGCATAGAGTCACACGGGGAGTCCAATCTTAGCTCTGGAGGTGTACACATCTTACAACAATCATACACATACACCAATAAATACCATCAACCCAATAAATATACATCAACCATTTATTATTCTTTATTCCACACACCAAATCCCCGTTACAGTACATTAGACTAAATAACTCATTATCATTGTAGTTATTTTGATAAAGTGGGTCAGTCTTTTCTTTCCCATTTCGGGGAAAGAAAAGATGATCAGAAACATTGTTTTGTAAAAGTATGTAAAATCCACTCATTATATATTATTAATTATTGACCCATTTCATTGGAAATTTAAGATGACCTGGGTGTTTAAATTTGTTGGGCATAGTACTAACTGTCCAACTAGGCAATTCAGTACTATTTCCCACTAATTTACCCACCCAGGTCTTCTCAAATTTGCAATGAAGTAGGGGGGTACCAAACTAAAAGAGTGCCAGTTTACCTTAGTTATAATTTGTCTATTTTAAATGCTTTATATCTACTATTTGATCTGACATTACTCTACTAATTAAATGCTAATCTAATAATTTAAATTCAACTATTACTACATACGAGTGGAGCCAGTAGTCGTAGTAGAGCCTGTATATCTGATCTATGTGGTTAGACTGAGCCAAGTCATATAGTTCTTCCATCTTGTTGAACACAAGAGCAAAATACTTCTCTAGAGTGAGTGGTTCCACGTTGACTCTCGTAGCTTTACAGTGAGCCGAGATCAAGTCATTTAAACACACCGTCGGTTCTTTGTTGGACACATTCACTCCACAACCTAGAGTCCAACAATACAATGTATCGGTAGTCACAACATTTCAAAGTAATGTGCATCACATGTAAAGGCTAATATGAATGACAAACATGTTAAACATTTAAAGGTCTGCAAAAGCCTAGACTTAGGATGGTCTGAAAAGTAAAATTTACAGTAGAAACTGAGGCACCCTGTCAATTTGTTCCTTTTAATGATTAAAAATAAGTTATTAAAAAAAGCCCTAGTGGGAGAAGAAAGTGCTCAAAGAAAAGTACGAGCGTGGGTGAGTGATTAGCCCACTCATAAACTCTGGACTGTAACCATTATAAATATACATTGTGATGAATTACTAAGCAGCTTTCAGCCATCATCAGTGCCTAGGAACAAACAAATGGAAGAAACTTCCAAGTGACAAAACAACAATAGTATTTTATTGTTGTTATCAATCAATCATTTGTGTGTTGTCACCAAATATCTTCATGTATGAAGATTAATTATTACTTAGTACTGTCCATTTCAAAATGGACTCAAAATAAACATTTACTCAACATTTTTTGTAAAATGAGGGTTAAGTGCTAATCTGACCCTTTATGACCTATATTATCAAATGCACAGATGTGGTAAGTGTAGCATTGCTCTAATGGTGGTTTATATTAATGCCGAATGAAGTAAATACAGTCACTTTTCTGAACTGGAATACGCAGATGTAATAAGGGCTTTTACAACTATAGGCCACTATGAGAGGAGACAGTTTAAAAGTCAAATGTGGTAAGTGATCACTTGTCACAACTGTGCTCAAGTCAGGGGTGTTCGGTTATCAGTTACAACATTTGCCGCTTGGATTCTCAACAGTGTTGTCAATTTTTATTATACTATAACCTTCCTAGTCGGTTATCAGTCTTATCATAAGGCCATTATTTTGTTATTCTAAACATTCAGCAGTGTAATAAAACTAGGAAAGTATAATTACTGTAGGTATTGTGGTGCGTGAATAATCCAAGAATATTATGACTATTCATGATTCTCTTAATATTATTTTATTTAATGTGATTTTTTTTAAATGTTAATATATTTTTTCTATAATGTAAATAAATAACACATTCTTTTAAAAATGTATACATTTTATTTTTTAAACTGTTGATTTGTAGGGGTATAACAATGTGGAATCTTGGTTTGTTTGTCTAACAATGATAAAAGACCCAATGTGATAAGTACATGTGGGGTGTTGCCACTTGTGTTAAGTGACCATTTAGTTGTTATTATTAATTTTATTAAGGCCATGGGAGTGACAATTGCAGTTTAAAATTTTCTTAACCTATTTAATTCCAACAAGTGATGTTTACATATCAAGAATATAACTGTAAATAACTCGAAATAGGTTTGTGATCACTATTATCAAGCACTGAATATTCAAGTTCATTTTCTGAGAAATCAGAATATTGTCACTTAACACATCTGTGAGCTAAGGTTTCGATGTTATGTATTAAAAATTTCTTAAAAACCGTCCTTTTGTTTTTTTGGACAAAGAATAACTGATTTTTTTTGTTGATTTGTTAAAAGATAGGGGTGGTGGGGGGGGGGGGGGACACAAAAAACTCAATAAGAATTTGTACAAAAACAAAACTAAATATATATTTGTATTAAGGGCGTCTTCATCTTTCATTTAAAACCTCACATGACGTATTCCCTTAAACTTAAACCCCCCAGTTTTTGAGGGCACATTTGTTGAAGCAACCCTAAAATTTTCCTGTGTTTGGGTTGTAAGACATAAGGTAACTGCAAAGTTTCAAATTATTTATGTTGGATACATATGGAAAACAGGAGCATTACAGACAGACAGACAGACAACCGCAGGAATGTATAAGAGTCCTCGTTTTGCACAAGGACCCTCAAAATGGTAAGAACAAATACAGTGAAGCTTCAATAACTCAAATTCAAGGGAATATATTTTTATCTTTTGAGTTATTTAGGATAGATTATTAGAAATATCTTATTAGCAAAGTAAACAGAAATCCCTTTGACTTACCAAACATTTTGATAATTTAAGGTTCCGCTGTACTAAAAATAAAACATAAAAAAACAAAGAACATGGCCCAGTTAACTATCGAAGTTCAAAGAACTGCCAACATGAGAAGAAAGCAAGCAGTGTTACCAACCTATGTTGCAGATGGCAGAGTTTGTGCTGACAGTGCTGGTCGTGATGATGCCACCAATCTTGACACTTTTATTGGCGTAGATGTCGTTGGGCCATTTCAACCCTATGTCTAGCTCCTACACAACACACACACCCACATACAGTAGCTGTTAAACTTCATCATCAGTCTTTAGTAGTTGAGAACTGATGAAGCAGAGGTACATAGGCAAGTGAGATGTAATTAAAAAACATAAATAACACACATAAAAAGCAAAGCAACAAAATAAATCTGAAGCACAAAACATATAGAGGTTTCAAAATTAACAATAAAGATAGTTGAAGGTACTACAATTAGAATAGGTTTAAGTGTACAATAGGTATTTTGAGAATAAATGTTTATGTTTAGTTTCCATCCCTAGAACCATTTAGAGAGGAACATCAAAATACCCAACTCTACCTTGAAGAATGATTATTGTGTTTAGAAATTGTACTACCTTTCAAATGTCTTAAGAGGGCTTTGATATTTTAACATTACTGTAATATAGTTGATTTATTTCTTATTAATAAAAAAAAATAGAATTGTGATAACTGCAGCAGGTTAATGCTTTGCACAGAGGAAGATGCAACAAAAAGCAGAGTGCAATGGGCTTTAAAACAGATCAAATAGGCGCTAATAAGATCATGTTGTGTACAATAGAGAGGTTTGAGTTGTTGTTGAGGTTGAGTTGAGCCAAGGTTGGCTTTGAGTTGTGGAGACAGAGAGTGCAAGCAGACTCAACTGCTTTAAAAATGGACCACAGAAGTTGTCCATTCAAGAATGAATGATTCATTTGACTTGAAAGTTGTCTCATTCAATAAAAATCTATAAAATAATAGTCCAGGATATAACGTGCAAAGAAGTGTCAGATTAACATCAATCTAGAATTTGGTATATGAGTGAATCTCATTTAATAAATAAATAATAATAAATAAATATATATATTTATAATAATGTACAAAAAGGAAGTTAAACAAATATATATTATACCCCCTATGATCACAGTCGTCAGGGGGGAGTGAAGGCTTTACATAATTATATAATTTCATTTAGTATTTTTAACATTGATTGCAATAATAATGAATAATGATTAATTTAATAATGAATAATAACTAATAAATAACTTAACAATTAATTTAAATTTTTAACAATTAATTTAAATTTTTAATAATTAATTTAAATATTTAATAACTAATTTAATAATAAATAATTCATTGATTAATAATAATTAATATAATATTTTAGTTTTTAAATAAGTCATTATTTATTTACTTTATATATTGTTATAATTTAATTTATAAGCAAGCTGCAGTTTTGTTTTGTTTATTCTATCTTATCTATTGATCAATATTAAGAGTAAGTGTGATAATATTAATAATTCATATAGGACAACAGTTCATATCTATATTTTGTAGCAATTTTTACGTAACCTATAATAGTTTCCCACGACTTTCCATTCAAATAATTCACCATTTCATCCATTGAAAGCGAGTCTTTGCCAAACCAAGTTCTTCGGTAGCATCTTAATATCGGGCATATGGCAATAAAATGGTACACGTCTTCGTCCGCTTGTAAGTTGCACAGTTGACATTTATTTTTATCTAACTCTGTTTTCCGCCATGATCTGTAATTTAAGTTTAGGGTTCCCGTGCGTGTTCTGAAAATTATTTTAATGTTTTCAAGCTTTTGTTGGTCGCTAAAATATCTGAATTATGGTAGTGCTGAATACTTTAGCAAGCGGTAGTGTTGACAAAAGTTGCCGTTTCTAGCGCGTTCTTCTATTTTTCTGTCATTTTCAAAACTTATTTTCTTAGTAGCTTCTAGAATGTCTAGTCTCCAAACTATTCTCGATTCCCATTGATGTCGGAAGTCTACCTCTCGTTGCCTGCAAAGAGTACTCCACGTTTGAAACCAAAAACAGTTTGCTCTTACGGTTTCTTTGGCAAGGAAATTAGGCAAACGGTCGCCGTCAAGGAAAAGTACTTTTTCTATGTAATTGACATGTTGTAGGAAAGCGTATTCATTTAGATTTCTTATTTCAGCCTCCAGGTTTAACATGTAGTTAGGGGTGGTAGAATGGGCTGCAAGTAGCCTTTTATAATAATATCTCATTTAAAGTGCTATTTTAGGAATCTAAAATTTGACTTTGACTGGAAATTTTGACTTTTTAAAAAAATTCAGGAAAAATTGTGGAATGTTCTCGGACTAATTTCAGATATATTGCACCATGCGGGACAGATGGGAAATAATTTTTCAGATGTTTAGGCCGGAATTAAGTTTTTTAAAACATGGTAATTAAGCCATGTGAATTACACTTTTTCGTGCACAGTTGTTACTTTTCACACTTTAAGAAAATATTTTGGTCAGTAGTTTAAAATAATAAATTCAATTTTAATACACCATTAAATAGCACTCTTAAAAGCCTAAACAATGAACTATAACTTAACCTAAAAAGTTTTTGAAAATAGACTTTAATAACATGCACAGTAAGTACGTTTAAAAGGGTACGTAACTGGAAGAACAATCTGAATTAGAGCTAGTTCCCACTGAAGGGTTCAGCTCATCCCCTATCAACCGTTGCTAGAAAACCAGTGTTGCGGCATTGCAAAAATCTCTCGCCACTTAAAATCTCCCTGCCACAACCAGATTAGGGGTCACATATATATAATGCCACGGTAATTACTTTTTTTTTAAAGGACAAACTTTAACTTGAAGTTCCGTTTAGTAATAATTTATTATTTTTAATAACTAACACATATTTTAATTCTGGTAGGATCCTACTTCAAAATTATCCAATATGATAAGCTCATGATATGAGCTAGAGTGAAGTGAATAAGAACAACTGACTAAGGACAGCCATGGTTGTTACAAAATCGACTTTTGAAAATTTTTGTAGTGATTAAAATTAAGCATTGCATTATTTTTTTGCTTGGTTGTAGTTCTGTTAGCTTAACTGAGTTACCATGAACAAAAATCCTGTCAAATATGTGACAAACGCTCCAGTTATTCATCTAGGACATGAAAATTGCACTTTAAATGAGAATCAATCATATAAATTAATCTTTTATTGCCTTTTGAGAATACACTCTCGGCTAAGTTTGTCTGCGGGACATAGTTTGGCAAAAGGCATTTGAAAATAACAAACCGGTGGAGAGGTCCTTGTCCTGCCAAAAGGACCAAATCAGCAGTAGACCAAACATTAAGTTAATGTTATTTGCCACTTGAAAGGTTAGTTATTCAAATATTACTCCAAATCAAAGTGGACACCCATCAAGTAACAAAATAACATCAACTTGATGTTTGGTCTACTAACCAATTTTGTAACTACTCAGTGTCATGAAAAGCACATTGTCCATCAAAATGGGCGGAACAAGGACACTCTTCACTTTTTTTTTAATGCCTATTGCCAAGCTATGTCCCACACACAAACTTAGCCGACCACGAATTCTTACAAGGCACCAAATCATTAACTTATACAAAATTCTAGCTTCTTGTTATTCAGATAATTTTTTGCACAGTATCTCCTGGACTATAAGTATAAATGGACACCTCACTTTAATTGATCCATTCAAAACTTATATAAATTACCCCTCTCTCCTTTAAAAACATTGTTTCACCCCTTAAAATTTGGAGGACTCTTTAGATATTCAATTCCACTGACAAAATGAAAGTTATAAACTAATTTTTAGGAATGGGCAAATGTTGCCTTTTTTCAGACACTTTTTTGGTATATTTTACCCGTACAGAAAACTTCATGTTATAAATGGAAAAACCTAACTTTTAATAATGATTCTAGCCATTATTTACGATATAACTAAGAAGGCAATTGATAATCTTCTACACTGTCTTCGAGTTATACAAAAAAAACATAATAAATCCTAAAATAAAATGAAGGTGGATATCTACCATAAAGAGGTAATCTTAAAATTTTTAAATAAAATATGTATTGCAATGGATTTGGGAAGCAGGAGGAGTAATAAGATAAACTAAGAGTGGTTACCTGGAGGCCGGGGATGGAGCATATTGCGGAGACGACAGCGAGACCTGCTATGTGCTGTAAGAGAGAGAGATGACTTCCTAGGTAGGAGGTAAGAGGAACATGAAGCTGAAGTGTGAACATACCACACCCGTCAGGACTCAGCCAGCTATTACCTCCTCTACCTGAAAACACAAACATCATTTATTAACTAAGAAAACACATTGACAATGCTTTAAATTAGCATTTTAGACGCAGCCAGGTTGTTCGTGCTTTTTTTTTTTTGTTTCCGAGCTTACCGAAGGTAACGGAAGCTATGTGATCGTTCTGAAGAACGAAAATATTTTATATCTCCGATTTCAAAAATTCCAAGACAGAAATCCGTTTCAGACATCAGGGAACATTTTTGGTCCCGTTTCTGTCTGTCGGTCTGTCGTTCAATTTTTGCGAACCACCATATCTTAAAAACTACACGTCCAATTTTAATGAAATTTGGGTGGTAGGTCATAATTAGCCCATTGTTGGTCCCATATAAGTTTCAACCTTCTGCTCTTATTTGTTTATCTTCCACATGCTCACAAACATACATTTATTTACTGCCATATCTTTAAAATAACAAAATAACAATTCTTAATAATGAATGTGTTGTAGGTTAAAGGGTTTAAATACTTTTTTGATATTAGGTTTTTTATTTATATGTATTTATTAGTTAAATGAATGCCCTTTTGTATTGTTTTTTTTTTTTAAAATATAAATTTGGTATCTCAGAGTACAGGGGTACAAATGTTAAAGTTAATCTTTTATAATTGATGTATATAGTTGAAAAGCTCTTGCATAGTAGATTAATTTTTGTTATATTCTATTTTGTGTTATTTTTAGTTTTGAGGGGTAAAATAAAAAAAACTTTTTATACAGTGGTTTCTACGATTTGGTTGCAGTTTTATATTTGTTTATTAAATTAATTATATGTGCGCTAACTTTTGGTGCTTGTTAAAGGCTTTTCTCCAACAAATGTTTAAATTTCTTCAACTTTATTAAATATTTACTGGAACAGTGCCACGCCGTTCCAACTTTTTGATTATTTTTATCGAGCTATTTTTCTTAATTCGGTCTTTTCTTTGCGAGGAAGCTATGTGCCACATTAATTGGCAGAGTATTTCCCCCCCCCCCCAGGGTGTTTAAAACCCAGAGACATAGACCACTTAAGTGGGTCCTTTGAGCAAACCCGGGGTAGTGAAGAATTCTCTCCCTGATTCTTCTATAGTCTGAGTAGACTGACAGACTCACAAAAAGCCAGGAGTCTGTTCAGAGCCAGTCCCTTAACCTCTTCTAAGGGAAGAATTGGCAATCCAAAGGTTTGCCATCTAAGACGAGCCAACGTTGGGCAGCAGCTTAGTAGGTGAATAGGAGTTTCACCTTGCTCTCCACACAGCCGACAGGTGGCACTTTCAACCAAGCCTAGCAGCTGCAAGTGTCTGTTGAGACGACAGTGACCGGTTATAAATCCAGTCATAAGATGACAAGTGCCCCTGTTAAGGGCCAATAGAGTTTTAGTAACTTTGTGAGATGGTCCTGAAATAAACAACTTGGACTGTCTCATTCCGGGAGCAGTTTCCCAGGTTCTTTGAAAATCTCTTAACAAAGACTTCTTTAAAGCGGTCCTCACAACGCAGCGAGATATACCTACCACTGGTTCCGGGACAGAAGGAGATACACTGGAACCTTGTCTAGCCAGTTGATCTGCCGATTCATTCCCTTCTATCCCACTATGTCCTGGAACCCATACTAGGTGGACAGCATTCTGTCTTGTCAGATCATAAAGAAATCTCTTGCAATCTGTCACTAATTTAGAAGTGCATATCTAAAAGTGTTGTTTGTGCTTACTTTACATTTGATTCTATTAACTCTATAAGTGTATAAACAAGAGTTCAATAGAAGAGTGGCTTAAAAGCGTCGCTTAACGCTGTAGAAAGGAAAAATAGTTACCAACACTAATTAATCAAACTTGCATAGAATATTCTGAGATGAATGATGCCATCCTTGACCATTAATTAATGTATTACTAAATTAAATCCTGAGGGTTTTATTTTCATGCACATAGTAAGATATTCCTCTAAAATTGCAACAGAAGATACAAAAAGTAATTACCTGTCCCGTGAGTCTGTCTTAGGGGTATGATGGCGAGACCATGGTGAAGTGGAGGACCTCTCACCAAATCCATGCTGCTACACATCACCTCGCTGAATATCACCAGTCGGCCCATCAAATCACTTTTCAGCTCCTACACACATAATCCGAGGCTTGAAAACCATTCCTAAACCAATACTCATTTCAGCAGATAAGCATATACAATATGCAGTCATCCCTTAACTTTCTTTTAATAACTTTATTTGCAAGAATTTATTTGGCGGCTCAGCTTATTTGCATACTGAAATATAATTTTGTCACTTTTAGATCTATTAAGATGTGTTCAGGAAAATAGGGAGGTAAACTTGAATTTGAAGAGTATATTATGATGAAAATGAAAATGCCTCTTCTTTTCATGAGCATTATTAATCAACCATCCTCATATGTTTTCTAGGAAGAAAGCAAACAACACTTTATAAGATCTTTTAGTTTCATTGTTACCATCTTGCACAAAATATCTCATTATTCTCTGACCATTAACTTTCAATACTTTTTGTTGTGCAATGTCTGTTTGTTCCAATGTGTGAATCAATCATGACTCTAAAATGTAGTAACCAAGAAAAAAAAGAAACCAACTCTAAGCCGAAATTGGTCAAAGTATGTAATATAATTAGGCGAGAAAATAAAGATCTTAGATACACTAAGAGGAGGCACAGTTTTATCAGTGGCGTGGAAATACATAATTATAATTTTTATTTTTAAAAGTTAAAACTATTTTATTCCACAAACTAAATAACAAAATAACTAAACTTTGAAATATATACTTTAGTTATGCTATTATTTGACATGAGGTCTCAACTGGACAGGATAGAACTATCATGTCAGTCAAGTCATAGAACTATCACAAAGGTGTACAGTCTACACTACGAGAGTTAATATAGGTTAAAACTTGTTGTCTTGTATTCATAGTGATATCCATTTCCAACATATCTGATTTAAATACAGACGTGGAGCATTAAATATATTATATTACATATTAAGCAAACAGAATAGTTATATCGTCGAAAACAAAACAAAATGTTATATAAAATATGAAGCAAGCTATCACAAATGCTGTTATCAAGTGATATAAAAGTATAAACAAACAGAAGTAGCCAATTATCATCCAGAAACTGGTGTGATAGTTCTTAAATGTGTCGCATGAGTACTCTGACTACCGAGATAACTATCACACCGTTGTTGATTGTTTTATCATAACAGAATCTATCACTAAAGGCCCGTTTACACGGTGATAGTTGGCGCGATAGTTGCGGTCACGACAGCAACTATCGCATCGACTATCACCGTGTAGACTACGTGATAGATTTTGTCGCGATAGAACTATCTGCCATCACACTATCTCGTCTGACGAGATAGTTGAGTGTTCTATCACAGCAGTCAGAGTACTCACGCAGATGATATAAGAACTACCACGCTAGATACTAGACGCTGATTGGCTTATACTTTTTTATCAACTGATAACAGATTTAAAGGCACCAAATATGATAGATTGCTTCACATAAGATATCAGATTTTGTTTTTTTCGACAATATGAATATATATTCTTTTGGCTGTGTGTGTATTATAATTTAACATTATAATATATTTAATGCTTTATTTCCGTATTCTAGTCAAAAATGTATTATATAGATGTAACATTGAGTGCACGTCAACAAGTTTTGTCGTATTTTAACTCTCACCGTGTAAACTGCACACCTCGGCGATAGTTGTAAGACGTAGACTGACATGATAGTTCTATCGTGGAAGAACTATCACCGTGTAAACGGGCCTATAGTCTACACAGTGATAGTTGATGCGATAGTTGCTACTACGACCGCAACAATCATGTTAACTATCACCGTGTAAATGGGGCTTCAGGCTTATCCAGGCCAATTTTGACAAAGCTTAGTATAAAAAGAAACTGTAATGCTACCTCAAAGTAGCGCACAGTAGAGAAGGCACTGGGGCAGGAATGAAGAAGTACGGGTAGTAGAGAGGAGGTAGCTGGGGGTGGTGTCACTCCCTTGCCACACAGCTTCAAAGTAAGCCCGCTTCCACACTCCAATGTACTAGACTGACTTAGATACCCTCGATCTGACAGCTCGCTCACCAGCATCTGCTTTCTCTGTACAAACAAAATTATACTTCTTCAATAATACTACTAATAGCACAAACAATAAGTCATATGCTATCTATCCGGTTATGGAAACCGAAGTTGATGCAAAGTTATAAGTTAGTTAAAGGGGTGTAGGATAGGGTGACCAAATCTTCAACTGGAAAAAAACGGGACACCTCGCTTTCGGAAACAATCTGGGCGTCTGGGGTATATGGAATAACCCCAGGATATTCCATCAACAGGAGCTAGCAACAGGGACTAACAGGAGCTGAGGGTGGTCCGTTATATTTTAAATAATAATGCAAAAGGGCGTACGTCTGTGAGAAGTACAGTAGTAGTTATAAAAAGTTTTTATAAAAGATCAATAAATATAAAATAGCTTTGAACGTAGGTTTAATAAGGGATTTTTGACAATTTTTACCAAAACAGAACCGGATGCAGGATCCTGGCTCAGGCAGTATTTTACAGAAATCCTCCTCTTATTTTTATCCACTATAGAAGGGTCCGTTATTTTGAAGTTCTAGTGTACTTAGCTGTTGCCCCAGCCATCTTTAAAACTTCCTTCAAATAAAAAGTAGTAAAAGTTACAGCAGTCCATTTTGAAATTGTATAGTTCTTGAAAAATTGCAGAAAGTGTCTCCACTCCCATCATGTTACATTAGTCTGTCCATTGAATGATCATGGGCTCAAATTATCTTTCAGTATCGCCATTATGGGCAGGGATAACAAACACATATTTGCATATCTTTAAAAATTATGCTTAAACAGAAAGGGTTTAGGTACGCAACGTAAATACAGGAAATTTAGGAGACCCAAGAGACTTTTCCAGGAGACTTTTGTCCCAGGAGACTTTTTTGGGACACCGGGAATGTTTGTGAAAAAACGGGACAATCCCGTTTTTACGGGACGGTTGGTCACCCTAGTGTAGGATAACTATTGTCTTCTTTACTATCATCTTCAATGTTGGTAACATTAGACCTTATAGAGGAAAAAACATCCCCATGCCACTGGCCCTCCCCCTGCTTGTACAATATGTAATTGTAAAAAAAAGAGAATTTTAAGATTGACAAATAAATTGATTACATATGTCTAGATCCAGTATGAGATTAGAAAATAAAATTAATTAGGATAAAAAAGAACCACTTCGTCGTCGCAAATTATCATGACTAAAAACAAGTAAAAATAAATTTAATTTTTATACACCATCACAATTATACACACACTAAAAACTATACACCATCACTATATAGTGGTAGCGTAATTAGCCAAAGAGGAGTTTTAGGAAAAAGGAACATTTGATCCTATGCAACCAAGAACCAACCCGAAATGCGTTAAGCTCTAAGCTCACCTAAAACAACCCTGACAAGGTGACAAGGTGTTGCCTAGGGTTGTTTTAACTAGGATTACATCTTAAAAATGCTTGTCTAAGAATAACTTGTGGTAGCCATTCTCTGTACATCACGTGACTATACAAGGCTTAACTCAGTTCTCACCACAAACGCGGTGTTTTAATCTTGCCTAGGGGGCGGTAACTTATCAAGAGACTACAACATACATTTATTAATAATATTAATGTTATTTATTGGATTGTTTATTCCTCAATTAATCTTATTACACAATGTTATTGTTTTGTAACTAAGGATTTTTTTTTTTTTCAAATTTTTACAAATTATTCTGAAAGAGCGGTGTTGGCCACCCTGCCCTCTCAGTTTGGCACTGGTAATCACCCTCACTCTTTTAATTATAAAACAATTTAAAGGCCAAAACAATTTTCTCACTCAACAACTTAATAATGATAAGCTACACTGATAAGCTACACATGAATAACTTTTGTTTACTTCAAAAAGTTTGGACATAATCTAAGAATGTATCCTTGAAGACCACACCTGCACATTCCAATACATCCATCAACAAAGAAATTCACAGCTTATCTCTCCAATTCTATTATACTTCAAGTATGTGATTCTCTACACCCATCCTCACATGAAATCCCTGAGAGTCTGAGAAAGAAAACGACAACTCCATAAAGAGGGGAAAGGAACACCTTAAGAAAGGAGTTGGTATGGTTGACTCACAAAAAGTTAGTTTGTCCATAAGAAGGAGATTAACCCTTTAACACCAGGGAATAAATATTGCACCATGTTCTAAATGCTAGGTGGTCCTCCACGGCCCACCCTCCTAATTAATTTTATTATTTAATTTCAATTAATTAATTAAATTAATAATTAAGTTATTTATGCGCCTAGGGAGTAAAGTAAGCCATTATTCCCTGAGCGAAAAAGTTGGTTCTTGAGGTGAAGCCAACCATGGTCCCTAAATCCCGAGGGGAAGTCGAGGGAATTAGACTCTTTAATTCACGAGGTACATACAATATTTTATCTCCAGTAGGAAGAAAATACACATTTTCGTCCATTGCACAGTTTTCATTTATTTTGTTAATAAATAACAATAAGCCCTTATTAGCACTTTTAATAGCAGATATAAGAGATTAAATAAAAAAAACAGATAAGAATTGGAATTAAACTCAAATAGAAGGTTATTTAGATGCAGGTTATAAACAAAGATAAACATGGTCGAAAAAGCAAGTGTCGCCAACCTGATTTCAACAACTTCATTACATTAGCCATACATTTTCTACTATTTATAAAATAATTAAGTTCAATCTTTACATTTTTGCCCTACTTTACTTTTTCGCCCTACTTTTACTTTTTCTCCCTACTTTTTGAGTTCAGGGAAGAAAAGACTTAGAAAAGTCTTTTTATATTTTTACTGCAGGCGTTTACAGGTAAATTTTGAGTGGTCATTATATGGACCAATGAGCGTTAAAGGGTTGAAAGGGGGTTGTAAAATCGACCCAGGAAGAGGTAGTTTGGCAATGGAATTAGAAGATTAAGACTTCAGGCTGACAATCATACTCACTGGTATTGGATTTTCAGGGAGGCCAATGGCAATCACTCACTGTATCACCAAGTAATATAGTATAGTAATGATTATAATGTAAATGAAATATAGTATGTAAATAATGATTATAATCAAATCCTCAAACATACATTTTTAGTAGAGGAAGTAATAATGCACTAAAATTTCACATTAAAATAAAACGACATGGATATAGAGGGTTTCCCTGCCAGAAACCCTATGTAGTGGAACCAGCCACTGATCAACTTTAACCTCAAAGCCAAATGTATTACTTTGAATTACCTGTTAAGTTATTTAAAGCAAAAATAGTAAGTATTTATTAGTTAATAATTAGTTTAGTACCTCATGATTGCCAAGGAAGTAAGCAGGAGTGAATGTTACAGGGCTTCTCTTGAGAGTGGCTTCGAGGCCGAGATGTTTGGACAGCACGTCACACAGTATCTCGAGCCGTGCTCGGTCGCTCTGCCTCAGTGCTTCGAGTCGCTCTGCTGCTTCTCCACCACCAGGTTCCAGCTCCAGGTGTACCTGACCAAAAAAAAACCTTTATTATCTCATACTCATTATTATATTAACAGTTAAAATAAATGTGTCATTATAGACAACAAATTTAGATGTTGTGGCCGCTGTGGTCAATTTATTGGTTTAGTTTACTTTGGATTAATTTGTGTCACCAAATGTTATTATTTTTTATTATTTGGGTTGTTTCCTGATCCTACTTGGTCAGGCAGAGTTGTTTGAAGTGACATTTCTGTCATCTTGGTCAGTCCTGATCCAAGTAGGAGAGGGAAACTTCTTTTACGAGATTTATAGGAGATGTCTATTATATAAACAAAAGCTGTGTTCAATATAATATACCAGTCATATCTCAGTAAAACGTTTCTCTATTCTTACACTACCCTTGTGGCAGTTACAGATGTAGTTTTTAAAGAAAATTTGAATAAAACATGTGTCCTCAATACACTATGCTGTCAACACTTATTGTCTATTTTATTGGTTTTGAATATATTGTGTTATCTCAGGTTTATCTACAGAATATTGAATATTCATATAACCATAGTTAAAAGTAAGGTCTGCAGGTTATGATGTTTGGAGTTCGAGTTGGTATCATTAACAAAACAAATCGATCCGAGACAACTCAGAAAAACTTTCTCACATAAGAGTTTATACTTACTAAGCCCAGTGTTTTTCATTTAGTAGTTTTCGTTGATAAATTTAATTATTATTAAATATATGATCAAAATTTATCATAAGAATAACTTCTCCTCAAAAACGACTTTTTTGGACTCAGTGGATCTCAAAAAGTGTAAATCTATCAAAATCTCAAAATTGAATTCTTTGCGCCATTACAATACTTCCTCTTTATATAAGAAAGTAAAAATATGTTAGAAACAGTCTCATACATGGTTTTTCCAAAAACTTAAATAACCTCTTTAAGTCTAACTTATCATGATAATTATTGATATTCTGTAGCAAAATATTTGAAGTGAGAGTCTACAATGAAAAAAAGATAAACACTCTACGTCAGAGAATGTGATTGCTATGAATGACTGGAAGGTGGTAATTTTGAATCTCCCAGCCCTTTGAGTACTGAGTGATATATTGCAAGACTATTTCATAGCCTGTGTCACCAATCTGGAACGTTCCACCCTGGCCTTATTCTTTCTTGCTATACACACTAAATTTAGCACACTTTTTTAAGCCGTTAACTTATTCCTCTGGCTATAATTAAGCTTATTTATAATATATTTTTACACTTAGACAATGTATAAAACAATTTAATAGTAATACTTTATTAAAAATTATAGTCGCTAAATGAGTATCCATAGATGAGAGTATATAGTATAATAAGAAGGTGTAGAAATATGTAAAGAATTTTAAAAACTACATAGTATATATACAATAACTAAAGAAGTATGGCATAAACGCGAATAAAGGGCTTAATAAAAGAGATATATTAAATAAAAAACATAAAGGAAAACAGCAAAAATCGGATAATAGAAATTTAAGAAAGAGGAGGCGCCAATGGCCCAAGCTGTCGAGGCCCTCCTACCTTTCAGCCACGGGTGGAAGGTGGGTTTATAAAAAAAAAAAAAAACTAAAGAAGTAAGTCGGATCATCTATCCTTTCTTTCCTATCTGCAACCCTTGCTTTATCTACAAGGCTCTTCATAAAACATTCGAAATGCCCCAGACAGCCAGGGAAAGCACTAGATATCCTTAAGTAAATTTACGTTAACAGAACCGTGCCTCTAAACAATAAAAACCTTGTCCGTGTAAATTTACAATAGTAGGCCAAATGACAACATATCTGAATGTAAACTTACGTCAGTAGGACTAAAGGGTTAAACTCTAATGGATTGCATTCCAGTATGAATTATCTTTTAAAATGGTGACATGTAATTGTACCGACACTGTGAAATCTAGAGAGACGGGAGATCCAGGGGGTAATGAATATGAGCTATGTTCACCTGGATCTTGACTCCATTATCTTACTTCAGTCAGACTCTACCCTCTCTCCATTCAACACATCACTATCGGATATCCGCCATCTTTAAATACAGTTGACTCTCGTTAATTCGAAGTTGAAGGGACCTCTAAAAAACTTCGAATTATCAAATGGGGGGGGATGAGAGGTATAAGGGGCAAGAAAAAATGTCATCATGTATATTTTAACCAAATAAAAAAGAATGTATGTGAGAACAAAGTGCAGTACTCGTATGTAAAAACAATAATAAAAAAATAAAAAACAAGAAAAAATTAATCTTTCTTCGGAGAAAAAAAATTGGTTATTACTTTTTGCTTTAAGTTTTAAAATTTTGAATTATGCTTTGGTCAAGTGGTTGTAATTTTGAATTAGTATTTGGGGGAGAAAAATAAAGTTTTACTGGCACGAATTTCCTCAGCGATCGTCAAGCCCTTGTATTTTTTGCCATCAGACATAGTGACCCGGGTGAGTGAGAAAGCGATACTGTAAAACACTGTCCTAAGGAAGAAGGAGGAGGAGAGAGAAGTTTCCAATCGTAACATGTTCACATGTGTCTCTCCAGGAAGGAAGTTCAAATTGTCGAGAGTTGGGGAGAGCAACTTCGAATTGCAGTGTGTCGATGTCTCCACTTTTACAGAATTTTACTTTGAATTACTGAGTGTACCAAATTGCATTGTTTTTCTTCGAAATTCCAAGAGTTTTTCGAGGGACCGAAAATTTGCTTCGAATTATTGAGAGGTTCGTATTAATGAATGTTTGAATTATTGAGAGTTGACTGTATCAGTTTATGCAATATTCCTCTAAGTTGCAGGCGCTTGATGCTAAGTACCAAACTTAGTAAAGGTAATGACACAACCAATCTTAGCATCAACAAGGACAAGCCCTGGATGCAGAATATCAAGCATACTAAGATGTTTACAACCTGTGAGAAGACGATGGTAGAATTAGAGTTGGTAAAGGTGACTTGAAGAAGTGAAGGAGTCTTCCAAGTCTCTTCAGTACCGAGAACTTGCACCTTCAGTCTCTGCTTGCATCCAGACTCGTCTGACATCTCTACCCAATCAGGGAGTACGCTGCAAAACACACATCATTATCTGCTTTACTTTTCTACTCTAAGCATAATAACCAATCAATTACTTGCATTTATAAAAACTGAAAAACACAAAAAATTAAATAATAGTTATTTATATAACTAGGCAGCAAAATGGAATTTTACAGACTAGTGATTAAGTTAGCCTCCGAGCCGGAGGTGAGGTCAGGCTATGAAAATTAACTGCTGAGGCAGGAAATTTACATAATGACTGCCAAGGCGAAGCAGAGGCAGGCAATGAATACACGAAGCAGAAATGTTTCCTTTGCTGCCTTGTTGCACACAATATTTTATCTAATCATGTTATTTAGATAAAAAATGGAAGCTTAGGTAAACATATTAATACATTAATAATATAACATTGCTTTGTAATAAATCAAGTATAAAACTAAATTAAAATAACCCAAATTAAAATAAAACAGAACACAAACAAAAACAGATGTTATGACACGTGCTGGTAACTGTACTTTTCCTGCCTAGGTAGGAAAATATTTCCCTGACTGTTTCAATTACTTTCCTTCCTGTATTTAATATTTTAATGACAAATCAGCGAAATAGTACTTTCCAGCCAAAAAACAGTTAACCCTCGGGAACACGCGATCCTGTGAGGCCTAAATTTGAGATATAACTATGAAATTGAGATGGATGTGGGTGCGATTGGAAGCTAGGGATTTTTCTGGCTACATTTCTTGCTTTTATCAAGAGAATCAGTCACTGTTTGACATCGTACGTGATTATACTTCAATTATGTGCTTATATTGTCCTGACAGGGGACCCACGCCACTTTCACTTAAATTTTAGTATTGTGCTAATTTAAGTGAAATTTATACATATAATACAAAATAAATTAATATGGTACCTGAATTTAAAAATAAAATAATATAAATATACAGAAAAAATTAAAAAATTGAAAATAACAATTGAGACTGACTAATTTTGGGCTTTTAAACTATGAGACTAAACAACAGTATTTTATAAATTAAAAAAATAATAAAACAATAAAACCAATTTAACTGTAATGCACATAAATTTGATTCATTAGCCTAGAATCACATAATATATTCATTAATGAAACTTATGAAATTACATAAACAAGATGTACTGGTCAAAGAAAAATGAAAAACAAATACACATTTCCATGAAAAATAAACATTGCTTTTTCACTTGACTCATGCCAAGATAAGGATCACATAAGTCATTAACATTGGGAATCACACAAAATATTTGTAAGCATAAAATAAATATGAGCAATTAAATTGGTTATGTATGCAAGGACATACGTCCAGAGCCAACTGTACATGCTCATGACAACAGTGGCGCATTACAGAACACTGACATATCACAGAACAGAGGCACTTCACAGAACGTTGGCTAATCACAGAATCAAAACTTAGGAGGGTCATTCTCATTAAAATAGCATCTAGGCTTGATAGTCCAGGAGATAGCGTGCAAAAAAGTGTCTGACTAACATCAAGCTAGAATTTTGTATACAAGACAATCTTTTTGCGCCTTTTAAGAATATGTAGTCGGCTAAGTTCGTCTACGGGTCATAGCTTGGCAATAGGCATTTGAAAAAACAAACCGGTGGAGAGCGGCCATGTCTCACCAATTATGGTGGACAATGTGATTTTCATGATCCTGAGTACAGAATTAGTTAGTAGACCAAAAATCCTTCAGGACTATGATTTTTTTAGAAAAACAAAAAATCACTTGATTAATTTGCTTCCATTTTTATTTATTCCGTTAATGTTGACTTCTAGACATGTAGAAAAATTTGAGAGCTTAATTCGGGACTAGGTATCGTTATCGACAGAGGAAATTCTTCTTCAGTGTAGCTTAATTGGCTAGAGTGCTAGAGCATCTGTACTGGAAATATATAGAGGTCCGTGGTTCGAATCCCGGTGCTGATGTCTATTTTTCTCTGTATGTCTCCCCTTGTAAATAGTAATTATAATTTGATTTAAATTGATTATTTTGTATTTAACCCTATTAACTATCCACTTTGTGTTCCAAGCAGTAATATGTTATTTCAGATCCCCCCCCCCCTTATCCGAACACCAATATATTATCACCAAAGAAAATATCGTCCATGGTTAGTAATGTCCAGGAACCTATGATTTAAATGTAATTAACAATCTAATATATTATTCGAATAACAGATCTTACTCTTATACAGTCACTCAATTCGAGTAAAAACTGGAATCGGTAGCAGTAAATAATTAAGCAACTATCATCGGCACCAATCTAAAAATTTGAAGAACATACTCCTTTAAAATTCTCCTATCTTTAAGAGGAATATAGTAATCTATGTAATTACAATAACTTTTAGAAGGCAGGCAATTAAGCAGGTAATTTAAAATACTAAAGTTAAAGTTTTTAGTGAACTTGTTTTAATACTGTTTTGTATACAATAATATAAGTTGAACTCTAAAATTATAATGAATTAGCAATTCAATGTAAACAATATTGTTAAAATTATTATTTAATTATCGTCAATTAATTAATTTAATGAAAAAAATAATATGAAATCAGGTGTGAAGTCATTTCTTTTCTTATAAGAAACATTTACGTTCATATTGTCTTACATGTAGGCATGTAGTGTAGCAAAAAGTGCAAAAGTGGCAACTATGTTAATTTTTAAATTATCTAACAGTAATGGCGAAAAGTCAAGTTGGAAAAATCAGTAGGTCATTTATTAATGTTTCTAGCTCATACTGTACATTAAAAAATGTTGTTCAGCGTAACAAACAGTGTTTTGTAAAATCAATAAAATTGCTCGCTTGTTAATTTTGAAAACTTCCGTAGAGGCACGTAATTACATCTCGAGTAATGTGACAGCAAATGCCCGATTTAAAATGAGAATGACCTAGGAGAGGATACATTCCTGGAGTAGAAAGCTGTTTGTACATTTCACAAGTTAAAAAAATGCATAGAAGGAAGGGTCCAGAAGGACAAAGCTTACTCCGCCAAAATTAAACATTCAAAAGCATTAATATCGTGAGCCTTGAAACCAGTAGAGACAAACACTGTGGTTCTGAAGCATCGACCCTTACAAAACCCCAAATCGACCCTTACGCAGATAGTAACCTACTCATGACGGCCCAAATATTGACCATAAGATGAGGAAGATTCGCTTCAAAGACAAACTAGATAACATTTTCGAAGGCATTATTAATTTTTGGACCGTTGTCGAGCACATCACAGTTGAAATTATAAATAGGATCAAGAAAAGAGTTAATTTATGACTCATAGGAGTCAATTAGATCTTGAGATTTTGACATCAAGGGGGACAGGCTAACAAGGCAAACAAAAATGTCACTGACAGAGAGTGGCTCTTAGGATAACTGCCTAGAGGGCTTTATTTTTTCTCTCACTTAGGTTGGCGAACCTGAGAAGTCGGAATTAACTCTCATCTGGCGGAATTTGTGAAACCGTTTCTCACATGGTAGTGATCCCTTTACCATTTATAATTGACGTAACATACAATAGTATTAGCCTGTTCAAATTCCTGTGTTGCAGTAATAGTGAAATAAAAGAACTTAAATTTGGACTGTTTTAGATTACTAGATACATCTTGATGTAACAGTCGATCCCTAGACCAATAGTTAATTATAAGTTGCTGGACTTGTTTAATAGACTGAACTAACAAAGGAATATTATAATATCTGTATTTATTGTAAAATAACTTACATATACAGTGAGTTCTGACAATTTTTTCTTTCTCTTTTTTGTTATGCTGATACATGAACACTTTTAAGTATAAAATTTTAAATACATTAGTAAAATATAATATATAAAGTACTTATTTCTATATTTATTTTTAGATTATATTACAATTAAATAATATGATAATTAAACTCATAATTGATAATAATAATAAGAGAAAAGATAAATAAATAAATTAAAATAAATTCGTTTAAATATACATAAATGTGAGGGTAACCAATATCAATAACCACGAGCTTGTAAAATTATGGTTTCTCGAATTTCATTAGCGACGTAAAAAATGAACTAAGTTTCGTGGCAGAAAAGATGGTTAGTTAAGATAGAAGTTGTACAGAGTTATTATAAGCCGGAATACTGGTTAAAAGTTGTTCTCTTAGATTATAGAGTCCTGGGCACTCATAAAGTAAGTGTTGTGTGAATTCTTCTATGGTTAAACCACAAAATTTACACTCTCCAATATCTATTATCAATTTATAACTTTTGCTATTAACTTTAAAATAATATTTGTTGGCTAATCGAATTTGTGCGATAATATTTATTGCATGATTTGGTATCGGGAAGTCTAAATAGAGTTGCGGGCCTGGGGAAGAAAATATGTGACGATATATGTTGGAAAAGGATGAATCTAAGCAATTTCTTAAGTCTTCACGTTGAACCATATCTGAATATCTGCTAATTAGCACATTATACTCTAAACTAAGCCTTTCTCTGTCAAGACTATTCCATGTGTCTAAGGCATTGCAACTTACAAAAAAATGCTTCATCTGGACAGCCCAGTTATACTGCATGTGAGTTTCTGTCTTTGATAAGGAGTAAAGCCTGTCAAAGCATGCTCGTACATATCTATCGTGAGTCATATCAAGGATCTTTAGTAACCAGTTCAAACTTAATTTAAAAATCATAACTGAAATTGGAAGAATGCCGGTTTCAGTTCTTACAACAAAGGAATATTAACACTTAAATACGTTAGGGATGAAAGTTCTTTGTCTAAAAGTTCTTCAGTCTAAGGCCGCTCCCTGACTTGTCGGTACGGTATCAGTGCGGTATCGGTAAGCTAGTATGCCGATGCAGTTAGATCCTTATCGCGCGGTAAAGAATCTGTACCGAATCGGTAAGATATAGGCGCTCGGTAAAGAATCTTACCGCATCGGCATACTGCTTACCGATACCGCACCGATATCGTACCGACAAGTCAGGGAGCGGCCTAAGGAGTATAATCTCTCCTGGGTATAGAGTGATAATATCCATTTGCCTGAAAAATCCATTAGATACATTAACTGCAATACACAATTTCAAATAAATTATAAACATAAAAAAAATAAATGATTTACAATATATTGTTTGAAGTAACAACGCTTACTGACTAAACTCAAAAACATTTAAAACAAATATGTATTACATAGAAGAACTAAAGTAATAAATTAGTTTACCAGTCTAACAAGTGAACACTATACTACAATTATTAAGGAATGTAATTATTAATATTATTATTTGTATTGTGTTATAATGTATTATTATTTAACTAATTATTCGCTAACTTTATCATTGCTAAAATTAGAAAATAAGGACTCAGACACAGTGAAACACACTGACACTAGCACAAAACTAATAGTTTCTACATAGAGATTTTGTGGAACTTACTCTCAGAGTGAAATATAATGAAATATAAGGTGAAGCAGTACAAAATTGTCACTTCACATAAGCTTTAATGTGGTGAAACCAGCATCCAACCTCAAGCACACATAATTTGTCAAGTTGACAGCTTTTTCTACATCATAAGTTTTTAAAAGCCGAAGTCTAATACAGGTAGATCTTCCGGTGAAGAGCACATCGGAGATCTAGTGAATCCTCATATTTTGACCTGTTAAAGGGATCATACTCAACAGTTCTAAGTAGTGGTAGTAGTAGTAAGGTACGGGTAGGACGAACCACTTGTTCAAACCTAGCAATTAGGTCTTCATTCAGGCCCTTTTTACTAGCCCCGTGGTAGAGAGTTCCAGCCACTTCACACATCATACCTCTGTAGATTGTACCGCCGAAGCAAGTATGATGTGATCATTAGTGAGCCATGTTCACGGCGAGGGATTGAACCCCGACCTCCTGATCCATTGATGGCTGAGCAGACGTGGTTTAACCCACACGGCCACGCTAGCTCCCAGCTGTCGAGCTGTCGAGGAGGGTCTGCAGCCCCTCATATCTATCCCTCTACCTGACAGCTGCCACAACCATATTTTCTGCTACGAGAATTAATTAAGCCAATAAAGTAACAATTGTCTTAACTTCAGAGCGATTATTAAAGCCTCTTGTTTTTCTATTTTTAATAATGCATCCTATTACTCAATCAAATACATTATTTTACTTAGTAAACAAGGTTAAAATCAAAGGTACTATTGGCTAGACAAGGAAGAAATAGAGGGATGATATGTTGATTTCTGACATGAAGTAGACTCACCATTCCTTTATTTCCCATTACTAATGTAATAGTAGTAGTAGTAGTAAGGTACTAGTACTGACGGGTAGGACAAACCACTTGTTCGAACCAAGCAATTAGGCCATCTTTTACTATCCCCGTGTTAGAGAGTTGCAGCCACTTCACACATCATACCTCTGTACATTGTACTGCTGAAGCAAGTATGGTGTGATCATTAGTGAGCCATATAAATCAGGGAAACAGTCATGTTATCGAGGTGCTCTTTTTGTTGAGGGTCGTGTTATCAAGGTTATTTTGGCTATCAGTCGTGTTATCAAGGTTTGAGGGCAAGGTTTTTAAGTCTAGACTTGTTGAAGGTCGACCCATTCCTGTATAGTCGGGTTATAGAGGTTGACTTCTCAAAACGACTTGTTATAGAGGTTCTGAGTTATGTTGTGAATTAGAAAAAAATCCGTGTTATAGAGGTTGTTTGGATAATAATAGTCGCGTTATAGAGGTTAATTTAAAACATTATGTGTTGAGACAATCTCAAGATATCAATAGTTGGTAAAGTCACAATCGTGGTCGTGTAATCGAGGTTAATGGGCGGGGTTTTCAAGTCTAGACTTGTTGAAGGTCGACTCATTCCTGAATAGAGTCACGTTATAGAGGTTGACTTCTCAAAACGACTTGTTATAGAGGTTCTGAGTTACGTTGTGAATTAGAAAAAATCCGTGGTATAGAGGTTGTTTGGATAATAATAGTCGCGTTGTAGAGGTTAATTTAACATTATGTGTTAAGGCAATCTCAAGGGGATTTGAAAATTGCACTTGCAATTGAGGTTGTCGTGTTATTGAGGGTAGTGTAAACGAGGTTCTACTTTAGTTATTTTGATTAATATTTAGTTTTTATTAGTTATTTTATTGCTGGTTTTATATGCTTACTTTATTTAATTCCTTTTTTTACTGCTTCATCTAATCGTTTTGAATATTTTTGACATATGTTACTTGTTTTATTAATTAAAACCATAAGTCACCCATATTTTACCATTTTGGTAGTATTCATACTACAGAAAGATTAAATTTTAATTTAAATCAAAATTTTAATTCTAATTTTTAAATTTAAATTAATAAGTCACAAGATTCAGTTTTAATTTTAATTTATTTAAGTTTTGCTATTGTTACATGGTTTATCACCAACTGTTAGTTCTTAGGCCCTGATGATGGCCTTAGTAAGGCTGAAAGCTGCTATGGTTAGTATTAAACACAACAAAACACTAAAGTACACAGTTTTGTAGCTTAGACGGACAAGCAAGTATTGCTGGGCACTTAATTCCAACATAACAAGGTAAGTGCAAATATCAATTATCTTCCCATGCAAACAGCTGGCAACAAAACATTGTAACACCAACACATATTTAAAATTGACTGTAAAGCAAAGGAAGGAGACAATACAAATGTTCAAGACCTTTACTCTTATAACATCCACAGAGAACTACGTACCAGATGATAAAATTTCTCTGTATATTTACTGGGACTAGACAGGTTGAATCTACTAACAGGCTTCACTGTTACCTTGTTTTATTTAATCATTTATTAAAAAATTAGTGTTAATTTGATGTTAATTTAATGTTTTATAACTGAAAAATGAATAGAAATACAAAGAATTAAAAAGAGGAAAAATTGATTTTATTTTTCATTATTTCTCAATTTTCATAAAAAAAACGAAGGTCAGCAGAATTTTGTTGACTTTAAATTGGCACTTTTTTACTTTAGCGCCCCCTTGGTTCTAAACAATAATTTGCCCTACAAAAGTCTCAAAGGTTTGTGTGTTAGTCTCCCCAAGATATTGAGACTCCTGGGGCAGTTTTATATTTAATATTCCTTTATCTTAATAGTTGATTAGACTAAGGGATATGATCACAATTATATACACAAGTGTGATATTCCTTTGTCCCAAGGTACATTGGAATAAATATCCCTTCGTCTTAATAGAAATTTAGACTAAGTAATATATGCTACTCTGTATATGTTCCTTTGTCTAAATAACTATAAACACAAAGGGATACACAGGGGTGCTAAAGTAAAAAAGGACCTATAAATTCATATTCTACATGGTTTGAAGACATTTAAAAACCTATATCTATATATATATATATTTTCTTTTTTTTTTTTTGGACAACATTTTTGGGAACTTTAGGGGCATTTCCTGGGAAAACTGAATGTATAGGAGAAATTTGGATGTCAGATTCGGATTCAGCGGCCTCATAAATATAAAGTTCAGACACAATTTTCTTGGTACCTGGAAGTACATTAAATTTTGCAGAACTGTATTATTAAAGAAGAATCCTGCAGATGGGAATTGACCCATGGCCCCCTGTATATTCAGCGCAACACTTTAACCACCAAGCTTATAGAGAAATTATTTGACTAAAACATGAATCCCAGTTGTTAGCAAAATATTTCTAAAATATTTAGTTTGCTGAAGATTTCGGTCAGAAATAACTAGAAAAGTAGCTGGAATAATACATAATGTGCGTTGAATCTTTAAATTACCAAAGTTTAAAATAATTATAGCTATCCATGCCTAAACATTCAAATCTCTGATAGTATTATTAAAGAGGAAAAGTTAATTATTTATCAATAATTTAGTTTTTATAATTAAATTTCAGGGAACTATGCTTTAATTAAAACACACATATTTTCTACCTATAAATCAATTCACAAATTGAATTAACTAAACACAAATTATTATTCTCAGACAAAACAACAACAAAATTAAAACTAAAAACACAAAAAAAGTACAAGTGAATCGTTAACAAAGAGTTATAAAATTTGCAACAAACTTCACCTGTCTTTACTCACACAAGATCAAACTAACGGGGGTTTCAAACAAACTAAGCAACAAGCTAAACTTACGAGTCTCAACCAACGTCAACTTACCACGGCATCCGACTAACATGCAAATCCCAAACATACATTAATAATTCATTGACTTTAAAGACTAAGGCTAAGTTCACAGAGAGGCAAGGACCCTTCCTGCCCCAACAAATATCTCAGAAAGTACTGTCTTCCATATCCTTCTGGCTATATAGCAACGCACTTTTTAAACTCTAATTTTAATTTTAGGAACAAAGTTCCGTACGGCACGTTACAATGTCTAGAGCCCGGGAGTGAATCCGAAAAATAATAACTTGAGTATAAGATGGCCGATTTAGTTGAAATTCGATACACACGTTCATTTTTCTATTTAACAGGACAAGTTCATTGGACAACACTATCCGCCCAAGCGTTCTCACACAACTCTCGTGTAAAAGTAAGCTTCACATGTAAAATTGGAATTTTAAGACGGGAAACAATTCTAACTTCGTCTATTCAATGAGATAAACAACTTTTTTAAATCATTTTTTTTTTTTTTAGTAAAACCAACACCAACACCGGTATGAAGTGTTAAAGATTGCTAAATTTATTAAAGCAGAGCTAAATGTTTAAAATAGAGAAAACAAAGTTTTTACCAATATTTTACGTTCAAATATAATGATTTTAATAAAACTTCATAAACATTGTCTAAAGTACAATTGAAACAGGCATGTAAAATTTTAATCTGATACAAGCAGAAGTTTTTTTGTAGTAAAATGATATATTTTAAAATATTTTTAATGTATTAGGCCGGTGCTAGAGGGTTAGGGAACAGTCCTGTTCCCTCACTACTCAACTCTGTATTACCATCCTCTTTAACTACCAACTTATCGTCAATTTTCTTCAGTTGATCCCTTATGATTATATTAGACTTCCTTCTTTTGGTCTTAAGGGATAAAAAAGTTTGAAAATAAAAATATTTTCTATTAACTTAACAATTTGGCTATATTTCACCCATACCTAGGCCTTGAATTGTAAATCAAAAATTACATTTTTTTTTTTTTTTTGAGTTTAAATTAATACATGTTTGAGTAACATTCACCTAGTACTGTCAAGGAGTTACTCAGGAGTTTTGAGTAACTCCTTGACAGTACTAGGTGAATGTTACTCAAATATTTATTAATTTAAACTAAAAAAAAAAAAATAAAATAAATAATAATAAAATAAAAAACGTAATTTTTGATTTAAAATTCAAAGCCTCAAGATGCCCAGGTATGGGTGAAATATAGCCAAATTTTAAGTTAATACAAAATATGTTGTTTTTTTTCAAACTTTTTTATCTCTGAAGACTAAAAGAAGCAAATCTAATATCAACTTATCATGATTAATATTCATTTCATATTTATTGGAAGACGCTCGCTTCAATGATAAAAAAAAAAAAAAAAAAAAAATCTTTTAATTTTGCCTTAACTCCGCTAAGTACAAATAGTTAGCAACGCTAACTACTTATAAGTATAATTTTGTATAAAGAAGTCGGTGTATCATTTAGTTATATTACTAGCATAAGGAACTATCCGTTATATTAACTCCCCAGTGATAGCGGGGAAGTGAAGTCACAGGATCTTCCTGTGATCATCTACAGAGAAATGTCCCGGGGCGATGGTGGACTCGTAACTAGATTGACATTCATACCGTTAGTTCGGTATTGCATTCTTCAATAACTAAATTCAATCTTTCCTTTTAAAAATACATCAGTCAACCACATTAAAGTTTTCTTTTACAAATACCAACAGTCAAACTCCCGGCAATGACACTTCAGGTATGTAACAATCTTAAATGATGATGTAGGAACCCCTTTAGCATCTAATCCTTATCACTGCTTACAAAAAAAAAATCATCCTGTTATCATTTGACAGGTATGGTCACAGTCAACTAAATCAATATCTTTATCTGTTTGGTCAAGCTGGAAGCCCAGTGTTCAGACTATGCGAGGAAGAGGATGAAACCTCTTCCCCTTCACACATTATCACTTCCTCTAATCAAGGGACTCAGTTACTGTGGGTCTGTCAGCTTACTCAGGGGGATAGAGTCTGTCAGTAAGACAGTCTACTAAACTAGGGTTGCACCTTAGGTCAGCATGTGATGACTGCTTTGGACTTTTTTTTTTTTTTAATCCCCCAGAGTAAAGAAAGAAAAAAACAGGATATTTTTTATCAGAATACACATTATGACGGTGAAAACTCTGTTAAACATTATTTCCAGTTAGTAGCTAATTTTTGTAATAGTGCATCGATCTCTAAGCAAACCAGAAGAGTGGATGATAAGGAACAGTACAGGGTCCAGTGCCTAGTTGTAAACAACACCAAATACATATTTATTTTCCCTCTTTACTTGATATCATTTTAACATTTCAAAAATTTAAAAAAAGGTTATTGCAACAATAAGAGGTATTATCAAGTTATATTACTGTTAATTAAAACATAAGATATAAACACTCATAATACACACCAATCTCAATATATTTTAGTTGTGATTGCGATCATATATTTCATATTGGAAACCTAGATTTTCCTGGAGACTTCAATGGATTCATTGCTCTAAAATATAGTCCATTTAATTACAAATCTAACCATGTAAAGTTGTTGTCCTGGGAAAATTCTACTTTCTGAGATATTGATAAAAAAAAAAAAAATTAAATTGATAAGAATGAGAGGTCAGGTTCAATTCCCATTCAAGGGAGGAATTATTTTTAAAAGTAAATTTTGATAAAATGTGAATAATAGATAAATGGAACCATGAAACCCCAAATGGAAAACAAATTGAACAACTCTGGTTCAAGAAATTATGAATATGAGTTGTATCAGGAAGATTTTGATTTGATATATCCTCTTACACTACAAAATGAGTAGATATATGTATTTAAAATGTATGCGAGATACTCACTTGGATTGGTGATCATGTGAGAAGGCATTGGCGGGAGGGGTTGGCTGGTACATGAAGATATGGTGGACCAAAGGTACGTGTTTCCAAGTCTTGTACGAACAGCGTACCAGTTCATTAGGTCTGACTTCGGCCGTGCGGAACATGGGCAGCACGGTTCGTAGTAAGTCTGAACACAAGACAAACGCTGCAGTCCCTGGACAGGAAACCAGCCTGTTGATGAGAGGTCCAGGTGTCGGCACATCTCCGTGAACCACTAAAAGTCTTGACTCCATCTTAGTGTCGATCAGCCTGCTCCAACTCACACTATCAACTGTGTACCTGCCAACACCACGTATACAACATGTTACAATCCACCGACATCAAGCTTAAACCAACAAAAGCCTACCTCATCCAACTCACACAAAGGACCTTTATAGACTTTACCTGTTCACCCCTTCAGTGAAATGAGTAGAAAATACAGTTAAGTCTCTGTAATCCGACACTCCTCCAGTTCAGCTCATCCAGTAATCCAGCACTGAGACTAAGGTCCCCCTCTCTTCTTACCACGTGTAAGATAAGATAACTAAAAGAGGGGGAACCTGGGAAACACAGAGGCATTAGGATAAACAAAAACAAACCATCAGTAGTTTGTTCGTTGTGAGTCTACACTCATATCCCGCACAATAAACGCTAGTTTTATTGTTCCCTGTTTTAATAATTTATTATCAAACATCCAGTAATCTGACAATTCTCTGTAATCCAACATGGTATGGCCTCATATGTGTCGGATTAGAGAGACTCAACTGTATATATAGCAGGAAAATATGGTTGAGGGACCATATTTTATAATGTCTAAATAAGGCAAAGAGAACCATAAAAGTAATATTCAGTACAATTTTAAGTGGTGTTTAAATATAGCTATGGGCATACCTGTCGTATTAAGATTATACCTGGGATGCAATAATGTATTGTATTTAAGTCAAGTTGATTAATAGTAAATAATATAATAATATAAATAATTAATGACAACTTTGGGATGCCTTTTAGTAAACAAAAAGTAACTTATAGCACTCATGTATGGGTACTCTATGTTCATGTTGGTTGCCAATTAATAGTATATTATGTTACTAGGCTGAGAAGTGAGTTTTTTCTTTACCACGGCAATTACATTTACTGTCTCGCTTCGCTCGACAGTAAATATTGCCAAGGTAAAGAAAAAACACTTCACAGTCGCGTAGCATATGCTATTTTTTCCGAGGTAGCAGACAATGAAAAACATTAAATATTAATCACTAATCAATATATAATAATAACAAATATTAGTACATACTTAAGACTTAAAAAAAGAAACCTTAAAATGAGGTTACACTATAAGAAAATATTAATAAAACGCATTGACATCTAGCGGATTTTAATCGTACTAGAAGCATTTCTACAAAGACTGCAGCGGTACTAACGGAAGTTTTGACAACTACCCGCCGGAAAATAAAAATCTTTTAGTTCCTAGGACGTAAAAGATTTTTTCTTTACAGCTAGGAGTAATGAAAAGATTTTTTAAGTCCACGTAATGAAAAAATGGATTTTAGCTATGTTTTTTAGGCTCTAAAGTTACTATTTCACAGCCTACCACGGAAAAAAAAAAATTCCTTTGAGATGAATACTTAAAAGAATTTCGGGTATTATTTATTTATTTATTTTACATATTTCAAGTCTTCTGCAGCAATAGCCACTAGAGAAGCACTCTAAAAGATAATTGTATTTTTCAACAAAATGTGAGCGATCCATATGAAAACATCACTTAAATATTCTAAGAAGCATTCAATACAGAACCTCGCCACTAGGAGACAAGAGAAGGAACAAAGGCTAATCGGAAAGAATATGGAAGGATGAAATTAAATGAATACTAGGACAGATCTGCTCTAAAAAGTACAACTTGAAAATCAATAACTAAAGCATATTTATTAAAAGATAAAGCATGGAATTCTGGAGCTCTGCATTCTCTTTACAGCTGCAGCACACCACTATACTAAGGTAAATAAAAATAAAATTGAACTAGAACCAAGTTAGTGGTGCTTCCAAAAGGTTAAAATGGTCTTATTTCACCTAGAAATAAGGTATTTACTGACTTGTTGGTAGCAAGGGTGGCTAGTAGAGCAGATTTGACAGCATCGGCAGTTGATGAGCTCTCGGAGAAGACAAGTATGTTGGGTGGTTTGGTGGAAGAGGTCGGGAGTGACGTGCTGACAGTTGATCTCAGCGGAGTACTAGGAAACGACCTCAATGAGCTGGCCGGCGTGTCCATTGATAGCTCACCGGAGTTCCTACACAACAAAACAAATCAAATCAATAGACAACATTATTGGTGCTAACACATAGTGGACTGACTAATGGTTTAGGTTTTACTATTAAATACTTTAGGTCATACATTTAAATTTAAAGTTGCTCCATATGAAATGTGTAATATGAGAAATAATATGCTTGCCATTAAATTAATATCAAACAAGCAGAGAGAAAAATGTATCATGTTTGCAGGAATCCCAGAATATGGCCCTTAGTACTCTATCCTATTCATATGGATAGAGCTCTAAGGGCCATACTGTACAGACGACAGACAGAAATTTCAAATTTTTTTTTTGGATTCAGGGGACATCAAAATTTCAAAATCAAATTTTCATGCCTCAATTTCTCTTTATGTGAGAGAGTAAAAAATTCTAAAAAGATTAAAAAACTAAAAAAAACAATAATTTACCTTTATCTGAGTAATATTTATTTCAAAAAAGGGTGTGTCACGTTCTTCTACAAGCATTAAACTGATAATAACTAATCATTTAGTAGTATATCACTCTTACTAGACATTGCTTCATCTTTATATATCATAAAAATTGATAATTTCTAATTTTAAAATATACAGACATAAGGTCGGTATTTTAAGGTCATTTTATTAAAAACAAAAATCTATTTAAAACCTCTAATTCATTAAAAAAAAAATATAATATTTATTTTATCATCACTTTCTTGATGAACCGTCATAGTTCATCATTTCTTCTTTTTTCATATCTATATTTAATTCTGTTATTAATTTTACATTCAATTTTTTTTTTTTTTTTGAACCCAGTTTGCTGAGTCAGCAAAAATTTAGAAAATTGAAAATGGTCCTGATTGAGTTGAAATTTAGCACGAATGTACCTCTCTGTATGTCGCCCACTAAATTTCATTTTGATAATGGTAGCCATTTTGAAGTTATCAATTTTTGAATTTTGAAACTTTATAACAGCTTTAACTTTGACGGTTAATAATACCGAAAGTATAAATACGTTTTTGACATACAGCACATCGTTGGAACCGGAAAAAATTAAGGAACAAACATAAAAAAAAACGATGAAATTCCATTAATTAGTTTAAAAGTTATAAGCGAATATAATTATTTGTTAGTGCGATAATTTTGATGACGTCAAAGTTTGTTTACATACCTGTCAAAATACCACCAAAATTCAAATAATTGAATAAATGAAATAAAGTAAATAAAATTAATGTATAAACATTATTTAAAGAGGCCACTTTGGTGGCCTCTGAAGTGAGGAAAAGTTCCAAGGTACCCTGATTTTTTTTTAAATTAAATAATTATTATTAATTACTTATTTTTATTATCTAATATTATAATTTTCCTAATACTTTGTTTTATTGTGTTTTTTTGTACATACATGCATAAAATTTACTTAAATCTTTTATATCAGATTTATGATTTATGTTATAACTGTACATTGAAATATATTATGCTTCCAAAAATTCCTTTATTCTAGGAAAAGTTTTTTTAACTAATATTTTTGTAGTATCAACATTTATATTGTGGTTTTCTACTCGTACATGAATGGCTAATGCAGGTCTACCATCTTTTTTATAAACATTATACTTATGATGACTCGATCTGTTTTCTAGTGTTTGTTTACTTTGTCCTGTGTATAGACTTTATCGCCATCATGACATAGTATTTTACAAATGATATTCATTTCTTTATTTTTTTGAATTTTATCCTTAAGTTTTGTAAAGTAAGTTTGATATATTTTATTTACAGGTTTTAGCCCAAATTTTCTGTTATCGCAATCATTGTTTTAAAAGTTTCTTCTATTTTTTTACTGGTCTTATATTACTTTGCTTTGTAAGTTTCATTGCACGTTTCCGTTACCCCGATTTTGAACCACTTCCTGTATTTTAATCTTCCCCAAATTTTGCACATGGCAACAACTAAGGTACAAAAAAAAAAAAAAAAAAAAAAAAAAAAAATGGCGTCATATTTCTTTGCTTTTAAGTTTCATCGCACACCAATTACCCCAATTTTGAACCACTTCCCATCTTTCAATCTTCCCCAAATTTTGCACATGGAAACAATTGAGGGGAAGAATAAAGAAACCAAAAAAAAAATTGAAAATAAGACCAGTTTTCAAAAATGGTATTTTTATAAATTATTTTCACTCAATTTATTGATGTACATCATACTATAAAGTTGTGCGTTTCCTTAGATCCTTTTAGATGCATTTTTTGATACCAACATTTTTTAATTAAACTTTGTGGGTATACATTTTTTTTTTTTTTTTTTTTTTTCCCCGAGCCTTAAACAGCAAAAAATGCCACGGGTTAAGCGCTCACGAAGAGTAAAAAAGTAAGGATAGTAAGTGTTCAGGAAGAGTAGAAAAGTAAGGATAAAGCGTTCAGGAAGAGTAAAGAAGTAAAGGATAAAGGATAAGATATGTCAGGTAAAAATAGGAAAAAGAAATAAAATTAAAGTATGGGATATTAGGAACAATTAACTAACACGAGAGTTCAGCTCTTAAATTGTAGGGCGCATGAAAGATAGGATGGTTTTAAGATTGCAAAGTTTAGAAATAGATATTGTACTATTAGAAAGAAAAAGTCGATTAGTATGGTTTATTGAACGAACCAGAGGACTAATATCAGATAACTCTTTGATATAAGCAAACCTACCAACTCGTTTACCGATAGGGAGGATAACAACTTGAGATATAACTTCATCACAACTGTAGTCGCCGCATAAAGCTTTGGAGAGAAATAGTACTTCGAAAGCTTTTCTTCTATCACACAAGGAATGAAGGCCTAGACGTTCCGAGAGTGATTCGTAAGAATAGTAGATTTTATTGTAAAAGAAACGAAGATAACAAATTTGATGTTAATTTTTTGAAGATTTCATTTTTAACCGAATTAAAATATTTTTGATCAGTTAATATTATTGATCTATTTATCAGATTGTAAACGGAATTCCTTATTTGGGTCATTGGGTGATTACTTTTGAAATGCAGAATTTTTTATATTTTAATTAATTTTTAAACCATTTTGTACCATTTGTGCCATCTTATTCCCTAATTAAGGTAAAAATCTAAAAAGATCATTTTAATCTGAATTTCTTTGTCTATGTTATATTTTTATTTTAGTTATTAAAAGTTACTAGAGGTCGACCAAGAAGTCATGAACACGGGAGAAACGGAAAGCTTAACTTCGTTTAAAATCGGAACTTCCGAGTAGTGCCGAAGTCAGTACAGTCGGGTGCTAAGACAATAACCATTCCTAGTTTGTATGACATGCCCAGTTATGTCAAATCTCACGAATAACAACAGGAAGGTTTCCAATCTGTTAGGTTTCCTGTTTTGTTTGTTTTTATACAGCACGAACTATAGTCACAACTGTTCTAAATCTAAATCAAACTCAGAAATAAAGAGGAAGAAAAAAAATAGATTAAGGAAAAAGAATATCGATTTAGATTTAAAGAATATTATTATGAATAATCAAAAAAATAATAATATAAAGATATTATAGTATATTATTAGTGATTTTCTTATCAGGTACAGTGTTGCCTGTAGCAAAAAATATAGAAGTTATCAAAAATGAAATTATTAATAACAGAAGAACAACACTGTGTTTTTTGACCGTGGTCTATTATATCAAAAACTGACTGTACATGACAACACTAGCGCACTCCTCTCATTTCCATGACTTCTTGGTCGACCTCTAGTAAAGTTTTACAATGAGTTTTTTTAAATTATTATATAGTAATCATCTACATATCTATATATTATATAAAACTAAGAGTGACAGTGACTGACTGATCAAAAACTCCCTACTTCCCATTGACATAGAGATTTGAAATTTGGTACATAGATAGAGTGTACCATAAATAGAAAAGTGCGGCCATTTTGATTTCGATATATGTCCGCCATATTGAATTATAGCCGCCATCTTGGATTTATTCATCAGTAATTCTCCTACTTCCCATTGAAATAGAGGTTTAAAATTTGGTACATAGATAGAGTGTACTATAAATAGAAAAGTGCGACCATTTTGATTTCGATATATGGCCACCATATTGAATTATAGCTGCCATCTTGGATTCATTCACATTCTATTATCTCAGCTTCAAGAGGACCTAGAGATCTGAAATTTGGTACATAGACTTATGGTAGCTAAAAAATAAAATTAAAGGTACTATCACTTTAACATATGGCCGCCATATTGAATTACAACCGCCATCTTGGATTTAATAACTCTCTATTATCTAAGCTTCCAGAGGACCTAGAGATTTTAAATTTGGCGCATAGACCTATGGTAGCTAAAGAAGAAAATTAAAGGTACTTCCACTTCAACATATGGCCGCCATCTTGGAGTTAATCAGATAATATTATCTTAGCTTCCAGTGGATTTAAAGATCTTAAATTTGTTACATAGACTCATTGTAACTAAAATTGAAAATTGAAGGTAGTAAAAAATAGAATAAATGAAAATGCACAAAAAAAATAATATAACCTACGTTTACTAAAATATGAAATTATGTAACAATAAAGATATATTAATTATATTGTTTTAATTATTATTTACACGCAGCACCAACTTCTAGACGGATCGTTCTTATCTGGTTAGTTTAAATATAAATTTGGGTTTAAAATTGAGTGAGCCAAAAGTTTTAGTAGATAGATTATTAATTAATATTCCACTAAGGTTTACACATTTCCCCCTCATTGGGAATCCTTTCATTATACTATAAATATTGTTTTTAAATTGATAATAAGTATTATTACAACAAAATTTTATTAATTCCAAATATGCTGTTTTACATAGGATGTTGGTGTATGGTTTAATATTTTCCCATTCTTTTTTAATTATTTTGTTCAGTTCAGAAAGAGAAATATTGCTAAACATAGATTTTACATCAAAATATACCATTAATTAATCTTTATCTATTTTTATATCTTATAATGCTCTAATTTAACATAAAAACGAAATTGTCAGATCATAAAAAAAGAAATTGGAAGGAAAAGTTGAAAACAAAACTGCAAAAACATATTACCATTTTCTCTATCTTCAAAAGTAAACTTCTTATAACAACAATAAACTCAATTAACGGCGATTTAAAAAAAAAATATCTCTGTAAATTTTAACTGATTTTGATAGTGCAAACTACATTTTTCATTATTAAAGATATATATAAATATATTCATAAATAAATATAAAACATAATTTTTAATTTAAAATAAGAATTCTGATGAAACTTCAGGTAAAACATTATTAGAACCACATACAGTAGAACCTCGCTTACACGGCTCTCAATAACAAGTGCAATTTTCAAATCCCCTTGAGATTGCCATAACACATAATGTAAAATTAACCTCTATAACACAACTATTATTATCCAAACAACCTCAATAACACGGATTTTTTCCAATTTACCACCTAACTCAGAACCTCTATAACAAGTCGTTTTGAGAAGTCAACCTCTATAACACGACTCTATACAGGTATGGGTCGACCTTGCAAAAGTCAAGACTTGAAAACCCCGCCCATTAACCTCGATAACAAGACTGATAGCCAAAATAACCTCGATAACATGACTGTTTCCCCAATCCCCTTGAGACACTTCTTATCAAGGTTCCACTGTATTTGGAAAACTTGGGTGAAAAAATAACACTTGGTCATAATTTAAACTTTCTTATTATCTTTAGTATAATATAGACAGGAGGTACCTTGTTGAGTCGGGTGGTATGACTGTGTCTGTTGAGACAGTATCCTCCCTAAGGCTGGACACAGTGGAAGACCTGCAGCAGACAGTCGTCGGGTTGGTAGCAGTGTGAGTATCTGAGGGAGTGTACTCTCCACCAAACTGCTCGGTAACACTGCCTCCTCCACTATAACCTTCCCCATACTCTTCCTTGTCTACTTCCTCCTCGTCCTCCAGGGCACTAGCCTCTTCTTCTTCTTCCGAAGCTGTCATATCCTCTCCGGGTACTAGCCTCACGGCCCTGTCATCACAAAAAAAAATAAGTAAATAACAAACATTCATACACTAATGGTGAAGCCAAGGCTAGAATAATCCTAACTATATCTTTCTATTTCTCATTAAGTAGGAGTGTTGTATTACCCTATATTGATATTTTTGTTGCAAAGCGAATCACTTTCTATGGTCTAATGGGTAGTATAAATGAAAACCTTTAAGCTTCAATTATTTTAATTTTTTGGCGATATTTCAACCTCTCTTTGGATCATTATCAACCAAAAATCCCTGAATTACTCAAAAATTTCTAATTTTAATTCTGAATAAACTAATTTATTTGCAACAAGTTTTCTTCAAATGTGTGATACATCATTGTCACTTAGTTTAAGACTATTTTTAAGCATTTAAAAATAAAATTAAACTTAAATTTTATCAATAATTCTTTTCTCGAGAGAAAAGGAGTCTACTTTAGAGTTTATAAAAAATATATTTCTTACTATTTTTCAGAGTAGATAATGCTTCTGGTACCTTCGGTAAGCTCGGAAGCAAAATGTTTCAAACTAGAAGATACATTTTAGTCAATAAAATAAACCTTAGTACCACACATCTTAAAATCCCAATAGTTCTTTTCTGTGACTAAATCCATCGACATAATTAGTAGTGTACATAAGTAGTAAAAGTTAACTATGTACAACATTTATTTCTCCTGCAATGAGTGAAAAAGTCACACATCTAAGTCACAAGTGCAAACTGATAACAGTCATCTGATAAGTTCACTTATCTCCTTATGCCTCAAGAGAAGGTGAGATATTGCCAAATAAGACCATCAAAGAGTTTTTTAATCAAGAGCCTCAACAAACTAAGTGTGACTATATTACCTTTAAGTCAAAAATGCTAATGTGATAACTATTAATTTCGTTACATATTCTGATTTTATACAATATACTAGCCTTCACTCAGCGCTCCGTGTGGGGCTCATGCTAGGTATTAGTGGCTGTTTCCTATAATCATGTAGGCCTAGCAATTAAATGAAATGCCTAAATAGTTTTGTTTCCAAAGCCTCCTTGGAATAGAATCAGGGCTATATTATACATCATTCATTCCATTACTAAGAATGTAATACTCTCTAAACTGTAGTTTGGAGTCTATTTATATGTATAAAAATTAGCCATTGGAAACTAAATAATATACAGTGGAACCTCGATAATTCGGAATAATTAGGACCAGACACTGTCCGAATTACCGATTTGTCCTCATTTTCGAATATGCTGTAAAACAACTTTTTCGCAGACGAAAGGACCTGATAAAGGTGTATAAACTTTGGTTTTATTCAATATTTTTTTAATGAAACCAAGCCTAAAACATGCATAACACGCTCAAAAAAAAAACAAAAAAAAAAAATCAATTTCTTTCAGCCAGTTTTGCTTCTATTAACCCTTTCGGCACTGTAGACGTCCATGGACGTAATTAGTAAGTGCCTTTATTAGACTGAAAACGTCTATGGACGTAATCAAAAAGTGCCTTCCACAGCCTACAGACGTCTATGGACGTTTTGAGGTTTTCTTATGTATGTTTTCAAATAGAAGCCTTACTAGACGTCGCACGTGACTCCTAACGCCATCTATCGGAACTAGCATGATGTACAATGGTAAATAATAGGCTCACTAGGTGTCGCTGGGGTTAATATTTCTCAGAGATAGAATAAAATGAAAGGGGTTGCAACTCTAGCAGGGCGGGTGACTCATATTACTTGTGCCGGCCTCGCGTAATATTTTTTTAAGGCCAAATGAGGTCAGCGAAGGTCAAAGTCTATTGTACCTTCTTACGTTCTTCCTTGGAGCGTTTTCCCTTTTTATAAAGCTTTTTTTCTTTTTTTTTCTCCGAAATAATATTTATGTCTCTTAAAAACTTAACTTGATTTTTATACAATTTTTTTATACGATTTATGTAAAAAAGAGTAGTTTAATCATATTTTTTCTTTTTTCTTCTTTTTGTCCCCTATGGTTTAGATATTAAGTTTATGTTTCAATAAACTCAACAAAAAAAATTAAATTAAATAAAATTAAAAAAAGTTTAACTTCGCCGTTGCCGGTCCAAAGCCTGGATACGAAAGAAGGCTAGGACTTATTATTATTATTATTTTTTTTTTTTTTTTTTTCGTCATGTTTGAAAAATTATCAATGTATTGTATAATATGAAATATGTCAAAAATAATAAAGAAATGAAAAAAAGTTATGTATATATAAAAAAAATACCAGTTATTCATAAAATGTACATTACTTTTACTTTTTTTTATGTATATATAGAATTGAAAATTATTAAATTAACATCTAAAATTAATTAAAAATAAAAAAATAATTATAGATGAATGTAAAAAAGTAATAAAACAAGAACTATCCTAATATGATAAAAATGTAGGAGATATAAAATAAACAGAGTGAAAGCGTTGAAGAATGGATAGTTTTGTGTGAGGGATGAAACGACTCAGGCTGGGGAAGGCCGGTCTGAAAATACGGCCCCGTCTGTGGAAGCCTACTTTTGATTTCTACCTCAGTACCGAAAGGGTTAAGTCAGACTGATGGCGACAGACACACATACATAAACGAAAAAAGTAAAAGCCGGATTCGGTTTTTGCAATGTATGAAATGAAAAAGTATCAACAAGTAACAACTACCAGTATTCCTATTGCAAATAACACAGTAAACTGGCTGAATACTGACCCAACACCAGAGCCAGGATGTCTGACTGAGATCTCCTGCTGAGTGATGGACACTTGCTGCACTGCTTCACAGAATGTGGCCATCATGGAAATATGGGCCCTCCATCGGCTTACAAACCCCTCTATCCTCTCCTTACCATCCAGATCTGAAATAAAATAAAAATACTTGAGTAGTCACATACATACTTTGACAGTAGTGTAGTGGTGAGGTCATTAATTGTTGACGCCAAACCCTTATTACTCCTTAACCTTTCCTTAAAAGGCGAATAACACTAGCGTCTAGGTACAGCGACGCTGCTGCGATCTGAGAGCGCTCCAGTGGCAGTTTATTTAACTAGAGAAGGTAACATAACAGTGGACATATCAAGGTTATTCAAATCTGTCAGTTTCAGTTTACAAAAAAAAAAATAGAGTTATTGTTTTTAAAAACATTTCTAGTTAGTAATGTTACAAGCATTATAAGAAATATTTATAATATCTGTTACAATATATTATATTGTAACAGATTAACAAATAGATTTCATCTATTGTCATTTACGTTAAAGTGATAATTTATTTAATGAATGTTTACCCATTTATGTTAATAAAATCATTTACCTCATTTACCCAACCTTTTAGGTATGTAAATTGATTTATATAATAATTACTCGGTAGATTAGATTTGTTGATAAAAATAAAACTGGGTACTGTCAGCAGCACACACAAAGGGCCGTATGCAATTTAACAAATTTTAATAAACTCGTAACGTATTTTTTAGTGATTGTTTAAAAGGTGTTAGAAACTGTTATTGTATGTAACTACATTACGATGTAAAACTAAAAAAAATACATCTTATCTGTGAACATTTAACTTAGATCAGACGAAAAAAGTAATACTATAATTTACACATAAAATAACTGCTAAGTTTCAACTTTTTGTGTTGGGTATTTTCGGAAATATAGAGTACATACCTTAAAAATCAGAAGGAATTAGATTCGAAATATGATGCACAGCCTTAATTTTGAAACATAATAATAAAGTCTACCACTATTATTACAACTGCAGGCTTATTATAGAATGCTTACTATTTTTAATTGAGTAGTAAAATATCACTTATAATGGCTGTTTGCCTGTTTTTAGGCGATACTTCTCTGCTTGGAAGGATAAAGGAAATATGGGTAAAATCGGATTGTACGTGCCCCCACTTTGAGGTTAGGTGATAAAATCCCGCATATTAAATTAAAAACCTTAATTTTGTGTACCCTTGAATTTTCTATAGCCGCTCCGCACCGCTTCGCGGTGCTCCGCTCATTTTCTGAAGAAAAACAACCCTCCTGTGTATAAACCAGCTAGAGGTCCAACTCGAAGAAATTTCCAGGGCACGTACAATCCGATTTAGCCGAAGCATGTTCTTGTCTGTTCAGTTCTCTTGATGGTGCCACTGGGAGATGAGGAAAGAGATGGCCAGTTATTTGTTACAATTATTCAAATCGTCTCTTCGACTTAACAAGTTAATTTCATCCAGGTGGAAAAATATGTAACAAATTACTTGTTACAGTGAATGAACAACTTAAACACCTTTATTATAATTTATTGTTTATTATAAAAGGTATTATTTACGATTATCCATTGAAGTTCATTTTTATAATTTATTATTTTTACTTCCTTTATTAAAATTTATATGAAAACCAGGCAATGAGGTTTGGATTATTTATTATTTCCTTAATATTCTAGGTTCTTCAAATCAGCTTCTAATAAAGCATTTGGTTTATCGGTAAACCGAGGTTAAAGCCAATCATACTTCAAGTAAAGAATTCACTTTTAAGTACTCGATACCTCTGGGACCATTGGTTAACTTAAAACAAATTTACTCTAAAACTGACATGACTAAACTGATAACTTACTCATTTACCGCAGCAGGACAACCAACTATTAAACTTCATACAAATAAATGTCACTAGACATGCTACTCATCATAAATTGAGTGCATATCTGAGTAGACACCATCAAATACTTTGGTTTACTAGTGGGTAAAAATTGAGGTTGGAAACCCCTCATCACCGCACTTACAAAAATACTTAGGCCATTTATATATTTGCAAGACTAAGAGGATTCTTAAGCTTGGAACAACTAATAATAATATTTGGCACAGCAGTCCATGATTGGCTTGGACCTGGCAAAGGGGTTATACAACTATAAATGTAATGTAACTTGATTGATGCCACTAAACTTGAGTAGCTACCCATTAATTGTTCCAGCTTAGAAAAATTAAGCCCTATCCATCCAGGTTGTTGGCTTAAGTGAACTCGCTACTTAGCTATGGTATTATCCCCTGGGGCTCTGCACCATTGATTACACTTTATCGGCTTTGTTGGTTACATAAAATAGTATACTAGAGTGATTAATAAAAATCATTCACTAGAGAGTTGCTGCCCTCTTATTAAGTCATTTCAAGTACTTTGTCTGAAAGAAATGTTCGACTTGGATACCAAAAAAGATAGGAAGTATTTTGGGTACCAGGAATCCCAGGAGACATCAACCACAACTTAGAGACACTGAAAGTTCATAAGTATAACCAGTTATAATGACCTCTCAGGGCAACTCAACAAGTTCCTGACCAGACAAATTTAAAGAAAAATAAATAAATAATTTGCCTGACAGTATAACACAAGGTAAGTAATAAGCCAATTTAATTTCCCAATAAATATAATATTTTTTAATCACATTAGAATTTTAATATCTTAAAATATTTATTATACATATAGTTATTTATATTATACATATAGGTAAGTATTTAGACCCTTCTTTAGATTAAAACAGAGGGGAGTAACAATCTAAAGAAGGTGTACGGAATGTTCTTCTTTAGTCTCTTACTCCTCTTATAAAAACATAAGTGTGATATTCCTTTATTCCAAAGTACATTGGACTAAACATTCCTTTCTCTTAACACTTATCTAATCAAACGAATACATAAATAATAATAATAACCATTTACATATACATATTCTAAAAAAAACAGAAGGGATTAACAATCTAAAGAAGCACCAGTATCTAAATGATTTGAAAATAAAACAGTGGTTTATTATTTATCTTAGTTTAGTTTACCCTAAGTTATTTACATTTTTATTTAATTCTTATATAACTAAATTCTTTTAAGCATAAGGATATTATACAATCAAAATATATACATATATGGCTGTAGTTATCTAATAACATAATATTAGCTTTTTTTAATTTTACAAATAATTATTGGCTAGTAAATAAATACAATTCAAAATAGAGTCAACAATATTAAATTAATCTCTGCCCAATTTTGCAAACCCTCTGGTATTAGCAAAAAATTAAATGGTTGTAGTTATTATTTGCAGTGCTCTAGAACTGGATTTTACAATCCAAGAGGTAATGGACGCAGACATTTAAAGAGCAGTAAAAAAATTAATGGGACCTGTCCAGCTTCGATGTCAGTGAAAGTAAATACTGATGGTTCACTAGATTGTTATAAATTGAAGTTGACATCTTGTCAGTGTAAAAGTATTGTTGTTGTTTATGTGTATTTAAAATACAAGTTCGTTTTCTATTGCCTTTAATCAATTCTTTCAACAGATTATGAGACTTAGTTGCGCGTAATATTATTGAAGAGTGTAATTTTGTAAGCGTTTTTTTGTGAACTTTTTTTTTGAGTGATAATACCACATGGATTTGGGTAAGCTCGTAGATATTAAGTTGCAAGGGCAATCTAACTGGGTAGATTGGAAGGCGGATATCTTGACTTTGTTAAGATATAATGGTGCCATCGGGGTAATAGATGGCAGCCTTCAGAAACCCGACCTAGTGCCCGACAATTCTGATGTCAAAGCTGTCTTAAATTACGAAAAAGCTTTGGAAAAATATAATAAGGCAGATAGTGCAGCAATTTTAGCAATAAGAGCTACACTACGTCCTGAGGTGCGGGCTCTTGTTCGGATGTGTCCCGACGATGCTAAAATGATTTGGAACGAACTATGCAACCATTTTGAGAAAAAGAGCGAAGTAAGGTTAAGTAGACTTAACCAAGATTTTTATAAAACTCGTATAACGCCATCTGAATCCATAATAGGTTTCATAGCTAGAGTTCGAACCTTATGGTCTGAATTAATAAAAGAATTTCAGACTGAACTTAGAATTGAGTTGCCTGATGTTCTATTAATTAATAAAATTTTGTCAGAACTTCCACCAGAATACGCGGAGTTTCTTACAACTTGGGATGGGACAGCTAAGGAAAAGCGGACTATCGACGAACTAGTGAACAGGCTAGAACTAAGGGATGCTAGAGCTCAAGTATCCTCTGGAGAGTCTAGTGTAAGTTTAAGAGACAGTTCAGCATCAACTGTTTTAATAAACAAAGCTTCAGGTTCTGGTAATAATAAGGTTATCTCTACTGGAAAGAACTACAAAGGTTTCAGCGGAAGATGCTATAAATGTCATAAAGTTGCAGGTCATCTTGCTAAAGATTGCCCTGATCGTGAAATGTCAGAAAAGTCTAAAAATAGTAATAATGTAATGTTTTCCTGTTTTACAGCTATTAATGTTTCTGACAGCGATGTTTGGATCAAAGATGACGGGGCCACTGACCATATGACGAATTCACATGTGTTTTACAAAACGTTTCAATCGTTTAAGGAACCCGTACCTATTACTATTGGTGATGGGAGCTCAAACTTAAAAGCGTATGGTAAAGGAATGATTGATGTAGAATCTAATATTAGTGGAAAAAGTCACTGTATTACTTTCAGTGAGGTGCTTTATGTGCCAGGTTTGATAAGAAATTGTTTTTCTTCAGTCCAAAGTATGAAGAAAGGAATTAGTCATAGAAGTAGTGCTAAGACTATGACTGCTACGTTTTTTTGTGAAGACACTAAAGAAGCACTGATGACAGCGAAAATAAATAATAATCAATTTGAACTTCAGATCAAACCTATAAAGCCGAAACATAGCATTAGTGCCTTTGTCCTTAAAAATATTGATGAAAAACCGAAAAATTTAAGAACGTGGCATGAGAGATTATGTCATCAAGGAAAAACGTATGTTGAACAGTATTTGAACCAGAGAAGCATCAAATTTATCAAAGAAGATTTCTTTTGTGAACCTTGTACGTTAGGTAAACAAAGTCGTCGAAGTTTTAAGCCTAGATCTGTCAGAGCAACAAAAGTGGGTGAAATAATTCATGCTGATTTGTGTGAACCTGAACAGAGGTCTATGGGTGGAAGTAAATATTTTCTGGTACTGAAAGACGATTTTTCAAAATACCGTGAAGTATTTTTCTTGAAGAACAAGTCTGATACCTTGAATGCTATTAGAACATATGTTCAAAGGTCGATCAAAAATAATATAATTTTAAAAGAAATTCTAACAGACGGAGGTCGAGAATTTGATAATCAGTCAGTAAGGTCATTTTTAAATGAACATGGAATTCGTTTGCGTATAATAATGCCGTACACTCACGAGCAAAATGGAGCGGCTGAACGTGAAAATAGATCGTTAGTGGAATTAGCAAGGACTGTACTAAAGTCTGCCAATTTGCCGAAAGGTTTGTGGGCTGAAACTGTGTCTACAGCAGCGTATATCCTAAATCTAACAGGTAAAAGTGGTGTAACAGGAAAGGCTCCGTATGAAGTGTGGTACAATAAAGTTGCATCTATAAAACACTTACGTTCTATTGGTTGTACGTGTTATGTCCATGTTCCAAGTCCAAGAAGAAAGAAATTTGACTCCAAGGCGATTAAAGGTGTCCTTATTGGGTATTGTGGTTACGATGGTTATAGAGTGTATATTCCGTCGAAGCAGGATATAGTAACGTCAACAAATGTAGTATTTGATGAACATTTAGATTGCAAAGTACCATCAAATGAGTTAAAAATTGAAAAGCCTATACATATTGAGGAGGCTGAATTTGATGATCAAGAAGAATCCGAAGATATAGATTTACATGTTAAATTGGAGTTGCCTACTGATGATGTTGAAGTTCCAGAGCGGAGAGGTGAACATCTTGAGGTTGAAGAGGTTGATGGCGTCAATGAAGTCATTGAAGAAGGTAGTAGACACAACCTGAGGCCTAGAGATCAACTTAAAAAGCCTGTAAGATACCCAGATGCGATGATGTTAGTGGCTGATATTGTAGAACCTTTAACATACCGGGATGCTGTAAAATCAACAGAACATGCTCAGTGGCAGGAGGCAATGGAAACTGAAGTAAACTCCCTCAAGGAAAATAAAACGTGGGTTCTAGTGGATCTTCCTAAAGGAAAGAATGTAGTTAATAGCCGATGGGTGTTTAAGGTTAAAAAGCTTGTAGATGGGACTGTAGACAGGTTTAAAGCCAGACTGGTAGCCAAAGGGTACACACAAGTAGCGGGGATTGACTATGGTGAAACATTCAGTCCTGTAGTTCGCTTTGATACTGTACGAGCACTTTTGGCAGTGGCTGCTCGAGAAGGTCTACACCTTGCACAGCTCGATGTAGAAACTGCATTTTTAAACGGAGATCTGGATGAAGAGATATACATGTCTCAGCCCGAGGGGTGTGATGATGGTTCTGGACGTGTTTGTAAGTTGATTAAAAGCTTATACGGTCTGAAACAATCCCCAAGGTGCTGGAATAAAAAGTTCACTGAGTTTTTGACAGGGTATGGATTAAAAGAGAGTGACGCCGACCCATGTTTATTTATCAGTGACAAAAATAGAAAACTGATAGTAGGAATTTATGTTGATGACGGTGTAGTAGCTGCTGAAAGTCGGTCTGTTCTTGAGAAGTTTTTAAGTGACCTCTCAAATGCTTTTAAAATAAGGTCAGGGCCACTGAAGCATTATCTCGGTGTTGAAATTGAACAACTAGAAGACGGTTCAGTGTTCATAGACCAGAAGAACTACACTGAGAGACTTGTCACTAAGTTTCATCAAGAGACGTGTAAACCAGTCAATATTCCTATCAGTAAAGGTCAAATAAATGCTAAACAGGAAATTTCAGATGCTGAGGTTCTAAGTTCAGAAGAGCGTTCTCTTTACAGAACCGCAGTGGGAAGCTTATTATACCTGGTTGTGGGTACAAGGCCAGATATCTCGTATGCTGTAAGCATTGCGTCTCAAAATTTGGAGAATCCAAGTAGAACTGATTGGAATAACATGAAAAGGATTCTGAAGTATTTAAAAGGAACGTCCAAACTTGGAATTTTATATACTAGTAAAAGTGTGTCTGATTTATTGATATATTCGGACGCCGACTATGCTGGATGTAGTGAAACAAGAAAGTCAAGAACTGGAGTTGTGTCTTTCTACAACTGTGCTCCGGTGTCATGGTTCAGCAAAAAGCAAGGCTCGATTGCTCTCTCTACAACTGAAGCTGAGTTTATAGCAGCAAGTGAGGCGGCGAAAGAAGCTATTTGGTTGCAGAGATTGTTTAATGAAGTTTGCAGAAGTAAAAATACACCTGTGATTTTAACTGACAATCAAAGTTGTATTCACTACGTTAAAAATCAGAGTTTTCACATGAGGACTAAGCATATCGATGTCCGTTACAAGTTTATTAGGGAAAAGTATAATGAAGGGTTGCTTGAATTAAAATATGTTCCTTCTGAAAAACAAATAGCAGACATACTAACCAAACCTCTTGAGAAGATTAACTTTCAGATTCTAAGGAAGCTGTTGGGTCTTTCTCAACTTAAGTATCAAGATGGAACTTCAAAGGAGGCTGTTATAAATTGAAGTTGACATCTTGTCAGTGTAAAAGTATTGTTGTTGTTTATGTGTATTTAAAATACAAGTTCGTTTTCTATTGCCTTTAATCAATTCTTTCAACAGTTTCTTACATTGAGACTCACGTAGGTCATGAACATGATTTAGAACATCTTCACTTTTCAGAAGAGTGCTTTAAAGAAGTAGCAAGTAAACTGGTTGAAAAGTATCATATAATTGTGTACCAGAGGAGGTAAGAAGGGCTGCTTCAGTTGATACCATATGTCGGCACACTTTACTTTCAAAGAAAGACATATATAATATCGAAAAAGCGTTCAATATTAATTATGAAGGAATTCGCCATCCGAATGGTGTGTAGGCGTTGGCGCATTTGTTGAGGAAGACAAAGTGTCAAAACATTGTGTTTTGCTTTATAAACAACAAGGAGAAGTGTCGCAAGAGTTGTCATTTCTCAATAAAGATGATTTTGTGCTAGGTATAATGAATACTGCACAATGTGAATTGTTCCGTATGGCAAGGATGTCATCTGCATGGATTCCACTTATGGGTTAAATTTGATTTTTTTACTAACAACCATCCTGGTTCTGGATAATCTTCATCAAGGTTTTCCATGTGCATTCTCAATTTCCAACAGAACAGACACCCAAACCATGACAGCTTTTATAAAAAGTGTACATTAACAAGTCAGGAAAATAAATCCCTTAATCAAAAGACATCCATGCATCCCTCTTCTAAACACCTGATTTCCCATGCTTCCCTGCAACATAGAATGAATGAAATAGATTATTGTAGCAGGTAAAATTATCAAGTTGCACTTATTGTTATATCAGGCCTATCTATTTGTTTTAAATTGTTCCTTTAAGCATTTGGAGTGATTTGAACCTGATTATTATTCAGAATTTTCAATATTTAATTAGAAAAAAGTTTTAAAAAAAGAAGTTTCTTCAGAACAGTAGATTATCTACAGACAGGTTATAGTCATAACATTTAAATTATAAATCTATTTACAGTCAGCGTGCATAAAATTTACTGACTGACAATAAATTGGAATTTTCTTTTGGTATCTTTTAAGAATATGTGATCGGCTATGTTTGTCTGCAGAACACAGGACACAGCTAGGTGGAGAGCAGCCATGTCCTCCTTTTTCAGTCCTACTACTACTTTTTTCAGTGTCCTAATATTTTCATGATCTTAAGTACAAAATTAGTAAATAGTCCAAAAATCAAGTTGATGTTAGTTTGTCACTGGCTATGTGACCAATTTAATTTGAAGTAACATTTAAATAACTAACCTATCAAGTGGAAAACCAAGATCATGTCTATGTCCCAAAGAAGAACTTTGCCAACCGCATATTCTAAAAGGGCACCAAAAGATTAACTCATACACAAAATTCTAGCTCGGTGTCAGTCAGCCACTTTTATGCTTGTTATCTCCTAGACTCTAGACTATTAGTTTATTTTTAAATTAGAGAATAATATCCCTTTGTCTAAAGAAATTATCGACAAAGGGAGAGTATGCTCCACCTATTTTAGTTTAAAAAAAAATCCGTATAAAGGCCCATACAATACAATTGATTAATATCACTTGTGCAAAATAAATGTTGAAAATATCGACTAATAGCAAATTATAATTACTCCAAATATAAAAAGGAACAATTTGAAACAAACCCGAAGTAGATTATCGGACCATTAGAATAGATGAGCCACATATATCAGACATTATTTTTGTTAGTAGGTAAATAAAAATAAAATCAATTTAAGTAAAATACATACCGCTTTAAGTTTCTTTTTCCGGAATTAGATTCCATAATATGGACAAACTCTAAGGTAAAAATAACAGTCAAAAACTTTCACGTATCAGCAAAGCACAAAGAAGAGGACAAGAACAAAATATTACAACAAAAACTAAAAACATCAAGTTAAGAGAGGTTCTATTTATGTAAGGTTGTGTTGTAGATTCGTAGAGTGTTAGTTTAAGAAACTGCCACTGGAGTGCTCTCAGATCGCAGCAGCGTCGCTATACCTAGACGCTAGTGCGAATAACGCGCCATCTCTGAAGGGTGTGTGGAACGATAGTCGTGTAGAGTATTCGCTGTTCAAGAGAAACGTGGATAACGGTGATATGTAAACCCGCATTTGCTACTTTTTCTGTAGCCTCGGTGACGTAACCTAGATATGCCAGAATCATCTAGGCATCTGACTACCGGCTTCAAGACGTCACTTGCCTTGTGTCACGTGCCCGAGCTGGTAACTACATAAGACCGTAAGTGCCTTCCCTTTTTTTACCTTCTTTTTGTAGCCTGCTCTACATATCCCCATTTTTCCCTTTTTTACACATTACTTCCCTTTAGCATCCTCTTTTTGTTTGTTGCTTGACCTGCCGTTATTTATTGTTATCGCGATTCACGGTTTTTAATTATTTCCTTTTTAATTTATCTTTTTTTTACTTGTTTTATTTTACATTAATAATAGTAATAATAGTCATTGGGCATAGTGTAGCTTGGACTAGGTAATTAGTCTAATTTATACAGTAAGATTATCTAAAGTTTTGACTTTAGACACTCAGATTGACCAACCTAAATGAGGAAAAAAATAAAGCTACTAGGCCTGTGGGAGGGGTGGGGCTAGTGACATTTTTGTTAACCTAGTTGGCCCGACCTTCTAGAATTCAAAATCCTGACATCTCATTGGTTCCCCACGGATTTTCCCACGCTGTCAAAAGTCAAAACTTTAGATAATCTTACTGAAGACATTAAAGCCGGGTTTACACGGGTAGAGTAAACAGGAGAGTAGAGTAGCGAGTAGAGTGTACTGTGGTATCTTGAAATATACCACATATAAATATAGTAAAATGTACTGTAATAAATAATTATTATAATAACTTAAAATAGTAAAATTTAAGAAAATGTTAATGAACCCTTTTTAATTATTTTGATGAAGAATATTAACGTTAATTTAATTATTATTTTAGTATTTATTCAGTTATATATTGGTTAAACTGTGCTATGACGTCACAACTAGGGCGTGAACCTTTTTTTTTAGACCTGCGCGATGTCCCTAAGTTGTAAGGCGACGTAGGGAGGGTCATGGTAGGGGAAACGCTCTCCACTTGCCCTGCAGACACGAGACTGGCGTGACGTGCATACGAGAAGTCCATCGGAAGATGTAAAATTTTATATCCAGGTCGTATATGTAGTATATAGTTTGTGTTAAACTCATTTGTTGTTGAGTCAAGACTCGTGGGAGTCACAAAAATAAATATTTTTTTTTTATTCTACTCAAAATTTATTTCGTTAGAGTTGACTACAGCCGATGCTAATCGTAAGTCTTAAACTTTATGTTTTATAAATTTAATTTTTTTTTTGATGAGTTTTACAAGTCTAGTATTGAGACTTAAGTTTTAATAGTGTCTGATTTTTGGTATTTTTGGATTTATTCCAGGGCCTCTACTTTACTCTACTCTACTTTTACGCTCTATTAAACTCTACTCTTAACTCTACATTTACTTTGCTTCACAACTTTATTTTAAAAGACTCTATTTTGTTTTGCTGTGATTTCACGCTTTGGATCGTTAACTTGATATTAATGATCTATACAACGTTCATCATTAACTTCAACAAGAATAAATTCATCTTACAGCGTTTAAGAATTCAAATTTCCTTAAAATTTGATTTCCCTCCAAAAATCACCAAGCCACGCTTTCATGCCACATTGTTTGTATTACAACAGAAATTTACGAGTATGATCAGAGCTTCACTCTAAATATTATAATCTATTTAATTATGTATATAAACTAAATAAAGGGTTCATATAAATAGAAAATATATAAATAAAAAATATAATAAATATTCATAAGAAAATTTAATTAAAATATTAATGAAAGAAAATTAATTGTTTTATTATAAAGGAAAATAAAAGCCTAATCTCTGCCAAATTATGATAAGTAAATATGTAAAGACCTTAATGTTGAAAGAATTTATATTTAAATATATTAAAAATTTTATTTGTTCAAACTTGTATTTTTTTTATTATTTAATTATTTTTTTTAGCTACCCGAATTTCACGCGTTTAAAGCTGAATACCGTAGTACTTTACTTCCTACTCTACTAATTTTGATTTTGGAGCGTTTACACATAAGCTAGTAGAAAGTATAGTAATAAAGAAGAAATTATTGCACAACAATGTATAAACTGCTTGCTCTACTTGCTACTTGCTATTGAAAACGTTTACACGGATAGAGTGGGAAAGCTAGTAGAGTGGGAGCTGTGGAGGGGGAAGTAGAGTAGAGTCCACTTTACTGCATGCGGTATAGTACTCTACTCTACCAGCTACTTCCCACTCTACTCTACTCACCACTCTACTCTACGGAGCTTTTTTTCGGGTTTCTACGGGTAGAGTTACTCTACTCGCTGCTCTACTCTCCTGTTTACTCTACCAGTGTAAACGCGGCTTCAGTCAGCGTGTAAACTGGATCTGTTTATTAACCATTAATATCTTCTAAATCTTTTGTAGTACAATTTTTTTTTGTAATGGAAAAAAATACTCTTTGCATCCTATTAAGTCTATAACATCTAACAAGTTCAAGTATGTTTATCTTCATTTTTAATCATATACATAACCTTTAGACTGTGGATTGATTTTTATTTAAAACCATGCCCACTGATCCAAGGTACAATGTGAAAAACGTGTACCTATTGATCCCAAGACATCTTGACATCTCCGTAGTTGGCCTTCGAGTTTATAATTTTTTATTTATTTATTTATTTATTGTGGTTACTTACAGAAAGTTTCACAAAAGTCAAGGCATTTCATGTCAGTTACATCTGACAATAATACTTAAAAGCTAAATAATAAATAAATTAGAGTTAAAACTTAAAAACCAGTATCACAGATCCACATACTATACAAAACTTAAAAGCTAAAATGCTATTTACTTTTTAACAAAATTCAATAACATTATAACTTAAAACCAAAATCACAGTACCTAAACCTAATGAGACTATTTAAAAAGTTGACAAAACATAAAAACTAAAATATTGATAAAAAAACAACACAGAAACTACACAGTACATGAATGTTCTAAAAATTCTTCAATTGTATAAAAAGCATTATCAATTAACATTTTTTTAATTTTATTTTTAAATAAGTTCACTGGCAAACTTAAAGTCTGGTAACTAATTTTATTTAAAACTTTAACACCTATTTAATCAAAGTGATTATTGGTGAGAGCCAACCGATTGGAGGGAAGAGGTATTTTTTTACAGTTTCTTGTTGAGTATCTATATTCTTTTCTACCCACATCCCCTATCTTACTTTTCATCTCCAAGGCAACAGCTAAAATGTAGATACCTGTTAGCGTCAGTACTTGCAATTTCTTGAAAAGAGGCCTACAATTCTCGTTCCACCTGGCTCCGCCTATAATACGTAGGGCTTTTTTCTGAGCAAGAAACACTTCATTCGTGTGAGATGAGCTACCCCAGGCAGTAACACAGTAAGTAATCACTGAGTGGAAGTGGGCAAAGTACACTTTGAGAACAGTGTCAGTGTCAAGACTTTTTCAGCTCAAATACTTAATAGCTCAATAATATTAGGAATTACCATAAATGAAAGTTCCTTACTAACATCCAACTAGAATTTTGTCTCTAAGCGTACTTCAGAGTCAAAAAAGTTATTTGAGAAGCTGAGTTTTATACATTGTACTAAACCTATAAATGAAAAATGTTAAAACGTTACCTGGATCAAGAGGTGCGTACTTTTGTGGTACAGTGTCACTGTTCCTTATCCTATAAGGGGACCCTTTCACTTTTACACCTGAAACATAACTTCTTTATATCATTATCTCTATAGCATTAGGTGATTTATTTGATTTATTTATTTATTTACAAGTACATTTTTTAAGAGCCCTCTACAGCTTTAGCCATGAGAGAAGCGCTCTTCAACATAAAAGCTCATTACAAACAATATTAAATCTAAATTAAATTAATAGTGAGATAGCCTAATTATAAGTATAACAGAACATTAAAAAAAGGTATTAATAGTTGCTAAAGTCACAAATCTTTTCAAATTATATCTACAAAAAAATAACAAGAACAATCAGATAAAAATACATGATCTCTAATATAAGAGGCCAAGTCCAAATTGACTAACTGACATAGAATCAACGTACAGTAAAATCTGCTTAATCAAGAGACTTGAAATATCGAGAACATATTCTGTTCTTATCATAGACACCCACTAAGAAAGGATTTTGAAATTTTATTTTTAAGGGGTAGAAAAGGGCAAAAAAACGGTGGCTCACATAGAATATGTATATCTATATACACGAAGGTGTAAGGTAAAGAGCTGTTATATCTTCGGCATTATCTGATATTTACTCATTTGATTATTTTTTTTCTCCTCCCTCTCTTTTATTTTTTTTTTCTAAAAATAAATTACATGCCAACATACAGTACTAGAATGTAACTATTATTAATGTTAAACATACAATTGTTTAAAAAATAGTATATTATGTTACTAGGCTTTGAAGTGAGTTATTTCTTTACCGCAGCAATTACATTTACTGTCGAGCGAAGCGAGACAGTAAATATTGCCAAGGTAAAGAAAAAACACTTCACAGTCGCGTAGCATATGCTATTTTTTCCGAGGTAGCAGACAATGAAAAAACATTAAATATTAATCAATAATCAATATAATAATAACAAATATTAGTACATACTTAAGATTTAAAATAAATAAACCTATAAAGAGGTTACACTATAAGAAAAGATAAATAAAACGCATTGACATCTAGCATATTTTAATCGTACTAAGAAGCATTTATAAAAGATTGCAGCGCCAAAATGGAAGTTTTGATAACTACCAGCACGAAAGAAAAAAAAAAAATTCCGTGGTAGGCTGTGAAATAGTAACTTTAGAGCCTAAAAAACATAGCTAAAATCCATTTTTTCATTACGTGGACTTAAAAAATCTTTTCATTACTCCTAGCAGTAAAGAAAAAAAATTTTACATCCTAGAACGTAAAAAGTATGACTGGTAGTAATCAAATTTCCGTTTAGCGCTGCAATCTTTGTTGAAATGCTTCTAGTACGATTAAAATCCGCTAGATGTCAATGCGTTTTATTTATCTTTTCTTATAGGGTAGCCTCTTTTTAAGGTTTCTTTTTTTAAGTCAAGTATGTACTAATATTTTTGTTATTATTATATTGATTATTAATTAATATTTAATGTTTATTCATTGTCTGCTACCACGGAAAAAATAGCATATGCTACACGACTGTGAAGTCTTTTTTCTTTACCTTGGCAATATTTACTGTCTCGCTTCGCTCGACAGTAAATGTAATTCCGCGGTAAAGAAAAAACTCACTTCACAGCTTAGTAACACAATATACTATTCTTTACAGCTATAGGAGTATTAAAAAGATTTTTTAAGTCCACGTAATGAAAAAATAGATTTTAGCTATGTTTTTTAGGCTCTAAAGTTGCTATTTCACAGCCTACCACGGAAAAAATATATTTTATTTTCACAAGAGTGAAAAAGTTATGATTTCAGTTTAATTTAGAGGGAATAAAGTAAGTCTTTTCTTCCCTGAACTCAAACAGAAGGGAGAAAAAGTGAAAGGAGGAAGAAAAAGAAGTGTTGCCTACTTTATTATTTTGAAAATAGTAGAAAATGAATTGCTAATGTCGTGAATTTGATGAAATCAGGTTGGTACCACTTAAAAAAAAAACATGCCTGAGTATTTCCTGCAAGATGGTTTGGAAAAATACAGTTTGATCAATTTAAAAGAGCAGTACAAAAATCACGTGACGGGTAACATAATAGTTAATAATAAAAATAGAAAAATAATACAAACAAACAAATACTTAGATTCATACAGATTTGGTGCAGCGACCCGTTAACCCAATGTCATCCGTTTTATAATATGTAGTTGCAAATGCCCTTTGGCTTATACAGTGGCCCATCCATAGGCTGATGTACCTCAGATTATTATTATTATTATAATTTTACAATTTAAAAAATACTCGTTATTATTGTACCTTATTGTATATTTTAGGTCAAAGATAGATGATTCTCAGACCTATCCTGGGCGAAAGCTCTGATAATAAATATTGAATATAAATCTCATAATAGTATTTCAAACTTAAGCTCCTGAGTGCCTGTAAACATTAGATTAAGAAATAGTACAAAAGGCCGGTCAAGTGTATAATGAGAGATACGTACTAATGATCCTGATAATCTTGATTCCATTTTCAAGCGAGAGATTATTGTGCATGAAAGAGACACACAATGCGGCCAACCTCCGCTCGTCTGTTTCAAACAGGAGGCTCATGTGTTCGGCTACATGCCAAGCTAATGCCACTCCATACTTCTCTACCTGAATTCAAAATAACAGTTCCAACATATTATAATGAATTACAATAATCTGTAATTATCCAACTTTTAAAAGTTTTAAAGTCATGAGAGTCTTTTGAAAGTTACAAACTTTTGAACTTTTACATTTGGAATCATAATGAAGTTCTAGGTGTTCCGGTGGTTACTGCTGTCTCAAAGGGTCAAGGGTCTCAAAAAAAAGCCCTCACAATTTCAATAGAGCAGAAGGCTTCAGATTTTCAAAATATGGAAACCTTATACTTATCAATGCTCAAATTTTAGGTCAAAACCAGAATAATCCTAATGCCTTATGAAAAACACATCTAAAGCGAATGTATAGGTACATTAATATACGGGTGATTCCAATTTAAAGTGCAATTTTCATGTCCTAGATGAATAACTGGAGCGTTTTTCACATAATTGACAGGATTTTTGTTCATGGTAACTCAGTTAAGCTTACAGAACTACAACCAAGCAAAAAAATAATGCGCCGCTTAGTTTTAAACGCTAAATAGAAATTTCAAAAGGCGATTTTGTAACAAACATGGCTGTCCTTAAGTCAGTTGTTCTTATTCACTTCACTCTAGCTCATACATTAATAATTTTATTAAATACTTAATGGATAATTTTGAAGTAGGGTCCTACCAGGATTAAAATATGTGTTAGTTATTAAAAATAATAAATTATTACTAAACGGAACTTCAAGTTAAAGTTTGTCCTTTAAAAAAATGTAATTACCGTGGCATTATATATATGTGACCCCTAATCTGGTTGTGGCAGGGAGATTTTAAGTGGCAAGAGATTTTTGCAATGCCGCAACACTGGTTTTCTAGCAACAGTTGATAGGGGACGAGCTGAACCCTTCAGTTGGGAGCTAGCACTAATTCTGATTGTTCTTCCAGTTACATACCCTTTTAAATGTAATTACCATGCATGTTATTAAAGTCTATTTTCAAAAACCTTTTAGGTTAAGTTATAGTTCATTGTTTAGGCTTTTAAGAGTGCTATTTAATGGTGTATTAAAATTGGATTTTTATTTTAAGCTACTGACCAAAATATTTTCTTAAAGTGTGAAAAGTAACAACCGTGCATGAAAATGTGTAATTCACGTGGCTTAATTGCCATGTATTAAATAACCTTAATTCCGGCCTAAAAATTTAAAAAATTATTGCCCATCTGTCCCTGAAATAGTCCAAGAACATTCCATAATTTTTCCTGAATTTTTTTAAAAGTCAAAATTTTCAGTCTAAGTCCAATTTTAGATTCCAAAATAGCACTTTAAATTGGAATCACCCATACAATACTGACCTGGAGAGTATGGTGGGGCCCTAGCTGTGAGTACACGCAGGTGTTGTAGTCTGCTTCGAGGAGCATGAGGTGCCTCGAATCAGGGCTTAACTTGACTCGACACTCTCCATCTAACTCGAATGGAAGCTGAGTTTTCCCTGGGATCACACTGATCCATCCAGACACGTCCAGTTCTTGCTATTAACATAAAACACAGCACTATATAAAAACCTGCCACAGAACAGAAAGCACCTACACAAAACACAAGACTTACCTAAGATTAGTTTTTAGAATAAAGTGGTTCGCAAAAAAGTTGATCAACAGACAGACAAAGAGACCAAAAATGTTCCCTGATGTCTAAAAACAGATTTATATTAAGGAAATTTTAAATTTTGAATAAAAAAAAAAATGGTTCGTTAAAATGGTCACATTGCTTGTGTTACCTTCGGTGAGCTTGGAAGCATTGGAGCAAATAAATAAAGATTTAAATCAAATTATAATTATTATTAATATTAACTACGGGAAACAGACAGAGAAAAATAGACTCCAGCACGGGGATTTGAACCACCGGCCTTTTTTATATCATAAAAAATCGTAAAATAAGAATTTCTAATTGATTGTACGAGGTACAGGTACTAATTGGGTACTTTATAATTATAAGCGTTCTTTCTCAGTCGAGTTCTTTGTCATTAATGTTGACTTCTCAGACTTGTGGAAAAATTGAAAGCTTTAAATTCGGGTCAAGGTATCATTAACGTCAGAGAAATTCATTCTCCTGTGTAGCTTAGTTGGTTAGAGCGCTATACTGGAAATATAGAGGCCGGTGGTTCAAATCCCCGCTCTGGAGTCTATTTTTCTCTGTCTGTTTCCCGTAGTTAATAATAATTATAATTTGATTTAAATTAAAATTTAATCGTTCCGTAGTATGAATACTACCAAAATCGTAAAATATGAATTTCTAATTGATTGTACGAGGTACAGGTACTAATTGGGTACTTTATAATTATAAGCGTTATTTCTCGGTCGAGTTCTTTGTCATTAATGTTGACTTCTCAGACTTGTGGAAAAATTGAAAGCTTTAAATTCGGGTCAAGGTATCATTAACGTCAGAGAAATTCATTCTCCTGTGTAGCTTAGTTGGTTAGAGCGCTATACTGGAAATATAGAGGCCGGCGGTTCAAATCCTCGCGCTGGAGTCTATTTTTCTCTGTCTGTTTCCCGTAGATAATAATAATTATAATTTGATTTAAATTAAAATTTAATCGTTCCGTAGTATGAATACTACCAAAATCGTAAAATATGAATAAATAAAGATTGTAACTAACATTACTCTGGAAAGTATGATAGTATAATCATTTTAGTTCCTTCTGTTCTTTTTAGGATTTCATTGGTAAAACCAAAAAAAAAAAGAAACCCTTAGGCCTCATTTACACTAGAGATTCCGGAATGCAATTCACGAATGCAAGATTCTAATGATACCAAGCGGCTTATGTATTTTGCTTAGGTCCATTCAGACTACGATTCCGGTATGCGATTCATATGAGATTCTCAAATCGAGTATCCCGTCCCCGTGAGCCGCCTCGATTCTTTTTAGAATTCTTCTTAGAAAGCGGCTCATGATACATTGCGCTATATGGGCCCATTCAGACTAGAGATTCCGGAATGCAATTCACGAATGCAAGATTCTAATGATACCAAGCGGCTTATGTATTTTGCTTAGGTCCATTCAGACTACGATTCCGGTATGCGATCCATATGAGATTCTCAAATCGAGTATCCCGTCCCCGTGAGCCGCCTCGATTCTTTTTAGAAATCTTCTTAGAAAGCGGCTCATGATACATTGCGCTATATGAGCCCATTAAGACTAGGCTTTTCTGAATCGCATTCCGCTTCAATCCTCTTGCTTTTTATTTTCTTTTAAATAAAATATTTTAATTATAAATTCATAATAATTACAGTAAAAACATTAATTATAATATTTTATTATAAATAATTTTATTTACGTTATACAGGGTGGTCCAAAAGTCTCCCCCCCCCCCCCCCCTCTTAACTTTTGAACGGGTTGAGATAAATTAATGAAACTTGGGGAATCTCTACCATGCAAAGGGAAGTTTGTTTTCATGCAATCACTTACTAGGGGCAACCACCCACTTTGCCCCCAGGCCACCTAACTTCAAAATTTCAAATTGGAGCGTATATTTTTGATAGCATATTTGGATTCTACGGTGAAAAATAACAAACTTTTACTTGAAACTATTTTTTCTATCTCCAATATTTTGCCCCCTGCAGGGGGGCAAAGATAGCAAATTAACCCTTCCGAAATAGTAAAATAATAACACTTAGATTGTTATAAAATCTAAACGGTTAGAGATAAATTAATGAAACTTAAGGGATCCGTACCATGTAAAGGGAAGTGTTTAATCATCCACTCGCGTCTAGGGGCAACCTCCATTTTGCCCCCAGGCGCTGAAATCTACGATTTTTATACCTTTGCCCCCCTATAGGGGGCAAAATATTAGAGGTAGAAAAAAAAGTTTTAAGTAAAATATTTTTTTTTTTGCCGTAGAATCTAAATCTGCTATCAAAAATATACATTCTAGGACAAAATTTTGAAGTTAGGTGGTCTGGGGGCAAAATGGGAGGTTGCCCCTACAGCGCGGTTGCATGAAAACAAACTTCCCTTTTCATGGTACGGATCCCCTAAGTTTCATTAATTTATCTCTAACCGTTTAGATTTTACAACGTATTATCGGTAGGGTAATTTCGCTATCTTTGCCCACCTACAGGGGGCAAAATATTGGGAATAGAAAAAAAGTTTCAAGTAAAAGTTTATTATTTTTCACTGTAGAATCCAAATATGCTACCAAAAATATACACTCCAATTTGAAATTTTGAAGTTGTGGGGGCAAAGTGGCTGGTTGCCCCTAGTGGGTGATTGCATGAAAACAAACTTCCCTTTGCATGGTAGAGATCCCCCAAGTTTCATTAATTTATCTCAAACCGTTCAAAAGTTAAGAGGGGGGGGGGGAGACTTTTGGACCACCCTGTATAAAATATAATAATTATATAAATATATTAATAAATCAATGTAATATATTATTTATTTATTTTTTTTTTTAATCGTTTCACTTACGTTAAATAAAATAGGTTAATTATGAATATAATAATAAATATAATATAATTAATTATTTAAAAATTAAATACATATATGTTAGTGTATAATAAAAGTGGGATTAAACTTGGAAAAGTGGGGGGAAGAAGCCGCCGAGATACTGAATCTTGATACTTTTTTGAATCTCATACACGAATCGCATTCCGGAATCCCAGTGTGAATGAGCCCTTATAGTTTCATTCCTGGGTCTGTCACTCTGTATGGTTCCAAAAATCAAAAAAGATAAGAACATGAAACATTGCAGTATTAAAGACCTTTTTGAAGCGTACACAGGAAAAATAATATTTTTAAAATAATATATTATAGCGAACTCAAAATTATCAGCCATTGAAATCCAAAATGGCGGATAATTCATAGTATGCAAAAAAATATTATTTTAAAATTTTTAGTGAGATATCAAATGAAAGGTATTAAAGAGTAGATTACAAAAATATATTACACTTAAGGAAATTATTTAATTTACCATACCATTTTGTAAAAAAAAAATGCTGTGTTTATGTGTGTCTAAATTCATATATATCTGCTGTTATTAAAAATTTAAAAATACTCTGCCAATTAGTGTGGCACATAGTTTCTTCGCATCCTATTTTGTAAACTTTAATGATTTTATACTGTTAAAACCTCTTTTATTGTCAAATTTATTTTATTTTCCCCTGTTTCTTAAAACAGTTAAAATTGTTTTGATTTTTACATTAATTCACTTTTTTTCAGAGTTTTGGGAGGGGTCGTGGCCCCAAATTCTGAGCTAAAATTCATTTCACATCAGGGTATGATTTTTCTAAACATGTATGCCAAGTTTCGTTGAGGCTCCAGGCGTCTGCACAGACAAACATTTTTTAAAAACCACTTTTTTTAACTCAGGGGGACAAAAAATCTCAAAATTGAATTTTTGTGCCATCACAATACTTTCTCTTTATATGATAAAGTAAAAATAAAGGACCAAACTTCTTGCATACGAGTCCGCAAGACAGTGAGACATTTTCATGTTTTCACTCTGCGTAAACTACTGACAAAATGAAATATAATCGGTAATTTATTCAAGTAATTGATAAAAGTAGATGGAAGATAATTTTTATTCTAATCTCCACACCGGCTTGATTACAAACGACTGAATTCAAAGGCGCCGGTCCGCCTTCTAAGAATTGTTAATATGCCTTCATACTAGGTAGGCCGAGAGGGCTGAGAGTTGATGGCAACCTCCAGTACTTTCCTAACTCTCTGTCACACATATAAATCTTTTCGACTTTCTTCGGCACTACGAAGCGCGGTAGCGGTAGGGGAAGGCACTACAGCTGGAGACTGGATTACAGACATCCTATACATTTCTAACTCCCTGTTATACTTTTCCTAGTTTTTAAGCTAAAAGTAACGTAACGTTTTTGACTTACCATGTTCCATAGCCTAAACATGAAAATGTCAAAAACAAACACTTGTACTTCCAAAGTTATTCAGTAACCACCAGTTTATCTAAAGAAGGCTGCTTTAGAACAGCCGAAACAGGTCAATTGTTTCAATTACAATTTTATTTTGTTTGAAGACATTGTTTGGTTATTGAACTTCACCTCTTTCATGATGAGTATTCTATTGCTTGTACAAGCAGTAAACACCTGGAAGTGCAGCAGGCTTTCACTCCAAGTCTTAGACTAGATTTTAAGGCAGATGCAACCTACTCAGCTACACAGATCACTATAAAGAGTTATTGAAGGCTATCTTCTGTAAACAGTTTACTGAGTGAGATTAAAATCCTAGAAATGAGAGAGCTAGCACAATAGTTTACAAACATTAACATCTAAGTTGTCAGATGACACCATGAAAATATGTTATTTCAGCTTTTGATCACTAGTTACTAATCAATAGTTTATACTATAAATTAGTAATAGTATTTTATAATTTTTCTTTATGGTGAACCCTTTTTTTAAATTTGATTTGTGTATAGAAAACATAGGAAATATTACCAGGTTTTTAATTTTATTGTTGCTATGTTAAAACTTTTTTTTTTTTTTTTTTTTTTTTTCTGTTTATTTCAAATCAATTTATTCACCATTGCATTTATATAAACAAAAAATGTATACAAAAAATTTGTTTGGATTTTTTATGTTATAGCCTGAAGAAGCTCTAAGTTAAGGCGAAATATAGCTGTTGTTCTTAACCCTTTGAGGCCTGTAAGCTGAGATCTCGGCGAACCAAGACCGGGGCTCAGGGCCTGTAAGCTGAGATCTCGGCAAGCCAAGACCGGGGCTCAGGGCCTGTAAGCTGAGATCTCGGCGATCTATTTTTTTTTTCTTTTTCGTTTTTTTTAGGCCTGGAACTGTTTAATAAATGACATTTAGCGCTTTCTAGTAGAGGTCTAAGGTATTACGAAGCTTCTGAAAGAGTTGTATAGATAGCGATGTAGGTAGTTTATGGCATAATAGGGATAGACGAGGCTGACGTCACAACGAGCTGTGGAACTCTAAACATACCCGGACTCCTTTTTCTATACACTATAAATATAAATTTTCCTTTCTTACCTGACCCTTATAATACCCTGGCATTCCCCACCCTCTAGATTTGTAGTACTTATTTTCCTAGTAGTATTTGAAAATGAGGAAGCAGACTCGGTACCAGTGCGCCCCGTGTAATGTACCCCCCCCCCCCTCTGTGTAATACCTTGTTTCGAGTTATACCACACGAAAATTAATTATTGAATGTAAAAAAGTCTTACGAAAAAAAAAAAAAAGTTTAACTTCGCCAGTGCCGGTCCACAGCCCGGATCAAATAGGGGAATGGGACTTATTTTTTTTTGGTTTCTTTCATACATTTTATTTTCTGCCTAAAGTTCGAATCTTTTAGTAAAATTATTATAAGGTTGTAATTCTTTAATTTTTATGGTTTACAACATAAAATGTGGAAATTAGAGATAAACATAAAATGTAATTTATAATAAGACTTATGTATATATAATTTTATCTTTTTATTGAAATGAAATTTCGTTTATTAAAATATACTAAAATATATTTCGATCTATGTAGAACGAAATACAAAAAGATTTTTGTTCATATATGGAAAATTGTAGAAGATATGAAGAAAATGTGAAGTGAGTCAAAAGCGGAATAATTTTTTCAATTGCCAACGGCCGGTACATTATACACTTTTTTATACACTTTCGTACGTTACATTGTCTACCCACAGCCTGAATCTTTTAGTTTTATTATCATTTGGTTGTTATTCTTTAATTTTTATGTTTTTTTGACATATAATATAGAGTTAAGAAATAAAAATAACACGTAAGATATAAAAAGTGTTATGTATATATAATTCTATCTATTTATAGAAATAAAATTTCGTTTATTAAAATATATTAATATATAGGCACAACTATCTAGAACGAAATACAAAAAGATTTTTGTTCATATAAGGAAAACTGTAGAAAATATGAAGTAAATAGTGAAGTGAGTCAAAAGCGGGATAATTTCACAATTGCCGACGGCCGACGGCCGGTACATTATACTCTTTTTTGTATACTCTTTCGTACTTTTTATTGTCTACCCGAAGCCTGAATCTTTTAGTTTTATTATTATATGGTTGTAATTCTTTAATTTTTATGTTTTTTTAACATATAATATAGAGTTAAGAAATAAAAATAATAAAAATAACACGTAAGATATAAAAAGTGTAATGTATATATCATTCTATCTATTTATAGAAATGAAATTTCGTTTATTAAAATATATTAATATATAGGCACAACTATGTAGAACGAAATAAAAAAAGATTTTTGTTCTTATAAGGAAAATTGTAGAAAATATGAAGTAAATAGTGAAGTGAGTCAAAAGCGGGATAGTTTTAATGCATGGTTGAAAATCAGTCCGGCCCAGGGGTTCATTACTGAATAATACCAGCCCATAAAAACCAAGTTTTTATTATAAATCCTTTATATTTTTGCATTTTGGTTGTGAGGGGGAAGTATTGGTAAAGAGTCTATGTGCCAAGTTTTAGCTCGATTGGACGACTGGAAGAGGGTTAACTAGCCCTATAAAGATTTTATATATACCTACCAATTAATTAATTAATTAAATACATTTTTATTACTTAATTTTTAAATATTAATTAATCCATTCATTTTTAAAAAGATAATTAATTAAATTGAGAAATTAATTTATTAATTAATTAATTAAATTTAATTAATTAATTAATTTGTTAAAATGTTTTTGTATTGGTAGAGTCTATGTGCCAACTTTCAGCTCGATCGGATAAGTAGAAGAGGGTTAACTAGCCTTCCAAAGATTTTATATACCAACCAATTAATTAATTAATTAATTTTTTATTTTACTTTTAATACTTAATTTTTTAAATGTATTTAATCCATTCATTTTTTAAAAAAAATTAATTAAATTGAAAAATTAATTTATTAATTAATTAATTAAATTTAATTAATTAATTAATTTGTTAAAATGTTGTTGTATTGGTAGAGAGTCTATGTGCCAAGTTTCAGCTCGATCGGATAAGTAGAAGAGGGTTAACTAGCCTTCCAAAGATTTTATATACCAACCAATTAATTAATTAATTAATTTTTTATTTTACTTTTAATACTTAATTTTTTAAAATTTATTTAATCCATTCATTTTTTTAAAAAAAAATTAATTAAATTGAAAAATTAATTAATTAATTAATTAAATTTAATTAATTTGTCTATGTGCCAAGTTTCAGCTCGATCGGATAAGTAGAATAGGGTTAACTAGCCTTCCAAAAATGTTGACGCCAGGCACCCAGGCACTCCCCCAGGCACAAAAGTGAAGTTAATATAAAGGATTTAAAAATACACTCCGTCCCCAGGGTACTTATAACATTACAGCGCTCCGTCCTCAAAGGGTTAAAGAAAAGAAAAGGAGGAATTAGCTAATTTTATTTAACCCTAAACGACCCAAAGAAAATATATAATTATAAATAGTTTTCTATACACAAATTAGTAATAGTAATTGTTAGTATTTACAATTTATAAAATATAATAATGATAAAAAAAGGAGAGTGAGGAAGAGAGTTACCTGGGGGTAGATGGAGAGGATCTTCTTGTTGGCTGAGAACCAAATAAGGTCTTTAATATTGGATATGTTGTAATTGGAACAACTCTTGGACAAAACTCCGTTCACCTCCATCCTCGACTCTGCACTCGCTACAAATACACAACATATCATAATTACCATATTTAAGCCATTCTCATATAAATCAGTCATATATGCATCCTCCAGCTTACTTTTTACAGAAAAATGTTCCAAAGCAGTATTATGTAAGTATTGATTTTATTGTTGTTTTTTTTTCAACAGATTACCACCAAAAAAAGTAACATCCAAGACATTTTGACTTTAAAAGTAATTAAATAAGTGATAAATTATTATCAAAGGACAACAGAGCTTATGCTCATACAACTGGAATTACTGTATGCATAACAAACTGATAGTCAACCCTCTGGTGGATACATGAATTTTTTATCTTGTTGCAAGCACATTGGTCTCTTATCTCATAGACCAATATGCTAGAATTACTGAACTTTATTTTAATTTCCTCACATTTACTTATATAAAATTGTACAAGTGGAACATCGGTCTTAAATTGATACAAGAATGGTAGACTGTAAAGTATTTTGGTCTGTGATCAGATCAGTACAAAAACATTAGGAGGCATACCAGTCAATCAGACCACCTATGTTTTAATAAAACAAAAATTAATGGGAAACAGCGGGTAGAAAATACTAAGGTGCAGGTAAGGCTACATCTACATTGGATCTGTATTTCTCTTGATCCGATTATCTGATCTGATGTGATCTGACATAAATAACTACAGTAGTCTTACAATTAGAATTGATTCTTACAGCAAGGGAAAATGGAGGGAAGAGCCAATGAAATGACCTTCTAGATGTCAAAATAATTAGCTTTCATTGGCCTCCCAGCCAAATATTTAGCTCTTATTAGTTCTCCTTTCTATTTTTCCACACTTTTAGAATCAATTCTGACTGTAAGACTACTGTACATTGGACGCAGTTACACCTGATCGGGATTTGGAGGGGGTTCCAAGAGTCACTCTGAGGATGATTTCTTGAGTCGGCTTTCTCCTTAATAAAAGACATAGAAAAATTTAAGGGTGCGTCAGTTTAACAAAAAGATCTTCTGGGAAGTGATTTAAAACTTATGACTACCGTGAATGACTATAGAAACATTTAATTGTATTCTGAATGACGTAAAAGACAACATAACTGACCAATTTATTCTGGTTTAATGTTCCCGTTATGGTAGGCTTTGTTCTCCAGGTCCCGAAAGGCAGTGCTCATTCCTCACAAGATCAATTTACAACTTACTGTGAATTTTCCGTCATTGAATGCCAGAGGATCGAGATATCAGACTGGAAACAAAAATGTTTGATCGGCCGTCGTATCTGGCTTCCTCCTCCAATGTAGGCACCTAGATTATAACCTTGGTGCTTGTTTTTCTACTGATACCGTCCTATGATCGCCTGACATCGGATTAGGAGAAATACGGATCCAACATAGGTGTAGCCTCAGACATGTTCATAAGACATCAGAGAAATTCACAGAGAGCCATCAATTTTGTGCTAACGTTAGGGACCCTAGAGGTAAAAGTTGGTGCTATAGCAGTCTTACAGACCCATATGCCTACCAGATGGTTGACGAGCCTTCAAAATTAAGGTAACTTCTCGGCTAATGAATAAAAATACACTGTTTTCCCCTCAGTTGAGAGCAACTGAAAATCACATGCAATTTTAAGGGGGGCAACTTTCAAAAAACCTCTTACCCCCTCCACCTTATTTAGTTGGTTTGGTATTATTGTTACCATAGTGCACTTCTAGTTGTTCTGATTGGGACCATAACTCTGTAGTTCTTTGACGTTCCCTTCACATTAATTATAATGAGCTACTAGTACTCCGCTGACACAATCACCAAGTATCACAGCACCAATAAATGCATTGTTGCCACATAATAGTTACCTAATGAGAGAACTACTTTCCCTAGGAAGTCTGATGTACAGATTTTTCCTTACCTGGGCCAAAAAAAATAAAGTACTAACCAGAACGGACCATGAAGACGTAGGGTGGGACCTCCTGGTGCAGGACTATGGAGCCCTTTTTCTTTTTTATATCTTTAATCTTTGACAGGGTTGAACTAAGCCTCCATGACTGGAGGCAGGTAGCGGCTACGTAGTACAGGGTCAACATCCTGCCTCACGTTTGTACCTGTTAATCCAACAACACTGTGAACACAAAAGGTTTATTTAAAAATATAAAATACAATAGATCCTCTACTTGTATAGTGGTAATTAGAGCCTAGGCCCCGTGGCTTATCATATATACACCCCAGGTGAGATATACAAATGTTTCTCTTTCAAAAAAAAATTTCAGAAACCTTCAGAGAGCTATTGAAAATATATTAGGGCTCCTTAGGCAAATAGTAGATTCAACAATTATTCAAGCTAAAACAAAAGAAAAATAAATAATTTAAATATAACCAGTGGAAGCCTTTTTATGGCACTAAACCTATGAACGGATAGCAAAATGGCGTGATAAACCAAAATGTTCTATTTTTACAAGCAAATAAAATCAGAATAATACTTTCATAACATTACAGAACATTGTTTGGTTAACTACGACAGATAGTTGTGGACAGATCTTCACAAAACAATGGTAAACAGATGTTTTATTTCTTTATAAAACAGGTATCATATGAGGTTTCACCCCTAGCTGAATTAGAGGTGTCCACACAGTTCTTTTTCAGGGAACAGTTCTGGAAAAAGAACAGTCCCAAAGAATGGTTCCGAAAGAACCGTTAGCGAACTGTTAGCCTCAGACTCTTCTAGAGGTCGACCAAGAAGTCATGAACACGGGAGAAACTGAAAGCTTAGCTTCGTTTAAAGTCGAAACTTCCGAATATTGCCGAAGCCAGTACAGTCGGGTGCTAAGACAATACCCATTTCTAGTTTGTATGACATGCACAGTTATGTCAAATCTCACGAATAACAACAGGAAGGTTTGCAAATTGTTTGGTTTCCTAGTTTCCTGTTTTGTTTGTTTTTATACAGTACCAATTATAGTCACAACTGTCCTAAACGATCCATAGACTAGGGAGTAAATAAAACGATCTTTGTACGATCCACAAATCCACGGGATGTTGCATATGCAAAGGACGCTACAAATAACGGGGTTGGAACAAACCTAATATGTATTTGTTATTGTAATAATGATTGTTCTCCATGACAATTAATCAAAATAATATTAGCGAATTTCTAGTTTGCTTTTCCCCATTATATTTTTTATAAATAAAATAACCAGTAAAACTTATCTTAGAATCTCATTATTTTTATAATTTCTTCCTAATTTTGAATTCGTGTTATTATCCTTGTTTTTATTAACAGGAAACTTAATTTACCAAAGAGAAAATTTCCAAGAGAAAAACAATCCGAGAGAGGTAATAGTACAAAAATAATACACAAAAAAGTAACAACTAAAATCTAGAAATAAGAAAAGTAACAAATAAAATAGTCTGCCAATTAGTGTGGCACATAGCTTCCTCGCATCCTATTATGTACTTTATTGTTATATTGTTTATTGCGTAAAAACGATTAATAGTTTTTAGCGATCTTTAACACTTCATAGCGGTGTCGCTGTTGGTTTTACTATAAAATTGTATTTGAAAAAAATGTTTGCCTCATTGAATAGATGAAGTTAGATTTTTTCCCGACCTAAAATTCCAATTTTAAATTTTAAGTTCACGTTTACGCGAGCGTTGCTCGTGAACGCTTACACGGATAACATTGTCCAACGAACTCGTTCTGGGCATTGGTAAAATGAACAGGTCTACCAAATTTCATCAAAATCGGTCAAAATTTACTCAAGTTATCGTCGCACGTTTCATAATTCGCGGACACACAGACCGACAGACAGACAGACAGACAGACAGACAGACAGACAGACAGACAGACAGACAGACAGACACGAGACCAAAAATGTTCCCTGATGTCTGAAACGGATTTCTGTCTTGGAATTTTTGAAATCGGAGATATAAAAGTTTTTCGTTCTCAAAAGTGAACACAATGCTTCCGTTACCTTCGGTAAGCTCGGAAGCAAAAAGTAACAAATCAAACTCAGAAATAAAGAGGAAGAAAAAAATTGATTAAGAAAGAAGAAAGTCGATTTAGATTTAAAGAATATTATTATTAATAATCAATAAATAATAATATAAAGATATTATCGTATATTATTGTGATTTCTTATCAGGTACAGTGTTACCTGTGGCAAAAAAATATTTAAAAAATATAGAAGTTATCAAAAATAAAATGATTAATAACAAAAGAACACTGTGTTTTTTAACAGCGGTCTATTTTATTAAAAACTGACTATACATGACACCAAAACAAAGACTCTAGTGCACTCCTCAGATTTCCATGACTTCTTGGTCGACCTCTAGTAGTAGTTCTTGATCTCAACAGTTCCCCTCTTAGACTCTTCTAGCTAGTGGTTAGTCGTCGTTCTTGATCCCAACAGTTACTCACTCTCTAGAGACTCTTCTAGCTAGTGGTTAGTAGTAGTTCTTGATCTTAGCAGTTACCCGCTCTCTAGAGACTCTTCTAGCTAGTGGTTAGTAGTAGTTCTTGATCTTAGCAGTTACCCGCTCTCTAGAGACTCTTCTAGCTAATGGTTAGTAGTAGTTCTTGATCCCAACAGTTACCCGCTCTCTAGAGACTCTTCTAGCTAGTGGTTAGTAGTAGTTCTTGATCTTAACAGTTACCCGCTCTCTAGAGACTCTTCTAGCTAGTGGTTAGTAGTAGTTCTTGATCCTAACAGTTACCCGCTCTCTAGAGACTCTATTAGCTAGTGGTTAGAAGTAGTTCTTGCTCCCAACAGTTCCCTACCCTCTACACTATGCTATACTACTATGCCTATACTTCAACATCCACTCTCAACTACTTCGTTCCTATTACAATATAAAACAATATACTGAAACGATTCTGATTCCAACCAGTTCTTTCAGAACTGGTTAAATTACGAAATGGTTCTTTAGAAAAAACTGTTCTTTTTAAGGAGCTTGTTCAAAAGAACGGTTACGTTCTTTTCGACCCACTTCTAAGCTGAATGGCCGATATAACTGATGGGAGGTTGAACCAAGACTTGAAACGAGAGCTTCTACTGAAATAGCAACTTAGATTTATCGAAGAATTTTACAGGAGCAAGTATAAGTTAGCACACATACACATTACAACACATATTATTTGATTTTGAAAAAGAAGAATGACCAAATCCACCTCAAAATATATCATATCATTCTAATTTGTAAAAAGCATATGGAAAAACTTTGATCCAATTGTGTCAACTACAAAGAAGTTAATTAATTTTCTTTATATTGTTGATGTTTTACTTATATGTATAATAATAGGTATGTTTGGATACTTAACAAATAAATAAAAATTGTATTTAATATTTTTTGATAAACTTTTTTCTTAAATCATTTCAAAATGATATTTTTCCCTTGTAATTAACCCTGGAATGCTAATGGTAGTCAAATCGGCGAGCACAGTTTGAACCTTAACCTTTTACGCTTGTATGTGATGGTGATGGGTACCCCATCCTTCTGCAGTGCTTGCACTGGTTAGTAACACACCTGCTAGTGTAGCGGTAGTAGTCCTTTTGAGCATACACTCGTTTTCTGGCAGATTCAGTCAAAGCTACTTCGTCGATTTGACTAACGTTTAGTAATAAACGTAGGAAATTAATTGGTCGTCAAATTAGCCTATAGCCTGGGGAAATGGGCCTGGGGTAAGGGGCAATAGGCTTAGGTGTAAGGGGCAATGGGCCTAGGGTAATTGGCCTTGGGCCAGAGACCAATGGCCGATAATCTGGGGCCTGGAGCACTTAGCAAAGGGCCTAGGGCTTTTGGCCTGGGGCATGGGACCTGGTGCATTAATGTTCACTCAATTTCAGATTCTTCTGATGTTCCTACTAAGTTATTTGTCATCAAATGTTAGTATATCTCACTAAAAGATTTATAATGAGTTCTTAATAGTTTTCTCTTTATAAAAGTGTAGTTTCAACCCAAAAAATGTATTTCTGCATATTATGTTAGTCGAATCGACGAAGGTTTAGTAATACCAGCCATCCAATTACCATTAGTATTTAAGGGTTAAATGTTTATGAACTTTTTGCAAATTTGACTTATCTAAAAAACTTTAAAATTTCCATTGTGTTGAAAAACTCAGATGTGAAACAATTGTCAATACCATTCACTAGGTCAAACTAGCCGTTATAATAATTTAAAACAGCAGTAGGCACATCTCTAAATATTAAATATAAATCTTTCAGATTAAGATTAAAACAGAGGTTAATTATATAAGAATAGAAATGCTTCTAGTTTAGTAGTTAAAAGTAAAAGGTTGTAGTAATATGTTTTAAAAACAGCTCTACATCGCTCAGGAAATATTTCCATCTGTAACAAGTTAGAAAGAAACAATGTTTTTCTCACCTTGATGACAGATAACTTCCTAGGCTGCACAAGTCATAGCAAAACACTCGCAGGGCCGAGTTTTCCCACTCATATAAATCGACAAAGGAAATAAAGGGATAAACTAGGGCAAGGGATCCGTAAGATAAGGCAAAATCCCTTCAGCCGGCCTTATCAAACTCGATTTGATAACAATTCGACTGCGACTGTCCCAGTCCAATCGTTTTTATTTCAACAAAACCCAGACTAATTCGCATAAGGTTGAAGATATAGTGCGGGACTAGACGGGGTACACTGACAATAGAAATTTGTTTTTATCAACATTTAAACAATTTTAAACGCAGGGAGCCCACAGAGGGGGGTTATGACGCAGACTGCGTCGTTAAAATTCTTGGGGGGGGGGGGGGTAGTAAACAGCACTTTTTCCACTTTTGGGGGGTGGATGTGATAATAAATATTTTTCTTAGTTCTTTTAATGTAAAGAACAATTTTGCCCTCAGAAATCCTTAAAACTCATCTTTTTGCACTTCAATTTTCAAAAATTCTCTGGGGGAGGACCCCGGACCCCCCGCCGTTATTTGTCTAAAGGGGCCCAGATGCTAACTTGCCCAGGGGCCCGAAAATCCTCTTAATGGCCCTGCTAGCAGTTCGGCTGATTAAGCAATGAGCAGAGTTAAAATAATTAAAGACAGACTAAGGTCTACAATGGGAGACACATGGCTTTCTAACTTAATGGTAATTTCTGCAGGAAAATATGTGTTAGATTCAATTTCCACAAACGAAATCATATTGATTCATTTTCTTTATCAACATCACAAAGAAATATTACTTGTCCGAGCTTAGAAATTACTTGTCCTCTCATTTGTTTTATTTCTGTTACACTGAGACTTTCCTTTCTTTTTTTTCAATTATTCAAATCAAGATAGTCCACAGGCCACCATAAGAAGTGAGTCGCTGATTGATAAAGTTTTCTTACCTTATAGAATCGCTTATTTATGCCTTGTCCACCGATGAATTGGGTATATGGCAACTGGGCGCTGGGCCATTTCTTTTTTGTTGACATGCCAAACTTGCCCTTCTGCGGGAACATTGAAAAGAGATAGATAAAGTTTTGATTTTCACAGGATCGTTTAATTAAAGTATTTAAAAAACAGTGGTAAAGGTGGCCACCGATAAGAGTGGGCCGTTTGGGGTGTCCACCGCCCCAAACATATCACTTTGCGGGGACGTTGAAAAGAAAACGGCCCACTCTTATCGGTGGCCACCTTTACCACTGTTTTTTAAATACTTTAATTAAACGAACATGTGAAAATCAAAACGTTATCTATCTCTTTTCAATGTTTCCGCAGAAGGGCAAGTTTGGCATGTCAACAAAAAAGAAATGGCCCAGCGCCCAGTTGCCATATACCCAATTCATCGGTGGACAAGGCATAAATAAGCGATTCTATAAGGTAAGAAAACTTTATCAATCAGCGATCCACTTCTTATGGTGGCCTGTGGACTAAGAGTTTTATAATGATTTTTCTTCACTTTAAGTTTACAATAAGATTTTTAAAACGTTCGGTATCATTTTCATGCACTAAAAACAGGATTAGCATATTTTCAATTAATATTAGTATAGAGTCTGCCAATATTAGTGTCCTAAAAATTTATTTAGATACAATTTTGTAGGCAAGTATAGTTTTAGTTAAATTTGTACGTGATATGATATAAGTTTTGCATTCATATTGACTTTTGTATTAGGTTTGTGTGTTTTAGTTCTTGTGATTTGTTTTATATAAAATAGAACAATCCTCTTATAATATGTGGACCCATATAATGCAAAAATCGTAAACGAACTGTTATTTTTTAATAAAATCTCAGGTTAACTATAAAAGGAGTTTTTATTTTATTTTATTCTAAAATGTAACTATTTGTGACGAGAACGTACATTATAAATACTGACAAATATAAGTCAGGTAAAGTATTTATATTTTACTAACATAACGTAAACCGAAGAAGATGTGTATGTATTAACATACCTCAAAAAGTTGGGTTGGGAGGGGGGAGGGGGGATTGCATCATAGAGCTTGGGGGGGGGGGGGGCACCCCTGTTTAAAGTAAGTAATTGAACGACCATAGGGAGTTCTTCATTTCAGAGAATTGGGCTTTTAAAAGTTTGTGTTTTTATAACGATTACTGGCGTAAAAATTGACCGATTAAAACGAAATTCAACACACAGGTCACAAGTGCATTTTAGCATCTGTGTGCAACTGAATGAATAGTTTTTTTTAGAAATTTCACTAAATATTTTCAAGATGGCGACCAATATGCCGGACAACTAAAGAAAGGGTTTTTGCATGACGTAGCCAGGATTATACATGAATTTAAAGCTCTTTAAAACAAGGATGTTAAATAAAGGGGATGGAGGGTTGTGGAAAAAAAGTGACCCCATGAAGATATGTAAAATAGAAGCTCCAATGGGACAAATTACCTTCCTCTTGGTTATAGGTTACCAAGAATTTGTTTATTTTGAATTTGTTGTATAATTTCAGTTTATAACCTGTTAAAGAAGGTAATTTGTCCCAGTTCAAAGGTCGTGGAGCATGCGCAGTATGATTTTTCTCTGTATGACAGACGCAGTATGACCTCCTCATGGGGTCACTTTTATGCCCTAAACCCCTTCTTAACATTCCATCCCCTTTATATAATATCCTTGCTTAAAAAGTAGAAAAAGAATATGTAACTATTATTACAAAATTTCCAGGCTAATTCATTTAGAGAAATTCCCTGAAGAATGGTTAAAGTTGGTTAGAGATGGTTAAAGGTGGTTAGAGGTGGCTCTAAATTTCGGCCTGGCACGTACAATATGAGTTTACCAATTTCCATTCTTTGCTGAATTTCTATCAATAAATTTTGCTGACAAGTGTTTTAAGTTTTAGTTCCGAGCCGAAGGCGAGGATAGGCTAAACTCGGTGATCTTTTACTCAAGTAATCGTCATCGGTACGGATTTCGTGACGGTGATTTTGGTCGTTTTTTTTCGGATTCACTCCCGGGCTCCAGAACGTGCCATAAGGAACTTCGTTCCAAAATGTCCATTCTTTTCCGGCATTATGAAAATAAATATGGGCGAAATGATGATGTTAAAAATAATAGTATGCTTATATGAGGCATGTTAGATTTCAATTATAAATCTCTTGTTAGGAGGAAAGAATAAGTGAAATTTTTCCTAGTATCCATATTGAATATAAGTAGGGCCGACATAAGAGCAACATGCAAATTGCTCTTCACGAGTTCTTTATGCACCGCATCATTAGTAATTCAGAGAGTTATTATTTTCAGCAACTTGAAATTTTAAAAGTTTTTTGTGTGTTTGCCAAACAATAACTGGGTAAATAGACTGTCAATTAGTGTGGCACATAGCTTCCCCACATCCTATCGTCCTATCACGTACTTTATTGATTTTATAATTTTAGAAGCCATTATTGTCTAATTTATTTATTCCCCCCCCCCATTTTTTTGAGTTTTGAGATCATCCTAGAAAGCCTTATGCTTTTTGTAGTTCGTCCTTCTCCCGACCTACTGTAGCTAGAGATTTGAAATTTGGTATAAAAGTTAAACTTTTCTGCCCAAAAACAGAAATGGTACATTACGCGTCGATTGCGGAAAGTAGCATTTTGCATTCGAGTGTGGAGTTTGCACCCGAGCGACAGCGAGGGTAGTAAAACCACTCGAGCAAAGCAAAATGAAACACATAAAAAACGCATAAAAACTCGATATAAACAGTTACTTTAATAAACGAACAACAAATTAGTTTTGTTAAATGTAAACAAACTCTCTAATCGTGCGTAAAGCTGAAAAATTCCTCTTCTTTACCACCCTAGGGTGGTAAAGAAGAGGAATTCTTCAGAACTATGGGACGCGCATGCGCAATGAATACAAGTACGTAAAGAATCACTTTCTACGCATCTATACAGAGATACAATGTTTATATTTCGTATCAATCGTAGATAAATAATATTACGAACTTAAACACTCAAAATGTTTTCGATCAGCGAGCAATTGTCGATCGTGGCATTTTTCATTTTTTGTAACTTGTAAGTAGAGTATCATATTAAGGGTACTAGTCCACAGGCCACCATAAGAAGTGAGTCGCTGATTGATAAAGTTTTCTTACCTTATGGAATCGCTTATTTATGCCGCGTCCACCGATGAATTGGGTATATGGCAACTGGGCGCTGGGCCATTTCTTTTTTGTTGACATGCCAAACTTGCCCTTCTGCGGGAACATTGAAAAGAGATAGATAAAGTTTTGATTTTCACAGGATCGTTTAATTAAATTATTTAAAAAACAGTGGTACACGTGGCCACCGATAAGAGTGGGCCGTTTTCTTTTCAACGTCCCCGCAGAGCGATATGTTTGGGGCGGTGGCCACCCCAAAAGGCCCACTCTTATCGGTGGCCACGTGTACCACTGTTTTTTAAATAATTTAATTAAACGATCCTGTGAAAATCAAAACTTTATCTATCTCTTTTCAATGTTCCCACAGAAGGGCAACTTTGGCATGTCAACAAAAAAGAAATGGCCCAGCGCCCAGTTGCCATATACCCAATTCATCGGTGGACAAGGCATAAATAAGCGATTCTATAAGGTAAGAAAACTTTATCAATCAGCGACTCACTTCTTATGGTGGCCTGTGGACTGTACTATTTAAACCAATTATTGTCAAATTTATTTAATTTTACCCCGTTTTTAAAACTCAAGATTGTTTTGATTTTTTACATAAATTAAAAAATTAATTAAATGTTAAAAAGCGTAGACAGTTGAAATTAATTTGCTGTTACCTGCGGTTGAATACTTTAAAATACATATAGATGTAAATAAATGTATGTTTGTGCGCATGTTGAAGAGAAACAAATGAGCGCAGAAGGTTGAAACTTATATTATAGGACTAGCAATGGGCTAATTGTGACCTGTCAGCCTGTCATACAAATTTTATTTTAATCGGACGTGTAGTTTTTACGATATGTTGGTTCACAAACAGACAGACACGGAACCAAAAATGTTCCCTGATGTCTGAATCGGATTTCTGTCTTGAAATTTTTTAAATCGGAGACAAAATTGTTTCGTTTTTCAGAACGATCACATACCTTCCGTTACCTTCGGTAAGAAAATATTTTTATAAAATAAATTCATTTACAAGAAAAATAATAAATAAATTCAAATAATCAAATCAAACATAAAAAAAAATTCGGTGCGAGACAACTCAGACAAACTTTCTCATATACATATTCATAATTACTTAGCCAATGTTTTCCACTTATTAGTTTTTGTAAGTGCGTTTAATTATTATTGAAAATTATATCAAAATTTACCATAAAAATAACTTCTCCAGGGCGGGGAATCGAACCCGGGATCTCTGTCCACGTTTTTAGCTATTTTCTCAGGAACTAGATTTTTGACGGGAAAACTGCTTATATCGTTAGATCCATATTAAAATGGACTACATTTTAGAATTTTTTAATCAAAATCGTCGGAACCGTTTTTGAGAAATATTTTTTTTGCAGAGTTTTTAGGGGGTAGCGCCCCGAAATTTGGAGCTAAAATTCATTTCTCGATTTCGCCTCGGGGTATGATTTTTCTGAACATGAATGCCAAATTTCGTCAAAATCGGCCCAGTAGTTTAGGCTCCAGGCGTCTGCAGAGACAGACGACAGACAGACGACTGACAACAGACGACAGACGGCAGACGACAGACAGACATTTTTTAAAATCCATTTTTTTGGTCTCAGGGGACCTCAAAACGTGTAAATCCATCAAAATCTCAAAATCGAATTTTCGCGCCATCACAATACTTTCTCTTTATGAGAAAGTAAAAATCAAAATCCAACCAAGAAATACAAAAAAATTTATTTAAGAAATAATAAAAAAGAAAATGAGGAAAAAACATACGATTCTAAACTCTTGAGATTTTGGTTACCAGTGGTTAATCTTATCTACTTAAATATAATTAATTTTTTTTTTTTTTTTTATCACATAAATATTACTTCAACTGCCGTTATCTAGACACTTTTAATGATATTTAGATTTTTACTACGTTTTTTATTAGCTTGCATTCTTGTTTGTTTGTTTGTTTGTCCGGTACAAATCTGGCAATCGATTTCTAACTAACTTCCCGAATAGCTAGACATTTGAAACTTTTAGCATAGCTCAGAACACGATGTCAATGCATTATTTTAATACTTTTAGCCATCTTTCAGCAGAATTTGATTAGTTTTCAGCAAATTTTGCTGTGCGGAAAGTTAGTTCGGAAAAAATCCGCAAGTTATTTTATTTGTTTTGCCATGTCCCCAGTGGCGTAACTATGGGCCCGCGCTGGCCCGCATTGCGGGGGGGCCCCCAGCGTCAGGGGGCCCCCACATTCAGAAATAACTGGAATTACTATCCTTTTACCAACGTCGAGGGGGCCCCCAATCCTGAATGCAAGGGGTTTTTTTTTTTTTTTTTTTGCTCATCAGTTTTTTTGGCGAGGAGGGGCCCCCAAAAATTTCTCGCGGGGGGGCCCCCAATGGTCTAGCTACGCCACTGCATGTCCCATATTTACGCAATCTTCATTTAGACGGGTCTCAAATTTGTGTTAGATAAACATTGAATGGCAGCAAAACTGGAAATATCGATTATATTATTTATCGATTATATTATTTCAAACATATCGATGGCATGCTTTAGATTTGGTGTTGGGGAGATCCGTTGTACAAAGATTTATCCTTTTATAGGTTTAAGATCAGCTCTCCTGATGGTTGTCATTTATGTGAAGTAAATAAATTCGGAACTATTTTTTTTTTTTCACTAACATTATATATTATATAACAATAACAATTATATTATCAACATTACATACGATTGAACAGAAAATTTAAAAACGTAGTATATAAAAAGTTCTTTTTATCTTGAAATTATTTTTTATAAAATCATACATTTCACAATAATTGAAGCGAGCGTAAGCGAGCTTCTTACATTCAACGAAATATGCATCTTGTCTGTCTGTCTGTCTGTCTGTCTGTCTGTCTGTCTGTCTGTCTGTCTGTCTGTCTGTCTGTCTGTCTGTCTGTCAGTAACGTTTACGCGTGTGACGATAACTTGAGTAAAAGTTGACCGATTTAGTTGAAATTTAGTATACATGATCTTCTTACTAATAGTCAGGCTAAGTTCGTTGGACAGCGTGATCCGTCCAAGAGTTCGCGCGCAATGCTCGCGTAAACGTGAGCTTCAAATTTAAAATTGGAATTTCAGGACGGGAAAAAATTCTATCATCACCTACTCGATGAGACGAACATTTTTTTGAAATAACATTTTTCAGTAAAACCAACAACGACACTGCTATGATTTAATAAAGATCGCTAAAACTATTAAAGTGGACCTAAACGTTTAAAATAGAGAAAACAACCTTTTTACCGATATCTTACGTTCTAACGTAACGATCTTAATAAAACTTCTTGTACATCGTCTAAAGTACAATTGAAACAAGTATGTAAAATTTCAACTTGATACATGCAGTAGTATTTGAGTAATGAAGTGATACATTTGTAATATTAGTTTAAAAGCTATTCCGGGTGGTTAAGATTCTTATAGTCGTTTTGTGTGTAGGTTTGTTATGAAGTAAAGCTTTGTACCGAGTACCCCCACTCTACCCCTTACTACCCTCTTCCACTTATCTTCAACTATGACATTCATCATGATAAACAAATTTCAATATTCAGTATTTTATTGCAATATGCTCGCTTCAATGATAGAGCCACGCGATGCCTAGTTTATAATATAATTTTCAAGTAATAAGAATATATAGGAGTCAAATTGATTTCATATTAGTAATCAATTGTGAAAAAATATTATTAAAGGGTTAAGAAAAAGCTAATTTTATTTAACTACAAACATAATTAAATATACAAAAATAAAATTTCAGACATATTAGTCGTAGATAACCCTTAATAGTCCAGGAGATAGCGTTGCAAAAAAGTGTCTGACTGACATCAAGCTAGAAATTTGTGTACAAGTCAATCTTGTAGCGCCTTTTAAGAATATGTGGTCAGCTAAGTTCGTCTGCGGGACATAGCTTGGCAATAGGCGTTTGAAAAAAACAAACCGGTGGAGAGCGCCCATGTCTCACCAATTATGGTGGACAATGTGATTTTCATGATCCTGAGAACAGAATTAGTTAGTAGACCAAAAAACAAGTCGATATTAGTTTGTCCCTTGACAGGTGACCACGTTGATTTTTAGTAATATTTGAATAACTAACATATTTATCAAGTGTGAAAATAACATCGACTTGATTTTTGGTCTACTAAACTACTAACTAATTCTGTACTCAGGATCATGAAAATCATGCTGCCCACCATAATTGGCGGGACATGGCTGCTATTGCTCGCTATTAATTTCGACCGTCTGCGCTCTTTAACTTTGACTTAATTGATACTTTAATAATTTAATAAATTTTGACAAAATAAATAAACAGGTCAAGTGTGTGCTAGTCAGCACACAGCGAGGGTCCGTAGACACCCCTTTATAGTTTAAGTAGTACCCTATTGATGGTGTTTTTTAAAATGCTAAAAAGCTGACTTTGAACTATCTTATGGGTCTGATATTCTCATAACACATAAACAAACTTCTGATAAAATATTTGTTTGCCACTAAACCGGACTACAACCATATAAATACATCGAAAAGTCCATAGTTATAAAAAAATTATTTTGTCAATAAAAAATAAAATAATATTTTTTTCGAAATTTCCAAAAAGTGGTATCTTTACTTTTAGTCGAAGAATGTTCAGGAATTTATTCAGATTTTTTGCACTTCACATAAGCGAGATAGAAGGGGGGGGGGGGGGGGGGGGCACGTTTCACACCCACTTCAAACTTGCCTGCACTCGCCCTATCAAAGTTATAGCCAAAGAATTATATATTTTTGAAATCAGCTCGACGTACCCTTTTATATGATACCCCTCACGGTGTCGAAAAAAAATTAAAAAATGTTAACCCTTAAGTTTTTTTACCCTAATTTTTTAAAAAAATATTTTTTTTAAGTCCCTATATTTTTAAAATATGTGGGCAGGTACAAGACACATACATGCCAAATTTCAAAGTGATCGGACGAAAGGTGTAGCCGTGAGAGCAGGCGACAGGACGGACGGACAGACACACGCAGGAAAATATAAGGGTCCTTGGTTTTGCCTCGGACTCTAAAAATGGAGGAAACAATTATATAAATTAGACAATAATGGCTTGTAAAAGCATTAAAATACTAAATTCAATAAAGTACGTGATATGATGCGAGTAAGCTATGTGCCACACTAATTAGCAGTCAATTTTATATTGACAAACATATATCTATTTTTGACGTCTCTAGTCTCTATGTTGAACCGGGACATTGTGGTACCCGAAAATGTTTTCTGGACACCGGGATTTCAAGTCGGAACCGGGACAATCCGGGAAACCGCGACACCTGGCAGCCTAATCTAAATCTCAAATAATTTTTGTGAAATTACAATAAATATATATTTTATAAAAAAGAAATATTTTGGTATAAAAACACTCCATTATACAGAGTGCCCCCCCCCCCCCCCCCCCTCTTAGCTTTTGAACGGTTTGGGATAAATTAATGAAACTTAGGGGACCTGTACTATGTAAAGGGAAGATGTTTTCATACAATCGCGCAGCATTGGCAAACACCCATTTTTCTCCCAGGCCACCTAACTTTAAAATTTAATACATGAAGTATATAATATATATATTATTGATAGCAAATTTGGATTCTACGACGAAAAATAAAAATATTTTACTTTAAACTTTTTTTTCTATCTCCAATATTTTTCCCCTATAGGAGGGCAAAGGTATAAAAATGGTTGATTTCTGTGCCTGAGGGAAAAATGGTGGTTGCCCCTAGTACGCGAGTGGATGATTACACACTTCACTTTACATGGCACAGGTCCCCAAGTTTCATTAATTTATCTCAAAGCGTTCAAAAATTAAAAAAGGGGGGGGGGGAGACTTTTGGAACTCCCTGTATAGCCATGGTTCAATTGGATTGTAGCAGTAAAAATAATACTTCTAGTGTTTTATTACGTGAGGTGGCACACCCAACAAGGAGGGGGGCCTTAAGCCCTCCTTCCCCCCTTATACCTTTAACGGTCTAATCCCCCCCCCCCCCCCGGAGAAAAAAACCTGGGTTTGCCACTGACAAGTGGTTATATTAATCAAGATTAAATTAATAATAAAAATAAAATTATTAATATAAAATTCAGTTTTTTCACAGCGTAATATCCATATAATCATAAGTGCTCTCAAAACGTTATTGGTAAAATTTAAAAATATGATGTGTGCTAAGGAAAGATTAGGAAGATAAATGTCTAAATCACGTTGGCACACTCGTGATTGCGAGGTGATGTCGGTGAATATTAAGAACTCACCTCGCACTCTCACTGGATCACTTCAACCATTCAGTTTTTTATTTTACTAAGAAGACATTTATTCATTTATTTTATTGTATTTTAACAAGCAAATATTTAACGCTTTCATCAGCTGGTAAGATATTTTTATTTACTCTAACCACCTCTAACCACCTCTAACCACCTCTAACCACCTCTAACATCATTCATTCCGTTACTAAGAAAATTATTTCCTCCAGCCTCCAAATCGTAGACTCTTAACTATCTATATATTTAAAGCCAAGAGAAACTATGTAATTAATATGTATATTATTGATAAAAATACTAAAAAAGGTATAATAAATAAGAAAATAAATGTAAAAACCTATTAGACTCTCAAGTCATTGAACAATCGATGATGGTGCATTGATTTAATTACCAGTCTCTTCTCTCAATACGGTAGTTGCACCAGTAACTATTTAATAACTCTAGTTCTGGGAAAAAAATAATTAAATAATAAACACTCGATTTATAGAGCAATAGTGTAAGGTTTAAGCACCCCCAATCAGAAATTAAATCGGTCAACAATCGCGGACGCCATAAGAGCTCAAGTAATTTTTTTGTTTTTTTTTTTTTTTTGCTCTATTTAAGGTAGAACCGATAAAGGTACGACAAACAGTCATAAGACCAAAGTTGTAGATCTTTTAAAATCAGTTACCGTTGGCGCAATCAGCTTGTCGATACGACTTACCGTTTAGCCACAATAAGCCTCCAAAAAAACTTTAAAGTGCGTCCACCATCTTTAATTTTTTAAGGGAGGTAAAAAAATATTTTTTAACTTTTCGAATATTTCCAGTCGGTTTAGGCCCAATTTCCGACCAAACTCTAAAAACCGCAAGTCTCTAGGTGGTCTAGAAGTACCCAAACATTTTGATTAGCGAGTCTGTGGAGTTTGTTTACGGTGGGTTAACTTCATTTTTTTAGGTTGTTTTATATACTTTTTTTATTATAAAATTGTTAATAACTTTGGTTCTACTCATAGTCCAGGAGATAGCGTGCAAAAAAGTGTCTGACTAACATCAAGCTAGAATTTTGTATACAAGTCAATCTTTTAGCGCCTTTTAAGAATATGTGGTCGGCTAAGTTCGTCTGCGGGACATAGCTTGGCAATAGGCGTTTGAAAAAAACAAACCGGTGGAGAGCGGCCATGTCTCACCAATTATGGTGGACAATGTGATTTTCATGATCCTGAGTACAGAATTAGTTAGTACACCAAAAATCAAGTTGATGTTATTTTCACACTTGATAGGTTAGTTATTCAAATATTACTAAAATTCAACGTGGTAACCTGTCAAGGGACAAACTAACATCAACTTGATTTTCGGTCTACTAACTAATTCTGTACTCAGGATCATGAAAATCACATTGTCCACCATAATTGGTGAGACATGGCCGCTCTCCACCGGTTTGTTTTTTTCAAACGCCTATTGCCAAGCTATGTCCCGCAGACGAACTTAGCCGACCACATATTCTAAAAAAGGCGCTAAAAGATTGACTTGTATACAAAATTCTAGCTTGATGTTAGTCAGACACTTTTTTGCACGCTATCTCCTGGACTATCAATATTTTTAGATGAAACCAAGCCTACAAATTGCGCAACATGTTTGCGCTCACCCATGAAAAAAAAAATTAACCGAATTCATTTAGCCAGTTTTGCGCCTATAAAGTCTGACTGGGGCGACAGACACACATACATACCCTCATACATCCACGAAAAAGGTTAAGGCCGGATTCGGTTTTTGGAATGTCTAAAATGAAAAAGTATTCAACAAATTTTCAATTCTGACCAATGTACAGACAAAACTTTAATTTTATATATATAGATTATTCTATGTCACTATTATTAACACTCGGATTACGTTAAAATCGATGAAGTTGTATTACTCAATAAAGAAAAAAAAAAAGTAAAAATAAATACGTGTGGTGTCGCGGGACACCCGGTAGGAACGAAGTTCCTTAAATTATAAAATTACACTGCTAAGTATGCCATGCTAACTTCTTACATGGTGGAGTTAGAGAAGAGACAATAAACAGGTCAAGTGTGTGCTGGTCAGCACACAGCGAGGGTCCGTAGGCAACCCTGTATAGTCTAAGTAGTACCCTGTTGATGGTGTTTTTTAAAATGCTAAAAAGCTTACTTTGAACTATCCTATGGGTCTGATATTCTCAAAACACATAAACAAACTTCTGATAAAGTATTTTTTTTGCCACTGAACCGGACTACAACCATATAAATACATCGAAAAGACCATAGTTATAAAAAAAAACGTATTTTGTCAATAAAAAAAACTACTTTTTTTTTTTTAATTTTTTTTTTTTTTTAATTTTTGACCAAAAATTTACTTTTGGTCGAAGAATGTTCAGGAATTTTTTCAGATTTTTTGCACTTCACATAAGCGAGATAGAGGGGGGGGGGGGGACACGTTTCACACCCACTTCAAACTTGCCTACGCTCACCCTATCAAAGTTATAACCAAAGAATTATATATTTTTGTAATCAGCTCGACGTACTCTTTTATATGATACCTCTCACGCTTTTTACCCTAATTGTTTTGAAAATTTTTTTTTAAGTCGCTATAATTTTAAAATATGTGGGTAAGTACAAGACACATACATGCCAAATTTCAAAGTGATCGGACGAAAGGTGTAGCCGTGAGAGCAGGCGACAGGACGGACGGACAGACACACGAAGGAAAATATAAGGGTCCTCGGTTTTGTCTACGGTCCCTAAAAATGAAAGTTATTAACTATTTCTAGTGAGCGAAGTTAAGTTATTAAGGCCAAATTCAAAGAAAAACTTTTTTTTATCATTGAGCGAGTGTCTTGCAATAAGTATGTATTGAATATTGAGAAAATAGTTTATTATGATGAGTAGATACCTAGTTAGAGAGTATGATTGTAGTACAGAGCCGAGTGGTGAGAGAACAGGACTATTCCAACCCTCACGCCTCTGACTACTCGATTTAAACTATTATAAAATACATCATTTCACTAAGCAAAAACTTCTGCTTGTATCAGGTTGAAATTTTAAATGCTTGTTTTAATTGTACTTTAGACGATGTGTATAGAGTTTTATTAAAATCGTCACATTAGAATGTAAAATATCGGTATAAACGTTTTTTCCCTATTTGATACGTTTAGGTCCGCTTTTATACTTTTAGCGATCTTAAACACTTCATAGCGGGGTCGGTTTAACTAAAAAAAAATATATATAATTAATAAAGTTTTTGTCTTATAGAATAGATGAAGTTAGAATATTTTTACGTCCTAAAATTCTAATTTTACATTTGAAGTTCACATTTACGCGAGCGTTGCCAAATGCTTGAGCGGATAAAATCGTCCAATGAACTCGTCCTGGGCATTGGTTAAATGAACCAAATTTAAACAAAATCAGTTAACTTTAACTCGAGTTATCGTTATCTGTCGATTTCGTTACTGGTCGTTGCTTCAAAAACTGTGGGAGTTATACGTAACACAGACAGACATCACCTAAAAGCCGATTAAATGGTCTTAAAAACACCCAAAACGGATAATTCTGTTTAAATTTAATTTTCAGAATTTTAGGTGAAAACAATAACTTTCCCTTTAGGTAAGAAAAAATCGGTCCGAGACAACTCAGACAAACTTTCTCATATACGAGTTTATAATTACTTAGCCCAGTGTTTCAATTTATTAGTTTTCAAATGTAAGTTTAAATATTATTGAACCTTTCATCAAAATGTATCATAAAAATAAACTTATTTCTCCTGGGCGGGGAATCGAACCCGGGCTCTCTCCGTCCGCGTTTTAAGCTAATTTCTCAGGAACTAGATTTTTCCCGCGAAAACGGATTATATGGTTGGATTCGTATTCAAATGGACTACATTTTAGAATTTTTTTAATCAAAATCGTCGGAACCGTTTTCGAGAAATAATTTTTTTCCATGTTTTTTCAGAGTTTTTGGGGGGTAGCGCCCCCAAATTTAGAGCTAAATTTTATTTCTCGATTTCACCTCGGGGTATGATTTTTCTGAACATGTATGCCAAATTTCGTCAAAATCGGCCCAGTAGTTTAGGCTCCAGGCGTCTGCACAGACGAGAGACAGACATTTTTTAAAAACCACTTTTTTGGACTCAGGGGACCTCAAAACGTGTAAATCCATCAAAATCTCAAAATCGAATTTTCGCGCCATCACAATACTTTCGCTTTATATGAGAAAGTAAAAATAAAGTGGGCTATTTCTATTTATAAATGACCGTCTGTAGGTCTATTAGGATTTTCAACACGTACAATCAACCCTTATTTTCTGCGATTTCGCTTATTCGCGAGTATTTTAACCTGCTTATTTTAAAATACGCTTTGCAGATAAGATTTTCATTCTTTTTTTGGGTTTCGTTGGTAAAACCAAAAAATCCCGTCAAGTACTTCCCAGCAAGCTACTAGAAACCCTTCTTTGGTCATAAACATTCATATATTGAACATTTTTTTTTTTTTTTTTTTTTAAACAAAAATATGTATAAAAAGTTAGACTTTGGAGAAGCAAGCTGTGCATATATTATCCTTTAGTATCTTAGGTATACACTTTTGTTATTTTAGGGATAACGGCCGCCACTTTAAAAACGCGCGATGTATATTTGTAATCCACATTTTAATACTTTTAAAATGATACCCCCACTTAAAACTTACGAAAAATGAACATTTTTGGGTCACCATAGTACGGGGACCTAAAATTTATAAAATTTGATTTTTTTATATTAACTCCCGGAAACATCACTTGATCACAAAGATGTATATTTATATATTTTTTAAATATAAGCGAAATGTGTGGTCTGCTGGGCCATACAAAAAATATGAATAGCAATTTGATCTGATTAACGGGGAACCCAAAATGGCGGATAATTCATGTTACAGGAAAAAAAAGTTTGTTTATTTTTTCAAATCAACTAATAAGTAGATTACAAGTACAGGTAATTTTATTAGTTTTCCTCACTACCAATAGTAGGAAAAGTATCTATTGTTTTCACAAAAATAATTATTTTCGAGATTTCAACGGAATTGTCCGTTTTAGGTGTTTTTAAGACCTCCTTAGTGGTTTTCAGCATGACGTCTGTATGTATGTATGTGTGTTATCATCGTAGCGCCCAAGGTATTTAACCTAGAGAGTTGAAACTTGGCAGAAAAATCAGTCCTTACCTGTTGTAGTGGTGCCCACCGGAAAATCAACTTTTTCCGCCATCTTGAACCCAGTTTGCTGTCAGCAAAAATTAAAAAAAAGAGTTGAAATTTGGCACGAATGTACCTCTCTATATGACAAACAAGCCCACTAAATTTCATTTTGATATTGGTCGCCATTTTGAAGTTATCAATTTTAAACTTTGACGGTTAATAATATCGAAAGTATTAATAGGTTTTTGACATATAGCATATCGTTGAAACCGGAAAAAAATTAAGGTACAAATATAAAAAAAAAAAAAACCGATGAAATTCCATTAATCAGTTTAAAAGTTATAAGTGAATATTATAATTATTTATTAGTGCGATAATTTTGATGACGTCAAAGTTTGTTTACATCTGTAAAAATACCGCTAAACTTCAAATAATAAAATAAAATATAGGTATTAAAAATAAGATTTTTTTGAAGAATGACAATATATCGGTTAGTTCAGAACGGTCACCCATCCTGCTTCCTCCTGCTGCGAAGCAGCAGGAGAGGCCACTTTGGGGGCCTCTGAAGTGAGGAAAAGTTCCGAGGTACCCCTTACCCGATTTTTTTTTATTGTACTTATATTTCGAAATATATATAAAAAATATGTGTGAGGCTCTCACTCATTAGAAGTGGAACTTTAGTTCTAGATGCGCTCTCTTTCATTTTTTGACGAATTTATTATTTTAGGATTAAGAAATGGTTATGGGAAATTTAATTGAAAAAAAAAATATATTGCTACGCTAAGGTAACCACATTTATTCCAATTTAAATAAATGTTTGTTTAGATTTGCTGGTCTTTAAATAGATATAATACAATTTATCTGTAAAAATGTTACACTTGGACGCAGTGGCGCACCCAGGATTTATTTTTGGAGGGGCACAGATTAAAAAAAGGGGAAGAGGATGTAATGCGGGCTTAGCATAATCACAGACAATTAGCTGTCTGGTTTTCTTTGTTCTAAATTTCTTCATATTAAGGGCGGAACCAGCCAATTTTGAAGGGGGAATGGATTGGAATCTCATTTGGGGGGGTCCGGGGTCCTCCCTCGGGATTTTTTGTAGTTTACGTTACTTGAAAGCGTATTTTTAGCCTATTCCAAGAGCATCTTAAATGCTATTTTATACAAATAAATTTAAGTTTTTTATGAACGGGACATTAAGAGTATTTTATTTAAATAAAATTATACTTGAATATTTTATTATTAAAAGTTTTACATTGTATAATAGATTAATGTTATACTTTAGTAGCCAGAAAAATAAAATGGTACATTTTAAAAATATTTTCAGTTAAGTAACTTACGTTAAATAACAAAAAAAAGTACGCCAATGTTTTGAGTTTAACAGAAATTAAATTAGCTGATAGTATTAGGTTAAAAATAAAAATATTATGGTATCTAACAGCCCAGTAAATAAGTACAAAAATCGGTACGAGACAACTTGGACAAACTTTCTCATATACGAGTTCATAATTACTTGGCCCAGAGTTTTCCATTTAGTAGATTTCGTATGTACATTTAATTGTTATTGAGCATTTCATCAAAATATATCATAAAAATAACTGGCAGGGAATCGAACCCGGGTTCTCTCCGTCCGCGTTTTAAGCTATTTTCTCAGGAACTAGATTTTCCCCGGGAAAACGGTTTATATCGTTATATTCTTATTTAAATTGACTACATTTTAGATTTTTTTAATTAAAATCGTCGGAAACGTTTTCGAGAAATATTTATTTTTTTGTATGTTTTTTGGTTTTTTTAGAGTTTTTGAGGGCCCCCAAATTTGGAGCTTAAATTCATTTCTCGATTTCGCCTCGGGGTATGATTTTTCTGAACATGTATGCTAAATTTAGTCAAAATCGGCCCAGTAGTACTTTTCCCAGTACATTTTTTTATAAAAAACAAAATTAGAATCATGAAATCCATTTAGAAGCCCCGTTCTCCGCCCCATGTAGAGCTATCAAAATAGTTTTATAGCCTATATTACCCGCAGAATAGAGCTTAACATTGAACCCAAAACCAACAAAATATGTTTAGCCGTTTGAACATGATTGCCGCACAGGCAAACAGACAAACTGACATAAAATTTTCTAATCTTAAATTCGTTATCAGGACTACTGATTTAGTGGAAATACAAAATTTAAGCCCAATTGGATAAATGTACAGACACCACTACAACCTTATATATATATATATATATATATATATATATATATATATATATATATATATATATATATATATATATATATATATATAAATATATATATATATATATATATATATATATATATATATATATATATATATATATAAATATATATATATATATATATATATATATATATATATATATATATATATATATATATATATATATATATATATATATATATATATATATATATATTTAAGATTTGTTCTTAATGAACTACTCATCAGAGAACGAATTCATTCAACAGTAGAACAGTAGAGGAGAGGAGTTCAACAGTAGAGGAGACCGGGGACGGTTAAAACATTTTTTACAAAATCGCTTCCTGCAAAAACATTTTAACCTCAATGTATTTGACAGTGCCTTAATTGAACTTTAGTTATCAGGCTAGAAATGGATGAGGTTATAGTAGTAGTAGTTACCTAGTACTTCCTACTAGACGGGTAGGACGAACCACTTGTTCGAACCTCGCAATCAGGCCTACAGTGGACCCATTTTACTTCCCCGTGGTGGAGAGTTCCAGCTACTTCACACATCATACATTTGTACATTGTACCGCCGAAGCGAGTATGATGTGGTCATTAGTAAGCTATATGAGCGTGCTTCAAAGTGTGGGGGAAGAGGACCCCTCAGGGGGTCCCCTCGCCCTACTCCGACCTCGAACCATAGATACAGATCACATCTCATGACACGGATCGAACCCACTAGACATCGTGGGGGAAGAGAACCCCTCAGGGGGTGTCCCTCGCCCTACTCCGTCCGCGATTCATAGATGCATTCAGTGTATCACGGCCCGGGATCGAACCCACGACCTCGAGTTGCCTCGACTCAGTGATAGCTGAGCGATGCCTTTACGACCTCGGCCACCCTGTCTCCCTTTTAATTTTACGTACTTTTTTTTGTTATAGTAAGATTATCTGCATTACAAAAATATTTATAGGCATTTTAAAAATTCAGGAAAAATGTTTCAACCGACCCCATACCAGGGGCGGTTGTAACAGTTATTGGGATTAGGTGTAACACTAACAGAATAAAGAGAATTATGTTAGAAATACTTATTTATCTAGTCGAAATTCACAGAACATGAAGCAAAATAAATTAATAATTGGTCATACGCAGAATAATAGGTGTTTAAGATAAATGAAACAATAATAAATATTCTAAATCTAATTTGTATCATATTTTCTGTAGTTCAAGGTAAATTAACATTAAAACTAATAAAATTTGACGAAAGTAAAAAAAAATATATTTAATTTAAATGATTTAAATGAAGCGTTAAAGTGTATTTGAAAATTTCATACTTTATAGCCAGCTAGTAACTTAATTGTAAACATTTTAACAACCGTACGTAGAACATATTTTAAAAAAGTTGTCGTCATAACCTCCGAAATAAACAATGTAGATAAAAAAGAATTGCACCAGTTGAACTTCCATAACCAAAGTTCTTACGTTAAAAACTATCATAACTACAACTATTTTAGTTTTGGATACAAAAGCAAAAGAGTAGCAACAAAAATACTTACTTTTGGACGCGAAAACACAATACCCCCTCTCAGAAACTTATGATAAACTCGAAACGACACCAAACACAAAAGTTCAGATTCCGCCACGGAAGCCGCGTCCCTTTTTCTTGGTTGTGCCCGCAAATATCGCTAATTTTTCCACCCATTAATTGGGTTGTTTCAACCGTACCCTGTTTCAACCGACCCCGGTCTCCCCTACTTAAAACTAAAAGAAATAAGAAATTTTAGGAAATATATTTCTGACTTTAAAGACTCCTCCAAATCCTACTCCACACTCCACGGCCAAATAAAAAATCACAGGGAAGTGCTTATTTTGGCTTATTATGGGGGGGGGGGGGGGGGGGGCATTATATTGGGTGAAATTTTGGCGTTAAAAACGCAATATTGGCGTTAAAAAGAAAATAGTCATAAAAAGTCATATATACTTGTAATGTACTCTTCAATAGCTTTCATTTGATACCAATCTAAAAAAATAAAAAAAAATAAATTGTCTCACTGCGCATGTGCGCCCACAAAATGTGTAATTATTAAAAATTGGAAATTCCGTCCCGTTATTTTTATCGCCCCAGCATAAGGTATTAGCAAGAAGTTTTTTATGGTTTTAGGACCAGCTGTAATATAGTGGTTGGTGGGTGGGCTTTTTTTTTTCAGTATATTTAAACTCATAAAATCAATAGGGAATGCAAAATTTAAAAAGGTATGTATATATTTGTTACCTAATATTCAGCAGCTTTAATTTGATACCCCAGTCAAAATTTTAAAAAAATAAAAATTTAGTCGCACATGTGCGTCCACGAACTTTGCAATTTTTAAAAATTGCGAATTCCCTCCCAATTTTTTTAATTTCTTTTTAATTCTACAATAAGGTATTAGCATGAATTATTAAACAAATTTAGTATCAGCTGTGATATAGTGGTGGGGGGATTTTTTTGGTATATTTTAACTTATTAAACGAATAAAGAATGCAACATTTAAAAATGCATATATATAATATATATTTGTAACCTACAGCTTTCATTTGATACCCACTCGAAAATTAAAAAAAAAAAATTATAAAATGTTGTGTTTACCATATTTCTGCGAATTGCGCATGCGCTTATTTAATATTTAACTATTTTATATTTTACCTATGGTTGGCTTAAATGTGCAGGCCCTATGTAATTTGGTCGAAGTATTTTAAATTTAAGATCTTTATGAACCAAAGAGCGACGGACTGACAGACACATCACTCTCGGCATAAGGGTTTAAAATAATTGAAGCGAGCGTAGCGAGCTTCCTACATTCAACGAAATATTCTCCGTGTCTGTCTGTCTGTCTGTCTGTCTGTCTGTCTGTCTGTCTGTCTGTCTGTCAGTAACGTTCACGCGTGTGACGATAACTTGAGTAAAAGTTGACCGATTTAGTTGAAATTTGGTATACATGATCCTCTTACTAATACTCAGGCTAAGTTCGTTGGACAGCGTGATCCGTCCAAGAGTTCGCGCGCAACGCTCGCGTAAACGAGAGGTACAAAAATTAAATTGGAATTTCAGGACGGGAAAAGATTCTATCATCATCTATTCGATGAGACGAACATTTTTTTCAAATAACATTTTTCACTAAAACCAACAGCGACACCGCTATGACTTAATAAAGATCGCTAAAACTATTAAAACGGACCTAAACGTTTATAATAAAGAAAACAACCTTTTTACCGATATCTTACGTTCTAACGTAACGATTTTAATAAAACTTCATATAGACCATCTAATGCACAATTGAAACAGGTATGCAAAATTTCAACTTGATACAAGCAAAATTCTTTGCGTAGTGACGAGATACATTTATAATAATTGTTTAAAAGCTACCGCGGGTGGTGAAGATTGTTATAGTCGTATAAGTGTATAGGTTTGTTTAGGAAGTAAAGCTTTGTACCGAGTACCCCCACTCTTCCCCACACTACCCTCTTCCACTTATCTTCAACTATGACATTCATCATGATTAATAAATTTCAACATTCAGTATTTCATTGCAATACGCTCGCTTTGATGATAGAGCCACGCGATGCCTAGTAATTAATATCCAAAAAACTCTAAAAAATAGAGATGTTCGTATAGTGACAATCTTCCAAACTTCCAATCGAGCTATAAATAAACAGGTCAAGTGTGTGCTAGTCAGCACACAGCGAGGGTCCGTAGGCCACACTGTATAGTTTAAGTATTTCCCTATTGATGGTGTTTATTAAAATGCTAAAAAGCTTCTTTGAACTATCCTATAGGTCTGATATTCTCAAAACACATAAACAAACTTCCGATAAAGTATTTGTTTGCCACTGAACCGGACTACTACCATATAAATACATAGAAAAGACCATAATTATAAAAAAACGTATTTTGTCAATAAAAAATAAAATAATATTTTTTTTCGATATTTCCAAAAAAGTAGTATCTTTACTTTTGGTCGAAGAATGCTCAGGAATTATTTCAGATTTTTTGCACTGCACATAAGCGAGATAGAGGGGGGGGGGGACACGTTTCACACCCACTTCAAACTTGCCTACACTCGCCCTATCTAAGTTATAACCAAAGAATTATATATTTTTGTAATCAGCTCGACGTACCCATTCATATGATACCCCTCACGGTGTCGAAAAAAAAAATTAAAATTTAACCCTTAAGTTTTTTTACCCTAATTTTTTTGAAAAATATTTTTTTTTAAGTTGCTATATTTTTTAAATATGTGGGTAGGTACAAAACAAATACATGCCCAATTTCAAAGTAATCGGACGAAAGTTGTAGCCGTGAGAGCAGGCGACAGGACGGAAGGACAGACACATGCAGAAAAATATAAGTGTCCTTGGTTTTGCCTACGGACCCTAAAAATTGGGCACATAGACTCTGTACTAATACAATAACATTCCAATAAATTAATAAATTAGCTAATTAACTAGCTGGTCTCGTGGCCGGTCCAGCTAGGCTTGGCAGGGGCTTAATATATCGGGTTTGATACATGAATAGGTCTGGTACTAGTAGAGACTTGGTACTTGATAGCAGCTTGTACTTCATATTCCAGAAGATTGTATAGGCCCCGTGAAATTGTAGAGAAGGTGTTTGTATAGGAGTTGGTCCTTGTATGACCAGGTGATTTTATAGGCCAGGTGATGTTGTAGGTTGTGGGTACTTGTAAATTAGGTAATTAATTATCAATTAAATAATTAATTGAAAATCAAATAAAGAATTAATTAAAAATCAATCGAATAATTAATTAAAAATCAATTAAAGAAATAATTAAAAATCAATCCAATAGTTAATTAAAAATCAATCGAATAGTTAATTAAAAATCAGTTAAAGAAATAATTAAAAAACAATTAAATAATTAATTAAAAATCAATTAAATAATTTATCTATGTTATTAAAAAGTTTTGTAAACAATAAATAATTTCAAGATAAAAAGAACTTTTTATATACTACATTTTTAAATTTTCTGTTGAATCGTATGTAATGTTGATAATATAATTGTTATTGTTATATAATATATTATAATGTTAGTGAAAAAAAAAAAATAGTTCCGAATGTATTTACTTCACATAAATGACAACCATTTAGAGAGCTGATCTTAAACCTATAAAAGGACAAATCTTTGTACAACGGATCTCCCCAACCCAAATCTAAAGCGTGCCATCGATATATTTGAAATAATATAATCGATAAATAATATAATCGATAAATAATATAATCGATAAATAATATAATCGATATTTCCTGTTTTGCTGTCATTCAATGTTTATATATCACAAATTTGAGACCCGTCAAAATGAAGATTGCGTAAATATGGGACATGGCAAAACAAATAAAATAACGTGTGGGTTTTTTCCGAACTAACTTTCCGTACAGCAAAATTTGCTGAAAACCAATTAAATTCTGCTGAAAGATGGCTAAAAGTATTAAAATAATGCATTGTCATCGTGTTCTGAGCTATGCTAAAAGTTTCAAATGTCTAGCTATTCGGGAAGTTAGTTAGAAATCGATTGCCAGATTTGTACCGGACAAACAAACAAACAAACAAACAAGAAAGCAAGCTAATAAAAACGTAGTAAAATGTGTCAAATTGTCAAATTATGCGAAGGTTCAAGGCAAATTAAAAAATAATCCAATAATTAATTAAAAATAATTTAAAATCATATTAAACATCAATTAAGTAAATAATAAATTTAAAATAAAAATATTCTGCCAATTAGTGTGGCACATGGCTTCCTCGCGTTCTATTATCTACACATGAATTTATCTATTAAAACATATTATTGTCAAATTTATTTAATTTAACCCCGTTTTTTGAAACTGTCAAAATGAGTACTTTTGAAGGTCTAGGTGTAAATAAATGAGAGTTTGAGTGCATGTGGAAGAGAAAAAAATGGGGGCGAAGGTTGAAACTAATAAGGGACCATCAATGGGCTAATTATGACCTACCATCCAAATTTTTAATAAAATCGAACGGTTATTTTATTAAGCGGCTGACCGACAGACAGACCGACGAACAATTTTTATTAATAAAGTTACTACTGGCTTGCTTCGCTCGCCTGTCTAGAAAGATTGCATAAAAAGGCAAGCGTAGCGAGCCAGCAAAACCTTTATTAAATGGAAATAATATCTAAATGCTATCTTTAACATGCGAGCGTAGCGATAACTCTATCCCCCCGGGATTAAAAAATCCTAAGTTACTAAACTGATTTCTTCGGTCTTAAATAGGAGATGTTTTTTTTTTAGACATTTTTATGTTTTGGCTATGGAACATACCTCAAAAAGCGTTATGTTACTAAAAACTCAGAAAAGTGTGCAGAGATTCAGAAACCAATAGGTTTGCAATCCAGTCTACAGCTGTAGGACCTTCCCCTACCACGGACTCGAATGTAACCGAGGACGGGACGTGTAGGTTCGGCTGCCTTCGGTTCTCCCCCACTCTATAGCCTGTAGCCCAGCGCTCTTCTACTCTACTACACTTAGTAAAGTCTAGTCTAGAGCAGCAGTTCTCAACCCACGTACCCCTTTTTGTGTAATTAACTGTGGGTATCCTGTAAAAACAACCCCTTATTTTTACAAATACTATTTACATTAGATGAAGTGTTGTTACACTACTGCTAATATTGCAACATCGTAGAAACAGCTGTAAATAGATCATATACTTTACGAAAAACGACACCAAAAAGCGTTACATAAAAATGTCTCACTGTCTTGCAGACTCGTATGCAAGCATTTCTTTTTTTAATTTTAATGTGAGAGTTAAGGTCCCCTGAGTCCAAAAAAGTGGTATTTAAAAAATGTATATGGTAAAATAACTACTGGGCCGATTTTGATGAAATTTGGCAAACACTGGGATTTAAGAAATTATGAACTCGTATATATGAGATAAGTATGAACTCGTATATATGAGAAAGTTCTGAGCTTAACTAAAATATGTATATAAAGTTGCAATTTTAAGAAGTAAGATGTGCATGTAATATCCTTTATTATCTAAGGTATGGACTTATTTGGTTCTTTTAGTGGTATAATGGCCACAATTTTGAAAACGCGATATATATTTGTGAACCAAATTTCAATACCTTTAAAATGATACCCAACTTAAAAATTACAAAAAATATAAAATATTACGATCAAATCGCAATTGATCACTGATCGCAGAAATATTGGGTGTCTAAGTCCGAAATAGTTTTTTCTGTTTTCGGGCAAAAAAGTTTTACTTGTATACCAAATTTCAAATATCTATAGCTATAGTAGGTTGGAAGGTATACACCAAGATCCGGCGGACGGACGGACGAACTACCAAAAGCATAAGGGTTTCTAGGATTTCCCCGAAACCCTAAAAACGATTAACTATAATTCCTGAATAAACTAGTGAGCCTTCAATAATTATATAAAATAATAATTATCTATATAAATGCTATATAAACAGGCGTGCGTAGTGAGCCTGCAAATACTTTTAAACAAAGGTTATCTGTACAATTGCAAGGTAAATAATATGATAAGGACATTCTTAAATAAAGATTGTCCCCGCTCAACCGGCTTTTAAAATACCATTTAACTATGTATAACATATGCTGACTAAAATTTTTTCTATAGTCGTTCATCATATAGGCCACCATCTTGAAAATATTTAGTGTTGAATTTTAAAAAACTATACAGTTGTCATAAATGCTGAGATGCATCTTTAGGTAAATTTCGTTGAAATTGATCAATTTTCACTCCAGTTACCGCTAGACAAACAAACACACAAACTTACAAAGCCCATGTCTCTGAAATGATGAGCTCATTACGCTCGTTCAATAAGTACATTTTACTACCCTTAAAACAATGTACATTGTACAATTTAAACTATAAAAAATAGGCTGCCAGTTAGGGTGGCACATATATTTCTCGTGCCCAATTTTGTATTCTTTAATGATTTTATGCTTTTGCAACCTATTATTGTCAAATTTGTTTAATTTTCCCCAGCTTTTAACAGTTCAAAAGCAGAATCAATATTTTTTAGATTTTTCTTCCGAGCTTACCGAAGGTAACGGAAGCTATGTGATCGTTCTGAAGAACGAAAATATTTTATGTGTCATATTTCAAAAATTCCAAGATAGAAATCCGTTTCAAGACATCACGGAACATTTTTGGTTCCATGTCTGTCTGTCGGTCTGTCTGTCAGTCTGTCAGTCTGTTGGTCTGTCTGTCACTCTATTTTTGTGATCCATCATATCTTAAAAACTACACGTCCGATTTAAATAAAATTTGTATAGTAGGTCATATTTAGCCCATTGCTGGTCCTATATAAGTTTCAACCTTCTGCGACCATTTGGTTCTCTTCTACATGCACACAAACATACATTTATTTACACCTATAGCTTCAAAAGTACTTATCTGATTTGTAGAAGAAACTGTTATAGTTTATCAAAAGTAACTCACGGATAGCCTCATATTAATTTGAACCGTCTGCGCTCTTTAACTTTTGTGAAATTAATACTTTAATTTTTTTTTTGAGAGAACAAAACGGGGGAAAATTAATCAAATTAGACAATAATGGCTTGTAAAAGCATAAAATCAGTAAAGTACGTGATAGGATGCGAGGAAGCTATGTGCCACACTATTTGACAGAGTATTTTACACGAATTAAAGTATCAATTAAGCAAAATGTAAAGAGCACAGACTACTTTGGACAAACCATCAAAATTTTGTAAAAATCAGATGAGTACATTTGACTATTTGACGCTCTAGGTGTAAATAAAATTTCGCGGCTTTATAGTTACAGCTCTCTAAAATTTCTAAAATTTAACTTTTTTATATCAACTCTCGTAAATATCATTGGACCACAGAGATGTATTTGTTTGCCTTATTTTTAGGGACCTTTCCTAATAGGGTTGCACAGACGGTTGAAATTAATCTGGGGCTACCTGCAGACTACTTTGGACAAACCATCAATTTTTAAAAAAAATATCAGATGAGTACTTATGAAGATATAGGTGTAAATGTATGTTTGAGTGCATGTGGAAGAGAAACAAATGAGTGTGAAGGTTGATACTTATATGGGAGCAACAATGGGCTAATTTTGACCTACCATACAAATTTCAATAAAATCGAACGGTTGTTTTTAAGATAAGCGACTGATCGACAAACTGTCCGACCAGGCAGACCGACAGACAGACAGATAAGGGACCAAACATTTTCCCTGATGTCTGAAACGTCCTACGGGTAGTTAACAAAAGTACCGTTTTTAGCGCTGTAATCAAGTAGACATGCTTCTTAGTACGATTAAAATCCACTAGATGTCAATGCGTTTTATCTTTTTTAAAGTGCACCCTCTTTTAGGTTTATTTTTATTGCTGGTCTTATATTACTTTGTTTTGTAAGTTTCATCGCACGTTTCCGTTACCCCAATTTAAAATTACTTCCCGTCGTTTAATCTTCCCCAAATGTTGTACATGGAAACAATTAAGGTGAAGAATACAGAAACCAAAAAAAAAGGGTTCTTATATTACTTTGCTCATTTTTGAACCACTTCCCTTCTTTCAATCTTCCCTAAATTTTGTATATAGAAATAATTAAGGTAAATAATACAGAAAAAATTATTTTAAAAAAAATGTTTTTTTCGTATGCTACGCTCTGTTTTTGTTTTTTAAAAAGTTATTTTTATAGAATATATAGTAAATGTATTATGGAAAGTGAAAGTATAATAATTGTTCTATAAACTTCACACAGCAATAGTTTCTTTTTCTCAAAATCTTAAGTATGTACTAATATTTGTTATAATTATACTGATTAATTTCGAATGTTTCTTCATTGTCTGCTATCTCGGAACAAAATAGCATATTATGCTACACGACTGTGAAGTGTTTTTTCATTACCTTGGCAATATTTCCTGTCGAGCGAAGCGAGATTGTAGCCGCGGTAGAGGAAAAATCACTTCACAGTCTAGTAACATAATATACTATTTTGTTTGCGACTGATACACTAATCAATAATGTATATTTTTTTTTTCAGACTGCCTGCAGATAGATATAAGGAGTAACAATACGACAATGGAGCATCCGACAAACAACTTGAGTGAAGAGAATCAGCCGACCAACGTGTACATTGGCTCCGGCCTGAGCTGTCTCCATGGTGCTGCTTATCAGCTGAAGCTACTAATGCTCTTTCTAATGAGGGCTATTGGTGAAGGCTGCAGCTTTTATCTAGCGACGGAGATCGAAGCTGCGGAAAAGTTTGACGACGTGGTGTTCCAGTTCGTAGAAAGCGGCAGAAAAGTACATATCTTCGTGCAGACCAAGCACAAGCTAGACGAACGAAGACGAATTATAGTAGACAACTTCCTTTATAAAATTGACAATGACGACTACGTTTTAGCAAAGTATTTTATATCATACCTAAAAATTAAGCATAATTCCGACTTTACCGGCAGCGTCCTCAGAGATTATATTCTCTGTACAAATATAAACTTAGATTTGGATCCAAGTACGGCCGAGGGTAAGATAAGAAGAATTATTTCAGGCCCAAACCAAGTATTCGATATGTTTGTAATGGTGGCGGAAGATGACAACCTCTTCTTCAGAGACGGCGGCACCAGATACAGGTTTTATTATCAAAATAACGAGATAATTTCGAAAACTAAACCATTTTTTCTAAACGCTCTTGAAGAAGAAATTGAAAAATTAAAAAATATGGCGAAAAAACTTCACGGCAAACTGGAACCACGTCAAATAAAGAAATCAGATTCTATTCGACAATGGTTAAGTGAATTTGAAAAAATATCATGCGATAATGTGGAAGAAGAAATCAAAGCATTTTTCGACAGTTTAGTATTAGCAGTAGATCAGCCTAACGAGATTAAATTGACCCAGATCATGAAGAGCGAATTGAGCCGAAAGTTCGACATTCCCGATTCCAATCATTTTTACGCTCGTTTCCAAGAATTGATGATCGACTGGCTCAAAGACAGACGAGGGTACTTTATAACTCGAGAAGAAGGAGTCGCCTTATTCTACAAGTTGAAAGAAGAAATAATCGGAAATTATTTTTTTAACGTTCAAAGCCCAATAGAATCGTTCTTCGGAAGAGAGAAGGAATTAAAAGCACTTGACGACTTAATAAAGCAAGGACAACCCGCAGTGGTATGCCAACCAGTCTCGATCTGCGGCTTGGGCGGTATCGGCAAGACTCAGCTGGTACGAAAGTACATCTCGGAGTTCGGCAAACACTTCGACAATGTCCTTTGGATAGAAGCTGAAACATATGAATCAATGAAAACATCGTTTGCAGAGCTTGCCAGAGTAGCTCTCGGCGTCACTTATCAAGATAGGGATATCAAATTCGTTCTAAAGGAGACTTATGGTTTCTTTGCTAAAAGGAATTGTTTGTTTGTCTTTGATAACGCTGATACTTTTAGAAGCGAAGATTGCAATGCTGGTCTCCGTGATTTCTTACCATCGTCTGTTTTACCTTCAGAGGCTAACTCTCTTAAAGTCTTGATTACATCAAGAAACAGGAAATGGGGTTCCTTTCCACAATTATTGTTAACGTCGTTTACAGAAAAAGAGGCTTTGGACTTTATCAGATTTGAACTTGGAATTGAAGACGAATCACAAGATGCTGATATTATAAATTTGACAGAGATACTGCAGTGTTTCCCCCTGGCGATACAACAAGCCGTAGCATATATCAAGGAAAAGAAAAAAGAGCTAAAAAATGTCGGATCTGAATTCAAAATAACCGACTATATACGTAGGTTTAAAGAGGAAACCAAAAAACTACTTGATTTCAACTTTCCGGAAGATAGTCGTGATTCCTATACAAAAACCACCTACATAATAATGAAAATAAGTATCGAGAAAATAAAGCAAAATAAAAAATTGGGTGAGCAAGCCGGCCACATCCTAGACATCATCGCTCTACTAGCTCCTGCCAACATCCCAGTAGAAATGTTTTTAGAATTAGATCTGATAGAAAATAATAGAGAAAATTTAGGGATGACAATTCAACTCCTTAAACAATATTCATTGATTACTTCAGAACAAGTGATAACGCTACTAAATGTTCATAGATTAGTGCAGCAAGTAACCAGAATCATTCTAAAGGAAAAAGAAAGTGAGGAGAAGACATTTAACGATGCTATAACGTTATTAATAAAAATGTTTAACAATACCGAAAAAATGGATAATTATGATTTAATGCGCTATCTGTTGACACATTCAGAATCATTCTTATGCCATCTAGATAGTTGGTCAGATATAAATTTTGAATCTCATCAAATTCGAGATTCCTACTTTCTAAATTTAAGCCCGTTCTTAAGTAAAGGCTATGAAGATCTAGGATATCCCTCCAGACAAAAGAAATTACAGGAACAAATATTAGCTATTCATGAACTAACTTATGGAAAAAATAACATTATTCTAACCGCAACTATAAATAATTTAGGTATTGCGTATGCTCATTTAGGTAACCACCAAAAAGAAAAAGAAATGCTGGAACGAGCTATAGCAATCCAAGAAAAACATTATGGTAGTAACCATTCTGAAGTAGCAAACACATTATTAAATCTTAGTAATGCTTATGGTTCTCTAGGCAATCCGCAAAAACAAAAAGAACTGCTCGAACGAGCTTTAAAAATTGATGAATTACATCATGGTAGTGACCATTTTGAAGTAGCAAAAACATTAGTAAATCTTGGTATTGCTTATGGTTCTCTAGGCTATCCGCAAAAACAAAAAGAACTGATAGAACGAGCCTTAAAAATCCAACAAATCCACTATGGTAGTAACCATTTTGAAGTTGCAACAACATTAGTAAATCTTAGTAATGCTTACGATTCTCTAGGCTATCCGCAAAAACAAAAAGAACTGCTAGAACGAGCTTTAAATATCCAACAAGAACATTATGGTAGTAACCATTATAAAATAGCAAGCACATTAGTAAATTATAGTATTGCATATGGTTCTTTAGGCTGTTATCAAAAACAAAAGAAACTGCTAAAAAGAGCTTTGGAAATTCAAGAAAAACATTATGGTCGAAACAATTTTGAAGTTGCAATAACATTAGTAAATCTTAGTAATGCTTATGGTTCTCTAGGCTATCCACAAAAACAAAAAGAACTGCTAGAACGAGCTCTAGAAATCCAAATAAAACATTATGGTAGTAATCATTTGCAAGTAACCACAACATTAGTAAGTCTTAGTAATGCTTATGGTTCTCTAGGCTATCCTCAAAATCAAAAAGAACTGCTAGAGCAAGCTTTAAAAATCCAACAAGAACATTATGGTAGTAACCATTTTCAAATTGCAATAACATTAGGTAACCTAGGTGATACTTTTGGTTCTCTAGGCTATCCGCATAAACAAAAAGAACTGCTAGAACGAGCTCTAGAAATCGAAATAAAGCATTATGGTAGTAACCATTTTAAAGTAGCAAAAACATTAGTAAATTTAAGTATTGCTTATGGCTCTCTAGGCTGTCCGCAAAAACAAAAAGAACTGCTAGAACGAGCTTTAGAAGTTCAAGAAAAACATTATGGTAAGAACCATTTAAAAGTAGCAAACACATTATTAAATCTTAGTAATGTTTTTTTTTCTCTAGGCCAACCACAAAAACAAAAAGAACTGCTAGAACGTGTTTTAGATATCAATGAAAAACAATATGGTAGAAACCATTTCGAAGTAGCAAATACATTAGTACATCTTGGTGTTGCTTATGGTTTTCTAGGCTCTCCCCAAAAACAAAAAGAACTCTTAGAACAAGCTTTAAAAATTCAACAGAAACATTATGGTAGTAACCATTTAAAAGTAGCAAGCACATTATGTAATCTAGGTATTGCTTATGAATCTCTAAGCAATCCACGTAAACAAAAAGAATTGCTAGAACAAGCTTTAGAAATCCAAGAAAAACATTATGGTAGAAACCATTTTGAAGTAGCAACATCATTAGTAAATCTCGGTAATGCTTATGGTTCTCTAGGCAATCCACAAAAACAAAAAGAACTGCAAGAACGAGCTATAGAAATCCAAGAAAAACATTATGGTAGAAACCATTTTGAAGTAGCAACATCATTAGTAAATCTCGGTAATGCTTATGGTTCTCTAGGCAATCCGCAAAAACAAAAAGAACTGCTTGAACGAGCTTTAAAAATTCAAGAAAAACATTATGGTCGAAACAATTTTGAAGTTGCAAGAACATTAGTAAATCTTGGTAGCGCTTATGGTATTGTAGGTTATCCGCAAAAAGCAAAAGAACTGCTAGAACGAGCATTAGAAATAGAAGAAAAACATTATGGTAGTAATCATTTTGAAGTAGCAACAACATTAGTAAATCTAAGTATTGCTTATGGCTCTCTAGGCTATCCACAAAAACAAAAAGAACTGCTAGAACGAGCTCTAGAAATCCAAATAAAACATTATGGTAGCAACCATTGGCAAGTAGTAGCAACTTTATTAAAACTTATGGTTCTGTAGGCTATCGGTAAAAATAACAAGAACTGCTAAAACGGGCTTTAGTAAACATGAAAAACGTTATGGAAGTACCCATTCGCAAGTAGCAAAAACATGTAACATAGGTAATATTTTTTGATTTCTAGGCTATCCGAAAAAACAAACAGAACTGTTAGAGAGAGCTTTAGAAATAAAAGAAAAACTTTTTGGTACAAATAATTTTAAAACAGCTATGTTACAAGGTGATTTAGGTATTGCATATGGTAGACTAGGTAATCTACAAAAACAAAAAGTATTTTTAGAACAAGCTTTATAGCTATTTTGAATAATAAATTCTGAGTAACTATGACATGTTATACATCAATTTAAAGGTATTGAAATGTAGAAAAAGAATATGCAATTATTAAAATTTTCAAGATGGCGGCCAATATGGCTGGTGACAAAACATTGTTTTAGTTACCATAACATGTTATACATCAATTTAAAGGTCTTGAAGAGTAGTAAAAGAATATTACTATTAAAATTAGTGTAATTATATTACACATAATAATTTTAACTTTAATGTAAAGAAACCGGCGATTATCGCCCCACGTACTTACGTGAAGCGCGCCTTACTTATTTAAAATTGTTTCTATTGCTAACCAGGATTACATTACTTGGCGAGTAATTTCATGGTGGCGTTTGCATGGTTTAATATGTTTAAACTAATGTAGGATTTACACTATTTTACTTTGGATGATCGTCCAGAGTGAATTCATCCCTGTTTACACATTTTCATCCGTTTATTTCTATTTCGAGTGTTCCTCACTTCGTTAAAGGTAAAAGGTAAAGGGTTTAAATAATGCCTCGTTCGAAAGAGAATGCAAGGATTATACGAGCGGGTATTGATTTAATTTCACGTGAACTAATTATTGAATTAAATAATGCTAATATGTTATCGACTAAGGACATTGACACAGTGACCGTGCTAAAAGACATTGGTGGGTAAAACCATAAGTAAATAGACCAGTCATGCACCATGACTTTATGAGCTAATTTTCAAAGAAAATTAGCTCATTGCTGGAGGATCTGGTTGGCTGCAAACTCCACACTCGCATGCAAAATGCTACTTTCCGCACTCGACGCGTAATGTACTATAAACTCTCACTTATCTACTTACAAAGCTCGGTTTTTAATTAAATTACATTTCAATTTAATACATAGTTTATTTCCGTATTTTATTTTTTTGAATTTATTGCATTTTTCATTCTAGAATTATAATTACTAGTCGTGTATAATATGAAATATGTATACTTATTCCATTTCAATCAATATATAAACAATGTAAAAGTAACGAAATAATTTAATGTCTATTAATTTTATTTCTATTTAATATGTCTGTATTATACAAGTCTATGTTTAATTATTGTATTATTTTTGCTATATTAATAAAAATTTGTATGTTTTGTTATTATTATTATTAATTATTTTAAGTGTTATTCATATTATTATTATGAATAGTCATAGTGGAAAAGGCCTTGAAAAAAATATAGACAAAAGAGGGTTGGTGGGAAAAATCATAGGTATAAAGACCAGTCATGCACCATGAATTAATGAGCGAATTTTCAAATAAATCTGCGTATTATTGGCTTATGAGAATATGTATAGGAAAATTTTGGAATATAATTTGGATAGGTGAAACAAAAATTGGTACAAAGGGGTACGGGGTACAAAAGTCAAAATAGCATTTACCCTTCAAGATGCATGTAGTTGAAAAGCTCTGTAAGGCCCAATTCATGCACACACGAGTGGCGTACGTCACTGGCGTGGTAGTGGCGTGGCGCTGGTGTGTGCCACCTCTATGTTATCTTATGACCCAATCTACACTGGTATGGCTGGGCAGAGGGTAGCAAATGGCGCCTCCACAGCTCGTCGCCATTTTCATTTCTTTGTCTCTTCTTCCTTTGTTTTCTTTCTCGTTTTTAAGATAAATAATAAATAAAATAAGAATACAAGAATTCTGTAATAGCATTATTTATAAGAGATCCCCCCCCTGGGGGGGATATCCCCCCTCACCCCCGGGGACTTTTAGTATGTTACACGGGAAAGTCTAACGAACATTTTAAGCCTTTTCCAAAACTTTGGCATTTTTTGCAGAATTATATCCTAATTTGACTGGACTAAATAGAGATATTAGCGAAAACCCTAATTACTACGTTTTAAGTAGCTTGCTTTCTTGTTTGTTTGTCCGGTACTAATCTGGCAATCGATTTCTAACTAACATCCCGAATAGCTAGAAATTTGAAACTTTTAGCATAGCTCAGAACACGATGACATTGCATTATTTTAATACTTTTAGGCATCTTTCAGCAGAATTTAATTGGTTTTCAGTAAATTTTGCAGTAAGGAAAGTTAGTTCGGAAAAAATCCGCAAGTTATTTTATTTGTTTTGCCATGTCCCATATTTACGCAATCTTCATTTTGACGCGTTTCAAATTTGTCATTTTTATAAATAAGAGATAAACATTGAATGATAGCAAAACAGGAAATATATCGATTATATTATTTATCGATTATATTATTTAAATTATTTCAAATATATCGATGGCACGGTTTAGATTTGGTGTTGGGGAGATCCGTTGTACAAAGATTTGCCCATTTATAGGTTTAAGATCAGCTAGTAGTAAAGTGGCCGGATAACCCCCGTCCTGTAATGACCTAAAGCTGTTGAACGGGACTAAAACTACAAAAAAAAAAAAAAAAAAAAAAAAAAAAATTATATTATCAACATTACATACGATTCAACAGAAAATTTAAAAACGTAGTATATAAAAAGTTCTTTTTATCTTGAAATTATTTTCTCCTCATTTGAGCCTGATTTGCTGATTCGCCAAGATTCGCGGCTGTGGTACATAACCTTCCTATTATCTCGGGATCCGTGTTGTTTTAATATTGTTCAAAGAAAACCCTTCGATAAGCTTCCTTTTTTTTTACATTTAAGACCTCAAATTGATTGTGGAACTCGGTATTACTGTAGCGTTATTCTTCAGTTCAACTTTCACGGCGAGTTTTTACAAAAACGGTTGGTCTTACAAAAAAACTACAGAAATACTTTTTTGTTCAGAATTTTTTCCCCTTTAATTTCTTTAAGGAGTGTCTGATACCTAAAGTCAATAGGGAAGGACATATAAGCGAAAAACTAAATTTTGGTCTCATTTGAGCCTTATAACTCGTGAAGCTCAAGGTCAAATCAAGTGTACTTTTCGGATGTTGTTTGAAAACACTAAATAAAGGTGTACACAAAAGTTCGGCTCACTTTGAATTATTCCGAATGTTGGTAATTAATTTGTCTAATTTGACTGGGCTATAACGGGTATGCTTAATTATCTTCGAAACCCTAAAAAGTACTTGGACGCAAGTACTTCCCTGTGATTTTTTTATTTCTCTAACCACACAGGATGCACCCAAAACTTCCTACTCGAAATTTGTATATTAGCATAACTAATTAGTATCTGACAAATCATGCTCGTCGTCATCTAAGGAAGAAGACATTGTCCTGGACAACATTTAGCAGTAAACTGAACTACTTGAACGCCATACATGTGTGGATAAAACGCACCACGACCGATCCACGCCAGTGCCATACACCACTCGTGTGTGAATTGGGCCTAAGAGAACAGTTATTGTTGTTATTTACACTTTTGTCATATTTTCATATAAGAGGGGGGTAAAACGGAAGAAACACGTTTTTATGCAATTTTTGACCCTAAATTGTCAAAATTTAATCCTTTAATGGACTCCGAAAATTCTGGCCAACGAACTCATCCTTTCTTTTGATATTATTGACATTTTTAAATTTGTTTGGATTTTTTAAGTGCATCCTAGCGTGAAATATCGTCTAAGTGACACATATATATGTTATAGCCAAAGTAATAAATTGGTAATTATGAATAATGGCCAGATATTATTTATAATGAACCAGACAAAGTTATTAATTAATCACTGAATTTAATTAATTAATTGACACTCACTAAACAAAAAAAAACAAATATATCACAATCATAAGAAAAAAGTTGTTTTCAAGGGCTAACATAATTTTTATAAAAAGAAAAAAAAAGTTTTTTTTTATCTTGAAATTTGGCATGAATATGCCTTCAAGTTTGGAAAATAAATATGTATATATATTTTTTTTTATAAATTAAAAAAAAAAGTTTAGACTTTTTTTTAAAAAAAAGGTTTTTTTCCTTTAAATTTGGAATAGATGTTCCATTAAGACATGAAAATCGATTAATATGGTTCATTTGCTTATAAAATGTTAGAATTAGCATAAAAATAACCTTCCCCAACAGGGAATCGAACCCGGCTTTGTCCTGATGGTCTTTGGCTTGATTGTCCTACGAATCCGGTAGGAAAATAGGTACACGCTTTGCAGAGCACTATAAATCTTGGCAGAAAATATCAAATGACAGACACCAAAAACATGTAAACGTATCTAGTTTTGCCAACCATGTTCTAGAAACCGATCATACATTTGATGTTGATAATTATGAACTACTACACACGTGCCAAAAAAATAAGAAATTGGACGTCTTAGAAAACTTAGAAATTCAAAGAGCTATCCAAGACACAAGTGTAGCATGTTTTAATGAAAAATATAATCTTAACAACTCTGCTCTTGTAAAACCTATAAAAAATATATTTTTTTAAATAATGTAGTAGTAGTTGTAAGATATTTTAGTCATAGCATATAAGAAAGTATTATTTTAGCAGTTGAAAAACCAAATGTTATCTCAACCTTTTACCTTTAATTGTTTTTCCGACTTAGATCTTAACTCCATATCCCTTACCTCGTTCCTTTCGTAGTAATCCCTCTACCCACACGACCCTAGTCCACCCCCAAGATGAGTATATTCTATGAGTATGTTGAGTATATTGAGTATATTCTATGAGTATATTCTATTCATCTTGGTCCACCCCCATCTTGTACTGTTATGTTAGTTTATAATACATGTTTGTAAAATAGTTAGCTTAGTACAGAATTAACCCTTACTAATTTAACACACACACTGAAGATGATGTTATTTGTCGAAACGCGTTTGTGAGTTTATGTGTAATAAAAATTGTGGTGACAATATTGTTGTGTAACTTTCTACCAACCTCTCTAGTCATAATTATGAAGTGGTACCACAAAATCTCAGTCAAAACAACTAATTATTTTTTAAAATAGTGTATATTGTTTCCAGTTTGTTATTAATTTCATGAAATTATTTACCAGATACTCGTCACTTCACATAAGCATTTCGCACACTTGGAAGAAAAGTGTCACAACTAAAAAAAAATCGATTTTTTAATTTTTAGGAAAATGGATGTAAAAAAGCGACCTCTTTTTGGTAGAATAACGTCCTAAGCGGTTATTTTAATAGTTTTCCACTAGATAGCAGTAGTGTCATTATGGTTATCAGTGATATCAAGATTAAGTTGGCGGAACAGAGACATAACTTAGTTGTGGTCAAGTTGTCAATGAGGAAGGTAGTGCGATGATAGTGTAAGAGTGACACTTTTGCTGTTGAAACAATATTTCCTATAAGGTAAGTAAACTTTTTTATAACAATAGTGACATATTTATAAAAGTGTCAGTCTATCTTCAAAATTACTGGTAAAAATAATAGTATTATTTTGAACTATTAGGTAATGTGTCGTTCTTAGTCTAAAATATTTTTATTTTTAAAACTTTTTTAAAAGAATAACGACACTTTTGGGTATTTTTTAAATTAATAATTTAAAATTAATAGAGGTAATTAAACATATTATGAACTCTTAATGTGTAATGAAAGTTAAAACTATAATTATTAAAATAAAATAAAAAAGTTTAAGATTATTTAAATAAATAATACAGTTTGACACGTGTAAACTTTTTAAAAACTTTAAAGTGCTCTCCTGAAAAGTCGCATGTTTTTTGAGTTGTGACACACTTCTTCCAAGTGTGCGATTTAAAGTTTGTGGACTCAAAGGATCTTTAAACCTGTAAATCCGTCAAAATTGGAAAATGAAATTTTCGTGCCCACAATAATGTTTCTCTATATATTAATTATTTAGATGAGAAAGTAAAATATAATAATAATTCATATTTTATGATTTTGGTAGTATTCATACTAGGGAAAGATTAAATTTTAATTTAAATCAAATTATAATTATTATTAACTACGGGAAACAGACAGAGAAAAATAGACTCCAGCACCGGGATTTGAACCACGGGCCTCTATATTTCCAGTATAGCGCTCTAACCAACTAAGCTACGCAGGAGAATGAATTTCTCTGACGTTAATGATACCTTGACCCGAATTGAAAGCTTTCAATTTTTCCACAAGTTTGAGAAGTCAACATTAATGACATAGAACTAGACCAAGAAATAACGCTTATAATTATAAAGTACCCAATTAGTACTTGTACCTCGTACAATCAATTAGAAATTCATATTTTACGATTTTGGAAGTATTCATACTACGGAAGATTAAATTTTAATTTAAATAAAATTATAATTATTATTAACTACGGGGAACAGACAGAGATATAGAGGCTATATAGAGGCCCGTGGCCTCTATAGATGGCCCACGGGCCTCTCTATATAGAGGCCTGTGGTTCAAATCCCGGCGCTGGAGTCTATTTTTCTCTCTCTGTTTCCCATAGTTAATAATAATTATAATTTGATATAATAATAATGGTAAGGTTAGTTGGTTCGAGAATAGCTAAATTAAAGTTGTGTAAAAATGTGCAACTATTTAATTTGCTATTTCAGAGGGTTATATTAGTGGGTTGAGGGGGGTAAGGAAGCGGTTTGAACGCGTGCCCGGTAGATGCCGCCTGTTGCCTTCAAGCGGGGGTCGGGCAGTCAGTGCCGTGCCGGGCAACTCAAAACAGCTACCTTGTGCAACTACCCTAGACTTGTCTAGTTTTCAAATTCGTAACCAAATAACTACATTTTAAAATATATAATATCTAACGTTTCGGAATTATCGATACCCTAAAGTTTTATAATCTTTAACAAAAGAAAAGAAAAGGACAATCAACATTTGACAACATCCATCAAAATTCAAAAGGTAAAAATCACAATTCTACTACATTAATATAACAATAAATATTTTTAATAATATATTTAATAATAATAATAATAATAATATATATATATATATATATATATATATATATATATATATATATATATATTTATATATATATATATATATATATATATATATATATATATATATATATATATATATATATATATATATATATATATATATATATATATATAGTTAGTCTATATATATCGTATATATATATATATATATATATATATATATATATATATATATATATATAAATATATATATATATATATATATATATATATATATATATATATATATATATATATATATATATATATATATATGAGTTTCTTCTTAAGATTGATACTCCCTGCTTTTCTTAGAATATAAATTACTGATTTAATAACTATTAAGACAGAGGGATGTTTAGTCCAATTTACTGTGGGACAAAGGAATATTACACTTCTGTTTTTATAAGGGGAGTAACAGTCTAAAGAAGAACATTCTGTGCACCTTCTTTAGATTGTTAACTAAGATTGTAACTAACCTTATAAAAACAGAAGTATGATATTCCTTTGTCCCACAGTACATTGGACTAAACATCCCTCTGTCTTAATAGTTATTAAGTCAGTCATTTATATTCTAAAAAAACAGGGGGAGTAACAATCTAAAGAAGTACCCTCAAATATATATATTATATATATATATATATATATATATATATATATATATATATATATATATATATATATATATATATATATATATATATATATATATATATATATATACTAATTCTTATAAACTAAATGATTACAATAAATATATATGACAAATTAATTGAGCTTTAATAATAATTTAAAAAAAATTAAGCTCTAAACTTTATATTTAAAATAAATATTTATTATAAATATCAACATAATATTTAACTTAACAAATAAATAAATAACTTAATAAAATAGTTAATATGTATTCAAATTTATATATGTAACGTAATGTTAATTTATATTTATATAATATTAATCAAATCAAAATGAATATAATACATTATATATATAATGAATATTTCCTTTTAACAAAGAGAAATAAATAAGGTAATTAACAAATTAATTACAAAATACTTATAATTAGGTACAGTAGAGCGTCGATTATCCGCACATCAGTTATCCGAACGTTCAATTATCCGAACTAGCTTCATGGAAAAAAAAAAAAAAAAAAAAAAATCAAAAGCTATCGCTAAATTAATTCCTAGAAAGAGCGGTGTTAGCTGTATAAAGGGATCCCAGATTTCGATGAATTCAGTATGAAGGGGCAGACATTAAACATTTGTTTACTAAGAACTGACTTTTGTTTGTCTATGTAATTTGTGGAATTATTTGCGGCATTTTTCAATTTAATACCTTTCTGTACTGTTAATGCTCTCAGTTTCAAATCATTCATTGTGAGGAATACACATTTTTAATTAGTTAGTGGTTAGATATTTTAAGTAAAACTTACAACATGTCGACAAAAAGGAAACGAGCAGTGCTTTCATTAAAAGATAAAATGGAAATAATTACGCGGCTGAAGAAAGGTGAAAGCCAAGGCATTGGCTATCAAGTTCGGTGTTGGTAAATCAACGATTACGGGAATAAATAATTAATATAAAAATGCCATTTTTCAAAACTGGTCTTATTTTCAACTTTTTTTTTTTTTTTTTTTTTTTTTTTTTTTTTTTTTTTTTTTTTTTTTGGTTTCTGTATTCTTTACCTTAGTTGTATCTATGTGCAAAATTTGGGGAAGATTTTATGATGGTAAGTGGTTCAAAATTGAGGTAATAGGTGTGCGATGAAACTTGAAAACCAAATAAATTTGACGCCATTATTATTTTTATTTTTTTATTTTTGGTTTCTGTATTCTTTACCTTAATTGTATCTATGTGCAAAATTTGGAGAAGATTGAATCACGGTAAGTGGTTCAAAATTGGGGTAATAGGTGTGCGATGAAACTTAAAAAGCAAATAAATTTGACGCCATTTTTTTTTTATTTTTTTATTTTTGGTTTCTGTATTCTTTACCTTAGTTGTATCTATGTGCAAAATTTGGGGAAGATTTTATGATGGTAAGTGGTTCAAAATTGAGGTAATAGGTGTGCGATGAAACTTGAAAACCAAATAAATTTGACGCCATTATTATTTTTATTTTTTTATTTTTGGTTTCTGTATTCTTTACCTTAATTGTATCTATGTGCAAAATTTGGAGAAGATTGAATCACGGTAAGTGGTTCAAAATTGGGGTAATAGGTGTGCGATGAAACTTAAAAAGCAAATAAATTTGACGCCATTTTTTTTTTTTTTTTTTTATTTTTGGTTTCTGTATTCTTTACCTTAGTTGTATCTATGTGCAAAATTTGGAGAAGATTGAATTACGGTAAGTGGTTCAAAATTGGGGTAATAGGTGTGCGATGAAACTTGAAAACCAAATAAATTTGACGCCATTTTTATTTTTATTTTTTTATTTTTGGTTTCTGTATTCTTTACCTTAGTTGTATCTATGTGCAAAATTTGGGGAAGATTGAATGACGGTAAGTGGTTCAAAATTGGGGTAATAGGTGTGCGATGAAACTTAAAAAGCAAATAAATTTGACGCCATTTTTTTTTTTTTTTTTTTTTTTTTTTGGTTCCTGTATTGTTTACCTAAGTTGTATCTATGTGCAAAATTTGAGGAAGATTGAATCACGGGAAGTGGTTCAAAATTAGGGAAACGGAAATGTGCGATGAAACTTACAAAGCAAAGTAATATAAGACCAGTAATAATAATTCTGATTCAATCACTTGGCCAAGGTAGCGCACTTAATCTTGACAGTGAGGAGGGCAGTTTAAATCGTAAAACTATAAAAACAAAAAAAAACTAAATCCAAATTGTTGAAAGATGCTGCATTCACTTGGTTTTTGCAAAAATGGGCCTCTGGACAGCCCATAACCAAATTGTGTGATAAAGCAGTAGAATTAAACATGAAGCTTGGTGGTGACTTTATTCATCCTCAGTTCTGAGTGGCTGAAAAATTTCAAATTACGTCATGGGATGCGACTCTAATCGAGATTCATAGTGAAAAATTAAGCAGACGAGTATTACAACCTTCTTTATGCCAAATTAATCTTAGGTGATACAACTTTATATATTTTTTTCACTATGTACTAGATAAATAAAACAAACATGCTTTTTGCATAAAATTTTTGCATCTTCCCTTTTAAATTTCTAGTGAATTTCGATTATCCGAATTTTTGATTATCCGAACCACCCCAAAAAACATTAGTTCGGATAATCGACGCTCTAATACAGACGCTCAAATAAAGATTTCTTTCTTTTTTTTTTTTTTAGATTATAATTTAAGATCTTTAGATTTTGTAGATTGTAATATGATATTTACTGTATGGTTTTTATATGATAAGTATAATCATATAATTAGAAATTTACTATAGTCATTAGTGAACTAAATTAATTAAAAAAAATATGTTTAGATTTAATAATTTTTGTCTAAATTTTATAAATTAATTAAATTAATACAATGGTTACAGTCCTTTGAATATTGTGATGTTTAATATATTTGGCTTTACTAATCAATTACTCGTATTATTTATAATATTATTATGTTAAAATACTCTGTCAATTAGTGTGGCACATAGCTTCCTCGCGTCCAGGGGTGGACTGGGAACGTGCAGAGGGCGGTGGAAGATATGCAAAGGGAGGGCCCCAATCTACCGGGGGGTATAGAATACCCCCCAGGGGAGGGAGGGCCCGGGGCCACCCCGGAAAATTTAAAAAAAATAATGCATAAAAACTCAATAACCTATTCTAGGTTTGAAATATGTAGGTATTCCTTAACCAAATTTGATTGTTTTTTGTTGTAATTTTTACAAATAGAAATTATTTTCAAATATTTTTTCAGGATATTGTTAGTTATTAATAGGGTAATATATTTACCATAATTAAACTAAGCTTAAAATGAGTCACAAGAAATGAGCTAAAGATTAATTTATCTATCCAAAAACAGCAAAATACTATTGAAATATTTTTTATAACTTTTTAATTCTGTAATAAATGCTGAATAAAAAACAATCATTGACTATCGATACTGGCAATTAAATTGTCAAAAGTCAACAATAGTAAAAAACCATCGATCGATAGCTCTCCGCCTCTAGTCCATACCAACTTTTTTAGTTATCTGGCTCGGATTTAGTGTATGGGACTGATGATGTGCGGCAGTGGCGGATCTAGATCTTGCGGGGCCATGGCGAGCCAAAATGGCGGGCCCCCCTAGGATAGAGCGGGGATTGCTGATAAAAAACAATATAGTAACAATAATAAACCACTTATAACTTGATTCTATTTTACGGCTAATTCCCTTCACTTAGGGCAGTCAAACGTTTTTGCTCTCAAAATAATTCAAAACTTTTTTGTAAATATGACCTCTCAAAACAGCGTTTTTATGCATCTCTGAGGTGAAGTTTCTCTTTGACATCAATTGGTAAAACTGCACTAATTGGCCCAATTATTTCGTACTGTCCGATATTCTTAGTTTCGTTTACTATTCCTTTTTACAGGATTTGTCTTTTTTATTTGTTTAAAAAAAAATACACGAAATGTCACGTTTTATAGGGTAATGATAGAAGGTTATTATTATGTCAGGTCAAAAAGTACTAAACTCAACCTAAACTTATATTACCATAACCTTCCATACTTTTCACTAAAATTTAAAAAAAAAACTAATATATCGAGATGCTGCAACCGAAATCTTTTTTGTAATGTAAAAAGGAACAGTTTGAAAAAACCGAATTAAATTGGACGTTTAGATATAGGTGGGGCACATAATGAAGATTTATCCCACAGAATAAATAACAAAATCGTCATCATTTTAAAAAGAGGAAGGGTGAGAAAACACTAGGACGTTAATTCACTTAATTTTATATGGAGCGGGGCCCGCGGGGTCCCGCTCCATTTCCGTGGAGAAAATTTTCAAAAATTCTTATTACAAAATTTTTGAAGCCATTGCAATAGCTCAATTTTCTTTGAAAATTCGCTAAAAGAAAATAAAAACCATTGAGTTGGTCGATATTTTTTGTTTACCAGGTTTATATGTTTAAAAATGTTTATAACACTAAAATAAATAACGTAATATATAATTACTTTATTAATTAAACTATATTCTGAAGAATGCCTTTTTAATTGAATTTTTTTACACAGCAAAATACAAAATAGTCCAAACACAAACAAATGACACAGTAAAATTATAATGTTCAATAAATAAAAAATATGGGCGAACTTTCTGACGAAAGGGGAGTTGAAAAAGGTTTGACAAGTAGGGACACAAAATCTTTGCATGAGGAAGAGACCTAAAACAGAACTGAGACCAGACTGAGCTTGATATATCTTTATAAAATCAGGAGTAAAAATTCAAAAATTAAAAGGGAAGGGTAGAGGTAGAAAAGATAACAGCTATATAATATATATTTAGGTATAATAATGGAAAAGAAGTAAGGGGTGTTAAGAGAGAAAGAGATACATATATTCATACATAGCAAAGACAACGATAGTAGTTTTAACAAAACAAATGACATCGGTGTTACTAAGAAACCAACTCGAAAAACGATTAGCTCAGTCTCTAAACTATAACGACACCTTATAGGGTGTTGTCTAGTAGAGGTGTTACAACTAGGTTTCTATCTTCTCAGTACGCCACGCACCACGCACATTATTATCGTTTTGTAGCTCTGGATTTTGATTTTCAATTAAAACAATTAAATAAAACAAATTCTAAGATGGCGGCAGCGGCCTCCTCAGTTTGCAGTGGTAAGCGATGAGCGAGTGAATACATTATTTATCCATAAATAAAAATCTTGAGGGGCAAGGGCGCCCATGGTCATAGTTCAACGAGGGCGCACCGGGAAATTTCCCGGTAGCTTCTATAGCCAGTCCACCCCTGCTCGCGTCCTATTTCGTATACTTCAATGATTTTATGCTTTTAAAACCCATTATTATAAAATTTACTACCCGATATAAAAACTTGTAAAAATTGTTTTAGCGAATTTTCAAAGTAAATTAAGCTATTGCAATGCGATTTTTGAAAAAATATTCCACGGAAATCCGTTTTAGACCATTCTGAATCGATTCCTAAAGTTTAACACTTTTTTTATGTATGTACCTATATAATATGTATGTATGTATGTATATATATATATATATATATATATATATATATATATATATATATATATATATATATATATATATATATATATATATATATATATATATATATATATATATATATATATATATATATATATATATATATATATATATATATATCAGCAATGTAATACCGTGTATTGCACACTGCAATAAGGTACACAATTTGTGTAGGTGAGAGACACCAAGGGATGTGCCACGTAAGCGTGACACATAGGAACTGTTCCAACATCAGACTATACGTCACAAAGATGTTGGCTCGGCATTACGCCATGTCCTGCATCGTTTCGTCGCGTCCGACTCATCAGGGGCCCGACGATGCCCACCCAACTCTGGACCTATACCAAATCAAGAAGATCAGATATAGGGCTTTATCAGAGACGAGCGTGCTCTCACACCGCCATTCTTGCTTGGCTGGCAAAACAAATCAGCAATGTAATACCGTGTTTTTGCACACTGCAATAAGGTACACAATTTGTGTAGGTGAGAGACACCAAGGGATGTGCCACGTAAGCGTGACACATAGGAACTGTTCCAACATCAGACTATACGTCACAAAGATGTTGGCTCGGCATTACGCCATGTCCTGCATCGTTTCGTCGCGTCCGACTCATCAGGGGCCCGACGATGCCCACCCAACTCTGGACCTATACCAAATCAAGAAGATCAGATATAGGGCTTTATCAGAGACGAGCGTGCTCTCACACCGCCATTCTTGCTTGGCTGGAAAAACAAATCAGCAATGTAATACCGTGTTTTTGCACACTGCAATAAGGTACACAATTTGTGTAGGTGAGAGACACCAAGGAATGTGCCACGTAAGCGTGACACATAGGAACTGTTCCAACATCAGACTATACGTCACAAAGATGTTGGCTCGGCATTACGCCATGTCCTGCATCGTTTCGTCGCGTCCGACTCATCAGGGGCCCGACGATGCCCACCCAACTCTGGACCTATACCAAATCAAGAAGATCAGATATAGGGCTTTATCAGAGACGAGCGTGCTCTCACACCGCCATTCTTGCTTGGCTGGCAAAACAAATCAGCAATGTAATACCGTGTTTTTGCACACTGCAATAAGGTACACAATTTGTGTAGGTGAGAGACACCAAGGGATGTGCCACGTAAGCGTGACACATAGGAACTGTTCCAACATCAGACTATACGTCACAAAGATGTTGGCTCGGCATTACGCCATGTCCTGCATCGTTTCGTCGCGTCCGACTCATCAGGGGCCCGACGATGCCCACCCAACTCTGGACCTATACCAAATCAAGAAGATCAGATATAGGGTTTATCAGAGACGAGCGTGCTCTCACACCGCCATTCTTGCTTGGCTGGCAAAACAAATCAGCAATGTAATACCGTGTTTTTGCACACTGCAATAAGGTACACAATTTGTGTAGGTGAGAGACACCAAGGGATGTGCCACGTAAGCGTGACACATAGGAACTGTTCCAACATCAGACTATACGTCACAAAGATGTTGGCTCGGCATTACGCCATGTCCTGCATCGTTTCGTCAGGTCCGACTCATCAGGGGCCCGACGATGCCCACCCAACTCTGGACCTATACCAAATCAAGAAGATCAGATATAGGGCTTTATCAGAGACGAGCGTGCTCTCACACCGCCATTCTTGCTTGGCTGGCAAAACAAATCAGCAATGTAATACCGTGTTTTTGCACACTGCAATAAGGTACACAATTTGTGTAGGTGAGAGACACCAAGGGATGTGCCACGTAAGCGTGACACATAGGAACTGTTCCAACATCAGACTATACGTCACAAAGATGTTGGCTCGGCATTACGCCATGTCCTGCATCGTTTCGTCGCGTCCGACTCATCAGGGGCCCGACGATGCCCACCCAACTCTGGACCTATACCAAATCAAGAAGATCAGATATAGGGCTTTATCAGAGACGAGCGTGCTCTCACACCGCCATTCTTGCTTGGCTGGCAAAACAAATCAGCAATGTAATACCGTGTTTTTGCACACTGCAATAAGGTACACAATTTGTGTAGGTGAGAGACACCAAGGGATGTGCCACGTAAGCGTGACACATAGGAACTGTTCCAACATCAGACTATACGTCACAAAGATGTTGGCTCGGCATTACGCCATGTCCTGCATCGTTTCGTCGCGTCCGACTCATCAGGGGCCCGACGATGCCCACCCAACTCTGGACCTATACCAAATCAAGAAGATCAGATATAGGGCTTTATCAGAGACGAGCGTGCTCTCACACCGCCATTCTTGCTTGGCTGGAAAAACAAATCAGCAATGTAATACCGTGTTTTTGCACACTGCAATAAGGTACACAATTTGTGTAGGTGAGAGACACCAAGGAATGTGCCACGTAAGCGTGACACATAGGAACTGTTCCAACATCAGACTATACGTCACAAAGATGTTGGCTCGGCATTACGCCATGTCCTGCATCGTTTCGTCGCGTCCGACTCATCAGGGGCCCGACGATGCCCACCCAACTCTGGACCTATACCAAATCAAGAAGATCAGATATAGGGTTTATCAGAGACGAGCGTGCTCTCACACCGCCATTCTTGCTTGGCTGGCAAAACAAATCAGCAATGTAATACCGTGTTTTTGCACACTGCAATAAGGTACACAATTTGTGTAGGTGAGAGACACCAAGGGATGTGCCACGTAAGCGTGACACATAGGAACTGTTCCAACATCAGACGATACGTCACAAAGATGTTGGCTCGGCATTACGCCATGTCCTGCATCGTTTCGTCAGGTCCGACTCATCAGGGGCCCGACGATGCCCACCCAACTCTGGACCTATACCAAATCAAGAAGATCAGATATAGGGCTTTATCAGAGACGAGCGTGCTCTCACACCGCCATTCTTGCTTGGCTGGCAAAACAAATCAGCAATGTAATACCGTGTTTTTGCACACTGCAATAAGGTACACAATTTGTGTAGGTGAGAGACACCAAGGAATGTGCCACGTAAGCGTGACACATAGGAACTGTTCCAACATCAGACTATACGTCACAAAGATGTTGGCTCGGCATTACGCCATGTCCTGCATCGTTTCGTCGCGTCCGACTCATCAGGGGCCCGACGATGCCCACCCAACTCTGGACCTATACCAAATCAAGAAGATCAGATATAGGGTTTATCAGAGACGAGCGTGCTCTCACACCGCCATTCTTGCTTGGCTGGCAAAACAAATCAGCAATGTAATACCGTGTTTTTGCACACTGCAATAAGGTACACAATTTGTGTAGGTGAGAGACACCAAGGGATGTGCCACGTAAGCGTGACACATAGGAACTGTTCCAACATCAGACTATACGTCACAAAGATGTTGGCTCGGCATTACGCCATGTCCTGCATCGTTTCGTCGCGTCCGACTCATCAGGGGCCCGACGATGCCCACCCAACTCTGGACCTATACCAAATCAAGAAGATCAGATATAGGGTTTATCAGAGACGAGCGTGCTCTCACACCGCCATTCTTGCTTGGCTGGCAAAACAAATCAGCAATGTAATACCGTGTTTTTGCACACTGCAATAAGGTACACAATTTGTGTAGGTGAGAGACACCAAGGGATGTGCCACGTAAGCGTGACACATAGGAACTGTTCCAACATCAGACTATACGTCACAAAGATGTTGGCTCGGCATTACGCCATGTCCTGCATCGTTTCGTCAGGTCCGACTCATCAGGGGCCCGACGATGCCCACCCAACTCTGGACCTATACCAAATCAAGAAGATCAGATATAGGGCTTTATCAGAGACGAGCGTGCTCTCACACCGCCATTCTTGCTTGGCTGGCAAAACAAATCAGCAATGTAATACCGTGTTTTTGCACACTGCAATAAGGTACACAATTTGTGTAGGTGAGAGACACCAAGGAATGTGCCACGTAAGCGTGACACATAGGAACTGTTCCAACATCAGACTATACGTCACAAAGATGTTGGCTCGGCATTACGCCATGTCCTGCATCGTTTCGTCGCGTCCGACTCATCAGGGGCCCGACGATGCCCACCCAACTCTGGACCTATACCAAATCAAGAAGATCAGATATAGGGTTTATCAGAGACGAGCGTGCTCTCACACCGCCATTCTTGCTTGGCTGGCAAAACAAATCAGCAATGTAATACCGTGTTTTTGCACACTGCAATAAGGTACACAATTTGTGTAGGTGAGAGACACCAAGGGATGTGCCACGTAAGCGTGACACATAGGAACTGTTCCAACATCAGACTATACGTCACAAAGATGTTGGCTCGGCATTACGCCATGTCCTGCATCGTTTCGTCAGGTCCGACTCATCAGGGGCCCGACGATGCCCACCCAACTCTGGACCTATACCAAATCAAGAAGATCAGATATAGGGCTTTATCAGAGACGAGCGTGCTCTCACACCGCCATTCTTGCTTGGCTGGCAAAACAAATCAGCAATGTAATACCGTGTTTTTGCACACTGCAATAAGGTACACAATTTGTGTAGGTGAGAGACACCAAGGGATGTGCCACGTAAGCGTGACACATAGGAACTGTTCCAACATCAGACTATACGTCACAAAGATGTTGGCTCGGCATTACGCCATGTCCTGCATCGTTTCGTCGCGTCCGACTCATCAGGGGCCCGACGATGCCCACCCAACTCTGGACCTATACCAAATCAAGAAGATCAGATATAGGGCTTTATCAGAGACGAGCGTGCTCTCACACCGCCATTCTTGCTTGGCTGGCAAAACAAATCAGCAATGTAATACCGTGTTTTTGCACACTGCAATAAGGTACACAATTTGTGTAGGTGAGAGACACCAAGGGATGTGCCACGTAAGCGTGACACATAGGAACTGTTCCAACATCAGACTATACGTCACAAAGATGTTGGCTCGGCATTACGCCATGTCCTGCATCGTTTCGTCGCGTCCGACTCATCAGGGGCCCGACGATGCCCACCCAACTCTGGACCTATACCAAATCAAGAAGATCAGATATAGGGTTTATCAGAGACGAGCGTGCTCTCACACCGCCATTCTTGCTTGGCTGGCAAAACAAATCAGCAATGTAATACCGTGTTTTTGCACACTGCAATAAGGTACACAATTTGTGTAGGTGAGAGACACCAAGGGATGTGCCACGTAAGCGTGACACATAGGAACTGTTCCAACATCAGCCTATACGTCACAAAGATGTTGGCTCGGCATTACGCCATGTCCTGCATCGTTTCGTCGCGTCCGACTCATCAGGGGCCCGACGATGCCCACCCAACTCTGGACCTATACCAAATCAAGAAGATCAGATATAGGGCTTTATCAGAGACGAGCGTGCTCTCACACCGCCATTCTTGCTTGGCTGGCAAAACAAATCAGCAATGTAATACCGTGTTTTTGCACACTGCAATAAGGTACACAATTTGTGTAGGTGAGAGACACCAAGGGATGTGCCACGTAAGCGTGACACATAGGAACTGTTCCAACATCAGACTATACGTCACAAAGATGTTGGCTCGGCATTACGCCATGTCCTGCATCGTTTCGTCGCGTCCGACTCATCAGGGGCCCGACGATGCCCACCCAACTCTGGACCTATACCAAATCAAGAAGATCAGATATAGGGCTTTATCAGAGACGAGCGTGCTCTCACACCGCCATTCTTGCTTGGCTGGAAAAACAAATCAGCAATGTAATACCGTGTTTTTGCACACTGCAATAAGGTACACAATTTGTGTAGGTGAGAGACACCAAGGAATGTGCCACGTAAGCGTGACACATAGGAACTGTTCCAACATCAGACTATACGTCACAAAGATGTTGGCTCGGCATTACGCCATGTCCTGCATCGTTTCGTCGCGTCCGACTCATCAGGGGCCCGACGATGCCCACCCAACTCTGGACCTATACCAAATCAAGAAGATCAGATATAGGGCTTTATCAGAGACGAGCGTGCTCTCACACCGCCATTCTTGCTTGGCTGGCAAAACAAATCAGCAATGTAATACCGTGTTTTTGCACACTGCAATAAGGTACACAATTTGTGTAGGTGAGAGACACCAAGGGATGTGCCACGTAAGCGTGACACATAGGAACTGTTCCAACATCAGACTATACGTCACAAAGATGTTGGCTCGGCATTACGCCATGTCCTGCATCGTTTCGTCGCGTCCGACTCATCAGGGGCCCGACGATGCCCACCCAACTCTGGACCTATACCAAATCAAGAAGATCAGATATAGGGTTTATCAGAGACGAGCGTGCTCTCACACCGCCATTCTTGCTTGGCTGGCAAAACAAATCAGCAATGTAATACCGTGTTTTTGCACACTGCAATAAGGTACACAATTTGTGTAGGTGAGAGACACCAAGGGATGTGCCACGTAAGCGTGACACATAGGAACTGTTCCAACATCAGACTATACGTCACAAAGATGTTGGCTCGGCATTACGCCATGTCCTGCATCGTTTCGTCAGGTCCGACTCATCAGGGGCCCGACGATGCCCACCCAACTCTGGACCTATACCAAATCAAGAAGATCAGATATAGGGCTTTATCAGAGACGAGCGTGCTCTCACACCGCCATTCTTGCTTGGCTGGCAAAACAAATCAGCAATGTAATACCGTGTTTTTGCACACTGCAATAAGGTACACAATTTGTGTAGGTGAGAGACACCAAGGGATGTGCCACGTAAGCGTGACACATAGGAACTGTTCCAACATCAGACTATACGTCACAAAGATGTTGGCTCGGCATTACGCCATGTCCTGCATCGTTTCGTCGCGTCCGACTCATCAGGGGCCCGACGATGCCCACCCAACTCTGGACCTATACCAAATCAAGAAGATCAGATATAGGGCTTTATCAGAGACGAGCGTGCTCTCACACCGCCATTCTTGCTTGGCTGGCAAAACAAATCAGCAATGTAATACCGTGTTTTTGCACACTGCAATAAGGTACACAATTTGTGTAGGTGAGAGACACCAAGGGATGTGCCACGTAAGCGTGACACATAGGAACTGTTCCAACATCAGACTATACGTCACAAAGATGTTGGCTCGGCATTACGCCATGTCCTGCATCGTTTCGTCGCGTCCGACTCATCAGGGGCCCGACGATGCCCACCCAACTCTGGACCTATACCAAATCAAGAAGATCAGATATAGGGCTTTATCAGAGACGAGCGTGCTCTCACACCGCCATTCTTGCTTGGCTGGAAAAACAAATCAGCAATGTAATACCGTGTTTTTGCACACTGCAATAAGGTACACAATTTGTGTAGGTGAGAGACACCAAGGAATGTGCCACGTAAGCGTGACACATAGGAACTGTTCCAACATCAGACTATACGTCACAAAGATGTTGGCTCGGCATTACGCCATGTCCTGCATCGTTTCGTCGCGTCCGACTCATCAGGGGCCCGACGATGCCCACCCAACTCTGGACCTATACCAAATCAAGAAGATCAGATATAGGGTTTATCAGAGACGAGCGTGCTCTCACACCGCCATTCTTGCTTGGCTGGCAAAACAAATCAGCAATGTAATACCGTGTTTTTGCACACTGCAATAAGGTACACAATTTGTGTAGGTGAGAGACACCAAGGGATGTGCCACGTAAGCGTGACACATAGGAACTGTTCCAACATCAGACTATACGTCACAAAGATGTTGGCTCGGCATTACGCCATGTCCTGCATCGTTTCGTCGCGTCCGACTCATCAGGGGCCCGACGATGCCCACCCAACTCTGGACCTATACCAAATCAAGAAGATCAGATATAGGGTTTATCAGAGACGAGCGTGCTCTCACACCGCCATTCTTGCTTGGCTGGCAAAACAAATCAGCAATGTAATACCGTGTTTTTGCACACTGCAATAAGGTACACAATTTGTGTAGGTGAGAGACACCAAGGGATGTGCCACGTAAGCGTGACACATAGGAACTGTTCCAACATCAGACTATACGTCACAAAGATGTTGGCTCGGCATTACGCCATGTCCTGCATCGTTTCGTCAGGTCCGACTCATCAGGGGCCCGACGATGCCCACCCAACTCTGGACCTATACCAAATCAAGAAGATCAGATATAGGGCTTTATCAGAGACGAGCGTGCTCTCACACCGCCATTCTTGCTTGGCTGGCAAAACAAATCAGCAATGTAATACCGTGTTTTTGCACACTGCAATAAGGTACACAATTTGTGTAGGTGAGAGACACCAAGGGATGTGCCACGTAAGCGTGACACATAGGAACTGTTCCAACATCAGACTATACGTCACAAAGATGTTGGCTCGGCATTACGCCATGTCCTGCATCGTTTCGTCGCGTCCGACTCATCAGGGGCCCGACGATGCCCACCCAACTCTGGACCTATACCAAATCAAGAAGATCAGATATAGGGCTTTATCAGAGACGAGCGTGCTCTCACACCGCCATTCTTGCTTGGCTGGCAAAACAAATCAGCAATGTAATACCGTGTTTTTGCACACTGCAATAAGGTACACAATTTGTGTAGGTGAGAGACACCAAGGGATGTGCCACGTAAGCGTGACACATAGGAACTGTTCCAACATCAGACTATACGTCACAAAGATGTTGGCTCGGCATTACGCCATGTCCTGCATCGTTTCGTCGCGTCCGACTCATCAGGGGCCCGACGATGCCCACCCAACTCTGGACCTATACCAAATCAAGAAGATCAGATATAGGGTTTATCAGAGACGAGCGTGCTCTCACACCGCCATTCTTGCTTGGCTGGCAAAACAAATCAGCAATGTAATACCGTGTTTTTGCACACTGCAATAAGGTACACAATTTGTGTAGGTGAGAGACACCAAGGGATGTGCCACGTAAGCGTGACACATAGGAACTGTTCCAACATCAGACTATACGTCACAAAGATGTTGGCTCGGCATTACGCCATGTCCTGCATCGTTTCGTCGCGTCCGACTCATCAGGGGCCCGACGATGCCCACCCAACTCTGGACCTATACCAAATCAAGAAGATCAGATATAGGGCTTTATCAGAGACGAGCGTGCTCTCACACCGCCATTCTTGCTTGGCTGGCAAAACAAATCAGCAATGTAATACCGTGTTTTTGCACACTGCAATAAGGTACACAATTTGTATAGGTGAGAGACACCAAGGGATGTGCCACGTAAGCGTGACACATAGGAACTGTTCCAACATCAGACTATACGTCACAAAGATGTTGGCTCGGCATTACGCCATGTCCTGCATCGTTTCGTCGCGTCCGACTCATCAGGGGCCCGACGATGCCCACCCAACTCTGGACCTATACCAAATCAAGAAGATCAGATATAGGGCTTTATCAGAGACGAGCGTGCTCTCACACCGCCATTCTTGCTTGGCTGGCAAAACAAATCAGCAATGTAATACCGTGTTTTTGCACACTGCAATAAGGTACACAATTTGTGTAGGTGAGAGACACCAAGGGATGTGCCACGTAAGCGTGACACATAGGAACTGTTCCAACATCAGACTATACGTCACAAAGATGTTGGCTCGGCATTACGCCATGTCCTGCATCGTTTCGTCGCGTCCGACTCATCAGGGGCCCGACGATGCCCACCCAACTCTGGACCTATACCAAATCAAGAAGATCAGATATAGGGCTTTATCAGAGACGAGCGTGCTCTCACACCGCCATTCTTGCTTGGCTGGCAAAACAAATCAGCAATGTAATACCGTGTTTTTGCACACTGCAATAAGGTACACAATTTGTGTAGGTGAGAGACACCAAGGGATGTGCCACGTAAGCGTGACACATAGGAACTGTTCCAACATCAGACTATACGTCACAAAGATGTTGGCTCGGCATTACGCCATGTCCTTCATCGTTTCGTCGCGTCCGACTCATCAGGGGCCCTATATCTGATCTTCTTGATTTGGTATAGGTCCAGAGTTGGGTGGGCATCGTCGGGCCCCTGATGAGTCGGACGCGACGAAACGATGCAGGACATGGCGTAATGCCGAGCCAACATCTTTGTGACGTATAGTCTGATGTTGGAACAGTTCCTATGTGTCACGCTTACGTGGCACAGCCCTTGGTGTCTCTCACCTACACAAATTATATATATATATGTGTGTGTGTCACTCCAGACGATGTCTCATGCTAGGATGCACTTTAAAAATCCAAACAAATTTTAAAATGTCAATAATATCAAAAGAAAGGATGAGTTCGTTGGCCAGAATTTTTGGAGTTCATTTAGGGGTCAAAGTTTTACAATTTAGGGCCAAAAATAGCAAAGTAGTTGTAGTTAAAACTATTGTTTTTAATGTTAAAATATGAGGAGTAGTAGATCTTTGAATAATAATTGTAAAATGTGGATAAACTGTCTGTGTGCGCATGTGTTAAAAAAACTCTCATAGCGTCTCTCTCTCTCTCCTCGTGCGAATGTAAAGTGTAAGTGTAAAGTGTAAGTGTAAAGTCGTAAAAGTAAAACTAAAAACTTCAACCTGTATATTGTGTTTGTGTTTATAAACCTTTAATTAAAATACATTATAAGATTAAAACTTTCTCAGGTTATGGGCCCAGATAGCTTGCGTGAAAACTAAAAATAAAGTTAAAGTGAAATGTCCGATTTAAAAGAACTCGGTAGTGTCGATACCTTAAAAGACGCGAGTGATTTTCCGCTGTGGAAATTTCATCTCAACGTGATTTTCAAGTCTTGTTCTTTACTTGAAGTTGTTGCCGGAAAGGTGAAACTAGAAAATGTTAAAGAAAATTGGATGAAGAAGGACGCTAAGGCCCAAAGAGCTATTCTTTCAACAATTGACAAGACCTACAAACTCCATGTACTAAGTTGTTCCTCGTCTGAGGAAATGTTCTCGAAAATATGTAGTCTATTCGAAAAAGACACCGAGCAACAGAAGTGTTCGATCATGCAGGAATTCTTCTCTTTTTCCTTTGATCAAAATGAGAGCATTGTGAAAAATGTGAGTAAACTAGAAACACTTGCACATAAGCTTAAAACTTTTGACTCTCCATTGAATGATGAAATGTTCATCAGTAAAATTTTATCTGTTCTGCCTGAAGGGTATAAATATTTTATCAGTGCGTGGGAGTCGACGCCTAAAAGCGAAAGAACATGTTCAAACCTTGTTTCCCAACTAGCAAATGAAGAAGTCAGACTAAATAGTTGTAAAAATAGTTCTACACCTGTGGCATTCAAGGCTCAGACATCGAACACCAAGTATTCAGGTAACAAAAATAACGTATATAAAAGTGATAAACAAAAACGTAAATGTTTTGCATGTGGATCTGTTGATCATCTATTAAAAAGTTGCCCCAAAAACAAGAATGCACAAAAACCCTGTGGCATTTGTAAAAAGTTGAATCACAAAGAAAGTGATTGTTTTTTCAGAAATAAGAATCCTTCGAACGTAACATTTCTCGCTTGTAGTGAAAATAAGAAAAAAAATACGATGAAATGTGACAAATGGATTGTGGACTCTGGTGCATCATCGCACATGATAAATAAAAATTCTGATCTTGTGAATAATGAAATCATTTCAACTGAAATTGGTGTGGCTAAGAAGTCGCAAGGTATGAAAGCCAAATCTATAGGTACTTATGAAACAGAAGAGTGCAATCTCTCAAAAGTTCTCTATGTCCCTGACCTAACTAAAAATCTTTTGTCTGTTAATAAGATTACATCTCAAGGCGGAGAAGTAAAATTTTGTAAAAATTATGTGGAAATCACTAAAGACCATAACATAATATTAAAAGGGTACAAGAATAATCAAAACTTATATGAAGTAGTATTAACTAAAAACCGTGGTAATGCTCTTGTTACTACTCAAAAAACGGTAGACTAGCATAGAAAACTTGGCCATATAAGTCCAGAAAAATTAAAGAAACTGTCCACAGAGTGTAAAAATATAGATATCTCAGAGAAAGAATTAAAAAACATCTCACAAAATTGTGACATTTGTTTAAGAGCTAAACAAACCCGGAAACCCTTTGGTAAAAGTCGAGACAGAGCCTCTCGTCCTCTTGAAATCATACATACTGACGTTGTTAAAGTTGAAACAAAAACCTGGAACGGATGCTCGTATTTTGTAACGTGTATGGATGATTATACTCACTTTACATCAGTTTTCTATTAAAAGCAAAAAGTGAGGTTACCAAATACTTAACTGAATATATTAAAGAAATAGAAAATAAATGGGATCTAAGAGTGTACAAAATCAGATGCGACAAGGGAGGAGAGTATACAGCTTTTGATTTTGTTAACTGGTGCAACTCAAAAGGCATTCTTATTGACTATACAATTCCTTATACACCACAACTTAATGGTCATGCTGAACGTCTGGGAAGAACGCTAATGAATAAAACTCGAGCTCTATTGTTTGATTCAAAACTTCCAAATGAAATGTGGGGTGAAGCATTGCTGACCGCTACATATCTTCTGAACAGAACTCCATCTACTGCTGTAGAAGAAAACCCAGTTCAACTATAGTATAAAAAAAAGCTAGATTTATCTAATTTGCAAATTTTTGGAAGTATAGTGTATGCAAAAAATTTGGAATATTTAAAAAAACTTGATAGCAGATCTAAAAAGTACATATTTGTCGGTTATGCATCAAATGGCTACCGCTTGTGGGATGAAAACAGTCGTAAAATTAAAATCTCTAGAGATGTTCGTTTTACAAATCACATGTATAGTGATATGACAGTAAATGAAGACAATACTTATAAAAACAAAACATTAAAATTGATTTGTTCTCTAGATGAAGATAAAACTAATGAAAGTATTTGCTCAAACAAGGAAACAGAATGTCAATCTAATCAAGATTCCCCTCTTTCCCTACCAGATGCTGAAATACTAAGTTCTGACTTACCTGATACCTGTGCTGAATCCAATGAAACCATTCTTGATGAAGAACCTGGAACAGAATCAGAAGAATTAAATAACATTAATGGATTAGAAGAAGCCCCGCCTGAGCCATCTGAAGAAGATAGTCAAGAATTAGGAAAGGGAAAAAGAATTAAAATTAGACAATCTAAATTTGAAGATTATATTTTAGATTCTGAAAATGAAGCCTACCTTACTTACAATGAAGTATTATCTGGATATGATCAAGAAAAATGGAAAGCTGCCATACAAGAAGAAAAACAAGCTTTAGAAAAAAATAAAACATGGAACCTTGTGGATAGAAGTCAGGTAACAAATTCTAAAATCTTAACAAATAGATGGATATTTCGTGTGAAAGACGATGGAAAATACAGAGCTAGACTAGTAGTTCGAGGCTGCGAACAAAGATATGGTTTAGATTATACTGATACTTTTAGTCCTGTAGTTGGAAATGACGCCCTAAGAACCATATTGGCAATTGCTGTGAAGAATAAACACCATATCACCAAATTTGACGTTAAAACTGCTTTTTTGCACGGTGAACTTGATAATGATGAATGTATGTATATGGAGCTACCTGAAGGCTACGATAAAAAAGATGGAAAACAAGTATGTAAACTAAATAAAGCCCTTTATGGTCTAAAACAAGCACCACTAAAATGGAATAAAAGACTCACAACTTTACTTAAGAACAAAGGCTTATATCAATTAAAGACTGAACAGTGTATTTTTAAAAATAAAAATAAGTCACTTATACTGGCTATTTTTGTTGATGACGGAATATTAATTGGCTCAGAAAAAAGAAAAATTAATGAAACTCTTGAAAACATGAAAAAAGATTTTGAAATAACTGTTGAACATCAGCCTAAATCATTTCTTGGAATGGAATTGGAATATAACTGTGGATCATTAAAACTTGTTCAGAAGAATTATGCACAACAATTACTAGAGAAAAATCATATGGATAAAAGTAAATCTACAGAAACTCCTTTGTCTCTGCAAAATACTTGCCAAGAAGATCAAATTGAAAGTTCCAAATATCCTTATCGTGAAACTGTTGGTTCACTTTTGTATATTTCAACTAAAACTAGACCAGATTTAGCTTTTTCAACTGGGTACTGTAGTCGCCATGTTGAAAATCCAACTGCTCAAGACATAATAAACATAAAAAGATCTCTTGATTTGCAAGGAAGTCAACAATTAGGACTGGTTCTTAAACCAAATAGTCCAGATGAACTAATAGCTTATTGTGATTCTGACTACGCAGGTGGTACAGAATCAAGGCGGAGTACATCCGGTTATGTAATATTCTATGGTGGAGCACCCATTAGCTGGAGATCAAGAAAACAACCTATAGTTGCCATGAGCAGCGCTGAAGCAGAATACATCTCAGCTGCAGAATGCTGTCAAGAACGTATATATCTGAGGAGCCTAATTCATGAACTCACCGGTAAACATCTTACTTCTACTTTGAAAGTAGATAATCAAAGTGCTATTGAGCTTATTAAAAAGGGAATTATAAATAAAAGAAGTAAACATATTGATGTACGTTTTCATTTTATTAAAGAAAAATTTGATGAAGGTCTAATAAAAATTGAATACTGTCCTACAAATAGTCAGATTGCTGACTTACTAACTAAACCCCTTGGACCTAATAAATTTAAAATGTTTAGAGATAAACTTGTATCATAAATAAATAGATTTGTAAATTTAAAGTTTTATTTGTAATTATTTTTTTGTTTCTAAACTTAACAATTTTTTTTAATGAATATGAATATGTAAAAATGTAAAACCCCATTTACAATTAAGGGGGTGTGTTAAAATATGAGGAGTATTAGATCTTTGAATAATAATTGTAAAATGTGGATAAACTGTCTGTGTGCGCATGTGTTAAAAAAACTCTCATAGCGTCTCTCTCTCTCTCCTCGTGCGAATGTAAAGTGTAAGTGTAAAGTCGTAAAAGTAAAACTAAAAACTTCAACCTGTATATTGTGTTTGTGTTTATAAACCTTTATTTGAAATACATTATAAGATTAAAACTTTCTCATTTAATATTTATTTTTCACTTTGCTTCTTTTATTTTAAAAAGGTGATAAAAGATTGTAACTGTACTAACATATAACATATCACACTGTGACAGCACTGTTAAGCACCAATGCTCCTATTTCATACTTATTATGTATTTTAATATATTATATCTATGATTATAACATCATTTATTCCAGAAGCAGAGCCCTTCACAATAATTAATTCAATTTCAATTTTTAAAAAGTGATAAAATCGAATCAATTTTGACAGATTTAGAAAAAAGAGGTGGTAAAAGCATAAAATTATTATATATAATATATATATAATATGCATAAGTATATGAAATAGGACGCGAGGGAGCTATGTGCCACATAAATTGGCAGACAATTTCTTAATGTAGTTAATAAATGTGGCGTCTAAAATGTGTTTAACCTGATGTTTCATTGGACGCGACTTCAACACTATAATTTAAATAAATTAAAGCATATAGTTTATTTGTTTTTTTTTTCCTGAAAATATATTCTTATATAGATATATGAAGGTTTTGGCATTTCTTACGATTATTACTCTATTAAGTTGAGTCTTAGGTACTATGTCATATTAAGTTGAGTCTTGAATCTTACTACATAATATTAAGTTGAGTCTTGAATCTTACTACATAATATTAAGTTGAGTCTTAGGTACTATGTCATATTAAGTTGAGTCTTAGGTACTATGTCATATTAAGTTGAGTCTTAGGTACTATGTCATATTAAGTTGAGTCTTGAATCTTACTACATGATATTAAGTTGAGTCTTGAATCTTACTACATAATATTAAGTTGAGTCTTAGGTACTATGTCATATTAAGTTGAGTCTTAGGTACTATGTCATATTAAGTTGAGTCTTGAATCTTACTACATAATATTAAGTTGAGTCTTGAATCTTACTACATAATATTAAGTTGAGTCTTAGGTACTATGTCATATTAAGTTGAGTCTTGAATCTTACTACATAATATTAAGTTGAGTCTTAGGTACTATGTCATATTAAGTTGAGTCTTGAATCTTACAACATAATATTAAGTTGAGTCTTAGGTACTATGTCATATTAAGTTGAGTCTTAGGTACTATGTCATATTAAGTTGAGTCTTAGGTACTATGTCATATTAAGTTGAGTCTTGAATCTTACTACATGATATTAAGTTGAGTCTTGAATCTTACTACATAATATTAAGTTGAGTCTTAGGTACTATGTCATATTAAGTTGAGTCTTAGGTACTATGTCATATTAAGTTGAGTCTTAGGTACTATGTCATATTAAGTTGAGTCTTGAATCTTACTACATAATATTAAGTTGAGTCTTGAATCTTACTACATAATATTAAGTTGAGTCTTAGGTACTATGTCATATTAAGTTGAGTCTTGAATCTTACTACATAATATTAAGTTGAGTCTTAGGTACTATGTCATATTAAGTTGAGTCTTAGGTACTATGTCATATTAAGTTGAGTCTTGAATCTTACTACATAATATTAAGTTGAGTCTTAGGTACTATGTCATATTAAGTTGAGTCTTGAATCTAACAACATAATATTAAGTTGAGTCTTACTATGTAAAACCGGATTAAGTGAAAATACCTAAAGGTGGAATTTTCAAAAGAGGTTTTACATTTTAACTTTTAATTTTTACATTTTGAGTTGAAGAATAAAAAATATACAAAAAAAAAAAAAAAATCAGGAATATTTAAAAGATACTACAAAAGAAAAGTTTTTTATCTCGAAAATTTTCAAGAAAAGTTAGGGAGAGTGGCTTATCCACGTTTCTCCTGAGTAAGGGGGGGGGGGCTCCCCTTCAAATCCCAATGCAAATAAAAGGACCCTATTAAATATTAAACAGTGTAATGATACAATAGTAGAGCCCTTTTTTTAAGAAAAGGTAAAATTATTATAGATAAGCTGATGAACCAATTCACACCCTATAAAAACTCTTTTGTTTGTCCTCTTTGTGTTTTTATACATTCTGAATTTGTGAATTTTATTTTTTAAGTAAAGCAAATCCGGTTAAAATATAATGTATATGGTTTTAAGGGGAATTTTCCATGATTCAAATAATGTGATGACACATTGATTTTTCCGCACATTGTGGCACATGTTTGAGTATAAAAATGACTGCATAAAAAAGTGCATTTTATTCAGCCAGTTTTGCACCTGTAGCACCTAGTCGGAACTAGTCCAGTACTGTTGGTGTATTACACCATAATAATTTCACCTTCGGCACCTATTTCTGTCCCTTCTTTACACACACTAGCTTATTTCAACCAACACCTATGTCTTTGAAAGTACTTAATCTGATTTTATAGAATTTTCAATTGTTTGTCGAAAAAATATGGGCCGAAAATGATTTGTTGAATGTTGTGGTGACAGACATCTGCGCACTTTAATTATTGAATAAAAATAAATGTGGTCACACTGGGAATCGAAACTGGTAGCCCAGTAAATACAGGTGTTTACCTACAACTAATTAGGGGAAATCTGGATCTTTTCTTGATGATAAACCATGGTAAGAGGTAAATTCTCTCAAAAGTCCCCACTTCTCCCCCTTGCGCTTCCCCCCCTACCATACCCCATCTTAAAGTTCAAAATTTACTTATTTTTCATTTTTTACGCAGAACTGTTTATTTTTTGAAGAGAAGTGTTATTAACAAAAATATGTCGCACATAATTCTGCACAAAAAAGGTCCTATGCATGTTTGAAGTGAGACATACCGTTTTCGAGATATTATTGATTAAAAATCCAATTTTTTTATTTTTGTGAATCAAGATATATTATGTTAGAAACAACACTTCTGATTTTAATGAAATTTGAATGGTAGGCCATACTTAGCCTATTGATGATCCTATATAAATTTCAACCTTCTGTGCCTATTATTTTATCTTGCACATGCGCACAAACATTCATTTATTTCGACGTTTATCTTCAAAAGTACTTAACTGATTAACATGAAATTGGGATGGTTTGTCGCAAGTATCCCCCTAACTTAATTTTAACCCTAACTTAATCAACCGACTGCGCTCTTAAAATTTTGCTAAATTGATACATTAATTCATAATAGACAGACAAAAAATTGATCAACTGACAAACAGAAAGGGAACCAATTTAGAAAATGTAAAGAGCGCAGACGGTTGAAATTATGTTGGGGCTATCTGCAGGCTACTTGCGACAAACCATCCAAATTTCATATTAATCAGTTGAGTACTTTTGGGGATAAAGGTCTAAATAAATGTATGTTTGTGTTTGTACGCATGTGCAAGATAAGATAATGGGCGCAGAAGGTTGAAATTTATATGGGATCAACAATAGGCTAAGGCTAAGTATGACCTACCATCCAAATTTTATTAAAATCAGAAGTGTTGTTTTTAACACATCTTGGTTCGAAAAAATGAAAAATTGGAATTTTTATCAACAATATCTTGAAAACGGTATGTCTCACTTCAAACATGCATAGGACCTTTTTTGTGCAGAATTATGTGAGAAATATTTTTGTTAATAACACATCTCTTCAAATAATAAACAGTTTTGCGTAAAAAGTGAAAAATAAGTAAATTTTGAACTTTAAGAAGGGGTAGGGGGGAAGCACAAGGGGAAGAAGTGGGGACTTTTGAGAGAATGTACCCCTTATCATGGTCTATCATTAGGAACAAATCCAGATTTCCCCTAATTAGTTGCGGGTACAGCCTGTTTTTGGCCTTTAATGACTGAGCTATGGTGTAAACAACCAAACATTTAATTGAACGTGCCTACTGGATACTACTACTGGATACTACCACTGGATACTACTACTGGATCTACTACTGGATACTACTACTGGATCTACTACTGGATACTACTACTGGATACTACTACTGGATCTACTACTGGATCTACTACTGGATACTACTACTGGATCTACTACTGGATCTACTACTGGATACTACTACTGAATACTACTAGATACTACTACTGGATACTACTACTGGATCTACTACTGGATACTACTACTGGATACTACTACTGGATACTACTACTGGATCTACTACTGGATCTACTACTGGATACTACTACTGGATCTACTACTGGATCTACTACTGGATACTACTACTGGATCTACTACTGGATACTACTACTGGATACTACTACTGGATACTACTACTGGATCTACTACTGGATACTACTACTGGATCTACTACTGGATACTACTACTGGATCTACTACTGGATCTACTACTGGATACTACTACTGGATACTACTACTGGATACTACTACTGGATACTACTACTGGATACTACTACTGGATCTACTACTGGATACTACTACTGGATCTACTACTGGATCTACTACTGGATACTACTAGTGGATACTACTACTGGATACTACTACTGGATACTACTAGTGGATACTACTACTGGATCTACTACTGGATACTACTACTGGATCTACTACTGGATACTACTACTGGATCTACTACTGGATACTACTACTGGATCTACTACTGGATACTACTACTGGATCTACAACTGGATCTACTACTGGATACTACTACTGGATACTACTACTGGATCTACTACTGGATACTACTACTGGATCTACTACTGGATACTACTACTGGATACTACTGGATACTACTACTGGATCTACTACTGGATACTACTACTGGATACTACTACTGGATACTACTACTGGATCTACTACTGGATACTACTACTGGATCTACTACTGGATACTACTACTGGATACTACTACTGGATACTGGTAAGCCGGACTTAAGACAAGGTATGTATTTCTGTCACGAGTTTTGTATATTTCTTCAGTTCTTTTGTTAAATAATTTAAATGTATCTCTAAAGGTTTATATTTGTCTTAAAGATTTGAAGAAGGGTTCAAGACTCGGACTGTATAACAGGGCAAAGGTTCTTCTCATACCCGACCTAACAAGGCCAGATTTCTCTTTCATTAGCTATTCAAACACGGTGAGAAAAGATCTCTGTCTAGTTAAAAAAAAAAAATAACTTTTACTTCCTTCTTCACAGAAGTACAACACTGAGAAGAAACACAAAACCAGCAACTAAATGAAAAGTATTCTAAACTAGAAATAGTCGAGAATTCGACCGTAAATTAATTTATTATAAAAACAAATGAAAACCAACTTGAAATAAAACCATCAAAGCTGAGTTACGCAATCTTCACCCTTATTTGACCAATTCCTCTCTTAAATTAACACTACAATTTTTCAGTTTTTGACAAAGGACTTTTAAAATTGACAATGGTTTTTAAAACAAAGTGACAACAAAGTTTTGATAATTAGAAAGAGGGAAACTTTATTTTCAACTAAAAGAAACTAAATAATGAGGGCGCCACTATCTAAGTTATTTGGTTATAAAACTGTACAATACAGAAGTGTTTGTCCGCTTTTTAGTTAAATAAATTTTACTTAAAATAATCCTGGTTTTATGTCTCTTTAACTGAATTATTTTTTTTGCTCCCGCTTTTGTAAGGTTGTCATAAAAAGAAGCCTTTTTCAAGTATTAACTTCCAAATTTATGAAGTTCAGTCTGGGCTCGATGCCCAGCAGTGGCGCATCCAGCGGCTAGGTCTGGAGTGGGCACATTCTAAGTCAGTTTAGATTGGAGGGGGGGGGGGGGGGGGCGCAGTGGTAACAAGAAAAGGGAACTACTTATTCAACAAAGCAGTTGCTCCCCCCCCCAAAAAAAGTACAAGTAATAAACAAAAAAATCTCCGCGCCCAAGTAACCATAACTGTTTTATAGAACGTATTCGTTAGAAAATGTTATACTGATGCTTACTGCAGTACAATATCTTACTGTTAAGTCATGGGCGTCGTCTGAAGTTAATTATTGAGGGGGGATTTATGGCAGGGGGTCCGGGGGGGAAAATGTTGAAAATATGACCTCTTAAAACAGAGCTTTTATGCATTTCTGAAGTTTAGTTGAATATAAGGTGAATCTAAAAAATATGTATTAAAAAAAAAAAAAAATACGGTTCTGGGGGGGGGGGGGGGGGCATGTGCCCGAAGAACGACTGCCAGTCTTTCTATAGATATGTTTTTCGGCCCCTGAAGAAGGTTTTAAGTAAAAACCGAAACGTCGGGATTGTAACAGTGGCGATTTTTGTGACCGAAACCTGAGTTTTGTTTGTTTCTGTATATATATATATATTATATGGTCTTTGATTTAATTTATTGAATGTTAATACAATTTTCAATTCAATTTAAAATAAGATATGATGTTAAATAAAGACTTGTAATTTTCACTTGGTCTTTTTAAATGTTTTAAGCATTAACTTTTTATTTTTCATGTTGGTGTTATCTAGCATGGAATGATAATCACCCCCCCCCCCCCCCATAGCAATAGCCCCTGAGCAACCCTCTTACATTTAGTTACAGATTAGAGCAAAGTTTAAATAAGGTAAAAAATAATAAAGTCTACATCAAAATTACACCCGGATTTTACTTTTTAGTATTGCGTTTCTTTTTCCATACTTTTAAAAGTAGGTAGTGATATAAACAGGGACATAACTGTTATCTTGCCGAGAATTAACTTGGAATTTGTGTAAAAAGGGGTTTTTTTTTTTTTAATTCTTTAGAATTCCAAAGTGGATAGACGTGGGCCCAGAAGCTTACCCTGCGTAACTCCCTGACTTTTCTCATTTTCATTAAAACAAGTATTTAAGTTTTATTCGATTAACACCAGCCTTGAACATTCTAAAATCTTTTACAGAAAACATCGCTACGAAAAACTCCAACTAAGTAATCTCATAATCATAGTGATATTATGATTATAATTATGTGATATCATATGATAGTGAGCATTAATCCCTAAACTTCTATAGATACATTTGAGAATTCGCCCCGAATGAGAATGCATTTGCCCCGAATGAGCGTGCATTTGCCCCGAATGAGCGTGCGTTCGCCCCGTTTTGCTTAGATATGCACAGGGCGAGCCGAACGGAATCGCATGCTCATTCGGGGCGTGTGCTCAAGTGTATCCCCACCCTAAGTCAATGTCGATACATTTTTTAACATATTTAATGTGTTTGTAATTGTTGGCATTTTAATTTTCGATTTCAGCCTAATCAATCAAATATAAAATTAAAAGTCTTGTCATTACATTGATCAGATTTTCAGTATTTTTATATACTTTAGTATTTCATTCATTACAATAACCAATTACAGTCTTCATTTTTAGGGTCGGTCCGTTGGCACAACCAAGGATCCTTATATTTTCCTGCGTGTGTCCGTCCGGTCGCCTGCTCTCACGGCTACACCTATCGTCCGATCACTTTGAAATTTGGCATGTATGTGTCTTGCACCTACCCACATATTTTAAAAATATAGCGACTTAAAAAAAAATTTTTTTCAAAAATATTAGGGTAAATAAACTTAAGGGTTAAATTTTTTTAATTTTTTTTCGACACCGTGAGGGGTATCATATTATATGAAAGATTACGTCGAGCTGATTACAAAAATATATAATTCTTTGGTTATAACTTTGATAGGGCGAGTGTAGGCAAGTTTGAAGTGAGTGTGAAGTGTGAAACGTGCCCCCCCCCCCTTCTATCTCGCTTATGTGAAGTGCAAAAAATCTGAAAAAAATTCCTCAACATTCTTCGACCAAAAGTTAAGATACCACTTTTTGGAAATTTAGAAAAAAATATTATTTTATTTTTTATTGACAAAATACGTTTTTTTATAACTATGATCTTTTCGATGTATTTATATGGTTGTAGTCCGGTTCAGTGGCAAAGAAATACGTTATCAGAGTGTGTTCTGAGAATATCAGACCCTCAGAATAGTTCAAAGTAAGCTTTTTAGCATTTTAAAAAACACCATCAATAGGGTACTACTTAAACTATATGCAGGGTTGCCTACGGACCCTCGCTGTGTGCTGACCAGCACACACTTGACCTGTTTATATTTTCTAGTATTTCTGTCTCTGTGGCTTTGGCACAGGTCCGACTTTTTAGGCGCAAAATTGGCTTATCGAAATCTATTATTTTTTTTATAAAGTAGTGTGTGCTTAAAATTGGTGCTTGTTAAAGTTCTTGTTTTTTTTCGAAAAATATCGAGTAGAATCTGACTTTTTTTGGAACGAAGTTCCTTATGGCACGTTCTGGAGCCCGGGAGTGAATCCGGAAAAAGCGACCAAAATCACCGTCACGCAAAATCCGTCACGAAATCTACAGATGACGATAACTTGAGTAAAAGCTCACCGAGTTAGATAAAATTTGGTACACATATTCATTTTACCAATGCCCAGGCTGAGTTCGTCGGAAAACGTTATCCGCTCAAGCGTTCACGCGCAACGCTCGCGTAAACGTAAGCTTTAAAAGACCGGAAAAAGTGTTATTAAGGAACCCTGTTACTTGACTTGTTTTGATTATTTTCGTTATATAATATGTCAAAAATGTCACTTTGTTTTGTAAGTAAATAAAATATAATCATGTAAAATTTCACCCTGATACAAGCAGAAGCTGTAGAGTAGGAGATATATTTTATAATATTTTAAATTAATTGGCCGGGTAGGTAGAAAACAGTCCTATTTCAATCCAAACTCCTTTAACAAACATACTCTTTCACTATAAACACATCATGATCAACTTTTTTCTTATATTTAATATATATTTATAGTAAGACGCTTGCTTTAATTATATACAAATAATGATTTTCTTTTAATCTTGCCTTAACTCTGCCATGTACAAACTTTTCTTTAATTTTTGATGTTTTTCATTAATTCTTTAATGTTTAATTTTTTCTCTTTTCTAACTCCGCCATGTATAAGTAGTTAGCAATGTATACGTACTTAGTAGTGTGATTTTATCATTTATATTTAATGAAAAATGTAAGGAACTTCGTTCCTACCGGGTGTCCCGCGACACCACACGTATTTTTTTTTTTAACATACTGTAAACATTTTCATAACAATTGGGGTTGTTGATTTTTTACATTCATACTATATATTTGTGTGTCTTGAGTAACTTAAACTGAAAGTTACCTGGATTTACAAGTTTTACTGTTCACTATCGGGTGTTCAGACTAAATCACTATATTTCGTGTACATGGTGAGAAAATCATACCCAAAGCAAATCCTAGAAGATAATAATTGTAACTCTATTCTTACCCCTAAGGGGTGCTGTGCCGCTTAGTAACTTGATTTATTTATTTGTTTTGCTGGCTGTACGACAGCTAAGGTCATATACACCATTAACTTAGGTCATATTAGTTTCATTTTTCAGGGTTGCTTCTAGTAGTACAACGATGAATAATGAGCAAAGGGGGGGGGGGGGGGGGGGGGGGGGGCACTTAATATGATACAACACTCCAGCATATAATTTATTACACAATTTGCGAGAGACACCAAGGTATGTGCCACGCAAGCGTGACTCATAGGAACTGTTCCAACATCAGACATAACGTCATTAAGATGTTGGCTCGGCATTATAGGTCCAGAGTTGGGTGGGCATCGTCGGGCCCCTGATGAGTCGGACGCGACGAAACGATGCAGGACATGGCGTAATGCCGAGCCAACATCATAATGACGTTATGTCTGATGTTGGAACAGTTCCTATAAGTCACGCTTGCGTGGCACATCCCTTGGTGTCTCTCGCAAATTGTGTAGCCTATTGCAGTGTGCAAAAACACGGTATTACTCTGCTGATAAAATTTATTGTTTCAATTCTAATTTTAAATATATTGCTTCCGAGTTAGGTCGTTAGTAAGGTAACGAAAGCTATGTGATCGTGCTGAAGAATGAAATTATTTTATGTCTCTGACTAAAAAATTTCTAAGACAGAAATCCGTTTCAGACATCAGGGAACATTATCTGTTTTGTGTTTGAGTGTCGGTCTGTCTGTCTGTTGCTCAATTTTTTCGAACCAACATATCTTAGAAACTACAATTTTGATTTAAATGAAATTTGCATGGTAGGTCATAATTAGCGCATTGTTGGTCCCATATAAGTTTCAACCTTCTGCGCCTATTTGTTTCTCTTCCACATGCGCACAAACATACATTTATTTACACCAATAGCTCCAAAAGTACTTATCTGATTTGAATAAAACTTTTATAGTTTATCGATAGTAACCCGCAGATAGCCCCAGATTAATCTGAACCGTCTACGCTCTTTAACTTTTGCTTTAATTCAAATTATAATTATTATTAACTACGGGAAACAGACAGTGAAAAATACACTCCTGTGCCGGGATATGAACCACGGGCCTCTATATTTCCAGTATAGCGCTCTTCCATCTAAGCTACGCAGGAGAATGATTTTTCACTACCGTAATCGATAACTAGTCCCGAATCCAAGCTTTCAATATTCATATACATTTAGACAGTCAATATTTATGACATTAGAACTAAACCAGAATTAACGCTTATAATTATAAAGTACTCAATTAGTACCTGTACCTTGTACAATCAACTTTTGCTAAATTGGTCATAATTAGCCCATTTTTGGTCCCATATAAGTTTCAACCTTCTGCACCCATTTGTTTATCTTCAACATGCGCACAAACATACTTAAGTTAGTTAGGCACTTTTATAGAAAAGGGCCCCCCACTTTTTTTTTATGCTAATATACCTTCTGACAACCGAATACACTCTTTTTTTTATGCAAAAGTGTGATATTCCTTTGTCCCAAAGCATATTGGTCTGATTATCCCTTTGTCTTAATAGGTAGTTAGGCTTAGGGATATAAACTCTTCTGTATAAAAAACAAAAAGGGGGGCCCTTTTCTATAAGAGTACCTTAAGTTACACCTATATCTTCAGAAGTACTCATCTGATTTTTATGAAATTTAGATGGTTTGCCGTAAGTAGACCGCGGATAGCAGCAGATTAATTTTAATTATCTACTCTCTTTAACTTTTGCTTAATTGATACTTTAATTCATGAAAAAAGTCAAAACAAGTTTGACATTTAAAAAAAATGGAGGAATCAATTAAATAAATTAGACAATAATGGCTTGTATAAAAGCATAATATCAATTAAATACGTGATAGGATGCGAGGAAGCTATGTGCCACACTAATTAGCAGTCTATTCTTCTTCTTAATACCAATTTTAATTTAAATTTAATTTTGGTTTGAGCTAATAAAAGTAACACTTTGTGACATTTCTGAAAAACAATTTTATATTTTCTTAAATATCAAATTTCCTCCTGTGCATGGAAGCATCCAAGGATAACATTATCTTATTTATAAATATAATATATTTATATTTATAATATATTATATTCATATTATGTGCATATTTTCACGTCTTTATTTTTTGTATCGTTATTTATTTATACTTTATTTTATATTTTGTTTTTGTTAATAAATAAAAATTCTTAATGAGAGAAGCTCTTGCGTTGTGCTCACACACACCAGAACCTGACACTGTTATAATACCAGCCCTAGTGTTAGTGTAGGTGGGAGGAAAGGAGTGGGAGGGGGGGGGGGGGGGGGGGTGCCGAGAGCTCCATTAATTTCAAGTTGGGCAGGCGGAAGACTTTACCCCCTACCTTTTTCCAATGTAATTAATTGATAGGTATATATACATTTTACATTTTATATATATATATATATATATATATATATATATATATATATATATATATATATATATATATATATATATATACACATATAAAGGAGGCTATTTTTTGTAATTTGGAGGGGGTTAGTTTGAAGGAGATCTCAGGATTAAGTATTTTAAACTTTTCCCCCTAAATAATTACTTTTTAATTAATGAACATTAAAAGTGTAATTAAACAATTTATATTTTTTTAAAATAAAAATATCACAAAAATCAGAGCGAAAAAGCTCGGAGAAACTTATTTATTTTAGCTCTATATTATTTTTTCTTATTGACTTTCTATATTGGATATTATCTGTTTATTCTCATTTGTCCTTTCCACGAGGAGATGTAATTTCATATCGACTTTCTATATAGGATATTATCTGTTTATTCTCATTTGTTCTTTCCACGAGGAGATGTAATTTCATATTGACTTTCTATATAGGATATTATCTGTTTATTCTCATTTGTCCTTTCCAAGAGGAGATGTAATTTCATATCAACTTTCTATATAGGATATTATCTGTTTATTCTCATTTGTCCGTTCCAAGAGGAGATGTAATTTCATATCAACTTTCTATATAGGATATTATCTGTTTATTCTCATTTTTCCTTTCCAAGAGGAGATGTAATTTCATATCGACTTTCTATATAGGATATTATCTGTTTATTCTCATTTGTCCTTTCCACGAGGAGATGTAATTTCATATTGACTTTCTATATAGGATATTATCTGTTTATTCTCATTTGTCCTTTCCACGAGGAGATCTAATTTCATATCAACTTTCTATATAGGATATTATCTGTTTATTCTCATTTGTCCTTTCCAAGAGGAGATGTAATTTCATATCAACTTTCTATATAGGATATTATCTGTTTATTCTCATTTGTCCTTTCCACGAGGAGATGTAATTTCATATTGACTTTCTATATAGGATATTATCTGTTTATTCTCATTTGTCCTTTCCAAGAGGAGATGTAATTTCATATCAACTTTCTATATAGGATATTATCTGTTTATTCTCATTTGTCCTTTCCACGAGGAGATGTAATTTCATATTGACTTTCTATATAGGATATTATCTGTTTATTCTCATTTGTCCTTTCCAAGAGGAGATGTAATTTCATATCAACTTTCTATATAGGATATTATCTGTTTATTCTCATTTGTCCTTTCCAAGAGGAGATGTAATTTCATATCAACTTTCTATATAGGATATTATCTGTTTATTCTCATTTTTCCTTTCCAAGAGGAGATGTAATTTCATATCGACTTTCTATATAGGATATTATCTGTTTATTCTCATTTGTCCTTTCCACGAGGAGATGTAATTTCATATCGACTTTCTGTATAGAATATTATTTCTTCATTCTCATTTGTCCTTTCTTTCCACGTGGAGATGTTATTTCATATTGACTATCTATATAGGATATTATTTGTCCATTCTCAGTTGTCCCTTCATTTAACGTGGAGATGTAATTTCATGTTGACTTTCTATATAGGATATTATTTGCCCATTCTCAGTTTCCTTTCTTTCCACGTGGAGATATAATTTGATATTGACTTTCTATCTATGTGATATTTGATTATTCTCATATATCCATTCTTTCCATGTGGAGATGTAATTTCATATTGACTTTCTATATAGAAAAATTAAGTATAGAATAATTCTATATAGAATATTATGTCTTCATTCTCCATTATCCTTTTCACTTATGATTATTTAAACAAATCTAATATTTTTTTCTGGTAGTCCAGTAAAATCGTCTTAAATATGGGGGATTAAAAAGTCTTAAATATGAGTCTCGCTTCGCTCGACAGTAAATGTAATTGCCACGGTAAAGAAAAAACTCACTTCTCAGCCTAGTAACATAATATAATATTCTTTGCAGGTGTTAATATGATTAACAAGGAAAAACTAGATTAAACAAATTGGGAATTAAAAAAAAAACAATGATTTTGATAGAATACACGTTTTGAGGTCTTCTGAATCCAGAAAAGTAGTTATTAAAAAATGTCTATCTGCGTTTGTGCAGATACGTGGATCTTAAACTTCAGATCCGATTTTGATTAAATTTGATATACATGTTCAGAAAAATCATACCCCTTGGCGAATTAGGAAATTAATTTTAGCTTTTAAATATAAGGGGGCTGCCACCCCAAACGCTCGAAAATTATTTTGCGAATACTACTCGCCACCCAGTTTCCATAAACCTAGTTTTCCACCCTGACAGAGTTTATAACTGTTGCCAAAGAAAGTTTGTCTCCCTGCATGTTGGCTGGATGTTATTGGTCCATACAGAACTTTTCTTTCCTCTAGAACTCTAGGACTGCTCTAAGTTCTACCTGGCATGGAAAGTTCTTTTTAAAAATGTTTCTTCATCATCCTCTGGATTCATGCAAACCATCGTAACTAGGTAGTCTCTTTGAAAGCTATTACGTCTAAATATTTATATAATATGAACATATTTATTATCTTATATATAGTCCAGGCAAATTAGTAAAAAAAACCGCAAATGGAGGAAATAATTTATAAAGTTTTGAAACTTTGTGAAAACACTTTTAAGGGGTGAAGTAGTAAGAAACAGTAATGTGCGCTCTTTACATTTTGATAAATTGATACTTTAATTCATAACAGACAGACAAAAAATTGATCAATAGACAGACGGAAAGGGAACCAATTTAGAAAATGTAAAGAGCGCAGACGGTTGAAATTAATGTGAGGCTATCTGCGGGATGTTTTCGACAAACCATCCAAATTTCATAATAATCAGTTGAGCACTTTTGAAGATATAGGTCTAAATAAATGTATGTTTGTGCGCATGTGGAGGATAAAATAATGGGCGCAGAAGGTTGAAACTTATATGGGATCAACAATGGGCTAAATTTAACCTACCATCCCAATTGCATTAAAATCGGATGTGTTGTTTTTTAGATATCTTGATTCCCAAAAATACTTTTTATCTCTATCCAACTACAATATCTCGAGAACGGTATGTCTCACTTCAAACATGCATAGGACCTTTTTTGTGCAGAATTGTGTGAGGAATAATTTTGGTAATAACATTTCTCTTAAAAAAATATACCGTTTTTCGTAAAAAGTGAAAAATAAGTAAATTTTGGACTTAAAGGAGAGGGAGGAGGGGACGCGCCCCCTCAAGAGAGGGGGAACTTTACTGTTTCTTACTACTACACCCCTTAAAAGTGTTTTCACAAAGTTTCAAAACTTAATAAATTATTTCCCCTATTATTCCTTAATTTCCTGGACTAATACTAATAATTCTGCTTCTACTAGAAAGCAACTCCACAAGTACATTATCAAATCCACTTGCTTATTGATAACATAAATTATAGTTGCTAATTTTACTACTTACTTGCTCCACAGCTCACAACTACTAATTTATGTGGTTCTCTAAACTAAACAAGGTGGGCTCTGTAAACTTAAAACAGTTTCATTTTTATTGGATGGGTTAAACCACTCTTGAGATTGGTTTGCCAAATAGAGGTAAAAAAGTATAACGTGCTCCGTGGGGATTTATTTTTAGTGTACAAGCTGGTTTTTATTGTCGATAATATTTCTTGATAGAAAAATGAATCTATCAAGGGAAAAATATTTTTCTAGGCTTTTCTCATTATTTTGTTTGGGTTAAATTTAGTGCTTTTTTTTATAGGAATTTTTTTTTTTTTTTTTTTTAAATTGTTTGTCCCACAAGAACATTTGCGAAGATAACATCTCTGTGAAATGTATGTTGCTTGTTTGCTAGATTTATCGTTTTTTCACTATTAGAACCCCCACTTCTATTTTTCCATTTAAGATATTCCTAGACTGTGAAACATATTTACTCTCTTTCCATTTATTAAAATGATCCAACTAATGAAATTAATTCTTTTGTCTTTCTTATTAGATCTATACATTTTTGAAAACCCTTCTCAGCTCTAATTGTTTTTTTTAATTAAATTTATTGGAACTTTTTAACAAATCAACACTTCGTCTTGATTAATTTTTGTTCCCAAATAAATTATTCTTAATTAATGTGATTTCTTTGAAATTAGTATATATTAAAATTCAATAAATGTTTTTACTTGCTATATCTCCGATTCATTAGCCATTTGAAACCATAATTCTATGTATCACTTAATAAATTTTAATTGGTAATATTTCACCAAAATCGGTTCAGCTGTTTAGGATCCACGCATCTGCACACACGACATTTTTTAATAACCACTTTTTTTGGATTCAGAAGACCTCAAAACGTGTATTCCATCAAAATAAAATGTTTGCACCATTACAACACTTTCTTTCTACATTCATACTACTTATATAAGAAAATAAATTATTAAATAAACGGTCCAAGACAATCCTGACCAAATTTCTCATATAAACTCGGTCCCATATCCCGGAAAATTGTAGTTTTCGATTTTGCAACAAAATCAAATTTGTCCTCATCAATATCTCGGAAACTAGATTTTTTCTAGGAAAACGGATCATATCGTTTGATTCGTATTTAAATGGACTTAATTTTAGATTTTTCTTTTTAATTCAAAATCGTTAGAACCGTTTTCGAGAAAATTGTTTTCCCCGGGTTTTTTTCAGAGTTTTTGGAGGGTAGCGATCTCCCAATTTGGGGATAAAATTAATTTCTCAATTTCTCCTCTGAATGAGATTTTTCTTAATACAGGGTAGGATCAAAAAGTAGTAGGAAGTGTCGTCACGATCCAAGAAGGGAGAAACTCCTCTTCTTGGATCGTGACGACACTTCTTAACAGAGGTTCACGGAAATCGACGTGCTTACTCTCCGCTTGCTCGCAAGCGACTGGAAAAAATATCGGGCTCCCCACTACCACGCCCAGGTGGTCCGACCGCCCTCCACCGCTCCGCTCGTGCTACAGAAATTCAGTCCTACTACTTTTTGATCCTATGTATGTATGCCAAATTCGTCAAATCAGTCAAACAGCACAGTAAGCCTTGTCCAGACTGCCGTACTGAACATGGGAACCGAGCCAAACATGCTCGGTGCAGCGTTCTAGTGTTAATTTAAACGCCCAGAGCAGAACATGGGAAAAGCCGCAATCAGCACGATCCACTACAAACAGACGAACATTTCAGTTTCAAGAAATTTTAGATAAATACGATTTTATACAACAATTTACGAAGAAAGATTAAAATTAAATTGAAAAACAAGGATAAATTAAAGGATTTTTTTTTTTAAAAATGATAAAATGTATAAATAAATCCCAACAAAAACACTAGTGTAAAAAAGTTCTACTAGATCTAATTTATCCAGTGCAAGTACATGATGTTTGTCCCTCTCTCTATTCTCTTTACCAAATCACTCTACACGTTTAAATGTAAAAACATTTTCTGATGGATTTACCGAAATAAATTCGATTAATCCATCAAAAACTCAAAATAACATGTTCGTGCCATCACAATACTTTCTCTTTATATGAGAAAGTAAAAATGTAAGATTACTTTAAATCAAATTATAATTATTATTAACTACGGAAAGAGACAGAGAAAAATACACTCCAGCGCTGGGATTTGAACCACAGGCCTCTATATTTCCGGTATAGCGCTCTACCAACTAAGCTACGCAGGAGAATGATTTCCTCTGACGTTAATGATACCTTGTCCCGAATTTAAGCTTTCAATTTTCCACAAATCTGAGAAGTCAACATTAATGACATAGAACTAGACCATGAAATAACGCTTATAATTATAAAGTACCCAATTAGTACCTGTATCTAGTACAATCAATTAGAAATTAATATTTTACGATTTTGGTAGTATTCATACTACGGAAAGATTAAGTTTTAATTTAAGATTACTGATAAATTATAAGGAATATATATTGTCTATGAAGATAAAATATTTATCTTGAAGTATTTTAATTTGGAGTCTGGACTTTGGTACTGGCCAACTCAAGTTATCGAATTAATGTAGTGTAAATAAAAAGTGTGGGTTCAATTCCTGGCCACAATTAAAATTTCTATTTCTATTTGTTTTTGTTTAATTCTTTCTCGAGTGATTTAAAACTTTTGATGTTGATCTTTGCTTCTCTCATGAAATCTTTGATTTAGAACAAGATTAATTAATAAGGTTGTTTGTAGCTGCATCGCCTTGTTTTAATTTTCTTTCTCAAGCTAAAAGCCTTGGAAGATAACCGAGGCCTGAGAATTCATAATAATGTTCATTCTTTCAGGTTTTTTTGTCTCTAGTTTTTAACCTTCTTTCTTGGGCCAACATTGATTTTTCTCTTCCTTTCCACCACAGAAACAGAATTTTTTAAGAAACGGAAAAATATCCTTAGTGATTATTTTCCTTGTCTATCAACACTGACTTTATTCTTGTATAGAATTTAATTAAATCTTATTAATCAAATACAGTCAAAACCCTTTCTGAATGTAGAATGTATTGACATATAATTATATAAAATATACAAGACATTTCATTGAGGAACTAATTAAAATTTAAATTTGAATTATAGACAGAACCGAGGTATATAGACTCTGCCACCGGGATGCGACTCACGGACCTTTGTGTCGTGGAACACCCGGTAGGAACGAATTTCCTTTCATTCTTAATTAAATATAAATTATAAAATCACACTGCTAAGTACGTATACGTAGCTAACTACTTATACATGGCGAAGTTAGAAAAGAGACAAAATTAAAAGTAACTAACTGTCTGTACCTAGCGGAGTTAAGGCAAAATTAAAAGAAAAGCATTATTTGTATTATTAAAGCAAGGGTCTTACAATAAATATGAAATTCATTTTCGGGACTCGAACCACAGGCCTCTCTTTATGGTTCGAGTCCCGGCGCTGGACTATTTTTCTCAGTCCATCTCCCGTTGTTAATAATAATTATAATTTGAGTTAAATTAAAAAAAAAAATAACTTTCTGTGGTATGAATACTACCAAAAACTTAAAAATGAATTTCTAATTTATTGTACAAGGTACAGGTACCAATTGGGTACTTTATATAAGCGATAATTCTCGGTCTAGTTCTATTGTCGTAAATGTCGACTCCTAGACTTGTGGAAAATTGAAAGCTTAATTCGGGACTAGGTATCGTTATTGACAGAGGAAATTATTCTTCAGTGTAGCTTAGTTGGCAAGAGCACTATACTGGAAATATAGAGGGCCGTGGTTCGAGTGCCAGCACTGGAGTCAATTTTTCTCTGTCCATCTCCCGTTGTTAATAATAATTATAATTTGATTTAAATAAATATGTATTGAATATTTAGAAAAATGTTTATCATTATTTTATAGTTAACGAGTATGTTTGTAGTTGGTAGGAAATAGGACTGTTTTCTACATACCCGGCCTACTAATTTTAAATTTAAAAATATATCTCTTCCCTATTAAAAAAGTTAAGTTCTGTAAAATCCCTAATCTGTAAGTGATTGCTACTACTGGAGAAGGATTTTTGGAATGTTAAATCTACAGGTTAGAGATTGTGTGCTCAAAATAAAATAAAATTAAAGTAAAATTAAATTAGTAATAATAAAGTAAAGTAAAATTGTACATAATATACTAGCTGGGTACCCGTGCTTCGCTACGGAGTGTTATAATAATTAGATAAGTTTATAAACAACCATAATGAAACATTATAAATTATTTTACTATGCAAGAATATCTAGATTCTACCTCTCCCACCTATTTCTATACCCCCTCCTCTTTGATAAGCAAATTTTTAAATATCCTAATTCCCCCCCCCCTAAGTAAAATATGACAAAACAATACATAAAAACTATTACTCTACTCTTAAAGATCTTTTGCATCATCAATGGTATTCATTACATTGACCCCGTATTCATTACTTGTACCATACCCCTGTGTACCAAATTTAAATTTCCAAAATTCATGTAGGCTGTCATTTTCCCCTTGCTTTGAAGTTCAAGTGGGCAAATTTTTATCGACATCGAACTAAAACTGTAGATTTTTATAAAGAACATACACCCACATACGTTGATTTTTATATATATATATATATAGCTATACATTTCCATTTTACCCCCTCCTAAATAAAATTGTACATAACAACGATTACTTTTCTCTTAAAGTGCTTTTCAACGATATGCATGATGTGAAGGGAATCCATTACTTCGAAATTTTTACACCGTACCCCTTTGTACCAAAATTTCAATTTCGAAAATTCATGTAGACAGTGACCTACTCCTTGCTTTGAAGGGAAAGTGAGTAAATATTCATCAAATTAGGATAAAACTGTAGATTTGTATAAAAGACATGTACCCTCATACAGACACTCTTCTTTTTTTATAAGATATAGCTATATTTTTCCATTTTACCCCCTCCTAAATGAAAATACATATGACAGAACTGTACATATGCATATCTGTAGATATGCATCATAAAGGGTATTCAGTCCTTTGACCCCGTATTCATTATTGTACCCTGTTCCCTGTGTACCAACATTTAAATTTCGAAAATTCATGTTGACACTGATTTTTTCTTCCTTTGAAGGTCAAGTGTGCATTTTTTGATCGAGATCAAACTAAAACTATGGATTGTATAAAGAATATACACACATACGTTGACTTTTAGATATATTTTTCCATTTACCCCCCTAAATGCACGTAAACACAATTATTGTACTCTTAAAGAGCTTTTCAACACTATGCATCATGAAAGGTTTTCAACTTTGACATTTGTACCCCGTACCTCTGTGTACCAAAACTTAAATTTCGAACATTCATGTAGAGAGAGATCTTCCCCTTGCTTTGAAGGTCAAGTGAGCAAATTTTCATCGAGATCGAATTAAAACTGTTGATTTGTATAAAGAAAATAAACACACTCACACATACGTTGACTTATATAGATATACATTTCCATTTTACCCCCCTCCTAAATGAAAATATGACAAAAACGTACTTAACAACAATTAATGTACTCTTAAAGTGCTTTTCAACGATATGCATCATGAAGGGTATGCATTACTTTGACATATGTACCCCGTACCTCTGTGTACCAAAATTTTAATTTCGGAAAATAATGTAGGCAGTGACCTTCACCTTGTTTGGAAGAAAAAGAGAGTAAAAATGCATCAATTTGGGATAAAACTGTAGATTTGTATAAAAGACATTCTCTCATATAGATACTCTTATTCTTTTATTTATAGATATAGCTATATTTTCCATTTTACCCCCCTCCTAAATAAAAATATGACAAAACTATATATAACAACAATTACTGCACTCTTAAAGAGCTTTTCAACGATATGCATCACGAAGGGTATTCATTACTTTGACCCCGTATTCATTACTTGTACCCCGTACCCCTGTGTACCAAAATTTGAATTTCGAAAATTCATGTAGACCTTGATTTTTCCCTTGCTTTGAAGGTCAAGTGTGCAAATTTTCATCAAAATCGGACTAAAACTGTAGATTTGTATAAAGAACAAACACACACACACACACACACACACATACGTTGACTTTTATATATATAGATATGCTTACATATGAAAGAGAAACCCTTTCCAATAATGTATTAACTTTCCAACTTTAAAAGATCCGTCTGGGCTCAATTCCTTCTCTTATTTTCTTTGCCCCTATTTTCCCCCCTTAAGGGTTGATTTCAGAAAAATTTCTTTTTGGCAGATATCAATATTATTTTAAAAAATATCATAATGAATGGGGGTCTTGCTATAGCACGCAGGAGGTTATCGGATTCGTGAATTCGGTAATCTGGCATTGGCACACCACGGTGTTTTCTCAGCATCCCCATATAAATTCTTATAGCTATTTAATTGAAGTAACGATTCCGGTTACGTAGGTCAATTATACTTACAGGTGAATAGGTAATTCGGGTGACAGCGTATGTTAATAAAATATACTGCCAATTGGTGTGGAACATAGCTTCCACGCATCATATTACGTACTTTATTGATTTCATTCTTTTACAAGCCATTATTGTCTAATTTATTTTATTGTTTCCCCCGTTTTTTTATTTTTAATCTGTCAAAATGGTTTTGATTTTTTACACGAATTATTGAAGTATCAATTTAGTAAACGTTGAAGAGCCCAGACGGTTCAAACTAATCTTGAGCTATCTGCGGGTTACTTACGATACACTATAAAAGTTTCATACAATTCAGATAAGTACATATATGAAGTTATAGGTGTAAACAAATGTTTGTTTGGGCGCATGTGGAAGAGAAACAAATGTACGCAGATGGTTGAAACTTATATGGGACCAACAATGAGCTAATTATGACCTACCAAACAAATTTCATTAAAATAGGATGTGTAGTTTTTAAGATATATGTTGGTTCGCAAAAATTGAGTGAAAGACCGACAGACAGACACGGAACCAAAAATGATCCCTGATATCTGGAACAGATGTCTATCTTGGAATTTATGATCGAACGAAAGGTGTAGCCGTGAGAGCAGATGACAGACGGACGGCCAGATAGACACACCCAGGATAATACAAGGGTCTTTGGTTTTGATTACGGACCCTAAAACTGATTTAAATAATAGTCAAGTTCAAAAAGAAAAATAATAAAATGATTACCATTACCACTAAATAAAAAAATAGTTTTTACAACCATTATTGTCGCTTAGTAGGGGAGACCGAGGACGGTTGAAACAACCCAATTAATGGGTGGAAAAATTAGCGATATTTGGGAACAAATAAGGAAAAGGGACGCGGCTTCCGTGGCGGAATCTGAACTTTTGTGTTTGGTGTCGTTTCGAGTTTATCATAAGTTTCTGAGAGGGGGTATTGTGTTTTCGCGTCCAAAAGTAAGTATTTTTGTTGCTACTCTTTTGCTTTTTTATCCAAAACTAAAATAGTTGTGGTTATGATAGTTTTTAACGTAAGAACTTTGTCAATGGAAGTTCAACAGGTGTAATTATTTTTTTTCTAAATTGTTTATTTCGGAGGTTACGACGACAACATTTTTAAAACATGTTCTGGGTACGGTTGTAACAATGTTTACAATTAAGTTACCAGCTGGCTATAAAGTATGAAATTTTCAAATACACTTTAACGCTTCATTTAAATAATTTAAATAAAATCTTTTTTTTTTACTTTCGTCAACATTTATTAGTTTTAATGTTAATTAACCTTGAACTACAAAATATATGATACAAATTTCATTTAGAATATTTATTATTGTTTCAGTTATCTTAAACACCTATTATCTGCGTATGACCAATTATTCAATTATTTTACTTCGTATGTTCTGTGATTTTGACTCGATAAATAAGCATTTCTAACATAATTCTCTTTATTATTTTAGTATTACAACTAACCCCAATAACTGTTACTTCCGCCACTGGTATGGGGTCGGTTGAAACACTTTTCCTGACTTTGTTAAAATGCCTATAAATATTTTTGTAATGCAGATAATCTTACTATAACCTCATCCGTTTCTAGTCTGACAACTAAAGTTCAATTAAGGCCCACTGTCAAATACATTGAGGTTAAAATGTTTTTTCAGAAAGCGATTTTGTAAAAAATGTTTCAGCCGTCCCCGGTCTCCCCTATTAATAGAAATCTAAAAATCATCAACTTAAAATTATATAAGTTCTTGTCCAGCTACTCAATGTCAAGTTTATAAGGAGATTTGAAGTACAATAGATTTAGATCTTAGCTCATGTAAACAGTAAGATTTGTTATTTTCCAAAACATATTTTCTATCATTATTTTAATTAAGCGACAACACTGGTTGCACAAACTATTCATAGAGAAATAAGAGTTTGATATATACAATTATTATTATTTATCTACGATTGATACGAAATATACACATTATATCTCTGTTTAGATGTATAGAAAGTGATTCTTTTCATAGCTGTATCATTGCCCATGCGCGTTCATAATGAGGTGAAGAATTCCTCTTTTTTTCCGCTCATTTCGGAAAAAAGAGGAATTCTTCACCTTAACGCATGATTAGCCAGTTTATTTACCTTTTTATTTGCTGTTTATTTTAATAAAGTAATAGTTTAGTTAACTGTTTATATCAAGTTTTTAGAGAAACAATGAGGGATTAAAGTGATTATGAAGAAAATGAGGAGAAGTATACGCCTTCCAAAATAATTAATTCGGCACAAAATACAACTAATGAAGTAATGTCATCTTTATCAAGAGAGAAACTTACATGCAGAAAGTTTATTAATTTTTTTTCTGTATTTATAATTAAAATCCACAATCGTAGATAAAGTACGGTACGCAACTCGTGTGAAAACTGCATTTTGCTTTGCTCGTGTGGTTTTACTACCCTCGCTGTCGCTCGGATGGAAACTCCACACTCGCATGCAAAATGCTTCTTTCCGCACTAGGCGCGTAATTGTTATACTTCCGAGTCGAAATATTTAACAAAGAAAATGTTGGGTCAAAATTTTATTTTTACTTTTCCTCACTACTAGTAGTAGGAAAAGTATTGTTTTCACCAAAAATTTCAACGGAATTATCCGTTTTAGGTGTTTTTAAGACCTCCTGAGTGGTTTTCAGCATGACGTATGTATGTGTGTATGTGTGTTATCATCGTAGCGCCCAAGGTATTTAACCTAGAGAGTTGAAACTTGGCAGAAAAATCAGTCCTAAACTGTAGTTGTGCCGCCCGGAAAATCAACTTTTTCCGCCATCTTGAACCCAGTTTACTGATTCAGCAAAAATTTTAAAAAATCGTAATAAATCGAAAATGGTCCTGATCGAGATGAAATTTGGCTCGAATGTACCTCTCTATATGACAAACAAGCCCACTAAATTTCATTTTGATTTTGGCCGCCATTTTGAAGTTATAAATTTTTGAATTTTTAAACTTTGACTGTTAATTATACTGAAATTTCATATAGGTTTTTGACTTATAGCATATCGTTGGAACCGGAAAAAATTAAGGAACAAATATAGAAAAATACGATAAAGTTTCATTAATTAGTTTAAAAGTTATAAGCGAATATAATTATTTTTTTATTGATGCGATAATTTTTGACATAAAACTTGACGTCAAAGTTTGTTTACATCTGTCAAATTGCAGCCAAACTTCAAATAATAAAATAAAATATAGCTATTAAAAATAAGGTTATTTTTGAAGAATCATAATAAATCAGTTAGTTCAGAACGGTCACCTGAAGTGAGGAAAAGTTCCGAGGTACCCCGTACCCGATTTTTTTAAATTTTGAATTGGGGTATCAAATAATAGCTGTTGATGAGAAATATGTATTCAAATTTTTAAACATTGCATTTTTTATTGCTTTTATGAGTCGAAATATACAAAACAAATAAAATTATAATTAAGATATAGTGATTGGTAAAAATGTTAAACGTCATACCTACAGATAGGCATGAGACAAAAACTGTTTCCTGGTGTCTGAAACGATGATCTCAATTCTCCCCAATACCTTAGCAAATAAATAAAATGCTATGCTTCGTCGAAGGAAATTCTGTGCTCGTTATACCTACTATGTAATGTTTTCTTCTTTTCAAAAAATGTTAAACGGAGCAAATGAAATCTCCTTCCCTTAAAGAAGTGAAGGCGGGAGAGAAACAAGATAAGTGTATATAGCCTGCATGGGGTTGACTGTTTGAAAAATAGTTTCCAAGGCAACCAAGCAAGGAGCACCAGTTTAGCAAGTTACTGAGTTATTTCGAAGGGGGGGGGGGGGAGGCTGTGTTTCTTGCTGGAGTTTTTTTATATTTTATTTTTGAGGCTCCCCTGAGAGTTGTTTGCTGCTCACGTTGTTATTACAGGAAGGCAACTCCGTGCCGCCCTCTGGTGTTGATAAATGGAACTACACGGGCAGTAGGGGGTAGCGGAACGAAGTGTTCCCTTCCACTCTACACTACACTCTCACACTCTTATCCACAACATATTTATCATTTTCAGTTAAACAGCTGCTGGACCTACTTGCTCCGAACATCACTCTTTAGGTCTTAATTAAATGGCAACTTTCATCAAATTTAATCAGTAGTCTATAAATCTATAAAGGAACTGTCGGTATGTTTGATCTGACTATCGATACCTTCTAACAAATTCAATAACGTCCAACAAATGTTCCTGTTTACATTCTTATGTACTTAGGTAGAATAGAATTATTTAGTATTGTTAATATTAAAATTTTTCAAGTTCCTTATGGCACGTTACAGCGTCTGGAGCTCAGGAGTGAATCCGAAAAAACGACTGTCACAAAACCGACCGTCACGAAATCGACCAATGACGATAACTTGAGTAAAAGTTGACCGAGTTGGTTGAAATTTGGTATATACATATACATGTTCATTTTACCAATGTCCAGGATGAGTTTGTTGGACAACGTTAACCGCCCAAGCGTTCTCGAACGCAAACGTAAGCTTCAACACACACACACTTACATTGTTGCAGGGAATTTTGTCAGATTTACAACGATACTAAAACCTTTGTTCTAGCTTTTATACTTTTGGAGCAATCAGTGTTTTTATGAGCAAAGGTATACGATCTCAAAATAATCATAAAATTTGACCTTGCGGGAAAACGGTTCAGATTTGACCCATGGTTTATATACTGTTTTTGTAGCCCCTGTGACGTAGAACAACCTACTTAATTTTTTCACTTATATTGCCAGTCACCCTGTATATATAGTCCAGATTCATTAAACATATTATTCTTCTTTAGCGGAAAGACAAATTACCTAATAAATATAAATATGAGACAATTTATGTTGTTCCTTTAAGATGACCTCCCAGATCATAACTCAGTTTGCGAGGAATAAAGGAAAGAAAGGTAAAGAAAGAAAGAAAGAAAGAAAGGACTTCTATAAAGAAAAATACTGCAATTGAAATAGGATAAAAGCAAGACAATAAAGTATTGTACGCAAGTTCTGTTCGGCGAGACGTACACTCAGAGTAGTTTTCATGAAAGTATTCTAGTGAGGGTGAGTATCTAGGCAATATGAATGGTTGCAAATTTGAAGTTCTAGATGAACCAGTTATTTTCAAAGAAATCCCCCATTCGACAGGGAAAGAGTGTGGGAGAACTAGAAATACTGAACATTGGATTTTTATGTTTGTAGCTAAAATAGATAATAAATAGAAAAATAGTTTTTATGTAAATTGACTGCCAATTTGTGTGGCACATAGCTTTCTCACATCCTATCATGTACATGTTATGGTTATATTAACATTAACAATATTGTTATATTACTTTATTACTATATTGTTTATTGTGTAATAACTATTAATAGTTTTTGCAATCTTTAACACGTTTTCGCTATTGGTTTTACTAAAAAAATTGAATTTGAAAAAAAAAATGTTTGTCTCGTTGAATAGATGAAGTTAGATTTTTTCCCCGACCTAAAATTCCAATTTTTAATTTAAAGTTCACATTAACGCGAGCGTTGGGCGTGAACGCTTGGATGGATAACGTTGTACAACGAACTCGTCCTTGGCATTGGTAAAATTAAAATGTCTACCTAATTTCATCAAAATCGGTCGACATTTACTCAAGTTATTGTCACACGTTTTAGGATTTGCGGACACACAGACCGACAGACAGACACGAAACCAAAAATGTTGCCTGATTTCTGTCATAGAATTTTTAAAATTGGAGCCATAACAATTTTTCGTTCTCAAAAGTGAACACAATGCTTCCGTTATCTTCGGTAAGCTCGGAAGCAAATATCAACATACAAATGTATTTCTGCTGATAGCAATACGTTTTATTTTTTAATCAGATGTGCAGTTTTTATGTGCAGTTAGTTCAACTAAACTACCTCTAGCTGTTATCAAAATAGTACTCTTTTCAAACTTTATTGTCAATTAAAGCCAGTTACAAAAATTCAAATTATACGAGCATATATAATATTTTGTTACATTCATGCAAATTTGCAAAAAAAGTGGTCATTTCAAGTTATCTTGCAAATGGCTAACTGATTGAATCATCATATCTCTAGAACCATTGGACCTAACATTGAAAATGTAAATTTTATATTTGAAGTGACCGTAAGCGAGCTTCTTACATTCAACAAAATATGTATTCTGTCTGTCTGTCTGTGTGTAAGAAGGTTTACGTGTCCGACGATAACTTGAGTAAAAGTTGACCGATTTAGTTGAAATTTTGTATACATATTCCTGGTACAAATGCTCAGGCTAAGTTTGTTAGACAGCGTCCATCCAAGAGCTCGCTTGCGTAAACGTGAGCTTTAAATGTAAAATTAGAATTTAGGACGGGAAAAGATTCTTCCTCATCACCTATTCGATGAGACGAACATTTTTACACATAATTTGTTTCAGTAAAACCAACATCGACGCCGCTATGAAGTGATAAAGATAGTTAAAACTATTAGCAGACCTAAAAGTTTAATAGAAAACAATGTTTTTACTGATATCTTCAGTTCCAACATACCGATTTTAATACAACTTCATACACATCGTCTAAAGTACAATTGAAACAGGCATGTCAAATTTTAACTTGATACAAGAAGAAGTGTTTGTATAGTGAAGTGACACATTTTTAAATTGTTGAAAAGGATATGTGTTGTTAGTGGAATAGTAAGAATGCAGGGTGGCTCCCTTACTACTAGCCTCTCTACTACTATCATACCCTTTAACTATTAGCTCATCATGATTATCTATTTTCTCAATATTCAATTCATATTTATTAAATATAACAATACTATATACAAATTTTACAATATTTACAATACTATAGCCACGTGATGCCTAGTTAGTTTAATAATTTTAGCCTCTAGATGCTCGCTAAGAAATGCCACAAAAAATGAAATCCATCTATCCACGATCCACCTTCTTCATTCGAGTCTCTGGTTCTATCCCCCGGGAATTACAATGTTTTTTTATCGGTAATCATAGTAAGGCACATTACATTTTTTTCGAAAATTTTCATCGGCCTATCATAAGATATTAGCATGAATTATTTTAAAATTTTAGGACTAGCCGTTAACCCTTTAACGTGGTGGTTGGGGAAGGAAATGTTTTTTTTTTTTTTGGTTTTTTTGGTACATTTTTACGATTAATAAATGCAATTAATGATAGAATGGTTAAAAATTGTATACAAGATACCCTCCAATAGCATTTATTTAATACCCCACTCGAAAGATAAAGAAATAAAAATGTTTGAGCTTACCAAATTTCAAATTGTTCATACTCATTTTACATTTTTAACTTCTCTTTATTTTTTCTATGTGTGAGTCAAAAAGTTGCGCCAGTATGTTTAAATTTTAACTCTCTAGCTTAAACGGGGTTCTGGAGACATGAACCAAAGTGCGACGGACGGATAGACACATTTGCTTCGGTATAAATGCCTAGTCCACACGGCAGCGACTTGCCTGCACGGTTTAGTTTTCGCAAATTATGCAGTACACCATATCCTGTCCACACGATGCAGACAAGCATGCGCAAACTTCAGTTCCCTCACATCCTTCTTCCGGCCTGCACGTACTTTCCTGCTTATAAAGTGCGTCCACACGATGCAGACAAGCTTGTGCAAACTTTAGTTCACTCACGTCTTTTTTCGGCCTGCACGTACTTTCCTACTTATAAAACGCGTCCAAACGATTCAGACAAGCATGCGCAAACTTTAGTTCACTCTCATCCTTCTTGCGGCCTGCACGTACTTTCCTGCTTATAAAGCACGTCCTCACGACACAATACCGTGCAAACCTAGTTTGTGCAGTTATTCTTTAACCTTTTTAACAGTCCACAAGTCGCACTTATAGGACTGAACGTTATACAGTTTTCTCGTCCACAGGGTTTCGGTATACAAACCGGTTTGTGCAAGCAAGCCTGAAGTAAAGCACGCATGTGTGGAGGGCCGGGTTGTTTCGAGGACGACCTATAAACCCTTAAAAATGGGATCAAATTTTTTCATTCATCTAGTGATACTATTAGGTCACTAAACATTCACAGAGGAATTATTATATTTCTTGTGTTTAGTAAAGAATTAAAAATTTTAATATTAAGATTTAATGAACAATGATTGCAAAGAGCATTGTGGAAAACTACAGACAATAAAAAAGGTACAGAAGTAACAAAAGTTCTGTTCAGAAATCACAGTAGGGAACTATCAAAGTTATTAAGTATTTAAAAATAAAACTATTATTTGTTATGAACACGATCTTAAGAATGAAAATAAATGAATTTTATTGGGTGAGCGTGTAAATAGGAAGTTAGAAATGCGCTACAAGGCGTTGGTAATTAGCTACTAGAACAAGTTGCAGCATCAAGATTACCATTCTCGATTCTAACGCTAGATTATAAAAGAGAAATGTACTCGAATCTAAACTTAATTTATAAACATCATATTTTTTATTTTATTTTTATTTATTTTTTTAGTAAAAACTCGTAAAATTTTATTGCTACTTTAATATTGCCGTTTTAATAACAGCCCCGTAGTTTTAATAGCTAAAATTAAATAGAAAATATGAATTCTCAACTTTCATCTTAAATACACTTTCTGTTTCTACATTAATATTCATTATTTTATGAATAATATAAAAGCCTTATAATAAAATAAGAATAATCTGAAAGACCTACAAGTAGAAGCTGGTTTCGCACAACTGAAAATCAATAATATCTTTCTCGACAAAACTTAATTCTCGGGTGGTGGATTTCCCCTTAATAATAAAGGAGGATTAAACCCCTACCTGGCAACACTGGTTGAAAATTGGTGGAAAAGAGAGTGGTATTGCGGACTGTTAACAATATCAACTATTAAATTCAATTTTGGGAATGATTATGCAGCTTAAGGCCACCGAGAACATGAAAAAATAAACAGGTCAAGTATGTGCTAGTCAGCACACAGTGAGGGCCCGTAGGCAACGCTGTATAGTTTAAGTAGTACCCTATTGATGGTGTTTTTTAAAATGCTAAAAAGCTTACTTTGAACTATCCTATGGGTCTGATATTCTCAAAACACATAAACAAACTTCTGATAAAGTATTTTTTTGCCACTGAACTGGACTACAACCATATAAATACATCGAAAAGACCATAGTTATAAAAAAAACGTATTTTGTCAATAAAAAATAAAATAATATTTTTTTCGAAATTTCAAAAAAGTGGTATCTTTACTTTTGGTCGAAGAATGTTCAGGAATTTTTTCAGATTTTTTGCACTTCACATAAGCGAGATAGAGGAGGGGGGGGGGGACACGTTTCACGCCCACTTCAAACTTGCCTACGCAAGCCCAATCAAAGTTATAACCAAAGAATTATATATTTTTGTAATCAGCTCGACGTACCCTTTTAAATAATACCCCTCACGGTGTCGAAAGAAAATAAAAAAAATTTTAACCCTTAAGTTTGTTTACCCTAATTTTTTTGAAAAATATTTTTTTTAAGTCGCTATATTTTTAAAATATGTGGGTAGGTACAAGACACATACATACCAAATTTCAAAGTGATCGGACGAAAGGTGTAGCCGTGAGAGCACGTGAGAGGACGGACGGACAGACACACGCAGGAAAATATAAGGGTCCTTGGTTTTGCCTACGGACCCTAAAAAATACGTGTGGTGTCGCGGGACACCCGGTAGGAACCAAGTTCCTTACATTTTTCATTAAATATAAATTATAAAATCACATTATTAAATACATGGCAGAGTTAGAAAAGAGACAAAATTAAAAGTAACGAACTGTTTGTACCTAGCAGAGTTAAGGCAAAATTAAAATAAAATCATTACTTGTATAATTAAAGTAAGCGTCTTACTATAAATATATATTGAATAAAAGAAATAAAGTTGATAATGATGAGTTATAGTGAAAGAGTATGTTTGTTAAAGGAGTTTGGATTGAAATAGGACTGTTTTCTACCTACCCGGCCAATTAATTTAAAATACATATTATAAAATATATCTCCTACTCTACAGCTTCTGCTTGTGTCAGGGTGAAATTTTACATGATTATATTTTATTTATTTACAAAACAAAGTGACATTTTTGACATATATAACAAAAATAATCAAAACAAGTCAAGTAACAGGCTTCCTTAATAATACTTTTTCCCGTCCTTTGAAGCTTAAGTTTACGCGAACGTTGCGCGTGAACGCTTGGGCGGATAACGTTTTCCGACGAACTCAGCCTGGGCATTGGTAAAATGAACATGTGCACCAAATTTCACCTAACTCGGTGATCTTTTACTCAAGTTATCGTCATCTGTAGATTTTGTGACGGTGATTTTGTGACGGTTATTTTGTGACGGTGATTTTTGTCGTTTTTTCGGATTCACTCCCGGGCTCCAGAACGTGCCATAAGGAACTTCGTTCCAAAAATAGTGAATGTTATACCAATACGTAAATCTTTTTCTGGAAAGTTAAAACACCTGACTTGACTACGGTAATATATATTTTTTCTCTTTTCTATGGGCACCCATGAATATCATTGAAATATAAAAATAGTCTTTCTTGTTGTTGCAAAAAATATTTATTTTTTTATTAGATGACGATTATTATAATATGATCTTTAATAATTTAGGTTTGTTTCTTCGAATTACAAGAAATCTAAATAATATCCTCTATTTTAAATTATTTTTAAGAAAAAAAAAAAAAAACATAGTTAAGATTAAACGTTAATTTTGTATAAGCTGATTCCTAGAAGTCTATAAATCTCTACACATTTCAACTCCATTCGCCTCTTTTTTTTTTTTACTAGAGAATCGTGAACAACCAAATTGCTTTATTTGTGTTGATTTTGTAACTAAGTAAGGTGTCTTTTTGTTGTTTTTATATTTATTTTGCTGGAATCCTTCCATTTCTCTTGAAAAACGTATAAAAGTGGGATTGAGGAACCAGGTGGGAGGGACAGATGTGTTTTTTTTTCGAAACAAGCTAATAGACAAGACTTTGATTTCAGTTTCAGTCTTCCGTGGAGTTTAATAGTGAAAAGACCGTTTTAACGCTTCCGGTTTTAAATTAATAATATTTTATCTATTGTTAAATCTTGATTCTTGTGTTAAGAAGGAAATATTCTTGAGTCTTGAGATTAATTTGAAGCATTATGTATTTATTGTTTTCATCTTAAGTGAATTCAACTTCAAAATTTATATTTATTTTACATCTCTTATATCGGTCAAGTCCAGGGCCCACTTTACCAATGGGCAGACTGGGCAATTGCCCAGGGCGGCAATTTCTGGGGGGGGGGGGGCGGAAAAATTTCGGATATTTTATTTATTAGTACTATTATTTTCAGAACAGCTATTAATTATTAATTCCGAAGTTGTTACAGAGTTCACTATGAAAAAATCAAGAAAAAGGTCCATGTAGTTAACTAAAAGTTTTCTAGAAAAGTATAGAAAATGGTTATATTTCGGGATAATCATTTTCTGTAATTCATTACATAAAAATTTGACTTTTTCCTTAGTTTTAAAATGTTAATGTTTATTTCATACACGAGTTTATTTCATAACTGTGGACAAATCCAAAGGTAGTATTTTTCATTTTAATATCTAAGTACATATCCATTTCGTTTGTTTTCTCTTTGGTAATTATTCTCTTAACTAAAGTTATATAACACAATTTTAGTCCACGTGTTTTATTTACTAAACACAAAATTATGTTCATGTATGTAGAGCAGTTTGCACATTAGTTAAAAAAAAAAATATTATTTAAAAAAAAAAAAATAATAGGCATAATTCTTTATCAACACCATTTCAGGTTAATACCTATATAACGTCATTTTTACCACAGTACATATGGTATCAGCCCACATAGGGTAACCCAAAAATACTATTCAGTAATCACAAGTATGTCAGTACCCTTTTCTGTGGGGGGGGGGGGGGGGCTACAAAAGTTTTGCCCAGGGCGCATTAGCAATTTAGGCCTGGTGTCAAGTATATTATTCTTCGTACTGATGTCTATAAATGTATAGTCGATAAAAAAAATGTATTATTTTTTTTTTTTACTAAAAGCTACAGCAACTAATATTTAAAAATAATTCCCGATGTCAATAATAATTCTCTTTCTCCCTCAATTACCGTTTAAAATCACCTTCAATATGAATATAACCCTAAAGGGGGCTACATACCTTTACATAATATACGTTTATCTGCGCATTTATCTGTCGTAAATAACGTAAATAACTGTATGAAAAGCCGTTCTTTTATCTGAACTGAAGGCGTGTATAGAGGATATCGTCCGATTTTTCATTGTGAAAAAGAAATTAAGGCTCTTTTCACGGCGTAAAGCCCGAGTAACGCCGGATATTTAAATAACGCTAGTTATTAAATAAATAAAACTACTAAATTAAATATAAACTAATTTTCTTTGGATAGATTTTATTATTATTATTTTTTTAATGATTTGCTTACCTCAGATATTTTGATGTCCTCTCTAACATCCTTTTATTTGTATGTTTGAAGAAAAATATAATTATAACGATCTTTAATCTAAATCTAAAAAATTCCACTTGACTAATTCACTTTCTTAAATAAAAACACAAGAAGAGAACACAAAAAATAATTAAAAATAAAGTATTTGTAGAAGTTGTTGTTTTAAAGTAAATAATAACGATTAAATGATCTGTTTTAACTATCTAATACTTTAAATAAATTAAGAAAAATCCGAACGTTAACTTTTCTAAAACGAATAGATGGTGACGTGGTAGATTCGACGAAAAATGAACAAAAAGAAATCCCAACAGCTGATTCAAAAATAAGGGTAGACAACCCCTGCATGTGAAATATTTTATTTTCTTCGATTATAATTACCTATTTTTAACAAAAAAAAGTGTTATCATTCTAATTTTAAAAATTTTCTTTATTTTTTAGGAAAAATAATTCAATTAATTAATGAAAACGAATAATTATTTTTGAAAAATTAATTTTTGGCAACACTTATCTTATTAAGATTTTTATTCCTCAGTTATTTATCCTCCATTTTGTTAACATACTTAATTGTTTTTAGTTTAAGTTAACGTATAAAAGTTTTAATTTAAGTTTTTGCCGGACATTTTAGTTTGCCGTTACTTTTAAAGATAAACAACTAATGTTTTTTTTTACGTATATAATACATAATAACGATGTCAAAGTTATATTTATTCAGTGGTAATGCCAGCTTAAAGGAATTGTACTTTTAAGGTACGTAGTGACTTTCGTATATTTTTCCACTATTTAGTTTGTATGTTATTTTGTGTTATAGTTAGTTTATATTTATATTGTGCCAAATTTTATGATTGTAGATTTGTTTAGAAGTTTTGAACTTACATACTCGTGTGTTCGTAATCTATATATTCAATGCTTCAACGTTACAGTTTCTTAAACTATATCGATATTAGATTTAAATTATATTTTCACAGCTGTTTTAAATCGAATCAATTCGAAAGAACTGATATTTATTTTAAAAATTTGGAAACATGACTTTGAAGGAAACATTTATAATATCATGGAATAGGTGAAACTAAGTTATTTTGTACATTAGTTATTTTCAATTACATCGGCGTGTAAGTTTATAAAATGGCAGTTTAGACTAAGATATAAAATATTTTAACTAAAATATTCAATTAGTGTAAAAAGTTTACGCTGAAGGTGTGCATAATCTGTTGAAATTTAGAATATTGGATAATATGATTGACAATGTTTTCCCGCCTGTTTCTCATAGTAGGAGAAATATTTGCGGGTAAAGGACAATAACTCCCGCCAAGACTTTTAGTTTTCATTGGTTCCCGCTCCTTATTTCCCGCCGGTTTCTACAAATGGGAGAAACGTACGCTATCCATAGAAGAGGGAAAGAAAAGGTCTGTTAGTAAAAACGCTGCATTATCTAATAGATAAGGACATAAATAAAAATAAGTCATTCTAAATAAATTAAATAAGTCATTCTAGTAACATATAGTGGCATTGTGAATAAATCCAAAAAATAGACTGCCAAATCATGTACTTCATTGTTGTATTAACATTATTGTTATATGTATTATATTAACATTATTATAAATAATGCTAATGATGGTAAATGTAAAATAAATATAACGAAAGGGAAGAGCAGTGGCAATATTCAGAGTGTTCAAATTCGTAAAGCAAAAGTCGGTAGGATTGAGAATAGCTCCTCCTCGGCAGGGAATCGAACCCGGCCTCTCTCCCTCCGCGTTTAAAGCTATTTTCTCAGGAACTAGATTTTTCCCGGGAAAACGGCTTATATCGTTAGATTCGTATTTAAATGACTACATTTTAGAATTTTTTAATCAAAATTGTCGGAACCATTTACGAGAAATAAGGTTTTTCACGTTTTTTCAGTGTTTTTTGGGGGTTACGCCCCAAAATTTAGTGCCAAAAGTGATTTCTCGATTTCTCCCCGGGGTATGATTTTTCTGAACATGTATGCCAAATTTCGTCAAAATCGGCCCAGTAGTTTAGGCGTCAGGCGTCTGCACAGACGACAGAAAGACAGCGACATTAGTTAAAAACCACTTTTTTGGACTCAGGGGACCTCAAAACGTGAAAATCCATCAAAATCTCCAAATTAAATTGCCGCGCCATCACAAGACTCTCTCTTTATATAAGAAAGTAAAAAAATTGTACATACACAATACACATCTATATTTTGAATTTTAAAAATTCTAACTTTTACTAAAGTTAAATTAACTCGTCCATTAAAATAGGTGTTTAGGGCCCATGGGACCATATTTAAGTATCCATGTCCAGTATAGAAGCGTGTCTATTATAGAGAGGTGTCCATTGTAGAAGGGTGCCCATTATAGAGGGGTGCCCATTATAGAGGTGTGTCCATTATAGAGGGGTGTCCATTATAGAGGGGTGCCCATTATAGAGGGGTGTCCATTATAGAGGGGTGCTATTATAAAGTGGTGTCCATTATAGAGGGGTGAGCATTATAGAGGGGTGTCCATTATAGAGGGGTGCCCATTATGTAGTGTCCATTATAAAGGGGTGCTCATTATAGAGGGGTGTCCATTGTAGAGGGGTGTCCATTATAGAGGGGTGTCCATTGAAGAGGGGTGTCTATTATAGAGGGGTGTCCATTATAGAGGGGTGCCCATTATAGAGGGGTGTCCATTAAGAGGGGTGTCCATTATAGAGGGGTGTCCATTGTAGAGGAGTGTCCATTAAGAGGGGTGTCACTTTGAGCCTCCAAACATGAATGTACTCCGTGTTTTTGACATGCTGGAAGAAGAAGAAATGGCTGCTCTGTGTTATACTGCAGCCATTTGCTCGTCTAGAGAATGAGTGCATCCTATCAATGTGAAGCAGATTTCTGGGAAGAAAATATTTATTTTCTTCCCAGAAATCTGTGGTACTTTTACTGCAGTGGTTTTAAATTTTTTAGAATTTTTAATTATAGTTATTTTTTTTTAGTCTTTAATGATGTGGGTCGTGAAGGGTAATACATTTTTACTTTTTTATATATAAAACAACTAAATTGTTATTTTTATTGGGCTATATTTCGACCACCTCCTGGTCATCTTCATGCCTAAAACATCGTTAATTTAAAAGTAAATTTTACATATTTGCATTACAATAAAATTATGATTTATTTATTGTTTTTACTTTCTCATATAAAGAGAAAGTATTGTGATGGCGCGAAAATTCGATTTTGAGATTTTGATGGATTTACACGTTTTGAGGTCCCCTGAGACCAAAAAAGTGGTTTTTAAAAAATGTCTGTCCGTCGTCTGTCGTCTGTCGTCTGTCGTGTGTCTGTGCAGACGCCTGGAGCCTAAACTACTGAGCCGATTTTGACGAAATTTGGCATACAGGTTCAGAAAAATCATACCCCGAGTCGAAATCGAGAAATTAATTTTAGCTCCAAATTTGGGGGCGCTACCCCCCAAGAACTTTGAAAAAACGTGAAAAAAAAAATATTTCTCGAAAACGGTTCCGACGATTTTGATTAAAAAATTCTAAAAAGTAGTCCATTTAAATACGGATCCAACGATATAAGCAGTTTTCCCGGGAAAAATCTAGTTCCTGAGAAAATAGCTAAAAACGTGGACGGAGAGATCCCGGGTTCGATTCCCCACCCTGGAGAAGTTATTTTTATGGTAAATTTTGATATAATTTTCAATAATAATTAAACGCACTTACAAAAACTAATAAATGGAAAACATTGGCTAAGTAATTATGAACTTGTTTATGAGAAAGTTTGTCTGAGTTATCTCGGACCGATTTTTTACATTACATAACTCTTCTTATTTATACATATTATATAAAAACTTGGCAGTTACCTTGTAAGTCGGTCAATTATAAAAAGTTTTGTTTATCCACCATTTTATGGTATCGTCGTTTTTATTAGTTTAACAATCACTTTTTACCCCCAGAACATCTCATAACATTAACAAATTATACATAATGACAACACAATTTTAACATTAAATCAATATTAAAACTTATAACTAAAAACCGGGACTAGCGTAATTAAAAATCTTGGTAACTGTGGGTAACATATTGCAACCTTCCTATTACGTATTCAAATACTAGTGATTTAAAAACTTTTTATATAATTAATTATTTGTACTTGAAATTTAAAGTTAAATTTATTATTTATTTTATAAAACTGTGATTATTATGATTTCCTTAATTTTTAGTTTTAGTTTTTACCAGTTTTTCTTTTGGCGGGAATTATGATTTGAATTACTATTTTATATTTTTAAGATGGCTGAATAATATTTATTTAATTCTTTAGAATCGGTTTTATGATTTATTGAATTTTCATTCATTGATATTATATGCGGCCTCGAGATATTTTCGTTTAGTTTCGTTCCTTTCTGTATCTATTATTTTAATACAAAGTGCGTTTCGTTATAAATCAAGAAAGTACAAGATAAAAACAACTTTTTTTATTTAAATTTTCTGTCATAAATCATAAATTCAGCACCGGATTCGCCCGAACATATTCAGTTAACATGTCTTCTTCCATCGTTAAAAAAAAAAATCACTAAAAACGGTATGTAAAACAGTAGTAATAAAGCACCTGACTCTTCTGACGCCTTCCCACGTCTGAAGAAATATCTGGAACTTTGATATCCTTCCCACGCGTCATAAGGCGTGTCAGATAGCATCATGCCACGCGTTCTCACGTCACGTCAGAACAATGTGAACATAGACTCACACAACCCTGTGTTACTTTTTTATATCACACGTATTATGACGTGGGCCCACGTATTCCCACGTCACGTCAGAACAGTCTGAACTTACCTTTATACACGACGCGCGGTGAACACACATAGGACATAGACGAGTACTCCGATCGTGTCTAATCGAGAGGAGAGGGGGAGATTACCCCCTCCAGGTAGGTGACCAGGTTTGCCTAGTTCACAAACAATCCGCTAAGTCACAGTGAATCTAGGCTTTAACGTCCTAGAATGTCTTTTCATCAAGATTCTGCCAAATGATAAAAAAAATTGCTTGCATACGAGTCTGCAAGACAGGGAGACATTTTTATGTAACGCTTTTTGATGTCGTTTTTTGGTAACGCCTTTTAGTGTCGTTTTTTGGTAAAGCTTATCGAGTTTATGTGCCAAAGTATAGACATGAAAAAATTAATTAGTTTATTAGGAATAAAATTCTAAGAGTTACGGCGTTTGTCCGATGCAAATCAAAGCAGGTGAACAGAAGTTGTAGTTGAGGAGGGGGGGGGGGGGGGGCGGTAATAGTAGAGTATTGAGTATTATCAAGAGCATTAAAGGCGAAGGGCCAGACGGAATGATGGACGGAGTCAAGATGTGTAGAATATACTACACTGCAGTATAAGTATATTTTACACATCTTGGGTCGGAGTATGATAGGGATGGAGGAGAGGGTGTCCTTGAACGAACCAATTATTCATAATCATAAGTCAGCCGACCTCTAAGCGGCGATGTAAACGAGTGCAGTTAGCTCCTACCTTATTCTATTCTCCTAGTACAGTGTACAGCGTTTTAGAATCGTTTGGGGAGGGGCGACGCCCTAGCGACAGCGGTAGTGGGAGAAACTATCCCTACCATGAGTGGGCAGACTCAACACCTCCTATACCTTCCTGAAACCTTGATCCTACACCTTCCGCATTCGTGTAACATAACGCTTTTCGAGGTATGTAACACAGCCAAAACATAAAAATGTCAAAAAAAAAAAAATTCGTATTTAAGTAGACACAAAATAAAAATGCTTTAATGATAATCGTCGGATCTGTTTTAAGACTCTAGAGCCATCAAAAGTTTAAACTTTTGAATAAAATAAATCATTAAAAACAAATGTTCGCGTTGTCACCCTTCTTTCACTCTATATATACAGAGTGATAAATGAAGCATGCATCTAAAATTGCATGCACAAGTTTTTGTGTAGTGAAGTGATACATTTTATAATAGTTTAAATGGAAATGACCGGGGCGTGAGAGTTAAGGAATAGTCCTGTTCCCTCAATACACGGCTCTTTACTACAATCATCCTCTTTAACAATTAACTCATCATGATTAACTATTTTCTTCATATTCAATATTTATTGTATAACGCACGCTTCAATGAAGCAGCCAGATGCCTATATTCAGTTTTTCAAACCTGAAAAATGTAAATATATTACTTTCTTTGGGGTCTCCCGTAGCTCATTGTTACCGTCTGCACTTCTCACGCAGGAGGTCCGGGTTCGATTCCCCACCCCGGGCTCTACACATCGAGGTGTGTAGAGCATACAAATACACCCAGCATCGCCATAAATGGGCAGCAGCTAATATGAAGCGGCGTCTGTCCGGTTGCGTATATCGATTATAAGATGTATACATCTGATGGAGCAAAACTCTAACCCCGGCAGTCTGATCTCTGTGTGCTGTTACGTCACGAATTATTATTATTTTTATATTAATTACGTCCTTAATATTTAAGTATAACCAACCCTAAATGTTATTTTCCTGTTCCTAAATGTTATTTTCCTGTTCCCTCAATACACGGCTCTTTACTACAATCATCCTCTTTAACAATTAACTCATCATGATTAACTATTTTCTTCATATTCAATATTTATTGTATAACGCACGCTTCAATGAAGCAGCCTGATGCCTATATTCAGTTTTTCAAACCTGAAAAATGTAAATATATTACTTTCTTTGGGGTCTCCCGTAGCTCATTGTTACCGTCTGCACTTCTCACGCAGGAGGTCCGGGTTCGATTCCCCACCCCGGGCTCTACACATCGAGGTGTGTAGAGCATACAAATACACCCAGCATCGCCATAAATGGGCAGCAGCTAATATGAAGCGGCGTCTGTCCGGTTGCGTATATCGATTATAAGATGTATACATCTGATGGAGCAAAACTCTAACCCCGGCAGTCTGATCTCTGTGTGCTGTTACGTCACGAATTATTATTATTTTTATATTAATTACGTCCTTAATATTTAAGTATAACCAACCCTAAATGTTATTTTTACGTTTGTAATTATAATGTCTAATGAATAGTGTATTTGTATGAATGGATAGATACGTTGATACGGAACTTTAAAATCGTTTAATACATATATATATATATATATATATATATATATATATATATATATATATATATATATATATATATATATATATATATATATTTAAAATATGCTCGTTGTATTATCTCTAATATTTATTTGTTTAACATTTTATTTTGTAGAAATTCACCCTGCACAAAATTTTTCTCTCTCTCTTTGATACAAAAATTATAAAAACTGATAAGGAACAGAGTAGTATATAATGTTTATCTGTTGCAAAGCTTTTCCTGGGAAAACCATATCCTAGCTTTCCCCCCTAAAAGGGAAAGCACACAATGCGTCACAGAAGGGAAGTACTGACGTCGGTGTAGTAGATTTACTGTTTCTGGTAGAGGTTTGGGGGCCGGGGGAGGGGGGAGAGGGGAATGAAATAAAAAAAATCAGCACTGTCTGAGTGTTAAAGCTTGAATTGTGTTTGAGCCTAAAATTTTATTGAAGAGGTTTTTAGTTCTGGCAAACTTTACCCCCTCCCGCTTTCAAACTGCTGTGCTGGTTCTGCGTGTTAGCGTGATAAACCTGAAGCCCCCCCCCCCCTCCTCTCCCCCCACGCGAAGCTTGTTTGTACTAGAAAACAATGAACTGTTTGCCCAGGGATATAATGGCCCCTCTCTTTCACGGAAAAAATTGGAGAGCCCCCCCCCCCCCAACCCCCTTCTCGAGGGCTAACAAAACAATCTTATCTGACTAATCACTTTCATAAATTCACCTCTATATGATATCTCTTATATATTACTGACCAGTCTCGGCTGGCCGGTTGCCAGTCTGCACCATTTGCCAGGTAACTGTACAAATGCTGGTACTTATATAAGACCTGGTACTTTTATTGTAAAATATTATATATTTATAGAAGCTGGTCATTATGCAGAATTGCCAAGTTCTACATACATACTTATGTTTGACATTGTTTGTTACATGAATGAATGACCCCCATTTATTAATCTACAATATGTTTAACAATAATTAATTTTCTTTTACTTTTAAAATAAACCTTAATCAGCCAAGGCTGTGGGTTAGTTTGCCATAATTGGGTTAATAAGCCCCAGACATTTCTACTTTATTTAGGTGTAAATGGGCGGGGTGGCCTAGCCTTGTCACCAGATCATCTTTGGATCCTTTTTGCCAACCCCAGCCCCAGACGTTTCTACTTTATTTAGGTGTAAATGGGCGGGGAGGCCTAGCCTTGTCAGCAGACCATCTTTGGATCCTTTTTGCCAACCCCAGCCCCAGACGTTTTTACTTTATTTAGGTGTAAATGGGCGGGGAGGCCTAGCCTTGCCAGCAGACCATCTTTGGATCTTTTTTGCCAACCCCAGCCCCAGAAGTTTTTACTTTATTTAGGTGTAAATGGGCGGGGAGGCCTAGCCTTGCCAGCAGACCATCTTTGGATCTTTTTTGCCAACCCCAGCCCCAGAAGTTTCTACTTTATTTAGGTGTAAATGGGTGGGGTGGCCTAGCCTTGTCAGCAGACCATCTATGGATCCTTTTTGCCAATCCCAGCCCCAGACGTTTTTACTTTATTTTGGGTGTAAATGGGCGGGGAGGCCTAGCCTTGTCAGCAGACCATCTTTGGATCCTTTTTGCCAATCCCAGCCCCAGACGTTTTTACTTTATTTAGGTGTAAATGGGCGGGGAGGCCTAGCCTTGTCAGCAGACCATCTTTGGATCCTTTTTGCCAACCCCAGCCCCAGACGTTTTTACTTTATTTAGGTGTAAATGGGCGGGGAGGCCTAGCCTTGCCAGCAGACCATCTTTGGATCCTTTTTGCCAATCCCAGCCCCAGACGTTTTTACTTTATTTAGGTGTAAATGGGCGGGGAGGCCTAGCCTTGCCAGCAGACCATCTTTGGATCTTTTTTGCCAACCCCAGCCCCAGACGTTTCTACTTTATTTACTTTATTTGAATGTTTAGTACGAGTTGCAAAAAACAGTTGAAAAACGCGTGTAATTTTTGAACAGCTGGTAATTATGAGTTTGATATATTTTTCCTGTATGCTAGTCATAAAGATTTTTTTCTCCAGTAGGGAGAAAAAGTTATGATTTTGAGTTAGTTTAAAGGGACTAAAGTAAGTATTTTTCCCCCAGAACTCAAAAGTAGGGAGAAAAAGTAAAACCAGGGTAAAAAAGAAGGATTGCCAACTTAATTATTTTATAAATTAGTAGAGAATGAATGGCTAATGAAATGAAGTTGTTGAAATCAGGTTTGCGACACTGTTTTTACGACCTTGCTTATAACCTGCATCTAAATAACCTTCTATTTGAGTTTAATTCCAATTCTTATTTGTTTTTAATATTGAATCTCATATCTGCTATTAAAAGTGCTAACAATGATTGTTATATATTAAAAAAATAATAAATAAAACTGTGCAATAGATGAAAATGTGTATTTTCCCCCAACTGGAGATAAAATATTGTATGTACCTCGGGAGTAAAGTGCAACAATTCCCCTCGCGATAATTATCTCCCTCGGCTGCGCCTGGGGACTTAAAAAGTTTAATTCCCTCAGCTTCAGCTCGAGATTTAGGGACCATGGTTCCTTCGGCTTCGCCTCAAGAACCAACATTTTCTTTCAGGGAATAATGGCTTACTTTACTCCTCTAGGTGCATAAACAACTATTATTTTTTTATTTTTGAAAAAAGGTGATTGATTATACTCGGCGTTTAATTATTATGCCGTTAGTATACAGTTAAATTATTTTAAAGGGAATTTACAGAAATTACCCTTGTTATTTATACCGGTCATAATATAAATATATCAGCTGATTTTAAAGCAAAATTAAATTTTAGTTAATTGAAATGTAGGTAGAGTTGAATTTTACTGTCATGTTGTCAAACAGCTGAGGATGTCATGTTCTAGAGGATGTCGTTGAGGATATTATAGAGCTGTCTTCTTCCCAAAGATTTTATCACTAATTCCGTTTTCTGACATTAAAACTTAATATCCCAGTAAAAAACAACGTAAAATCCTTTAATTAGTTCTTAACTTAAACAATTCTAATTAATGCTTTTAACTCGTAATCACTCCTTAAAGCCTTTAACAAGAAAATTCTAAACATACATATTTAATTAAACAACATCAGGACTTTATAAAATAAACAAAAATTTACTTTTATGGTAAGGGAACTTTTCATCAATATTCTACATCAATTGTAATGTTTCTTGACGGTAGGTTATAAGCACATAATCTTAAAAATAATTCACTGCTTAGTGAAGCACCATCCCAGCCAGTGGCGTACACAGGGGGGGGGGCCCAAGGGGCCCTGGCCCCCCCCCCCCCCCGAAATGATTACATACCTAAGACCCGCCATACACCTTAAAACCAAAAAACCACAGTAATGACAGATGCATTCGAATTGGCTGTAAATATTCTCCAATAAAAGGAATTAATTAAGTATTATCTTATGGTGTGTAGTGTATACACTTAATCACCCCCAAATAAGCTCGGCCCGGATTTTGCCGATGGAATTAAATTTATTAAACACTATACCGGCCCGATTAAATTTATTAAACACTATACCGACCCGACTGTCGGCTGGGCCCGGATTTTGCCGATGGAATTAAATTTATTAAACACTATACCGACCGACTGTCGGCTGGGCCCGGATTTTGCCGATGGAATTAAATTTATTAAACACTATACCGTCCCGACTGCCGGCTGGGCCCGGATTTTGCCGATGGAATTAAATTTATTAAACACAATACCGGCCCGACTGTCGGCTGGGCCCGGATTTTTGTCGATGAAACTAAAACTATTAAACACTATAGCGGCCCGATTTTGGCTGGACCGAGATTTTTGCTGATGGAATTAGATTCATTGAATTAAATTAGGATGCATGAAATAAATCGGCTCATTTCCCGACTAGGCCTTGATTTTTGCCAGTGGAACTAAAAACATTAAACTTAATCGACCCGATTTCGGCTGGGCCCAATTTTTCGCCAATTGAATTCAATGATTTTTTGTGGTTTTAGTCCAGTTCAATAGCATAGGTTGCATTATAGGATAGCTTCAATTCATTACGAATCCTAATGCAATGAATTGAATTTGGATTCGTAAAAATAGACTACCCCGATTGACAGCTAGGCCCGGATTTTTTGCTATAGAATTAAGTGCATTGAATTGATTAGGATGAGTACAATGAATCCGCCTGATTGCTAGTAGGCCCGATTTTGTCGATGGAAATTATGCATAAAAATAAATTGGGATGCGTTCAATAATAGACCCGATTGCCGGCTCGGCCTAGGTGTTAAGCACATTAAATTAAATGAGGCCCGAGTCAACTCGAACTTTTGCCGATGGAATTAAATTAATTGAATTAAAATATGCACACTAGACTGGCTTAAACGGGAAAATGATGGTTGTGGATTTCAGTAGCAAATTTTTGTTTTGGACCAGGATTGTGTGTAGAACGCTACGTGGGTCCTCTTGTCTATGCGGTATTCCCCTCTTGCTGACTCAGGGCGGACTTGTGTTCGTCGACATGTAGTGGGAAAACAGAGGCAATATAAATAAATCGGTTTATCATTTTGTGAAAAAACTGATTCATATTACATAGTAATAGTAAATTTAAATCTAAAAACTCAAAAAGCGTTCAGAAAACATTTGATGTTAAATGCCCCATGTAATTACCCAGCGAATGAGCGAATAATTCTTTTGTTTTGCAATAGGTATTTAAGTTTCTTAGAGAAGAATTCTCTTCTAGATAAAAATTTGAAATTCGTATGTGCTCCAAATCCACGTTTGCTTTTGCAATATGGATCACGTTTTGCTTCCGAGCTTACCAAAGGAAACGGAAGATATGTGACAGTTCTGAAGAACGAACAATTTTTATGTCTCCGATTTCAAAAATTCCGACAGAAATCTGTTCAACTGTAATCTGGTTACAGTTTAGGTCCCGTGTCCGCCTGTCCTTCAATTTTTGCGAACCAACATATCTTAAAAGCTATTCGTCCAATTTTATTGAAATTTTGATGGTAGGTCATAATTAGCCAGGTTATAACATTGCTGGTCCCGTATAAGTTTCAATCTTCTGCGCCTATCTCTTCCACATTCGCACAGACATACATTTATTTACACCTATATCTTCAAAAGTACTCATCTGATCTTTATGAAATTTTAATGCTTTGTTTAAAGTAGCCCGCAGATAACCCAAGAATAATTTCAACCGTCTGCGCTCTTAAAATATTGCTATATTGATACTTTATTCATGTTAAATTTACTCAATTTTCCCTCCTTTTTTAAATTAGTCAAAATTGGTTTGATTTTTACATGATTTAAAGTATAAATTTACCAAAATTTAAACAGGTAGACAGTTAAAATTAATCTGTGAGCTTCTATCAGATAAGTTTTATAAAATCAGATGAATATTTTTGAAGATAAGGTGTAATTAAATGTATGTGTGTGCACATGTGGCCCGTCAGGGTCCACGGCAAGTGACGATTTGTTTTGTTTAATTGCATGTATCTAGTTTCCAGCCTATATGAATTTATTTATTTGTTGTTACAACACAATTATACTCAACAATAAATGGATTATTATATTACTATTATTATGAGTGTGCACATGTGGAAGAGAAATGGTGGCAGGTGGAGAAATGTGGTGGAGGGAAATGGGACCAGAAGATTGGACCTTATGTATGACCAACAATGGACTTTTTATATGCTAATTAACTCCCATCCGAATTTCATTAAAATCGAAAGAGTAGTTTTTAAGAATTGTTCGCCATGATTGAGCGACAGACAGACTAACAGCCAGAAACGGGATAAAAAATATCTGATAACTGGAACAGATTTCTGTCTTGGAATTATTGGAATCGGAGACATAATCCTTCTTTAGAACGATCACATCACATAGTGAGGTGTTACCTCATAGGATTTTAATTTAATTAAATATGAGGTTAGAAATTGAAATTAGAGTGTTGAAAAGGGGGAGAAATTACAATTATAATAAATTATGGGGTATGCTAAACCCGCATATAAGTTAAATTAGGTTGGGCCCCCCCGAAAAAATTTTCTGTGTACGCTACTGAATCCCAGCTATGTATTTTAAAAATAATAACAACTATCGAACCGGGGCCAACATGCAGACTTTTTTTGAAGAAAAGTATCTTTTAATTCTGATAATCGCATAATTGAATTAAGTTGATAACTCTACAATAAAGGCTCTATTTGTATTATATTTCAAATTTATTTTCAGTTTTTTACTAAAACTAAAAATCGGGTACGGGGTACCTCGGAACTTTTCCTCACTTCAGAGGCCACAAAAGTGGCCTCTCCTGCTGCTTTGCAGCAGGAGGAAGCAGCATTGGACGTGGTCAGTACTTGGATGGGTGACCGTTCTGAACAAACTGATTTATTATCATTCTTCAAAAACCTAATATTTAATAACTATATTTTATTTAATTATTTGAAGTTTGGCGGTATTTTGACAGATGTAAACAAACTTTGACGTCATCAAAATTATCGCACTAATAAATAATTATATTCGCTTATAACTTTTAAACTAATAAATGGAATTTCATCGGGGTTTTTTATATTTGTTCCTTAATTGTTTCCGGTTCTAACGATATGCTATACGTCAAAAACAAATTTATACTTTCGGTATTATTAACCGTCAAAGTTTAAAAAATCAAAAATTGATAACTTCAAAATGGCGGCCTATATCAAAATGAAATTTTGTGTGCTTGTTTGTTATACAGAGAGGTACATTCGTGCCAAATTTCATCCATTTTTGATTTATTACGATTTTTTAAAATGTTTGCTGACTCAGCAAAGTGGGTTCAAGATGGCGGAAAAAGTTGATTTTCCGGGCGGCACCACTACAGGTAAGGACTGATTTTTCTGCCAAGTTTCAACACTCTAGGTTAAATACCTTGGGCGCTACGATGATAACACACATACACACATACATGCGTCATGCTGAAAACCACTCAGGAGGTCTTAAAAACACCTAAATCGGATAATTCCGTTGAAATCTCTGAAAAATCTAGTTTTTTGGTAAAACAATACTTTTCCTACTATTAGTAGTGTGGAAAAGTAATAAATGGTTGTGCGTGAAGAATTTAAAAGCTAAGTACAGATTACTCTGACGTGACGTGTTCCCACGTCAGGTCAGATAACATGGGACCACGTCAGACATGAGGCGGTGTTCACATTGTTCTGACGTCAGACACATGAAAGAACACACTTCGCACTTGTTGCTTCTCCCTTCAGTTGGTTTTGAGCCTTCTACCATATGAATGTTCTTTATGTTTTTGACATGCTGGATGAAGAAGAAGAAGAAATGGCTGCTCTGTGTACTGCAGCCATTTCTTCTTCTAGAGAATGGATACATCCAATCAATGCAGAGCGAGAAGAATTCGGGGAGTTTTATAATTTAATGCAACAGCTTATAGAAGGAGCCTCCTTTCGTGAATTTTGATTTCTATATTTCCGGTGTGTAGGGTCGTATAACACCGGATTCGCCCGAACATATTCAATGAACGTGTCTTCTTCAATCTTCAAAAAAAAAAAATCACTAAAAAACGGTTTGTAAAAAATGTACAGAGAGTAGTAAAATATAGCACCTGACTCTTCTGATGCCTTCCCACGACTGAAGAAATATCTGGAAGTTTAGATATCCCTCCCACGCGTCATAAGGCTTGTGGCGTCAGATAGCATCATATCTCGCGTTCCCACGTCACGTCAGAACAATGTGAACATAGACTCACAAAACCCTGTGTTACTTTTTTATATCACACGCATTATGACGTGGACCCATGTAACGTCAGAATAGTCTGTACCCACGTTATACGACTCATATAATGTGGGGCGTTTATATTGTAAACATGAAATTATAAATCGGCATAGAAATTGAAATTTATGTTTTTACAAAAATATCCACAAGTAATCAATAGCTTAGTTTTCCGGTGAAATCCGCGTCACTAAGGGGTTGTGATCCAACGTTTCGCTTCCACTACTGGAAGCATTTCAGAGATGTGGTGCATCGAATTGTGACAGTTTTCTATCAATGAAGCGATGTGTGTTATCATCGTAGCGCCCAGGGCATTTAACCTATAGAGAGTTGAAACTTGTCAGAAAAATCAGACCTCACTTCTAGTTGAAATTTTAAAATATCGTAAAAAAACTAAAAGTGATCAGATTGAGTTAAAATTTGGCACGAATGTGCCTCTCTGTATGACACATCTACCAAATTTAATTTTGATGTCGGCCGCCATTTTGAAGTTATCGATTTTTGAATTTTGAAACTTTGAGGGTTAATAATACCGAAAGTATAAATTCGTTTTTGACATATAGCATATCGTTGGAACTGGTAAATAAAAAATAAGGAACAAATATAAAGAAAAAAACCTGATGAAATTCCATCTGTCAAAATACCACCAAAATTCAAGTAATTAAATAAATGAAATAAAATAAATAGAGATAATGTGTATTTTTGTTTTTGAAAAATGATAATAAAAAAATCAGTTAGTTCAAAACGGTCACCTATCCAAGTACTGACATCGGCCAATGCTGTTTCCTCCTGTTGTGAAGCAGTAGGGGAGGCCACTTTAGTGGCCTCCTAAGTGAGGAAAAGTTCCGAGCTACCCTGTACCCGATGTTTTTTTGGATTCCCTGCTAATCAGTTCAAATTGCTTTTCTTATTTTTTTCATATGGTCCAGCTGACCACACATTTTTATATTTTTAATAATAGTGGAAATATGTTTATTTTTTATTGTGGTAATAATTTTGATGTATTTTTTTCACAAAATCGCGATTAAAATGAAACAAAAGTGTCATTTATTTTTGCAATCTACCCTTTAATACCTTACATTTGATACTCCACTAAAAATTTAATTTTTTTCCAAAACAGTAGACAAACGGGTGTAATGTTTGAACAACTGATGATTTTGAGTTCGATATATTTTTCCTGCGTGCGCGTCATATAGATTTTGAATACTGAAAAGTATCTTGTTTTCGTCTTTTTTTATTCAAAAGCTATTTGGAACCACACAGAGCGACAGAAAGACACATTAAAGAAACAATAAGGGTTTCATTTATTTCTCTTTTTTTGGTTTTACCGCCGAAAACCAAAAAGAAAATACGGTTGCAACTTTCAAATGAGTTTTTAATTCGTGTTAAAGTTTCGAAAATTAAAAATATTAACAAATAAACTTTACTTATTTTTTGCCTACAACCTACTTTCCACATTAAAACAATTTAATTTAATTTTTTTTTTAAATTTCATAATATAATAATATTTTAAATATTATTTGGACTCAAAATGTCCAACAAATGGAGATCTCAACCTGAAAGTGAACTTAAATCTTGCCTGAGTTCACACTCCTAATCCTAATACATAGAAAAAGCATTTTCAATAACGATTGACTAAATAAATACATATCTTGTTTAAATCCCAGAAACGAGCAACCTTTTCTTAAAAAAATTTGCTTGTCAATAATGATATTTCTATAAATTATGTAGTAAAATCTTAGAGATTTAGGGCATTTTCTGACTACTCTCCCCTAATACAGACATATCTTGTTCGAATGCCAGAAAGGTTAAACATTTGAATAACATTTCTGAACTAATACAGTTCAAACCGTTTCTGCATCTAAAAAATAAATAATTTATTCAAATTAAAAATAGGTAAGGTGCTTTCCTGTAATTACTTTCCTAATGCCCATATCTTCATATCTAGAAAGGAATAGTTATTTATGTAACTAGGCAGCAAAATGGAATTTTACTGACGAGTGTTTAGATTAGCCTCCGAGCCGAAGGCGAGGACAGGCTATGATACTGCCGAGGCGAAGCCGAGGCAGGCAATGAATAAACGAGGCAGAACTGTTTCCTTTGCTGCCTTGTTGCATACAATATTTTATCTACTTGCGGTAGAAAAATGAAGCTGCTAAAATGTTATCTTTATTAATATAACATTTAATAACTATGTGTCATATTAATAAAGATAATAACATATGTATTAACTAAAATTAATGTTCAAATAAGAAACTTGGGAATAATAACAATAAGTGAAAAGCAAACTCAATCTATAACAACAAAATACAAAACACACGTTTATAACACACATAACTTCTGAATGAATAATGCACGCAATATAAAATATTTATTTATATTTTTACTAAAAAAATTAATATAAGTGTTAAAGATATCTTCTATTGCTTAAAAGAAAAGAAGTAACTAGGATACACCAAGAAAAGTAGCTAGTCCAATCTAGAATTACTTAAATAATAAAAATAATATGGATGTTCAATGTTTACATGACGCTACAGTTTAGTCAGTGACTCTACTATTTTTTTTTTAATTAAAGATCTACTAATCATTAACAGAATTAACAAATATAAACAAATTATTTTATTATTTAAACGTTAATTTATGAAATATTAATTATTTAACTATAATATATAATGTTATATGATAGAGATAATAGTATAAACTGTTCTTGCCAAAATAAGAGGTTATGACACGCAGTGGTAAACACTGTTACTTTCTCTGCCTAGGCAGGGAAATATTTCCCGTCCTATAGGCAGAGAAAGTATTTTCCTGACTGTTTTAACTACTTTCCTGTCTGTTTTTAATATTTTAATGACAAATCAGGGAAATAGTACTTTCCAGCCTAAAAACAGTTAAGTAATGTTTAATTTTGCTGCCGCGAGTAGATAAACCTTTTTTTAAGTCAATGGCCAAATCGATAGCATTTGCTCTCTCTACGTCCTGTAAATATTTATGATCGAAACATAATACAAATCGCTTTTAACTGAGGTATTAGAAACGAAAAAAAAAAAACCGTATCGATCTATACATAGTATTAAACAAACTTTATTTTTTAAATATAATTTTCCTAAAGTAAAGGATTAATTATTTTATATAAAAAACCCCTTTTAAACTTAAGTTGTCAAAACGACTCGACACCGATATATTGACAAAAGGATTTAATATATTATTTGCCTTGGGGATTTTAATTAAATACTGTCGATGAATAGAAAAGAATGGGTCGAAGTGTTGACACGAACACAAGAGAAAATGTTGCCTCGTTATAGAAACTCACTTTACAAAATAATAACAAACAAATCAATGGATTTAGATAAACCAATAGAACATTTCACCTCTTAACATTATCGACAATTTTATTTATGTTTATGAGTTAATAAAATATTTATTTATATTAAAAAATAAAGTTGAAAGATGAAATAAAATTGTATTTGTTAATGGTTTTTCCCTTCAACGCGTAAATGACAGGTAAAATTTTCTTTTAAACAACTTTCAACAACTTTTTACTTTTCCTCACTACGAATAGTAGGAAAAGTATTGTTTTCACCAAAAAAAAATTATCCGTTTTAGGTATTTTTAAGACCTCCTGAGTGGTTTTCAGCATGACGTATGTATGTGTGTTATCATCGTAGCGCCCAAGGTATATAACCTAGAGAGTTGAAACTTGGCAGAAAAATCAGTCCTAACCTGTAGTTGTGCCGCCCGAAAAATCAACCTTTTCCGCCATCTTGAACCCAGTTTGCTGAGTCAGCAAACAATTAAAAAAATCGTAATAAATCGATTATGGTCCTGATCGAGTTGAACTTTGGCACGAATGTACCTCTCTGTATGACAAACAAGCCCACCAAATTTCATTTTGATATTGGTCGCCATTTTGAAGTTATCAATTTTTGATTTTTTAAACTTTGACGGTTAATAATACCGATAGTATAAATAGGTTTTTGACATATAGCATATCTTTGGAACCGGAAAAAATTAAGGAACAAATATAAAAAAAACGATAAAGTTTCATAATTAGTTTAAAAGTAATAAGTGAATATAATTATTTTTATTAATGCGATAATTTTGATGACGTCAAAGTTTGTTTACATCTGTCAAATTGCCACCAAACTTTAAATAAAATATAGCTATTAAAAATAAGGTTATTTTTGAAGAATGATAATAAATCAGTTAGTTCAGAACGGTCCCCCATCCAAGTGCTTCCTCCTGCTGCGAAGCAGCAGGAGAGGCCACTTTAGTGGCCTCTGAAGTGAGGAAAAGTTCCGAGGTACCCCTTACCCGATTTTTTAATCTCTCTCGTATAAGTAAATTATTAAAAGTGTGTGAGAGCCGGCGTGGCCGTGTGGATTAAAATACATACCACGTCTGCTCGGCCATTAATGAATCAAGGACGGTAGGAGGTCGTGGGTTCGAACCCTCGCCATGACGCTCTAATTAATACAGCTCACAAATAATGACACCCTTCTTGCTTCGGCGGTACAATGTACAAAGGTATAAAGTGTGAAAAGGCTGCAACACTCCAGCACGGGGCTAGTTAGTGTGGCCTTATTAGTGTACAGGTAGTATATTCAACATGCGTTACAAATTAAGTAAAACTTGGACTATATTAATAATAGTTATAATTGAACGACAGACAGACAGACACGAAACCAAAAATGTTTCCTGATGTCTGAAACGGATTTCTGTCTCGGAATTTTTGAAATTGGTGACCTAAAAATTTTTCGTTCTTCAGAATAGCTTCCGTTATCTTGGGTGCGCTCGGAAGTAAAATGTTTGTTTGAATTATAATGATTCTCTTAATTTACCCTGAAAAAAATAGAATATCTGAATACAGGTTCTGTTGTTAGGCTCATAGGGTTCACACCTTATATGAGGATCTAAGTAAAATTATTACCAAAAAAACTGTCTGGAATGAAGGAAATACATATATGTATATTGTATATCCAAAGGACCACCCTAAAAGGGAAAATAAAGTAATACGAACAAAAGATAGGTTTAACGAACGAGCATTATAATATGAAAATAAAATAAAATAAATTATAAGTGGCACACGCCACAATGAGTAATATGGTAACCAGCAATTGTTTTACATAAATTATAATTAAAAGTGACGTTAAATTACAGATAAATTGTCTGTATTTGTTCCGAAGCCAAATACAGACAATAAATCATGAAAAAAAGTGAATTTAATGAAAGTGAAGCATCATTCACACACGCATTCATACAATTTAAAATGTAAGTTGAGTTATACAAGGCAAAATTGTTTCACACCAAAACAATCATTCACACTGAATTTAAATTAATGATACATAAAAATTAGATAATGAAAATGGACTTAGCCGTGGTGCCTGGCTCCATGCCGCGACGTAGGTCTTAAGTTGCGACGTCTTCTTCCTGGACTCGATGGGAAGTGAAGTTGCGATTTAAGTTAATGAAAGATGTAGCTGAGAGCCCTGAGACTAAATTAAGTAATTTAAAGTTAATGAGACATGAATAATTGGAGACACGTGTACGTGTCCGGAACGCTTCTACCAAGTGAAGCGATGTGTCTGCTAGCAGATCCTGAGGTCGAGTGTGTAGAGTAGAACGTATGTTACGGATTCCTTACGCTTACGTTACGTATAATACGTAAATATGCCTGGGAAATGATATCCGAATTCCAGCGAAGAGTGATACCTTTTCTGAACATACAAGAAAAGAAAGGAGGTTGCACCATGGTTATCCCGGTAAACAATCCTTTTACGTTATTTATAATAAATATCAAGTAAAACTAAATTTAAGTGTAGAAAGTGATGTGTCAGTTTGAAGAAATCTTGTCTTGTGCTAAATAGTGCCATTTTTAAAGAAAAGAATACATTATAAATAATAAAGTAAAAAAATTCAATTAACAACTGTTGGTTTCCAACATCTGTTAATTGCTGTATTAGTTTTAAATAAATCAATACTTGAAAGTAAACATTTCTCATATATTTTATAATTTTACCTTCTACTCTTTTATCATTTGAACATAATCACATATTTTTTAACGTCCAAACCAGAATTATAGTAATAACCATCACGATGTAATCGTCATCGGAATTATCCAAGGAGGGATCGTAATATTGCAAAAGTGAGGCTTTTATTTCCTTGATTGGCCCAACTTCTAAAGAATTGAAAACCATAACTAACTCATTCTACTAGGTTATAGTAAATCAATCAGACCGCTTTAGTTTAAATTAAAGCCATGCTTAGTTTTCAACAAATAGATAACGAAGGGGAAATTTGATAAAAGGAATTTTCCGGGTAATAGTTTTGGAAGGTTGGGTTTTCTCTTTGTGACTCAACTTATTCAATATCAAGTTGCCCCTCCCCCTCCTTCCTGAAAGGTATTTGAGTAATTATGATTTAAAGCCGAACTGTCATCGGATTTGGTAAATGTAGGAAATGTTGGTAGAGTAGAGAGACAAATCGTCGGGGTTTCATATTGGAGTTAAATTTCTCCCCCCTCCCTCTGGAGTTGATGTTAGTCGACTATTCGGCTTTGTGTTGCGAACACTCGAGTAGAAACGGTTTTAGTAGTTAGGCATAAAGCTTAATGTATTTACACAGGCTTTTATTATGTAAACAAGACGTGAAGAGAGGACTCTTGCTTTCAGACAAACCGAACAAGTATAAACAGTGCATTTCAAATGTTAATTCAGACTGGAAAACTTTTCTTCAATCGAGTACAAAGTAGAAGGGGAAGTACTTGGTTGAACTTTTCCTGCTTTTGGCCTAAGGGACTTAAGGCGTCACTTTGTCCCTACGTTTGTCTTCATGTTTTTACAGCTCTACAGGAATAACAAGTTTCAATAACAAACCTCCTGAACACAGTTTTCAAATAATTCATGACAATGATCTTTACTTCTGTTTTATAATTTAATTTCATCTGCTTTGCATTCTGTTTCTCTTACTTTCAGTTCTACCCGTATGGTTTCGTTCTTTGTTTTCGTGTCTCTCGCGCCGTATATTCACATTCATCCAGACTGAGCGGCGTCGACTTATGCCTTGTTTGTATCAAACAACGTATACTGGGTGTCCCAGCTAATATGGAACAGCGAAATATCTCCGGAACCATGAAAGATAGAAAGATGCAGTTTTCAGGGTTGGATAAAGGCTAAAAAGGCGCTTTTAGAAAATATGCTGAACATTTTCTGTGTGCAGCAAAAGCGTGTGCAGCAAACAAAATTAACAAAAAGTGAATAGGAAGCCATATTTTTAAGAATGGATTTAGATTCTATGGCTAAAATTAAGACTTTTTTACTCTTGGAAATTTTTTGCTCCGAGCATTAGTTTGCCGTCTAGAGAGCCCTAAACTTGCTAAAATTTAAACTTTAAGTACATTTTACAGCTAAACTAATGGATTTAGGAAAAAAATTCAAGATACAAAAAGTTCTTATTTTTTGCTGCTAAATCTAAATCTATTCTTAAAAACATGCATTATTTGTATTTTTTTCACGTTTTGAGCCCTGCTGAACACTTTTTTGGCAAAATTCAGTTACAAATTAGGTAAGTATTTTAGACTGGATTTGGATTTAGCAGCAAAAAATAAGAACTTTTTGTATCTTGAATTTTTTTTCCTAAATCCACTAGTTTAGCTGTAAAATGGACCTAAAGTTTAAATTTTAGCAAGTTTAGGGGTCTCTAGCGAAAACTTTCCGAGAGTAAAAAAGTCTTACTTTTTGCCATAGAATCCAAATCCAGTCTTAAAAATATGGCTTCCTATTCACTTTATGTTAATTTTGTTTGCTGCACACAGAAAATGTTCAGCATATGTTCTAGAAGCGCCTTTTTAGCCTTTATCGTACCCCGAATACCGCATCTTTCTATCTATCATGGTTGATGGCCGGAGATATTTCGCTGTTCCTTATTAGCTGGGACACCCTGTATATTATATTTATATATAATAATTGTGTAATTAATAATACTAGCTTAAACCTCGTCAATTGGTTAATTAACAAGAAGCTTGAGTTCGTGTGAAAAACGCGGAAGGAGGAGGGTTAAAAGAGCAGGGTAGAGGGTGGAAAGGTCAGGATGAGGGACGGGAAGGGCATACTCCTCCTGACTATCTATAAGGTGAGCAGGCAGTGAGTCAGCATGTGAATTGTTCATATTAGATGATTGAATCAATTATTTTGTGCGTGCTATTATATGAAAACAAGATGTTTTTCAGTGAATTGATTTATAGGGTTTTATTTCTATCGAGTTTTTATTTGATAACAAGGTTGACACATAAAACATTATATCATAATTATAAGTGGTATCTAATACATTATTACACATAATGAATTTCCAAGCCTTGTTCGATTATTTGTGCATTTATGTTAACTTCTTGAAGTTTATAATGATGACGAGGGTAAACTTAAGTTTTATTTTTAGATTTATTCATAATTAATTTTAAATATCGTGTTTACATATCAGTAGTTTTGAGCGCGAGGGTTTTTCATGAGAGTACTCACAAGGTAGTTAGACTACTAATTAGTGATTTATTAACAAGTGGACGTGTACGGCAGGTTTACACAACTTTGAAACCGTGTTTGAAACACGTTTTCTACTGAGTAGAGAGGTCTTGAGACGTAAGGAGGTATCATTTAACTATTCGCTCCAAGCCTTTATAACTAGAAGAAAAGGGGGCGTTTAAACTGTGTCAAGCGTTGAATCTGCATTGCTTAAACCAAACCGGGTAGTCGGCAGTCCTTTTGGATTTCAAATTAGTGTTGAGATTAATTCATGGGGATTATTCTCTAAGGAGAGGGGGGGGGGGGGGGGGGGGGTTGTTGTTTTGGCTGAGGACGAGGAAGGGTTTAGCGTAACCGAGGGAGAACGTGGTGCGGTAATTATGAGCTGCCCAACCTTCCTCCTTCAACTTTGTTGACTTTCCCTTCCTGTGGATAAGGGAACGAGGAAATCCTAAGGAAAAGCTCCCCTCTAGAAGCCTTCGAAACTCCGACTAAGGAGAACGCCTAATGCTTTCCTTATAATCCCGAAACGCCACAGAGACTGGAACTCTCCGGTTACTACAGGAGCCAGAGTTTCACGAAGGAAGATTAAGAGTCCGTAGACTTGCTAAAACAAGGCATCTTCTAGCATTATATCTAGAACTCGATCTAGATATAACTTGAAGGTATAAACCTCAAGTCTAGCAAATAACTATCAAGGTACTACTCACTATCTCAACTAGTTCCATTCAGCTTTCAAGTACTTTATACCATCACGTAAATCTAAATGAAATACAAAGCTAAATAAGTTGACTTAACTACAAAGTAAATAGTGTCAGCAGCTATCCTATAAATATACTTGCTTTAAACTTTAGACTTTCTCACAGCTTTCAATTCCCTTAAATTTGTTTTATTTTTGAGCTTGGATCATCCATATTTATTAGTCCAGTCCTTTTAGGTTTTCATAGTATAATAATTTCTAAAATAATATTGATGTCTGCCAAGAAGGGGATCCCTAAAGGAGAAAATAGGGGCAAAGTAAAAGATGGGAAGGGGGAATGAGCCCTGACTGGTCTTCTGAAATTACAAAGGGATTCTGGGCAAAGGTTTTTACTCACTCTAATTCAACCTAAGGATGCAATGTGTTGGGGGTGAGGAGAGGGGACAAAAGGATAGCAACCTATGCTTTTCCTCCATAGGGGAATTCTTAAATATCTAGATATTCTATAATAATGTTTCTTGACGGTAGTTTATGAACATATGAAATTATAAAATACATTAAAATAACACACTCCAAAGTACAAAAATCTAGTATAGGTAGCTAGTTTAGGTAAAACCTTTCTCAGCTAAAACCTGTATTGGGGTTTCGTAGATCATCCTCGAAACCCTTAAGCCGAGGGTGATGTGTCTGTCTGTCCGTCGTACTTTGGTTCATATCCCCCGAACCGTTCACGCAAGAGATGTGAAATTTGAAATACTGGTGTAACTTTGTGACCCACACATAAGAAAAATATTAAGACGATAAACATTTAATATGCGCATGCGTAAAAATGTGCCAAGCTTATTTTTTTTTTAATTTTCGAGATCTGTATCAAATGATAGCAACTGAGCAGTAGGTTAGAAACATATATATCATTTTTAAAAATACTCTTGTGCTTTACACCCCAATAATGCGTTTTTAGCGTCAACTTTCCACCCAAAAAATGTTTTTTGTGAACATTTCGCTTCCTATAGCTCAGAGACCAATCAAGTGTCTTATAAAAATTGAAATTTAACAAAATTTCCTCCAAAAATAAATCTCCTACATTTTTTTAAGTACAATGTTCAATTTACGGAACAATACCTATGAATATGAAGTATTAGTCACCACACAAACTTTACCTATTTTTACGAATATCTCGCTTCCTATGGTTCTTTTTTTCGTACATAAGCCGTTTAGAGAAAAACGTTCTCTGAAGTTTTCGCACAAGGCGTAGCAACTATCAATAACTTTGAGTAATAAAAAATGAATTGTACTATTTAAACCCCGTTTCCATTCTAACAAGTTGCAGGCACATGTTGCGCAACATGTGCAATTGGAAATGGTTCCGCAACAGTTCAGTAACACAACACTGAAAATATCTCAACCACAAACAAGAGAGCAAGGTTTAGTTATGGTTTGGGCAGTGAGTATAGACTGCACCGGGCGTGCGCATTTCCCCGGGATATGTTGCAAATTGTTTCCATTGCCCGTGGCACAAGTTGAGGCACAAGTTGTATCCCACAGTCGCTTGGCACATTTTTGTCCCCGGCACATGTCCCGCAACATGTTGCAGACTGTTTCCATTTCAACAAAATCCTGGAACTTGTGCCGGTAACATGTTGCGGCACAAATTTGTTGTAATGGAAACGGAGCTTCATGGAAACATTTAAATAAAGTCAACATCGCTTGGAAATAAGCTCGCCATGATGCAGATGTTTTAATTATTTCGCCCTATATTCCGTAATCATCCATTGTACGTACAAAATTAATAATACTTTTTTGTGAGAAATTTGATTATCTACAATTTCGATAACTAACTTGATTGGTCTCCGAGCCATAGGAAGCGAGATACACACAAAAAATTTGTTGATCATTGACCTTAAATATTTATTAACACGAACGCGATCTCGTTGCAAATGTTCAATATGTTTTTCAGAACGTCAAAATGTAGCAATTAAAAACATTGAAGCTCCGACTTATTTGGTACAGAAGCCATATTTAAGACTAAAATTACTATAATAATAGATCTAAATTTAAAACTGAATGTAAAAGAGTGTTTATATAAAGTTAAGATTTCCAGCTTTAACTGGTTCTACCTGAGAAAGGTGTTACATATACTAGCTGGATTCCCATACTTCGCTTCGGAGTGTGTTATTTTAATGTATTGCTTCCGAGCTTACCGAAAGTAACGGAAGCTATGTGATCGTTCTGAAGAACGAAAACGTTTTATGTCTCCAATTTCAAAAATTCCAAACAGAAATCTGTTTCAGACACTAGGGAACATTTTTAGTTACATGTCTGTCTGAGGAGCATTTAAATGCTAACAATGCTAACTTTGCAGGAAAAGTAAAGATGTTTTCCTTCTGCCCCCCCCCCCCCCCCCCCCCATATCGCATCCCTAGGTAGAATTGGAATTATATTTCATTAATAAATGCTTACATCTTAGAGCAAAACCCTTTGCCATGAATTCCTTTCTAATCGCAGAAGTCTGAAATTAGAAAATAAGAGCTAATCACTCGGACAAACACGGCCCCCTTTCATTGTATTAAGCATATTTTTAAAATATAAATAAATAAACAAATTTGGTTTATTTTAACTATGTATTCAAACAATAAGTAATAATATGCAATAATGATTATTATTTTTATTAATTTTTTCTGTTTCAGGTATTTATAATAAAGGATTATTTAAACAAAATCATTTCCATTAATTCTCTAAATTCATAGCTGTAACAAGTGAGTACCTAACAATTCTACATAAATTATTATTGCATAGTATTTAATTTAATAATATAAATTATAATTTAAATATATACCCCATAAACCGCTTTTACGATAAAATGCAGGTGGGTATTAGATCGTTAGATAAGTGGACTGTATTCCCTAACCTACCTGAAAGAGCTTTCAAGTGATGTATAACCTTTTCTTTGAAAATCCTCTTTTTGTCCATACTTTATTTCACAATGCCAGCAATTATTATTTTTTTTTTTTTTATAATAGTTACCTACTAATAATAGTTGCTTACAGTTCAAGATCTACAAAGCTATGTGTAACATGTCATGTAAACTAAACATTTTTTTTTAGTCGTCCGCCATATTGAAAGTATGAAGTGGATTAGTACTAAAATTCAGTGTGAATAATTTGTTGGTGTTAACATATTTTTTTATACTTGGAAAATACCCCAAAATTAATTTTGATGCTTTTAATTTTATTCTGGACAACAACATTTCTAAATAATATTTTTCGATATCGTTAACAAATAAGGTCATTTTCTTTTTCTAGTTTTTTAAAGTTTTCAAAAATATTAAAAACCATATATATATTAATCCAGGGAAATAAGGTAAATAAAAACCTAATCTGCGGAATGAGAGAAAGCAAGCTGAATTTTTGCACAGACCTTCGTTATGATGTTCTAATGAAGCACCAAAAAGTCTCATATGCTCACCCTTGTGCGTCTCCAGATATCGAAGGTCTAAGGTCAAAAAAATCAGTTTTTTGCGAAAATCTCGCTTCCGGTTAGTCTGAGGTCTGAAGAAGTTATAACATAACTTACGTAAAACAGTATTCCCAACAAGTTTGGTTATATACATTTTTTCGTGCGATCAACCGTTTTCAAGATATAGCGTGAAGAAGCGGGAGCGCGCATGTTTACTTTCTCATAGAAAGAGAAAGTGTTGTGATGGCACAAAATTAGATTTTGAGATTTTATGAATTTTCACGTTTAGATGTCCATTGAGTCCAAAAAAGTGGTTTTAAAAAAATGACTGTATACGTCGGCGTCGTCAGTCTGTCGTTTGTCTGGCGTCTAAGCAGACGCGTGGAGCCTAAACTACTGGGCCGATTTTGACGAAATTTGGCATACATGTTCACAAAAATCATATGACGAGGCGAAATCAAAAAATTAATTTTAGCTCCAAATTTAGGGGCGCTACCTCCCAAAAACACTGAAAAAACGTGCATAAAAATTATTTCTCGAAAACGGATCTGACGATTTCGACTAAATAATTCTAAAATGTAGTCCATTTAATTACGAATCTAACGATATATGTCGTTTTCTCGGTAAAAATCTAGTTCCTGAGGAAAAAGCTTTAAACGTGGAGGCGGAGAGAAGCCGGGTTCGATTCCCCGCCGAGGAGAAGTTGTTTTTATGATAAAATTTGAACAAATATTAAATTATAAATGAATGTACCTACGAAAACATGACAACTAATAAATTATGGAAAACACTGGGTTCCGTAATTATGGGCTCGTCTTTAAGAAAGTTTATTTGAGTTGTCTCGGACCTATGTTTTAGTAGTTATTACTGTATATACCGAGAAACTATAACTATAAATACATTTTTCTTAGTAGTGATACTAGAAAAATGAATTCCCATTATTATTTCGGTTAGAAGTGTGTTTATTCATAAAACTGTTACACGTCTTTCGTAATTGCCGGCTTCGTCCTCGTCTTCATCAGTATCCTCAAGTAGTCCTACCAAAATATTGATGAAGAAGAGGAAACATAAAGCATGCCGGCAAATACAAATGAATTCATTTTTAACCGAAATAATAATGGGAATTCATATTTCTAGTATAACTACTAAGAAAAATGCATTTATAGTTATTGTTCCTCAGTGCATTCAATTATTAATTAATATTTGTTCAAATTTTATCATAAAAAAAATTTCTCCTCGGCGGGGAATCGAACCCGGATTCTCTCCGCCTCCACGTTTAAAGCTTTTTCCTCAGGAACTAGATTTTTACCGAGAAAACGACATATATCGTTAGATTCCTAATTAAATGGACTACATTTTAGAATTTTTTAGTCGAAATCGTCAGATCCGTTTTCGAGAAATAATTTTTATTCACGTTTTTTCAGAGTTTTTGGCAGGCAGCGCCCCCAAATTTAGAGCTAAAATTAATTTCTTGATTTCACCTCGTCATATGATTTTTGTGAACATGTAAGCCAAATTTCGTCAAAATCGGCCCAGTAGTTTAGGCTCCACGCGTCTGCTTAGACGCCAGACAAACGACAGACTGACGACGTACAGTAATTTTTTAAAAACCACTATTTTGGACTCAGTAGACCTCTAAACGTGTAAATTCATATAATCTCAAAATCACAATACTTTCTCTTTCTATGAGAAAGTAAATATGCACGCTCCCGCTTCTTCACGCTATATCTCGAAAACGGTTGATCGCACGAAAGAAATGTATATAACCAAACTTGTTGGGAATACTGTTTTACTTAAGTTATGTTATAACTTCTTCAGACCTCAGACTAATCGGAAGCGAGATTTTCGCAAAAAAATTATTTTTTTTATCTTTAACCTTCGATATCTCGAGACGCACAAGGGTGAGCATATGAGACTTTTTGGTGCTTCATTAGAACATCAAAATGAAGGTCTGTGCAAAAATTCAGCTTGCTTTCTCTCATTCCGCAGAGGAAGTCTTATTTCCCTGGACTATATATAAACGTTAAAGGCCTTAAGTAGACTTGAAAATATGATTTATATATATATATATATATATATATATATATATATATATATATATATATATATATATATATATACAAGTTTATTTCGCATTTGAAATAAATGAGAGAACAACAAGTGAATTGTCGGCTCATTTCAACCCCCCTCCTAAGTTCAACACGTTATAAGTTTAATCCTGGATTATCTTGTTAATCCCTGTTTATACAAATTTAACTCAACATGTCACCTCTTACTCACATAAACAGTTTGAAAAGAATCTGTCCAATAAAATTCATGCTCAACTTCCTCCTTTATATAACTTATTGGTTCAGTGTTTTTCATTTTTTACTACGTTTTTATTAGCTTGCTTTCTTGTTTGTCCAGTACAAATCTTGCATCATATCTTGCATATTTACGATCTTCATTTTGACAGGTTTCAGATTTATTATTTATGACAGAAAATTTAAAAGCGTAGTGTATAAAATGTTCTTTTTATCTTGCAATTAGATTTGTTTCATGTTTTGACAATTAAATTTATTTATTATTCGATATTTTTATTAGCGAATTTTTGAAGAAAATTAAGCTATTGCAATGGCTTCAAAATTTTTTCCATGGAAATCCGTTTTAGACCATTCTTAATCGATTCCTGAAGTTTAACACTTTTTTACGTATGTATGTATGCACATATTATGTATGTATGTATGTATATATGTATGTGTCACTCCAGACGATATCTCACCCTAGGATGCTCTTAAAAAAATCCAAACAAATTTTAAAATGTCAATAGTATCAAATGAAAGGATGAGTTCGTTGGTCAAGATTTTTGGAGTCCATTTAGGGGCCAAATTTTTTACAATTTAGGGTAAGAAATAGCATGAAAACGTGTTTTTTCCATTTTAACCCCCTCTTATATGAAAATATGACAAAAGTGTACATAACAACAATTACTGTACTCATAAAGAGTTCTGCAACGACATGCATCTTAAAGGGTAAATACTATTTTGACTTTTGTACCCCGTATCCCTGTGTACTAATTTTGCTTCCGAGCTTACCGAAAGTAACGGAAGCATTGTGTTCACTTTTGCGAACGAAAAACTTTTATGCCTCCGATTTTAAAAATTCCAAGACAGAAATCCGTTTCAGACATCAGGGAACATTTTTGGTCTCTTGTCTGTCTGTCTGTCGGTCTGTGTGTCCGCGAATTATGAAACGTGCGACGATAACTTGAGTAAATGTCAACCGATTTTGATGAAATTTGGTAGACATGTTCATTTTACCAATCCCCAGGACGAGTTCGTTGGACAACGTTATCCGTCCAAGCGTTCACGAGCAACGCTTGCGTAAACGTGAACTTCAAATTTAAAATTGGAATTTTAGGTTGGGAAAAAAATCTAACTTCATATATTCAATGAGACAAACATTTTTTTCAAATACAATTTTTCAGTAAAACCAACAGCGACACCGCTATGAAGTGTTAAAGATCGCTAAAACTATTAATAGTTTTTACACAATAAACATTATAACAATAAAGTACATGATAGGATGCGAGGAAGCTATGTGCCACACTAATAGGCAGTCTATTTTTTTTTTTTTTTTCATCCATGTAAATTCTAAAACAAAATTTTCCAATATTATCATAAGCCAATAAAACGCAGATTTCTTTGAAAATTCGCTCATTACTCACGATGCATGACTGATCTTTTTACTATACTAGGCATCGCGTGGCTCTATCATTGAAGCGAGCGTATTGCAATGAAATACTGAATATTGAAATTTATTAATCATGATGAATGCCATAGTTGAAGATAAGTTGGAGAGGGTAGTGTGGAGAAGAGTGGGGGTACTCGGTACAAAGCTTTACTTCCTAAACAAACCTATAAACTATACGACTATGTATAACAATCTTCACCACCCGCGGTAGCTTTTAAACAATTATTATAAATGTATCTCGTCACTACGCAAAGAATTTTGCTTGTATCAAGTTGAAATTTTGCATACCTGTTTCAATTGTGCATTAGATGGTGTATATGAAGTTTTATTAAAATCGATACGTTAGAACGTAAGATATCGGTAAAAAGGTTGTTTTCTCTATTATAAACGTTTAGGTCCGCTTTAATAGTTTTAGCGATCTTTATTAAGTCATAGCGGTGTCGCTGTTGGTTTTAGTAAAAAATGTTATTTGAAAATAATGTTCGTCTCATCGAATAGATGATGATAGAATCTTTTCCCGTCCTGAAATTCCAATTTAATTTTTGTACCTCTCGTTTACGCGAGCGTTGCGCGCGAACTCTTGGACGGATCACGCTGTCCAACGAACTTAGCCTGAGTATTAGTAAGAGGAACATGTATACCAAATTTCAACTAAATCGGTCAACTTTTACTCAAGTTATCGTCACACGCGTGAACGTTACTGACAGACAGACAGACAGACAGACAGACAGACAGACAGACACGGAACATATTTCGTTGAATGTAGGAAGCTCGCTACGCTCGCTTCAACTAATAATTCATCCCTAGCCGGGAATCAAAACCTCTAATCCTTTGCAATCAAATTTCTCTATTTTTTCAATATCTCGGAGTCTACATGCATTCCCGGGTTACTTAAATACTTAAATTCGTATTTATATGGATCAAATTATTTTTTTAATTTTCAGAACAGTTTTGATTTTGTTTTCTTCTTTTTTTGTAGCGGAACCCCAAAATTTAAAGTTTAAATTAATTTCTCGATAACGCCTAGGGGTATGATTTTTCTGAACATGTAAGATAAATTTAATTCAAATCTACACTTTAGGCTATATGCATCTGCACAGAGGCATAGGCTACAGCGTACAGACGGACATTTTTTTAAAACTACTTTGTTAGATCTCAGGGAACCTCAAACCTTGTAAATTCATAAAAAATATATATACATATAGTATATATATAAAATATTATATTATCGAAATAACTTTCTCATATATACGTAGTGTAACTGGGAGCAAGTATTGTGATCGCGCAAAAATTATCAGTATGTCCCAGGATCGACTTGACGATACGTGAACTGACTTAAAAATTTCATTTTTCGACAAAGAGTCACTCTTGATCATCCCTCCTGCATGTCTTCAAATGAAGATTTATCGCATTACAAATTTTATTCCATGTAACCTGTTCCCAAAAATTACGATTTTTTATAATCGCACAAGGGGGAACTGGTCTAAATTTTAATTTTATGAAAAAAAGTCATTCGTTATAAAAAATTATATTTTTCTAAATAAGAAAGAAAATACAAAAAAAAAAATAAAAAATGAATTTCACCCCCCCCCCCCCCTAACCGCTTACCTCACTATTAATATTAAAAAAATCCAAAGGAATCGTTAAGAATATCGTGTTAAATTAACAATTAATTGTTTAATAGACCTATTTTATTAAAATAAAAAATTTAATAAAAAGCAGAAATATATGTGAATTAATTTTTATTAACCATTACTGAGATATAATTTATAGAATAATGTTAATTCTAAAAATGTCTATTAGACAGTCATTGTTGTACTCGAAACGATTCCTAATTTAAATTTTTATTTTTATTTAAAGTGAGGTAAGTGGGGGGGGGGGGGGGGGGGGGGGTGAAATAAGATGATTTTTCTTTTATGTATATTCTTTCTCATTTTGAAAAATATAATTTTTTATAAAGAATGACTTTTTTTCATATAATTCAAATTTAGACCAGTTCCTTCTTGTGCGATTATAAAAAATCGTAATTTGAGGGATCAGGTTACATGGAACAAAATTTGTAATGCGATAAATCTTCATTTGAAGACATGCAGGAGGGATGATCAAGAATGACTTTTTGTCGAAAAATGAAATTTTTAAGTTACTTCTCGTATCGTCAAGTCGATCCTGGGATATAGTGAATATAATTTTTGCGCGATCACAATACTTGCTCCCAGTTACACTACGTATATATGAGAAAGTTATTTCGATAATAAAATATTTTATTTCGTCCAATTCCCGACATTTTTATTGAATTCTTAATAAAGTTATTCGAATAAAATCTTTTCAAATACTTTTTATTTTGTTTTATAGTTTTTTTAATATTTATCTATTTTTCATTTTAAATTAATTTTGAACAAACATAGGGAGTAATGAAGAATGAATAGAACAACGTAAAAGAATTCAAGGGAATTAATTTATTAAAAAAAATACAGAAAACTACGAGACAATAGAGATGAAATTAAGGGTTGGAGGTTGTTTCAGCTCTCTCTTCTAAATGAGACCCTCCAATACAATTAGACCCTTTAACTCCACCCTTAAGCACCAACATATAGTTCTAAAACCACAATGAACCAGAGATTATCATTCTAAAATAGTATAAAAGGGGACAAGGGTCTGTTGCATAAAGGAGGTGGACGGATCGATTCTCGGCCGGGTCGGAGTCATTTTTCAAAAAGGCTTCCTATGAATGGGAAAGTGGGTCGGTTTTAAAACTTAGGGCATCTTCAACCCTTAAGGTACGGAGCTCTAAAGTTAAACTTTATACGGGGGCCCCATCATATTGTACTACAATAAACCATCCACAACTTTCCTCCCGGAACTTTTTATTTTATTTTATTTCTCTTAATAGATATCATAGAGTGCGATGAAAAAAAGGTCGAGACCTTGGTGTTATTTTATAATATAAGATTCTATTTTTTTTTATAAGTTATTTTGATTCATGAGTGCGATGCTAAAAATTTAAGGACATCTTTCATATCTTGAGATTATCATTATCCGACTAGAGAAAAGAAGAAAAAAAAAAAAAGAAAATACTGTCGTGAAAAGTTTAGTGGAAAAAATGAGTTTTAACTCGAGGTAATGAAAAACCGAGTCTCACATTTTTCTACTACTCAACCAATAATAAATCATAGTAACAGCTTTTCTTCACTTTGGAGAGGGAGGAAGGGGGGGGGGGGGGTAGGACATTATACCTTGTAATAAGAATATAAACTGCAGAGAAAATTGCCTTACCAACAGAGTTTAATGTGAATCACACGGTACTGGATTTTAATTTATAACTTCATTATTACAAACTTTTTTTTTTACTTGAAGATGAAAATTTGAATGAAATATGAAAAATTTAAAGGTTTAGTTATTGTTCACAGTTAGGTTACAGATTCGTTACAGCGTGAAAAGTCAATAATTTGTTTATTAATTTAATATTTAAACTTAAAAATATGATAATTAGTAAAACTGTTTACCTCTTAATGTTAGTTAAATGATTGAGTACTAATGTTAGGTTATACTAAAGAAGATAAATATATGAAGTAGGAATACCGAGTAGAGTTTAAGCTTACAATAAAGCAACCAGTTTCATTAAAACTCGAAATTCATTGAAATTCTAAATTAATTATACGGTCGGTACTTTAACAATACATAATTACTATTAACAATTAATAATTAGGTCGTATAATGATTCTTTCCTTTCCTCATATTTAAACGTTTTTTAACGTTATTGTTGCTGCTACATCCTTCCTTGAATAGGGTGTTCTTAGTAGTGTATGAATAGAATTCCCTTGGAAGACATCTAGAAGGTGTAAATCAGCTCTAGCCTATAGATAGACATTCCCTTTGAAAACACCTAAAAGGAGTCAATCAATTCTAGTCTATGGAGAGAATTCCATTGGGAGAGACCTAGAAGTGTATAGCGAGATAATGAGTGTCATGCGCCTTCTCACCCCTCCTCCGCTCTGAGCCCTTCACCGTCGTTCTTTTCCCCTACCCAAAACCAAAAACCATCCGAATGAAACATTCGAATGAATAATTCGACTGGATTCAGTCTCAGTCTATATTTTTTCATTCGAAAGAAAACGATGGCGTAGCAGGCTGTAGTTTGGGACGAGATAACGAGTGTCAAGCGCCTTCTCACTCTCACCCCCCCACATATGTTATCTTATGTTATATTATCATATGTAAATAATTTATTTATTGACATATGTATAAACAAGAGTTTACAATGCCGCCACTGTCAGATAACTTCTCAAAGAAAACATAATTTCAATTAATAAAATATTTTGATAAAATGTTAGCGAATAATGAAGAAAAACATGAAAACAACATTAATATATATATATTAGTTGTTAAATTCATGTAATAATACCCTTATATACCAATTCTATGTACAGAATAAATCAACTACTCCCGTGGTATAATGTTTAGCACGAAAGACTCTCAATTGCGGGGTCGGAGGTTCGAGACTCGTCCAGAGGGAAGATTTTTTACAGGTAAATCAACTGCCGGCCTATGTCGGCAGTCGATTAAAATATCTATCACAGGCAAGTCTTAAAACAAAAACTTGCAATTTCGTGCATTTGGAAGAGAAACCAATGATATATTGCAGAATATTGCAACGTATATGGGATCAACAATAGGCTAATTTTAACCTATTATCCAAATTTCATTATAATCGGACGAGTAATTTTTAAGACATATGTTGGTTTGCAAAAATTGTGATTAGCCTGACAGACAGACGAGAGATCAAATCAAAAATGTTTCCCGATGTCTAAAAAGGATTTCTGTCCAGGAATTTTTGAAATCGGAGACATACAAATAAATATTGGGCTCTTAAGAACGAAGGCGATGCTTCAGATACCTTCGGTAAGCTTGGAAGCAAAATAATGAAGATAAATAAAGCAAAGAGATAAATGCAAAAGTCCGTAACTATGTATTTTGCCAGGTTTCTAGTTACACATGGGTGCAACTGTTTGAAGTTGCTTATTGCCCTAAGCTTTTTTCAAGCCTTCAATTAAGAACTTATTTCTTCCACAAATACTCATTCTGTATGTTAGTGTTTTTCTAGCGAACTTGTTTTCTACGGTAGGTTAGAGTAGGTTATAGTTGGTTAGAGTAGTATATGGGAGTGTGAGAAAATCAATTCACAGTTAGTATAAATTTGGCCACAGTGCAGTATTGTTGTATTAGCACGTAGTTTCGCTCCCGTATGTGTTTCGCTCCCCCCACTTGATGTGCTTCGCTTCCCTAACTACCGGTTACACGTTTGTTTCTTTTCAACACCACTGCCAACGACTCTCAACTTTCTCTCGCACCTTTTTATTTTTTCTTTAGAAACTGTTGAGAGGTTTGAACGAATCATTATTATTTTTAAATATTCCATCCTTTCTTACTTTTATTATCTCTTTAAATGAAACGCTGGATACAGAACTGTGCAGGATCAGATAAAATTATACCATCTGAAGTTTAGAGTCTACTCTTCACTTGCTATGGGTCAATATTACTTTAAGTATACCTACTATAGGTTACTTATTTTAAGTATATTATATGGGTCCAACAATGGGGCAAAATAATGACCTACCATCCAAATTTTATTAAATCGGACAAGTAGTTTTGAGATATGTTTCTTCGCCAAAATTTAGCGACCGTCAGACATAATTTTCAAGATAATGTTCAGACAAAAATGTTCCCTGACGTCTGAAATGGGTTTCTGTCATCAAAAAAAAATCGCCGTCGAAGGGAATAACTAATAAAATAGTAACTAAGTTATTAAATTGCGACGTAATTGAGTTTATTTTAATTAATTGTTAAATAGGTAATTAAAATAGTTAAAGTTCGTCGTGACCGAATGTCTGTCTTGTACCAATGTTGAGCTTGTCCAGGAACTCCATTCTATCCTGGAACATGTTGGTTTTCATAGTAAAGCCTTGGTTGGTAATGTCCAGGAATTTGGTTCCTTTCTCTGATTCTTTCCATTGTTTCGATTCAGGAGTTGGATCTCTGGAAAAATAATGTATGTAATATCTATATCTATATATATATATATATATATATATATATATATATATATATATATATATATATATATATATATATATATATATATATATATATATATATATATATATATATATTTATAGTATATATATATATATATATATATATATATATATATATATATATATATATATATATATATATATAATTAAAGTTTTTTTCTGTACATTTCAATTCTGATCAGAATTACATTTTTATAGTACTTTTTTATTTCATACATTCTGAAAACCGAATCCGGCCTTAACTTTTTTGGTTTTTTGGTGTATGTATGTATGTATGTATGTATAATTGGCTGAACAAAATCAATTATTTTTTTCGAAGAGGTGTGTGCCAACATATTTTGCTTGTTGTAGGCTAGGTTTCATCGAAAATTATTGAGTAGAACCAATGTTATTAACAATTTTATAAGAAAAAAACATCTTCATTAACAATGTCGATTATTGATTTTAACATCCAAAAATCGGTCCGAGACAACTCAGAAAAACTTTCTCATATAGGAGTTCATAATTATTTAGCCCAGTGTTTTCCATTTATTAGTTTTCGTATGTAAATTTAATTATTATTGTGCATTTCATTAAAATTTATCATAAAAATAACTTCGCCCGGGCGGGGAATCGAACCCGGGCTCTCTCGGTCCGCGTTTTAAGCTTTTTTCTCAGGAACTAGATTTTCCCGGGAAAACGGCTTATATCATTGGATTCGTATTTAAATGGACTATATTTTAGTATTTTTTAATCAAAATCGTCGGAACCGTTTTCGGGAAATAATTTCGTCAAAATCGGCCCAGTAGTTTAGGCTCCAGGCGTCTGCACAGACGACAGACGACAGACAGACAGACATTTTTTAAAAACCACTTTTTTGGACTCATGGGACCACAAAACGTGTAAATCCATCAAAATCTCAAAATCGAATTTTCGCGCCATCACAATACTTTCTCTTTATATGAGAAAGTAAAAAGTGTAAATGTCACATATAACTCCCATAGTTTTTAAGCTAGAGGTTTTGAAACTTGGTACAAACATCAATACTTACATTTACTTGTGCCACCCGGAAAATTATAAATTTGCGATGTCGTTAACCCATTTTACTGAGTTAGCGAAAATTCGTAAGATTTTGAAAATTTTTTAGATAGCGTGGAAATTTTCACCAATTATTCTTTTTTATAAGACAGATCATTTTTCTTGGAATTTCGTTTTGACAACTGCCACCATTTTTAAAATATCAATTTTTGAACTTTGAAAATTTACCTAACTCTAAATAATTTTAGAACAAATTCGCTGATTGAGGTGAAAACCGCACCAATTATACCTCCCTATAAGATAAATAATATCCTTATATTATTATAAAATATCTGCCACAATTTTGATAAATTTGGTAAGGAAATGTACCAGGAAGCCAGCGCTCGATTTATTTAAAACTTATGCGAAACCTCTTGAGGCGTAGATTAAGAATATATGTTTTTTGATTGGTTATTTAACGTGCCCAGTGGCGGATTAAGGGTGTCATCTAGGGGGTGGGGATCTGACCCTTCATTGGGTTTCGGGAGTATGGAAAGTTCTAAGGAAACGGGGGGGGGGAGCTCTCAGGGTTCCTCCCCCCCCCCCCCACGACTGAAGTACAATATCTTAACCGTAAGTCATAGGTGTCGCTAGCAGTTAATTATTGTAGGGTGCATATAGCGGGGGGTCCGAGAGCCCCCCCCCGGACAAATTTGAAAATATGACCTCTCAAAACAGCGCTTAAATGCATTTCTGAGGTAAAATTTGATTTTAAAACTTAGTCACAAAAGGCAAAAGGGTCATTTTTGGCTCGATTAAATGGTGTAGTTTGTTGGAAAACAAGTATGAACATGAACACAAGTACATTTTTAAAGAAAAAATATAATGCAAACTTAAAAGTATAGTTATTGTAACACAATAAAAGTTGTGCACCTAATCATTCCCTTTGACTAAAAAACCTAAAAAAAATTTTCGTTTTTGGGAACGAAAATTTATCACAGTTTGTTACCTTCGGTAAGCTCGGAAGCAAAAGGATGATTTTTAATATTTTCGTTTAATATATCTACGAGCCGTTATGCCCATGACAACGGACCTAATTTTATATTTAGAAATAAATAGTTAAATTAAGTAAATTAATTTAGATAAGTTATATAGATAAGACCATCGAATCAAAGCAAACACGCGTCGTCAGAAGTTTATTATTGGGGGGGGGGATATATTGTGGGGCCGGGGGTCCTCCCTCGGAAAATTTTGAAAATATTACCTCTCAAAACAGCGCTTTTATGCATTTCTGATATGAAATTTGGTAGTCGTTGGAAAAAAGTATAATCAAGGCCCCCCCCCCCCCCTTTAATCCGCTACTGAACGTGCCTATTAATGAAACGGAGGATATTTTGCAGGTAATAAATAGCCTCTTAAATAGGATTCACAGGGTATTTTAATCTCAATAATGAAGTGAATGATGTCTAGTATATAGACCTGATTTCTCTTCAATGAAGGCTTCCGAAACGAAACTTTTAAGGTGTTAATTTTGTCGCTTGACATATATGATAATAGGAAACCTAGCTACTGATTCCTAGCATGAGCCCCGCTTGCTGCGCAGGGTGAAGACTAGTATTTTTATAAGAGTATTGTTTTAAGAAACATACGTGTTCAAAATTTTAGCTTAAATGCTTAACTGTTACCAATGCTGTCTTAAATTGGGAGTTTCCTAATGATCTTTTCAGTTAATGACAGTTTTTATTTTACTTGTACATACTTAGTTTGTAACTTAATCTTGGTTCGTAAACAATGATGGCAGATTTACAAAGATCGAAAGTTTCATTCATAATAATAAGAGTTTGCGTTGGAGCTGCCAAACTGGTTTCTAAGTTGCTTACCCAGTTTTAATGAAGTTGTACCATGCGTCGATGAGTTTCTCAGACATGGCTCGGTCCTGCTTATTGAGTGGACCGTGAGCAATGAAGTTAAAATGAAAAAAATAGAGTAAATCTTCAGAGTGTCCGACTTCCCCTGAAAAAAACACAAATATAATGAAAATATATTTAAAAAATACTCAGGACTTGTCGGGTGAAACAACTATCGACCACGGATTTGATTTAAATCAGAAACTCACAAATTTTCCAGAACCGGAACGCCAGGGGGTTCGGCCCGGAAAATTTAACACTCTAAAAAACGCGTTTTTATTTTCTATCCATTCTGTAGGTAAAATGTACCATAGGGCCTCAAGGCATGATTTGTGATGAAGTAATTTAACTAAGTCTACTTTAGGGGAAAATATCCCGTTTAATAACTCTATACTTTAGTATAACTTTTTTTTTTTAAATTTTGTAAAACTGCTGGATTTTTTTTTTTTTTTTTATGACAAAAGTACTATTTGCGTGGATTAATTTAAGCTTATTTAACTTATTGTGTTATCATTCTACTTGCAATTCACATTTAGAATTAAGAAACAATAGTTATTTACGCAACAAAGGAGAGAAGTATGTTTTCCTGCTCGAGGTTAAGTTTTCTCCTGAGGCACTGCCGAAGGAGAAAAATTTTATTTTGTGAATTTTGAGAATTGTTCGTGGTGAAATGGCCGCCATTTTGTAAACGCGATAGACATTTGTGATCTACTTTTCAATAACAATAAAATGATACCCGACACAAATATCGCAAAAAAAAAAAAAAAATGAATTTTCCTTATCAGTTCGCAACTGCTTGCTGATCCAAGAAATTTTGAGTTGTGAAGTTCGAAACATTTTCCTGTGTTTGGGCAAAAAAGTTTAACTTCTATACCAAATTTAAAATTTATAGCTACAATAGGTCGAGAGATATGATCCAAGATGCGACGGACGGACGTATTAAAAAAAGCATAAGGGTTTCTAAGATGACCTTGAAACCCTAAAAAAAAGAAGTATTGTAACAGCGCAACAATTTGATTGTTTAAATATAAAGATTTACCCGATAAAATTATTTTAAAAGGTGTATTTTTATAGTCTGTCGTCTATCGTCTGTAATCTGTGCAGGAAGCCTAAAATACTGATTTTGATGGAATATTTTATACATTTTCAGAAAAATATATCCCGAGGCAAAAATGAGAAATAAATACAGACTTCGAAAAACTCTCAAGAAAGAAATTTCTTAGAAAATAAAACCGACGAATTCTAATTAAAAATTCTAAAATTTAAACAAATTCGTTCTCCAATTTAACCATTATGTCTCTCTCTCTCAAGGAAAATCTAGTTCGCGAGATAATGCAGCACAAATAATTAGAAACAGAATATGTAGAAATAATTTTACAATAACAATTATGGTAGAAAAAAAATTGAAGGTTGTAACAGATAATAGCGGTGTCGGTGTAAGTTTTACTAAAAACATATATTTATAAAATTCTTTGTCTTATTAAATAGATAAAGTAAGAATTTTTTACCGTCATAAAATTCCAATTTTACATTTTAAGCTTACGTTTACGTGAGCGTTGTGCTCGAACGCTTGGACGGATAACGTTGTCCAACGAACTGGTCCTAGGCATTGGTAAAATAAACATGTGTACCCAATTTCAACTAAATCGGTCAACTTTTACTCAAGTTATCGACATCGGTAGGTTTTGTGACGGACTTTTTTCCGGATTCACTCCCGAGCTCCAGACGCTGATACTTGCCATATGGAACTTCGTTCCAAAAAAAAAAAAAAAAAAAAAAAAAAAAAAATCTGTAGGATTTAACTCGTTCTATACTTTCTCATACACCATTTCTTGGTCAATCGTTTTCATTATTGTATTTATTTATTATTTATCATAAAATCAAAAATGATTACCCTCAAGTCCTTTGGGTACTAGTGGTGTAGCGGTGATTTCTCCCTTGTAGGAGAACTTGTATAAGAATACTTTTCCCTTGTGGTTCTCAGCCCTCACGTGAACTCCGTGGTTAAACATGAGATCTCCAACCATCTGTGAAACACAAAATATTTATTTTGATATTCCTCAGTCATAAAGCTAAGTCATTATATTTTAGAACAAAAGTAATTAAACCACGAACATTAAAAACAAGTAAATTTTGAATGGAGGAATAATTAATTATTTTTGGTAGTATATGTCCTTTAAAAAAAAATCTTATAAAGGGGTCACATTATTATCAGAATTCATTCATTTAAACAATTTTTTAATGAGTATTTTTTTTATTTTTATTTATTTTTTTTTTTCAACAAACTATTTGGTTTTTTACTGGTCTTATATTACTTTGCTTTGTAAGTTTCATCGCACATTTCCGTTTCCCCAATTTTGAACCACTTCCCGTGATTCAATCTTCCTCAAATTTTGCACATAGATACAACTTAGGCGAACACTACAGAAACCAAAAATAAAAAAATTAAAAAAAAAATGGCGTCAAATTTATTTGGTTTTCAAGTTTCATCGCACACCTATTACCCCAATTTTGAACCACTTACCGTCATTCAATCTTCCCCAAATTTTGCACATAGATACAACTAAGGTGAAGAATACAGAAACCAAAAACAAAAAAAAAAAAAAAAAAAATGGCGCCAAATTTATTTGCTTTTTAAGTTTCATCGCACACCTATTACCCCAAATTTGAACCACTTACCGTTATTTAATCTTCCCCAAATTTTGCACATAGATACAACTAAGGTGAAGAATACAGAAACCAAAAAAAAAAAAAAAAAAAAAAATGTCGAAAATAAGACCAGTTTTGAAAAATGGCATTTTTATATTAATTATTTTATTGTCCTATCGTAATCAATGGGAAGTTACGCCTTGGGCATAACCAGTGCAAAATACCACTGACATATTGCTCCCTTAAGGTGACTGTAATGGAAATCCAAGGAAAAATCCTCCAGGATTGTTTCTACCGAACCCCCACCTTTTCCTTTTTCCAAAACAAACTTTAAAAATCTTTGAGGCCAACTGTCGTGAACTAAATTACACACCGATCTGACTGCGTAGTTCCTGCCACAAGGCGGAATTTTTTTGGGGGGATTTCAAGGACTGCAGTTAACAGGTGGCCGCCTCAAAATACGTGCAGGAATTTCTCCTGGTTTGAGCTGTGCAGTCCAAACCTCAAGGATTCTACGTGTTCAGCCGCCTTTATCCGCTTAGAAATCTGCTACTATGATATGTCAAATCTTATCTGTAGTGATGGGTCAGCATCTGCAAGTAGTGGGATGGCATCTGCAAGTGGTGGGACAGCATCTGCAAGTGGTGGGAAAGCATCTGCAAGTGGTGGGAAAGCTTCTACAAGTGGTAGGACAGTATCTGCAAATGGTGGGAAAGCATCTGCAAGTGGTGGGATAGCATATATGCAAGTAGTGGGACAGACAATTCCCAATTTAAATTAAATAACCCTCATACCATGTGAAATAATAATTAAAAAGTAATAATAATTAATTACATTGATAAATTGGAGATGTGAGTCGTCGGTTATTCCCTGTTGTCCGAAGTAGAATTTTACAAGTTGTTTGGTTATTGCCGAAGCCTCTGGATGGTTGAAGTAGTAAGTAATCACTGGAAACAATTTTTCGTGATCTTCTTTGATAGCTGACATCTTGCTGTACTTCACATCCAGTGCTGTCATAACTAAATGTTGCAAAACAAGAAACATCATTACTTTAAATATCTTGGAAAAGTGCTTACTTATCTTAATTATTACGTATCGTACTTGTAATATCTTGGAAATACGTATAAATAATTGGATGCCGCATTTAAAAACTACGGTAATAAAATACCACAAGTCCGATTTCAAAAATAAAATGAATAAATGTTGTATTTTAGAATTATATTTAGTGAATTAAAATGTAAAATATCCTCTGTGATTCTACATCCCTTCCTGAAGGATAACATACAATGTTGATTTAACGTTGGCTACCCTGAAAGGATCACGAACTCTGTTTACTTCAATCTGATCGAATATTCCTCTCAGTCAGTTACAATTCAATCAAAAGTTGTGGGGGAGTTGGAATTGAGAGAGTGATTTGATTGAGGCTGGTCAATTAAGTTGATTGTGATTGTTGGTTGGGAATTTTTTTCTCATAGTGAAATGGCGAGTGAGTAGCCTTAGGGAGCTGATAACAGATTATCGCTATTCTGTCACCCTATCACTATTCTGAGCACCAACTAGCTGACATCCTAATCTCATCTCGCCCACTTCTCCATCAGTTCTTTTTTTAACTAAATACATAACGCCTTGTGACCTTATACTTCAATCTACTATCAATCTATTCTTATCTTTATAAACTCAATTCTCTTGGGTAAGAAAATGTAAACAAATTTCTAAATCTCTTTAAATAAACCTCAAACTGCGTCATGCAAGATAAAGAGTTAAAAATCATCTTTCCTGAGACGGATAAACGAAGACAGGAGTCCTGTCAAGTAGAGGCCCCCTAAAATGTTTATAATTAGTGTGGCACATAGCTTCCCCACTTCCTATTTCGTATAATTTAGAATTTTATGCTTTAACAACCTATTTTTGTCAAACAACCTGCACAAATTTCATTAAAATCAGTTTTTTTTTTTTTTTTTTTTTTTTTTTTTTTTAAATTCCGGGGGGCTTTTACACCCGAAGACGCAGGCCACTTAGGTGGGCCCATACATCAAACCCGGATTAGGGACCGAAATCTTCACACACTCGTGTGATAATAAGGTCGTTAACCATGACTCCCCTTCTGGTTGTATTACAACCAAGCGTGTCATCATCATAGTTTCCAGGCTGAAACCTGGCGGCCCCACTCTTTCGAGGAGCTTCCCATTTGTTTACACAATGCTAGGGGACATTAAGAGGGAGCCCGGTCCGGAAATCGAACCCAGATCACCGGATCAACCCGGATCGAGCTGTGGTCAGAAGCGGTCACCCATCTATCTTTTGACCATGCTCGAGGATGCTTAATTGCCTTATCGCAAGGCGAGCACTCTAGTCTCCGAGCCAGCCAGGCCCCCAAAATCAGAGGAGTAGTTTTTAAGATATTATGTTCATTCGCAAAAATTTAGTGACAGACCGACGACGGTCGACAGACAGACACGGAACCAAAAATTCTCCCTTATGTCTGAAACGGATTTCTGTCTTGGAACAAACACTCGATAAAAATTAACATCCCTAAAAGCCCAATAAGAAGAAGAATTGTTAGAAAATTAAGGGATAAACTGAAGAATAATCGATAAAAATTAAGTTTAGATAAATATGTGTGTGTATAATTCGCATGTTGTTATTTTACACAAGACAGTTAATTTGTAAACTATGCATGTTTACATGATTTGCTTTAGTTGTTACAATGTTTAAGTAGGATAAAATATGTTCATGTTACCAATCTTGGCTGTAGTTTTGGAATGTTTTGCATGCTACGAGTGGATATTGAATCACGCATTCTTTGGAATACCTTAAATTAAACTTTGTCTTGCTTGTACTGAACTAACATGTCCGGCAGTCTCCTAAGAACTGCACTTACTCCTAACTTTAATAGTATTGTAATAACTTCTCTTGAATTTCATTTAATCATTTTTAGGGTCCGTAGGCAAAACCAAGGACCCTTATATTTTCCTGCGTGTGTCTATCCGTCCGTCCTCTCGCGTACTCTCACGGCTACACCTTTCGTCCGATTACTTTGAAATTTGGCATGTATGTGTCTTGTACCTGCCCACATATTTTAAAAATATAGCGACTTAAAAAAAATTAGGGTAAAAAAACTTTAGGGTTAATTTTTTTTTTTTTTTTTTCGACACCGTGAGGGGTATCATATGAAAGGGTACGTTGAGCTGATTACAAAAATATATAATTCTTTGGATATAACTTTGATAGGGCGAGCGTAGGCAATTTTGAAGTGGGTGTGAAACGTGTCCCCCCCCCCTCTATCTCGCTTATTTGAAGTGCAAAAAATCTGAAAAAAATCCTGAACATTCTTTGACCAAAAGTAAAGATACCACTTTTTGGAAATTTCGAAAAAAATATTATTTTATTTTTTATTGACAAAATACGTTTTTCTATAATTATGGTCTTTTCGATGTATTTATATGGTTGTAGTCCGGTTCAGTGGCAAAAAAACACTTTATCAGAATGTGTTTTGAGAATATCAGTCCCTTAGAATGGTTCAAAGTAAGCTTTTTAGCATTTTAAAAAACCACTGTTTATACACTTTACAGTTAAACACAATATAGTGTGGCCTACGGACCCTCGCTATGTGCTGACTAGCACACACTTGACCTGTTTATTCTTTTTCTAATTTTGCGAAAATTAAAATAGAATATTGAAAAATAGTCTGCCAATTAGTGTGGTACATAGTTTCCTCGCGTTCTATTATAAGATGATTGGTCCTAGAGGGATTTGAATTGATTGGTTTGTTGGACCTGTTTCGATTCCCAGTGGGGTCACATTTGCTTTTAGTCGACGCAGGCAACGCAGGGCAGGGCAGCTTAGTTTTTTTCTATCGTAGAAATATACGGAACTGCTGAATTAAGACGCCTGATCCACTTTCGTCGGGTAGGCCACGTGTGTTATAGTATTGCTCTGTCTTGCTTTGCGTCTCAAATCATGAGCTGACGTATATTTCTGCAGGTGAAAAAAACTTTGCTTTTGGCCCTACGTCGCCTGCATCTCAATTTGCGCCTACTTGTCCAGGACTACTAGGCGCGTCCCCCCCTCCCCCCTCCTTAAAGTCCTAAATTTACTTATTTTTCACTTTTTACGCAAAACGGTTTATTTTTTGAAGAGAAGTGTTATTACCAAAATTATTCCTTACATAATTCTGCACAAAAAAGGTCCTATGCATGTTTGAAGTGGGACATACCGTTTTCGAGATATTGTAGTTGGATTAAGATAAAACGTATTTTGGCGAACCAAGATATCTAAAAATTCTACATTCTCTACATTTTGATAAATTGATACTTTAATTCATAACAGACAAACAAATAACAATAGACAGACAGAAAGGGAACCAATTTAGAAAATTAAAAGAGCGCAGACGGTTGAAATTAATTTGGGGATATCTGCGGGCTACTTTCGACAAACCAAACAAATTTCATAATAATCAGTTAAGTACTTTTGATGATATAGGTCTAAATAAATGTATGTTTGTGCGCATGTGGAGGATAAAATAATGAGCGCAGAAGGTTAAAACTTATATGAGATCAACAATAGGCTAAGTATAACCTACCATCCCAATTTTATTAAAATCGGATGTGTTGTTTTTTAGATATCTTGGTTCGCAAAAATACGTTTTATCTCAATCCAACTACAATATCTCGAAAAAGGTATGTGCCACTTCAAACATGCATAGGACCTTTTTTGTGCAGAATTATGTAAGGAATAATTTTGGTAATAACACTTCTCTTCAAAAAATAAACCGTTTTGCGTAAAAAGTGAAAAATAAGTAAATTTAGGACTTTAAGGAGGGGGGAGGGGGGACGCGCCCCCTCAAGAGGGGGGAACTTTACTGTTTCTTACTACTACACCCCTTAAAAGTGTTTTCACAAAGTTTCAAAACTTTATAAATTATTTCCTCCATTTGCTGTTTTTTTTACTAATTTGCCTGGAAATATACGTTTAATGTGGGTAAACGCTTGAAATAAAAATTTTACCACCCGTAAACTACTTACCTGAAACGCATTTCTGTCTAGGAATATTTCTATTTTGAGACAGAAAAGACATACACTAAATGCTTATAGAAACAAAAAACAGTTAAATTACTTTATAAAAAGTATTGATGAATGAAGGCAAAACTTACAAGCAGGCATTCCCAACGATTCTAGACTCGTGACTCCGATGATAAGGGGAACATGTGAATCCATCTGTACTGATGTCTGAGTTAAAAAAGCTTCGGGTGATTCTTCCTCAATGATAGGTACAAATAGCATCTCCAATATTCCCATAGGATCCTGCAAAAGTAAATAATACGTTTTAAATATAACAGTTTGTCAGGAATATGACGCTCTAAAATGATGACCCGGGGTCTGTATTATCATTTAATCTAGATTAGATTATTGCTTTCATACGAAAATGATTCTGTCATTTTTTGACTGGTATTCTAACTGAACACTCAATAAATCGACTTCACCAGCTTGGTCTTAGTAAAAGCCCATGTGCTGTGCAGGCTGCGTGACGAAGAAGATGAAACCCTTCTTGACTTATCAGCAGCTTTCTGAGGGTACCCTGGTTTACGAGACAAACTGGCTTACGAGACTAACGCCTGCACTGCTATAGTTAGGTAACCTTTTACCTTACGTTGTTACGTGAACTACAAACATGTTTGATTGCTCCACAAATTAAATCGGAACCTCTTGCACGAAAAGAGCAAGCCATGTCCTATTTAGATTATTAAAATATTAAATTAAAAATGGATAAATTAAAATACCTTGATGGCATGAGCAGCCATAAACAGCAGATTAAGTGATTTACTTTGCAAGCAGGTTAGAAAATCCTTATCATCTAATGAACATTCTACTTGAGCAGCTAATTTTTTTGTAACTTGACGAGCTTCTTTACCAGTTTTAGTCGACCAGATACAATCAATACTTCCACTCTGTGCAATACTTCTATAGAACAATCCTGAACAAAATATAAAAACATTACTATTCTGAACACAATTTTGTTTTCGTCTTAACATGCATACGAATAGATTCAGAGTAGACGTGGTCCTAATAAATAAGGGGTAACTTCTGCTCGGACATTTATTAATCGAAGTCGAGGTTAAGAGTTCGATTCCGCACCTAAGCACTTTGAATTATATGGATTACTATTGATGCCAAATTCGTAGCAGTATTGGAGTGTGAAGTGGACGAAAACTATACAGGTGAACAGAGCGTAAATGGTGGCCTAATTGCTAGCTTCCAACAAGTGGTTCTGCCTCCCCTTTCTATACTACTACTACTACTTACGAATAACTTATATGATTTAATACAATTTTGTAACAATGGTGGATCTTACTGGGAAAAAAAGAAATAATCCTCGTGAAAATTATAAAATAAAAATGTAACAATGAAACAGAAAAGCTGTAAAAGAAAAACTTCCCAAGGACAAGGTAGACTGTGGCTAACCATAAAGCCTCAATATTGATTATAAAACAAAGCCCTCTCCGTTGGGATGGTTGCAACCAAATTGCTAGCGCATTCGCAAACTCTCGTCTGAAAACAAGGTTATCATCCATATCCCTGGATCGAATCACAGTGATGTATTTACATATCAACTGCTAATGATCAAGTGGATGAAAGAAGTGGCCAATTCTCTTTCGTCCTGTGTTAAAAATCAGGATGAAGTCGGGTTTGTTGTTTGCCTTCAGGCTTAGTTCGGGTTAAGGAAAAAAGGCATCTCCGTACAAATTGGATAGTTTGGAACAGATGCCGAAATGAGGACATGCTTTTAATTTTCAAGACACTCTAGGATAAACACTGTCGGGAATAAGAATGCGTAAAATATAAATTTATCCTGATTGACTGATTCTCTGTAATTATTGGGTGAAGTGGAGAAGCATTACTACGTAAGAGAATGAGTTTTTACTCGGAATGTAAATTTGTTTATATACCTTTGCTTAGTTGTGAGTATAGATGTTGTACGACTGATGTGGCGCCGGCACTTTCTCCTCCTATGGTAACTTGATTTGGATCTCCACCGAAAGCAGCGATATTCTCCTGGACCCACCTCAAAGCCATTACTTGGTCCTTCATCCCAAGATTACCTGGGATGACTCGGTCTCCTGTACTCATAAATCCTGTAACAACAGTAAATTTATTATTTTTCACAATAATGTCGTGGGATCATATTCATGCCCTTTACATTGACTCTAATGATAAATTATTATATGCTCTACATGTTCTCTTCCTCGATATACTTCAGATGTCCTCTTCCTCGATATGCTCGACATGTCCACCTCCTCAATATGCTACATGTCCAAGCCATCCCAATCTAAGATATTTAAAAATCTTACGATAACTTAGTGCGTAGGCTGCCACAGGTAGACTCGTTATAAATAACTTGGTTTTCTGGTGAAATCCGCGTTACGAAGGGTTTGAAGTCCGACGTTTCACTCCCACTACTGGAAGCATCTTCAGGGTTGTGGTGCATCGCAATGTCTCGAAGGAAGCACAAGATATACTGATGACTGTAGAGAATATCGGCATTCTTACTGCAAAGGGCGGCGCCTCAGTCACTTCCTGACTTATTACATCACCCGCCCGACAAAGGAATACTGACAAAAACAGTACCTGCCTGATTGTGTCATCTCGACAAAGGATTGCCCCTAGGAAAGGAACCCCCGGGAAATCCAGGAACAATCTAGTTTCTAGAAAATCTGTATAAATACGCCGATCTTCTCTCCAGTCATCAGTATATATCTTGTGTTTGCTTCGAGTCGAGTCAACATCACGATGCACCACACAGCCTTGAAGATGCTTCTAGTAGAGGGAGCAAGACGTCGGACTTCAAACCCTTCGTGACGTGGATTTCACCGGAAAACCAAATTTGTTTATAATCTTACGATATCTTCACTTTTCAAAATACAATCCACCTCATAATTTGTTGGTCACTCCACTCACGATTTTTCCACATTAGTCCTCAGATCGGTCGAACAACTCTGCGCTCAAATAATGTGAGTGCCAGTTCATGCTGATGTTCGGAGCCTATCTTCTGATGTTATAATTTTATCCAAAAGTGGGTCCTATCCATACCCTTATCCATCCCCCTATCCATCCAATCTTCTCTCACTTTTATTGTTCTCCTTATTACGTTTTGCTCTCAGATTTTCAGACGATTCCCCTCCAATCTTAAAATTATCTTAAGGGATGAACATGTTTCTCAGATTTCTGATAAAATTTACACAACATGAACTGCATACATGAGCTGAGCATTGAAGCTATTAAATATTCTTGTTAGGGTTCTATTGTTATACCTGTTGCGTCATCTGATGCAGTCTAATAATAAACAACAACAAAAACGAATGACCTTCAGATGCACTTCTACTATAAAATACTTTACGTATTATGTTTGGTTTAATCAACTATAATAGCTGATAACACTGGTTGTTAGTGAAGGCGGCAAGTTTGTTATAAAAAATATGTTGCTAGGCTCCGGTCTGTAGTATCACATAAATAATTCCTCTCTCCCTGGAATTGTGTTAGGGGCAAGTGCCCAAGGTACATAACTGTCCAAGATAAGGCAACCTCCCCTACTTATCAAAATTTTCCTTCTGTTATTAAAAAAAAGAGAATATTTTACCTAATGAGCTTTATCTTTAAACTTATATCAATTTATTATAAGCATGTTACCAAGAGGTCCAAGTCTGTAATTGATTGTTACAAGAATGATATCCCTGTCAAGCAAGTATTCCGGTCCGTTGTAGAATGAGGAACCGGAAGCTAGAAAATAACCTCCTCCATGTATCCACACGAAAACCGGAAGCATCACTGTGTTTTTCTCCATCTGAAATTTTTTAATTTCAAGTTAGGTACTTTAATTTTATAGATGAGCTTGTATTAGAAATAATGTTAGAAGTTTAGTTTAAAGCGATCTAGTGGTGTTAACGAGATAAATTTGCTGCGTAATGTTTATAAAGTCTGTAGTTCCCAGGCAACTCAATGCTATCATCTGTTCTTTGGAAACTGGAGGTTGCTGGTTCAATTCCCTCTCGGTAAGGAACTGCTCCAGCATCGCCATAGAAATGAGTAGATGCGATTAACTGGTCTCATGTATGGATTTTCAGGTTTATGCAGTTGATAGACCAATGCACTAATCCCGTGGCATCCATTACATATAATGTATGTAGTTGTAATAAGCCCTAGGCAGGCCTAGGCGCTTCACTTGTTGTTGCTCCCCGGGCAACCCCCCCCCCCCCCCCCAAAAAAAAAAAACCCTTAAAGTTTCATTCCAGTGTTTGTCTGTCTGTCTCTCTGTATGGTTTTCATACAAAACATGAATCTTTGCAGTATTAAAGATATTTTTGTCGCGCACACAGGAAAATTATAGCGAACTCAAAATGATCAGCTGTTCAAAACCAAAATGGCGTATAATTCATGTGACACGGATTTTTTAAATTTTTTTTTAATTTTGAGTACGGTACCAAATGAAAGTTATTAATGACTAGATTACGAAAATATATAACACGTTAAATTTTTCTCGCTATTTAGACAAAAAAATATCAACCTGTTGCGCGTCCCCCTCCTCTAAAATTTTTGGTGTTACTAAAAATATGCTAAATGGGTGGACTGCTGGGCCATAGAAAAAATAAGAATAGCAATATGATCTGATTAACTGGCTCTAGGATTTTTTTTTTTTTTTTTTTTTTTTTAAGTTTTCACGTTCATTGTGAATTTATTTTATCGGGAGTTTCTCAATTAATAATTGCATGTTTACGTTCACAATACCAAGAAACCCTTTTTAATGTGAGGCTTCACGCACAACCTTTATTAGTTATATTATATTTTATTCGTAAGAAAGGTCAATGCCATCTAGCGACTAATTATAGAGCAGATATAACATTATGTTCCCCCAAAAAAAGTTTTTCAGTTTAGGAAGAATTTTTTTCCTAAAGCACTTTATTTACTAATTAATTTTAATAAGTACTTAATCTTCAAAAGTTTTGATCTTTTTTTTTAAATGTCCTTAGTCTTCAAGGGCCATTATAATATCTCTTCTCTGCCCATCTGTATGAAACATAACTTCTATTTATTTATTATTATTTTTTAAATAAAATAATTAGGTAATTTTAATTTAATTTAATGAATTTTTATTAAATCCTTTATGTTAGTTTCAATTTTGTCAGTTTGTTTGTTTGTTGGCTGTCCTTTAAAATTTTTGAAGGGCTAATTTACCCTCTTCCATAAACTCTGTACCAACATAAAATAATTCTAATATTTATTGTAAACTAATTAACTTGCCAATGACTCACACAACCAAAATGCATTAAATATAAAGGATTTATGATAAAAACCTTGTTTTTATGAGTTATTTTTATTACTTCTTTCTATTGCGGTTTTTTTTTTTTTTTTTTTTTTTATGGGAAAGCTGTATGTTCAGATACTATTTCATTATTATTCTCACTCCTAGTGCAGAGTAGGACAGGGGAGTTCTTTTTAACAACATAAATATACGAGACCACGTGAATTGAATCGCTAGATCCACAGTGCAGTACAGGCAGTACTGATAAGCTGTGCAGTACAGAAATTGATAAGCTGTGCAGTACAGAAATTAATAAGCTGTGCAGTACAGAAATTAATAAGCTGTGCAGTACAGACCTGCACTACTCAGCTTATCAATTTCAATTTGTACGGTATCGTACATCCGCAGCACTAAAGCTCAGACATGCAAATCGAGAGACGAAACAATGCATGTATTTACTTTTACTGTAGCTCATTTTAGAAAAGTTTGCCTGTCACTTTTGTAGACGCGTGGGTCATAAACCCAGTAGTTTATGCTCAGTAGATTTTAGAGAAGCATTACTTCAGGTTTGATGCCAAATTCCATCAAAATCGGTCCAGTGATCGATTTGACATAAATGTTCAGAAAAATCATACCCCTTGGCCAAAATCAAGAAATAGTATATTATGATACTAGGCTGTGAAGTGAGTTTTTTTTCTTTACCGCGGCAATTACATTTACTGTCAAGCGAAGCGAGACAGTAAATATTGCCAAGGTAATTTAAAAACACTTCACCGTCGCGTAGCATATGCTATTTTTTCCGAGGTAGCAGACAATGAAAAAACATTAAATATTAATCACTAATCAATATATAATAATAACAAATATTAGTACATACTTAAGACTTAAAAAAAAGAAACCTTAAAAAGAGGTTACACTATAAGAAAATATAAATAAAACGCATTGACATCTAGCGGATTTTAATCGTACTAGAAGCATTTCTACAAAGACTGCAGCGGTACTAACGGAAGTTTTGACAACTACCCGCCGGAAAATAAAAATCTTTTATTTCCTAGGACGTAAAAGATTTTTTCTTTACATCTAGGAGTAATGAAAAGATTTTTTAAGTCCACGTAATGAAAAAATGGATTTTAGCTATGTTTTTAAGGCTCTAAAGTTACTATTTCACAGTCTACCACGGAAAAATAATTTTAACTCAAACCCGGAGCAACGCCCCTCTAAAAACTCTGAACAAAAATAAGTTATTTGAAAATGGCATGGACGATTTCCATTCAAAAATTTAAAATTTAGTCCATTTAAATACAAATCTAACTATGTAAGTTTTGTATTGTTGAAAATTATTTTATTTTACTGAAAATCATAAACGAAATGTAAACAATGACCTATTAAATACTTTTTAAATATTTTAATTAGTTATTTACACACCTAGAAAGTAAAGTTAGGCAAAATTCCCTGAGCAATGGAGTTGATTCCTAAAGCGGCCCACACACGGTCAATAGTATTGTCAATACACAAAGGTATTGTCAATATTATTGATCGTGTGGGGAGTTAATATTGATATAAAAAAAACAGTATTGATGAAAATTTGTTATTAAATTTCATATTGACAATAGTATTTTCAATAATATTATTGACAATACTATTGATCGTGTGCGGGCCGCTTAAGGCGAAAGCCGAGGTAAGCATGAATTTAATTTCTGAGGTGAAGCCGAGGGACTCAAGTATTGCTCTGGTAATTATACCTTTTTGTTCTCATGGTGCGTACAAGATTTTACCTTCAGAAGGGAGAAAAAAAATGCAAATTTATAACATAAGATAAACTTTATTTATTTAACACCTATATTTATCTATTTAATGTGTCATGTTTGTAATAAACAGTGTTGCCAACTTAAATCTTCGTAAAATCCGTTTAAACGCAGTTCTTTTACTAGAATTAAGTTGGCTGCACTGAATTTACAGGGAGCTATGCCATAACTCCCTGTGACTCGGCCAGGCAGTTAAAACACTTAACACCCTAAAAAACCAGGCAGATAAGTTAACTTCTTCTCCCGCCTGGAGGTAAAAGTCATTAATTGAATTTAGATATTATGGGCTTTAAATTCAGTATCCCTGTGAAAGAATTATATGAGAAAGTTTCTTGGAATTATTATCGGAGAGATGTTTTCACTTGTTCGTCATCATAGTCATAGTTAAGTAATAAAGTTATTTAACCTGAACAAATGAAGCCTACAAATTCAATTGTGAATAATTATTTTAGTATATATTACACACGTGCTGATTTGGACAATAAACCATATTGGATAGGCAGGAAGGCGAATGTCATTCTGGTATTGGAGTTACGAGTCCACATGGTTTGGAATTACTAGTCTGTAATTCACACACCTGACATAGTGTACTACACAGACAATAGTTATATACTGACGATAGTAAATAACACACTCACACAATAGGACGGAACAAAGCAATATCCTAAGGCATTAATTTACTTCCCACTGTTCTAGATATTGAAGCCGTCATGTCAGTCCATCTTAATTATTAAATAAACATTTATTATATCATAATTACTACAAGTCAATCTCGAGTTTAATAAACATTGTGACAATAGTATAGCTAACATTTATATATTGGTGTTTATTTGATGACGTTTTTATTACATCATCCTTATCCTTTATATTAGTTTTACTACACAATTATTAGTTGTCACAATTTGTTTTGTTTTTTAAACCAAGGAACAAAAATAAGTCATCTTCATATCAAAATAATAACGGCATTTCCTACGTGAATTCACAGTGACAGTGTGTGGTACTATTTTACTTAAGCACCCCCCGTTATCTCATTATCTTAATAGTTAATTAGACAAGGTAAAATTTACTAAGTAGTATTAAATTCCTTAGTCTAAATTACTATTAAGACAAAGGTGTTATTCAGTCTAATGTACCTTATTGGGACAAAGGAATGTCACACTGTCACTATTATTTAGAAGCAATGATGGGTGCTATAGTATTAATAAGTACCCGGTGTGCTTTATGACACCTTTTTTACTACGTTTTTAGTAGCTCGCTTTCTTGTTTGTTTGTTTGTCCAGTACAAATCTTGCAATCGATTTTTAACTAACTTCCCGAGTATCTAGACATTTGAAACTTTTAGAATAGCTCAAAACACGATAACAATGCATTATTTTAATACTTTTAGCCATCTTTCAGCAGAATTTAATTAGTTTTCAGCAAATTTTGCTGTATAGAAAGTTAGTTCGGAAAAAATCCGCAAGTTATTTTATATTTTTTTGACATCCCATATTTACGATTTTCATTTTGACGGGTTTCAAATTTATGATTTATGACAGAAAATTTAAAAACGTAGTATATAAAAAGTTCTTTTTATCTTGTATTTTTTACTTTCTCATGTAAAGAGAAAGTATTGTGATGGCGCGAAAATTCGATTTTGAGATTTTGATAGATTTACACGTTTTGAGGTCCCCTGAGTCCAAAAAAGTGGTTTTTAAAAAATGTCTGTCCGTCGTCTGTCGTCTGTCGTCTGTCGTCTGTCGTCTGTCGTCTGTCGTCTGTGCAGACGCTTGGAGCCTAAACTACTGGGCCGATTTTGACGAAATTTGGCATACATGTTCAGAAAAATCATACCCCGAGGCGAAATCGAGAAATGAATTTTAGCTTTAAATTTGGGGGCGCTACCCCCCAAAAACTCTGAAAATACGTGAAAAAAAATTATTTCTCGAAAACGGTTCCGACGATTTTGATAAAAAAATTCTAAAATGTAGTCCATTTAAATACGAATCTAACGATATAAGCCGTTTTCCCGGGAAATATCTAGTTCCTGAGAAAATAGCTTAAAACGCGGACGGAGAGAGCCCGGGTTCGATTCCCCGCCCAAGAGAAGTTATTTTTATGATACATTTCGATGAAATGTTCAATAATAATTAAATGTACATAAGAAGGCTAATAAATGGAAAACACTGGACTATGTAATTATAAACTCGTATATGAGAAAGTTTGTCTGAGTTGTCTCGGACCGATTTTTTCTATTATATTTGTTGTTTGTGTATAGCAGGTTGTCCTCAAAATATTTGAGACTTGTATAAAAACTTAAAAATTCCTTAATATAACTAAAGGTCAACCAAGAAGTGATGGTAAACTGACAAGTGCGCTAGTGTTGTTTTTGTATCATGTAGAGTTAGAGTTTTAATATAGGTTTGTTCCAACCACACTTCAAACTAGTTTAAAACTGTCCGACGCATGCGCATCGGACCAACATTGAACGCCTGTTGCTAATGCGCATGCGTCGGACAGTTTCAAACTAGTTTGAAGTGTGGTTGGAACAAACCTAATGCAATTGACCACTTTGTAGTAAATATAAGTTTTGTTGCAAGCAAGCAGTGTATCATCTGCGGGATCGTCACGGGCATGCGCAATGGATAAAAGCTGTTCCAACCCGACTTGTAACAGTGTTTCGTACCGTCCAAACTTTTCTAACATCACAGGGATTGTTTGCGAACCGTTCAAACGATCCTCTGACAATACCAAATGCTGGTTTGTACGACATGCACAGTTATGTCAATCGTCACACATCAACAGGAAGGTTACCTAAATGGTAGGTTTCCTTGAATGTTTTAATAGGGTGAAAATTATAATAGTCCTAAACCCGTTCCAACCTGACATAATTTTATTACAGTATACGAGTACGATGTTAGCGAATGCGTATAAAATCTGTCCTAAAAGATTTACGAACCATCCGCGGGACGATACAAAGGACAATCAAATATGGGGGTTTGCCAGGTACGGTTATAAAAACTAAGTTTTGCAATGTAAACAAACCTTTCAAGTTCTGAGTGTGACTATCTAAGTTTTTAAATTTAATGCCATAAATTATAAATTTGAAACCCGTCAAAATGAAGATTGTAAATATGGGATAAGTCAAAACAAATAAAATATCTTGCGGACTTTTTCCGAACTAACTTTCTATACGGCAAAATTTGCGGAAAACGAATTAAATTCTGCTGAAAGATGGCTAAAAGTGTTAAAATAATGTATTGGCATCGTGTTCTGAGCTATTCTAAAAGTTTCAGATGTCTGGCTACACGGGAAGTTAGTTAAAAATCGATTGCAAGATTTGTATTGGACAAACAAACAAACAAACAAGAAAGCAAGCTAATAAAAACGTAGTAAAAAAAGTGTCATGCAGCACACTCGGTACTTATTAATACTATAGCACCCATCATTGTTTCTAAATAATAGTGACAGTGTGACATTCCTTTGTCCCAATAAGGTACATTAGACTGAATAACACCTTTGTCTTAATAGTAATTTAGACTAAGGAAATTAATACTACTTTGTAAATGTTACCTTGTCTAATTAACTATTAAGATAATGAGATAACAGGGGGTGCTTAAGTAAAATAGTACCACACACTGTCACTGTGAATTCACATAGGAAATGCCGTTATTATTTTGATAGGAAGATGTCATGACTCATTGTTGTTCCTTGGTTTAAAAAACAAAACAAATTGTGACAACTTCTGATATTTTGATAGTCATGGAGAGCTGTCATATATATAATATTAAATATTAACACCAGACTGTACTGACTTCGGCAATTCTCGGGACTTCCGATTACAAACGAAGCTAAGTTTACTATTTTTACCGAGTCCCGCATTTCACTTCTTGTGAATCCGGAAGGTCTTTCACGTGAACCTTCGTATTTATATACAGATTCGAGCCAAAATCCCTTCCTATTATTATAATTTAATACATTTTTAATTAAAATAAGAATACTTGTTTATTTGGCTTTTGATTTTTTTTTTTTTTTTTAAGTAAGGCTTAAATGTTTTTAAATAAATAAATAAATAAATAAGACTAAGCGACTTTAACCTAAACACGATTTACGATTTGACAGGATTTGCGAAAACTGAAACTGTGATTATAAAAATAGAATGAGATTGAAACTATGATAAAAAAGTTGGTAGTGCGTGAAGTCTCACGTAAAAAGGGTTTCGTTGGTGTAAACATGAAATTAGTAGTAGGGGGGGGGGGGGGGGGGGATTTGATGTTTTTGACAAAATGGCGTAGAAAATTAAACGCTTTCCACAAGTGTTATATATTTTTGTAATCTACTCTTCAATACCTTTCATTTGATACCTCACTCAAAATTTAAAAAAAAAAAAATTTTCCCGTGACATCAATCAGCCGCCATCTTGGATTCCCAGTTAATCCGACCAAGTTGCTATTCTTATTTTTTCTTTGGCTTATCAGACCGCACATTTTGCATATTTTTCTATATTTTTAGTAATAGCGGAAATACGATTTTAGGGGGGGGGGGGACACGCAAAATTTCAATGTTTTTTGACAAAATGGCGCCGAAAATTAAACACTTTCCCTAAGTGATATATATATTTGTAATCTACTCTTCTATACCTTTCATTTGATACCCCACCCAAAATTTAAAAAAAATATTTATTTTCGTGTGACATGAATTATCCGCCATCTTGGATTCCCAGTAAATCAGATCAAATTGCTAATCTTATTTTTTCTATGGCCCACCAGACCACACATTTTGCATATTTTTCTATATTTTTAGTATGAGCGGAAATACGATTTTAGGGGGGGGGGGGGGGACACGCAAAATTTCGATGTTTTTTGACAAAATGGCGCCGAAAATTGAACACTTTCCCTAAGTGATATATATATTTGTAATCTACTCTTCAATACCTTTCATTTGATACCCCACTTAAAATTTAAAAAAAATATTTTTTTCGCATGACGTGAGTTATCCGCCATTTTGGATTTGAACAGCTGATAATTTTGAGTTCGCTATATTTTTCCTGTGTGCGCGTCAAAACGATCTTTAACATTGGAAAGTTTCACGTTTCTATCTCTTTTTATTCAAAAGTTATTGGAACCGTACAGAGTGACAGACAGACAGACAGACACATGAACGAAACTATAAGGGTTTCTTTTTTTGGTTTTACCAACGAAACCCTAAAAAAGACCGAAATAGAGCACAAAAATAAGAGAAGTCCCTTTATCTACTTTTTTTCTTCAATGTATTGTGTTTAGTAGGTATATAGCTTCAAACACCGCACTATACCACTCATTTTATAGCCCTTACAAAACTAGCGGGGGGGGGGAGCCTCGTCTGTATATATTACTTTATTGCTGTTTAAAGTTATTACAAAGTTTGAGGTAATAGGGATAGGTATCACAGAGTTTTGCAATTTAACTTACCGAAGGAGTGTAAACATTCAGATACAGGCAGTCCTCAGTTCCTTTAAAAACTGTTAGGTTGTTTAACCTGGTAAAGTCGAAAACAGGTTGGTAACATTCCCTCGAGTCGTCCACAGCTTCGTAGTCATCCTCCATCCTTGGCTTCTTAACCGGCTCCTGTGAATCACACCAACAGAATAACATTCATTTATATGATTAAACAATATGGATGCATAGATTCATGTTATTATCTCTTTTAGTTCAAAAGTTATTAGAATAGAATTTTTGTATATTTGCATTATAACCGTACAGAAAGGCAGACAGACATGCAGACAAGCACAGGAACGAAACTATGAGGGCTTCATTTTTTGGTTTTACCAACGAAACCCTAAAAAGCTAGAACGGTGAAGGAGACGTTTTGACGTGGAAAAATTACGTGGCGCAAAGATCACCGGAGTTTTTTGCCTCCGGTTTCAAAACTGTTTCCAGGTACTCTGTGAGGAGCCTGTAAACGACAAATGTTAAAGACCTCATCCTGGAGGTGATTGAAAAGGTTTTGGATATCAAAGCATTCTCAAAAAAGACTGGATGTCCGAAGGTACCTGGCAGCAAATTGAAGAGAGGATGATCAAAAAGGCCCAGATAAATAACAGCAAGACGAGACAGAAAAATGCTATAGCCAATCCTAATATACTGAAGCGAACAGAAAGGTAAAGAAAATCACAAGGAAGGAAAAAAAGAACTGGCCTAGCGAGCCTGTATAAAACTACTAGAAGCCTATCAAAGAAAAGGTTTAGAAAAACTTGGCATATCAGAAGCAAGATTGAAGACATGCTAACATCTACACACAAACAGCTTGAGCGATAGTAGCACTTTAAGGAAGTTCTAAATAGAGAGGTGGGAAGCTGGGCAAGACTGGAAATAATGGTTGAAAGTGATCCATTGATTATCTGGACAGCCCATTCTATGAAGAACTCCTGAGGGCACTAAGGTCCCTAAACATGAGAAAGACACCAAGAATTGATGGGATTACTCTTGAAATGATGACGGCTGCTGAAACTACAGTAAAACTTCTGAATCCATGTTGGACAAGATATGGGAAGAAGGATGGCTTGCAATGGAATGGAAGAAGGGAATCACAATCAAGCTGCCCAAGAAAGGTTATGATATTGAATGTAAATAACTTGCGTGGTTTTACTCTTCTATCGGTCCCGAGTAATCTTCTCTCGTGCATTATCCCGGAACAAATCAAGGTACTTGGAAAGGAGGACCGAGAAAGGAATAAACTAGTTTCAGGAGCTAGAGGAGTTGCGTGGGCCTATTAAAATACATCGTTCTGCAGCAGAGTGCAGAATGGTGCATTGCCCTTAACCTCACATTCATTTATTTTGAGAAAGATTTTGACTCTGTTACAGAAAGGTCATGTGGAGGAGCTGAAGTGAATTTTAAAGAGTGACTACAAATTGTCCTAAATGGAGAATAGATATAGCCGCTCTATGCTCCCTAAGGAGCAACAGAAATTAATTGTTCTCTTTGTCATTTTATTATTATTGCTTCCGAGCTTACCGAAGGTAACGGAAGCATTGTGTTCACTTTTGAGAACAAAAAAGTTTTATGCCTCCGATTTTAAAAATTCCAAGACAGAAATCCGTTTCAGACATTAGGGAACATTTTTGGTTCCGTGTCTGTCTGTCTGTCGGTCTGTGTGTCCGTGAATCGTGAACCGTGCGACGATAACTTAAGTAAATATTGCCCGATTTTGATGAAATTTGGTAGACATGTTTATTTTACCAATGCTCAGGTCGAGTTCATTGGACAACGTTATCCGTTCAAGCGTTCACGCGCAACGCTCGCGTAAACGTGAACTTCAAATTTAAAATTGGAATTTTCGGTCGAGAAAAATATTAAACCTTATCTATTCAATGAGTAGAACATTTGTTTCAAATACAATTTTTTTATTAAAACCTACAGGGACACCCCTATAAAGTGTTAAAGAACGCTAAAAAATGTTAATTGTTCTTATATAATAAACAATATAACAATAAAGTAATAATACTTTAATGTTAATATAACAATAAAGTACATGATAGGATGCGAGGAAGCTATGTGCCACACTAATTGGCAGTGTATTTTTTTCTTTTTTTTAATAAAAAATTCTTAACTATTTTAATTGCTTTTACAAATTTTTTTTTTTTATTTACTCATTTTAAAAAAATCCTTGCAACGTACATTAAAAACGTGTGTATGGTTTTTAACAATTTAATATGCCCAATTAAAATCTTTGTCAGATTAAACCTCCTCTAAAATTCATAAATAGTAATTTATCATGCCTAATAAAATAGAGGAACTTCTGGACAAAATGAATAAGCTTCAAACTGCGATTAGCAGGGTATGTTATTCTTAATAATGAAATTAATGATACATTGTCTAGTGTCTAATCATGATTAGTTTTCATGAAGGTTTCGGAGACGCAACTATTTAGACATTTTATTTTATAATTTGACCCTAAAATTCCTGTTTTCCTATGTTTTGGTTTTCATTTGTTTTCTCTGTCAGTAGCCTTCACGCATTATTCATTTGGTGGACCAAAAATACAAAAATATTTAAGAGAATTAAAAAGTTATTAGATGAATTAATTTATAACTATTTGGATACAATTCCGTTGGTACACGAATCATGCAAGAACAGTGATAGACAGAATGAAAAACCACTAGAAGGGCTGTCAACTAGTTTTTTCGGCAATGTCAGTTATTTTAGTAGACAGCCAAACAAAACCTCGTTGCATAAAACTGTCCCGTCTCGAATCTCACTCTTTTGAAAATACCATACATCACTGTAAATGACTCTTTATCACTCAGTTATTTCTTTCATTTATCATTTTTTTTACAATGAAAACATAAACAAAACAAAAACTAACAAGGTTTTGTTGAGAAATAAAGTAATAAGTTAGTAGTTGGTTCCTTGTAGTATTATAAATTCTTGATTAGTTAGGTCTTTTAAGGAAAATTCAAACGCCTCACATTTGCGATAATTCGACCCCTCCTTGGATCATTTTCAAGCTGATTGACTAGCTGATTACATTATCACAGTTATTCATTTATATAAAAATTATTGAAAATACTATTCTGAATCTTACAGATTCTCGTCAATTCACCTGAAACCAGTTACTGTCAATTACACTATTATTAAACAATATCTCAGACGTCTAAATACATGAAAGTACCACGAACAACACATTTCTACTACCTACTTCAACTTAAAATTTCCAATGACAATGTAATCAGCTAATAGTCAGTCAGCTTGAGAATGATCCAAGGAGGGATCGAAATATCGCAAATTTGAGGCGTTTGAATTTTCCTTAAAAGACCCAACTAATCAAGAATAAATTAAAAGTTTTAAGATGCGCATTCTTTCGGTACTTTCCTCCGGACTTACTATAGCTTCAAATCAAACCAGACGCTGGCCAGTCAAAGCAACGGTTGAACGACAGCAGCCATAATGTCAGGCAGTTCTTATGGACACGGCAGTTGTTCGGTGCGAAAGTCTCGTTCTCTGGTCAGTTGCGGGTTAACGTCAAGATGTCCGCCGGCCCGTTTTTGTTTCACATCAGGAATACAAGAATTTTGTTACTCACCCTTTTGCACTATTCTTGCTAAAACTGGAGTGCATTTCTATTAAATCAAAGCCGGATTTAAACATAGACTACATATGTGGCCGCTTAAGGCTTAGGACCACACCTATAAGATTAAAGAATGGTAGGAAAAGAATTGGCCGATAAGGACTTCAACACTCCTTCGAAAAGTGTACTGCTGAGTGTGAAACTGTACTACCAAAAGATAGAATATAGAGTGTTATTGGAGGTCATCATTATAGGTAAAAGAAAAGTCTCTCCACGTAAAATTATGTATGTATTAAATCAAAGCAGATCTCGTCCTCTATAAGACCATTATCAGTGCCAAAAAAGATAAAACCATGAATTAATCAAAAGAGCTCATAGGGGCGGGGTAAGTTATACAATGCTGGACACTGGCACAAGACGAGAGTCTTATCGCTATGAAGTCTTTTGTTTAATTCACGTTTTCATTTTTTTGGCGCTGATGATGGCCTTTTAGAGGCCAAAAGGTGCTTTGATTAATAAACGAGGGGCGATTGATAAGTAAGGTCTCCTAATTTTTAATTATAATTCAGGAAGGGATAAAAAAATAATAATTAGCATATAAATGAACTAAATTTATTTCAGTTTAAAGGAAAATTATCATTTTTCAACATAATCACCGTTTAATGTAGTAAACTCCTCCAAACATGAAATGCATTTTGTCAATCTGTTTGACCGCACTTCATCATCTAACGAAACGTTTTGACCTTTAAGGTGTTCTTTCAACTTGGGGAACCAAAAGACCAAAGCCAAAAGTTTTTGGCTTTTCCTCAAGTTGAAAGAACACCTTAAAGGTCAAAACTTTTCCACAGATAATGAAGTGTGGTCACGAATTAAGAAACAAAACGTTAACAGATTGAAAAAATGGTTGTGTATGTAACAACAATGTAACAAACTCCTCCCAACGTGAAACCCATTTTTTCAATCTGTTGACGTTTTGTTTCTTAATCCGTGACCGCACTTCATTCTCTGTCGAAAAGCTTTGACCTTTAAGGTGTTCTTTCAACTTGAGGAAAAGCCAAAAAACTTTTGGCTTTGGTCTTTTGGTTCCCCAAGTTGAAAGAACACCTTAAAGGTCAAAACGTTTCGTTAGATGATGAAGTGCGGTCAGATTGAAAAAATGGTTTTCACGTTTGGAGGAGTTTGTTACATTAACCGGTGATTATGTTGAATAATTATATTAAATTTACTTCACTTTTAAGCTAATTATTAATTTTTTATTCTTTCCTACAAGGTAGGAAAAATTTCCTTTTGAATTACAAAAAAATATTGGGAGACCTTACTTATCAATCGCCCCTCGTACATATACGTAATTTTACGAGGAGAAACTTTTCCTTCTGCCTTTTGACTCCAAAAACTTAATCTGGTTATCCATAAGATGCTTAATAATTAAAATCTGATAGCGACCTTCATTTTGACGTTCTTTACATAGAAGTGATCGGGACATTAGTTGATAAGAATTCTAACATTTCTTCGCTCCCTCCTTCTCTAGCTTCCTTCATTTAAAAATCTAGTTTCTGAGATATTACACAAAAACAAATTTTATTGTAAAGGATAAGAATAGTTTTCTATGCCCCAAGGAGAAATTATATTTATAGTAAATTTAGATAACATTTTAATTAATAATAAATCAATTCAACCTTGAAAACACAAAACAACAAACAAATGGAAAACACTGGAACAAGAAATTATTGATCAATGAAATTTATTACTGGTTGTATCCCACAGATCTCTCTTTTTAGATTTATGGTGATTTTCTTTTTTTGAGTTTTGTACGTAAGTAAAATAACCATTGCTTTAAGTTTTTATAAATTTACATAAATAATGTACCTTAAACCTGAGGTGTTCTACCGGCGGCTCTGCGTAAGGCATTCCTTGGAATGCCAGTATATCTCTGCCATCTCTTGTCTTGAGTAGATGTCCTCTGTACTTACCTGAAGGACTGTCCACTACTGGACTTTCTCTGCAGAGTACTGACTCTACCAGTACACACACACTTACTAACAACTTGAACCACATTGTTTGCATTTTAAATTCCTCTATTGTAATTTAATTTCCTAAATAATTTCTTCCTGAAATATGTTTCTTATATTTTTCAAATATATTAGTTACTTTTTAGATTTTCCGACATACCTAAGAAGAAAAATATTATGATTAAAAGAGATTAAATAAAATAGTAAAAATAAATAAACGTAATCACCATAGAATTTTCATTTTGGCCCAAAATATAAATTTGTTGAAATTTAATTTTAAATTTCTTGGTTTTCTGATAAAATCCGCGTCACGAAGGGTTCGAAGTTTTGCTTCTAGTACTGGAAGCAAATTAAAGGTTGTGGCAACAATAAGATAAACTGAAATATCTTGGTGTTGCTAGGAATTAACATGACTATGCACCACAACCCTTAATGTGCTTCCAGAGGTGGAAGCGAAATCAAGGACTTCAAACTGGTAATTCATTTGATATATTTGTCACTTTAGAGTTAAAATTGAATAGTTGGAAGGAATCATTAGTTAAGGAAATTGCAAAAATTTAATTTCTGGTAACTCTCTCCAATACATGATTTATAAAAAGAAATGGAATTTTATGTTGGCGCGAAAATTCGATTTTGTGATATTGGTGGATTTGCACGATCCTTTGAGTCCAAAATTTTAGTTTATAAAAATTTCTGTCTCCAGTCTGTAGCCGGTGCAGACTCATGACTAAAGACTACTGGTCTGCATCTAAACTAATGGGCTAATTTTGGTCAATTTCGGTATAAATGTTTAGAAAAACCATACTCCGAGGTAAAATCTATTGCTTTAATTAATTATAGCTCTAAATCCGAGAGCACTATCCCTCAAAAAATATGAAAAAATGTGAAAACAAATATATTAACAACCGTAGTTTCAACTGTTTAAAAAAAATTTATATCACTTTTGTTTTAAATTAATTTATTAAATAATTTACGCCCGAGAATTCAAGGCTACTAATATTGTTAGAAAGTTTTAAAATTTGTTTAATTTATTTTCAACTATTAATAAACAGCTTGGTTTTCCGGTGGAATCCGCGTCACGAAGGGGGTCAACGCGGATTCCACCGGAAAACCAAGCTGTTTATCACGAGTCTACCCGCGGAACCTACGCACCAAGTTATTTTCAACTTTATTTGATTTTTAGACAAACAACGTCGATATTTCGATATTTTATTTAAATTTAAACACTCATTATGATTTTTGCGAAAATTCACTACATTATAATATTATTTAATTACTATAAAATATATTCACCAAATAAGAAATGTAAAATTTAAATTATTTTTATTATTATTACTTTTAATTAATAATCAGTCGTGTTATTACGGATTTCAAGTTAAAAATGGAATGAAACTAAAATCACCATTAGATAATATACTTTTATAAATATAAGGGGGTGTCTTAATGAGATCTGTTATCAAAATAGATAACAGTGTTAAAGTTAAACTGTATTACCTTATATAACAATTATAAATCATTGTATATATCAATTGCTGATAACATAAAAGAAGGGAAAAAAATAATTTTGTTGATTAATCACTTGATTAGCAACTTGAAATGAATTATTGTTGGATATGATAAAATTATAAATAGCCTAAAACAAAATTAAATTAAAAAAAATTGTTAGAGTGTTTTAAATCACTCGAATTATTGAAAAAAAAATATTTTAAAGAAATTGAGTGCATTGTCGAGATAATATTTTGACAAATCCATGGTCAATGTGCAATGTAACTTTTTTTTGTCATTAGAGGAAAAATAAATTGGAGCAGAAGCGCTCTTTTTGCTCATTGCTCCATTTGTCAATGACAAAACTTTCTAAATCTGGAACCATGTCTCTAGCTACGTCACACTGCCTTCCCCCCACCCCCATCTGTGAGGGCCCTTTGTCCCCTTGCGATTCATTTAGGTCGATGAAGGAGCCAGGGAAGCCGAGCGTCTTAAGGCGCTCGCTCAGCTATCAATAAGTCGAGGTAACACGAGGTCGTGGGTTCGATCCCGTGCCATGATACTATGAATTGCATCAATGAATCGCGGACGGTGCAGGGCGAGGGACACTCTTTATGGGGACTCTTCCCCCACTCTTTCATGTGGGTCCGATCCGGGTCAGGATGATGCAAATTGTATCTATGGTTTGAGGACGGAAAAGGGCGAGGGACACCCTTTATGGGGACTCTTCCCCCACGCTTTGACGCACGCTTATATAGCTTACTAATGACCACACCATACTCGCGGTACAATGTACAAATGTATGATGTGTGAAGTAGCTGGAACTCTCTACCACGGGGCGTAAAAAGGGCCTAAGTGATGGCCACGTCACCCTGCTCCCCTATCCATTAGGGCCCTTTTTCTGCTTGCTACTCATTTCGTCGGTGACAAACCTTTCGAAATCTGAAACAAACTGTCTAGCCACGACGCCCTGCTCCCCTATCCCTTTGGGCCCTTTGTCTGCTTGTTACTCTTTTCATCGATGATAAACCTTTCGAAATCTGGAACAAGAACAAAGTGTCTAGCCACGTTACCCTGCCCCTTATCCTTTATAGCTCTTTGTATGCTTGTGATTCTTTCAAGTCGATGATAAACGTTTCTAAATTTAGAAATGATGTCTAGCTTCTCTCTCTGCTCGCCAGGAAACATGGTCAGGTTTATAAATAACATAATAAACAGAATACTTCAATTATTTATTCATATTTTTAAACTTGAATTACATAAGTAAACGATTCTAGCTTCAGTTAAGACTAAACTATTTTGTCATATTTCTTAAATGAATAGAAACACGTTGGTAGTGTTATAGCTTTCTTTGATAACCGTAGTAATTACTTGATGTGTTTTATGTGATAGGCATTTAATTTGTTCGTCATTATATCTAAATTATCTTTATTGTTGTTGCTGGTTGAAGTTAACATGTTTAAATTTAGCAATTTTATAATCATAAACTAAATTGTCTATAGCATTTTTTTCATAAATAACAGATCAACTGTTACAAGAAAGAAAATAAACTTCAACCTCCCCCCCCCCCCACTACCCATCCCCTCTGCGTAATCTTCAATCTTTGGAAGAAGAATGAATTAATTCTTGTACTTGATCAATATATTTTCCGAAACGTTTGTCCAGTGACTGATCCTCGTTGTCTTCAAAATTATTTTATTTTATTCACAGTCTTTATGCACATGATTTTAAAATATTACTTAGCATTATGTATTTTCATAATACTACATTGCGTCTATGATTATTTTATAATGAATACTGATTATAAATTATTCATAGACGCTGTCTAAAATTGACTAGTTCAGAGTTCATCGTGCCCAATGTTAAGAGTTCTGCCTATGTTGAGTTTGTCCAGGAACTCCATTCTACGCTGGAACATGTTGGTTTTCATTACGATTCCTTGGTTTGTAATGTCCAAGTATTTGGTTCCTTGCTCTGATTCTTCCCATAATTTAGTGTCTGGCGTTGGGTCACTAAACATTTATGAACATACATATTATTTAAACATATTTGTACTAAATAAACACATATTATGTAAGTTATGTAAGTAATCTTTTTTTGTTGTTTTTTATTTCGTGAATTCAAAATGTGGAAACCAACTATTTTATATTTAAGCATTATTATTTTTTTTTTTTTATCAATATGGATTTTGTTTCCAAGCTCACGGAAGGCAACGAAAGCATTGTAATAATTCTGAAAAACTAGATAGAAAACCGTTTCAGACATCAGGGGATATTTTTGCCTGGTGAACGGTCATCTTGTTTTGATGAAATTTAGAATATGTCGTAATTAGACCACCGTTATTCCCATATAAATTTCAACAAACGTTGCTTTCTCTCTCACATGCACAAAAACTTTCATTTTTCATAAAACCTATATATTTAAAACAAATCATCTGATTTTTACGGGATTTGGTTTTTGTTTGTCTAAAGTAAACCATAGATGGTCTCATTATATGGACCCATAATAATAGGACACGTTTCTTTATAATAATAGGACACGTTTCTTTATAATAATAGGACACGAGGGAGCTATATGCCACAAAAGTTGGCAAATTATTTTAAGGAAGAAAATGTTTGACATTATTCAATTTTAAATGTGACAAAATTGGCATTTCCAGATTGCTAAAATTCCCAACTTGACAAACTTGGCATTCAGCAGGGCTTAGTCCCTCCTTCCCTTCCAGTTGAAGTTACTCCCCCCCCCCCCCCCCCCCCCACTCATGGTTGGTTGTTTGTGCACTATTTAGAGTGAATTGGCTGGAGTGCTGGAGTGGAACGACCGTGCACAGCCAGATTTCGTGTACAAAAACCCTTTACATCGCAGGTAAAGTGTGAGTAGCTGGTAAATTTGATCACATTAATTATAACTTGAACGAATTAGTGCTGTGGAGATGGATGTTCTGAGAAGAGGTGGACGAATATTCAGCCTGGATAGGGAGAGGAATGGGGAGATTATGCCGCGGATGGAAGCTTACGAAATGGTGCTAGGACGTCATTGAGGAGCGAGCACTTCGTCGGTACGGTCATTTGAAGAGGATTGGAGCGTTGACCGCGAAGAGTGATGGAGTGGTTTCGACCAGGCAGGAGGAATATAGACCATCCCAGAGCAACTTGGAGGGGAGGCATCGTAAGATCAATATGGGAGCGGAACCTGCAGGATGGAGATGGAAGGACTAAATTCCACGGGTTGAATTTAGGAACAAAAGGCAATTGCTGGCAAGTGGAGAAGCCTTGTAAAGTAAAAAGTAATTATGATTAAAACGATTTACCCATGTTTGATGAAGTTATACCAAAGCTGAACCATCAGCCTTGACATTGCTGTGTCTGGTTCGGTCCAGTTCTCCCTTGTGAACAATACTTTCATGTTGAACAAGTACAGACATTCTTCTGCGTGAGCAACTCCCTCTGTATAACATAAAACAAATATTCCATACATACTTTATTATTATTGTTATTATATTTCTTATTTGAGTTTTGTACATGGTTACATAAGATATACATTTTTAATTTATTTATTTTTACTTCAGAAAACGAAACGAGAGAAACCTGGCGGGGAATCAAACCCATAACTTCCACCTGTAGCTTTGTTCATAATAATCGGAGAAACTAGATTTTCTCCCGGTAAAGCGATTACATTTTGAAATGGACTACGTTTACAAATTTTACAAAGTCATCATTATAAAAGAAAGCCTACTGATGAAGGAGGGCTGAATATAGAAGAACTATTGAGTGACATTAATGAACTAATATGATGAAGGCTGTATCATGTTGGAAACCAAATGAAGACGCCTTAATCAGAACTGACGATGAGCTTATAAAGGTCGTAAGCTTGACTTAACACTCTCCAACAAGTGTGTTTATAACCTTTTATTTGTATAAACTTCCATATGAATGAAATTAGAGGTAAGACAGTGATGAAATTTTCTCCACTTCGTGGAAAAACATTGAATCATAAATATGTTTTTGGGCATTAACTACAGTGTAGCCAACCTTTACATCTCCCTCTCTAAAGACAGTTGCCATGGTGTGCTCCTATTAGTGAAATCAAGTGAAATTCAAGCTACCCCCTGTTACCATCTAACTTCCTGGTTCTAGGTTTAAATACTTCCGCCCTTCTTTTGGTGAAATATAGTAGGTACTAAAAAGTGAAAACCGAGCAACCTCCTGTTATATCCTAATATGGAATTGCTGAATTTCAAGTCAAATTTGTTGTGTCGTTTTGGGTAACGCAAATTTCTTCTGCTCCCTAGCTCAAAAACATATCCATGAAAAAATAATTCTTCACTAGCTGATGATAGACTCCGATTCTCGTATTTTTCAAATAAATTAATTTTGGTCATTTTCCCGGGACGACTTACATGATTAGATTTGTATGTTGGTTAGATTGTTGTTGTTTTTGGTTTTAAAGGGAGTAATTTAGCATTTTTTAAATTAAAATTGTCGTAAAAATTGAACTCCGGGTGCCTTAAAACGTGTATCCATCAACATTTCAGAATTGAATTTTCGCGCTATCAAAATAGTTTATCGATTTATACTACATAGATAAAAAAATAAAAAAAATACTCACAATAATGAAGTACTGACCGCATGTAAGTTATTACTAAAATGGACTCGGACTTTTAGTTGTAGTGATTACACTTGATAGTGATGGTTATGTACTTGTTGTTCTACAAGCTAAAGACAGAATATTGCTTACGTTCAAGCCCTTGGATGGGTGCCAGAGGAAGGACGGGTTCACCTCTATAAGACATGACGTAGTTGTATTTAGGACCCTTCTCCAGTTTAGCAACGAGATGATGGCCATAAATAAATTTCATGTCCGAGTCAAACTGCAATCACATTAACCTATCATTTAATCATCTGATCAAGGTTTTACTAATAAAGCGTTAAAACACTGATGATGTAGAAAACAGCTGTTAGACTACAGCTAGGCCTTGGATGATCCTAAAACTTTGAGCTATAGATTTGACTCTTTAACTCTTTTAAAATAAAATGATTATGAGTTGGGGAGATTGCCTTACCTTGGACTTTAGCAAAATTCAACTGTTGCTGATAAATCTGATATAATATGGTGGATAGACAGCAAGCTTGCTGGAAAGAATGACCTCTCCTGGAATTGTGTTAGGGGCAAGTGTCCAAAGAACATAACAGTCCATGTTACACAACTTTCCAAGGTAAAGTAACCTTCCCTACTGCTTACGTTCAGTAAATAAGGTACCACCCTTGTCTAATACTAATGGAGGATTAATATAAGGACAATATGTATACACAAATATACTGTGTTTAAACCCTCATTTTTATTTGATTATTTATGGTGTTATAAATAAACATTGTCTGACCTATGAAATGGAATTCTAATCGCGATGATACCTCTATTATTTGAGGAAACGTTGCAGCAGCCATTCCATCTTCACCGAAGTAAAAGTGAGATATCTTTTTAGTAATTTCATCTCTCCTGGGATGCCACTCGTAGTAGCCCATAACTGGAAGAAATTCCGGCAAATACTCTACCAAGTTAGATATGTCTTTATACCTTGGATTAATTTGGGCCAATTCTAGAAATTAAATAATGTCAATTAGTTGTCAATAGATTGTCGTAAAAATGCCTTTTAATCGGATCATTTTTAAGAACATTTCTTGATGCAAGTATTTTGGATTAGACCCAATATCTGTATATAACATTATCTTAGTTATTCTTAGTTCAATACTTTAGTTATTCTCAAAAAAAGCTGCTCATGATCATGATATTTGCAATTAGCTAAGTACAGCAAACATAATAATCCTTGTAAAAGTTCCACTCCGGGTACCTTAAAACGCTAGGATTTAACAAGACGCTAGGATTTAACAAGTTCTGGACAGAATTTATTTTTACTACTGCTTTCTTTATACAGACCAAAAGGTAGCCACATTGATTCATGGCTGGTGACTCCATTTAGCATGGGCAGGTCTGAGGGTTCAGCATATGATTTCTTAGTCAGGAAAGCACCAGGACCTGGTTCTTCTACGACGGGAACCAGTTTCACTGTTAGGAATTTATCGCTACCAGGCTGAAACAGAATTATGAAAGATTACACATGTTTAATGCGACATAATAAGCCAAATTTTTCGTCAATGGCTTCCATTGCCCTCCAGATGATTTTCCCCTGTGCCAAATAGGCTAGAAAAATTAAAATATCCGTATAAGTGTTTAGGCTCCAAACTTGCACATCTCTACGTGCGGACATCAGTATTACCGCCAGTTGAGGCTTGTCCATGAGTTCCAGTTCATACTGAGTCCTGGAATGAACAGCTCAGATTGATGGCACCTAGACTCTGTCTATTTCTGCTCATAGTGGAATTTTTAAGTACTTTACCGGGAATCGACTCGTCACTTATTGATCTGGAGGCACTAACACTCGTCACTACACCACAATAATGAACCCACTACTACTTTATTTTTACTATTTTGAATAAGTTCCACAAATAAAAGTATAAATATGTGCTTATTTTCTAGGTTGGCTTAATCACTCACTAAGAGAGAAAGAGTCGCTTTGGCTAGTTCTTCTAGAGGCATTTTCTGAAGGCATTTGGTGAAGTGACCAGAATCAAAAGAGCAGCCAAGAGTAGACGCTATTTTCTTAGCATAACTCCTGACTACTTTTCTGGGTCTCCACATAATAGCGCTGTAAGCAGTTCCACTCTGTGCTATCACTCTATGAAATAAACCTGCAAAGTAAGAACAAAGGATGTCATTAAAAGTTCTTATATTTGATAATAATGATCATGAATTATAATATTTGTATTTGCCCTAAAAACAAAACAACAGCAGTGAATCTTTTGTTGGAGCAATTAGAGATTAAATAAGTGAACAATACAAAGCTTCTGCACAGTTCTTTTTTAGGTTCATCATCAAATAATACAAAAACTGATGCTTGATGGTGATATCTCATGCATAGTACGACAGGCCAAACCATATTTAAGGAATTCTTCGCCATTTACTGGAGGCTGAGAACGAACGGCTTAAGTAGCTTGAAACTGTATTTTGACAATGCTTCAAACTCCAGAGTACTCAGTCACTATAATAGTGTACAAATAGTTCTGTCAAACACGGAAATCCCAAAAATGATTACTCCGGGGTGAAAAAATGTTGATGAACGAATCTCTCTCAATGTGTTTTTACGATTAATATTCACAAAAACAAATTTCCAATCCAAGAGATAAAATAGTGCTTGTGTGAATACTAGATGATTATTACCTTTGCTAAGAGGTGAATGCATGTGTAAAGAGGCTGATATAGATCCAGCACTGACTCCACCCAGGGTAACTTGATTAGGATCACCTCCGAAAGATGCGATGTTTTCTTGAACCCATCTGAGTGCCATCACTTGATCTTTCATTCCCAAGTTTCCTGGCAGCTCCGAAGTTCCAGTGCTTAAGAAACCTGAGCAAAAAACATTAACACTTGAATATAGAATAATACTGTACTAGAATGACTCAATCTGACTCCAAATATGTAGTAAATATAAAAAAGATCCTATATTGTTGCCATGAAGTTTTATTCTCCGCTTCCTCCAACAAGGTCATACTTATCATCTAAGATGGTTAAACAAGGCCTTGACACTGAATAAAAATAAAAAAAATCTGCAGATGCAGATTCCGAATACGTGTGCCCGAGAATTGAAGAGCGGTATAGCCGGTCGGCGGCGGTAGCGGATGTTAAAGCGGTATAGCCTCAGTTGCTTTTACGGGTGAAAGAATTCGAGACTTAAGGCCATTCTAGTTTCTGATTCTGATAGCTATCACGATGATAGCGAGCACAAGCCGTTTATATTTGCCATTTGTATCTTGGTTATACACAACTACAACGTTCCATTTATTTTACCTCACCTGCTCTCCCCAAGCTGACACAGCACGTGCCTTTTTTCGGAATATCAGTCTGAAGTAGAATCAACGAACACTCTGGCTGTACCGCAGGTACATCGCCTTGCTAGGAAGCACATGACTGAGGAAACAAATTTACTGCCACAAGAAAACAAATAGTACATCGGGTAAAGAGTTCTTACCAAAAATTGACAGACGGTAATTTATGGTAACTAATATCATATCCTGATCGAGAAGAAACTCAGGTCCATTCCAAAGAACAGATCCTGAACCGACGTAGAAGCCTCCACCATGGATCCACACTAGCACAGGTAGTGGTCCTGATCCTTCTGGAACCTGGAAATAAACAGTGCCAGAGTTTATATCCGTGTGTCATCCAGCTTAAAGAGTAATCCTTATTAAATTTGCTCTACTGCTGGGAATCGAACCCTGAAATAAGGGACTGTATAACTAAAATGAACTCAACTGTTACAGTTTTTTCCAAATGGGTTTTAGTGCTTTGACAGCGTGGGAAAGTGGGAAAAATGGGATGGGGACCATAAGAGTTTAGGATTTTAAAATCCTGGGCTCTCATTGGCTCACCACATTTATTTGACTTTCCCACGCTCAAAATTATTTAGTAAAGACTGTAGAAGTCTTAATTTTAAATAGACTCGCTTTATTGGAGCATTATTAATGTTTCAAGGAACACTGATTTAGTCAATACGAACTTTTGTTTTAAACCGTCGTTCCAGATTTTTCTTGGTCATTTATTCTTTGATTTGTCAAGACCCGACAATTATTCATTTGAACAATGCTCCTTAAAAAACTTCTAAAAATAAATAATAATAATGATGAATTCATTGATAAAACGGAAGAGACGAGCTGACCGAGTTTATTTGAATTAGGTATTTTAATCGTATTTGTCGAGATGTTCGTAAATGAATTTCTCAGAACCTTTTATTTGGAAGCGTGTAGTTCTGTAAAAACCCTTACTTTTGTGTGGCCATATTTTGTGAATTATACAACTCACGGATGTAAAGAGTCCAGCATCTGGTCTAGTGTAAGTTTCGAATCTGTCGCCGCCGTTCCACTACTGAATTCAAGATAAATTTAAATTTGGCTTGGTTATTTTATAAATGCTTTGGAAGACAAACCTATAACACGATGCCGTGTAATTAGGTTTGTTTCAACCACCAGTTCCGAATTATTCCGAGGTCGACGTAATGCGCATGTGCGATCATTACTCAGTTGGGAATTGATTGGTGATTCCGTCTTGTAGAAACGCTCCTGAACTCGAACCAAACTGTTTGATGTGGTAGGTTTTAGCACTGTTATCAGAACAACTTGTTGAGTTATCGTTTATGTGATTTTGCGTTCCTGTGCTATCAAAAATACCTAAACTTATTAATATTAAAGATATGGATGAGTCAATAGTTGATGAAGATAAGTATCAGTCGCTTAAATCTGGGCCTGATTTAAGGCCGCCTAGGGGCTTGCACAACAAGGGGGGGGGGACACCACAAAAATTTAATTTTCTAATGCTAATTAAGCTTGAAAGTTGGAAGTGAAACCTACATACTCATAGAGGATGTGACTGAAACACATGCACACATTTTAGAAAGGTTTATTTTTAATACATGAATTAACAATTTCATTTCGATTTACGCAATTCACAATTTTCGTGCTTACTGTGGTGAGCCAGTTTTATTAGACTCACGGCACACGCGTATTTTTATTGATATAATCCAAAATGCTCTTTTTCTTTAAAAAAAAAAACAAATATTAATTCTATTCCAGTTAACGAAAGAATCTTCTAAGAACTTTCGATATTTGTTTTAAAATGGAATACGTATCCAAAGTACATCTTCGAAAATAGGTCCAATTTTTATTTTTTTCAGAAATATCTAGAAAATGTCATTATATGCACAAAAATTAATTAACGTACAAAAACATTTTAAAAAGAAGAGTAGAATCACAAGAAAGGAGAATAATTAACGAGTGAAATAAAAACAAAAACAATGAAGTGGAAGGTTACGTCTCTGTTCAACTAAACTCAAACTCAAACTACTAGTCCCTGCCGCCGATCGCTGACTGCTCTGACTGGTTCCAAACCAATCCGTGATTCAATCAGAGCGTGGTTGGAACAACCGACTAACAGTCAGAGTTTGAGTTTGGGCTTCATTGGAACGCCCTGTTCCTAATGCGCATGCGTCGGACAGTTTCAAACTAGTTTAAAGTGTGTTTGGAACAAACCTATTATGTTGCATAAATAATGTAAAATTTTATAACCCAGGAGCTTTCGTACATAACGTGTCTTACAAACATTAAACTAGAATAATTTATGTCTATGTGTTAAATTTTTCATGTCTCCTAGGAATAGGTGGTCGGCAAAGTACTTTGTTATCAGTTTAATAAGATAAACAAGTTCTTTGGTTAGACTAACTAACATCAAGGTGACTTTAGATTGTATTCGTTCTTCACATTACTACCATCTCAGAGAACAAACTGTCCACCAAAAATAGAACATGGCTCGTGTCCGCCATTTTAATTTGGAGAAATTTTACTAAGTTTTTATTAGCTTGCTTTCATGTTTGTTTGTTTGTTTGTTTGTTAAGTTTGTCCGGTACAAATCATGGAATCGATTTTTAACTAACTTCCCGAGTAGCTAAACATTTGAAACTTTTAGAATAGCTCAGAACACGATGACAATGCATTATTTTAATACTTTTAGTCATCTTTCAGAAGAATTTAATTAGTTTTCAGCAAATTTTGCTGTATGGAAAGTTAGTTCGGAAAAAATCCGCAAGTTATTTTATTTGTTTTGACATATCCCATAGTATTTACAATCTTCATTTACGGGTTTCAAATTTATGATTTTTTATAAGAGGTAAACATTGAATGACAGCGAAAAGTAAACAAAGAAATAAATTAATTGACGTGTGACACCCAGGATTGTTTCTACTTGTGCCCTAGGTATAGGTTTAATTTTTCTGGATCTTTACTTCTTTACTTGTACACATTTTTCTTCTCTTAATGTCCCTACACAGGGACATATCAATGGACGGTGTTGGTGAGGTCTGTTGTACAAAGATTTGTCCTTTTATAGATTTAAGATCAGCTCTCTAGATAGTTGTCATTATTATGTGAAGTAAATAAATTCGGAACTATGTATTTTTTTTCACTAACATTATATATAACAATGACAATTATATTATCAACATTACATATGATTCAACAGAAAATTTAAAAACTTAGTATATAAAAAGTTCTTTTTATCCTGTAATTATGAACAATTCAGTGATAAGCAACTATTATCAACTTACTAATTTTATCTTTAGGACCATGAAATCATAATTCTAGCTTTCTGTTACTAAGTCACGTATTTATACTAAAATTACATAATATATAAATTCCTTCATATTTTCAAGTTTTACCTGACTTTTTTTCTTTATTTTTTCACTGCTCTTTATTTAATCTTTTTGAAATATACTTATAAGGACTATAAAATGTAGAAGACCGCATTAAAGGTTGAATTATCAGCGGGGTAACAAAATTAGTTTATATTGTAAGCTGGTTTGGATGTACTTACATCAGGTTTAAAGACATTTAAGTAGAGACAATCCTCTGATCCGAAGTAGGACGAAATATTACTGATCTGAGTGAAATCTGGTGGAGGTTGGTAACACTGCTTGGAACCATCAGTAGCATCGTACAGCCCTTCTAGTCTGCCCAATTTCTCCGGCTCCTTAAATAGAATAAACAATCATTCTTGTAAAATTAAAAAAAAAAAACAATTCACTAACATTAAAAGACAAAACGAAACACTGAAAAATGTAAAGATTGACCCACTCACATTAAAAATACAAGCTATGGCCAGGAGTGGAACGGGAATCTATTGATCCATAGTTCAAGGGTTTGTGACGGACTCAATTTTTATCTTCATCTTTTACTTTCTAATTAATAATAAAAAATAGTCTGCCAATTATTGTGGCACATAGCTTCCTTTAATAATTTATTCTTTTACAACTTCTTTTTGTCAAATTTATATAATTTTATCTACGATTGATACGAAATATAAACATTATATCTCTGTTTAGATGCGTAGAAAGTGATTATTTACGTACTTGTATTCATTGCGCATGCGCGTCTCATGGTTCTGAAGAATTCCTATTCTTTACCACGCTAGCGCGGTAAAGAAAAGGAATTCTTCAGCTTTACGCACGATTAGCGATTTTGTTTACATTTAACAAAACTAATTTGCTATTCTTTTATTAAAGTAACTGTTTATATCGAGTTTTTAGTGAAAAACAATGAATGAATCAAGCGGCTTTGACGAAAATGTAGAGAATAATACTCCTCCAGAAATAATTAATTCGGCAAAAAATGCAACTCAAGATTAATGCCATCTTTATCAAGAGAAAGAGATACGAACTTACATACAGCAAGTTTCTTTTTTTGTATTTATTATTTAAATCTAACAATCGTAGATAAAGTACGGTACACAACTCGTGGGAAAACGGCATTTTGCATTGCTTGTGTGATTTTACTACCCTCGCTATCGCTCGGGTGCAAACTCCACACTCGCATGCAAAATGCTACTTTCCACACTCGACGCGTAATGTACTATTACCCCCATTTTGCTTCTGGGCTTACCGAAGGTAACAGAAGCTATGTGATCGTTTCGAAGAACGAAAATATTTCAGGTCTCAGATTTCAAACATTCCAAGACAGAAATCCGTTTCAGACATCAGGTAACATTTTTGGTTCCGTGTCTGTCTGTCGGTCTGTCACTCAATTTTTGTGAACCAACATATCTTACATTAAACTACACGTCTGATTTTAATGAAATTTAGATGGTAGGTCATAATTAGCCCAATGTTGGTCCCATATAAGTTTTAACCTTCTGCACCCTTTTGTTCTTCAACATGCGCACAAACATACATTTTTTTACGCCTATATCTTCAAAAGTAAACATGTGATTTTTATGAAATTTAAATGGTTTGTCGAAGGCTCAGATAGCATCAAATTAATTTCAACCGTTTACACTTTTTAGCTTTTGCCTAATTAATACTTTAATTCATGTAAAAATTTAAAATAATTTTTATATATTAAAAAAACTGGGAAAACAATTAAATAAATTTGACAATACGCCGGGGAAGTGTGACGTCACTTACGTAAAAAAGTGTGTGTTGTTAGGTTAGCTGGCTCATAACATTGGATATAGGTGGGGGTTTATCAGCGCTATTTTATTTTATTATTACTTTTGAAGTGAAACTTCTTTGGCGGGGGTAGAGTGAATTTTTTCATATAGTGAAATCATGTAACGAAGTTTGCGATTCGGGACTCGTCCAAGTGTAACATTTTTACAGATTAATTGTATTATATCTATTTAAAGACCAGCAAATCAAATCAAACATTTATTTTTATTGGAATAAATGTGGTTGCCTTAGCGAAGCATATATATATATATATATATATATATATATATATATATATATATATATATATATATATATATATATATTTTTTTTTTTTCAATTAAATTTCCCATAACCATTTCTTAATCCTGAAATATAAATTCGTCAAAAAATGAAAGAAAGAAATGCATTCTAGAACTTCTATAAATAAGTTTCACTTCTATAATGCGTGAGAGCCTCACACATATTTTTTTTTAATTAATTATTTGTTTTATCATCTATAATGTATATGTATACATTTATTGGCTTATTAATGATGTTACTGATATATGATAAGGTTACAAACAGTTAAAAAAGCTTTTAATAGAGTAAAAAGAGCACATCTGTGAGTAAGTTATTTTACATCTTCTTTGAGTTATTTGTGAGAATTATTTGTTTTATCATCTAAAATGTATACATTTGTTAGCTTATTAATGATGTTACTAATATATGATAAGGTTAAAAACAGTTAAAAAAGCTTTTAATAGAATAAAAAGAGGAAAAAGCTATAAAATGCTCACAGAACTCAAGTAAACAATGGTTTGTTATGAGCCAGAAAAGATAACCTGACGAAAAATCGTGGAGGGCGCATGACGTCACAGCAACCTTTGTCACTTTTACGTAACCTCTCTGACGCGACGTATAGGTAATGGTTTTTAAAAGCATTAAATCAATAAAGTACGTGATAGGATGCGAGAAAGCTATGTGTACCACACTAAATGGCAGTCTATTTTATTTTATAAATAGAGGAAAAAATTCGACAAACAAAAAGGAACTACTAATTTAAATGCTTTGAACTCTAGTCATTGTGGTAAACTAAATGTTTATCTCTTTAATGTCCATTTTAAGTTGCACTGACAACTAGGACAGTAATTGTTACCAACATTAAATTATACAATTAACGGCTTTAGTTGGCTCAGCTGGTGCTTCGACAAGCTTCATGTTTAATTTGATTTATTATCAATCTCTTAAGAGATATCGGCTCTTAATTAGATCCTGCTCGATTAATCCATCCTAAAATAACCTTGCCAATTACCTCACCTGTTCCAATTTGTTGATCATTCATTTTTTCGTTTCAAAATTTCAGCTTCTTTCGATTTTAAATTTCTAGCCCAAAGCACTAACTGAACATTTCTTGTTTGCTATTCGATAATTTATAATTTCCACCTTTGCTTTTATAGTTATTGAACAACGGGATTTTGATTATAGAAATTTTTACTACGAAGAGAGTCAAAGGACTAATGAGAAAAAAGGTGTCAAAGAATATTATGTTTTAAAGAGTGGGAGAGTTAATTATATTTTTTTGTTAAAAAAAACGTGCAACAGGAAGGATTAGAATCACTTTAGAAAACATAATTAAATTTCTCTGAATCTATTTGATAAAGAGAATGCAATGTTTGTGAGAATACTAGTATGTTTTTAGATAGACTAAAGGTGGGTTTACAGCTATCGGATAAGTATTTGCGGAGGGCTATATAGATAACAATATATTCTTCGGAGAACCGCCGAGACAGAGGACGGAGTCGTTGTTTCCCTCCCCTCGAGTTTCGGTCGGTCAGGTTATAAACAAGGCCAAAATTAACATCGTTTTATTAACTTGAATTTAGTTCTCTTGCTTAAAAATAAACTTATACAGGGTGTGGCAAAAGTTCGGCAACGGCTAATTATCTCCGTTAATATTTGAGATATCAAACTGCGGTTTGTTGCAATCATTATCATGCATAAAAAACTACTTTTTTTGGTGGGTACCCATTTTCCCGCCATTTTGGTTGCCGCCATATTGGATTCAACTTTAAAATTTCAAATTGGAACCCCTATAATATGATACATATTTGGAAAGGCCTTGAAAAAGAAAACATTTTCCCCAAACCAGAGCTTTTTATCTTTCACCGTTTCAAAATGGCGGCCAGTTGAAATTATAAAATTGACATTTTTGACGTTTAATTACGGCAAAAGTAAAGGTTTTAGGGGAAAATGCAAGAGTAAATTTGTCTTATTTTAGGGTAAAAAATAAAAGTTCAACTCTATTTTTTCCAAATTCTTATTTTTATTATTATTTGGTTGCTATAGCAACCAGTATGTTGATATTACTAAAGAAGCAACTTCTTCGTAACTTCTTACTCTATTTCCATATCCTTTCATCATAAGTAGAGTAATCCTTTCTTGATCAGTCAAATGCATTGCATTTGCAACTTTAAAATGGCGGTTGATGAAAATTTTATAATTGCCATTTCCAACGCTTAAATGCTACTAAAATAAGGCATTAGAAGAAAAAATATTAGGAGTAAAATTATCCTTTTTTAAACTCAAAAATTCAAAATTGGTTTAAACAAAATTATTAATTACATTTTCGGTCACGAAAGTAAAATTACTACATGCGTTGCTCTATAGCAACCAAATATTAATAAAAATAAGAATTAGGAAGAAATAGAGTTGATTTTTTATTTTTTACCCTAAAATAAGACAAATTTACTCTTGCATTTTTTCCCCTAAAACCTTTACTTTTGCCGTACTTAAACGTCAAAAATGTCAATTTTGTAATTTCAACCGGCCGCCATTTTAAAACGGTGAAAGATAAAAAGCTCTGGTTTGAGGCAAATGATTTCTTTTTTCAAGGCCTTTCTAAATATGTATCACAGTATAGGGGTTCCAATTTGAAATTTTAAAGTTGAATCCAATATGGCGGCAACCAAAATGGCGGGAAAATGGGTACCCACCAAAAAAAGTAGTTTTTTATGCATGATAATGATTGCAACAAACCGCAGTTTGATATCTTAAATATAAACGGAGATAATTAGCCGTTGCCGAACTTTTGCCACACCCTGTATAATAAGATTATAGATAAGGACTTTTATTATTATATAAATAAGAAATAGATATAAAATAAAAATTATGTAGGAACAGATTTAAAAAACATGGACATAATACACAGATAAAGATATAACACTTATAAAAATGTAGATTAAACACTGATAAATCACAGATTTTAATAAAAATAATGCAGGAACAAATGAACAGACACAAATATACCTATTATATTAAAACAATTTTAACATAAAAACAGAAAGAAAATAAGAAGAGGACAAAGTGAAGGTTTCATACAGGTTTTAAAGCGGCACCGCAAAAAAGATGGTTTGTAACCAACTTTCTGCGGCGCCGCAAAAGAGTTGCCATAGCTGAATCCCTTCGGGCCTCCGCAATTACGTATCCGCTAGCTATGAACCCACCTTAATTCAAAACATGATGTTACAGACTAAAAAATAAAAAACTTACAACCTTTTAATAAATTTCCAAGAAAAAGAATCTCATTTCATTTTGTATTATAAGGATCTATTCACCTATAAATTCAGACTACGTTTTTTTTAAAATGTATATAGGCATCTTTAAATTGAAAATGACAATTTTTACTCAAGTTTAAATTATCTAAACATTTTGTGTCTTTTATAAGACGTTTTTTGATTCCTTGGGACCAAGTGTCCAAGAGTCCATGGATGTTCAGTCTAGAGGAGGTTCCGTTATAGAGGGGTTCTATTTTATTGATTTAGTACACTGTTGCAGGTCTCTAAATATAAGTCCATAAATAGGGGTATCCATTATGGAGGGGGTTTCTATTATATAGAGATGTGTCTAGTATTGAGAGGTGTCCATTATAGAGGGGTGTCTATTATTGAGAGGTGTCTATTGTAGAGAAGTGTCCATTACAGAGAAGTCACTTTATTTTGAGTCAACCTGCGTGATAAATGAAAGGGTTTGTCCCAAAGAAACAATAGAATATTAATAATATTTAGACAGTTAAATATGTTGCTTCCCTCTATTAAGCTATTCTAGATATTTTTACTCTTAGAGGAAAGTTTTAATTAGTATTTGAGAACGAGGCCCAGTTGGTCATTCTTTAAGTTTTTTATTGCGTCAAACAGTAATGTAATATTCATAGTTACAGCATTGCACGCGGGTCGTGTATTAACAATATGCAAATTGCTTTCAGAAATTGTTTTTTGGGAGTAATTAAAAAATAAGATCCCTCAAATGTACAATGTGGGCGAGCTACCAAAACATCGAGCTACGCCACATCACGTCGATAATAATTTGAATCGTACATTTCTCTGAATTTCATGATAATATATCCACCATTTAAATCAATTTACCTTAAACCTGAGGTGTCCTACTGGCGGCTCTGCGTAAGGTATTCCTTGGAATGCCAGAATATCTCTGTCATCTCTTGTCTTGAGTACATGTCCTCTATACTTACCTGAAGGACTGTCTACTACTGGACTCTCTCTAGACAGTACTGATACCGCCAGTACAGAAAAAACCAGTGCCACCTGCATATCGAACATCTGAAACAAATAATACTTCTCTTAAGCACATGAGGGTTCAGAGTAATGCACATGAGTGGTCATACAAATATGGGGTGTATGAATCAAGATCAATGTTGCGGGTTCGATCCCACAGCTAGGAACTTTTATTGATATGGTTCCCTATTGATCACACCAGGATAGCTCGAGTTCGAGGGCAGTTGGCTTTCAATCATCGAAGTTAAGCAGCATCGGGCGTAGTCAGTAGTTAGGTGGGTGACTACTACCTTTGACCTTTGGGTTCGACTCCAGGACCGGTTCTCCCACAATGTCCACCCAGCATTGTTAAACAAATGGGAAGCTGATCGAGAGATTTAGCACCGCCAGGTTTCGTCTTGGAAAACCATAATCGACACTCTCATCATGGTTTGATAAAACATCAAAGACTGCACAGACAAACTTTCTCATGTACGAGTTCATAAATATACTTAGCCTTAGCCCAATGTTTTCCATTCATTAGTTTTCCTGTTTTAATAGTTACACTTAATTATTATTGAACATTTTATCAAAATTTATCATAAAAATAACTTCTCGTCAGTGGGGAATCGAACCCGGCCTCTCTCCGTCGCGTTTAAAGTTATATTATATTTTTCTCAGGAACTAGATTTTTCCCGTTAAAACGGCTTATAACATTATATTCGTATCTAAATTAATTAATGTTTTTGAATTTTTTAACCTAAATCGTCGGAACTGTTTTAGAGAAATAATTTTTTTTAACGTTTCAGTGTTTTTGGGGGGTAGCGCACCCAAATTTTGAAGCTAAAATTCATTTATAGATTTTGCCTCGGGGTATTATGTTTCAGAACATGTATGCCAAATTTCGTCAAAATCGGCCCAGTAGTAAGACCACGCGACTGCGCAGACGACAGGCAGACATATTTTAAAACAACACTTTTTTGAACTCAGGGGACCTCAAAACGTGTACATGTACATCCATAAAAATCTCAGTCGAATTTTCATGTCATCACAATTCTTTCTCTTTAGGTATGTGAGAAAGTAAAAATGTATGAAACGTAACCGCAGCATTGGTTGTGAAGGCAGTATTTACTGACCAACTCTTAACGCGTGAGTAAAGGGTTTGCTTGTCTCGTATCAGTGCAGTATTGGATTGATAAAAGGCTCCCTGGGGTTGTTCAAGGGACCCACTTCGTGGTCTATGTTTTCGGCGTAAGCCCCCCGGTATGTGAAGTGGTTGAACTCTACACAGTGGTGTTGGCCTAATAGGCCTAAATAGGTGGCACAATTCTTCTTCTCTGTTCTGTACTAGAACTCTATTATGTACGTAGGGCCAAATCATACACAAGATGTCTTATATAGGCTAAAGGTACTTTTTCTGAAACTCATATCACATGCGATACTGTCTAGGTTCGAGTCCAAGGGTGATGAGATATGTTTTAATAATATCTTTTAAACGATGAATTGTTTAATAATTCAACACTATTGCAACGACAACACTAATGACTAATGACTAATGGGTCATAACAGAATGCTATGAACATCTATAATGCTCTCTGGCGATCAAAATTAAAATACAGCAATTATTAAATAGATTAAGTAGGTCATATTAGTATACGGGGTTTTGCATTTTCCTCTTCCATAGTGTACCTTTAAAGATCAGTAATACAATAATTATATTATACCAGTAAAAGGCAGACCTTGTCTTGCCTGTGTATAATTATTTACCTCTGTATATTTAAATATGTGTAATGTGTATATAACCTAGAATCAATATTGGTTGTAGAATAATGAAAGATGGCTTATACTGATGAGATTACATAATTTTAATTGGTATAAATAGATAATGAACTATATACATTTTTTATTAATAATTCACGTGAATGAACAATATTATTCACTATTCCATTCGCTATTTAATTAAAATATAAATAAATTAAACTAATGCTAATTATTAGCTTAACGCGGGTGGATAAAACATTATTTTTCGTTTTCGGATTTCTGTATTCAAAAACAAAAAAGCAAATGCGTTACTCCAAAAATGTCAAATTTTTTTATTCACTCTTTGAAATCAGCGAACAATTATCTACAGAATGGTATAAAGGAGGTAATTCTAGCCTCTTTTGTTAATGAAATATCGAGCTTAATATACATGGGTTAAGTTTGTAAGAAGTATGTAGAGCTAAATATAAAGGGTTTAATAAAATGCATGGCCTTTGTACATTCTCTGATGGGATATCTGATTTTTGTATAAAGAGCATAAGTTTTTGGGCGCTATGAATATCATTTAACACCTTCATGCTATTGTAATATAATAAAACTAGGATGGTTAGTTATTAAAATATACTTAGTATAGAATTAAAATAACAGTGATTATAGCTTATTAATCCTGATAATACATTATTAATGAACAACATATACAAATGATTATAAACCATCTTAAATATTACGAATTGTGGTCCAAAGGAGTTATGTCGGTCAACAATGTGGTCCAAAGGGGTTAAGTCAGGGTTTTTTTTTCCAAACTTTTGATAATACGTAGCTGTGTGTTGAAGGAATATTGATCTAAGCTTATGGATCCGATACAGTATAATTTGAAGAGGACGAAGATTGCATTATATCATTTGAAAGTATTCACAATTTTTTTAAAGGATTGTTCAAAGTTTGATTTTCCTCTCCTGAAAAGTTGCACTTTTGGACTTAACGCCTTTTTCGTTTTGACTGCAGATTTGGTGTATAAATGTACAGAGTTTTTGGAGTTCCAACTCTGGAGCAAGCAACATATATAGTGGACCATGTGAAAAACATGGATTCTAATTTTTAACTAAAAACATTTTTTCCTCTGTTTTCCATTTTACTCTCCTCTTATATGAAGATATGACAAAAGTGTACATAACAACAATTACTTTACTCTTAAAGAGCTTCCCAACGACATGCATCATAAAGGGCATATACTATTTCGACTTTTATTCCCCGAACCCTGTACCCCTTTGTACAAAAACTTAAATTTTGAATCATATAATCCTTCTTCATGTAAAAATACATATGTGTGCCAACTTTCAGTCTATAAAATACAAACAAACAGACATCCAATTTTATAAATACAGATAAGAAGTTCAAAGTAGTGGTGATAGATAATTATGTTAGTAAACAAAATCAAACAAACAAAAAATCAAATTGGACCTCTATCTTAAATTAAAATGGTTGATTGGGATTTTTTTTTTTTTTTTTTTTTTTTTTTTTACTAAAATTATTTATCACTTATATATTCGAGTAGTGTCCTGACGACGCACCTCGAAATGATTTGTTATTGCCAAGGCAACCACATTTATTACAATATGAATTAATGTTTATTTTGATTTGTTGGTCTTTAAATAGATACATTAGCTTAATTAATTTACTTAGTTTTACTTTATTTCTAAATATAAAATGAAGCCCGTTGCCCCGGATCTAGGGGCTTGTATTATATAAAGGAAGCTAAATTCCATATTTCATGCGGTCCTAGAGCAATTATTGGTGTTGGAGAAATTTTGCATCCATCTGTAATCAAGATGGTAGATCTTAATAATATTTCTTAGAGCGTACTTAGGGCCAATGAGGAACCTAAATACAAAATTTGTATGTAGGTGTAATAACCAAAATTGGTTGCAGTAATAACGTGATAAATCAGTCAATCAGTGGTTTTTGGATTTTTTACATTCAGATTTTCTTATTGGAACGAAGTTCCAATAAGAAAACCAGTCATAATTATTGGAACGAAGTTCCTTATGGCACGGTTATAGCGTCTGGAGCCCGGGAGTGAATCTGGAAAAAAACGACCGTCACAAAACCAACCTTCACAAAACCGACCATCACAAAACCGACCGCCACAGAACCAACCTTCACAAAACCGACCGTCACAAAACCAACCATCACAAAACTGACCATCACAAAACCAACCATCACAAAACCAACCGTCACGAAATCGACCGATGACGATAGCTTGAGTAAATGATGACCGATTTAGTTGAAATTTGGTACAAATGTTCATTTTATCAATTCCCAGGGCGAGTTCGTTGGACAACGTTACGGAGTGATTCCGAAAAAAATCACCGTCACGAAACCAACCGCCACAATATCGATCGCCACAAATCCAACCATCACAAAACCAACCGTCACAAAACCAACCGTCACAAAACCAACCGTCACGAAATCAACCGCCACAATATCGATCGCCACAAAACCAACCATCACAAGACCAACCGTCACAAAACCAACCATCACAAAACCAACCGTCACAAAACCAACCGTCACAAAACCAACCGTCACAAAACCAACCATCACAAAACCGACCATCACGAAACCGACCGATGACGATAACTTGAGTAAATGATGACCGATTTAGTTGAAATTTGGTACACATGTTAATTTTATCAATTCCTAGGGCGAGTTTGTTGGACAACGTTACGGGGTGATTCCAAAAAAAAATTACCGTCACGAAACCAACCGCCACAAAACCAACCATCACAAAACTAACCATCACAAAACCAACCATCACAAAACCAACCATCACAAAACCAACAATTACAAAACCAACCGTCACAAAACCAACCATCACAAAACTAACCATCACAAAACCAACCATCACAAAACTAACCATCACAAAACCAACCATCACAAAACCAACCGTCACGAAATCGAACGATGACGACAAATTGAGTAAATGATGACCGATTTAGTTGAAATTTGGTACATATGTTTATTTTATCAATTCTCAGGACGAGTTCGTTGGACAACGTTATCCGCTCATACGTTCGCACAACGCTTGCGTTAACGTAAGCATCAAATATAAAATTGAGATTTTAGGACGGGAAAAATATCAATTTAATTATTTGAATCTATTTAATCGTTTATGTATTTAATGAGACAAACAACTTTTTAAATATTATTTGTTTTAGTAAAACCAACAGCGACACCGCTATGAAGTGTTAAAGATCGCTAGATTTATTAAAGCGGACCTAAACGTTTAAAATAGAGAAACAATACCTTGGGCTGCAATACTACTATTCTCGTCGCAGAAAATAATTGGACTGTTTCGTTACAATATTTTGAAAAAAAAAATATTTACAACTGATAAGAAGTAATTAAATGATAAGAATGATAAGAGGGAAGTGTATATGTAAGACATGTATCACTTTACCTCATTGATAAAAAGAATAATTACATGATAAACAGAACTTTTTAAATAGTACGTTTTTAAATTTTCTGTTGTAATTATACTGTTGACTGCTGTACGTAATAATTCGTTGTAAACCGAAACCTATCTCTAAGCCATGGGATTATAACATAATCTTAATCGAGATCTATCATAACTATTATAATCATAATTATCATAAATCTATATATATAAAAGTCAACGTGTGTGTGTGTGAATGTTCTTTATACAAATCTACAGTTTTTGTCCGATCACGATGAAAATTTGCACACTTGACCTTCAAAGCAAGAGGAAAATCTCTGTCTAGTTTTTTTTTCTTCGTTGTTAGCAAAGAGCCCTTACATTTAATACGTGGAAAGTAAACCTCTTTAATATGTTGTTTAAATAGAATTATTAGACACTAGTGTGAGGTTTTTGCAATCACCTGTTGATGAATGACAGCCAATTGTTTTTTAAAACACCTCTTGAGGTAATATCGGGTACCAATAGAAAGGGTAAACCCGGGTAGTACCTGGTATTACTTTTATTTGTACTACATTATATTTGTATGGTGAATAACAACTGTTTTGTTTATTAATCAATAAATGATATCGTTTGTAATGAACTTTATTCTGACTGGGCTTCTGGAGAAGGGTGGATAAGGTGTAACGAGTTCAACCTCTGGGCTCATGAGCAATGTAGCGCTTATGAGGGAGAGGGAGGATTTGTTTGTGCGACTTCTGTGAAAATGTCACTTCAGAATAATGTTTCAACGTGATAGATTTTTTTTTAAATAATTAATAAATTAACCATAAATCGGCCTTAGCAGTTAAAAATTATTGATTTTCTTAAGTACCCGGTTTTACCCTACCATTCATCAAAATTCTGATTTCGACTAAATCCACAAAATTTATTCTCAGGACCTTGTAATTAAGTTATATTGTCAAAATTGGTTAAATTGTGGTAGTCCAAATGTGTCTAAAGAAAATAGTTAGTAAATGATATTTTTTTCGTTTCCCAGGAGTTCATAAATGGGGAAAACAGTTATGGTACCCAGTTTTACCCTACTCTCCTCTATTGTCTACATAGCCGCACTTATGCGCGGAGATCCGCTAGCTGTGAACCCAGTGGCGGATTAAAGGGGGGGGCGGGGCCGAGGTAGGACCCTCGGCCCCGCAATATATCTCCCCCCCCCCCCCCCAATAATATACTTCTGACGACGCCAGGCGTCCCAGAGTTGTCCCGGTTTTGGACTTTAAATCCCCAACTTGTCTCCCAAAAACACTTTTCGGGACGCCAAAATGTCCTAGTTTTCAATAGAGACGCCGATAATAGATTAATTCGTTTAAACAAATCCACATATTCTGATAATTTATTTTATAAAATAATTTATGGATACGTAGTTTTAGCAAAATGTTTATTGCCAATCTGAATCAACCGCATTTATTCCAATAAAAATAAGTACGAGTATTTGCTTTGATTCGATGGTCTTCAAATAGATATAATAACTTATCTAGATTAATTTACTCAATTTAACTATTTTTTTCTAAATATAAAATTAGGTCCGTTGTCATGGGGTTAACGGCTCGTAGATATTATATAAAACGAAAATATTAAAAATCCCCCTTTATCTTCCGAGCTTACCGAAGGTAACAAATTGTGATAAATTTTCGTTCTCAAGAACGAATTTTTTTTAAGTATTTTAGACAAAGGGAATGATTAGGTGCACAACTTTTATTGTGTTACAATAACTACTATACTTTTAAGTTTATATTATTTTTTTTTTTTTTTAAATGTACTTGTGTTCATGTTCATACTTGTTTTCCAACAAACTACACCATATACTTAATCGAGCCAAAAATGACCCTTTTGTGACTAAGTATTAAAATCAAATTTTACCTCAGAAATGCATTTCAGCGCTGTTTTAAGAGGTCATATTTTCAAATTTTTGCTAACGACACCTATGACTTACGGTTAAGATATTGTACTGCAGTCGAGGGTGAGGAATCCTGAGACCCCCCCCCCCCCTTTCCTTAGGGCTTTCCATACTCCCGAAACCCCTCAGAGGGTCAAATCGCCACCCCCTAGATGACACCCTTAATCCGCCACTGTGTGAACCCACCTAAATTAGTAGGGCAATGGAGCGGCAGCAAAGGTCCAGGTTTTTATCTCAGTGCAGACTGTATTTTTCTTTGTTCTGTCTCTCATCTTAACTATCTTCTAAAGGACGCTGCATTGTCTAGAGTCTAGAGTAAGTATCCATTAAGAGTTGTACGCGGAGAGCTTTTTGTTTATGAACATGGTGGTAACTGGTCCTCCTCCCTTATTTCTAAACCCCCTCCCCGTCGAAAAAAAAGAAACATTATCCTTAAGGCTATTTTACATTTGACAGTATATATATATACAGGGTGTAAGTATTTCTGATCACAATATAGATAGGTGTATTATACAGATAATTTGGAGCTAAAAAAATTCATATTTCGAAAGGCCATATTAAAAGTTCATTGGTGTATAATCCATTTCTCATTGGTGGTGTTGGAGCTATAAGCAAAAATTGTGTGTTAAAATGAATCGACTTAAAAAAATAAACATATATATATATATATATATATATATATATATATATATATATATATATATATATATATATATATATATATATATATATATATATATATATATATATATATATATATATATATATACCTAATAAATAAATAAAAATATGATATAAAACCAAAAACATAAAATATAAGTTATATAAAAACAACAAAAATTACAAGATAAAAAGAACGTTTTATACATTACGTTTTTCAAATTTCTATTGACTAAATAGAAAATCAATATGAAGATTGTAAATATGGGACATGTCAAAACAAATAAAAAAAACATGCGGATTTTTTCCGAACTAACTTTCCATACAGCAAAATTTGCTGAAAACTAATTACATTTTGCTGAAAGATGACTAAAAGTATTAAAATAATGCCTTGTCATCGTGTTCTGAGCTATTGTGAAAGTTTCAAATGTCTAGCTACTCGGGATTTTAGTTAAAATTCGATTGCAAGATTTGTACTGGACAAAAAAACCAACAAACAAAGAAACAAGAAAGCAAGCTAATAAAAACGTAGTAAAAATGTAAGCCATCATGTTGCTATTATGACTCTATTGAGAGAATTTCGTTCAACGAAAAAAAAAGTTGGCGCCATTAATAAGCTTTAAAAAAATACCAAACACTTTGAAATATTCTAACTCTAAGTGGGTGCAGGAACCATATGTGTTATCAAAAATTGTACTTTACAGACACTCGCACTTCGGACTGTTACTAAAATGGAATGTTCTTCTCTAGACTGTTATTCATCATATAAAACAAAAATGTGATATTCCTTTGTCTATTGTTTACTCCAAGTATATTATACTTAACATCCTTCTGCCTTAATAGTTATTTGGGCAAAGGAATGTAAAATAGTTATATCCGTATTATGTTCTAAAAATAACATAGGTAAGTAACAATCTAAAGAAGTACACCAAAACCATGTCGTGCTTGCAGCTGGTTTAGGGCTTATTAATGATACTTTTTTTATTTTTCATATAATCCTCTTACTTTTTGTATGAGGGCTTAAAATTTTTTAAATTAAAAATAAATAAATAAATAATAATATTTTTTAAATTTTATTTTCAAACTGCTCTTTCACACTAAATAGACAAATAAAAAGTTAATATTGTAGAACATATATACTTTTTATATGAAATTCTCTGATCTTTCCAACTATTGGTCCTAAATTTCTCCAAGATTAATATTTATTGAGTTATTGTATATTTTTAAGGTAAAAGACGATTTATTTTAACAGATAATTTTTGCTTAACTCCAACACCAATGAGAATTGGGCTTATAATATGAACTTCTTTCTCCAAATGATCTGTAGAAACCCCTTCATCACTGATTTATTTTGTATCTCTGATAAAGTCCTTCATCGGTACAAAACATTTGATTATCACTGGCGTAATTTGATAATCCCTATAATCAGGAATTTAGGGTGGGTTGGAAGGACCTGAACGTTGAAACCTCCGGCGTCATTATCTATCATAACCAAGGATCTTATAAAATAGGGATTGAGCACTAAGCATACCTCCTAGGTTAAAAAGTGTCGCCAAGAACTTGGAAAAATATCTACATCAAATTACCACTGCACGCATGCTCATTAGTAGGACGAATTTCTTCCCGACTGTTATCCATTGTTTATATTGAATGAAAGGTTACAATCTAACATTTTTTTAAATCAAGTTTTTAATTAAATATTTTCTTTTTTTAAGGGTTTCTTATTTCAATTTACAGTTTTAATTTAATATATTAATAAAATGTAACTATTAGAATAGTTTTTAATAACCGAATACGAATAATTTATATTAATTAATATGGAAACGGGTTATTTCTATTGCAGAATAAGATTTTTACAAATGTTAACAACTTACCTTTGTAACTGCAAACACAGTGAAACAATGATTGACTAAATATAGTCCAAAATCACAAAAAACACAAATTAATTGTACACAAGAGAAAACAAAACATAAAGCAAGGGAGAAATCACAAACAACCAAAATAAAAACCTGATCGAATTATTAAGAATTTTTCCCATTCTTCTTGATTCTTCTAGTTCTTCACTCCCATCCTATAGCCCTTACCTGGATCTGGTGTGGAAAAACCTCAAAGTTTAACTTTTCAAGCATCTCCTTGGTTACTGTGGCTGTATGAGGGCGTGCTTTGTCATATTGGATAATGACGCCATAACAACCCACGTCGTTGCGTTCGATTTGAAGGTTTAAAGGTTCAGGTTCTGCCACACCCACCCTATAGCCCTGACCTTGCTCCGAATGATTACCACAATTTCAGCAAATGGGTATTTCTCAGAGGGACATAATTCAATCGCGATGAACAACTTAAAACAGCGGTGCGTCAGTGGATTACATTTTAGCCCAAAGAACAAAGTGTTGGGAGAAGGGGGTGGTGTTTTTTGTATTTTTATCTATTAAAATGGATATTTTAAAAATACTTGCCATAAACTTTTTGACTTCTCCTCGTAGTTTATCACTTTTTAAGTTTTTCTGAGCCCCAAAACAAATGTTGTTATTTAAAACTATGTTGAAGCGTTATCATCTAAATTTATATTAACACTCTTTATGAAAAACTCCAACTCAAATTATAAATCGGGATTAGATGCACATTTTCCGCAGTCTGGAAAAGAAAACCTTATTGGGTCGTAATAAATTGCTTGTTCTAATAAAGCAGTAAATTTTTACAGCCTCCTTAAAGTAACCTCGAGCAACATGGGTATAATTTTAGAAAACATCAATACAATATTTAGCTTAGACAAAATTGCTTTTTCAAAACAATAACATTTTTACGTCCTTCCTCAATTTATTTTCATGTTCGTATAGAGAGAAGTTATTGTAATTTAAAAGGTACTGGCCGGTCTCGGCTTGCCTATGGCCGTCTAGCTGCAAGATACATAAGTGGTAATTTTTATTATATAAGGTGGTACTTGTATTGGACCTGGTACTTTTATTGGAGCACGTATCTTTTATAGGATCTGCTAATTTTTCAGGATTAACCGGGTCGTGGTTCCTTGTAAAAATATTTCCTGGAAATAATACATTAAAAACATTTTTAATTTTTTCCTACCTTTAAAGGAAAACAATTAAAAAAGTCCACAGGCCACCATAAGAAGTGAGTCGCTGATTGATAAAGTTTTCTTACCTTATGGAATCGCTTATTTATGCCGTGTCCACCGATGAATTGGGTATATGGCAACTGGGCGCTGGGCCATTTATTTTTTGTTGACATGCCAAACTTGCCCTTCTGCGGGAACATTGAAAAGAGATAGATAAAGTTTTGATTTTCACAGGATCGTTTAATTAAATTATTTAAAAACAGTGGTAAAGGTGGCCACCGATAAGAGTGGGCCGTTTGGGGTGTCCACCGCCCCAAACATATCGCTCTGCGGGGACGTTGAAAAGAAAACGGCCCACTCATATCGGTGGCCACCTTTACCACTGTTTTTTAAATAATTTAATTAAACGATCCTGTGAAAATCAAAACTTTATCCATCTCTTTTCAATGTTCCCGCAGAAGGGCAAGTTTGGCATGTCAACAAAAAAGAAATGGCCCAGCGCCCAGTTGCCATATACCCAATTCATCGGTGGACAAGGCATAAATAAGCGATTCCATAAGGTAAGAAAACTTTATCAATCAGCGACTCACTTCTTATGGTGGCCTGTGGACTAAATTGTTTTCACCCAAAAAATTCTAACCCGAGATTTCAACGGAATTATCCGTTATAAGTGTTTTAAAGAAGATTTATGGGTGGTTCTCAGACTACAGGCAATTTTTATGTCCACACTCTTCAAATTGCACATAGTGCTATAATTTTATTTTATTTTTTAGATAAATTATTTCTACCATAAATATGCAAGTTAAAATTAAATGTAAATATGCTTTAACAACGTTTTTAATAATATTCGGCTATAAAAATATGTTAAGAAGAGGTAAAACTGTAACTACCATGGTTTTTAAAACTGAATAAGACCCACGGTAATTACAACTATTTGAAGACATGGTAATTACATTTCAAAATTGTAAGTAAATTATTTACTTTATACATGTCTTTATAAAATATATTGTTGACATAATGTAAAGAGGCAGTATTATGCTAATAAATCACAGGAACAAAATCGTTCACAAACAATTATAACCTGTGTTATAAACAACCATGGTAATTTCAATTAAAAAGGTACATACCAGAACACGTGATTTCTTTTGATGGTAGAAGTAGACTCACCTTGAATAACATGAAACTCACTGCCTTTTATTATCAGCAGGCATGCCAAAAGACTTTCGATGAGGGAGAAAAAAAATATTCCTTACACTAAATTTCTCTACGATTTGTTTTTATTTCGAGAATGGTAATGACAAATAACAAAAGGACACAAGTCAAAATGCTCTGAAAATTAATACAATATTTTTTTTAAATTAAATATTGCAATTTATTAACTATTCACTAGTATTGAATGCATGTATTTATAACTTTTATCCATACACTTATTTAAGGTAAATATATTAACAAAAAAATGTTAATATCCTATTTCTGGACATCCATGGTAATTACAGTTTTACCACTTCTTAACATATTTTTATAGCCGAATATTATTAAAAACGTTGTGAAGCATATTTACATTTAATTTTAACTTGCATATTTATGGTAGAAATAATTTATCTAAAAAATAAAATAAAATTATAGCACTATGTGCAATTTGAAGAGTGTGGACATGAAAATTGCCTGTAGTCTGAGAACCACCCTTAAGTGGTTTTTAGCTGGATGTCAGCCTATTTGTGTGTCTGTCTGTGGCACGCATAACTCCCACAGTTTTTAAGCTAGAGAGATGGAATTTGGTGCAAAAATCATTCATCCCATCTAGTTCTGCTGCCACAAAAATCATAAATTTGCGACATCATTATCCCATTTTGCTGAAAATATTCGTAGAAATCGAAATATTTTCAAAAATATTATTTTTCCCCCACCAAATATCTCTTCATATGACACACTTTTTTCTGAATTTCGTTTAGATATCTTGCCGCCATTTTGTAAACATCGTCTTTTGAACGTATGTTGTATGTTTATGCGAAGAGTATAACAAATGAGGGCAGAAGGTATAGGAATATTTTTATGTAATATTTATAGTTAAAAAACAAAGATTTGCTATTGTAATTTTTAGGTTTTGGATTTGGGTTATTTTCCTTCTTAGAACCTTGACATTAAGTGGCTATAAAAGCACTTAAACAATTTTAAATTTACGATTTTGATATATTAACAAAATATTTAGATCTTAGCTCATGTAAATGGTAAGAATTGTTATTTTCAAAAAAAAAAAAAAAAAAAAAAAAAACATTGTGAGATTATGATTTAACGACATTAATGGTTGTAGATAGAGGAATTAGAGTTTTATATTTTATGGTTGTAATTATATGTTATAGGTGCTTAAAAAATGACTCTAAGGCCTCATTCACACTAGAGATTCCGGAATGCGATTCACGAATCGAAGATTCTAATGATACCAGGCGGCCTATGTATTTTGCTTATGTCCATTCAGACTACGATTCCGGTATGCGATTCGTATGAGATTCTCAAATCGAGTATCCCGTCCCCGAGAGCCGCCTCGATTGTTTTTAGAATTCTTCTTAGAAAGCGGCTCATGATACATTGCACTATATGAGCCCATTCAGACTAGGCGATTCTGAATCGCATTCTGCTTCAATCCTCTTGCTATTTATTTTCTTTAAATAAAATATTTTAATTATAAATTCATAATAATTACTGTAATATCATTAATTATAATATTTTATTATAAATAATTATATTTACGTTGCATAAAATATTTTAATTATATAAATATATTATTAAATCTATGTAATATATTATTTATTTTTTTTTTTTTCAATTGCTTTATTTACTTGTGAATGAGTGTGAATGAGCCCTAAGCAAAGTCGAAATATTGTAAAAATTATGTAGGAGAGTTTGTTTAGTCTATATCAGTCTATATTAAATCACTAGAGCAACAAAAATATTGTCGGTTCCGCAATTTATTCTTACGTAGAATTTTTCGTAAAGTGGATTGCACCTCTCTCATCTCTTTAATTTTGTAATATAGGCTGTATATATAAATAAGTAGGGCAGGTTTAATTCTAGCTTATTGTAGTTAACAAAATATAAGCGCATTTGTAACAATTTATATCATTAATAAAAGGCAAATAAATCGATATTTATTACCAGGCCGAATGTCGTGAGTCGATGATTGTGTAAATAATATGTATTTAAAATTTAAAATTAAAAAAAAAAAAAAAAAAGTAGAATTAGAAAAAAGGAAGAAAGTCATTTAGTAATAAAGAAACATTGGTGGAACTGTCTGGTCACACTTCAGCCGCACGCGCACGCGCACCCACACCTGCACTCGGATTCTTAATAATAAAAAAAAAAACATTAATTTAACACTCTTCCTTCCGGTTTGTTTTTTAGATGAAGCAAACTTTTTTCTTTTTTTTTTTTTTTTTTTGTCTTAACTTTTATACTGAATTCTGAAAAAAAATAAGGTATAGGAAAGAAAGTCAAATAAATCTAACTTCTTAGAAAACATAAAACAAATTTTCATATTCTGTCAAAAACAAACTCAGTAAATCATTTAGTTTAAACTATATAATGTTATATTAAAATTTATATACAAATATTTTGTTAAGACAAATCTTCAGGAATCAGTGCTTGTATCATAGTGCTAATAATATATTAGATTAAATATAGGACGTCATTAAATATTTATATAATTACATTATTATGAATTAAATTTATAAATTACATTATATATATTACATTATGTGAATTACATTATATTTTATTTGTTTTATAAAAGAAAATGACATTGAATGGGCTTGAGAAATAATAATTATAACAAAGATAGAACATAAATCAACACATTTTATTATTTATTAGTACTCTAAATTATTTAAAAACATAAAAGGTGGAGGTGAAATAATTGGTAAATATAAATTAAGCTACATCACAAATAAATAAAAACTATGTTGTATAAATTATTGTTATACTTTGAAAAACTTCGTTATAACATCTAAAACTCACTACTTAACTATAACATTATCCTAAATAAACTAAAACATTAGTTTAAATAATTAATATCAACGTTATCTAAATAAACTAAAACATTAATTTATATAAATTAAAAAGTTATCTTAAATAAACTGAAACATTAATTTAGTTTTTAAGAACCCCCAAAAAAAATCCTATAATAAACACAATTAAATAAATAGTTAACATAATAACAAAAGTTTGCCTTTTATAAATGTCGGTAGTTTAAGAAAAAAATTAGAGGATATGTGCACCATTCGTCTGCGGACGTTATACTGAAGCAAGAAAAGCCCGAAGGGGGTGGGAGAATTGCTAACTTCCAAGGTGAGTTAAATGTGAAAACAAACATATTTATTTGTCAAATAAAACAAACTTTATTATTTCAATATTTGTATATCTTTTCTTTTTACTTATTTTGAACATTATAATATATAATGTAATACAAGTATAGCGTAAATATATATTTAAAATAAGCTAATAAAAGTCATTATTTGTTTAGAAGTAAATATGAAGATATATATTTACTTTTAAATATGTTTGTTCTTTATTAATACTACGTTTCCTCAGTGAAAATGACAAATCAGAAGATAATAAATTCTCGATTTAAAGAGCATAGTGTTTAATCCTAGAATGGTGTTAGAATGGACTGTATTATTGGGGATTACCTGTAAGGTAAGGGGAAAGGTAAAAAAACAATGTAAAGGTAAAGAAGGAAAGTTTAAGAAATTGAAGCCAATTGGCATTCGAAAATTACTGTACAGTTGCTTGTTGTCACTTCCGGGTCTAGCACGGGACTCCTACCGGATCTTGGCCGGGGAGAGCAGAGGCGGAGATAACACTTCCGTTGAGTGGGGGCAGGTGAATATAGTTCACGCCCTTTCTCCATACATCGCGCCTCTAGTTCCGTTTAGGGAAAGGAAAGGTTTCAGTAGGGAGATGAGGATCGTACACATAGTGTAAGATTTAAGCACTCTAATCAGAAATTAAATGTGTCTACAATTGAGGACGCCGTAAGAGCTCAAAATCAAACATTTTCAAAAATTATCAAATTTAGCTCTAACTAAGATAGAACCGATTGCAAGTGTAGAATCTTGGTTGACCAACCAAAGTTGTAGATCAATCGGTTTTGCGATACGACTTACCATTTAGCAGCAATAAGCCTTAAAAAACCATAAAAGTTGCGTCAGCCATTAAATGGTCGTCATATTGAATCAAGAAGACGGATCGCAAAACTGTTTCTTAGCGAGCTCTTAAGGGGTAAGAGAAACCTCAGTTCGAACTTTCAGCCCACTAGCTATTGCCGTTATGGAAATTCGGTGATGCATGAATGAGCGAATGGTATATGGCTTTTACATAAATCGAGGTGTATCCGCAAAGAAAGTTCCGTTTCTAATAATATCCGCGGCAGCGCTGCAATCGCAGTTCTGAGCATGCGCGGCAGTTACTCTGACTCTAGGAGAAGAAATGTAAGCCATTTTCAGATCGCTGCTGCCAACGTGTTCTTTGTAGTGCTTCTTTATAATGTCAGCCTTAAATTGAAAATGCCGCCGCTTGTGTGCGTGGTTTTGCTTAAGCTTCTCTTCAATTGCGTGAACCAGTTCATCAGTAACCTAAGATGGGCGTCCACTTGGTTCTTCATCGTGCACTTGATCACGTCCTTCATTGATCAGTCTGACCCATCTTCTAACCATTTAATCACTCATAGCATTTAGTCCGTAAACTTCGCAGATTTGCCGATACATTCTTGGTTTAACTTTCTTTGCACTTAGAAAATAAATCACAGATCTGATTTCACAAGCAGCGGCATTTTCAATGACGGCTGACATTATAAAGAAACACTAAAAAGAACACGTCGGCAGCAGCGACCAGAAAATGGCGTAGGTACATTTCTTCTCCTTGAATCAGAATAAACTTATATAGTTTATCGAAAGTAAGTTAGTCGCATTAAAATAGTAAAAAAAATTGCCAAACCTTGAAAAAATTAGAACAAAGGTGAAACCAACGGCATTCATTTTAGAAAAGTATCCTAAACAACATATCAAAAGTCTGCTAAAATATGATTGGTGAAAATTATATTTTCTGATTATTTCAGTTAATTATTTAAATTCTGACTTCCCTTTCACAGTTAGCGAAATTTTAACTATTATCATTATTGTTCCCCTTAAAATTATCTTTCCGATAATACTAAATATGACCAGATGTGACTAATGGAAGGGGAACTAAGGAATCGTAAAGGGAATGTTAATACTGCGCGGGGACTGAAATTTCGACCCTAGCGTCACACGCGCTTAACCTCGCCTTTAATATTCAACCAATAGCCATGCAAATTTGTTTGCGTATAGTTTAAGAAATCCCAGAGGGGTTTTTAGATTTTGATTTTTCGTATCACTTTTACATCCATTGTTAAAAAATAATTAGGAATAAAAAGAAAACATTACACAGAATATGTTGGAATAAACAAAGCTATATTAAACCAAATTTATTTAGAAACAAAGTATTAGATTATAATTAAAATAATTTTTACCTGCTCATTTAGTTATAATATGATTTATAGATTAATTTATACCTGGGCATTAAATTGATGTTACTCATACATAAATAGTACAGGAATAAAATAGGGTTTTAAAAATGACAAAATTTGTACATTCATGAAACTTTACACATAACTTCATATTGCCAGTGGAAATGAAAATCTTCAGAGTCCGTCAAAATTTAGGGGGTGGAACCCCTCCCCCCCCCCTCAGGGGGCGGGAAGGGGGGATTTTTTGCTTTTTATCAAATATCTCGAAAAGTATTGACATTAGGTGAATTATAGTTATTTACAAATTTGTTCTTCATTAAATTTCCAATAACAATAGTCCTTTAACATTTCTTTTTAGCTCCAACCGTTTTTGAGTTACTAGCGCTCAAAATTAGATAATAAAAAAATAAAGTTGGATAAGGGGAAAAAGAACTCTTTTATTAGGGATTTCTGACCTTAAGATTAAAAAATCTGCATAGACCGTCAAAATTTAGGGGGTGTCAAAATTTAAGTGGCAAAGTCAGGTAAAAAGATCGCGATTTTTTTTAGAAAAAAATCCCAACGTTTTGGAAAGTGGTGGTGGTAAATAGAGGAATGAAAAATTTGGAAGGGGGTGTCAAAAATCTATGGAAAAATAAATAGAGTGTGTTGCTTAAGGTCAGAAATCCCTAATAAAAGAGTTCTTTTGCCCCCTTATCCAACTTTATTTTTTATTACCTAATTTTGAGCCCTTGTAACTCAAAAACGGTTGGAGCTAAAAAGAAATGTTAAAGGACTGTTTTTATTGGAAATTTAATGAAGAACAAATTTGTAAATAACCATAATTCACCTACTGCCAATACTTTTCAAGATATTTGATAAAAAGCAAAAAATCCCCCCTTCCCGCCCCCTGGGGGGGGGGGGGGTGTTCCAACCCCTAAATTTTGACGGACTCTGAAGATTTTCATTTCCACTGGCAATATGAAGTTATGTGCAAAGTTTCATGAATGTACAAATTTTGTCATTTTTAAAACCCTATTTTTCCTGTACTATTATGTATATGAGTAACATCAATTTAATGCCCAGGTATAAATTAATCTATAAATCATATTATAACTAAATGAGCAGGTAAAAATTATTTTAATTATAACATAATACTTTGTTTCTAAATAAATTTGGTTTAATATAGCTTTGTTTATTCCAACATATTCTGTGTAATGTTTTCTTTTTATTCCTAATTATTTTTTAACAATGAAAGTAAAAGTGATACGAAAAATCAAAATCTAAAAACCCCTCTGGGATTTCTTAAACTATACGCAAACAAATTTGCATGGCTTTTGGTTGAATATTAAAGGCGTGAGGTTAACGCGTATGACGCGGGGTTCGAAATCTGAGTCCCCGCGCAGTATTAACATTCCCTTTACGATTCCTTAGTTCGCCTTCCATTAGTCACATCTGGTCATATTTAGTATCATCGGAAAGGTAATTTTAAGGGGAACAATAATGATAATAGTAAAAATTTCGCCAACTGTGAAAGGGAAGTCAGAATTTAAATAATTAACATATTTAAAAATGACATATTCGGCCGCCATTTTGAAAATATTGAGTATTTCCACCAATCATATTTTAGCAGACTTTTGATAAGTTGTTTAGGATACTTTTCTAAAACGAATGCCGTTGGTTTCATCTTTGTTCTAATTATTTCAAGGTCAAACCTTATATTAACGCGCCTAGATAGCCCTAGATTAAGTTGAATTGTCTACGCTCTTTAACTTTTGCTAAATTGATACTTTAATTCGTGTAAAACACATTAAAAAAAAACGGGGGAATCAATAAAACAAATATCAATTATTGCTTGTAAAAGTATAATATCAATAAATTACGTGATAGAATGCGAGGAAGCTATGTGCCACACCAATTGTCAGTCTATTTTTTTTTATTTGAACATAATTTTATTGAATTAAAAGTACATTATTATATGATATCTGCCTCTAAGATGCATCCAATGCATGAGCACAGAAGCTCGTGGGCAGGGATGGTCAATGGTCTCACATGGACAACAAAATGTAATTTTAGTAATAGCTTCCTTGCATAGATTTACTTTTGTCATATATTTCCTATCTTAAGACATCTTGATCACTTATGAAGATTACATTTATTGTTATGTGTAATAAAGGTGGCTTACTTTTTAGCTTTGGGCACATACTAAAAATAATCGAAAAAGTAAACATTTTCTTTGATTGCCATACTTGGAAAAATAATAATATCATTTTTTTATTACCTAATATTCAATGCTTCCTCACATCTCGGTTATTATATTTTCATATTATAGGCAGACACTAACGACATTTCACAATTTTCTTTAAATCTCAGCCAATTTATATTTAAATAACATTCCTTTTTATTTTGAGCCTTTATTATATTATTAGAATATTTGAAATTGTTTTTATTTCATTTGTTGTAATAAAAATATAAAATATAAATCTTTGTGTATTGCTATAAATGGAAAAATTTTCAAATTAGAATGGAATAAATTGTATTTCCTTTGAAATCCACCAAGTTACCTTAAGATTACGCCTCACCAGCTTAATTTATATTACATATATTATATAAAATTAAAGTTTTGTCTGTACTTTGAAGATAAGAATTGAATTATTTTTTACCTTTTCATTAAAATTGGACGTGTAGATTTTAAGATACGTTGGTTCGACAGACCGACAGACGACAGACCGACCGACTGACCGACAGACAGACAGGGAACCAAAAATGATCCCTGATGTCTAAAACGGATTTCTGTCTAGAAGTTTTTGAAATCGGAGACCTAAAATTGTTTCGTTCTTCTGAACGATCACATAGCTTCCGTTACCTTCGGTAAGCTCGGAAGAAATTGGAAATCACTTAACTTAAGAAGTTTATAACATCACTTGGGAGGGGTTCGAATCGAAAAAAGTTTAGAGTAGGATACTATCTCTAAAGTCCTCTACAAGATAGGATATTTTTTATTCAGTTTGGTCTTCACGTAAAACAATACTCGTGATAACAGGGTACACTATCAAAAACATCTTTTTGACTCTGAAGGTTCTAGAGAGGTCGGTTCCATAAAATCCTATCTGCTTCACTTACGTTATTCAAGCACTACAAAATAGGCTAGTTAGTTTTTTTCTAGAGTTACAAAGTAAGACATGTCCCCTGTAAAAAAAATTTATTTGTGACATAAGACTGTGTATATATTTCATATGAAGACAAAAATTAAAATTTCAGAACGATCAAATTGCTTCTGTTACCTTCGTTAAGGTCGGAGGGAAAAATGGGTGAATTAATACAATTCGAATGGATAGAGTTAGAAAAGAGATCAAAGCTTGTTAGAGTGGGGGGAGGTTAGCGCGGGGCTCGTGTCTATTGGCCCGTGTAAGCCCAGACTACGCTCGGCCTGATCATTCAGTCCTTTTTATATTTATACACGATGGCAAATAAGGGCTTCTCTTCGCATCAGCCAATCATCCAAACACGCCACTTAGCTTTGATATGGCAACAACATGGGGGTTAGCTAGAGGCAAAGTGTAAGTGAACAGGCGGCAAACAACAGCTTCATTTGAACCTAACTCCCGCTCTTTTTCTCTGTTACTTACTCAAACTAAATTGATATTATTCACTGATGTAATATGAAAAATTAAATCGCTTTTCCTGGGAAAATTTATTTTCTAAGGTAACTTACAACGAAGTAAAAGAAACTAACACACTCTGATATCACAAAGAACATGTGTATATGAGAAAGTATATATTTGTTGTCTTCAATTATTTTTAAGCAGGACAAATATTCATAAAAATAGACTGCCAATTGGTGTGGCACATAGCTTCCTCGTATATCCTATCACGTACTTTATTGATTTTATGCTATTACATATTGTCTAATTTGTTTAATTGTTTCCCCATTTTTTTTAATCGATCGAAATTGTTTTTATTTGTACTTGAATTAAAGTATCAACTAAGCAACAGTTAAAGAAAGCAGACGGTTCAAATTAATCTGGGGCTATCTGCGCGGTACTTTCGATAAACTATAAAAGTTTCATACAAATCAGGTAAGTACTTTTGAAGCTATAGGTGTAAAAATAATGTATGTTTGTGCGCATGTGGAAGAAAAACAAATGAACGCAGAGGGTTAAAACTTATATGGGACCAACAATGGGCTACTTTTAACCTACCACCCAAATTTCATTAAAATTGGACGAGTAGTTTTTAAGATATGTTGGTTCGCAAAAATTGAACGACAGACCGACTGACCGACCGACAGAGTGACAGACAGACCGACCGACAGACACGGAACCAAAAATGATCCCTCATGTCTCAACCGGATTTCTGTCTTGAAATTTTTGAACTCGGAAACCTAAAAAGTATTCGTTTTTCAGAACGATCACATAGCTCCCGTAAGCCTAGAAGCAAAAATTGTAAAAAAAATTGTGTAAAATACAGTTATTACGGATAATTTGATAGTGGATCATTGAAAGGTGAATAAAATGAAGAATCAGTAGTTTCAGTGTGACTTATATGATCAGATGATGTGTATTTTTAATTTTTTTAATGCATATACAGGGTGGTCCAAAAGTCTCCCCCCCCCCCCCCCCCTCTTAACTTTTGAACGGTTTGAGATAAATTAATGAAACTTGGGGGATCTCAATCATGCAAAGGGAAGTTTGTTTTCATGTAATCGCCCACTAGGGGCAACCACCCACTTTGCCCCCGGGCCACCCAACTTCAAAATTTCAAATTGGAATGTATATTTTTGGTAACATATTTTGATTCTACGGTGAAAAATAATAAACTTTTACTTGTAACTTTTTTTTCTATTTCCAATATTTTGCCCTCTATAGGGGGGCAAAGATAGCAAAATAACCCTTCTGATAATACGTTGTAAAATCTAAACGGTTAGAGATAATAAAACTTGGGGGATCCTTACCATGTAAAGGGAAGTTTGTTTTAACCATCCATATTACCCCTAGGCCACCAGCTCCAAAATTTTAACGTAGAGTGTTTATTTTTTATGGCAGATTTAGATTCTACGGCAAAAAATAAAAATATTTTACTTCAAACTATTTTTTCTATCTCCAATATTGTGCCCCCTATAGGGAAGTAAAGGTATAAAAACGGTAAATTTCAGCGCCTGGGGGCAAAATAGTGGTTGCCCTTAGTACACGAGTGAATGAATACACACTTCCCTTTACATGGTACAGATCCCCCAAGTTTCATTACTTGATTTCTGTGTAATGTTTTTACTATTTCGGAAGGGTTATTTTGCTATCTTTGCCCCTCTGTAGGGAGCAAAATATTGGAAATAGAAAAAATAGTTTCAAGTAAAAGTTTATTATTTTTCACCGTAGAATCCAAATATGCTATCAAAAATATACATTCCAATTTGAAATTTTGAAGTTGGGTGGCCTGGGGGCAAAGTGGGTGGTTGCCCCTAGTGGGCAATTGCATGAAAACCCACTTGCCTTTGCATGGTAGAGATCCACCAAATTTTATTAATTTATCTCAAACGGTTCAAATGTTAAGAGGGCGGGGGGAGACTTTTGGACCATACTGTATGTATGTTTAGATATATATGAAACATTTTAGACAAAATCATAGACTTGAGGTCTAATGATGCCCGTGATGGGTGAAATATAACCTTTTTTTCAAATTACCTAATTGTTAATTTTACTCACCTTTCAATGGTCCACAATGAAATTATCTATAAGTATCATAGGTGCAAACTATTAATAATAATCTACAATTATTATCCTCGACTGTGTTTTTCTCCAATGTGTAATAGCGACTCATCATGAAAGAGGTGTAGTTCAATAACCTAACAACGTCTTCACACAACAAATTGTAATTAAAACAATTGACCGGTTTCGGCTGTTCTAAAGCAGCCAGATAATCTACAAACAAAATTATAAACTAGAACTTAAATGTATACAAGGTAACATAAGTTATAAAACAAAGAGAAAAATACAATAATTAATTAACACAAAATGAATAAAAAAAAAAAAAAAAAAAATTGTAATATAAAATTTAATGTGAAAAGGAAGAAAGAATGGAATGCAAAATACCTTGAGGTTACTGGGTTGACTCCACGAGTACAAGTGAGTGTTTTGTACTCGTGAAGCCAACCCAGTAACCTCAAGGTATTTTGCATTCCATTCTTTCTTCCTTTTCACATTAAATTTTATATTACAATTTTTTTTTTTTTTTTTTTTTTTTTTTTATTCATTTTGTGTTAATTAATTATTCTATTTTTCTCTTTGTTTTATAACTTATGTTACCTTGTATACATTTAAGTTCTAGTTTATAATTTTGTTTGTAGATTATCTGAAGAAGGCTGCTTTAGAACAGCCCAAACCGGTCAATTGTTTTAATTACAATTTGTTGTGTGAAGACGTTGTTTGGTTATTGAACTACACCTCTTTCATGATGATACAATTATTACTTTTTAAAATAGTCTGCCACTTTGTGTGGCACATAGTTTCCTCTTGTTTTGGAATTTTTAAAATAATTGGAGACATAATTAATTTTCGTTTTTCGAAAGATCGCATAGCTTCCGTTACCTTCAGTAAGCTCGGAAGCAAAAATAAAATTAATAACATTAGACCACAGTGGGGTCATTATGTTGGAATCAGAGGAAAATAAATACACTTTTATTTCCTTCAGTAGTAAATGGAAAAATGGTCAGAATGAGAGAAATCGAAAGTATAAACATTCAGATATTAATGAACCTTAGTTATTTACTTGACAGGATGGGCTTTGACTTGCCTTGGTACAAGCCTCTATTAGTTTTGTCTTTTAGCCTTTTCCCGACAGTTTTTATTCCAGAGTTTCAAAATATTTTTCTAGTCTTGTATTCAACTTTTTCTTGGCCTTTCTCTTTTATGAGTTTTGAGTGACTTTTATAAGTCCTTAGGAGATTTTAATTTATATACCATATTATTCGAATATTTTTCTACCTCGCAAAGTTTACATAAATGTCCCTAACGTGTTTGAAGAGTTTTAACCTGTTACCAGAAAGAAGCCTGGCTCTTTGCATGTTGCCTGAATGTCATTGGTCCGGTAAATTCATACGTGTACGGGCCAGGCCGACATTTAGAGCCACCTCTAACCACCTCTAACCAACACTAACCACCTTAAACCCCCATAAGGAATTTTCTCTGGTACTTACAATACGAATTAGCCCATTGGTCCATATAGTACTTTTCCTTCCACTAAAAGTCTAGGATAGCTCTAAGTCCTACCTAACTTAGAAAAGGTATTATAGAAATACTTTCTTCTTCAATTTTGTCTCTCCTCCAATTTTCCTCTAATATATAATTTCCATTAATTCCAATTAACTCCCCATACAGAGTCCACGATTCACTACTGATCCCAAGTTTTGTCACAAAAACACTTATTAGTCTACAACCCTTAAGTTTACAACTTTTATTTGTTTAAGTAGAATACTTTTTGTAAGTGGCCTCGACAACTTTTTGATATTTTTAAATATTTGGGCAGAATGATAACTGTTGGAGAAGGATCTGATGAAGTTTGATGAAAAGCAAATGCAGTATCTATGCTGTGCAACTATATCCCATCTGGCAGGGCCGGATATTGAATTTTCAGGCCCCCCCACGAAAAACTCTAATGGGCCCCCAACCTACCCAGGCCAGCTCCAAAAAAATACCGGCGTATTTTTTTTTTTTAATGCAAATTTTTTACATTCACCTCATATTCAATTTCACCTCAGAAATGCATAAAAGCGCTGTTTTGAGAGGTCATATTTTCAAAATTTTCCCATACCCCCCGCCATAAATCAGCCCACCAATATTTAACTGGACACGACACCCATGACTTACAGTAAGGGACTGCAGTAAGCATCAGCGTAAAATTTTCTAACGAAATACGTTCCAAAACAGTTGTTGTTACTTGGGAACGGATATTTTTTTTGTTTATAGGTTGTACATTTTTTTGGGAGGGGGGGGGGAGCTGTTTTGTTGAATAAGTAGTTCCCTTTATTGTTACCACTACGAATACCCCCCCCCCCCAAACTAAACTGACTTAGAATGTGCCCCCCAGACCTAGCCACTGGATACGCCACTGGTAGATTTATACATTTTTATTTTTTATATCTACAGTAACTTACATTATCTTTATATATCATGTTGACATAACTTTTAACAGTTTCATCTAAAACATTACTTGATTTATTTTCTTTCCTGACATTCTCCTGATGACAATTCTCCTAAACACAGTTATGTTTTAGGAGATTTTGTTAAAGGTTGGTCTACTGTTATATGTTAATTTTTCATATTTATTGGATCTAAGTTGCTTATGCCACGTTACAGCGCCTGGAGCCCGGGAGTGAATCCGAAAAAAACACCGTCACAAAACTGAAATCGACCCATGATGATAACTTGAGCCCTAAAGTTGACCCATGTGGAAGAGATGTTTATTTTAGCAATGCTCGCGTAAACGTTCAAATGTAAAATTGAAATTTTTGGAAGGGAAAAATTCTAACTTATTCTATTCAATGAGACATGCAACTTTTTTAAATATTTTTTTTTACTTTAAATCAAATTATAATTATCAATAACTTCGGGAGACATACAGAGAAAAAGATACCCCCCCCCCCCCCACCAGGAATCATTCTCCCGTATAGCTCCGTTGGTAAGAGCACCTGTCACGGATTAATAGGAGAACCCGTGGTTCGAGTCCCGGTGCGCGGGTCTATTTTCTCTGTATGTCTACCGTAGTTATTATTTCATTTAAAGTAAAATTTTTATATCGCCTGCACTGTGCTGGTTTATGGATGGGATATGACAGTATAGGACACAGTGTAATATGGAATTGTATCACAGAAATCTGCCCGGAAGTAGTGATGTTACAGGACTCTATGATACCACAGTGGGATTTTGACATTAGCTGGGAGTATCTGCTTCCTTCAAGACAAGACTGGGAACCTGGAGATGATCCTCAAGTGCCACCAGGAACAGACATGTGGTTCACCGACGGGTCCCGAATCGAAGAATTATCAGGGGCTGGGGTTTTCTGTGCAGAACCCCGATATGAGCTTAGTGTGAGCTTAGGCAAATATGCCACTGTATTTCAGGCAGAGATATATACAATTTTGGCCTGTTCTCAAATTATCCTGAATAAAAATATGCTTAACAGACAAATCAGAATCTACTCTGACAGCCAGGCAGCGATCAAAGCACTGGTTGCACCAAGGTATACATCTAAGCTGGTTGCTGAGTGCAAAAGCCATCTTAACACTCTTGGACAACTTAACAAGGTACAACTGATATGGGTTCCTGGACATTGTGGCATTGAGGGGAATGAGATTGCTGACCAGTTAGCTAAAACGGGTTCCAATTCGACCCCAATTACACCAGAACCAGTTGTAGGCGTGCCACGTTGTGGAGTGAAACATTCCATAAGGACATTCATGAGGCTAGATATGAACAGAATATGGAACACTGCTTCAGGTATGCGACAATCAAAAATGATGATCCGGGAACCATCTCAGCATCTTACCAGATCGCTGCTCTCGCTCAAAAAGCAATCCTGTCACCTTTTGACAGGATTTCTTACTGGACACTGCATGCTAAATCGATATCTACATCTGCTTGGCCTAGCAGAAAACCCAGTGTGCAGGCTGTGCGAGGAAGAGGATGAAACACCTTCTCATCTTATTAGCAGCTGTCCTGCATTAGCACGCTTGAGGTGGAGAATATTTGGCTCAGCCATCCTGCCAATTGAAGAACTAAGGTTACTTCCCCTAAACAAGGTGCTCACTTTCTGTGGGTCTGTTAGCTTGCTTAGAGGATAGGGTACTATAGGATGGACTATTAACCAACCGGGTTTGCACCTTGGATCCACTCATGAGGTCTTATTGCTTCGGACTTTTTTTTTTTTTATAAAAAAAGTCCCCCGGAAAAAAAAAAAAAGTAAAATTTAATCTTTCCGTAGTATGAATAGGTACTACCAAAAACTTAAAAAATAATACTGCAAAAAAATATACTGCATGTATCTATCAAATAAATAAAAATGCAATTGAACTCCTCACAACAACAATATTATTCCGGGTGTCCTATAACTACTCCGCTTCCACATTAACTTTTGTAATATTTCAAAAAAAAAAAAAAAAAAATGTTAAAGCTTGTCCGAAAATAGGGTCTTAAATTTTTTTCGTTAGTCCTTTTTCAAGATACCTATTTTATCGTTTAGGTAAAATAAACAAGTAACGCGCGCTTCACGTAAGTACGTGGGGCGTTAATCGCCGGTTTCTGTACATTAGAGTTAAAATTATTGAGTATAATATAATTCATTAATTTCAATAGTAATATTCTTTTTCTACTCTTCAAGACCTTTAAATTGATGTATAACATGTTGTGGTAACTAATTCAATGTTTAGTCACCCGCCATATTGGCCGGCATCTTGAACATTTTAACAATTGCATATTCTTTTTCTACACTTCAAGACCTTTAAGTTGATGTATAACATGTCATAGTTACTAAAAACTTTTTTTATTCACCCGCCATATTAGCCGCCATCTTGAAACTTTTAAGTGTAAAATTTTAATCATTGCATATTCTTTTTCAACACTTCAAGACCTTTAAATTGATGTATAACATGTTATGGTAACTAATTCAATGTTTAGTCACCCGCCATATTGAAAATTTTAACAATTGCATATTCTTTTTCTACACTTCAAGACCTTTAAGTTGATATATATAACATGTCATGGTGACTAAATACTTTTTTTTTAGTCGCCCGCCATATTGGCTGCCATCTTGAAAATATTAAGTGTGAAAAATCCAAAATGTGTCCAGTTGTCTCAAATGCCGAGCTGCACCTGTGTGCCGAATTTCATGTTCCTAGTAGTTTATGAATTAAAACAAGCAACGGACAGACACCAACGGACAGACAGACAGACAGACAGAGCCGTTATATAAGGTTTCTTTTTGTACTTTGTATAGAAACCTAAAACTGAGCTGATTTAGTTATTGCGACCAGATATATTATTTATCAGGGCCGCTGAGAGGATTTTTGGGCCCCTGGGCAAGTCAGCATCTGAACCCCTTTGAACAAACAACGACTGGGGGAGGAAAATCCTCCCCCGGAGAATTTTTTAAAATTGAAGTGCAAAGAGATGAGTTTTAAGAATTTCTGAGGGCAAGTTTGTCCTTACAGGAAAAGGTGTTTGGCGAGGGGACGAATTTTGAAGTTTAGCTAAGATGGGCAAAAAAACACAAATAATTAAGTGGTTTTGTAGCTGGCAAGCTTAAAAATTGCATTACAAGTAAAAAATGTAAAATGTATTAATATCAGTTATTATGATTTGTCAGTCAGTTTCTCTCCTGTACATTGGCATTAACCATATTGAATAAGGTAAAAACATCACATAAATCTAAGTAACTAAATGAAACAAAAAAAATCAAACTTCCGTACTCATGACTTAGGAAGAATTTTAAGTTCATCACAATCAGTGGCGTACCTAGGGCAGTGGGGGCCCCTCGCCAAATAAAATTGATAAGCAAAAAAATAGAAACATTTGCGTTCAGCACTGAATGGGGCCCCCTCACAAAAATATATGAGTATAATTCCAGTTTAGATTTAATTATACTCTGCCCCCAGCGACATTGCGGTACAAAGATAGTAGTTTCATGTTTTTTATATTTGTCCCCTGGCACCGGGGACCCGCCCCCAATTCGGGCCCATAGCTACGCCACTGATCACATTATCCTTCTTGCCTTTTTTGTTGTAAAAAAAAAAACTTTTTTCGCGTATCTCTGGCTGGCCGCCCCAGGACCGTGCCCCCCCCCCCCCCCCCCCCCCCCCCCCCCGCACCGCGGGGGCTGGCGGTAGCTATATCCGGCCCTGCCATCTGGAGTAACAAAAATATTGCAAAGTAAACTACAATATGTCCCATCAATTACTACGTTTCCATGATGTTTCAATATGGATTGAATACAGTTTTTGGATCCAAATTGTCCATGGAAACCTAGATTCAATACGAATTGAATACGATTTAGATCGAGATACGATACACTAAAGTCTATGTAGTGTACGGTAAGTCCGTGGGGTCCAGCCAGACCCCACCTTGATATCTATTCCTTAAAAATTCACATTGTTCTTACGTATTAAATATTGAATATAAAGTAAATTGAGACTCCGCTAGGAATCGAAAAATATCCAAACAAACAAATGTTTAATTCCTATTGGGAGCACATGTAATATGTAATACTCATTTGACCATTGTTCTAATAATATGACGTGAGGAAGCTATATGCCACACTAATTGGTCGGAACAGTAATTGGACGCATGGAAGCTTCATGCCACACTAATTGGCAGACTATTTTAAATTAAAATCTGTTAGAGTGTATTTTTATTTAATTTAAATTTAGCGGGCTGCATCAGTGTTGCCCGGGTGTTTTGGGCAACCCTGTTGTTTCCCCGGCTTTTTTTTTTTGTTGTTATCTTCCGTATATTGTGGTATGTGCTTGTGCTTTGCTTTATTAAACAGTGTATTTTAAAAAAAAGTCTATTATGATAAACAGGTACACGCACAATTGGGCTACTATAAGGAGACTCACTCGGTTTAACAATATTTTTGGCTATCATATCTTGTACCATACCATCCACCATATTTTTCTCACTAACTGATAACCTTCTGGGACGGTAATAAAAAGGCTCATCTTTTATTAAATTGACCTTGACCTCATAGTCAATATGAGGTTTGTCAGGCCTTTCAGGCTCTAGATAATAATCATTAATTTTTTTTTTTTATTTCATTCTTAAAGCCACTATTTATGTTTTCATTTATATTAAGATTAAAACTATCCTTATCAATATCCTCACCATCAAGACAGATATTCATATGCTCAAATACAATTGGATTATCAACTTTTTTAACACTAACATTGTTATTTTCAATTTTTATGACATAATTTGGTAAGTTCATAAAGTCACGCCCTAGCAAGGCAACAGAGTTCATAGTACCTTGTGGTACAACATAAAAATTAATATTAACATTATCCCCCAAAATCATTACATCAACATTCAAACATCCCATTATATTTATCTTTGAATTATTTACACCAACAAAATTTAGCCCATCATTATGCTCACCCATAAATCTAGATGGGATCATATCAGCTCTAATTAAACTAACAGGAGATCAAGAATCAACCATCGCCTTGCCATGACAATCAAACTCCCCTAATTCATCTTTGACACTAAAACTAAATTCTGGAGGAATAACAGAAGAGCTGTCCAGAGGAATAACCGCTGTACAAGTACTACTATCCGCTGGGGCTTTTATGACTTCTAATTTTGTACTACCAGAATGCTGACGTTGCGGGCACGTAGAAGCCAAGTGGTCCTTGGATTTACAGATGAAACAAGCTCTTGGTGGCTGATAATTACTTTGCTTGTGAGACTCATCCAAAACTTTCTTGTGAAAAACTGGTCCTGAACTACTTGCTTGGCTCTTTTCAATAGCCATTCTCGAATGTATCGGTAGGCAAACCTTAGAAAGTAACCTCAACACATCTTCTAACTTCTTCAAATCACTAAGTCAGGCTTGATTTCTCAAATTAAAATCATTAATTCCATCAATAACATACTCAATTAATTTCCTATTATTATCTAATTCAGTTAAGTTAACTCTAGAAAAAAAGGATATAAATCCTAGAATTGCCAGATGGGCTTTGGCTCTGCAAAATTATAACTACTCATTAGAACATAGATCTGGTAATAGAATGAAGCATGCAGATGCGCTCAGCAGAGCTTTTAGTATTTTAATTTTGGAAGAGAACACTTTTGATCAAAACCTTTCCATTGCTCAGGGGTTGGACCCGGATATATGTGCCTTAAAAGATAATTTACTTAAACAAGATTTGCCATTTTTTGAAATGAGAAATGGTCATGTGTACCGTAAGACTAAAGAGGCTCTGTTGTTTTATGTCCCTAAGAATATGATAAACAGAGTAATACAAACCTATCATGATGATGTTCGCCATTTAGGTACAGAAAAAGTGATGGATTCGATTAAAAGAACCTACTGGTTCCCAAAAATGAAAGAGACTGTAAGAGATTATGTTAAGAATTGTATTAAATGTATAGTGTACTCACCTCTATTGGGTAGACCGGAGGGCTGCCTCCATCCTGTTCCTAAGGGAAGCAAGCCCTTTGAAACCCTGCATATAGATCATTTAGGCCCGTTAGAGAAAAGTCAAAAAGGAAATACATTTTTGTTAATTGTTGTGGACGGCTTTACAAAGTTTATTCGGTTGTACCCCTGTAGGAGTACTAAAACTGAGGAAGCCATTAAGAGTTTGTTGTCATATTTTAGAAGCTATTCGAGGCCCCGTATCGTAATATCCGATAGAGGCAGTACCTTTACCTCTCAGAGATTTAAAGAGTTCATGGATGAAAATTGTATTAAGCATGTATTAGTTGCATCAGGCACACCAAGGGCCAATGGCCAAGTTGAAATATTTAACAAAACTATCACTCCTATGATTTCTAAGTTGTGCTCCAGTCCTGGTCAATGGGACTCTATTTTAGATAGAATAGAGTATGCTATAAATAATGTTGTATCCAAAACCACAGGATATGCTCCCAGTCAATTACTTTTTGGTATCACCCAGTTGGGTGGAAGTGATTATCTTAAGCTGGCTTTGCCTATTGAGCCTGAGCGTCTAAATTTAGACGAGGTTAGAGAGTCTGCTTCTCTTAATATTATTCGAAGTCAAGACTACTCTCAGGAGTATTTTAACAGAAAGCATAAAGCCCCTCGTGTATATTCAGTAAATGATTTGGTGATGGTTCCCAATGTGGACTCCACACCAGGGGTTAACAAAAATATAAAGGCCCATATAAAGTTCAAGAGTGTCTGGGTAATGTCAGGTATCTGCTAATGGATGTTGAGGGACACCAGATTACCCAGCTACTATTTAAGAGTGTGTTTAGCTCGGATCGTATGAGACCGTGGTTGAATGAATAGTGTCATTATTTTTGACCGATGCGGTCAACCGTCAGGTTGGCCGAACTGTTAGAGTGTATTTTTATTGAATTTAAATTTAGCGGGTGGCATCAGTGATGCCCGGGTGTTTTGGGCAACCCCGCCTTTTTTTGTTGTTATCTCCATATATTGTTGTATGTGCTTGTGCTTTGCTTTATTAAACAGTGTATTTTAAAAAAAGTTTTTTTTATTTGAGTTATTTTAAGTGCCTAACAAATCGTCGAAACACTTTTCGAAAGAAATGTTTCATAGTTTGTTGATTTAGCACCCCATAATTTGGAGTAAATAAATAATTACATAATCAGTTTCTCCTAGTAGGTATGACGTTTCTAAATGAGACGTTAAGCATGCGCGCGCCTGCGCAGAATAAAAGGCCCTTCTAATTAAATTCAGTCTGATCCCATGTCATAAATGTGGCTTAAATTTACGCCATCGTAATACGAGTACTTACCTCTTTCTCTATTACTCTTTACTCTCGTGTATTTGATAGTTTAAATTCTCAGTTAAATATAAAATAGAGGGAAATATTACATGTAGATGAATATGAACTATTGATGTTTCAAAATGAAAGTGGTTAGATGTTTCAGAAATGTCATTCCATTTTAGAATTAATGTCAATACATTTGAAAATTAGTAATTCGAGGGGTTTGATAATATATTCCGGTTGGTATTTATTAATTAATATAGTTTGAGAGAGTGAGAGAGTGGATGCATTGATGTTCTAGCTCTAGCTTCCTCTCTAATAATCAACAGGGTAAAGAGAAATTAAATTTCATTTAGTTTGAATAGAGACCTGAGTCAGGGACTTCGTAACTCATAGCTAAGTTGCTTCGGTCGTCCATCTAAGTTCTTAACCTTAACTAACACTGCTTACGTGGAAGGGCAGTTACAACTCATTTTTATATTATATATATATATATATATATATATATATATATATATATATATATATATATATATATATATATATATATATATATATATATATATACACATTTGTGGGAGACACCAAGAACTGTTCCAACATCAGACATTACGTCATTAATATGTTTGTTGGCTCGGCATTACGCCATATCCTGCATCGTTTCGTCGCGTCTGACTCATCAGGGGCCCAACGATGCCAACCCAACTCTGGACCTATACCAGACCAAGAAGATCAGATGTAGGACTTATCAGAGTCGAGCGTGCTCTCACACAACCGGCAAATATGGTGGTATGAGAGCACGCTCGTCTCTGATAAGTCCTATATCTGATCTTCTTGATCCAGTATAGGTCCAGAGTTGGGTGGGCATCGTTGGGCCCCTGATGAGTCGGACGCGACGAAACGATGCAGGACATGGCACAATACCGAGCTAACATCTTGATGACGCAGTCTGATGTTGGAACAGTTCCTATATGTGCCATTTCTGCGTGGCACATCCCTCAGTGTCTCTCACTCCCACAAATTATATATATATATATATATATATATATATATATATATATATATATATATATATATATATATATATATATATATATATATATATATATATATATATATATATATATGCGATATTAAATATATATTTATAATTCAGCACTTTAAATTTTGATTGTACCTTTACCTTTATGAATAAATTTCACGGATGAAATGCATAAATAAAATATAATATATTATACACAGGTATGCGTATATATGTCCAACATTTATAAACGTATATTTTTACATGTACTTTGTTATACGTAGTTTGTGTGATGCACGTATGTATAAATAATATATTGTTCGTAAATTTCATATATAAATATATATATATATATATATATATATATATATATATATATACATATTAGAGGAGGGAAGATGGCTTCTAGCTGAAGTCAGACCTCCTATATTCACACATTACCATATATGGAAATGAGAAGCACGGTTTTTAAAAAGTAGGGTTCCAAACGTGGCCTTAACCAGGTTACAAACTCACCTACACGGTTACACAACATTGCCCGTGCTTCCAGGGACAAAACAACCGAAAAACATTTTTATAAACAAATCCACATTTTACTTCCCCCTCCCTCGACTTCTTTTCTGTTTAGAAATAAAACTTATTGTTCTTTTATTCTTTACATACTTTAATGATAAAAAAAAATAAAACGTCAGTTTACTCTTTCTGAATATGATATATAAAACATTTATTTCTATTCATTCATATTAATTAAAATTCAACATGTTTTTTTTAAGTAGAAATTAAAATTTGTAAAAGGTTTTTCTTTACATGTCCTGTTAATTTTAAATAAAAATATTTCAAAAACTGTTAGATTTGTCAAATTCACTAATATAATTGCTTACGAACATTTTTTTAATCTTTAAAGGTCAAGTATTAAAATTAGTTTGTCCAAAATCAGTTTATGTGTACATAATTTTTTTTTTTTCTCAAAATATAGGGTAGACTAGACTATCCTTTGCGCCCTTGACCACTTTTCTTATAATTATAACAACATCAACAAAAAAATGTATTGCAGTTTTATTGACGTGACATTGTTGCTCGATCCTTCCTGTAAAAGTATTTCATGGTAGTCTATAATGTGACATTATTGCTGGATCCTTCCTTGTAAAATATTTTATAGTAGTCTATGACGTGACATTATTGCTGGATCCTTCCTTGTAAAATATTTTATAGTAGTCTATGACGTGACATTATTGCTGGATCCTTCCTTGTAAAATATTTTATAGTAGTCTATGACGTGACATTATTGCTGGATCCTTCCTTGTAAAATATTTTATAGTAGTCTATGACGTGACATTATTGCTAGATCCTTCCTTGTAAAATATTTTATAGTAGTCTATGACGTGACATTATTGCTGGATCCTTCCTTGTAAAATATTTTATAGTAGTCTATGACGTGACATTATTGCTGGATCCTTCCTTGTAAAATATTTTATAGTAGTCTATGACGTGACATTATTGCTGGATCCTTCCTTGTAAAATATTTTATAGTAGTCTATGACGTGACATTATTGCTAGATCCTTCCTTGTAAAATATTTTATAGTAGTCTATGACGTGACATTATTGCTAGATCCTTCCTTGTAAAATATTTTATAGTAGTCTATGACGTGACATTATTGCTAGATCCTTCCTTGTAAAAGTATTTCATAGTAATCTATGAATAGTGTACACTAGAACACATGTAGGTGTCGATTAGTTTCTACGTATTAATATGGGCCACTAATCGTCATATTACAGCTAATTTGACTAATTTTACAGCTAATTTGTAACTTACTTGGTGAATTAAACATAATTCTTTTAATGATTAACTTTGTTAATTCTACATTAACAAAATAATTGCTACATTGCGAAATAATATAAATAAACATTCTTTTGTAAGAAAATAAATAAATAGTCTTGGTGGGTAAGTCCTAAAGGAACATTCATGAGTTATTCTACGACAAAAACTATAGTAATTACAATTATTTTAATGTCCGTGGTTCGAGTCCCGGCGCTGAAGTCTATTTTTCTCTTTCTGTCTCCCTTTGAAAGTAGTAATTATAATTTGATTTAAATTAAAATTTAAACATTCCTTAGTATGAATACTACCAAAAACTTATAAAAATTGAATTATTTTAAGGTAAAATAGTGCTGTTTAGGGTACCAACAACTTATAATTTACCCTGTACATCCTTTCTCCATTCTTATTGATATATTATTTATGTTTTTATGCATATTATACACTATACATTCACTGTCTTTGTACTCTAGATCTAGATTACAATCTTTGATTCTAGATTTTTCCCCTGGGAAAGTGTTGCCAGTTTCAAGATATTTAAACTTTTTTATGAATAATAGTCTACCAATTAGTGCGGCACTTAAATTCTCACTTCCTAATAGTGGACAAATGGTCCACAAACTATTGTTAGAAAATATTGTTCCTGGCGGAAGGTACGGTTGTTTGGACACGAGATCGATCACGTTCCTTGATGAATGAAACAAAAAAAAAAAATATTTATTTTAGAAGTTGGTTTTGCAGTATAGTCATCTTAATAGACTACAACTACACGACAGACAACATTATTTTTAAAACTATTGTTTTGGTTTCTTAAATCGTTTAAGTTCACTATTCACTAAATCTTCAAAGAAGTTTTACAAAGATAGTATTTTTAGAAAAGCATATTATATTTATTGTCTACTTAAGGGTAATCCCTCATTATCCCATTGACATAATGTAGTCAGAGATCACCCTGTGACTCAGTTTGTTGTGACGCATCCAAAATTTACATCTTTCTACTTGGCAAGTCATTTCGGAAACGTTAATGTTGACAACAAATGGTTGTCGTTTGACCATTTTCGGTACGAGGTAGGCAGGTTCCGGGTAGCGGAAGGCTGGGTCGTCGCTGAACGAAAGTCCGGTGTCTAAAGGGATCTCCGCCTCGTCGAATTTAACCTGATTCGTTTGATCCGTTAAAGTCGGATTGAAATTCTCTCTTTTAAATCCCAGTATCCCTAAGCGTATGTTGGCGTTTGCGAAACGCTTCTCCGGAAGGTAGTAAATAAGCTGAAGTATCCGAAATACTTTGCTTTCAACTTGATCGACTTTTATCGGTTGATCTCCCAGAAGTAGAAAGAAATCGGTTTCTACTTTGAAGGGGAGCTTCCTCGTAGGTCTTCCTAACTCCCTAACCGCGGGAGCCTTGCAAGGTACCAACATGCTGAAGTATTTCGACTCGATTACAGCCCTCTGTTCAGAATCTAATTCTTTTAAGTATTCCACGTCTACGCAGCCTTCAGGCCGGAATAGCCTTTGCATTTCTCCTGCTATTATCTTATTACCTCTTTCGTAGAGAGCGAGTTCGACGACTCTTTGCGCGAAAACATAAAGGAGTTCGAAGAGCATTTTATCCCTTTTATAATCTCTAGCTCCAGGGTGCGCTTTGACTCGGAACGGCCAAATGTCTTTGGGCCTTCCGGTGACCAGGAAGAAGTAGTTCCTACCCATGATGAACCTTAATAGGTCGAGATTGATCTTCCACTCTCCGTATTTCTTGGTCGTGTTGGGGTGCCAGAGTTTAGTTTCCCTTTCGTCTCGTCTTCTCTTCATCGCTCTACAAACCTGCAACAAGTATTGCATGTAAACTATCAAAGAGCGTAGGAACTTGTCGACAGAAAGAGTGTAAAAGAACATAATGAATAGTTTCGGAACATCGATTAAAACGGTGTACATAACGACATCTTTAACGTCTTGCAATGAAACTGGGGTAGTGCTCGTTGCTTTAACTCTGAAATCGTCTTCGAATCTTTGAATCGTATTGTACGCTAAATTATCGGCAAATTTAACCACGAATTTCGGATCGCAACAGAGTCCGGCCACTCTTTTAAGAAGCATAGCTTCGTCGATATTTTTAACACCACGTTCTTTGTTACTCCGGAATATCCAACCAGGTAAGTTGACATTCCAGACGTACTTACCTGCTGCTGGTGTCACATCCGTTGGTCCCTCGCCTTGAATGAAGCTCATGAAGGAACCTGATTCAAGGTCGAAAGGTCTCGGTGATATGAAGACGTCGGGTTTAAGTTTTTGGTCGGCAGATGTCCTCCTTTTTGCCTCGATGTCTCGAATTTCTTCTTCTTCCTCATCGCTAATATCCTCCACACTTTCCTCATATTCTTCCTCCTCTTCAGGAAGTTGTTCTTCAACCTGAGTCTCAAATTCTATTTCTTCTTCTGAACCTATGTAAGAGCTTTCAAAAGACATTTTCCTTAACTTCTTTACCACACCTTCTTTTTAAACCACTTACTCTATACAACGATAAAATAAAGACCTAAATATATTTTTTATGAAGAACAATATGTCAAAATAATAATTTAAAATATTAAAAAAATAAGACGAATACCTTAATAATAGGCTAGTAGTGCCTCACAAAAATCACCCAATTCGGAAATAATTGCAACAAAAGTTTTATTTTAGTTTTAATGGCCTCATTTATGTCCCATTTTGACTATCCTAGGTTTTCACCCTCGTGTTTCCGCGGTTTTTTGCTTATAATATCTTCTAAACTAAGAAACCAATTAATAAGGCATCAAATATAAGTTGTAGGGCATTAAATTCTGCGTTGAAATGAGACTAGCCACTGATGAGACTGGCCACCCGCTACCAAACTGCAGCAGGTCAAAGTTAAACCAATTTTCATCAATGAAAAAAGTTGGTTTCATCTTCAGGTTTTAGGAAATATATCCAAAAATGATAAATGGGCCTATTATACCAATTGCCAACGTCGGTTTCGATGACTCAGGAGCAATTGCTTTCAAATAACAGGAACGAGGAGTGACTCATCAGCTTGCTTATTAAGAGGTTGGAAAATGAAGGGATTATTATTTCCGACTCGGATGTTTAACGCTACTGGCCTTAAAGTACCAATTAAATATTATTTTGTCCCTTTCATACTTAATGTTTTATGAAGTTGAGGAGGTGAAAAACTTATCACCTATCAAATTACTACGCTAACTAGCGTAGACTTTGATTTTTGGGCAAGTGCTTTACTAAATATTTTATCTACGATTGATACGAATTATAAACATTGTATCTCTGTTTAGATGCGTAGAAAGTGATTCTTTACGTACTTGTATTCATTGCGCATGCGTGTCTCATAGTTCTGAAGAATTCCTCTTCTTTACCACCCTAGGGTGGTAAAGAAGAGGAATTCTTCAGCTTTACGCACGATTAGCGAGTTTGTTTACATTTAACAAAACTAATTTGCTGTTCTTTTATTAAAGTAACTGTTTATATCGAGATTTTAGTGAAAAATAATGAGTGAATCAAGTGACTTTGACGAAAATGAAGAGAATAATACTCCTCCAGAAATAATTAATTCGGCAAAAAATACAACTCAAGAATTAATGCCATCTTTATCAAGAGAGAGATACGAACTTACATACAGCAAGTTTATTTGTTTCTGTATTTATTATTTTAATCTAACAATCGTAGATAAAGTACGGTACGCAACTCGTGCGAAAACGGCATTTTGCATTGCTCGTGTGTTTTTACTACCCTCGCTGTCGCTAGGGTGCAAACTCCACAATCGCATGCAAAATGCTACTTTCCGCACTCGACGCGTAATGTACTATTATGTAACTTGGAAGCCTTTACATAAAGAAGGCTAATTCGAAAAAGGCTGACTTCGAGCCTTTGCTTGCCTAAGTTTTGTACTGCTTTCCTAAAATATTATAGTCTTGGGTTCCCCGTTACATTTCATCCCGATGTCTTGAGGATGTTTAAGTTACTACCTTGGTCTATTAGCTGCGAAAGAATACCAGACAATAGATCTGGTAATGAGAATATAGGAAGAGGAGAGTTTAGGATAGGATTTTTGTCTAAAATTTTAGACTAATGTAAGAATTGTATTACATCCTAATTGAAGTTTTTTCGTGCTAACTTTTTGTTTTATTAAGTTCTAATTTCAGTTAAATCGTTCCAAACATTTCTTGCATCAAGTGCGCTAATTTATCGTGCCAAATATTATTTAGTATTGAATCCTAATTTAGGCTGTATTGTGCTAAATCATTTCCGTGTTAAGAACTTATTTCTGGTAAGCTATTTAGTTTTTGTTAAAATTATTTAGTATTCATGTTGTTTTACTGCTATTAACACAAGCTATCTAAACTTTAATTAAATCTCTCCAAAAATTACTTTTTTGCGCATTTTTGCTGAGCAGATCATGATAAGTTTTTGCACTTATTAAACCATAGATAATTAGTGATTAGCCAGCTCAAATGCCTGACTAAGAAATTATGATTATAATCAGTGTTTCCTTTGATTCCTATTTCTATACTCTCCTTGTAGATACAGTATAATTAGTTCTATATTTAGAAACAATCGATAAACTAAAAATAGAGCTCTAGTTTCTACCCCTTAACATAAGCTAAATCTTTATTTAGATTTAGCTAGTATTTTAATTTGATTTCACTAAAGTAATTTATAGAATTTGACTGACGTTAAAGGAGAATATTTTTTTTAAGAGTAATGGTATCTACACACAAGAGGTAACCATGTAGATACTAGCTATGTTTCTGTCTTAGTTAGGGAGTTACTACAAATATGTGAGTGGCTTTTTTGTTATTAGCAATGTTAATTTCATTTTTATGATAAAAAAATGTATTAGGTCTACAAAAATGTCACTAACTTTTAACATTTTTTGAACTATTAACATTGCTAATAATATTTTCCACCAACATATTAATTTATTTTCATTAACATATTAATATCTTTATTGTCACCATTTATTTTGTGACCCCTTCGGAGGCAGACTTTAGATCAAATGTTGACAGCAAAAATGTGACTGACAGGTTATCAAGAAAAAAAGATTTTTACTTTCTCATATAAAAAAAAGTATTGTGATGGCGCGAGATTTTGATGGATTTACATGTTTTGAGGTCCCCTGTGACCAAAAAAGTGGTTTTTACAAAATGTCTGTCTGTCTGTGCAGACGCCTGGAGGCTATTATACTACTGGGCCGATTTTGACAAAATTTGGTATACACGTCAGAAAATCATACCCCGAGGCGAAATCGAGAAATTAGTTTTATCCCCAAATTTGGGGGGCGCTGACCCCCCCCCCCAAAACTCTGAAAAACGTTAAAAAAATTATTTCTCGAAAACAGTTCCGAGGATTTTCATAAAAAAATTCTAAAATGTAGTCCATTTAAATACGAATCTAACGATATAAGCTGTTTTCCCGGGAAAAATCTAATTCCGGAGAAAATAGCTTAAAACGCGGAAGAAGAGAGACGGGTTCGATTCCCCGCCCTGAAGAAGTTATTTTTATGATAAATCTTGATGAAATATTCAATAATAATTAAATTTACATACGAAAACAAATAAATGGAAAACACTGGGCTAAGTAATTATGAACGAACTTGTGTATGAGAAAGTTTGTCTGAATTGACGCGGACCGATTTTTTGGTTTTCAGATATGTTGTTAGTACATGTATAATCATTTTTGTGTATTCTTTTTCGGTTTTTACTGGGCAACTCTTTACTAATGCGTTCTAAATATATACGACTTAATTTTTTACTTTTGTTTTAGAACTCATAGTTTCTGAAATACAGTCTCAAATGAAAAAAGTTTTTTAGAAGTTAATAAATTAATATATATATATTGAGGCACCTATGTACCTTTTAATAATAAAAATAATAACTTTGAAACATATGAAAGGTATGTCCTAGTTACGAAGGACACACAACTCATGCTCGACGGAGAACTAATTGCGAAGCTAAATGAAATTAACATAATAAACTGTAAACTTCCAAACCTGAGATGGATTAATGGAGTACCGGGATGTGGGGAAACTAAATACATTATACAAAACCATAAACCAGGGCATGACTTAGTTCTTACTCAAACTAGAGCTAACCTCAAAGAAATACGATCCTTCATTGAAAATAGCAAAACAATGGACAAGACTACAGAACAGTTTCATCGTATATTATAAACGGATCGGATAAAACATACGAGAGAGTATTTATCGACGAAGCGGTCCTTATGCATGCAGGATACGTTGGATTTATTTCGGCACTCACAAGAGCTTGTGAAATAATATTAATTGGAGATGACAACCAAATACCGTACATCGAAAGAACCGAACTCAAACCACAGTGGTCCAGCATCGCATCGTTCTGCAGTCCCTGCCAGACGCTTTTCACATCAAGAAGATGTCCCATAGACGTATGCTACCTCCTATCAACCTTTTATAAACAAATACAGACTTCAAACCTGACACTTAAATCCATTAAACCAACTATTCATGATGGCAGGTTCCATCAACTCAAACCAGACACATTACTACTAACGTTCACACAAAATGAAAACAACATGGTCATAGAATGCTTAAAAAATAAATGCAATGAACAAATAAGAATACACTCAATTCATGAATCTCAAGGGCTTACTTCCAAAAGAGTAGTACTAATTAGAACCAACACAAAACATCTTGCGATATACAACAGTATTCCTCACGCGGTCGTTGCATTAAGTAGACACACCCACAGTTTTAGATATTTAACAACAGGAGAACCGGACCTTATAAATTCTTTAATACTTAAAACACAAAATATTAGCATTAGCGAAGAGTCTATTTTAGAATGGCATGAGAACAGTAGAGATCAAAACAGGGGACCTAACGCACATATAACAAATGATAGATCAACTAATAGATGACAACATCTTAAATAGTGACATTTTCACGAACGAGATACAAGACTACTGTTTATCACAGTACACAAAAAATACTAAAGACTCTCAAATGTTAAATCTCATACACTTTAATATCAGAAGCCTTCAAAAACACTTCGATGAACTTCAAATTATTATAGAAAGTTTAGATATTGATGTACACATTATTGTTACCACAGAAACATGGCTAAAACAATTCCCTACCAGCCTTAAACTAGAAGGATACAGCGAATTATACAATAACAACATATACAATAAATGTGATGGTACTGCAGCATACATTAGAAATGACATTGACATTATACATACGACGATCCAACCGGTCAAACATTGTAATAGCCTCTACTTTCAATACAGGCACAACAACCAAATACACTCAACTACGGTAATATATCGTCCCTGGGAATGTGACATATCGGAATTTAATAAATCCCTACATAACCATCTAAACAATATCAATAACGAAAACCACATCCTTGTAGGCGACATAAATATGGACATTATAACAAATAAAAATGATTCCAATATACAAGAATATAAAAATGTACTCACTGTTATTGGATACGAATCGCATATAAACATTCATACAAGGGTTGAAAAACTAAGTAAATCTTGTCTAGATCATATCTGGTTCAAAAACAAAAATAAATGTGAAACGCACGCATATAGACTTAGAAAAAAAACTCGCCGGTCTTGGCTGGCCTACGGCCAGCCTTCGTCCGTCGAGTGGCCAGGCACTTGTATAGTAGTTGGTACTTGTAAGATCTGGTAATGTTTTAGGAGGTAGGTTAATAATACAGTTATAATTATTCGCAGTCTAAAAATGACAAAGTAAACTAACAGTGCAGAGTAAGAAAGCGATTGACTGTGGAGTTATAGAGGGGATTGAGTAATGTGGGATGACAGGAGTGACGGGAGAGGATGGGAAGGTCGGACATAATTTAATAAACAAATAACACAGCAAACAACACGTAAAACCCGCTAAAACAGTTTTTAAAATTTACCCCCCTCCCCCAAAAAAAACACAAAATTGAACGAAAAGAAATTAATCTACTATTCAAGAGCTTTACAACGATATACATTATATTACATTATAAACGATTAAATTTGGTCATTTGTACTCTTGTACTCTAAGGGTACCAAAATTATATTTTTAAAAAACAAACAATACAAAAGGGCATTAATTTAACTAATAAATAAATATAAATAAAAAACCTAATAGCAAATAATTATTTAAACCCTTTCACCTACAACAAAATTATAAATCGGTACAGAAGTACGTGTACAAAATTTTTAAAAAATAAAGAAATAAAATAGGTTTAATGTACAAATCATGGCCTTTCAAATGATATACGACACAATATTAAAAACCAAAAAAAGTGGTCACGTAGCACAGCAGTAGGGAAAAAGTTTACTCTCATGTTCTCAGCAAATTGGATGAACTAATGAAATATAATATACTAAATTTAAAGAGCATTAGTGTGAGATTTAAGCGCCCCAATCAGAAATAAAATCGGTCTACAATTGTAAAAATTACGGTCATTCAAAGTAAACAAATTGAAACAATGAAAACAAAAAAAATCCAAAATTATCACCATTTAGGGTACAACCGATAGAGTTACGACAAAAAGTCATAGAACCAAAGTTGTAGATCTTTTAAAATCAGTTACCGCTGGTGCTGTCCGTTTTCCAATACGAATTACCGTTCAGCCGCAACAAGCCCCAAAACAGCTTAAAAATCAAGTCGGCCATTTTTATTTTTTTAAGGGGGGAAGGAGGGGGAAAAGTAAACTTTTTATAGTTTTTTTGGTCCACAATATGGACTTTGCGCGTCGAATGGCGCAAACCGCAAGTCTCTAGCTCTTCTGGAAGTGGGTAAACATTAATGTCAGTGAGTGAGTGAGTGAGTCAGTCAGTTAGCCATGCGGCTTTATAGTGTATAGATAACTGACCATTTCCCTGTTGGTATTATCATCCACTTGGCAAACAAAAATAAACAGATGAAACAGTCTATAAAACGCAGCAACTTAATTCCGGTTAGAAACACAACTAAAATTATATCGGAGGTAAACAATTATTCATGGGACGAAATATACAAAACAAATGACATTGACGAAGCTATCAACATACTTACATGGAAAATTACATCATCTATCACAAACAACACGGAATATTTTCAGGTTAAAAGAAAATTTATAAAGCGAAAACCATGGATAACAAATGGAATCATCACTAGTATGCAAAAAAGAGATCAATTATCTAAAAGATTATCCAATCAACCTAATAATACGACCCTAAACCAAAAATATAAATACTACAGAAATAAAGTTACCGAACTAATTAAAAAATCTAAAAACGCGTTTTTAACAAACAAAATAAATAAATCTGGAAATGATAATTGCAAAATTTGGAAAATATTAAACGATATTCTAGGAAAATCTAGGAAAAATACGGAAATAAAGGAAATGAAACATAAATCTGGAAAAAAAGAATCAAACATTAATGAAATAGCTGAAATCTTAAACAACCATTTCTCTTCTGTTGGTGAATCGTTAGCTGATAAACAGGTAAAATACTGCGACTGCAGTAAAAATACATCCAACGCTACAATACACAGAAATGCTAAATCAATCTTTCTACCGCCCACAACAGACCAGGAGATCCTGAAATATATAAATAACTTAAAAAACAATACTTCCCCAGGAACTGACTCAATATCCTCTAACATAATTAAAGAATGTTACAAAAACCTCATTAAACCTCTAGTTCATATATTCAACCAGGCCCTATATACAGGGTACTTCCCAGTTTCTTTTAAGGAAGCTATTGTGACTCCACTACACAAAGACGGAGATAAATCGGACCCAAAGAACTATAGACCAATTTCTTTAGTAACCACTTTATCAACATTTTTTGAAAAATGCATAAAACACCGTTTGCAAAAATTCTTAGACAAAAATAATATTCTAGCAGAAACACAGTATGGTTTTAGAGAAGGAAAAAACACATCTGATGCCTTATACTATCTAACTGAACAAATAATTAAAAACCTAGATAAGAAAAAGAAAGTTATTGCTGTTTTCTTAGATTTAAAAAAGGCATTTGACACTATGTCCCACATTAAACTTATAGAAAAATTAGAAATGTACGGAATCAGAGAAGTACCGCTAAATTTGTTTAATAGTTATCTCTCAGAGAGATCGCAAAGGGTAAAAATTAATAACAATTACAGTAAATTGGCTAAAGTAAAAATAGGCACGGCTCAAGGCACAGTCCTCTCGCCATTAAATTTTCTTATTTACATTAATGACCTATATCTAATTAAAGACTTTCCGGGGGATAAAGTAGGCTTTGCAGATGACACCTGCTTAATTTTTTGCGGGGAAAATTGGGAAGAAGCTGTAAGAAACACTGAAAAAGGACTCGAAATGATTAATAAATGGCTCCACACGAACCTACTCTACCTCAATGTAAAAAAAAAACAAATTTATAACTTTCTCTCCAACGAAATCAGGACAACCAAGGAATCTAACAACTATACCAATACATGACTGTAAATGTAACCAAAACCAAATAACAAAAAAATGTAGCTGCCCGTCTATAGAAAGAACTGATAATATAAAATACCTTGGTATATCTATAGACCAAAGACTAAATTGGAAACAACATATAAGCACATTGACTAAGAAAATAAGGAAATTTCTATATTATTTTAAACACATTTCACATATAAATAAACATTCCACTAATAAAGCAAATTTATTATGGCCTAGTGCAATCTCTAATTTCATATGGCATTATTGCTTGGGGGTCTGCCCCTCCATCCACCTTAGCTCCTCTAGAACAATCACAAAAAGCAATTATAAAAACTATACTAAAAAAACCTATACTGTATTCCACTGGAAAACTTTTCCAAGACTTCCCTGTACTAACAATCTCGCAACTATACAAAAAACATGTATTACTATACTTATTTAAAATTACTAAACATGTTACCAATCACCCATACCAGACACGATAAATTAGTCTTAAATAGCTGAGTCGCGCTCAAGCTTCTGCTTTTGCGGCCAGCTAAACAAATTAAATATATCTTCTGCAATGGTAATTGTAAATTATATTAACATTTATTTTTATGTATGGATATCTTTGTAATTTGTATTAAATAAATAAATAAATAAATAATAAAAATAATATATATATATATATATATATATATATATATATATATATATATATATATATATATATATATATATATATATATATATATATTTATTTATTTATTTATATTCCACTGAAGTTCAATGACTTCTAACTTTAACATTTTTCTTTACGATTTATGATTAATTTCTCTCCGGTACAGAGCTGAATCGTGTTTGGGAGCGATAATGATAGAGTTATAGTTGACGTGCGGAGTATGAATTCAGCGTCAACTTAAAAGACTGCGTAAAATCTATGTGGCGCATTCAGTTGTTCCAAATTGTTTTAAGGTAAAACTAGCTGTGTTTGGACCACGACAACTCTTCAGGTATTTACCATAGGTTGGTGATATTAGTATAAAAATGTCAGGACCATAGTGCACATTAAGGCTATATTATTACAAGATTTTATTCAACATGCAATATTTGAATTTATTTTTTCTGTTTGGTTAAGTCAATCTAGGGTGTTTAATAAAAACTTCACTTCACTATCCCAATTCGGCTATATTTCGACCATACCTGGTATGTATGTTTGTATGTAGGTATGTATGTTCAGGTCAAATCTTGCTACTAAATTTTAAAGCAGTTATTCTTAACTAATTATTTGAAATTTAGCATACACGTTTAGTTTGGATGACAATGCATGGTTAGCTAAGAGACGTCATTCTAAACCCAATATGGCGGACAGCCCAAGATGGCGAACTAGTTATTTTTTAAGTACGCCCATGACATGGGTATCAAATGAAAGGGTTTTCGGAGAAGAATACGAATAAAAGGTTGTTTTTTTAATAAAATAAGTTTCATTGTAGACTCCAAACTTATTATTGAAAAACTAGTTATGTTGATGAAAATATCTATATTGGTGATTGATCAGTGATGACCGGCCTCCAAGTGGATAGTTCAATAGTAGTACGAAGTTAATCACGTGTCTCATTTTATCAAGAACCTATCACCAATCATCGGCCCGTTTCAACTGGTGGCAGCGGTGTTATTACCGTTCTGATTTACTGTTCGGCTCCTTGCGAATGGAATACATTTACCATTTACCATTGAAAATAATTCTAGAATTTTATAATTTATTATTGCTTTGTACTTGAACAAAATATCCCTACCTATAAAACCATGAAAATTGCCTGGTATGTCTGCTAAAATGAACTTATCTCTAAACATTCCATTGTCAGCTAATTGATCTTGATCCTCGCTTTCTCCATAAACGTGTATTGAGTTCCCTGAAATACTTTGAAGACGGATTGAAGTGGGGTAAAAAGATGGGGCCAATTACTTGTGTATTAATGAAATTGATGCACCTGTCTCTAACAACAATTTAACTGATTGACCATTGATAATAGACAGCAAAAGTAAACTTGTATCGTAATCACTCGAAAATGCTGGTAGGAGTATGGTGTCTTTTAAGAGTCGATTGTGGTGTATTGATTGTGTTATTGTGCATTGATAAATTGGTGTGCTCTGGTGTAAAGTGATCAATCGATTGTTGGTTGTCTTGTAATAACTTTTGAAGTTTTGAAATTAGTGAATTTAATATGGTGTTGTGTGCTTGGTATGTGCTATCTGTACTAGTGCTCTCTGTTTTCTTGTTATCTGTTGAATTAGTTTTGACTGCCAGCAACTCTGGCCAATCAATTGTTGCACCTCTGTATGTGTGTGTTCCACTGTGGATATTTTGTCTGTGACTTTGTCGCCGTTTATTTCTTGTGTACCATATTTATATGAATCATTGATTGGTGTGTGCCATATAATGCTATGTGTTGGTAGTTATTCTTGTGAATCTACATAATATGTTGATGGGTATGTTACCATGTTACATGTTCGTGTGAATTTGACTTGCTTGAATTGACTCTGTGCCTTAGCATACCCTTTGATCCTTGAAAAAACTGTGTGGTGTGTTGTGCGGGAGTGCCCTCTGTATCCTTAAGCGTGTCCTTTGTGTAGTTGCCTAGTGTCTTGACCGGAAGTGCTATGTGCTGGGTTTGCAGCCGGTCTACTGCTAACCCTTCGTGGAGTTTGGGTGATTCGTAAAGAGTGTACACTCCTTAGCAGCATGTCCTAATAAATCGCATTTTTGGCACCTTATATTGAGTTTGTCGGAGGATTTGCCACTCTGTCTTTGTCTTAAGCCATGTCCACACTATGTCGATCGACAAGGTCGACTTTTTGACTTGTCCACATTACCTCAGAATGTGTGGACGTGGCGAGCGACAAATTGTGAATTCTATACCTATTGTTTTAAGTTAATTTAACTCTTTTTAAAAAATGAGTGATTTTGAAGGTATTGCAGTGGCGGCTGCTGCAATTATCATTACAGTTGTTGGGGCAAAAAAAAAGAAAAGAAAGGTCGACTTCGTCGCCAAAGGAGGTTTTGGGTAAGGCCCAGCCTTGTCCGAGGTAGAAAGTAGTATAGTACAGAGGAATTTATGAAGGATTTATTGCTTGATGAGGTTGATAAATCTGGAGTACAGGTGTGACATGGGCTTCCGAAACATTTTACGAATGAATAATTCTGAATTTGAAAATTGATTAAGTATAATTGCGCTGAAAATAATTAAACCAGACAAGCCATTCCAGTGAGCCATTTTTATTTTATTTTCAACCTCAACTTTCTAAGTGCAAAAAGAAACAGAAATTTCCATTATTCTATTATGCCACTTGTTTCTATTTTTATATTGTGAGTGAGTTGAGTCCCACAATAAACTTTATCACGCTACATTTCAACAAACCTTATAATTTGTTCGTCATTCCAATTCATTCATAATGATAAAATTAATCAAACTAAATACCACAGACTACTGCACTTAACCACCAAATGCACTCAGCAAAACACAACTGAACACAATGAATATTTTGTAGCTACTCAAAATTCGAGCGACATGTTTCGATACGTCCCTACTAGTGTTGTCGATTCGACTTTCTTTCATCCGTACCGACTTGATTCGGGTAGCGTTCGACACGACCCGACATGGTTCGACAAAGTCGGGCGACACTTCCACACTTGTACGACATTGTCGGTCGAAATTGTGTGGACGCGGCTTTATATTTGTCGGACACTGTAATATTTTATGTCCATAACCGGAACATCGGAAACATTGAAATAATGTTGAATTTCTTGTTGGTGAGCGTCTTGTAGGTGAGCGGGATTGTCTGTGTCTGTTCGTGTACTCTGGGGGTGTATAATTACTGCGCGGTGAATTAGGGGAATTGCGGTCTGTACACTCGCTATGCCAGTGCATAGCCCGACAAAATTTACAAGGGGTAGGAGGTCATGATTTATTTGTTGGTGATGGTGTTCTAAATGATTTTTGCCTGTAGTTGTCAATTTCTTGTGGGGATTGGTGTGTGTTGTTATTAATGCGTGGTGAATGACAAATATCGGTTGTTTATTTATGTTTTTATCTATGTTTCGAATAGCAGTCTTGATTTGTTTTTCTTCCTGTAAAGTTCTCGGGAATTTTAATTATACCGGATTTTTTAAATTTTGTGGTAATGCACCGACAAAGGAATCTGTCCATATTTTATCTATAAGTTTGTCTTATAGTGATTTGGGATCCGTGTGGGCTAAAATTATCAACTTAAAAGAAATTACGCTGACATTATCAGCGAAACTCTCTAAGGATTCACCTTCTTGTATTTTTAAATTGGAAATCCGGTGTAAGAGTGTAGCGGGTTATTGTTCCGATATAAATCTGTCTTTTAGTTGTGTGATAGCCGTGTTTTATGTGAGTTATGGTGAGTTAATGGTGGTCAAAATAGTATTTGTGCGTCCTGTTAATTTAATAGAAAGTATATTGAGTTGGTCGCTGTGGCACAATGGTCGGTTGTGAAGGCATTGCAAATGTGATGAGGCAAAATGTATTAATGCGAGGTGAAAAAAATAAAAAATAGACTGCCAATTAGTGTGGCACATAGCTTCCTCGCATCCTATCATTTACTTTATTGTTATATTAACATTTTTGTTATATTGTTTATTGTGTAAAAACTATTAATAGTTTTAGCGATCTTTAACACTTTATAGCGGTGTCGCTGTTGGTTTTACTAAAAAATTGTATTCGAAAAAAATGTTTGTCTCATTGAATAGATGAAGTTAGATTTTTTTCCCGACCTAAAATTCCGATTTTAAATTAAAAGTTCACGTTTACGCGAGTGTTGCTCGTGAACGCTTGGACCGATAACGTTGTCCAACGAACTCGTCCTGGGCATTGGTAAAATCAACATGTATACCAAATTTCATCAAAATTGGTAGACATTTACTCAAGTTATCGACGCACGTTTCATAATTCGCGGACACACAGACCGACAGACAGACAGACAGACAGACAGACACGAAACCAAAAATGTTCCTTGATGTCTGAAACGGATTTCTGTCTTGGAATTTTTAAAATCGGAGGCATAAAAGTTTTTCGTTCTCAAAAGTGAACACAATGCTTCCGTTACCTTCGGTAAGCTCGGAAGCAATAATAATTTTAATAATTGATTGTACTTACCTTGATAATCCCACCGCTGCCACCAGTTGTAACGGGCCGATGATTGATGATAGGTTGGGTGATAAAATAAGACACGTGATAACTTGAAACTATTATTGAACTATATTTGAACTAAACACTAGGAGGGCCGGACACAGAGTGAACTCTGGTCAGCACCGTGAGCAGCTCACCCGGTGGGGGGCTATGAACCCGCGTCAGCACTTCCTTCTAGTTACAATTGCGCTAAACGCCCGTAGCCGATTCTGAATCTCTAGTCTGAATGAGGGCTCATTCAGACTAGGGTTTCAGAATCGCCGCACTACAACCTTCTTGCTATTTATTTACATCAATAATATAATAATAATTGAAATATTTCTTTTTCTCGCTCCTTGTCTCCTATACCCTTTTCCTACTCCTTAAATGGTATTACTCTTCCTCGAGTTTCTTCAGTAAAAGATCTGGGTGTTATCCTTGACAGTAGGCTAAAATTTGATGGTCAGATCGACGCCTTGATTAGTAAGGCTAACCAACGCCTTGGTTTAATTCGTAGGATCACTCATAATCTCTCTCTTGAGTGTTTTCTTCTTCTCTACAAATCCCTCGTACGGCCTCTCCTTGAATATGTAACTCCTGTGTGGAATATCTATGGTGCAACTAAGTCCAGAATCATTAAGAATATTCAGATTTGTCCGCGCATGTTATTTCAGGTATATGTTTCGGCGTGTGTTTTACAAGTATGAATCTTTGTGTGATCGGCTCAAGCTGGACCCCTTGTATAAGAGGCGTAAGGCCCATGAGGTTCTGTTCTCGGTGAACTGCTTGTCTGGTAAGACTTTCTGTTCTCAAGTTCAGGACCAAATTGTTATACTACCCCCTGGTAGGAGAGCTTTGTTACTTTTTTAGACATAATTATGGTATGTTTTTTATGTATTAGAGTGCCTCACTTGTGGCTTCAGCTGTTTGAGGACTCTTAAAATATGTTTAATAAATAAATAAATAAACATAATAAATTATTTAAAATAAATATAATATTTTATTATAGGTACATATTTTTATGTGCGTTAGATAAAACATTTTAATTATAAATATTATGATAACTGTAATGTAAGAAATATGTTCATAAACTTTGGCCAATAAAAAAAAAAAAAATAAAAATAAAAATAATAATAATAAATAATAATAATAATAATTATATATACATATATATATATATATATATATATATATATATATATATATATATATATATATATATATATATATATATATATATATTCTATTTTATTTCATCATATCATATAGTCTATTTTTATTTACTTTAAATATAATATTTTACTAAAAATATTGATTTAGATAAATTTGTGTGCTGTTGAGAACTTTAAATTTACACACGGCCATAGTTAATGAGATTCTTAGCATTTCTAGTTAAGTACCCCAATGAATATATTACGTTTACTTATATTGTGGGTACCAGTTTTAGGATAATTTTGAGTTAGCATGTTGTTTAGTTTTTTACCTAATTATTTATTTATGTCAAATAAATTCAGTGGGTTTACAGACACGAATCTGGAAAGTGAATTTTATTTGTGTTCCAATTTTAGATTCTAAGATTACACACACCCACAATATTATGTTGACTGTTTTTTAATTGAAATAACACTTAAGTGTTATTGAAAGTGAGGATGAAGGCCCGTGATGAGTGCAAGTAGATGTGGGTAGAGTGAGGGGAAAAAGCCGCCGAGCGACTGAATCTTGATACTTTTTTGAATCTCATTCAAGAATCGCATTCGTGAATCAGATTCCGGAATCCTAGTGTGAATGAGGCCTTAGATTCGTGTTGAAATTGTATACATTTTAGAATTTTTTAATCAAAATCATCGGAACCGTTTTCGAGAATTTTTTTTTTTTCTCACGTTTTTTCAGAATTATTGGGGGATAGCGTCCCCAAATTTGGTGTTAAAATAATTTCTTGATATCCTCGGGGTGTGATTTTTCTAAACATTTACCTATGCCAAATTGCGTCAAAATCTGTCCATTAGTTTATGCTTCAGGCGTCTGCATAGACAGAGGACAGACAGACTTTTTTTAAAACCACTCTTTTGGACTCAGGGGTCTTCAAAATTGTAATTTCATCAAAATCTCAAAATAGATTTTCGTGCTTAGAGATGTAAATGAAAAAAAACGGTTTCGTTTTTTTTCAAAATGATCCGTTTTTTTTCAAAAAAAAACCAAGCCCCTCGTTTTTTTCACATTTCATGTTCTTTTTCAGAAGCAATTTGTTAAAGATATTTTCATTATATTAAAAGCTTAACTATTGAGTTGGAATGGTTATTTATATCTGATGTAATAAACAAAATTGTGCAAAGTATGGTAACACAACTAACAACTTATAAACGGTATACTACAACTCTGGTTGACAATCTAATCAGTTTATCCACTGATGGTTAGGGTAATTGGGCTTTGAAATAATTAAAAGTTGAAAAAAATATATAGTATAATAAAAACTGAAGAAATACTGTTATAATATAAAAAACAATAATACTTAATCTTATGGTAAAGAATCTAGACATAGAAATGTGTACAACAAAATTACTTACTACTAACATTACAACATTATAATAATTATAAAATAAAATTATTCAGTTACAATAATGTATCATTTAAAGAAAAAAATAACAATACTTTTGAAAAAAACTAAGAATACTTATATTTTAAATATATAAACTATTAAAATCTCTTTAAATAGAAACTGAAACTAACATTTCTTAATAAAAGTTATTAGTAGTTGATTACAAGGGATAATATAAAAAAAAGTTCAATATTTCAATTATCGCTATCATCAGTTAAGAAATCTTCACATTGGGATAGGGATGTTTCACTAAGGATACCTTCTGCTTCATGCGAAGTGGAAGGTTTGTCCATAGCCGATGGACAGTTAAAATCAGTCCCTAATTTATTTTTACTGATATTATCAAGAGATTTACCGTCAGAAAATAGTTTTAAATTGTGAGCTATAAATACTAGTTTTCCTGCCCTATCTACATCCAATCTGTTTCTTGTTTTTGTGTGAACACCACCATACGTGCTAAATGATCTTTCGCACGCAGCAGATGTGGCAGGCATTTCCAAAAATCTAACAGCTAATTTTGCTAGGCTTGTTGAAGAGCATAAGCCGTTCCACCAAGCTGTTGCTGAAATTTTGTGCACAGATTTCCATATAAAATCTTTTTTAAAAAATCCTTCTTTAGAAATGTAGTTGGCCAAGTCAGACAGAACTTCATTTTCATCAACGAGAGGCATTTTCTCGGCAGCATTGTAAATTATTTCTGTAGCATCAGTCTAAAAAAAACAAAAACAAAGATACTGTATAAATTATAAAAAAATAATTTTAAAAAATTATATAGAGCAAGAATAATAAATTATTGTCATGGATTATTGTCTAAGTATTATTATCTTCCAGAAAATAAATAAAAATAACAAAAATTATAGACATCGACACTTCGATAGTTACTCAAGCAAGTAAAAATTTATTAACTTTAAAAATAAAAAATAAATGCTTTTGTTTGAACTCAGATGGAAACAGTCAAATACTGTGTCAAGACACAGTATTTTCAGTTAAATTCTGTTAAAGTATAAAGTCTTAAAAGTAAAAATTTAGGCTACTCTACTAGACAAATATTCAGATTAAAAATAACCAATTCAGTTATCATCATTAACGATTTTTTTTTTTTTTTTTTTTTTTTTTAAATAATACAACGCTTTTGTTTGAAAAAAAGTTAAAAGTAACTATAAATATTGTCTTACCTTTTCTTCTGCAGTCAAATGCAGACCATGATACGACGGATCTAAGAGATGAGCTGCATAATGTACATTTGTTACTCCAAATGACCTTCTGTGATGAAAAAAACTTAAACACTGTTCTTCCTCTTTTTTTAAAAGAGGACTTGATGATCCGTGATTTTTCAAATGATTTTCAATATTTTTGAATATTGAAATCACTTTTGACATTTTTGGCTTATCACTCTCTATTTCAGTGATGGCATCACTTATAGGTTTTAACAGGTCAATAAAACCTTTAATGCGGTCCCAAAATATCTCATCGATAGCATTCTTTTTAATTTGGGGACATTTCTTTAACAAAGTTTGAGCATCGTCGTCAATGGCTAGAAGTGTCAGGGCTTTTTTATTGTTTTTTACACTTTCCAGACAATGGATTATTGATCCCCATCTTGTTGCCACAGGAAGTTTCAGACTTTGGTCACTGCTTTCTTGTTTGTCGAAAAAAAGAGCTGTTAGCCTGTGTGAACCTTTTATTGTTTTAATCATGGCTGATACTTCTGATAACAATGAATTTAGTGTCTTTAACTGCTTACAATCAGAAAATAACAAATTTAGGGTGTGGGCTAAACAGCCATATGTAAATAAATTTGTTTCAGTGTGTTGTTCCTTTAAAATTTGCCAGGCTGCTTTCATGTTAGCAGCATTGTCGGTTACAATGCCAAAAACTTTTTGTGCACCGATTTCATCTATCACACCATTTATTTCTTTGGCAATATATTCTGCTGTGTGTGATTCTTTACCTGTGGCTAAAATTTTATACAATGATGGCTGAGGTGTAGGTACAATAAAATTTACTATTGATTCATTTCTAATGTTGGTCCACCCGTCACACATGATGTTCACTGAGTTTGCCATTGCTATTTTTTCTACAACTTCGGTTTTTACTCTTTTGTGTTCCTTTTCCAGTAAGGGCACAGAGAGTTCATACCTACTGGGCATTTTAAAAGACGGTCTGATAAATTTTATAAAATCGACCCAAAATGGGTTTTCCACAATGCTAAGAGCTGTTCGAGAGGCATAAATTGCTCGTGCAAACAACTCAACAGCTTTTTCAGAGTCATCTTTATTTATTTGATCAATAAAATTTGTCACTTTAAATGATTTAATTGGTAATTTTGGTGTGTGACTTTTATTTATTGTTTTAGTTTTACTTACATATTTATTTTTAATATCTTCTGGGCATTTCTTACAAATTAATAAATGCTCTTCTAGGCGAGATGCAGCTCTACACAAAACATGGCTACAAAAAGTACACTTCACTTTAGCTATTTTGCCGACACCTGAGTTGATATCTGTAAATAAACTATATACCGTAGATGATTTTCGGCCAGAGCCTTCTCGTTTTGGCATTGTAATTTTATATTTTAGATTAAATTGTCAATAAAGAAATAACAGAGCACAGTGAACTGAACAGTACAGTGTACAATAAAAAGAATTTTACAAATAAAGAATTAGCACTTTAATAGATCTGCTCAGTTTGAAAGGCACTAAGAGACTAAAAGTAAAAAAGTGTGTTTTCTTACAATAATTTCTATTGAAAATTAGGGGGCAGGAAGTCTTATTAATCTCATTCATGATTTCTATTTAAAATTAGGGGGGCAAAATTTCAACTTAAAATGCTGGGTCCTTCTTTGAAATTGGGTTTTAACTGGTCTCAGAGATTTTCTATGAAATACCATTTTTCTATATACTATCTATATTATAATTTGATTGTATTTCATTGTGTTAATAATTAGTTATTTATGCCTTAACTATTGCCAGTAATAAGAATGTATAATAAGAAGGAAAATAATAAAAGCTAGAATGTAAAAAAAACACCTACTTCTTAAAGTAACAGTAACAGTATTCTCCCCTTATATTATTATATTACACATATATAATCAAGAAAAATATTGTAAAAAAAGAATATATTATTGATTGCATAGAAACATTTAAGTAAACCTTTTTGGTATAAAGTAAAAAAGTTGTCAGTAAAAATTACTGTCAGTAAAAATGACGTGATGATGTAAATCATAATTTTTCTTCAAAAATTGTGGATACTCCTATTAATGTCAAATTCTTGAAAAAAAATTATGAGACATATTTGCATTGTATTTTTAAAATACAATATTAATTAAAGGTATTTTGAAGATGAGCAAATACAGTTTACGTTAATAAAAGATTAAAAAACAAACCATTTAATGCATCGGTGAAAAAAAACGCGCTTTTGAAAAAAAACATGAAAAAAAACACGTTTTAAATTAGAAAAAAAACATCACTAGAAAAAAAACCGTTTTTTTACATCTCTATTCGTGCTATCACAATACTTTCTCATTAAAAATAATTAGTGGGAGGTGAGTATATTTCATATCAGAGATCAACATAAGACGCAAACTTGATATAATGATCAATAATAATTAAGTGGAAACTATACTAAAATGCATTGCAACTTAGTTGTTAGAGCATTGGACCGGCAATGCGGAGGTCCATAGTTCATATCCCGGCAGGGGAGAATGATTTCCTCTCTCCTGACTTCCTTCCATAAATCTAATTTATATTTGCTTAGTTTAGTTGTTAAACTTTAGATTCAATTATTTAAACTTTAGAGTCACTTAAGTGCTTTTGCTTCAATAATAATTGTTTGTGTGTTGGATATCTAGTTCTGTTAAATTTTATAGTATTTAATAAAAATATGTAATTTTATTTTTATTAGTATTACTCATTCATTTTACGTCTTTATTTTGTTTTGTATTATTTCTCCGAATTTTACCTCTCTCAATATTATTATATCAGTTTTATGATTATACGAAAAAATACATAAATGACTTTTAAAATATCTCCAATTTCCTCTGTAGTTATAAAATTTATATTTCAGATTTAATTATTAATAGTGGCAAGGTAATTTTATTCTAGTAGTTCATATTTTTATGCATTTTCAATATCACTAAATCCCTTTTTACTGTTTTATTTTATTCAATTATTTAAGTGATTGTTTCCTTTATATAAGATTGAAAATATGGTAGTTCTGAATATAACATTCAAATATACTATAAATTAAATAAAACAAAAACTTATTACTTTATATTATTTTCAATTATTTCGATGAAATAAAATAAAAGAATCTCTTTGATTTAACTCATACTAAATTTTATCATTTACATAAACTAGATTTCCTGGAAAAACTCATACGGTTCACGCATATTTATATGGACTAACATTTATGTTTTGATCATAATAAATTATAATTAGGTGTTTTGACTGAGATTTTGTGGATTAGATTTTATTCTAACGCAAATTTTCATAAACAAAAATAAAATAACAGCTAGCATTTAACTTCACATTTTAAAAATGGTAACAAACAAAACAAATCAAAAACATAATTCACTGAAAAATACTTTGCCAATTAATGTGGCACATAGCTTCCTCGCAAAGAACATACCAAGTTAAGAAAAATACCTCGATAAAAATAATCAAAAAGTTGGAACAAATATAAAACTGCAACCAAATCGTAAAAACCGCTGTATAAACAGTTTTTTGTTTTTTTTATTTAACCCCCCTCAAAACTAAAAATATCACAAAATAGTATATAACAAAAATTAATCTACTATGCTAGAGCTTTTCAACGATATACATCATATTATAAAATATTAACTTTAACATTTGTACCCCTGTACTCTGAGGTACCATAATTATATTTTTAAAAAACAAACAATACAAAAGGGCATTCATTTAACTAATAAATACATATAAATAAAAACCTAATACCAAAAAAGTATTTAAACCCTTTATCCTTCAACAAAATTATAAATCGGTACTAAAGTACATGTACAACATTTTTAAAAAATCAACAAATAAAATAGCTTTAATTTACATATCATGGCCTTTAAAATGATATACGACACAATATTAAAAACCAAAAAAAAGTGGTCTCGTGACACGGCACATGGGAAAAAGTTTACTCTCATGTTCTCACCAAGTAGGATGAACTAATGAAATAAAATATACTCAATTTAAAGAGCATTAGTGTGAGATTCAATCGCCGCAATCAGAAATAAATTCGGCCAACTATTATAGAAACTATGGCCATTCAAAGACAAAAATGGAAAAAAATAAAACCAAAAAATAACAAAATTAACACCATCTAAGGTACAACCGATGATGATACGACAAAAAAATCATAGGACTAAAGTTGTAGATCTTTTAAAATCAGTTACCACTTGTGCTATCCATTTTCTAATACGACTTACCGTTTAGCCGCAATAAGCCCCCAAACCAGCTTAAAAATCAAGTCGCCCATTATTATTTTTTTAAGCGGGGAAGAAGGGGGAAAAGTGAACTTGTTATAGTTATTTTTGTTGACAATATGGACGTTGCGCGTCGAATGGCGCAAACCGCAAGTCTCTAGCTCTTCTGGAAGTGGGTAAACATTAATGTCAGTCAGTGAGTCAGTTAGCCATGCGGCTTTATAGTATAAGACATATTAATTTACCACGATTTAAAATGCGCAGAAAGTTGAAATTACGCAGGTGTTATCTGCAGGCTATTCTGCTTATTCTGCAGACTTTCGACAAACCATAAAAATTTCATACAAATCAGATGATTACTTTTAAAGATATGGCAGTAAATAAATGTATGTTTGTGAGCATGTGTAAGATAAAAAAATAAGAGCAGAAGGTTGAAACTTATATGGGACCAACAATGGGCTAATTATGACCTACCACCCAAATTTCATTAAAATTGGACCTGTAGTTCTTAAGATATGGTGGTTCGCAAAAATTGAACGACAGACCGACAGACAGACCGACAGGCAGACCGACAGACAGACACGGGACCAAAAATGTTCTCTGATATCTGAAACGGATATCTGTCTTGGAATTTTTGAAATCGGAGATATAAAATATTTTCGTTCTTCAGAACGATCACATAGCTTCCGTTACCTTCGGTAAGCTCGGAAGTAAAATTATATTATTTTTTAGTAAGGGCAGTCCAAAGCCTATTTTCCTAAAGTCTCCAGTTTTAGAGGTAATACTTATTTTTCGATTTCGCATTGGGGTAGGATTTTTTTTAACATCAATGACATTGTACTGGGTATTTTCCGAATAAAGCGCTAAGAAAAACTAGCGATTCATGCATACTCAGTGTATAAGCCACCTAAGACTATGGAAGCGACCAATGGCTCCGGTAGGTGGATAGATTGGATACTTTGTGCGAAAGTGCAGAAGAGAGAGCAATTTGACTTTGAAGTGTAACTGCTTGGTTCAGGATAGGGTTAGGGTTGCTGTTGCTATTGTTAAGACTAGGAAGCGACTAGTACCTCCGGAAAGTGGATAGATTGGGAACTACAGGTTGGGGCAAAACAAACAGTGCAGTTTGGAAGGGTGGCTACATTCCTTGTGGTAGGGATAGGAACCTGGGAGGGGTCTCATTGTGTCCGCCCACTCACCCCATTTTCAGTCGTTACCATGGTTTGGACATCGAGCCTTCGCCGTCCGCACGTTTTTCGAAAACGTCCGTTCTTGCGCGCCTCGTCTCTCTGAGGTTACCTCAAGGAAAAGGTGTTCAAACATCGTCCTCACACTTTGGAAGAACTGAAGACCCGAATTAGAGAGGAAATCGCCGCGATTCCCGTCGATATATGCCAGAAGGCGGCTGAAAGCTTCAGAAATCTCCATCAGTGCATCACTGCTAGAGGCCATCATCTGCTGATGTGATCTTTAAAACTTGCCTAAACAAATGGGGTGTACTACTGAACCAAATAAAACAAACTGCATTTTTCTAAGTTGCGCCGTTTTTTTTTTTAATAGCCCTTCAAAACTGCACTGATTGTTTCGCCCCACCCTGTATGTGTGAAGAGAGATGAGCTATTTGGAAGTGTTAATAGTCAGTTCAAGATAAGGTTTGAGATGATGTTGCTATTATTAGGAGTAGAAATAAGCGACTAATGGCTCTTGCAAGTGGGTAGATTGTGAACTACATGTGAAGGTTCAGGAGAGAGAGCTATTTGGAAGTGGTAATACTAGGTTCAGTATAAGGTTTAGAATGGTGTTGCTATTATTAGGACTAGAAAGTGACTAGTGGCTCCTGCAGGTGGGTAGATTGTGAACTATATGTGAAGGTTCAGGAGAGAGAGCTATTTGGAAGTGGTAATACTAGGTTCAGTATAAGGTTTAGAATGGTGTTGCTATTATTAGGACTAGAAAGTGACTAGTGGCTCCTGCAGGTGGGTAGATTGTAAACTATATGTGAAGGTTCAGGAGAGAGAGCTATTTGGAAGTGGTAATACTAGGTTCAGTATAAGGTTTAGAATGGTGTTGCTATTATTAGGACTAGAAAGTGACTAGTGGCTCCTGCAGGTGGGTAGATTGTGAACTATATGTGAAGGTTCAGGAGAGAGAGCTATTTGGAAGTGGTAATACTAGGTTCAGTATAAGGTTTAGAATGGTGTTGCTATTATTAGGACTAGAAAGTGACTAGTGGCTCCTGCAGGTGGGTAGATTGTAAACTATATGTGAAGGTTCAGGAGAGAGAGCTATTTGGAAGTGGTAATACTAGGTTCAGTATAAGGTTTAGAATGGTGTTGCTATTATTAGGACTAGAAAGTGACTAGTGGCTCCTGCAGGTGGGTAGATTGTGAACTATATGTGAAGGTTCAGGAGAGAGAGCTATTTGGAAGTGGTAATACTAGGTTCAGTATAAGGTTTAGAATGGTGTTGCTATTATTAGGACTAGAAAGTGACTAGTGGCTCCTGCAGGTGGGTAGATTGTAAACTATATGTGAAGGTTCAGGAGAGAGAGCTATTTGGAAGTGGTAATACTAGGTTCAGTATAAGGTTTAGAATGGTGTTGCTATTATTAGGACTAGAAAGTGACTAGTGGCTCCTGCAGGTGGGTAGATTGTAAACTATATGTGAAGGTTCAGGAGAGAGAGCTATTTGGAAGTGTTAATACTAGGTTCAGTATAAGGTTTAGAATGGTGTTGCTATTATTAGGACTAGAAAGTGACTAGTGGCTCCTGCAGGTGGGTAGATTGTAAACTATATGTGAAGGTTCAGGAGAGAGAGCTATTTGGAAGTGTTAATACTAGGTTCAGTATAAGGTTTAGAATGGTGTTGCTATTATTAGGACTAGAAAGTGACTAGTGGCTCCTGCAGGTGGGTAGATTGTGAACTATATGTGAAGGTTCAGGAGAGAGAGCTATTTGGAAGTGGTAATACTAGGTTCAGTATAAGGTTTAGAATGGTGTTGCTATTATTAGGACTAGAAAGTGACTAGTGGCTCCTGCAGGTGGGTAGATTGTAAACTATATGTGAAGGTTCAGGAGAGAGAGCTATTTGGAAGTGGTAATACTAGGTTCAGTATAAGGTTTAGAATGGTGTTGCTATTATTAGGACTAGAAAGTGACTAGTGGCTCCTGCAGGTGGGTAGATTGTAAACTATATGTGAAGGTTCAGGAGAGAGAGCTATTTGGAAGTGGTAATACTAGGTTCAGTATAAGGTTTAGAATGGTGTTGCTATTATTAGGACTAGAAAGTGACTAGTGGCTCCTGCAGGTGGGTAGATTGTAAACTATATGTGAAGGTTCAGGAGAGAGAGCTATTTGGAAGTGGTAATACTAGGTTCAGTATAAGGTTTAGAATGGTGTTGCTATTATTAGGACTAGAAAGTGACTAGTGGCTCCTGCAGGTGGGTAGATTGTAAACTATATGTGAAGGTTCAGGAGAGAGAGCTATTTGGAAGTGTTAATACTAGGTTCAGTATAAGGTTTAGAATGGTGTTGCTATTATTAGGACTAGAAAGTGACTAGTGGCTCCTGCAGGTGGGTAGATTGTGAACTATATGTGAAGGTTCAGGAGAGAGAGCTATTTGGAAGTGTTAATACTAGGTTCAGTATAAGGTTTAGAATGGTGTTGCTATTATTAGGACTAGAAAGTGACTAGTGGCTCCTGCAGGTGGGTAGATTGTAAACTATATGTGAAGGTTCAGGAGAGAGAGCTATTTGGAAGTGGTAATACTAGGTTCAGTATAAGGTTTAGAATGGTGTTGCTATTATTAGGACTAGAAAGTGACTAGTGGCTCCTGCTGGTGGGTAGATTGTAAACTATATGTGAAGGTTCAGGAGAGAGAGCTATTTGGAAGTGGTAATACTAGGTTCAGTATAAGGTTTAGAATGGTGTTGCTATTATTAGGACTAGAAAGTGACTAGTGGCTCCTGCAGGTGGGTAGATTGTAAACTATATGTGAAGGTTCAGGAGAGAGAGCTATTTGGAAGTGTTAATACTAGGTTCAGTATAAGGTTTAGAATGGTGTTGCTATTATTAGGACTAGAAAGTGACTAGTGGCTCCTGCAGGTGGGTAGATTGTAAACTATATGTGAAGGTTCAGGAGAGAGAGCTATTTGGAAGTGGTAATACTAGGTTCAGTATAAGGTTTAGAATGGTGTTGCTATTATTAGGACTAGAAAGTGACTGGTGGCTCCTGCAGGTGGGTAGATTGTGAACTATATGTGAAGGTTCAGGAGAGAGAGCTATTTGGAAGTGTTAATACTAGGTTCAGTATAAGGTTTAGAATGGTGTTGCTATTATTAGGACTAGAAAGTGACTAGTGGCTCCTGCAGGTGGGTAGATTGTAAACTATATGTGAAGGTTCAGGAGAGAGAGCTATTTGGAAGTGGTAATACTAGGTTCAGTATAAGGTTTAGAATGGTGTTGCTATTATTAGGACTAGAAAGTGACTAGTGGCTCCTGCAGGTGGGTAGATTGTAAACTATATGTGAAGGTTCAGGAGAGAGAGCTATTTGGAAGTGTTAATACTAGGTTCAGTATAAGGTTTAGAATGGTGTTGCTATTATTAGGACTAGAAAGTGACTAGTGGCTCCTGCAGGTGGGTAGATTGTAAACTATATGTGAAGGTTCAGGAGAGAGAGCTATTTGGAAGTGGTAATACTAGGTTCAGTATAAGGTTTAGAATGGTGTTGCTATTATTAGGACTAGAAAGTGACTAGTGGCTCCTGCAGGTGGGTAGATTGTGAACTATATGTGAAGGTTCAGGAGAGAGAGCTATTTGGAAGTGTTAATACTAGGTTCAGTATAAGGTTTAGAATGGTGTTGCTATTATTAGGACTAGAAAGTGACTAGTGGCTCCTGCAGGTGGGTAGATTGTAAACTATATGTGAAGGTTCAGGAGAGAGAGCTATTTGGAAGTGGTAATACTAGGTTCAGTATAAGGTTTAGAATGGTGTTGCTATTATTAGGACTAGAAAGTGACTAGTGGCTCCTGCAGGTGGGTAGATTATAAACTATATGTGAAGGTTCAGGAGAGAGAGCTATTTGGAAGTGTTAATACTAGGTTCAGTATAAGGTTTAGAATGGTGTTGCTATTATTAGGACTAGAAAGTGACTAGTGGCTCCTGCAGGTGGGTAGATTATAAACTATATGTGAAGGTTCAGGAGAGAGGGCTATTTGGAAGTGTTAATACTAGGTTCAGTATAAGGTTTAGAATGGTGTTGCTATTATTAGGACTAGAAAGGGACTAGTGGCTCCTGCAGGTGGGTAGATTATAAACTATATGTGAAGGTTCAGGAGAGAGGGCTATTTGGAAGTGGTAATACTAGGTTCAGTATAAGGTTTAGAATGGTGTTGCTATTATTAGGACTAGAAAGTGACTAGTGGCTCCTGCAGGTGGGTAGATTGTGAACTATATGTGAAGGTGCAGAAGAGAGAGCTATTTGGAAGTGTTAATACTTGTGTTTAGATTAGGTTTAGAGTTGGTGTTACTATTTCCTTGCCAGCTGGTCCATTCCATTATTCCACTATTCTCTGTATCCCATTTCAGTTTCTTCGAATTAAAATTCTTTTTGCTCCTCGTGCTTCCATTCGCGGAAGCTCTCCCCCGTGATTCACAGCTTCACCTCCACAACACAAAATCCTTCTCTTCTAATACAAAGTATATTTTTTAAAGAGATTTTTCTCCTCTTCTTATTTCTTCCTTAAAAAAGATTATTATGGGTAAACTAAAGCAAAAACAAAATAAAAATAAGGAAAAAGCGCCGGTTGTTTTTCTCGTATTCTCCTCGTTGGCCTCTATTTTCCATTTAGAAACGTCAAATCGTGCTAAAAGGAAAGAGAACGGATAACGGTTGCAAATCTAGATGGATTTTTTATTTCATCTCGGCATTTATTTTCTTTAAAATAAAGAACTTTATTCCCTCAGTTATTTATATCTTGTGCTTGATGGACCATATCAACTATTTTATTTTAAAAGATTTTCAAGTAAAGAGATAAATTGCAACTTTTTTTTGTAATAATTACTTTGATCTAATAACTCCACCTTTAATACTTTTAAACATTTTATTTGTTCCTTTTTTATTTATTTTTTTTTATTAAATAATTAAAGCGGGGTGTATTTTCTATCTATATTAAAAATAAGATACGTATTTTTTAATTTAAATTGATTATATCGATTTATATGTGAATGTTTTTTCGGAAGAATCATGTACGTTCGTATTAATTTCTTTGGTTTTGCCTACGGACCCTTGTTAAACTATTGGAATGGCTTAAAAATTTTTGTAATGCGCATTTTTGAAAATTTTCTATGAGTTTTGAAATCATTCTGAATCGATTCCTACAATTTAACACTTTTTAGGGTCCGTAGGCAAAACCAAGGACCCTTATATTTTCCTGCGTGTGTCTGTCCGTCCGTCCTCCCGCGTGCTCTCATGGCTACACCTTTCGTCCGATCACTTTGAAATTTGGCATGTATGTGTCTTGTACCTCTCCACATATTTTAAAAATATAGCGACTTAAAAACAATATTTTTCAAAAAAATTAGGGTAAATAAACTTAAGGGTTAACATTTTTTTATTTTTTTTTCGACACCGTGAGGGGTATCATATGAAAGGGTACGTCGAGCTAATTACAAAAATATATAATTCTTTGGTTATAACTTTGATAGGGCGAGCGTAGGCGAGTTTGAAGCGGGTTTGAAACGTGTCCCCCCCTCCTTCTATCTCGCTTATGTGAAGTACAAAAATCTGAAAAAATTCCTGAACATTCTTCGACCAAAAGTAAAGATACCACTTTTTGGAAATTTCGATAATTTTTTTTTTTTTTTTTTTTTTATTGACAAAATACGTTTTTTTTTTTTTTTATATAATTATGGTTGTAGTCCGGTTCAGTGGCAAAAAAATACTTTATCAGAGTGTGTTTTGAGAATATCAGACCCTTAGAATGGTTCAAAGTAAGCTTTTTAGCATTTTAAAAAAACACTGTTTATTTTATACACTTTACAGTTAAACACTATATAGTGTGGCCTACGGACCCTCGCTGTGTGCTGACTAGCACACACTTGACCTGTTTATTTATAATTATGTATGTACGTATGTATGTATGTATATGTGTGTCACTCCAGACAATATCCCCCCTTAGGATGCACTTAAAAATTTCAAACAAATTATAAAATGTTAATAATATCAAAAAAAAGGATGAGTTCATTTGCCAGAATTTTTGGAGTTCATTTAGGGGTCAAATTTTTACAATTTAGGGTCAAAAACGTGTTTTTTTCATTTTACCCCCCTCTTATATTAAAATATGATAAAAGTTAACATAACAACAATTACTGTGCTATTAAAGAGCTTTCCAACGACATGCATCTTGAAGGGTATATACTGTTTTGACTTTTGTACCCCGTACCCGTGTGAAATTTTTTTTTTTTTTTTTTTTTTTTTGTAGCAAGGTCCTACAGTTCTCAGAACTACTACAGTATATGAATAAAATAATTAATATAGACATTGTTCATTCTTATTATCACTAAAGCTTGGATTCCTTTTTGTGGTGTTTATTTTTATTTCTCTTCTCTTTTAAATTGAAATTAGAAAGTTATGAAAGTTTTTAAAAAAATCTCGGTTGAATCAAGTAAATTTTAAATTGTGTATTATAATATTTAAAGAGATTTGATAAAAAGGGTATTTAAGGAGAGATCTGCTTTTATAAGGGGAAAATATAATTTCCAGCTTGTTTCAGACCGAGTCAAGTTTACCCCTTACAACAAACTATGCAATTTTTCCAGCTTGTTGCTCTCTCGGTAATCTAGTTAAATTAAATTGATCAAATATAATTTATGCCAGTGAATAAAGCGGCCCTGATAATATCATCTTGTCTTATCTAAACTAGAACGTGAAATGAAATAATTTACTATCAGATTGACCCAGCTACCCCCTTATAACAGCTAATTGCTTATTAATTAGTTTGTGTTTTTTAAATTAATATTTCAAACAAGAGGAAATTGCTTTCTCGTCTCTAATCACCTCTAAAATTAAATTATCCTTGAATTATTCTTAATTCAAACTTTAAAATTGAGATAACGAATTTTTGCATGTATAAATGTAAATTTGTCTACTACAAGATTCTATTAAGTACGGTTTACACGCTCAAGCCATTTGCGCAACCCAGTTTGTGCAAATGGCTTGAATGAAATAAACATTCAGTTTGGCTTGCAAAAACTTAATGTTTGCGTTTACATGCAACTATTTACTTGTACAAACTGGCTTGTACAAGCCAGATTTGTGCAAATAGCTTGAGCGTGTAAACGGGCCTTTAGATCTGTTGCTCCTCTACACGCTATTATTAAATAACAACAATATTTAAATATTTACATCATCTGTTAGAAATACATGAATTAATCAAATTTGGCTTTATTTATACAATGTTTGTTATTGTTTTGATATTCTCTTAATAGTCCAGTCATTTTAGGTTTTCTGTTCCAAAGAAATCGGAGGAGTCTGATAGTAGCCGCTAACACGTGCACATCGTTCTCTTTTCTCACCGTTTATTTTCTAACTTTTAGAGCTCTGTTCTTTATGATTTTTTGCAGAAGTGTGTATTTTGTTTTATTTTAACAGTTTGTGAACTTTTATTTTAGTTACGAGTGATATTTTTTTAGTTTTCAAGAAGAAACTTTTAGTTAAATTTGCAGTGAGTTTGAGTATTGGAGAGAGTGGGGGTGGACTCCCCAACCTGAGACTACGGCCTTCGGGTTTGTTTACATACCTCGCCTCTTATCGCCACGACCTAGAGGTAATAAATTAGATAAATTTTATTTATTTATTTTCTCTCTCTCTCTAACAGTTGTTTACAAACAACTATTATTGTCATATTTTTGTCATGATTTTAATCTGAATCCGGAACTACCGGATACTACTCACTGATTTTTATTATTTTACTTGCACCATGTCAGAGGCTGAAACTGACATGGATGCTGATTCAGAAAGAGGATACACAGATCAGCTGGTATCTGACACGGATTTTATTTCTCCTCGTACGAGGGCGAGAGAAAAAAACAAACTAAAGGCATCAAAACGTACTCGTTCTCAAACTAATTCGCCTCCTACGAAAAAAGAAAGAACGAAAGAAGAAGAGACGAATACAGAAAATACAGAACCAGGGGTTAAAAATAATGTCCAGAAGGAAGTAATTAACTCTCCTTCAAATAATTTTAACAGTCAAACGGTGACAACGGAGTGTGCTAGCTCATCCTTCTTCACACCCAATCCATTTGAGTCATTGACTCCCGCTGGAGATAACAGTAACGAGAGACCAGAGAATGAAAAACAATTAAAACCACCTCCCATTTATGTAAAACAAGTTCACAATTTTTACGACTTGTGCAAGAAAATAGAGCTAAAAGTTGGCAAGGATTCATTTACCAGCAAATCTCGAGCTAGTGACACAATTTTCAACTTCAGAACCCCTGCCTACTTTCGCGACGCAGTACATTTCTTCGAGGAGATCAATGCCCCGTTCCACACGTACCAACTTAAAGAAGATAAGGCTTTTAGAGTGGTATTTCGGAATCTACATTCTTCGACGCCTGTTCCTGTGATTCAAAAAGAATTAGAGGATAAAGGGTTTTCGGTTCGAAATGTTTCTAACATTAAACAGCGAGGTACTAAAACGCCACTCCCTCTTTTCTTTGTGGAATTAAATCCGAGTAAAAATAATAAAGATATATTTAATTTACAATATATTGCTTACACTAAAATAATAATTGAAGAACCCCATGCCCGAAAAGAAATAATACAGTGTTCAAGGTGTCAGGATTATGGACACTCAAAGAAATATTGCCAGTACATGGCGAGATGTGTAAAATGTGCAGGAAATCATGCTCCCCAGGACTGCCCACGTCCACGCTCTGATCCCTGTATCTGTGCGCTTTGCGGGGGTAACCACCCTGCAAACTACAAAGGCTGCAACATGTACAGGGATCTCCAAGAAAAAAGACGCAGCACTAGACCCTTCAATCGCCAGGTCACCTCCGGAAATAATGAAATAACCTCCGATGCCATTCCATTAATTCGCATCAACGACCAACAAACGTTTCCTACGCTTGGGACTCCTTCTAGCCAGGAAGCAACTACAGCTTCACGTCTCCAAGAGTCAACGAAAACGTTCTCTCACGTTGTCCGGGGCCAGAGACCTCCCTTTAGTCAGGTGCCACCTCCTTCCTCGTCAAATGATTTTTCAAATCTATTTTCCTTGTTTAACAACCTATTCTCTCAGCTAAAATCCCTTCTTACACCTCTTATCCCGCTTATTCAGACATTTGTAACTTCCTTCATTCCCATGTTTATAGGAAAATGAATCCCTCTCCTAAATTTCTTTCTGTGCTCCTATGGAACGCCGATGGCTTGAATTCGATTCTTCACAGGGACGAGCTTGATATTTTACTAAACGAACGACGTATTGACATAGCACTAATTACTGAGACACATATGACTTCTAGATCAAATATTTATTTTAAAAATTATTCTATTTATAGGACAGACCACCCGGACGAAACAGCTCACGGAGGTACCGCTATTTTGGTTAGAAATTCCATCTCTCATATCCATATCCCTACTGACCCAACTGATTATTTAATGAGTACAGCGGTGAAACTCAATACTCATCATTTTGAGTTCACTGTGGCATCAGTCTACTGTCCACCAAATAAAAATATATCCCAAGCTCAGTTCAAAACATTTTTCTCTTCTCTAGGTCCTACATTCCTTGCAGGTGGCGACTACAATGCGAAGCATCCTCAGTGGGGATGCCGAGTGGCGAATCGGCGTGGTTCAGTTCTGCTTGACACCCTATCCTCTTCCCGATATTTAATGTTACCTCCTTCTCGATTTACTTACTTTCCTTATGACACCTCTAAACTTCCTGATTTATTAGATTATTTCATAGCTTCTCATTCCTTTAATACCTATTCCCAGATAGAAGTCCTCGATGATCTTTCCTCAGACCACTGCCCTGTTCTTATAACCCTAGATGTCTTACCTATTCCTAAACCTACCAAGCCTTCCCTTATTAACGGACCTGTAGACTGGAACAAGTTTCAGACCTTACTAGAAGACAAACTAAATCTAAAAACTTTACTAAAAACCCCACAACAGATAGATGACGCAGTTAAAACTTTCACCACTTACATACAACAGACTATCAGAGATGCTGCTGGACCAAGACCTCAAAACATCCGTACACAAACTGACCTACCCCAACAAATAAAATTTTTGATTACAGACAAACGTCGAGCTAGAGCTAGATGGCACAGAACACGTTATCCTACTGACAAACAAACATACAACAGACTATGTAGGCAACTGACATCAGTACTGAAACAATACAAAACTGACAAATTCAGAGACTACACTGAATCACTAACAACGAAAGACAAATCCTTGTGGACAGCTACCAAACAAATTTTATCCTATCATTCCATATCCTCTCCCCTTCGTAACCCTGATGGTTCCTGGTCTAAGACCGATAAAGAAAAATCCACATGCTTTGCTCGACACTTATCCATGGTTTTCATTCCTTACCCTGATATCCTAGATCCTATTCATACTCAGACTATTGCAGACGACCTTGACATACCCCTCCAAATGAATCCACCTCCACCTGCATTTCATCCTTCAGATATCCTATACACCATTAGATCCCTACCCAACAACAAAGCCCCTGGACAAGATCTAATTACCTCTAACATTTTAAAACAACTTCCTAAAAAAGCCATTTTATTCCTGACCTACATTTATAACTCCGTTCTTAGGACTACTTACTTCCCCCACCCAATGGAAAAAATCCCTTATAATAATGATCCCTAAACCTTCAAAACCTCACCATTTACCTTCTTCCTATAGACCCATTAGCCTTCTTCCAGTAATGAGTAAAATCCTGGAAAAGCTTATTCTTCGTAAAATTTACCCTATCTTAGAATCCAAAAATATCCTTCCAGACCACCAGTTTGGGTTTCGAGCAGAACATTCTACTATCCAGCAGTGCCACCGTATTGTAGACGCCATCTCCTCCGCTCTTGAGAAGAAGCAGTTTGTCTCCGCGGCTTTCCTCGACGAAAGTCAGGCTTTCGATCGGGTTTGGCATCGGGGGCTCCTGTGGAAGCTCAAGAAAATCCTTCCATCTACCTTTTACCTTATCATTCGTTCCTATCTCGAAAACAGGAGTTTCGCTATTAGTGTTGGCTCCTGTTTTTCCGATTCCTACCCTATCCTTGCAGGTGTCCCTCAAGGAAGTATTTTAGGCCCTTTCCTTTACTCTATCTACACAGCTGATGTCCCTCAACATCCTTCAACATCCTTAGCTTCATATGCTGACGATAAAGCTATTTTATCTACTCACTCAAATCCCATCCTCGCCTCTAATTCCCTACAAGAACATCTGCAATCCGTTGAGAACTGGTCTAGGAAGAGGAGAGGATTAAGTTCAATCGGGAGAAAAGTGTTCACGTGACATTCACTCTACGAAGACCCACATGTCCCCCAGTCTTTCTGTACCAGCTCCAACTTCCTATTTCTAATCAAGTACGGTACCTAGGACTAAATTTAGATAGAAGACTGACTTGGAACTTACATACACGACTGAAACGTACGGACTTGAAGAGACGTTACAAATCGCTACTCAGACTTCAATTCTAATCAATCTTCAACAATTCTAATCTATCACTAACAAACAAACTGACGGTATATAATTATTTAATAAAACCTATCTGGACCTACGGACTAGAACTGTGGGGATCGACCAAGCTATCAAATTCTTACAAAATCCAATCTCTCCAATCCATTATCCTGCGTAAGATTGCCAATGCTCCCTCCTATGTAGCCAACCGAATTATCCACGATGACCTAAAAGTTCCCTTTGTCCAAATCCTCGCATCCCTCTGATATAAATCCTTTCATTCCAAACTGACAAACCATCCCAATCCTCTTGTCAAGAACCTATCCTCCCACCATATTCCTGGCAATCCTAGACGTCGTCTCAAGAGGAAATGGCCCCGAGACTTACTTAATATGTAATAATATGTAACAATGTAAATCACGTAATAGGAGTACCTTCAGTGGATGGCCTCTCCTTATCAGTGACTCTGTGTAATAGTTGTTTTCATTATGACAAAAGTCACTTATTACGTATTTTTTATTTGTAGTTTATCTCTAGACTTACAATTAGGACAAAGAAATGACACAATACTATTTTTTAATAGCGTAGTTGGATGTAAAATATTTAAGTTTAAACAAATTAAAAAAATCTGGATGATTATTGAAGCAGCTTGTTTTTTTCCGGGAACCCATTTCCTCGTTGGTTCATCTCTCCCCCCCCCCCCCCCCTTTCGTTCCCATCAAAAGAAATAATTCTTTGCTTTGCTTTCTGTACGTTTGCTTTTCCCTGGTCTTGCAATCTAGTAAGTTAAGAGCCCCCTCTCCTTTCCCTTAGAGGAGAGTGGAGGGGGAAGCAATCAACTGCAGTAAATAAAGTTTATTTTCACAAGCAAGGCAGCCCCCTAAAGCCTTATCAGCAAACCCTGATGCTTTCCCAAACGCTTTTCTTAATTTGAATTGGGGCCTAAAATGGAAAACTCTACCAAAAAGCAACTTTTATTAAACTCAATAATTTCGACTATATATATGTGTATATATTTATACTTACATATTATTGTATGTATAATGTATATATGTATATTGATTTCGTATAATGTTTATTATATTCGACTTTCCCTTCTTCATTATAATATTTATAGAGACTGCGAATGTAAAGGAATAGTTCTTATTTCGAATAAATCATTTTTATTCTAACAACATATATTTATTCATTGAGACTACCCTGCTTATTATAATATAATACCCTGCCCTTTCTATATAGGGTGTGGCAAAAGTTTGGCAACGGCTAAATATCTCTGTTAATATTTGAGATATCAAACTGCGGTTTGTTGCAATCATTATTATGCATAAAAAACTACTTTTTTTGGTGGGTACCCATTTTCCCGCCATTTTGGTTGCCGCCAGAGACAACTTTCATTCAAATTCATTGATTTTGCATTGATTATTATTATTATAAAAAAAACCCTTTACTATTTGTTTTCTCATGCGTTGTCAGCAATCAAAACGTAACGTTTTTGACTTATGTTGCATATTCTAAACATGAAAATGTCAAAATGAAGTTCTCATATTATAACGGTTCAGGCCATTAAGATTTAGGAGAAAAAAAAATTAGTCCATTTTAATTTGTCACTAAAGCCAAGAAAGGAATTCTATTTCGTCCCCAAAACAATGGTCATTAAAAATGGAAAGAAGGGGGACAATAAAAATAAAAAGATATGCACGAGTAAAAAAGCTAATATATAGGGACAATAGCAATAACAATAATATGTACGTGGCACAGTAGCCTTAGTTTTCTCTGTTTATATAATGCTATTTTAATTTTTTATAAATTCATTGATTTTGCATTGAATATTATTATAAAAAAAACCCTTTACGCATTTGTTTTCTCATGCGTTGTCAGCAATCAATTTCCTAATTATTATGATTATATTTAATTATTAAATTTATTAAATATAAGAGCAGTACAATCTTTTTTTTGCATGTTATGTTATTTAACTAAATGTTTATTTTGTTTAGTAAATTATATTGAGAGAAAAAAACCCAATCGATAATTTACGTTTTAATTTGTGCACGTAATAATTTAGATATAAATGATTTTAGAGAACGCTTCAATTTTGATTCTGCCTAAACACAAATTCCAGCATTTATTTTTGTTGTTTTAAGGTCTACCATGCTTTCCTAGAATTACATTGAAGTGAGTGAATTACAGTAAATATTGAATATTTAGAGAATTTTTTTTATAATGATGTGTCATAGCTGTAGATGATAATTAAGAATTATACAGGGTGTGGCAAAAGTTCGGCAACGGCTAATTATCTCCGTTAATATTTGAGATATCAAACTGCGGTTTGTTGCAATCATTATCATGCATAAAAAACTACTTTTTTTGGTGGGGACCCATTTTCCCGCCATATTGGATTCAACTTTAAAATTTCAAATTGGAACCCCTATACTGTGATACATATTTGGAAAGGCCTTGATAAAAGATAATATTTGCCCTAAACCAGAGCTTTTTATCTTTCACCGTTTCAAAATGGCGGCCAGTTGAAATTACAAAATTGACATTTTTGACGTTTAATTACGATAAAAGTAAAGGTTTTAAAAAGTAAATTTGGGTAAAAAATAAAAGTTCAACGCTATTTTTTCCAAATTCTTATTTTTATTATTATTTGGTTGCTATAGCAACCAGTATTTATAATAATAAAGAAGCAACTTCTTCGTAACTTCTTACTCTATTTCCATATCCTTTCATCATAAGTAGAGTAATCCTTTCTTGATCAGTCAAATGCATTGCATTTGCAACTTTAAAATGGCGGTTGATGAAAATTTTATAATTGCCATTTCCAACGCTTAAATGCTACTAAAATAAGGCATTAGAAGAAAAAATATTAGGAGTAAAATTATCCTTTTTTAAACTCAAAAATTCAAAATTGGTTTAAACAAAATTATTAATTACATTTTCGGTCACGAAAGTAAAATTACTACGTGCGTTGCTCTATAGCAACCAAATGATAATAAAAATAAGAATTAGGAAGAAATAGCGTTGATTTTTTATTTTTTACCCTAAAATAAGACAAATTTACGCTTGCATTTTTTCCCCTAAAACCTTTACTTTTGCCGTAATTAAACGTCAAAAATGTCAATTTTGTAATTTCAACCGGCCGCCATTTTAAAACGGTGAAAGATAAAAAGCTCTGGTTTGAGGCAAATGATTTCTTTTTTCAAGGCCTTTCTAAATATGTATCACAGTATAGGGGTTCCAATTTGAAATTTTGAAGTTGAATCCAATATGGCGGCAACCAAAATGGCGGGAAAATGGGTACCCACCAAAAAAAGTAGTTTTTTATGCATGATAATGATTGCAACAAACCGCAGTTTATATCTCAAATATTAACGGAGATAATTAGCCGTTGCCGAACTTTTGCCACACCCTGTATACTTCTTAATTATCATCTACAGCTATGACACATCATTATAAAAAAATTCTCTAAATATTCAATATTTACTGTAATTCACTCACTTCAATGTAATTCTAGGAAAGCATGGTAGACCTTAAAACAACAAAAATAAATGCTGGAATTTGTGTTTAGGCAGAATCAAAATTGAAGCGTTCTCTAAAATCATTTTAATTTAAATCAAATTATAATTATTATTAACTACGGGAAACAGACAGTGAAAAATACACTCCTGTGCCGGGATTTGAACCACGGGCCTCTATAATAGAGGCCCGTGGTTCAAATCCCGGCACAGGAGTGTATTTTTCACTGTCTGTTTCCCGTAGTTAATAATAATTATAATTTGATTTAAATTAAAATTTAACTTTCCGTAGTATGAAAACTACCAAAAACTTAAAAATTGAATTTAAAATCATTTATATCTAAATTATTACGTGCACAAATTAAAACGTAAATTATCGATTGGGTTTTTTTCTCTCAATATAATTTACTAAACAAAATAAACATTTAGTTAAATAACATAACATGCAAAAAAAAGATTGTACTGCTCGTATATTTAATAAATTTAATAATTAAATATAAACATAATAATATGGAAATTTATTGCTGACAACGCATGCGAAAACAAATACGTAAAGGGGGTTTTTTTATAATAATATTCAATGCAAAATCAATGAATTTATAAAAAATAAAAATAGCATTATATAAACAGAGAAAACTAAGGTAAAATATTGGTATATTATCAGAGAAATATATGAGGAAAACTGTTCCACGTACATATTATTGTTATTGCTATTGTCCCCATATATTAGCTTTTTTACTCGTGCATATCTTTTTATTTTTATTGTCCCCCTTCTTTCCATTTTTAATGACCATTGTTTTGGGGACGAGATAGAATTCCTTACTTGGCTTTAGTGACAAATTAAAATGGACTAATTTTTTTTTCTCCTAAATCTTAATGGCCTGACATTTTCATGTTTAGAATATGCAACATAAGTCAAAAACGTTACGTTACTTTTAGCTTTAAAACTCAGAAAAGTATACCAGGGAGTTAGAAATTTATAGGAGGTCTGTAATCCAGTCTCCAGCTGTAGTGCCTTCCCCTACCGCGCCTCGTAGGGCCGAAGAAAGTCGAAAAGATTTTTACGTGTGACAGGGAGTTAGGAAAGTACAGGAGGTTGCCATCTACTCTCAGCCCTCTCGGCCTACCTAGTATTTGCTTCAGACCTCACGAAAGGTAACGGAAGCATTAGGATCATTCTAAAACAAAAATAGTTATTTATGCAACTAGGCAGCAAAATGGAATTTTACTGACGAGTGATACCTGCTCGGAGGCTAACTTAATCACAATAAGTGATTAGCCAACATGAATCTCTAACAACAATAAATTGACAAGAAAATTCATAACGAATTTTTTTACTAACAATTATTTTTTATAACTAACAAATGACTAAAACAATTGAAGATATCTGGAAAATATTTTAATAAATGAAGAAAAGAAGTAATTAGGATCAATCAAAAAAAGCAGCGGGTCTAATCAAAAATAACTTCAATAATAATATGCATGTTTTCATAAAAGCTGCTGTTGCCAGTTACTTTTATTTCATCTTTTTTGAAATTGAAGAACTACAAATCATTGATAACTTATTATGAAGGGTTAATATATATATACAAATTATTTTATAAATAATAAGTTTATTATTAGATTAATAATTAAATTATAATATATAATGTTATAGGAAAATAATAATAATATTGCCTACACTTTAATAACTGTTATTGCCAACATAGTAACAATAGAAATGTAGCTGCCTAGGCAATAAAATTACATTTTGCAGCCCAAAATCAGTTAATAATGGTTCATTTTGCTGCTGCAAGTAGATAAATAAAATTGTTTCTGTGGTTGGCTGTGGCTGTGAAATAATAACTTTAGAGCTTAATAATCATATCTTAGATCTATTTTTTTATTATGTGGACTTAAAAAATTGTCATTACTCCTAAACTGTATTGAAAAAAATTGTTTACCTCCTGGGAGGTAAACAATTTTTTACGTCCTACGGGTAGTTATCAAAAGTGCCGTTTTTAGCGCTGCAATCTTTGTTAAAATGCTTCTTAGTACGATTAAAATCCACTAGATGTCAATGCGTTATATTTATTTATTTTTTTTTATGGTGTAACCTCTATAAGGTTTCTTTTTCTAAAAATCTTAAGTATGTGCTAATATTTGTTTTGATATATAATATTTATATTGATTAATATTTTTTAATTGTCTGCTACCTCGGAAAAAATAGCATATGTTACACGACTGTGAAGTGTATTTTCTTTACCTAGGCAATATTCCCTAGGTAAATATAATTGCCGCGGTAAAGAAAAAAATTACTTCACAGTCTAGTAACATAATATACTATTTTTCTTTAAATTAAAAATTCCTGAACTAAAATCCATTTTAGACATCAGGGATAATTATTGGTCTCTTGTTAATTAGCCTAATGTTGGTCCCATTCAATTTCAACCTTCTGTGCTCATTGATGTCTCTTCCGGATGCGCAGAAACTTTTTTTTTATTTACATCCATATCTTTAAAAGTTAGTAACCGAGTTTGAAGGTATTTGGAAGCATCTAGAATGTGGATTTTGTCTACCCAAAGTGGCCCATATAATATTAATTTCAGCCGTCTAAGGGCACATAATATAGAATCAAATAAATGTGACCCCAATAAAATTGAAACCCTAAAAAGTCCTAACAGCAAGCAAACTTCCAATTCCTAGTTATTTTATACTCATGTGACCATTCATCCAATAATATGACTTGAGGAAGATATGTGCCACTCTAATTGGCCGACTTTTTTTATTAGGATTTCGTTAGTAAAACCACTAAAAAGAAACCCTTAAAAGATATCGGTGTTTTTTTGACAGGTGAAGTGCAAAAAAATATCCACGTAAGTTTTTCCTTTCTTTTTATATTTTACATTTAATAAATCCACTCAAACCAGTGCTAGAGGTGCAGTATGAGACCCCCTGACCCTGGAGGGCCATCTGGGAACCCTCCTATTCCACTACTTGATCTCGAAATCGAAAATGACAATGGAAATCAAAACAAAACAAAAAAATCCTATTTAATTGAACATGCAACCTTCCCGAAAACTAAACGCCAAAGACCCAATACTCCAGTTAAGCTAGATTTGTCGACACCAAAAGAAGTTATTAACTATCTAGTTGTCAAACGGCAAGATGGAGATTGCTCTATGGCGAAAATCTCGCCATTTACTATTGAAAAACTAATTTCCCAAGCGTGTGGTAGTGTCAAGTCCGCGAAAAAACTACGAGACGACTCTCTCTTGGCAGAGACTTTTACCCACGACCAAGCTGTCAAACTAATGTCCAACTTACCGAGGAACCAATCTCCTAAACTTAGCGTCGAACCGCACAGGACGCTTAATCAAGTGAAGGGTGTTATTACGTGTAGCGATCTCTCCGATATATCGATTGAGGAAGTTACAGAAAATCTCAAAAGTCAAGGGGTCTGCGAAGTACGAAGGCTAAACAAAAAGATTAACAACGTACTTGAACCCACTAATAGCTATATCGTCACTTTTACATTGACGTCGTTGCCCAACAAATTAAAAGTCGGCTATCTGTTAGTTTCTGTCCGCCCGTATATACCCCTGCCTAGGCGCTGTTTCTTATGCCATAGATTCTCACATATCCAGCTAGTGTGCAAATCAGGAGCAGTGTGCCCCGAGTGTGGTGACCCTGCACATGAAAACATGCCCTGTTCGAAGCCGAAACAATGTGTCAACTGTAAGGGAGGTCACTCGGCGCTAGATAGAACCTGCCCTAAGTGGATACTTGAGAAGAAGATTACAGAAATTAAGGTACTGGAGAAACTGCCGTATGTCGAGTCCAAGAAGAAAGCTGAAAGTGCGTGTCAATTTAATCTGTCCAAGACGTTTTCATCTATTGTCACAACGCCCAAGGAAAATTGCAAAGTTTGTCAAAGTAAAAAAACGCTGGAAAAAGGAACACAGTGCTCTTTTGAAGATTTTAAAACTAAACCAGAAAAACCTTCCGAAAAGGATCAGTGTGCCGCAAAAGAATCTTCAGGTAAGCCCTATGAAATTTTACCAAATGCACCAGAAAACAAGCCAAAACAAAATGACAAGTCCAATAAGTTAAAACCAATTGCTATTAATACGCAAACAGAACACGAAATGATGTGGGTAAATGATTGGGACTCGGGAAGTGACACAACCAGTAGCAAAGAAACAAATCCTCAACAAATATCTCCAAAAGGTTAGAAAAAAAAGACAAAAGAAACCCAGTCAGGAAAGAAAAAATCGAAACAAAAGTAATACTAAAAATACAAATTAATATCAAATCTAATGAAAATCTGTGTCTGGAACTGCAAAGGTTTTAGATCAAGGATCAATGATATACGTTTGCTTGTGAAAGAGCATCGTCCGGACGTACTAATGTTGCAAGAGACACACCTACCTTCCAGGAACGCGTTAAAATTACCAGGCTATGTAGCATTTAGAAGAGATCCTCCACCAGGTACCTGGCAAGGAGGCTTGGCTACATTTGTAGTAGCAACTTTACCGAGTCAGGAAATAAAGATCAACTCTAATTGTCAAGTTCAATCTGTCCGTGTCGGTTCTTCGCATCCCGTCACCTATTCCAACATTATATCTGGATTGCAGCGAAGATATCACAGCAGCTTGTCTAGACAACGTTCTACAACAACTTCCAGGACCACTTATTATTTCGGGAGACTTTAATGCGCATAGCCTGATGTGGGGCTCCTCTAAAACCGACCCGAGAGGAGGGGTGATAGAATCCTTCATCGAACAATCAAACCTGTGCCTCTTAAACAACGATGAGCAAACATATCTCGATTCCAGAACCGGGAAACAAGACGCACTCGATCTACTCTTGTGTTCCCCGTCGATAGCAAGAATTTCAGACTTCAGTGTATCTTCTAACCTATATGGAAGTGACCACTTTCCACTTTTTGTCACACTAAACATAAATAACCCAGAGATAAATTCGGACCCTTATTGGTCATTCAAAAATGCAGACTGGGATTCTTTCAGAGAGCATTTAATTAATCTTCCTCCTTATCTTCCTGACGAGGAAAAAAATACTGAAACCCTTCTCGACTATCTGACATCTGCGATCATGTCAGCAGCACTAGCCTCGATCCCTCGAACAAAGCCGGGAAGACGACAACCTGTCCCTTGGTGGAATAAAGACTGTAGACTGGCCTTGGCAGAACGAAGGAAGGCATTGTGGCATTTTAAATCCAACTCCACAACTTACAACCTAATAAAATACAGAAAAGCTCGAGCCAAATGCAAATTTGTGTTTTTGCAGGCAAAAAGATTATCCTGGAAAAACTACGTCTCCACAATTATTCAAGGGACAGACTCAAGAGAGGTATGGAGGAAGGTCAGGATCCTTTCCGGTAAGAGACCAAAAACATCTACTCCAGTGATAAAGGACGGATCTCAGTCTGTCTCGGATCCCCTCCTTGTTTCTGAACTACTAGCCCAGCATTTTGCCAGTGTCAGCTCGTCTGCTACCTACCCAACACGGTTTCAAAGTATCAAAATCGCAACAGAAAGTCAAGGATTGGATTTCAGTTCTGGGAACATCGAGTGTTACAACAGGCCTTTCAGCCATTGGGAACTTGATACCGCCTTGAAAACGTTGAAAAAAACTGCTCCCGGCCCCGACCAAATCCACAACGAAATGTTGAAAAACCTTCCACCCACATTTAAACGATACTTACTGACACTTTACAACTTACTTTGGACCTCAGACAGTTACCCAGACAGATGGCGGACAGCGACAGTCATACCGATTCAAAAACCAGGAAAAGACTCTACACAGCCAGTATCCTACAGACCTATAGCCATGACTAACACTATTGGGAAACTCTTGGAAAAAATTGTAAACTCAAGACTGGTGTATGAACTAGAATCAAGGAAATTACTCTCCCCCCACCAAAACGGCTTCAGACAGAACAGATCGACGACGGACAATATTTCAAAATTAGAATCTTACGTGAGAAGAGGATTTATTCAAGGAAACTCGACGATAGGAGTCTTTTTCGATCTTGAAAAAGCTTACGACAGAACTTGGAAACACTCCATCGTACGCCAGCTGCACACTATGGGCTTTAGAGGGCATTTGCTGCACTACATTAACAACTTCTTATCAAGAAGGATGTTCAATGTTAAAGTGGGAAATTCCCTCTCAGGTTCATACGAACAGGAAAATGGAGTGCCCCAAGGAGCTGTACTAAGCTGTACTCTGTTTCTAATTGCTGTAAATGAAGTCGACAAAGTATTACCACCGTGTGTCGAGCCTCTTCTATTTGTTGACGACATGACAATACTCTATAGGTCAAAGAACTTGGAGTCCGCTGAGGTTGTGATGCAGCAAGCAATAAACAGAATAAACAAGTGGGTAAATGGGAAAGGACTAAGTTTCTCTGCAAGTAAAACCAGGTGCGTAGTATTTTCCAGAAAGCGGAGCAATCCTGTTGTACGTCTTACTCTTTCCGGCCAAGACATACCAATAGTTGATCAAATAAAATATCTCGGTCTACAATTCGATAGGAAATTAACATGGCGCCCACACATCGAGGAAGTCCGTTCTAAATGCCTGCGGGACCTCAATCTCCTTCGTATGCTACAACATCTTAAATGGGGAGCTGATCGCGCAACACTGTTGTATCTCTATCGCGCTATTGTGAGGAGTAAGATGGACTATGGGTGTGTAGCTTACGGCTCAGCTAAAGCCAAAGATCTGAGACGCTTGGACCCTGCCCACAATGCAGGTTTACGTCTTGCACTAGGTGCTTTTAAAACCAGCCCTGTCAACAGCATTTTGGTCGAAGCGAATGAACCCCCACTACATTTAAGACGCGATTTCTTACTTTTACGCAACGGCCTCAAAATTAAACGTTTCCCGTACAGCAGTATGTTTAATTTGTTTCAAGACCCTACATTTGAGCATACATTTTTACAAAAACCAAAATTTTTAAGGCCTCCAGAACTCAGGTTCAAATCCCTTTCAGAAGAATATAGACTTCCCCCAGAATGTGCCAAAATTACCAAGTTCAGTTTATCACCAATTGCACCTTGGAGCATGAGCCACCCCACTATACAATATCTAACCCGAAGTAGAAAAGACCAGGCTCGTTTAGACGAAGTTCGACAAGAGCACTTGAAAGACAAGGAAAACTACCCGACCAATGCCTATTTCTACACTGATGGATCCAAGACCTTCGAGGGAACTGGCTGTGCATTTGCCTCATCATTGGATTCTGGAATGTTCTCCTGCTCGAAGTGGAGTTCCGTGTTCTCTACAGAGCTGGAGGCCATCCTGCAAGCTCTAAAATCCGCTTCAAACCAAGGACTTGACAGTGTAACTATCTACAGTGACTCTAAATCCGCATTAGATTCTTTTAGAAAAATGTACACACAAAATCTTACAGTTATCAAAATCCGAAATTTAATAGAAAAAAACAAATTAAATGTAAGGTTCGTTTGGATCCCCAGCCATATAGGTATTGCTGGTAACGAGACGGCAGACTCACTAGCGAGACAGGCAATAAATGACGGACTGCCCACAGAGACGGAACTCACTCCAAGAGACTTTGACTATTATATTAAGACTAAAATCAAAGAGAAATAGCAACAGACTTGGACAGACACCACTGACAACAAACTACGACATATAAAACCCTTAATAGGCGAGTGGACCTCCTCATATAGGAAAAACCGACAGGAAAAGACGGTACTTTGCAGACTGAGGATAGGACACACTAGACTAACTCACAGTTATCTGTTCACAAGAGATAAGGCCCGACCACGATGTAGATTATGTGACGATACCTTGACTGTAGCCCACCTACTAACTGACTGTGACCGTCTAAATCAACTTAGAAACGTACATGACTTACCTGAGATCCTACCAGAGACCTTAGCTGACAATCAGACCACAATAACTAAATTGATACGCTATCTACAGGACGCTGACATTTATAATGAAATTTGATTTACTTATTTTTCTATTTACTTGAATTATTTATTTATTTTTCATACTTTTTTTTTTTTTTTTTTTTTTTTTTTTTTTTTCATGTAATGATATAGATGATTTATGTTATTGATTGCTATGTTTTTCAATTGTAAATTACTGTAATCAGTAATTTGAAATTATCATATTTTAAAGACTACCATTTATATATAACTCTTGTATAGGTGCTATTAACCATGTAGTTCTGCGCCTAAAATAAACAAATCAATAAATAAGAAACCCTTATAGTTTCTTTCCTGTGTCTGTCTGTCACTCTGAACGCTTCCAATAACTTTGGAATCGAAAGAGATAAAAACATGAAACGTTGCAGTATTAAATATCTGTGAAAAATATAGCGGACTCAAAATTATCAGCTGTCTAAAAACATGCGTTTTTCGCTCTATTTTTTAAAAAAATAAATGTAATATTGGCAGTTCCTCTGCCAATTAATAATTTCATGACCACAATACCAACGAAACCTATTTTACGTGAATATTCATGTACAACCATTTATTTGCCTTAGAATTCAACATTTCCTCTACAGAAATGCGTTGCAGACATCAGTCATACATTCATTCAGACATCAGTCATACATTCATTGAAATATCAGTCATACATTCATTGAGACATCAGTCATAAATTTATTCAGACATCAGTCATACATTCATTCAGACATCAGTCATACATTTATTTAGACTTCAGTCATACATTCATTCAGACATCAGTCATACATTCATTGAGACACTAGTAATACATTCATTCAGATATTAGGCTTACATTCATTCAGCCATGAGTCATATACATTCATTCAGATGTGAGTCATAAACATTCATTCAGACATCAGTCATACATTTATTCAGACATCAGTCATACATTCATTCAAACATCAGGACATCACCTAAATTTTGATTTCCACAAGTATGCGCAGCCACACAGGCAGTATTTTTTTGTCAAACGTATGAATTTTTTATATTCTCGTATTTGACCTTTACAAACTATATTTATTTTTGTTTCTTATTTTTATTTTAATCTGTTTCTTTTATTTAATTTCGTTTTATTAGAATTGATTGTAGGGAAATATAAAACAATATAAAATATAGAGACTAGTGTTTAATTTACGAAGTTGGCTGACCTGTATAGAGTTATTACTAATGTAGAAGTAATGGGATGGCGTGGCAGCACGGCATTATTATACAACTATAATTAGGTATAATTCTCTTTATCTTAGTTTACTTTATTTATTGTTTATTTCTCCACTGTTTATACTTTCTCAAATATAAAAGTAATTATTGTGAAGCCGTAAAATTTAATTTTTGGGATTTTGGAAGATTTATTTGTTTTTCAATCACGAGTCTAAAAAAGTGATTTATTTTTTTATCTTTTAAAAAGCCTGTCTGTTGTATGTTTTTTATCTGTGGTTTGTTGCCTATTTTGCGGAGTTGTCTTCGCAGAGCGTGGAGCCTTAAATACTGAACCTTTTAGAACGAAATTTGGCATCCCTGTTTAGAAAAATCGTATCCGAGGTAACTTCGACAAATTAATTTTACCTTCATATTTAGGGGCGCTAAGTAAAGTACTTTCCAGTAGTTTACACTGTAAACTCTCATAATAGATGATTAGATATTTCTTGTATTTGTTAACAGGTCCAAGTGTGAAAGTACTTTCCAGTACTCCACTCCAGTACAAGTACTCCCGTACTTAACTCCCATCATAGATAATTGGAAATTTCCTGTATTTATCATCAGGTCCAAGTGTGAAAGTACTTTCCAGTACTCCACTCCAGTACAAGTTCTCCCGTACTTAACTCCCATCATAGATTATTGGAAATTTCCTGTATTTGTTAACAGGTCCAAGTGTGAAAGTACTTTCCAGTACTCTAGTACTTAACTCTCATCATAGATGATTGGAAATTTCCTGTATTTATCAACAGGTACAAGTGTGAAAGTACTTTCCAGTACTCCACTCCAGTACAAGTACTCCAGTACTTAACTCTCATCATAGATGATTGGAAATTTCCTGTATTTATCAACAGGTACAAGTGTGAAAGTACTTTCCAGTACTCCACTCCAGTACAAGTACTCCAGTACTTAACTCTCATCATAGATGATTGGAAATTTCCTGTATTTATCAACAGGTACAAGTGTGAAAGTACTTTCCAGTACTCCACTCCAGTACTTAACTCTCATCATAGATGTTTGGAAATTTCCTGTATTTGTTAACAGGTCCAAGTGTGAAAGTACTTTCCAGTACTCGACTTCAGTACAAGTACTCCAGTATTTAACTCCCATCATAGATGATTGGAAATTTCCTGTATTTGTTAACAGGTCCAAGTGTGAAAGTACTTTCCAGTACTCCACTCCAGTACTAGTACTCCAGTACTTAACTCCCATCATAGATGATTGGAATTTTCCTGTATTTATTGACAGGTCCAAGTGTGAAAGTACTTTCCAGTACTCCACTCCAGTACTAGTACTCCAGTACTTAACTCTCATCATAGATGATTGGAATTTTCCTGTATTTATTGACAGGTCCAAGTGTGAAAGTACTTTCCAGTACTCCACTCCAGTACAAGTACTCCAGTACTTAACTCTCATCATAGATGATTTGAAATTTCCTTAATTTGTTAACAGGTCCAAGTGTGAAAGTACTTTCCAGTACTCCACTCCAGTACTTAACTCCCATCATAGATGATTGGAATTTTCCTGTATTTATTGACAGGTCCAAGTGTGAAAGTACTTTCCAGTACTCCACTCCAGTACAAGTACTCCAGTACTTAACTCTCATCATAGATGATTTGAAATTTCCTTAATTTGTTAACAGGTCCAAGTGTGAAAGTACTTTCCAGTACTCCACTCCAGTACTTAACTCCCATCATAGATGATTGGATATTTCCTGTATTTGTTAACAGGTCCAAGTGTGAAAGTACTTTCCAGTACTCTAGTACTTAACTCTCATCATAGATGATTGGAAATTTCCTGTATTTATCAACAGGTACAAGTGTGAAAGTACTTTCCAGTACTCCACTCCAGTACAAGTACTCCAGTACTTAACTCTCATCATAGATGATTGGAAATTTCCTGTATTTATCAACAGGTACAAGTGTGAAAGTACTTTCCAGTACTCCACTCCAGTACAAGTACTCCAGTACTTAACTCTCATCATAGATGATTGGAAATTTCCTGTATTTATCAACAGGTACAAGTGTGAAAGTACTTTCCAGTACTCCACTCCAGTACTTAACTCTCATCATAGATGTTTGGAAATTTCCTGTATTTGTTAACAGGTCCAAGTGTGAAAGTACTTTCCAGTACTCGACTTCAGTACAAGTACTCCAGTATTTAACTCCCATCATAGATGATTGGAAATTTCCTGTATTTGTTAACAGGTCCAAGTGTGAAAGTACTTTCCAGTACTCCACTCCAGTACTAGTACTCCAGTACTTAACTCCCATCATAGATGATTGGAATTTTCCTGTATTTATTGACAGGTCCAAGTGTGAAAGTACTTTCCAGTACTCCACTCCAGTACTAGTACTCCAGTACTTAACTCTCATCATAGATGATTGGAATTTTCCTGTATTTATTGACAGGTCCAAGTGTGAAAGTACTTTCCAGTACTCCACTCCAGTACAAGTACTCCAGTACTTAACTCTCATCATAGATGATTTGAAATTTCCTTAATTTGTTAACAGGTCCAAGTGTGAAAGTACTTTCCAGTACTCCACTCCAGTACTTAACTCCCATCATAGATGATTGGAATTTTCCTGTATTTATTGACAGGTCCAAGTGTGAAAGTACTTTCCAGTACTCCACTCCAGTACAAGTACTCCAGTACTTAACTCTCATCATAGATGATTTGAAATTTCCTTAATTTGTTAACAGGTCCAAGTGTGAAAGTACTTTCCAGTACTCCACTCCAGTACTTAACTCCCATCATAGATGATTGGATATTTCCTGTATTTGTTAACAGGTTCAAGTGTGAAAGTACTTTCCAGTACTCGACTTCAGTGCAAGTACTCCAGTATTTAACTCTCATCATAGAGTATTGGATATTTCCTTAATTTGTTAACAGGTTCAAGTGTGGAAGTACTTTCCAGTGTAAACTCTCATCATAGGCGATTTGAAATTTCCTATATTTGTTAGAAAATGATTGTTTGTATTGTATTCCAAATGAACCAGGGCTTTGTTTGAAGGACTGCTTTCCGAAATTCCACGGTTATATCCAATAAAATGGTTGTTATTCATATGTATATAGTATATATTATAGATCACGTGTTATATAAAAATTGTAAATAAACATACATTTTGTTTCATGTAATAATAGTAAAAATAATAATAATAATATATTTGTTTTATATTTATAAATAATTGTTTTATATTTATAATTTTTTTTAAATTTATTATAAATGTTAAATATAATCAGTGTATAAATTAAAAAAAAAAAAATGTTGTTGAATTATTTTAGTTTTAAAACCCTTTATTTTCCAGATTATACTTATAGAGTGAATAAAAAAACTTAAAAAAAAACCTTGCAAAACTTACGGGTTAGGCTAGACCCTCACTACAGATAAATTCAGCAACACACCATATTTTGCCTATTCCATACCGGCAGTGAACGTGTTAACAAATATAGGACATTTTAAATCGTCTATGATAAGAGTTCACACTGGACAGTACTTCCACACTTGAACATTTTAACAAACGTGGGAAATTTGAAATATGCGAGGGTACACTTAGCTGATAAAGATTTCTCATAATTTCCAATATAATATCCTAATAGCGCCATATTAAGATACGAGATGTATTTTTGTTTCAAAGCTAATTCAGGGATAAGATAAACATTTTAGTAATATGTTAGATGTCAGTAAGTAGAAATATTTAAGATTTAGATCCCAGACTTGTTTCCCTTTATTACTGATTTTAATGTTTCTTTACATTTAAAAGGAAAAGGTATATTCGCTCTTGTGTTGAAATACATAATTAAAAGTGTACTAATTAATTATCAACTATGTGTTAACAGCGAATTTGGGTAAATTTAATGTTAAACTAAAGCTCAAATATTTAATAACTTAGCTGTTTTACACAGCGGAAAAGTATAATTTATCTATTTATTTAACTTAATTTACAAGTTGAGCATCAAACTGGCAACATTTTTATAGCTTTTCTCGTGAAGGACTATATTTACTGACTCGTTAACTATAAACTGAGCCCTAATAAATTATAATTTTCCCTTATTATAGCGTTATTTCTCCAAAACATTTTCTTGGTCAAAACTATCTCACTTATAAAGCATAAAATCTGTTGTGTAGCAAGATTAAAAAGAGATAGAGGGTGTATACGGGTTTGTAAGGGAAGAGGTCTTAGTTCGATTCTTTATTTTAGAGGTTTTGAGGGATAGCGTCCTCAAATTTAAAGCTAAAATCCATTTCTCGTTTTCACCTCTGGGTATTATTGTTCTGAAAAAAGTGTGCTAAATATGATCTTAATCGGCCCTGCAGTTTAGGCTGGTGCACGCAACATCACCGACTACTGGCTGCAGACAGACAAGTAGTAGTAGAAGTCTAGTACTTCCTACTAGAACGGGTATCGGACAAACCACTTATTCGAACCTAGCAATTAGGCCATCTATTAGGTCCATTTTACGAGCCCCTTGGTGGAAAGTTCCAGCTATTTCACACATCATACATTACAGACAGACAATCTCCAGAAGTTAGAAAATGGGAACTTTTTTCCCTAGTTTACAGGAAGGGATAGCATCCTCATAATGTCATCTTACAATGTCTCCTCATAATGTCATCTTACAATGTCTCCTCATAATGTCATCTTACAATGTCTCCTCATTATGTCATCTTACAATTTCTCCTCATAATGTCATCTTACAATGTCTCCTCATAATGTCATCTTACAATGTCTCCTCATAATGTCTCCTCATTATGTCATCTTACAATTTCTCCTCATAATGTCATCTTACAATGTCTCCTCATTATGTCATCTTACAATGTCTCCTCATAATGTCATCTTACAATGTCTCCTCATAATGTCATCTTACAATGTCTCCTCATAATGTCATCTTACAATGTCTCCTCATAATGTCATCTTTACAATGTTTCCTCATAATGTCATCTTACAATGTCTCCTCATAATGTCATCTTACAATGTCTCCTCATAATGTCATCTTACAATGTCTCCTCATAATGTCATCTTACAATGTCTCCTCATAATGTCATCTTACAATGTCTCCTCATAATGTCATCTTAAAATGTCTCCTCATAATGTCATCTTTACAATGTTTCCTCATAATGTCATCTTACAATGTCTCCTCATAATGTCATCTTTACAATGTTTCCTCATAATGCCATCTTACAATGTCTCCTCATTATGTCATCTTACAATTTCTCCTCATAATGTCATCTTACAATGTCTCCTCATAATGTCATCTTACAATGTCTCCTCATAATGTCATCTTACAATGTCTCCTCATAATGTCATCTTACAATGTCTCCTCATAATGTCATCTTACAATGTCTCCTCATAATGTCATCTTTACAATGTCTCCTCATAATGTCATCTTACAATGTCTCCTCATAATGTCATCTTACAATGTCTCTACATAATGGCATCTTACAATGTCTCCTCATAATGTCATCTTACAATGTCTCCTCATAATTTCATCTTACAATGTCTCTTCATAATGTCATCTTTACAATGTCTCCTCATAATGTCATCTTATATGTCTCCTCATAATGTCATCTTTACAATGTCTCCTCATAATGTCATCTTATATGTCTCCTCATAATGTCATCTTTACAATGTTTCCTCATAATGTCATCTTACAATGTCTCCTCATAATGTCATCTTTACAATGTCTCCTCATAATGTCATCTTACAATGTCTCCTCATAATGTCATCTTACAATGTCTCCTCATAATGTCATCTTACAATGTCTTCTCATAATGTCATCTTATATGTCTCCTCATAATGTCATCTTACAATGTCTCCTCATAATGTCATCTTATATGTCTCCTCATAATGTCATCTTTACAATGTTTCCTCATAATGTCATCTTACAATGTCTCCTCATAATGTCATCTTTACAATGTCTCCTCATAATGTCATCTTACAATGTCTCCTCATAATGTCATCTTTACAATGTAAAGATGATAATGTAATACCATGATGCAACAAACTAATAGGTTAAAGGTGAAATTATATTTTCTAAATGTAGATAAACTAATTAATAGCATTTACATTAGTTGGCAATACTGTTCAATACATGACTCATCTAACAGTTGATTTTCCCATCTAGTTTTAGAATTGAATTTCAAATAATTACTATCTATATATAATTAAATTTTAACGTGATTATAATTATTTAGTAAATTGTTAATAATATTTTAACTATTATTTATTTATTTATTGTTTAAAATAAATATAAAAATATTTACGTTTTGTTTAAAAAAATAATTTAAAGCTAATATTTTCTTCAAATATTTGTTTCTCCCTTCTGTAGATAAAATCTTGTACGTACTTCGGAAGTAATAGTATATTATGTTACAAGGCTGTGAAGTGAGTTTTTTCTTTACCGCAGCAATTACATTTACTGTCGAGCGAAGCGAGACAGTAAATATTGCCAAGGTAAAGAAAAAACACTTCACAGTCGCGTAGCATATGCTATTTTTTCCGAGGTAGCAGACAATGAAAAAACATTAAATATTAATCACTAATCAATATATAATAATAACAAATATTAGTACATACTTAAGACTTAAAAACAGAAACCTTAAAATGAGGTTACACTATAAGAAAAGATAAATAAAACGCATTGACATCTAGCGGATTTTTATCGTACTAGAAGCATTTCTACAAAGACTGCAGCACTACTAACGGAAGTTTTGACAACTACCCGCCGGAAAGAAAAGATTTTTTAGTGCCTAGGACGTAAAAGATTTTTTCTTTACAGCTAGGAGTAATGAAAAGATTTTTTAAGTCTACGTAATGAAAAAATGGATTTTAGCTATGTTTTTTAGGCTCTAAAGTTACTATTTCACAGCCTACCACGGAAAAAATTCATTTTTACCCAAGCGATCTTAGACATTATGGTTCTCTCAGCTTCGCCTCAGAAACCAACTTCATTGCTCAGGGTTCAGTTATTTACTCTACTCCCTTGGTGCGTAAATATCTATTGTAACTCAGAGGACCTTAAAACGTGAAAATGCATAAAAAATAAAACTTAAAATTTAATTTTCGCGTATTCAAAATAGTCTTCCTTTATCTATAATATCTAATCTCACATACTTCGTATTTAGGTATATAAAAAACGAAATTAAAAAAACAACAAAAAACAAAAAAACATTTTATTAACTCAATACTCGTATAATCTATTTGAAAATTTAAATTTCATTTTAACGCTTAAATATTAAAACCTCTTAATTTCATCAAAACTTCTGAATTTAATTTAAATGGAAACCCTAAATTAAATTTTTAAAACAAATATTTATTGTAGACTAATCTCTCTATATAATGAAAAGCTGGATAGAAAACAAATCATAAATAAATTAGTATATTTGAGTAATGTTGATAAAATAAATAGTGAAAGAAGTAGGACAGTGAGACTATTGTATGCAAGTTATTTAGAATAATAATTGAGCGGTATCACGCACACGTATTGTTCCAATTTATTTATAATTCAATACTATATAGCTCACTAAACCAGGCACTCATGCAATTAAATACATTTCCCCAATTCTACTTTATTTATGTATCGATTCCATTATGCAACATCTATTAATAAACTAAAAAGGAACTAAACGAATTGTTCACGCACGCATTAGGTTTGTTTACCAATGTATTTATTATTTGTAATATGTATAGAGTCTGGTCGAAATATTTATAGTTAAAAGTTAAGATGTATCAGTAGGTGGATTAGGACGTGTTACGGTCAAGGGTCGCGCCGTGTTTACTGCACTCGCATATCGCCGGATCGCCTCCACCTCCTCCTTCAGATCAGTCGGCCCTAAGCAGTGTCAAAGGCAAGTGCGTTTTTCTCCGTCTCACCTGGCAGCTCAGACATCGCGTCTCGAACTCACTGCAGGACGGGGAAACTGCGTCTTTACAAGGGACTCCCGACAGGTGACTGAGGAGAATGTGACAATCTCCAGGTCCAGTTAGTAGTGTTCAGGAATAGGATACTTCTAATTACCGGTAGGAGCTTTATATAGCAATTTACCATTTACCTTATCATCTTCTGAGTTTTCTTCTTACATCAATATCTCCAGAGTAACAGTTTATTACAGTACCAGCTGCTGCTTTCCGCTTACCGGCGGGGACATTTTTATTTTAAGTTTAAATCTACAAAGATAAACCTTTACTATTCATTTCACTTTTTATTTTAGAGAAATTTATTCTGTTTATATCAACATACTTAGTATGTCATTTACATTTTCATTTTATTAATACAGTTCACTTTTTTTTGTCATTTACGAATTTTATGAGAATTACAATTTCATTTATTTTTGCATTCTATTTTTTATTATTATACATTAAACCAGCTATCCCAACGAGGTTGGATCTCAGAGATTAAATCTCAAATTAATCTCAGATCTGCCTGCACAGGAACTAAACGAATAAATATTAAACTTTAATGATATGTGAAAAAAATCGTAAAGATAATAGTCCAGGAGATAGCGTGCAAAAAAGTGTCTGACTAACATCAAGCTAAAAATTTGTATACAAGTCAATCTTTTAGCGCCTTTTAAGAATATATGGTCGGCTATAGGCTAGCTTGGCAATAGGCGTTTGAAAAAAACAAACCGGTGGAGAGCGGCCATGTCTCACCAATTATGGTGGACAACATGATTTTGCAACCTGCCCCGAGGATTTGCAACGCGTAGCATTGCTCAGTGGAGACGGGGTGGGCCTTGTAATTAATTTTTATATATTAGACGATTAATTAGAATGTATAAATACCTTGTAAAGGGCGCCACGTTATTTCTTTCTGTCTAATGGTTTGAATTGTGAAATAACGAAAACCCATTTCATTTAGCGTAGGAAAATAGAATGTTCAAAAAATATATCCAACAACTTTGGTTAATGTCAATTTATATCAAAATAAATAAAGAACAAATACACTTCTGCAAAAATATAAATGAAATAATATTAGAGGTCAGTAGTATGAATTAGTGCGTTCTGGATATAGGATATCGATTCGATAATATATTGATTTTGTATTGCATGTTTAGTCTAACCACCTGTCGTCTACTTGTACGAGGGTGTGGAACCACCTCCCCCCACCCTTCCGATATGTTTTCGATACCCTCACCTGTACACCTGTACACGTGTATGTTGAAGAAGTCGAAGCTTGTTCTTGTGAAACGTTGTACGCGGGGCGTGGTCCGATGGTTGTCTGCGAAACGTCGATGTCTGTAACCTATAAAAAATCTCGTGTTCCGACTGGTAATCGAACCCCCAATGTCTCGAGCGTGAATACTTTGACTAAACGATCTCGGACACAGAGCCAATATGGAGGGGGAGGTCGAGAGTCGGTACATAAGCCTCGGTCATGAATAATAATTTTTTAATTAATTCTAAAAATTTATTTCGGCCCCCTTTGTCGGGGCTATTTCACCCCCCTCCCATCGGGGGGCTCTGTTTGTCGCCCCCCTCCCCTCGGTGGGCTCTGTTTGTTGTAAAAAAATATTTCGGGCCCCCTTTATAAAATAATATTCTCTAAATACTTACTTCTCCGGTATTCGCCTCCCGCCGCCCACATTATTACGAAAAAATATTTCGCAGCCCCCCTTTGTCGAGAAAATTAAATCGGGGCTCGGGGGGCCCTCTTGACTACGTCATCTGGATAATATTTTTGTGTGTCTCTATGTTGGGAAATAATTACCTCTAAAAAAATTTATTTCGGGGGCTGCCCCCTTTCTCGAAAAATTAAACTCCGATAACGCTGTCGGTTGCGTCATCGGGTAGGATAACATATGTCCGCCCCCTACCACCGGTACCTGGGGCCGCCTGACGCGAAGTCATAGGCTGTCTGCGAAACGTTAGCGGTGACGCCCGGTGATTCGGCCCCCGCCGCCCAATTATTACGAAAAAATATTTCGCAGCCCCCCTTTGCGAAAAAATTTATTCGGGACTCGTTATCTGGGTCGATCCTCTCCCAGACTTGTATTTAATATTATTATTTCTTTTAGCGTATTGTTTTGAAGGCTGATAACGAGAACAGGATGTTCTCTGCGGTCGCAGACTTCCCTCTAAAAAATGTAATCTATAATTATTTTTGTATACGGGTAGATTAAAAAAGAAATACAATTTATTTAAACATAATTTATTATAATAATATCAATACAATTATCACATCCGATTGAAAAAAGGAATTTATGTTAACATATGTTTTAAATCAAAATAACAACTATGAAATAAATATTCTAACAACTTCTTCGATGTCTTGTCTACATATTCCACATTTGTTAAGTTTGACTGAACAGTCTATGCATGAAATAAGATGACCGCAAGGGAGGAAAGCTACTTCTAGAGGTTGTTCTAAACATATTTTACAGATCTACAGATCGAAGCTTCTGTTACAGCGGTAGATTGTAGTTCAGACGAGTTGTAATTTTTACACGTTCCATATCTGACTTTTTCGATGAAATAACATCCTTTCTTCATAAGAAGATAGTTACACGTTGAGAACCACTTTGCATGCTCCACCCAGGGATTGTCGTCTTTCTCCCAATCTTTGTGTCCACCGCCGCAGTAAAAACATATAGTTTTATCTTCTTTTCCGGTGTAATAAAATCCTGCTTCACTGAGAAGTTTCGGTTCGACTGAGCCAGTCCATGAGAAAAAAGAATTGATCCTATCGTCCACTGAAGCAAACTCGGGGAAACTAACCATTCTAGATTTGCGTCTATATCATGACTTATTATATAAATTGAGCGGTATAATTATTTTTTAATGTCTTGCATATAATATGAACACTTGTGATCGGGACAATGGTAAGGTTTTACTAATGTAAAACAGTATACACACATAAGGTTATGACAGCTATCGGTGGGTTTAAAGAAACCATTCAATGCTAGTCCGGCGTTCTTTTGAGAGAATTTATTCTTAAACGTGTGCAGCCTAGGTATAGTGTCCATCAGGTTTATCCGACTTATGTTCAAAGTAGACCACTGGAGGAGAGCGTAAAGTTTAACGTTTGAACATCTGTCTTTAAATCCATATTTATGATTGATACAACTGATATCCTTGTGTAACGGGTAGAATTCCTCCACCAATTTGTTTAATGTCGTATCGCATCCAAAATCTTCCAAGTTGAATATGGGTTTACCGATTAGGTCACTTATAAAAGAACATTTCGTCTTACCTTTGGCGAAGACCAATCTGCTGTCGCGAGTTTCTCTCTCGACGATGTCACCAAGTCGACTGTAGTCCACTTCGCCGCTGTTATACTTGAGACCATGTAATCGATCGGTTAACCACCTGTTGGTGACAATGTCCAATTTGACATTTGACGACGGTGGTTTGAAGTAATAATAATGTATCGATGCCGTCGGCGAAGAATTACACAAGGATAATTCTTTCACAATAAAGTCGGTTGTACTCCTAAACGCCTCAAACTCAATCAGTGTAAATAGCACCATGGTCCAAACACAACTGACCGTACACTCAAGGCGAACCGCATTGTACTTTTATATCTATTACCGACCAATAGAAACGTTTCTAACATCCGCATTGATTATATTGACACCGAGTTTAACGGAAATATCAGTCGCTTTCAGACCTTAGTGAGGTACGGATCGTTATGGATTTGATATATCAATCAGTCATTACACGTTTCAGTTCGAAGAAATGTATTATCGTCGGATTGAATGCTATCGACGGCGAACCTACATTGAGAATCCAACAAGGCAGAGTTAGTGTAGACGTCGGTGAATACATCTTGAAAGTAATAAAGATTAATCAACAGACGATAAACAATTTTTTTATGGAAAAGAACAGTGAAGAGACGTTATACTTGGACAGGAAAACAACTAATGATGTGTACTTGGAGAAACAAAAAAAGAAGAAAACCGCTTTAATTTTCTCAGAATTGAATGCATGGCAGTTAGTAACAGATAACGTTTTACAAAGCATAAAACTACACAAGAAAGAGGTTATTCAACTTCTTTCAAACCTTCACAAGATCGAAGAATACATCGAAACTTTAAAGAAAATATGGAGTAAGTTTTTTTTTTTAAATAATTTTATTTTATTATTTATCGTTCTTCTTATTAGTTAATTTCAATTATTTATTTTATAGACACCAACGAAGGAGCTGAACTTCCTGAAGTTTACTTTGACGTAGATGAGCGCCTCAAGGAAATACGAATGAACCAAACATTTTCCGAGGAATAAAAATAAAAACACAGATTTGTAATTTTTTGTACAATTTTTATTTTACAAAATAAACAAATTTAAAAAAAAAATTAAATGTCTTTTTGTTATTTATCCACTTGCTCTTTTCATTCAGCCCGAAATAATTTACATAGAATTTATTATTTTTTTCTCTGTAGAATGTTTATTAACAAATAATACAAAGTTTTTTAGTTACGTTTATTTTGTACAAAAATGTCCACATTTTGACGCTTTAAGAACTAATAAAGTTAAAAGTACAAACATCTGCTTTACAAAAGAAATCTCTAAGATAATAAAAATAGAATACAAAAATCTTAGTTGTTTTCACTACTCACAATTCTATGACCACAACTATAACCTAGTATATGGTTTATTAATTTACAATTGCCATTGCAGCAAACATATATAAAGGATTTTAATAATATATGACAGTCTCAAAGAAGTAATCATATTTATATCTTATGAAGTAATTTATTGTATCTGCTTTGTCTTTTAGTTTCCCAACTCCGTCTAAGCTTATTTAGCATGGCTATATAATTGATTGACCATGGTTCGTTTTCTCTTAACCCTGGAAGTCTATATTTGGTAACCTCAGAGGAGTCGTAACTCCCAATTGAATTAGGTGATTCATCAACGCTACATGTTTTATAGTTGTTTAAGTCATATTTCTTTTTGTGTAAATCTCGTGACTGTACTTTATCCATATCGGAATCATCAGAAATATATCTATTTAAAAATGTTAACTGGGCGTGACTATATTTCGGAGCCTTAGAGGATTCGTAGCTCATAGGAGATTTATCAACGCTACATGTTTTATAGTTGTTAAAATCATATTTAGAATTAACAATTTTTTGACATTTATTTTGGTATAGGTCTCCTGACTCTACCTCATCCATGTCGGGGAGTGATGAATTATCAGAAATAACACTATTTAGAAATGTTAACTGTGGGTGATTATATTTCGGAGCCTTAGAGGAATCATAGCTCCTATTTGAATTAATTTTTGTATCAAAACTGCATGTTTTATTTAAGTCATAATTAGAATTATCAATTTTTAGATAATTCTTTGAGTGCGAATCTCCTAAATTTATCCCCTCAATTTCGGAGATTGATGAATCTTCAGAATCAACATCAATAGTTAGGTTTGTCTTTCCTGGACTGGTTTCTGTGTCTTTTCAAGAACCCCAGATCTGGCTCCTTATCCAACTCTTCTTGCTTGCTTTCTTCAACATGTTTATTAAATTTACCACCTGGTTGCTTAATTACTTCCAGTGGTTGCTGGAGATTAAAACATTTCGATACAGTTTCAGTTGTAAAAGAATCCATTGGTTCTTTTATCGGTGGATTCTGGTTATCTATAGCTTCTTTTTGCTTAGTTAAAGTTTTAAATTCAACACCGTCTATTGCGGAAGCTTGCTGTGTTAGAACCTCTGGACCTCGCAGAAAATCTATATCGGTGAAATACCACAAACTAGGAGTATGAAGATCTACAGTGTCTTTATATGTTTTTTCTTTGGTATTAATTTTCTTCAGCTGCCTACGGTACGCAGTACGCAGAATATTAATTTTTCTACGTACCAGACCCCTATCAGCTTTGGGTTCAATTTCTTTCATCTTTTCCACCAGTTTTTCGTACGCCATGTCCTTCTTATTCCTATTTTTATATGCTTTACTTTTTATGTCCCACAGTGCTGGTAAGTTGTGGTATAAAACTATAAACTCACGCCAGAATTTCTTATTACTCTTTGGTAATGTCATAATAATAAAAATTAAAACACAGTGAGAGAATGAACAGGATAAGGTCTTTCCTCGATCAACTATCGTCAAACACTGTCATAAACAGATTGGGAAAAATCCCTTTTATACAATTAGTTTGCACAAAACATGACACATATAATACTATTTGCTCGGAAATGTTAACTTAATTGACTATATTCGATGGCATTGCGCGACAAAGGCATAAGTGCAAAAAGTCAATTTTACAGGAGAGCAAAAACAAAGTTTGAATAGAAATATCTCCTATATGTAAACATATTTTATAGGTGATGTATTTTTTTTCTAATAGTGTGATTACTTATCTTTAAATATGCCATGGTTATTTTTTGACAAAATTAATATACTTAAAGGAAAATAATAATAATAATAATAAGTTTTACTAAAAAGTTGCACTTATAACATTTGGCCCTCAAAGATTTGCCAATGAATGAAGTTATTGCCTAGTAATGGTTATGGTCTTAATGTTTTTAAACAACATAAATATTCAGAACTATTTTATTTAATACTAAACCCAGTTATTTTTATAGAGATTGGGTAGGATAACAAGTTAAAAAAGTAAATAAATGAAATATATATATATATTTATTTTATTATTGAAAAGGGGCGAAATTAAAAAAATAAATGATTATTTCTTATTACACAAGTTAAAATTGTCATAACTCTCTGAGAATTATGTTACAATATTATTAATAGGTATCACTAATGTTAATACATAAAGCAAACTTAATTCTTAGATTTGGTAGATTATTTTGTAAGGTCATCCTTACCTAATCTTCATTCTACTGCTTCTGTACTTCATGACTTATCCTCTGACTACTGCCCTTGTTTTCTCTCACTGGATCTTACCCCTTCCGAAATTCCTCCTAAATCTTGATTGACTGACGAACATGTTGACTGTTACTTATTTCAAACTCCAATAGAACAGAGACTTGGCCTTAACTTACCACAAAAAAGACAGGAAGAAATCGATGAAGCACAGTGAACTCTGTCGATTTGTTCCGACTAACACGGTACAGACTTTAATTTGGGACTCGACAATACCTTATGTTTACATGAAAGACCCTAGGAAAAGTTTACCGACCGACTTACGAACATTAATTACTGAAAAAAGGCGTGCTAGGACCCGTTGGCAAGAAACTCGATATTCATCAGACAAACGTACTTACAATAATATCCGAAGACAACTTAATAACTCTCTGAAACGATCACAGATTTGAGGAATTCACTTCAAATCTAATGGATTGAGAAAAAATCTTTATGGAACGCTACCCGACGACTTCTCTCCTATAAATCGGTTCCTTCCCCTCTCCAAAATGCTGCCAAAGTCGGGAACTGAGAAGGTGGAAGTCAAAGCTCAGCACCTAACTGAAATGTTTCCCCACATCCTGATTTAACAGGCCCAGACCATGCAAATCTAATAATAATCAGTAACCTTCATTGCACTGTTCAGTTATGTTTCCCTCCAAAAGCCTTTAATCCCTCCCACGTCATTTTTATATCAAACAACTCCACTCAAGAAAATCTCCTGGCTACGACCTCATCACATCTCAAATCCAAATCCTTTACCTCACCCCTGTCAACTCTGTTCTAAGAACAACAAACTTCACTACACAGTGGAAATTAGCAACCATAGTAATGATATCCAAACCTTCTAAACCTCATCACCTTTCTGCTTTCGTACATGACAATGCAATCCTTTCTGTCCAAGATAACCACCTCCTTGCATCCGATAACACCCAAAGCCACCTGTTACTTTTGGAACCATGGTTTAGGAAATGGAGGATAAAGATTATCGAATAGGAAAGTGTGCACATACCCTTTGCTCTTCGTCATGGCTCCTGTCCCCCAGTCATCCTTAGTCAAGTTCCTATTCCTCAGTCTAACTCCGTCCGATAACTTGGCTTACCCTTGACCGTCGATTAACATGGATACTACAGACCAAAACAAAACCTACTGACATCGCACGGGAATTCAAGTTACTGCTCGGTCTTCTGGATTGTAGGTCCAAGATTTCTCTAAAAAACCAGCTTCGCATCTATAACGTAGTTCTAAAGCCATCTTGGACCTACAGTTGGGAAGTGTGGGGTAGCACCAAGCCCTACAGTCAAAAATCCTTAGAAAAATAACCGATGCTCCTTACTATATTTCAAACCTTACTCTCCATGAAAGTCTTAATGTTCCATTTATCCGAAATCTATTCATACCCCGATATAAAAAATTCCATGAATCCTTATCTCATCATCCTAATCCTCTTGTACAACTCCTATCTTCCCAGAATATCCCAGGTAACCCTCCAACACGGCTAAAGAGGTAGTGGCCTAGAGATTAACTCCTATAACATATGTTTTTTTAACTATAATAATTATAACAATCTATCTCAAATTATATATAATATAATATTAATCTACTTCACCGTTATTTAATTATTTTGCATCACAATTAATTTATAATGTTGAAGCCAAATAAGTGTATTCACTTAACTACTTCTTCTTCACGTTGCTCCTTCCATGTAAACAATAACAACATTATCGCTTGTTGCAGTGTAAATTTTGCAGTTATGTTGAACAATAAAATATTTATAAAAAGGATTTGGTAGTAAGTAATTATCCTTACTGTTAATAATTATTAAGTACAAAGACACTATTTGATGAATGCAAAAATAGATCAACTGATTCACAGTTACTAGTCGTAGTAGTAGACAGTTGATTGAGCTCTAATGACTCAGATTAAGCATTTTGCCCTCATTATTATAGACAATTTACCAATTAAAAGAAGATTTCTAAAAAAGAAACATCATCTCTTCATAACGAGGTTTGATGATATCCCAATTAAGGGATGAAATATTACCTTTATTTAAAACAAATTATGAAAAAAGGGTTCTTATGAATCACCCCTGAAGACTCAAATAAATATATAGGTAATTATATTCTAAGGACATAACCTCGTAAGGTTTAGGTTAACATGATCAATAGTACCTTGTTTAAAAATAATAAGATTATCACTAAAAATAGATTTTCTTTAGCTGATTTTTCAGCTTTTGCCTTCTCGCTACACATTTCCACCATTAAATTCCCTCGCAAATACATTTTATTATTGTTACTAATTACTAAGGACACAAAAGAAAAACTGCAATTAACGCTAACAAATAGAAATAAAACAAAAATAATAATAAGGATGAAAACTCTACAGGGTTATAAAGCGCTTAAACAGTGCTGTAGGAAAGAATCTTTAGGGCCTAATGTCATAAGCGATCTTATCTCATTTTGTGGAAAATAATTTTAGGGCGAAAATGTTATAAGTGCTCTTAAGACAATTTTTAAAACATTATTTTTAAAGCCACAAGGGATAAAGCTACTAAATGCAATTGGCCTTAAACGATTTTCCTTTTTGGGCACTTACGCCAAAAGCGCATTCGAGTTCTATACTTTCCCGCCATTTTTCGAATTCAAGATTTTCACAGATTGTTAAGTTCGATGATTTAAGTAACCTGGTGCAATAAACTCATTTTCGCCAAAAAGTCACTTATGCCTTTGTCGCGCAATGCCATCGAATATGTGTAATATAAGGCTTTGATGTTTCCGCAAACATCAAACAGTCCCATTCATAGTTAGGATGATTTGATTGCGCTAATGTTTGCGCAAACATCAAACAGCCCCATTTAAAATTAATATGATTGTGCTAGTGTTTGCGCAAACATCAAACAGCCCCATTCATAGTTAGGATGATTGCCCATTTGTTTGCGCAAACATCAAACAGCCCCAATCATAGTTAGGATGATTGCCCATTTGTTTGCGCAAACATCAAACAGCTCCATTTATAGTTAATATGTTTGCGCAAACAATCTTTGTTTAGGTGTTTGCGCAAACATCAAACAGCCCTATTCATAGTTAGGATGATTGCCCATTTGTTTGCGCAAACATCAAACAGCCATATTCATAGTTAGGATGATTGCCCATTTGTTTGCGCAAACATCAAACACCCCCCATTTATAGTTAATATGTTTGCGCTAATGTTTGCGTTGCGCAAACATCAAACAGCCCCAATCATAGTTAGGATGATTGCCCATTTGTTTGCGCAAACATTAAACAGCTCCATTTAAAGTTAATATGTTTGCGCAAACAATCTTTGTTTAGGTGTTTGCGCAAACATCAAACAGCCCTATTCATAGTTAGGATGATTGTCCATTTGTTTGCGCAAACATAATAACTACCCATTTGTTTGCGCAAACATTAAACAGCTCCATTTAAAGTTAATATGTTTGCGCAAACAATCTTTGTTTAGGTGTTTGCGCAAACATCAAACAGCCCTATTCATAGTTAGGATGATTGTCCATTTGTTTGCGCAAACATAATAACTACCCATTTGTTTGCGCAAACATTAAACAGCTCCATTTAAAGTTAATATGTTTGCGCAAACAATCTTTGTTTAGGTGTTTGCGCAAACATCAAACAGCCCTATTCATAGTTAGGATGATTGCCCATTTGTTTGCGCAAACATTAAACAGCTCCATTTAAAGTTAATATGTTTGCGCAAACAATCTTTGTTTAGGTGTTTGCGCAAACATCAAACAGCCCTATTCATAGTTAGGATGATTGTCCATTTGTTTGCGCAAACATAATAACTACCCATTTGTTTGCGCAAACATTAAACAGCTCCATTTAAAGTTAATATGTTTGCGCAAACAATCTTTGTTTAGGTGTTTGCGCAAACATCAAACAGCCCTATTCATAGTTAGGATGATTGTCCATTTGTTTGCGCAAACATAATAACTACCCATTTGTTTGCGCAAACATTAAACAGCTCCATTTAAAGTTAATATGTTTGCGCAAACAATCTTTGTTTAGGTGTTTGCGCAAACATCAAACAGCCCTATTCATAGTTAGGATGATTGCCCATTTGTTTGCGCAAACATCAAACAGCCCCATTTAAAGTTAATATGTTTGCGCAAACAATCTTTGTTTAGTTCTACACGACCGAATCATACTGTACACGTCCTCTGACGGAATGATCTATCAGGTGGTATAAAATGGTCAGAGACGGAGGGGCGGGCAACCAGTTTATGTCAAGAGTTTATTCAAGCAACATGTCGTCTTCATACACCGAAAATAATAACTGCACGAGAGAAAGTTGTGCCGCCGTATTAGATATTCAGTTTTATCATGACACCAAAAATGTACGTGAGATTGCCATAGTAGACGTAAATGAATTGAAAATCGTGTACCAAAATTCCTTTTCGAGTGCACAACAGATCCGGTTACCCGAAGTTCGTTCACGGTGGTCTCCTTGCACATATAATCAAGAATATATGAAGAATCTCCTCTATCAACTAGTGGATATTTTCCTTTCGCGATACGATTTCATTTTCATGAAAGGTTTCGGCAAAGGATCATATATGAAACAACTGTATACATCGCATCAAATTTACCTGTTGGATGAGTTAAGATGTCCTCCCATCACCAGTTTGATCAAGAAATATAATATCGGTCAAAATAAATCTGCCGCGTCCAGAGCTATGGTACTCAGTTACTGGTGTAAAGACATTAGTTTAAGTCTATACGATTATAGCACTAGACTCTTGACTTTTAGGAATTGGACCATACAAAACATATCCCCAGAGAAAATGGCGGAATTCGGACTAACTCATTGGCATAGAGGATATACGAGGTGTATTTATTGTAAAACCCTCATCAATGACTGGGAAAATTGTGATAACATTTCATCTCATCACTCGTGGTCTTCTTCGAGCTGCCCCTTAAATAAGTTTGAAAATTAGTATATAAATAGATAAATATCTGGTATTTCGAATATTTCATAGTTTTAAAAAATAAATGTTTGCATAAATTCCTTTTTCATTTATCAAAGGAAGTCTGCGACCGCAGAACATCCTGTTGTTGAAGCCATTCGTCCTCTTTCACCTCAGTCTACAGTCCTTGATCAACCTTCGACTAAGTTAGAGGTTCTGTTAGGTGACTTTACCCTCAGCATATTTGAGTCTATCGCTACTGTTGTATAAGTTCAAAGTAGAAGATCATTTATTAAATTAAAAAATTGTAACATGATATCAAAGACTGTTACTTCAGAGGATCAATGCAAAAGAAATATTGAAAACGATTGTCCTGTTTGTCTTCATCCATGTGATCATCCAGCTAAGTTACCATGCTGTCATGTATTTTGCTACTTGTGCATCAAGGGAATAACACGCATTGGTCAACCTTGTCCTATGTGTAGGTCTCCAATACCTCATAACTATGCTGAGCGTCCGCAACTTGTGACTTCTAATACACCTTGTACCGATGTTAGTGAAGAAAATGAAGATAAAAATACGCACTGTTGGTTCTACCAGGGAAAGAATGGCGGTTGGTGGCAGTTTCAGCAGAGGATGTCTGATGAAATCGAAGCGAATCGCATCTTAGGTATTTCTTGCTTTGACATGATGATTTGTGGATCGCTTTATGTCATAGATATAATAGGAAGCGTACAATATCCTAAAAACTGTCCTACGAGACGTAGGCGCTTATTGCGTGATTTACCTTCTCATATTACCAGGATAGGTATTGCAGGTATACCTATTGTACCAGTTAATTTAAACTAACTTGTTAATTAAAAGAAATTTCTATAATAATATAATTATATGTATTTAGTATTTCTTATTCGATTAAAATAAGTATATATGATTGTATACTTTTAATCGTGATGATAATCATTTCAAATTGCCAACTATACATGTTTATAAAATTAAATATTAAATTTTGTTTATATTTGATTCATTTTTAATAATGATTAAAATCATAGTACTATATTATTGTAATAATATGTTAAAAATGCATTTAAAAATAAAAATATATATATATTATATATAAACTATTCGTATTATATTTTGTTCTTTTTATCGCTTATCAATTTCCTTTTTCCTGTAACACTAACAGAATATTACAGAGTTGTAAGCTTTTACAAATGAAAAGAATGTTTTACTATAATGAACTACAACTCGTAGGAATTTTATGTGGGCACCGCCAGAGGAGATTACGAGTTCGAATACCAGAAGGGTAAGGGATTATTTTTATAAACATAAGCTCATATACGACATTAGTTATAATATAATTTACATGTGGAATTCAAAAGAGCGTGGATGGGTCTATAATATAAGCGGGGAACTTTGAAAATAACAGATACTGCTCCCGACAAAGGGGGGCTATTTTAATTCGGGGTTACGCTTTTCGAAGAAGGGGGGCCGAATCACCGGGCGTCACCGCTAACGTTTCGCAGACAGCCTATGACTTCGCGTCAGGCGGCCCCAGGTACCGGTGGTAGGGGGCGGACATATGTTATCCTACCCGATGACGCAACCGACAGCGTTATCGGAGTTTAATTTTTCGAGAAAGGGGGCAGCCCCCGAAATAAATTTTTTTAGAGGTAATTATTTCCCAACATAGAGACACACAAAAATATTATCCAGATGACGTAGTCAAGAGGGCCCCCCGAGCCCCGATTTAATTTTCTCGACAAAGGGGGGCTGCGAAATATTTTTTCGTAATAATGTGGGCGGCGGGAGGCGAATACCGGAGAAGTAAGTATTTAGAGAATATTATTTTATAAAGGGGGCCCGAAATATTTTTTTACAACAAACAGAGCCCACCGAGGGGAGGGGGGCGACAAACAGAGCCCCCCGATGGGAGGGGGGTGAAATAGCCCCGACAAAGGGGGCCGAAATAAATTTTTAGAATTAATTAAAAAATTATTATTCATGACCGAGGCTTATGTACCGACTCTCGACCTCCCCCTCCATATTGGCTCTGTGTCCGAGATCGTTTAGTCAAAGTATTCACGCTCGAGACATTGGGGGTTCGATTACCAGTCGGAACACGAGATTTTTTATAGGTTACAGACATCGACGTTTCGCAGACAACCATCGGACCACGCCCCGCGTACAACGTTTCACAAGAACAAGCTTCGACTTCTTCAACATACACGTGTACAGGTGTACAGGTGAGGGTATCGAAAACATATCGGAAGGGTGGGGGGAGGTGGTTCCACACCCTCGTACAAGTAGACGACAGGTGGTTAGACTAAACATGCAATACAACATCAATATATTATCGAATCGATATCCTATATCCAGAACGCACTAATTCATACTACTGAGGTCCTTGAATTAAAAAAATACTTAAATACTTATGAGCACCAGCAAAATTTAAAAAAATATATGGTTTTACAGAAAAGGAAAAAAAAAACCGAACAGTGACTGGCTACCAATCACATGGTCACATATCCAACATAAAAATCACTCCTTGCCTTTATTCATAAACTCTCACAACTGACTCATCACTCCCTTCCTACTGCACTAGCGCTTCCTATTTTCCCTTCCACCTTCAGATTCCTTCCGTCACAACCTCAACAAAACATCTCCCACTCCACATCTCCTGGTTTCAGGCGTCCCCTCAACCAATCGATATCGATCACTGGGCAATTCTATCGATCGATGCGTCCATCTATCGATAGCCTTGCCCACAATGTAGCGGGCAATTCAAAATTGCACCGTTACGATTTTCATGATGCCGAGTACAGAATTAGTTAGTAGACCGAAAATCAAGTTGATGTTAGTTTGTCCGTTGACATGTGACCCCGTTGATTTTTAGTATTATTTGAATAACTATAACCTATCAAGTGTGGAAATAACATCGACTTGATTTTTGGTCTACTAACTAATTCTGTACTCAGGATCATGAAAATCACATTGTCCACCATAATTGGTGAGACATGGCCGCTCTCCACCGGTTTGTTTTTTTTCAAACGCCTATTGCCATGCTATGTCCTGCAGACGAACTTAGCCGACCACATTATATTCTTAAAAGGCGCTAAAAGATTGACTTGTATACAAAATCCTAGCTTGATGTTAGTCAGACACTTGTTTGCACGCTATCTCCTGGACTATTACTGTTAATATTTATTTAGGACTATCTCAGGGCTCTTTTTAGCAAACCACCCGGGACCAACAGTCTAATTACTAATTATACGTACCATCAACAAGTTATTAATACCATCAACTAGTCATTAATAACTAGTAATTAATTTATACCAGAGATGGTTCACAAAAATACTAAAAAGTAGACAGACAAGAGACTTAAAATGTTCCCTGACTAAAAATAACTTTAAAAATTGAAACAAAAAATATTCTAATAGGTTATAACTTATAAGAAAGAGAAATAAAGTTGCTTTGGCCAAACTACTTAAAAGGGTATTTTGTACATTAACAGTTTGGCTGTGCTAACTTTACATCGATATGGAACTTGACAAGGTACATCGGAACCGAGTTCGGTAACAGGTTGAACCCGACTCATGCTTTCCTCGTTACATATCCAACCAATCTTTACTTGGAAAAACTCGATACTTTCTACTTGAGGTAAAAGTTAGTTTCAGTTGAGTTGCAGAGAGAAAGACAGGAGAACTTGTGAATAATAAGTTGGATGCTCTTCTTGTATTCTGCAACCAACAAGGTCTTGAGAGTAGAAACTTGTCACATTTCACAGATGTTCCTCATGAAAACAAGTAAGAAACAAACTAAAACACGTTTCAACTAGTTGTCTGCGTAATGGTGCCTTGAGGCTGCTTTATCTGCTGCTACTCTAACCCATCAATAGTCTCGTTTTCTCCAACATATATGTTATTACCTCCAACCAATTTAGCTGTAAAAAGTGTCAATTATACATAAAATATTACTCCAAATCAAAGTGGTCACTTATCAAGGGACAGACAATCCTATCAAGCCCTATCAAGGATTATGAAAATTACATTGTCTACCAAAATGGGGACATGGCACTTGGCCGCTCTCCACTGGTTAGTTTTGTTCAAATGCTTATTGCCAAGCTATGTCCCACAGATGTACTTAGTCGACTTTATATTCTAAAAAAGGCACCAAAAGATAAACTTGTACACAAACTTTTAGCTTGATGTTAGTTAGACACTTTTTGCACGCTATCTTCTGAACTATAAGCATAGCTTTAATAAATGATAATTGACGAATACTGAACAAAACAGATCCTGATGCAGGTTTAAGGGTCGGGTGGCAATTCGTAGAATCTCATAGGTTCTGGTGCTCACCCTAATGTACCCACCAAGTAAGGTCGTTATAACTAGCTATAATGTGGTAATTACGCAGGCCTATGTTAATATAGGGACTTCATTGGTGTCTTCCAAAGCACTCTATCTGTAAACTACTATCTATGCACTTTCTAGTGAAGGATCAAGCAACAATGTCACGTCAATAGTCAATGAAACTTTAATTACTTTATGCGTTGACATAATTAAAGAAAAAGGGAGCCAGGGTAGCCGAGGTACTAAAGGCGCCGCACAGCTATCACTAAGTCGAGGCAACTCGAGGTCGTGGGTTCGATCCCGGGCCATGATACTCTGAATTGCATCTATGAATCACGGAAGGAGAAGGGCGAGGGCACCCCCTGAGGGGTTCTCTTCCCCCACTCTTTGATGAGGGTTCGATCCGTGTCATGAGATGTGATTTGTATCTATGGTTCGAGGACGGAGCAGGGCGAGGGCACCCTCTGAGGGGTTCTCTTCCCCCACACTTACACACGCTTATAAAGCTTATTAATGACCACATCATACTCGCTTCGGCGGTACAATGTACAAATGTATGATGTGTGAAGTAGCTGGAACTCTCCACCACTGGACAAGAAAAATGGGTCTACTGTAAGGCCTGATTGCGAGGTTCGAACAAGTGGTTCGTCCTACCAGTCTAGTAGGAAGTACTAGGTAACTACTACTACTACTAACTAAAGAAAAAGTGGAGAAGGGTACCAACAATTGGCTAGTTTACCCTACAGTAGATTGGTTAGTTTACCCTACAATATATTGGCTAATTTACTCCACACTCTACAATACGCTGGCTATATAACAACTTTTAACTTGGAAATATTTATTATAAATCGTTATTTATCAATCAACTATTTTTAATAAGTCGGACTAAGTCTTGCCCTCTGTTGTCTACAACATAATATAAATATCGGAAATTTATCGCAATAAGTTACTCAACAACGTATTTCATTATAATAGACGATTTTGGCAATATCTTATTACTAGCAAGAAATCTCAAAGGATGTTGTGAGAAAACCGTTTTCCTAATAGGAAAATTGATTTTATTGCAGTCTGGTTGTAAAGGAAAAGTTTCCTAGAATAAATAACTCATAATTAATACCATTTTCCAATTTCACAATTTAACAACGACGAAATTGCTTGTCATATAATTTAATTTCTCATACAATAATTATTCGTTAATTTAATTTGACTATTTAAATATTGTTTATATACTTATTCTATACTATTCTTTGGGTCATTTTTTCCCCAAGTAGTATAGAGGAAGTGGTGCAGTTTTGATGGCACAACAATTCAATCTGGATTGAATTACAAGTTTTGAGGGGCCCTAGAGTGCCAAATTTGTTTTTATATACCTGATGTCTATCTGAAAACTGTCATCTATAATCGGTAGTCTACTACAGGCGCTTGAAGCCTTAACTATACTAGTCCTATTTTGATGAAATTTATACATGTTATGTGGTATACATGTTTAAAAATATTATTCATATATATATATATATATATATATATATATATATATATATATATATATATATATATATATATATATATATATATATATATATATATATTCCATTTTCATGTCTTGGCTATGGCACATAACCTCGAAAAGCGTTACGAAAAACTAGCGTTACACGAGTAGGGAAGATATAGGAACCGGGAGTTAGCAAGATATAGGAGGTGCTCTCAGTAGGTATGGTGTCTCCCACTACCGCGCTTGGTAGGGCCTACCCACTCCTGCCCTCCCGATCGGCTGCCTACCACGTCTCACTCTCTTCGCTTCTCGCTACCACTCCAGTAGTCTTTCACGAGCCCCAGCGGTGCCCCCCCCCCATCTGCAACTTCTGCTCTACTGCTCCGATTTGCATCGGACAAACGCCATAACCCTTAGAATTTTGTTCCTAATAAACTTACTTACATAACATATTTATTTTTTACATTATTATTTTTTAGTTTGGTCAAACTATAATTTTTTGCATTTATTATAAAAATAATCCTACCGCGGGTTTCCGCAAGCCAAGCGAATTTCCATTGGAAATTTGTAGTTCAATGTTGTGCAGTTTCATAACTACTAGAATTGTGTGGATTGTTTTATGTTAAGAAAATGTATAAGAAATATTTTAGTTAGATAAGGGTTTTTATAATAATGCTTAGTTAAACATAATAGTAGTAGTTTCAAAGAGGTTTAAACTGCACAACATTGAACTACAAATTTCCAATGGAAATTCGCTTGGCTTGCGGAAACCCACGGTAGGATTATTTTAAATCATTGGTGACTCATCAGGAGGGGTTAATGACATCATAAAGAACCCATTTTTTTAAGGGATCCTCATCTCAACAGTGCAAAAAACGACACCAAAAAGCGTTACATAAAAATGTCTCACTGTCTTGCAGACTCGTATGCAAGCAATTTTTTTTTTGTATTCTTTTTGAAATTCTAGCTTGATGTTAGTCAGAAACTTTTTTGCTTGTTTCTCCTGAACTATAAGATCTCTTCTCCTGATGCAAAACTCTCAAGTAACGTTTTGACGATTTTGATATAAATGATTCTATAATGTAGTTCGTTGATATACGATTATAACCTTACAAGATTTCCGTTATATTATTAAAATTAATTTAACTGCTAAGGGTGAGAGGTCAGGTTAGATTCTCCGACGGGGAGAAATGATTTTTACTGTACATTTTGATGTAATGCTACAAAACAATTAAATGTAACCCCAAAAACACGAAACAATTAGCACATGGCAAACACTGGACGAAGTAATAATATATTCGTATATAAGATGGTTCATTTCAAATAGTATCAGGTTATTTTTTTTTAAAGAAACAGTTTAAATTAAACAAAACCTATGTTTTAAACGATAAATATATTTGAGGTCAATACTATATCGAGTTAGAAAATGAAATATGTTTATGACTGTTGGAATAGCCAAGTAATTAGATAATTAATTTTGTTAGCTAGGGAGGTTGTAATGTAATTAAAGGGTGGAAGTAGAGCTTACATTATATATTATGGGGGAAGTAGGTTGTTTATTAATTATGATATTAATGAATTAATTGATGAATTGTTGCAGGTGTGGCGGCGGTATGCCCTTCAGTTTCAAGTCTTTTCACCTGCTGTGTCTGTCACTACTATTCACAGGTAAAATATACATTTATTATCATAATATCCTAGTAAATCTCCATATGATAACATTAATTATATCAATTAGCAATCGATACATAAAGGCGCAATTCCACAGAGGCAACACTGACCGACAAGAGGCTTATGTAGTATTCCCTAGTGTCGTCTGTTTCTAGTCTAGGTGTAGCATACGAGTACATTTTAATAATATCGCATGTGACATTTGTCTCCCCTGTCGCATGCGCTTGGTAGCATGCGTTTTAAACGATTCAATCTAGGCAACTTCAGTTTGGTTCATCATGTCTTTAGAAACAGTCACCGCGGCTGCATATTTGGTGACTGCTTTGCAACGCAAAAAAAATCGGTCCGAGACAACTCAGACAAACTTTCTCATATATGAGTTTATAATTACTTAGCCCAGTGTTTCCATTTATTAGTTTTCAAATGTACATTTAAATATTATTGAACATTTCATCAAAATTTATCATAAAAATAACTTCTCCTGGTCGGGGAATCGAACCCGGGCTCTCTCCGTCCGCGTTTTAAGCTAATATCTCAGGAACTAGATTTTTCCCGGGAAAACGGCTTATATCGTTGGATTCGTATTCAAATAGACTACATTTTAGAATTTTTTAATCAAAATCGTCGGAACCGTTTTCGAGAAATATTTTTTTTTCATGTTTTTTCAGAGTTTTTGGGGGGTAGCGCCCCCAAATTTAGAGCTAAAATTCATTTCTCGATTTCGCCTCGGGGTATGATTTTTCTGAACATGTATGCCAAATTTCGTCAAAATCGGCCCAGTAGTTTGGGCTCCAGGCGTCTGCACAGACGACAGACAGACGACAGACAGACGACAGACGACAGACGACAGACAGACATTTTTTAAAAACCACTTTTTTGGACTCAGGGGACCTCAAAACGTGTAAATCCATCAAAATCTCAAAATCGAATTTTCGCGCCATCACAATACTTTCTCTTTATATGAGAAAGTAAAAAGAACCTTGGTGGTGGAGGAGAGAATTGTACGTTGGTGGTGATCTCTTTCGCTCACGATGGAAAGCTGAACGCAGATTGTTAATTTTCTTCTTCAAATCACTGGCAGTACTAACTGCTTAAGCTTATAATTTTTTTATTATATTGTCATTATAAATATGAATTTTATTATTCCTTAACTCGGGCTAATTATGATAGTCCTCAATGAACAAGGTAGTTTTATTTACATTTCACTCCATGTCGTATGCTACAAGGCGCACTGATCCGCTGACCATTGGATAAGGCCGACATTATTCGACAAGTTAAAACTTGTCGAGAGGTGACGCATGAGATCTTGCAACCTCAGAGCAAGGAAAGGGTAGAGGGAGCAATGCGATTTGAAAAGTTGTTCATTATCCTCCCCCCATATACTAACACTTTCAAGCGAGCTCAATTCTAAGTAAAGTGATCACGTGGTCACTGGTCCTTGTCTTATTGGTCTATTACTTGTCTTTCTGTCCCCACAAACGGTTGTCAACAAATCCTTATCAGTTGCATTTATTGGATTCCCCACTCAAAGAAGATTGCTATTGGTTATCTAGGAACTGTTACACGTTTATTAACAACTTTACTGCCTTTAGATCATTAATAAGGTTAACAACAAACATTAAAGTACATATTTACGAAGAAAATTATATTAAAAATAATAATATTAAATGTCGTAAGAAAATATAACTTTTTCTTATCAGCTGATATCGCTATTGTTTCACCAAACTCCCGCTTGAAAGTGTTAGTATATGGGGGGAGCATAATGAACCACTTTTTGAGGCCCAGATTCTATTGTATTGTTCCCTCTACCCCTTCCTTGCTCTGAGCCTGCAACAACAATCAACATGGAGCATGCGGGAAAGGTTGTTTCTTGTCGCTTTGATTGAAAGACTGTGTGTAGCATGCGTCAATTCCGCATGCTACGTGTTGCCTCAGTGGAATTGCGCCTTAACAATTAATTTGAAGTTAACTATTAAATGTAGTAACTGTTTTATTTCCGCACTTTAAATCACTTATTTCATTTATATAAATAAACTAGTATTTATTCTGGATATACACATATTACAGATGTATATGTAAGAACTGTTTGTAGTTTAGTAATGTTGTTCAAGTATTTTTGTTTTTCCAATGAATAATTTCAAGAGAAAACTGTTAAAAGAATAGAGAAAACATTTAAAGGGGTGAATATATTTTGGTTTTCTATGGTTGTGTATTATTGTTTTAGTATTTATTTTGGTTGCAATGTTTGTTACAAGTAAATGTCAAGTTACTTTTAGGGTTGTTGCAGTGGGTTGTGTTGGTACAAGTGTAGGCGGTGGGTGTGCGGAGGACTTGTCACTCTTCTAGATCGCCCACTAGTTCTCTACTTCTTTTTTATTAAACATGTTTTTCTGGGGAAACTTGCCTAATGCAGTGTATTATGTTACTGGGGTTGCTTTACACAGTTGTAAGCACGCACTTTGTCATTAGACTTTATACCTGGAGCCACTTTCTTAACAAATTACCAAACCTTTTCTCTAAACATTAACTTAACCTATAAATTATACATGATTTTTGTACTAGGGTGTCATGCCGTTCAGGGTTTTTTTTTTTTTTTAAATACTACACTGGTGATATTTCGTCCCTCATTTGGAATTTTTATTTACACTATTCGTCGTGTTATGTATTTCGTTTAAATAAATAAATTACTAAAGCACAAACAAAAAGAAAAAAAAACAAAAATATATTAATAATTTCAAGATAAGAAGAACTTTTTATATACTACGTTTTTAAATTTTCTGTTGAATCGTATATAATGTTGATAATATAATTGTTATTGTTATATAATATATATTATAATGTTAGTGAAAACAAAAAAAAAAAAATCCAAATTTATTTACTTCACATAAATGACAACCATCTAGAGAGCTGATCTTAAACCTATAAAAGGACAAATCTTTGTACAACGGATCTCACCAACACCAAATCTAAACCGTGCCATCGATAGATTTGAAATAATATTATCGATATATTTCCTGTTTTGCTGTCATTCAATGTTTATCTCTTATTTATAAAAATCACAAATTTGAAATGTCAAAATGAAGATTGCGCAGGTAAATATGGGAAATGGCAAAACAAATAAAATAACTTGCGTATAACTTCATTACAGCAAAATTTGCTGAAAACCAATTAAATTCTGCTGAAAGATGGCCAAAAGTATTAAAATAATGCAATGTTATCTGAGCTATGCTAAAAGTTTCAAAGTCTAGCTATTCGGGAAGTTAGTTAGAAATCGATTGCCAGAAAACAAACAAACAAACAAGAAAGCAAGCAAATAAAAACGTAGTAAAAAATATTATGATCATGAAGGATTGGTTTATTAATATAAAAAAAAACTACAAATACAAGCTTTTGAGGTTTACTCGGCTCTTCATCAGGTATATTGATAAGAAATATAAACACAAAACAGTGAGGTTTTAAGTGTTAGACAGGTTATATTATACATTGTTGTCGAATGAGTACTTAAAGAAATGAAATACTACAAAGATTTACAAATCAAAGCTCTCTCTTTTCTTCTTTTTCCAATGTGTACCTATATTATAAAGAAATATGAATGTACCGGGTGATATAAAAGTTTACGGAAACGGAAGAAGCAATAAACTATAAAATAATAATCACAACTCAACTATAACAAGTTTAAAATAAAAAATAACAACATAAAACATTACATAAAACTAATTATCACAAGGATTGCACGCAAGGAACTAAGGAGTGCACAATAAAGAAAAACCTTTATTGCAGTCAAGTAATAGACATAACATACAAATAAAGTGGTCAATAACCTGATAATTAGATCTAAAATACTTAGTGGACATGTTTCCTAGTGCTGGGATAGAGCATTTACATGTAGGCCTAGCTATTTAATGAATTCCTCAAATTCTAAATAGTTATTCACAAAGCTTCCAGGACTACAAATCATTCAATACATAATTATTTTGTATTAAAGGTCGACCAAGAAGTCATGGAACTCTGAGGAGTGCACTAGTGTCGTTGTTTTAGTATCATGTATAGTCAGTTTATAATAAAATTGACCACTGTCAAAAAACAGTGTTGTTCTTTTGTGATTAATCATTTTATTTTTGATAACTTCTATATTTTTTAGATAACTTCTATATTATAACAGGCAACACTGTACCTCATAAGAAATCACAAATAATATACGAGAATATCTTTATATTATTATTTATTGATTATTATTTTTTTCCGGGAAAAAAAACGTTTTTTCCGCATAACTCGAATACGGTCGACCGCAGCGGTCCGACGCAAAGGACCTTTTTTGTAGGTCTTGCGAAAAGGGAAAAATTAGTTTTTTTTTTTTTTTTTTTTTTAAGTGAATAGGAAAAGAGATACACGCCCCCGAAAAAGCCCCTAAGACGGACGTCTAAGAGAGGGCCCCAACAAGCTCACCATAACCTTATGGCTTTGTTTTACAATAAAATGAATATCTATTTTATAACTTTAAAATTCCGTTATAGAAATAATGAGATTCTAAGATAAGTTTCACTGGTTATTTTATTTATAAATAATATAATGGGGAAAAAACTAGAAATTCGCTAATATTATTTTGATTAATTGTCATGGAGTGCAATCATTTTTATAATATCAAATACATATTAGGTTTGTTCCAACCCCGTTATTTGTAGCGTCCTTTGCATTTGCATCATCCCGTGGATTTGTGGATCGTACAAAGATCCGTTAGAACGATAGTTGCGACTATAATTCGTACTGTATAAAAACAAACAAAACAGGAAACCTAACAGATTGGAAACCTTCCTGTTGTTATTAGTGAGATTTGACATAACTGCGCATGTCATACAAACTAGAAATGGGTATTGTGTTAGCACCCGACTGGACTGACTTCTGACTGACTTGAAGCTAAGCTTTCAGTTTCTCCTGTGTTCATGACTTCTTGGCCGACCTTTAGTATTCTACAAGACTTAGTAAAGACTGGGATGATGGAAGTTATGCAGTATAGAGACCGTGCAAAGCATTTTAATATTCCATTACCCGTTTACCTCTATTTAGTATAAAGTGGTAAATAGATCCAGATTGACTTGAATCCCTTACTTAAAACTACTTTACTAACGTAATATTATTTAAAATTATATATAAAAAATAGTATAATACATTTTAAAATGATATAAAAGGACTTTATAGATTAAATAAAATTGTTACTAGAAGCTTGTAATAGCAATTTTCTAAACTTGTACTTTTGCTTATAGTCCTGTGAGTAGCTATTTGTTTGCCCAAAGGACTTAAAAACACTTCTAAACCTTACAGTCTAATATGGAGTGTACAAGTACACACTCACGTGTTTTGATCGTCATTAAAAATAACGGCGAGTAAGGAAGTACATAGAAGGGCAGGCTGTTGCCCTAAACCTTATCATACAGCCTTTAGTAACGCTATTTTTTTCAGGTCGGTTCCACGGGGACAGAGTTATTATTAGAGGGAAATATAAAGAAGAGAAAGCCCAGGTGTTGGCAACACTGCCTTAGCAATATTATATTATTTTATATCCAGGGATATTTTTTTTTCTCTTCTCCCTCGGGTCTTTTATAAGTCTGACGATGTTGGCTAGCATGTTTTTTTTCCGTGGGGGTTCTCGTAGTCTCATACATATTTAAAAGGTTTTTCCTATAGGAGGCGCAACCACCGAGACACCCCCTAGTGGAAGGGGTATGCAACAGGCATCTCCCCCTCCCCCCCCCCCCCCTGTGTTTTTTTAGAGCCAATTTACCGTTTTTTTCTTACTCGTTACCCTTATTCTACGGTCTCGTAACATTCAAAGAATATATTTTTATCATTATTTATTCATAGAAAAGTATAGAAATCAAGGTGGCAAATAACTATATTGCCCCTTTCTAATATTACTCCAGTAAACATTTCGTTGTAATGTTTACCCCCCTTACTTCACGCTACCCCCACCCTCCCTAAAATAAAAAAAAACTGAAAACATAAAAACAATTATTTCTCAAAAATGGTTTTGTCGATTTTCATAAAATGTAGTTTATTTAAATACAAATTTAATCATGTGGTTCGTTATACTGGGAAAGTTTGGTTTACGAGATTATGATAAAATAAATTTAATTAAAATGTACAAGCAGTCGGGTTCGATTCTCCGCCAGGGAGAAATTATTTTTACAGCAAATTTTGATAAAATATTTAATAATAAATATACAGGGTGGTCCAAAAGTCTCCCCCTCCCCCTCTTAACTTTTGAACGGTTTGAGATAAATTAATAAAACTTGGGGGATCTCTACCATGCAAAGGGAAGTTTGTTTTCATGCAATCACCCACTAGGGGCAACCACCAACTTTGCCCCCAGGCCACCCAACTTCAAAATTTCAAATTGGAGCGTATATTTTTGATAGCATATTTGGATTCTACGGAGAAAAATAATAAACTTTTACTTGAAACTATTTTTTCCATATCCAATTTTTTGCCCCCCACGGGGGGGCAAAGATAGCAAAATAACCCTTCCGAAATAGTAAAAAAATAACACTTAGATCGTTATAAAATCTAAACGGTTTGAGATAAAGTCATGGAACTTGGGGGATCTGTACTATGTAAAGGGAAGTGTTTAATCATCCACTCGCGTATTAGGGGCAACCTCCATTTTGCCCCCAGGCGCTGAAATCTACGATTTTTATACCTTTGCCCCCCTATAGGGGGCAAAATATTAGAGGTAGAAAAAAAGTTTGATTGGTAAAATATTGTTATTTTTGCCGTAGAATCTAAATCAGCTATCAAAAATATACATTCTAGGACAAAATTTTGAAGTTAGGTGGTCTGGGGGCAAAATGGGAGGTTGCCCCTAGTACGCGAGTGGATGATTAAACACTTCCCTTTACATAGTACAGATCCCCCAAGTTCCATGACTTTATCTCTAACCGTTTAGATTTTACAACGTATTATGGGTAGGGTAATTTTGCTATCTTTGCCCCCCTATAGGGGGCAAAATATTGGGAATAGAAAAAAAAGTTTCAAGTAAAAGTTTATTATTTTTCACTGTAGAATCCAAATATGCTATCAAAAATATACACTCCAATTTGAAATTTTGAAGTTAGGTGGCCTGGGGGCAAAGTGGGTGGTTGCCCCTAGTGGGTGATTGCATGAAAACAAACTTCCCTTTGCATGGTAGATATCCCCCAAGTTTCATTAATCTATCTCAAACCGTTCAAAAGTTAAGAGGGGAGGGGGAGACTTTTGGACCACCCTGTATATTTAACTATAAAAACCCGAAACAACTAAGTATAATAGCAAAACACTGGAAGAAGAAATGGTATATTAGATCAAGTAAGGAACAGTTGTATCGCACAGATATTATATATTACAGATATATTATTTTAAATCAAATTATAATTATCATTAACTACGGGCGACATACATAGCAAAATATACCCTAGCACCGGGACTTAAACCACGGGCCTCCTATATATCCGTTACAGACGCTCTTACCAACTGAGCTATACTGGAGAATGATTTTTCTCTGTCGTTACCGATACAAATTCCCGAATCCAAGCTTCCAATCTTATTTCTACACGAGTTAACGCAGGAGAATGGAGATATTACGATGGCCCAAACTCCATTTAGAGATATAGATTGATAATATTTTATGTGTTTTAGCATTAAAAAAATGACATCATAGTTACTATCTTCATGTAATATCTTTTTTTTTAATTCGAGTAAGAATAAATTACGATTCTAGCAAGCCAAATATTCACAGCAATAAAACTAGACCGAGAACGCTTATAATTATAAAGTACTTAATTAGTACCTGCGTACCTAGTACAATCAATTAGAAATTCAATTTTTTATAATTCAAAGTTTTTAGGTAGTATTCATACTACGGAAAGATTAAATTTTTACTTTAAATAATTAATAATTATCATTAACTACGGGAGACATACAGACCCCAGCACCTGGACTTGAACCACGGGACTCTTATACATCCGTTACAGGCGCTCTTACCAACTGGTTCAAGTCCCGGTGGTGGGGTCTATTTTTCTCTGTATGTCTCCCGTAGTTAATAATAATTATAATTTAAGTAAAATTTAATCTTTCCGTAGTATGAATACTAACTAAAAACTTAAAAATTTGAATTTCTAAGTATAATAGCAAAACACTGGAAGAAGAAATTATATATATTAGAGAACAATGGAACAGTTATATCGCACAGATATTATATATTACAGATATATTATTTGGAATACAACTTTAACATAAATGATTTTGCTTGAAAACCAAGATTAGATTATGTAAGGATTAGGTAGGGTATGTAAGGTGTAGATTATGTAATGTTAGATTAGGTATGTACGCTACCCAGGGCCCATTTTTACCTGAAAGACTATTCTTATACACTCGAGTTAACGCAGAAGAATGGAGATATTACGATGGCCCAAACTCCATTTAAAGATAAAGTTTGTTAGTATTTTATGTGTTTTAGCATAAAAAAAATTACATCATAATTACTATATTCATGTAATATCTTTTTTTTTAAATACGAGTGACAATAAATTACGATTTTATATCCTGATATAAAGTTTTATTTAATTATTCCGTTTTATTAAGTCAAACCTTCTCCTCCCCTCTTTTGAAAGGAAAATTAAGATAAATGCTTTTTATCTACAATCGATGTCGAAATAACTTTTTTTTGATAAAGAAAATGAGGTAGATGTAGATAAAGTGAAAATATAACACGATTACGTTTGATGATGACACGTTTATTTAACTCGGGAATTACTTAATAGACAGAGTTCAGGCTTTAAACACAAATTACTAATCAATACACTTCAATAATGTTTTGTTTTGTTTTCTAAATCAATAAGTAAGAACTAACTCTACTGTCGTATAGAAACCACTGAGTTTACCTACTAGTTATTCAATTATTGCTCCCGAGCTTCCCGAAGGTAACGGAAGCTGTGTCAGGGTTCTAAAAAACGAAATTTTTTTTGCGTCTCCAATTTGAAAAATCCCAAGGCAAATCTGTTTCAAACATCAAGGAAAATGTTTGGTTCCATGTATGTCTGTCACTCAATTTTTGCAAACTAACATATGTTATAACTACTCCTCCAATATTAATGAAATTTAGATGTTAGGTCATTATTTGCCCATAGTCTTATTTAAGTTTTAACCTTTTGTCCCTATTTGTTTCTCTTCCACATGCGCACAAGCATACATTTAATAACACCTATGATTAGTTGATCGGGACTAAAACCAAAATAAAAAAGAAAAGAAAAATAACACCTATGACCTTCAAAAGTACTCATCTGATTTTTATGCAATTTGGATGGTTCGTCGAAAGTTGGTTACAGATATCCCCAGATTAATTTCAATCGTCTGAGCTCTTTACATTTTGCTAAATTGTAACTTTAATTTGTGTAAGAAATCAATCCAGTTTTGATTGATTTGAAAAAACAAGAGAAATTAAATAAATTTGTCAATAATAGGTTGTAAACGCATAAAATCATTCAAATTTACGAAATAGAACGTAGGAAACTATGTGCCAAATTAATTTGGCAGGTTGTATTTAAATTCGACATAAACAGCTTGGTTTTCCGGTGAAATCCGCGTCACGAAGGGGTTGACGTCCGATGTTTCGCTTCCACTACTAGAAGCATCTTTAGGAGTGTGATGCATCGTGGAAATATACAGACAACTAGAAAGAAGAACTCTGTATTTGTAGTGGTTTGCTAGACTGTAGATTGTACCTGGATTTTAGGGGAGTTCCTTTACTCGGGGTAACCCTTTGTCGGGATGATGTAATCTCTCAGGTGTTGCCTTTGTCGGAGTTTCTTTGTAGAGATTATGCAATTAGGCAGGTGCTGCCTTCGTCGGTTTTCCTTTGTCAGGTGATGTAATAAGTCAAGATGTGACCGTGGTGCCGCTTCTTGCTTTCTGCTTGGCACTGGTGAACAAGAGGTTTCCAAGTCTGGGAGAGAGTGAAACCATCCTCTATGTTGAAGTTCTCCGGTTGTTTATCGATCTTAATAGCCTCCCTTACCACCCTGCTGTGATATCTGTTGACTGAAGCGAGTGCTCGTATGTCCTCAAACTTTATAAGATGGTCGGTTTCTTCAGAATGCTGATCTATCGCTGATATGTGGTCGTTATTTGTCACTGCTCTAACGTGTTCTTGAAGGCGGGTTGAAATCAATCTTCCTGTTTGCCCGATGCAGTTCTTGCCACAACTGTAAGGGATTTGGTATACAGCGCAAGTCTTGAGATGAAGGTAGTCTTGGCGATTTCAGGAGGCTTCTGGTGGTCATGCGAGCGTTAAAAGTGGTCCCGACACCGTGTTTTCGGAGAATCCGGCTTATCTTATCTGATGTGCCTTGGATGTATGGGAGATAAACCTTCCGCTGGTCTTCCGTCCTTTCTGCTGGGGTGCGTTCCTCGGTGCTCTCTTCACGGCGGATGGTTCGCAGTATGTCTTCTTTCTTGAATCCATTCTTCCCTAGGGCTGACTTAAGGTACTGCTTCTCTTCTTTCCATGAGGTCTCGTCACTGATCTTGAAGCCCCATGACACAAAAGAGTGGATGACAGCTCTCTTATGCGTCGGATGGTGATGTGACCTATCCGTGTGCGTGGGCTTCCTGTAGAAGGCGTGCCCTATGAGTGTTAGGGGCTAAATTATAAAAAAAACATATGTTTTTTCTGGATAGAAAGCATTTAAATACAATCGCCAGAAGTCTAAATCAGTTAATAATTCCAGAATGTGGTAATTTTATTTGACCATTTTAATGTTTACATTTAACAATTTTAAATTACTTTAAAAATGACACACTCCGTAGCGAAGCACTGGAATTCAACTAGTATTATATGTATAGATATAATGAATTGAGTAGTTTATAATAAGTAAATCATTTTCCTATAACCTAAATAATTTTATTGATTTTATTAATTTAAATAATTCATTGTAAATTTAAATTGATCTATTAAATGAATCCAATTAAGTTAATAGTTTGTTATCATTGATAATTAATTGGGCTTAAGTAAATGGTTTGATATCAAAGCTACATAGTTTTAAATAGCCCCATATAGTCTTTGAATATAGTCTTGAATATAGTCTTTGAGGCAAGAAGTTGTTCTAAATACTGATATCATAATATCTAAGTGCGGTGTTTATCAAACCTAATAGGGACTAACTTGACAAAAACACTCTGGTTATCATAATTACCATCTCTTGGTTCAGTTTCGTTAGATTGCACAGAGATAAGATCTGCGCTAGAATCCTCCTTCCCTAAAGCTTCTCATTCCTAATGTAACAAAACAAACATCTTTTATAATATTATGTTCTAATATTCTCAGTTTTAATTAATAATATTTTATTAATTAACATTTTATTTTCCTTTAAATCAAATTATAATTATCATTAATTACGGGGGACATACTGAGAAAAATAGACCCCATCACCGGGACTTGAACCACGGGCCTCCTATATATCCGTTACATAATTAGAATAGAATAGAATAGAATTTTTTATTGCTTAGAGAAATTTACATTTCCCATACAATGGGTCCTTGCTAAACGCTTACATGTAGTATGTATATTTCTTAAAAAAAAAAAAAATATATATATATATATATATATAATATAATTGCAGTCTGCCCAATACCAAAAACTCATAAAAAATAAAAAATACAATAATATCTTAATAGAAAAAGAAAGAAAGTTTCTTCCAAAGTTAAATAAGCCATTCTTATTTATAATGAAATTTAGAATATTTCTGATTAAATTAAAACAAAATTCTTCTTTTTCTTCTATATCATTATTACAAAAAATGTTCCTCCTATTATATTTATCCATAATTGTTAATTTTTTTTTTTTTTTTTTTTTTTTTTTTTTTTTTTTTTTTTTTTCTATTATATTAACATAATTTTCTTTTGCGTGATAAGTTACTCATTTAATATAAACGCTCTAATTTGCAAAGCATTAATAATAAAGTTATGTATTTTGACTGCGTCTTTCTTTGATTTAATTTCTAGTATATGGTGTAGAGGTTTGGTTTCATCAGTCATCGATTCTGGGAGATAGTAAGTTCTGATCGGTGCATAAGCCAGGCACTTCCTTATAATATGGTCCCAGTTTTCCTCTTCCTGTTTGCAGATAAGGCAGGTCTGGTCTTGATCCCAAATATAACTTATCCCATTATGGTAGATTTTTGCTCTCGAATGGCTGGCTGTACGTATTTGGGCTATTGTCCTTGTGATAGTTATCGGCAATTGTAAAAGTAGGTACTGCTTCGGTTCTCCTGACCAGCTCATACTGCGGAATAAGGGATTGTAATTAGAAGCTGCCGCCGAAGACAAGTCTCGATTATACATAACTAATTTATAAGCCTCTAATATACCAGGTATGCTCTTAGCCAGTGTATGTGGGTTGGTTATATCTTCGACCGTGATATCTGTCCGAGCTTTTCCTACTAGATTCAAAAGTTGCGTGACCCAATTGTACTTTTCTTTGTTTCCGGGCGAGCCGTGTACGTAAATTAACCTATTAAGACAAATCTTAGAGTAGCTTGAATCTTCTAGCTTTAGGATTCTATCTAAAAACCAAAGACTTTGGGACAGTATTTTTGTGGATATATGAACTAAACCTGTTTCCAATCTAAGTATGTAATTGGGTGTGTTTTTTGGTAACAGAAGCAGCCTTTTAACGAAATAGGTTTGCCCTCTTTCTAGGACGTCAGTGTATCGTAGGGCCCAAATTTGAGCTCCTAGAGCATTGAAGTCACTATGACCGTTTCAAAAAGTCGCATTCTTGTGCCCCAGCTATTAGTCTTTGATGCCGCCAACATGTGTAAGACTTTTCCGATTGCGATTTTAGCTTTAGTCCAAGCGTTTTCGCACATATCGATGTATAGACCTGATCTTGATAGGGTGACTCCTAGATAAGTAGCTTTTGAAACGCACGTTAACTCGTCTTTACTGAACACAATTTTTTTATTTATTGGGGAAAATCCATTTGAAAATTTTATTATGTTAGTCTTTTTTGAGTTTACTACTAACTTGTTCTCGCTGCAATATTCTTCTAGGATACGTAATGCTACTGTTTGATCGTTAACACAAGAATTGAGTAAGACTAAGCCGTTACATAATTATAAAGTACTCAATTAGTACCTGTGTATGTCTCCCGTAGTTAATGATAATTATAATTTGATTTAAATTTTAAAAAAAAATCTTTCCGTAGTATGAATACTACCTCTATAAATACTTAAAAAATTGAATTTCTAATTGATTGTAC